>JAUIMM010000841.1:5220000-6627500 GCA_031769625.1 Taudactylus pleione | reverse complement strand
TGTGCGCTTTAGCCGCACGTATATATATCAATATAACATAAATGGAGGACCAAACTTTCTCTGATAAAAATAAAATAGGGAAAGATCAAGAACCACTTCCTACTAGTGCTGTTGCTGCTGCTGGGAGTTGTTCATCATCCCAGAGAGGAAGTAGGAACATCACTACTTTTACTAAACAATTGACCCTCCAACAGTCCCTAGCGATGAGGATGAAGTACGACAGCAGTCATCCTGAAGCAAAACGTATAACTGAGGCCTTGACTGCTATGTTGGTGTTAGACGTGCGTCCGGTATCCGACATTAGTGCAGTGGGATTTAGACAATTGATGGAGGTAGTGTGTCCTCGGTTCCAAATCCCGTCTAGATTCCACCTGCATCCTCAAAGCAGCAGCGACAAGCGTGCGTCTGTCTGTTAAAGGGTGGTGACACCCTCAAAGTGTGCTACACAAACAATTAAAATATTGTTCTTTTTTTTTCGGTCTTTGTGAAATGTGTGGGCTGTAGCCGCACCTGCATCCTTAAAGCAGCAGCGACAAGCGTGCGTCTGTCTGTTAAAGGGTGGTGACACCCTCAAAGTGTGCTACACAAAGAATAAAAATATTCTTCTTCTTTTTTCTGTCTTTGTGAATTGTGTGGGCTGTAGCCGCACTTGCATCCTCAAAGCAGCAGCGACAAGCGTGCGTCTGTCTGTTAGAGGGTGGTGTAACCCTCAAAGTGTGCTCCACAAACAATAAAAATATTCTTTTTTTTTTTCTGTCTTTGTGAATTGTGTGGGCTGTAGCCGCACTTGAATCCTCAAAGCAGCAGCGACAAGCGTGCGTCTGTCTGTTAAAGGATTACATCGGTGACAGCATCCAAGTAGGCATGTCAGACAGTCCGTACCTGTACTGGCAGGAAAAAGAAGCAATTTGGAGGTCCCTGTACAAACTGGCTCTATTTTACCTGAGTTGCCCCCCCTCCAGTGTGTACTCCGAAAGAGTGTTTAGTGCAGCCGGGAACCTTGTTAGCGAAAGGCGTAGGAGGTTGCTTCCACAAAATGTGGAGAAGATGATGTTCATAAAATGAATGATCAACTCTTCCAGGGAGACCAGCCTCCAGAACGTACAGAGGGACCTGTGGTTCCAGCAGGGACGAATTAATACTCTGTGAGGATGAGGATGTACATAACACTGAAGAGGGTGAGGAATCTGTGGATGAGGAGGATGAGGACGACTTCTTGCCTCCGTAGAGCCAGTTTGTGCAGGGACAGATTAATTGCCAGCTTGTTTTGTGGGGGCCCAAACGAACCAATCATTTCAGCCACAGTTGTGTGGCAGACCCTGGCGCTGAAATGATTGGTTTGTTAAAGTGTGCATGTCCTGTTTATACAACATAAGGGTGGGTGGGAGGGCCCAAGGACAATTCCATCTTGCACCTCTTTTTTTTCTTTGCATTATGTACAGTTTGGGGCCTAGTTTTTCAATGCCATCCTGTCTGCCACTGCAGTTTCACGCCTAGATGGGTCACGTGTTTGTGCCGCCCACTCGTGTCGCTTAGCATAGTCATCCAGCTACCTCGGTGCAACCTTTTGGACATAAAAACACTATTGTGAGGTGTGAGGTATTCAGAATAGACTGGAAATGAGTGGAAATTAAGGTTATTGAGGTTAATAATAGCATAGGAGCAGAAAAACCTACAAATTCTGTGATTTTAGCTGTTTTTATGCTTTTTTTCAAAAAAATACAGATCCAAAACACAAAACCCAGAACCCAAAACACGGAAGGGTGGTTTTGGCAAAACCAATCCAGATCCAAAACACGAAGAAAGATCCAGATCCAAAACCAAAACACGAAAAGTGGCCGGTGCACACCCCTACTATATAGTATACATAAGCCTATATATAAAATCTATCTAACCAGGTGGCACATAGCTTAGGGTACATGGTGTCCGAAAAATGTCTGATTGAAATAATGGGGAATTTACATTTTATTTTATTAAGCTCATTTTTTCATGCAATATTTTACCTTATTTTTTTTTTTTTCTGTTTTGGACCAAATTTGTTTGTCTTTTCCTATTAAGGCCAATGTGTTTTGTTTCTTTTCTATAGGGGCCCTTTGTGTTTGTTTTTTTTTCCTGTGAAGGCCAATGTGTTTTATGGTTTACCTGTGCAATGTTTTACGTCTGGGTTGCTTCGTGCATGTAGCTTTGTGGTGTTCGTACAGAGCCGCAGCACAGATTCAGACGCAAGCACAAAGAAGTGTATTAGAAATGTGTTGGACATTCCTGGGCAGTTACATGGGGCTGGCTAATCAGACGCAGATATTGCATAGTATTGGTGTGTTATAGTAGTGACACAGACGTGTTGCTGAAAGTGGTTGGCTATAGAGACGCTGAATTGCTCACACTGGAGGTCATACTCAGGTCAGATGATCTGCACCTAGCGTAGGGCTAGTGAATGTTTCAATGGTGTGACTGATGGTAGCGTCTAAATTTGCACAAAGCATGATTGCAGTGTCTTCAGACACTGACAATGGGAGTCTCAGGGCCTGATTCAGACCCGCTCGCGAGCGCAGGACGCTCGCAAGCGGGTCGATGGTGCCCTACTGCACATGCGCACGACGGGGTAGCCGTCGCTCCGGGTCTCGTACCAAAGGGGGCGTGCTGTCGATGGGAACGCCTACCATCTGAAGCCGGCCCCACTGACATCAGTAGTGATGTCAGTGGGAGTGATTTTGGCTCTGATAGAGCCAAAATCACTCCAGGGCTTGTGGCAGCGAAACCCTACCGCAGGGTCTCCGTCGCAAGCCCGATGGTCGCGACGGTCTTGACCATCGCGACCATCATGGACGCTCGCTATAGCTGTGGGTGGTCACCCACAGCTATGCGAGTGTCCCAAGAGGCCACTCCATTTTCATGGAGGTGGGCCCTGATTCAGAGCAAGCACTCTGGTCAGAGCGTCCAGCTCTGATCAGGCCCTCAGTCCTTTACACCAGGGAAGGGCATTGTAGTAGTATTAGCATAAAGTCCCTCACACAACTACAGGAGAGGCCGTGACTGCCTCAGACTCAGAATCAGGCTCTATGAGGATCAATCCCGCCTTAACAAACCACACCCCCTCAAAAGACCCGCCTCCATTTGGGCTGCTTTCAGATATTTCCCGGGCTGGTTTTCCATCCCAATCCGCCCCTGATACCAACCATCAGGATGTCGCTGTCGGTATTGTGACAGGAGGCTTCCCGACGGCCGGCATTACATACCCATTCCGGTGGACATATGGCACCTTACGCATGTGCAATATTAATAATGACAAAAGGCACAGAGCACCACTCCTCTGTGAGATAGAATAGCCTGAAAGAATACTGCATGAGTGATATAAGGAATGTACATTCTTCCTGGATTGCTCTCCAGGACATATGATTTGTGGATGTACCAGGTGTTCTGTAAGATTTGGCAATCACAGTAGCTGGACAGAGAGTCCTGGAGGGAGTGACTGTATGTTGGGTGTGACGACTACTCAGTTTGCCATTCCAATTTTGGGTCTGTAAAGCAAATTAATGTTCTACAGCTGCCAGGCCCTTAAACTCAGACTGTCAGTGAACACTTTGCTCTCAGACTAGAGAAAAAAAAGGTTATGCTGACCTAGAAGAGCAATGCTGGCTGTACAGAGGTAAATAAAGGACCATTTATTTGCAGGGGTCTTTGGTTTTGTCAGCTGGGCACTGTTTGTTAGAGAACTGTGACGGTGAAGATTTTGGTTTTGCTTTTCAGATTAAGGGGCCTATTCATCAACACTAAAATAATGTTTTTAAGGACATTTTCCTTAAATAACGTTATTTTGGTATTCATGTAGCCACTTAGCACAGGAGATATCACAGATATCTCCTTGCTAAGTTCCCCTGCGTTAATTTCCACACTCCCCATACATTAGTATGGGGATGTGGAAATTGTGGTATTCATCAAATTCTGAAAATTATCAATTTTCGGAATTTGATGCAGTTACTATTCGCCACTGAGAGGTGGCGAATAGCAGGTGAAACTTACCTGTATCTGCGTGTGCAGGTCCCCCGACGAGTCCCTCCGGCGCTCTGCTCTGTCCTCAGGCTCCGGAGGCTGGTCGGACATGTGTGCTCCCCGGCAGAGCACAAGAAAGTTTAGACAAAAAAAAAAAGGTTTTTTTTTTTTCTAATCTGTCATGTGGTCTGCTGGGAAACCACATGACAGACCAGCAGGACGGAGCCGGAGGCTGCTGCGCGGACAAGTAAGTCGGGGGGGGGGAAGGTGAGCGGAGGGAGGAGGGGGGTGGGGGGAGTCGTGGGGGGGTACGAAAGTTAACGCATCTGTAGGCAGTGCTGCGCATGCGCTGGTTTTACAGATGTAACAGCGCATGCGCAGCACTGTTTCCAGATGCGATAAGGTAGTGTAGGCAGGGAAAAGTATCTATTTCCCGAAAAGCTGTCATTGCAAAAATGACAGCTTTTCGGAATAGATACTTATGGAGAGGTGGAATGATGAATTCCACCTATAATTAGCTAGAAATCCATGCGAGTTCTAAAGCTAATTATCTCCAGAGAATTTTCATGTTTAATGAATAGGCCCCTAAGGGGCCTATTTATCAAAGCATATTTGCAGGATATGGCCTGAAAACAGCAATTTTCTGAGAAATCTGCTGCAATGGGGGATTTCAATCACAAAAGCAAGCCCCATGTTTTAATGCCAAATTCACCAAGCTCTGGAATGCAAAGCATTCTTGAGCTTGGCTTCGGTAGCTAATTCCATCTCCTTTCCATCTTTCACAACATTTATCTGGAGAGGGATCTGCAAGATCCCCTTCCCCCCACCCCCAGTCAAATAAATGAATCTGAATTGCTGATAGAATAATTTCCCTGTGTGCGATGCGATCGCAATTCGCCAAGATTAGCGATCACATGTTACCGCAAATGCAGTCATTGCAATTGCTTCATAATGGCGAAACGTAACCACATTGCTCGTTGTATTAAAATCATTGTTGTATAATATTCCCATAGAGACTCATTTTATAATAGGCTATGCGCGGGCACTGCGAATGGCGGAACTTCCAACAATCAGAGGTCTGAGGACAATAATACCCCTTTTAGATAGAAAACCAAATTACCCAGTCAAATATTTCTACCCGATAATTTGCTGATCAACACAGGACCTTTTTCTGTCTGAAAGAGTCAACCCGGGTCAAAATTCCCGGGACTTTGACCCAGGTTTTTACCAGGGTCGGAGACCCGGGTTGACCCTTTCAGACAGAAAAAATACCCATGTTAATCAGCAAATTACTTCCAGATCCTAGGCGAGAACCGAGCCTGGCTCGTGCTTTTCCCGCCTGACTCGGATGTCAAAACGAGGCAAAGCATCATCCTCCCGCTGTCGATTCTCACGGGCTTTGATTCTATAAAGGTCCCGGTGCAATTTTCACTCCATGTGTGGATGGTTAACTGAACAGACGTGTTGCTGTCACTGTCTGTGTCAGTGTGTCGTCCAATTTGTCCTGTCGGGGTCTGGGGCTGAAGGCTGCTGCTGTGTTGTCCATAAAGGGACTGGGGCTGCAGTATATAAAGGGGGGCTTCAGGGGCTGCTGCTGTGTTATACATAAGGGCTGCTGCTGTGTTGGGGTGCCGTGTTATCCAGGGGGGGTGCTCTATCAATCAGGGGTGCTATTCCACAGTGTAAATAAAAATAAAAGTGCTTTTTTTTCTTGTTTTTTGTGTGTGTGTGTGCGTTAGCAACTTAGCTGCGCTATTATTGTTTGGTGACACTGCCGGCCAGACCGCAGTTTATCATCCACGTATTTGTGACAGGTGGTCTGTCCACACTCGGCAGGGGTGCTTTGTTGTCCATAAAGAAGGGGTGCTGTCTGTGTTGTTCATCAAGGGGCTGCTGCCTCGTTCAGGAATGCTCTTCCCCAGTGTAAATAAAAGTGAAATAAAATTAATATTATCAATCCACAAAAAATAAGAAAAAGATTTTTTTTGTGTGTGTGTACATTAGCAACTTAGCTGCGCTATTATTGTTGGGTGACACTGCCTGCCAGATCGCAGTTTATCATCCATGTATTTGTGACAGGTGGTCTGTCCACACTCGGCAGGGGTGCTTTGTTGTCCATAAAAAAGGGGTGCTGTCTGTATTGTTCATCAAGGGGCTACTGTCTTGTCCAGGGGTGCTCTTCCCTAGTGTAGTTATTCTTGTTATTCTATCCTTATTCATAACAAATCTTGTGACACTAAGTGGTAGCGAAGTGTATTATTCATAAAAAATTGTGTGACACTGTAAGTGGTAGCACAGTGTGTTATTCTTTTCTTATTAATAAAAATGTTTGTCACACTGTAAGTGGTAGCAAAGGGCCTGATTCAGAGCTGGACGCTATTTGCGGCCGCTCGTTCAGAAAAAGGGGCTGGCTATTTAAATTAAGCGCTCGCTCTTTGCGGTCTGTTGACGCCTCTATGTCTGAACAAGCGAACGAAACATGCGCTCACTATTTTGGAAAAAACGCCCCCTGGCCGCTCGCATCATACTTCATCTCCGCTATTTATTTGATTAATCGAGTACATCGAAAGGCGTATAAACTGCTCGCAGTGCTTGTGGTTGGATTTTCCTACCGCAATCACTGCGAGCAGTTCAGGCTAAAAGACAACCAAGTGACGTGGTCGATGACGCTGCTTGGTTAATTATGCACACCCTTAAAACGCCCGTTTTGACCGTTTGGCACACCTGCGTTCGGATCTCCACTCCCCGTTTTCAAGCACCTTCCCCTGTTACCACCCACAAACGCCTCATTCTGCCATTCAAATTAGCAGGCATTCGCTATTTTGCGAGCACATGATTTTCGACCGCAATGACTGGTTCGCACATGCGTACTAAAACCCATACGCATGCGCAGATGTGCGAACATCGCTCGGAGCGAACGAGCAGCCGCTTACGAGCGGCTCTGAATCAGGCCCTAAGTGTTTTTCTTATTCATAAAAAATCTTGTGACACTAAGTGGTAGCGCAGTGTTATTCTTTTCTTCATAAAAAATCTTATGGCACTGTAAGTGGTAGCACAGTGTGTTATTCTTTTCTTATTCATAAAAAAATCTTGTGACACTGTAGGTCATTGATACCCCAGTTTAATATTTAAAATTGGTACAAATTGACGTTTGTGCTGTACCCCATTCATTTGTGTTTGTTGATATGAAGAACGATTCGTTGAGAGGAGAGCAGGAAGCAGGAACCACATACTAGTGCTGGAGCTGCTGCCAGTGCCACCAGTCATGATGATACTAGTCCATCTACATCATCTACTAAACCGATGCCCAATGACATATAGGGCTTAAGTCAGGGCATCTAAAATTGAGAACCAATCTTTTACAGTGGTAATGAAAAAAAAATCAAAGGGAAAGTTAGCTTCAGAAAGACATAAGATTGACACAAAGTGGCAAGGAAAGGCTAAGGCCTTGGCCTTTATTTATGACTGGTGTTTTTTCCTCTTATGATGATAGTTGCACAAGTTAACATGCTGACATAGAAATAGAGGATGCTTCTGTGGAAGTGCACCAGGATGAGCAGAATATTTGTGTTGCTGACACTAATAAGGATGTTTTTGATGAGGATGTTGTTTGTGTATCAGGCACCAGTGGAAGAAAGAGTTATTGCCTATGATAAGGAAAAGTCCATTGGCATGCTTGGGCACAAGACAAAAAAATCCACTTCTTATAAGTTGAATTATTTCTACCCAAATCCAGACAACAATTGTCAAGCCATCTGTACCCTTTGTAAAGAGAGAGTAAGTAGTGGTAGGAATCGTAAAAATCTAGGAAGCTCCTCCTTGTTACATCATCTGCAGTGCATCCATCCAAGAAGTTTTTTCAAAATTCAGAAACTTTGGCTAAAAAAGTCAACAAGCAGTCCAGCGTCAGCTAGCTCCCTTATCTCTGCTAGATCCAAGCACCTGCCATCTTCACCACCAACACCTTCATCAACAATATCAATCATGAAGCGATTGGTTTGTTTGGGCCCCCACAAAACAAGCTACCAATTGTCAACTGACATTGCTGGCATTGATCTCTAAGTGCACAAACTGGCTTTACAGTGTGTACATCATCTTCACACAATATTAATTCGTCCCCACTGGAATCCACCATGACAGGTGCCTCTGTAATTTTTGGATGTAATTGGCTTAGAATTTGTAGTTTATTTTGATGGACATCATCTTTCCCACACTTTGAGAAAGTAGCCTCCTATGCTTGCTGATCACTGAGAAGGTTCCTGGCTTTGCTGAAAACTCTTTCTGAGTACACACTGGAGGGTGGGCAGCTCAATTAAGCAAAGCCAGTTTGTGCAAGGGCCTCCAAATTGCCTTTTTTTTCCTGCCAGTAGTCAAAAGGACTGTCTGACATGCCTATTTGGATGCTATCATTAAAAAATGTAAAATAGTCCTCAACCATACTTTGAATGGTGACCGTATCAGATGGAGTCATGGTAGAGGTCTCATTAATCGTAGGCAATTCTTTTAGACCCGACCAGATGTCGAAACTTGGTTGTGTTGACTTATCTGCATCACCAGTGGGTATTTTGGGAAAGTGTAGTTTTTTCTCGGCAGATGCACTTGCTGGAGAAACTAAAGGAGAAACCATCGTTGCATCACATGCCACTTGAGCTGACAATTTGCTTACCAACAACTCTTTGCATCTCTTCAGATCTGTGTCCGTTGGGAAGAAAGACACAACATATGACTTAAACCTTACATCTTAAATCTTGCGTTTGCTTCAGCTTGTCCACATATCTGTGGTTAAGTGGACAGTGGGTACAACAGCATTTTGGAGGCCACTACTTAAGTTTTTTTAATGTCCCTGTACAGGTTGGTAATTACTTTTCTAGTGAAGTGGAATCTAGATGGGATTTGGTAGCGGGGACACAGGAGCTCAATTAACTGTCTAAAACCCACTGCATTATTGGCAGATATTGGACACACATCTAATACCAGCATAGATGTTATGGTGTCCTGCAGTACCCATGCCGTGGCTATGGGCTTCGGCTCTGCCCCTGCCTTAAGCCCGCCTCCAATTGCCGCCAGACTTAAGCCCCGCCTCCCGGCAACGTCAGTCTCCGGGAGGGCAGGGAGAGGGCTGGATAAGTGGAGAAGCAGTGACGCAACTAGCTTGCGTCACTGCAAGGGGGCGTGGTGTCGTGAAGGGCATGATCGTGTCCTGTCAGCAGTTCCGCAGGACTGGAGTCACATTTAAGTTACAGTGACAGTAAGTCGAGCGGCAGCGACCTTTCCCCTTTTTGGCGCCTGGAGCTTGTGTTCTGCAGGAGCCGCCCTTCTACACCCCTGGTTGGAGGCGTGGCCGGCACAGGATGCCGTGAAGCCCTGTTATAGCGATGATTGTGGAAGATATTCCTAATAGCTCTGTGCAACAAAGTCAAGTTATTAAGTCAGTAGAGGTTAGTCAGTTATGCTTGGATTTGTAGTTACATAACATGCAAACCATAGGTTGCCTACCTCTATTAGGGATAAATTTACTAAAGTGAGAGTTTTTAGAAGTGAGTTTTAAAAGTGATGTTGCCCATAGCAACCAATCTTAATATTTAACTAGCACCTTCTAGAAGATAATAGCTAGAATCTGATTGGTTGCTATGGGCTACATCACTTTTAAAACTCACTTCTAAAAACTCTCACTTTAGTAAATTTACCCCCTTACAATGTATGATCAAATAATGTTCCAGATTTAGCCCCCTATTTCTTAAGAAGCGTCAATGGCACAAACTTCCTATTGCAGTAAGAAAATCCGATGGTATGTATTGCTGGAGACGCTGAGTGGTGCACAGCTGGCCAGCGATACTGGCAAACAGCAAGAGGACGCTTACCTTCACCAGCCTTTTGTCCATCTGCGCATGTGCTAGAGGTTCCAGTTCCACAATGAAGGATATCAATTCTCTAATGATATCACTGAAGCACAAAACTGAATTGATTGCTTTCTCGGAATGCCTGCCTCCGCTGTGAGAAAGCATCGTTCAAACATGCACTACTATGTATGCAACTGCTTGTCGCACAACCCAAACTGGGGCTGTGCAATGCTGCAGAGAAGGTGTATGAGCAGAATGACTAATCAGAAGTCACTCACTGGCATTTTAAAGTGTTAAACATAATTGCATCATACTTACCTACCCTCCCGATTTGGTCGGGAGCCTCCCGAAAATCGGGTGCCGCTCCCGACATCCCGGGAAGGCAGGCAAGTCTCCCGGCTGCCGCCGACCCCTCCTGGCCCACCCCAATTGCTTGTAAAACCCCCGGCAGCGAAGAGGGGTGGTGAAGCGATTCGCGTCATTTTGGCACTGCCCCCTGAATCACACTGCCTGTAATATCGGCAGTGTGTAGCGGGGCCGGGGCCAAAATGACGCGCTCACGTGGCTCCACCCCCGCTCCGCCCACAAAATGTGTCATCTGGCCGGCCCCGCCCCCGTTTGCTGGCCACGCCCCCCAGTAATGCCGATCTGGCTGCTCCCTCCTGGAAGGGGCAGCTAGATAGTCAGCAAGTATGAATTGCATACTTGCCTACTTTTTGGAGTCCCCTGCTGGAGATCCTGGCACCACCTTACAAAGTACATGAACAGAAACAGTATGAACAAAACAAGAAAGAGGGACTTACAGAACTGACCATGGCAGGACATGGGCAAGGGTTATAAACATTGCTGCATCAGAAGTCATAATACCCGAATGTTTGGTGCTGTGATTGGCAGTGGGGAGAAGATAATGGTATAAGGGCTCTATTTATTAACATTATTTTGACTAAAATAAAGTGAAAAGGGGTGTTTTCACATTATTTTAGTATCACCTATAGTTATTACAGGGCAATTGGAGTAGAATTCGTAAAATTCTACTCCAACCCCTAATTATCACTTATTTTTAGTAAGCAGATCGCATTTCCCATAATTGTAATGGGAAATGTGATCTGTCTGGTAGTTACTAAAAATAAATTGTGAAAAATACCGGCGAAAGCCCTGTGATAATAACGCCACCTGGAGATGGTGTTATCCAGGGTCTCCTCCAGTTACAGGACTCCTACTCTGCTCTAACGGGCAGAGCAGAGCCCGGAGCCGGCCCCAGTGAACAGCTGTGTGGTCTAAACAGACCGCAAGCTGATTCATTGCAAAAAAAAATATAGTAAAAAAAATTCAGTCGTTAATATCACACTACAATCTGCATTCAATATGCGGATTGTAGTAAATAGAGCCCTAAGTGAGGGAAGGAAAAGCACATGAGGGAAGAGAGCCCTGCTCATGAGAGCTTACAATCTAAAGGGGAGTGGCAAACAGACAGGGGTGACACATGGGAGAGACAGCAAGCGAGGTGCAGTGGGTTAGGATCAGCCACAGCTACTTTCTTGGCTGGCTGGGGGGTCTGTAATTGTGCACATGTGCAGGATTGTGATTGCAGGATTGTGATTGCAGGATTGTAATTACATGCACACAAATTAACAAGCTGACCCGGCTTCTAGGAACTGCATTATCTGCAGCCCCTAGTAGCTGGTAAGGGCTACCGTATTAGCAGGGGAGTGTCTTCCCATGGGAAGTGCTCTCTCCTATTGGAGTCCAGACTGGCAGTGGCAGGAGGAGAAAACACCTCCCTCTGGGAATGCCTGTGATTGGCAGGCAGCACTTCCAATGGGAAGTCACTGCCACTGCTAGGCAGTCCCTGTGGGTGGCAGGGTTTTACTGCAGCCCGGCAGCCCCTAGGTAAAATCCACCACTGGTTAGGAATGGATGATAGCTGGAAGGCTTTTTGGAGTCTTCTCCTGGAGATCCCGAAAGGGGAATTCCAACGGGCAAGTGCCACTGCCACGAACATGTTGCTGCCCAATTCACAGTGGAATTATATGGGATCTGAGAGGGTGGTCTACTATTCTGGGAGAACTGTGAAGTTCGTGAGTCTCCTTGCTAACTGGTCACCTGATTATCAAATTGTTTTTGTTGTATGCTGAGTTGCAGTCTTACACAAAATCATTGTAAGGCAGAAATATTCACTCTGCCATAGGGCAGCATGAACTGTAAATTCAATAGTTTATTATAGTGTAGGTGTAATGGGACATATGGCTTAGCATTACCGTCTATTTCTCCGTGCTCTGTTCAGCATTAACGTCCTCTACCCTGTGCAATTTTATTTCATTAGTGTAACGATTTAGGCCAATCATTGCTGTACAAATGAAGCTGTAATCACATATAGAGCTTAACTACTTAAGCTGAAGAAAATCTATTAAGTGAATGATTGAAGTAATTTTCTATATCTACATGCAGCGTGAAAGAGCTGTTCATATTAGTGATGTGATATAATCCATGCCGCCTGCCTTTACGGGTCACCGTATAAACCCTATTTAGTGCCCCTCTCTGCTTCTAGCTTGTTACCATGGTATACACATCTATCTAGCATAAAATCAGCTGTAACTATAGTATAGCTGTGTGTATAATGTTCTTTTTGTTAGCTCAGCAAAAAGTAATGCAAATTGGTAAAAAAAAAACAAAAAAAACTTTTATTCATTTTAAAAAGCATAGAAAAGGTAAAAAAAACTAAGAAAAATAAAATTGTACCGTGGAGCAGTAAAGAATATAAATGAGATTAAATACATAAAATGGAAATACAAAGATATGTACAGTAAACATAATGAAAGTTGGACCTATAGAACTACAAGGATCATGGATCAAGAGGATGGGAAATTCAAGGGTCACAAACTTAGTACTGGATCTCATGTGTAAAACCACCAGAAAAACTATTTTGTCTACATTCATCATGTTGACACTGATGAAATGTTAACCTGATTAGAATGTTGTCAAAACATTCCTGGTGGTCTAGTGGCGGGATGTAGTTCATATCTCAGCTATCGGTATGCCGACGGTAAGTATTAGGGTTAAGGCAGGGGTGTATCTAGTTGCGAGGAGCATAGCAGTTTGCGCGGCAGAGCCACGCACCAGGAAATAGGGGGCATGGCCTCGTGACAAGAGGGCGTGGTCTTGAGTGTGGTGGCAGAGCCACACAACCGAACCCCGGTTTTAGTCTCTCCGGAGGTCCCGAAGGTGCGGCTGCCCCCAGGGACCAGTGTACTTGTACTGCCAGCTCCCTTCCTGTGACAAGAGCCAAGTGCTGCACATAATTCTACAGTGAAAGGAAAAAAACTATTTGCAGTCAAAGCTGCAAATACCCCGGCGCGCAATACAAAAATTGTTTGGTTGTAATCAGTGCCAGCTGCAAGTAATACAGGTTTGATCAAAAACCTGGAGACAGAAGTCTCCACAAAATCAGAAAAGAGTATAGAATTGTTTTACTGCGCTATGCACTGTTGGATTTACAAATTTAGAAAACTCTATATAAGGTTTGCTGTCTGTTTAATTAAACAGGAGGCTTGAATAAAATGAAATAAATCTACTTTAATACAATGGTCCACAGATAGACACTAATAATCAAATGTACATATATAAAATCAAACAGAATTAATCAATCATATAGTAGCAAGAATCAAATGGCTCTCTAGCTTAAGTGCATTGCTAGGAGAAAGTAACTGTATCACTGAGATTCTACAGCATAACGTTCTAATGTTCAGCTCCTACACCAATGGCTACAAATGTAGCAATTAGTTTCCAATGGTGAGGCAGCTCACTTGCACTGCTTAGATTGCAATAACTACTGGCGTCCCAGTGTGAAATGCAGTCACGCTGGAGGATAAACGGGTAAGTAATGACAGTTGGAGTATCTCACCCCTGGAAATCCGTGATCACAATAATATCCGTCCCAGCTCAGCCCGTCTGGCATCTGAGATTTTTCCACAGCATATCAGCTACTTGCCGCACGCCTATTTGGAGGTTTTTTTTGAGCTCACCGCCAGCTGACACACAGCCACCGCTTCACCAGCAGCTCCTGTCTCCGGCCGGGCTCACCGCCAGCTGACACACAGCCACCGTTTTATCAGCAGCATCTGTCCCTGGCTGTACGGCATCCGGCTTCATCCAGCCGCGGAATTACAACGTCCAGACGGGCTGAGCTGGGACGGATATTAGTGGTGACTTACTTGGTACGGCATGTCTGGCAGCTCTAGCGATGTCTTCCAGGTCTAGTGGTGACAGCAGAAAGTCTTATGGTAGATCATGCAATGCTTCTTTCTGTAAGCGTGACTAACCCCTAACCCTCCCCCTAGTGCATAACCCTAACTTCCCATTCCATAGCCTAACCCTAACCTCCCCCTTAGTGCCTAACCCTAACCCTCCCTTCCTGTAGCCTAATCCTAACCTTTCCTCCTGTAGTCTAACACTAACTCTCCCATCCTGTAGTCTAACACTCACCTCCCCCTAGTGCCTAACCCTAACCCTCCCTTCCTGTAGCCTAATCCTAACCTTCCCCCCTGTAGTCTAACACTAACTCTCCCATCCTGTAGTCTAACACTCACCTCCCCCTAGTGCCTAACCCTAACCCTCCCTTCCTGTAGCCTAATCCTAACCTTCCCCCCTGTAGTCTAACACTAACTCTCCCATCCTGTAGTCTAACACTCACCTCCCCCTAGTGCCTAACCCTAACCCTCCCTTCCTGTAGCCTAATCCTAACCTTCCCCCCTGTAGTCTAACACTAACTCTCCCCTCCTGTAGTCTAACACTAACCTCTCCCTAGTGCCTAACGCTAACTCTACCCTCCTGTAGCCTAACCCTAACACTCTGCTACCGCTCTGTACAGAATGTTGACATTGCGAATATGTTGAAATTCTGAGGATGCCGACATCAATGACGATATTTCAACATTATAATTGTCAACATTGTTGTGGAACTACATATTCCAACATGCCATGTGACACCTTTAATAACTGTTTACTTATCATAAGAAATACATGTTAAGAATTGCATTTAATAAACAGAAAAAATAACTTTATTGTATCCTAATCCTAACCTCCCCCTAGTGCCTAACCCTCCCTTCCTGTAGCCTAACCCTAACGTCCCCTCCTCTAGTCTAGCCCTAACCTCAATTCTTAACATGTATTTCTTATGATAAGTAAACAGTTATTATAAGTATAAAGGTGGGTACACATCTGACAGATATATCTGCAGATGATGGTCATTCATACACAGTGGACGGCCATCATCTGTGTCTGGCTGCAGGTCCCGGTGGCTAGGGGGCATGTCAGGGGCGTGTCCCAGTGGGCAGGGGTGTGTCCTACCCCCCCTCCCTGTGGCTGCCCCTGTGTGTGTACGGGTGGTCTGCAGACTGCCTGTACACACTTGGCGATGGCAGATATGTCTGCAGACATATCTGTCCATTGGCTGTGCAGCACAGCCAATGCGATATGTCGGTGAACGCCGACGTTCACCGACATATCGCGGGTACACACTGGCCGACGGGGCAGCAGATATATTGGCCGATCAATTGATTGGTCAATATAACTGTCAGTGTGTACCCAGCATTAGGGTTTAAAAGGCAGAAGAGTATTCTAATCAGATTCAGATAACATGACATAATGGGGATTGTATTGCTCCAAGATGTGCTGCACAGAAGTGGTGTCATTGGCCAGCCCGGCAGCTAAGTGCGCCTGGGAACTATTATAAAATTTGTCAACTACAAAAAAGATGCCCAGAAGCCTTGCAGACCAGAGAGGGAGCACATACAATAAACTGGTTATACTGGAGCAAGCAGTGTTTTCAGTCAACAAGGCAGCATTCCTTATTAAAGATAACTCAGATAAAGTAACTGTCTTTTCCATAAATACAAGGGCAAACACAAAGCAGATAAAACTACAATAGATTATTATTTCAAGGACTTTGGTCACAAAACATAAAATCGTGGACCTGCCCCCGGATGCATGGTGCCACAAATCGCTGCGCCACGGCCACTGTTCTTTCACCCTTGACCGACCCTCCAGCTTGCCTTGGGGGTAAGCTGAAAGAGATTTGGAAATTGGATTGCTGGAGGGTTACTGAGATGTCCAATGTTCATGCAGTTGATCGGATACTGCGCCTTTGGATGCAGCGTCGCATCAGAGAAGCCTGCAGGGGGCATCTTTCATTTTAGCACAGCCGTGGTGTACAAAGATGCAGCGGATGAACTTGTACTATACATCCCTGAATCACCTATGTTCACATTCACAGGGGTAAATTTACTAAGATGGGAGTTCTATTTAAAAGTGATGCTGCCCATAGCAACCAATCAGATTCTACTTATCATTTATCTAGCACCTTATAGACGATAATACCTGGAATCTGATTGGTTGCTATGGGCAACATCACTTCTAACTATAACTCCCATCTTAGTAAATTTTCCCCACAGTGTCAACATTGATGAACAGTAAATTTGCGTATCCTGTCCTCCTGACACCACCTGCTTCCACATTGCCCATCTGTGCAGCCTGTCCGTCTCCTTTGATACCTTCATTGGTACCTCGACCTAATTAGCACCCATCTCTCGCCTCTCTTTTCTCTGTAAACTTGGGTGAATTGTATACAACTCTGTCCTCATACTGCCTCCTGTACACTCTGCCATCTTTCTGTGTCTCTACTCCACCAAAACTGCCATCACATGGCTACTAGCGACCTTGAAATCACAGACACATTTGATATCTTTGACCACTCCTTCCACAACAATGCCCTCACCATCTCAAGCCCTGCCGAGATTACTGCAATCTACTCTTCTCTGACCTATCTAACTCCTGCCTTACCGCACTTTAGTCTGCTGCCAGCCTGTCCCAACAGAATCAAATTAATCTAATTTGCCTACTGTACAAAGCCCTCAACCACTCTTCTTCTAATCTTCTCTCCGCCCCCACTTCACTCTGCCAATGACTGCCTCCGCCCTGATTACCAGCTCCAAATCTTGCCCTAAGGATTTATCCCATTATTATTATTATCATTATTATTAATAATAAACTTTTTTCATAGGGTGACACATGTGGTCCACAGCTCTGTATAGAGGGCAAAGAATAAGACAGTACACAGTAAACAGTACATTACAGTAACAACAAATACCAAATAGCACTACACTCACAGCTATGGAAGCAAGGGGTACAGGGGAAAGCACATCTGTACATCAATAGTGTGGGCACAACTAACAGGCTTAAAGCTGTTAAAGGTGGGAAGGGCGCAAAGCACGGGTGTCTGGGGGCAGTGAGCAAGAGCAGCAGGTAGTGAGAACAGGAGGGAGAAGAACCCTGCTCATAGGAGCTTACAATCTAAAGGGAGGGGGGAGCCAAATTGGAAGACAGGGAGTGAACCAGTGTAGGAGAAACTAAAGGCAGGAAGAAAGGGATAGATAGAGGAGTCAGGAGGGTGAGGCAGGCTATGTGTTGACAAGGTTAGGTGGTGGACGGATATACTTGTACTGTATGAACATGTTTGTTTTTAGCACTCGTTTGAAGCTATGCAAGCAGTGGGATAGTCTGAGAGAACAACGGTCTTTCTAATGGTAGGGGGGGCACAGGAGAAATCTTGGATACGAGAGTGAGAGGTGGTAACCAAAGTGGAAGAAAGGTGATGGTCATAGGCCGATTGGAGGGTGGGTGTGTAAGGAGATAAAGTTGGAAATGTAGGGAGCAGTGGAGTTGGAGAGGACCTTGTGAGGAGTTTGAAAAGGATTCTGTAGAGGAAGGGGAGCCAATGTAGTGCTCAGCAGAGAGGGGAGGCAGATGTGTGTCACGGCCATGGTTTCTCGGCACGGTAGTCACCCAGTATTACCTGTGAGGTCGTTATGGCGGGGGGTCTCTGGCAGCGGTGCTGGTATTTGGTGAGGGGCATTGACTGCACGTGGTTCCTTGCAGGCACATTGTCACTAGGCCTGGTGAGGTCTGGCAGTGTTTCCGTTCCGTTGGCATGGGCGCCGCCATCTTGCCTGCGGCCATGTGATTCGGGCTGTCCAATCCAGGTAGGTCATGTGCTCATTCCAGCCAGTCATAGCGCGGCACTGAGTATTTAGGAAGGTCCAGAGCCTTCCTTCTTTTGCTAGTGCAATGTGTTTCTCAGCTGTGGCTGAGAGAGAGTACCTGTGCCTTACTTGTCTGCCTGTCTGTTACGCTACTAGCCTGAACCTTGCCTGCTCCAACCTGCTGGACTTACCCTGCACCCTCCATACACCTTCCCACCTGCCTGAGTACCTGAACCTGCTGTTTCCCTGCACCTTGCCTCATTTCACTCCCAGCTGGACTTCACTACCTCTGCCTGCATCAGCTACAGCTCACCAAACCTGCATTCAGTTACAGCTCATCATACCTGCATTCTGTTTCAGCTCACCATACTTGTATACTGGACTGTTCCTGCCTGTCACTATCTGGACATTTTCTCATTAACCCCCACTACAGTTATCAAGTGCACTTTAGTGCTATACCTGGACTATTAATTTTGCCATTCCCATGTCTTCTAAGTCACTTATTAAAAACTCCACTTTTTCATTTAAGTCTGCTTCTGTGTCTGCTCCTATCACCACCCCGGGTCCACAACAAATTCATAATCTCACAGTTTGCACTGGCCCCATGGATCCGGGCACGGAACAGGAGTCTGGAGTGGAATTATTTTGCTGTATTGCTGGTCGTTTAGAAAACCTGGAAGCTATGCAACATCAAATGGCCCAGTTCCTACAGGAGATGTCTAAATGCCAAGATAATCTGCAAACCTCGTTAATCACCCCAGGGGTATCAGCAACTTCATCTCCTCCTGTGCCTGGTAATACAGGGACCAGGGTATCCCCTCGTCTACATCTACCCATGCCAAGTAAATTTGACAGCAATCATAAGCTCTGTCGTGGTTTTTTAAATCAGTGTGATATACTCTTTACGTTACAGCCTGATAACTTCCCCACCGCTAGAACTAAAGTGGCATACATTGTGTACTTGCTGACCGGCTCGGCTCTGGATTGGGCCTCCACACTCTGGGAGTGTTCAGACTCGCTGCAGGATAACTATACAGACTTTGTATCTTCATTCAGGAGGATTTTCGATGAACCTGGACGCACAGTGGCCCTGATTCAGAGACGGATGCTCTGAAAGAGCGCTCGCTCTGAATCTGGGCGTTTTTTTTTTTGTGCGGCCTCCTGGCCGCTCGCATAGCTGTGGGTGACCACCCACAGCTATTGCGAGCGGCCAGGTTGATGGTCATGATGGTCAAGACCATCGCAACCATCGGGCTTGCGATGAGACCCTTGTGGTAGGGTCTCATGGCCGCAAGCCCCAGAGAGCTTCTGGCTCTAATAGACTGGTGATGTCAGTGGGGCCGCCCCCAAACGGCAGGCGTTCCTTCGGGAACGCCTCCGTTTGGCCAGCCACCCCCCCTGCCAGCCACCCCCCCTGCCCGCCTACCAAACGGGGCGAGCTGTCAATCACCATCGACAGCTCGCCCCCTTTGGTGCGAGACCCGGAGCGACGGAGCACCCATCACTAGCCAGGTCTCACGCATGCGCACGACGGAGCTGGCTCCATGATGCGCATGCACAGTGGGCAAACATCGACACGGTTGAGAGCGCTCAGCGCTTGCGACCGGGTCTGAATCAGGCCCAGTGTCAGCATTATCCAGCATCATGACCCTGAGACAAGGAACCCGTCCTGTCAGCCAATATGCCGTACAGTTTCAAATCTTGGCATCAGAGTTTAAGTGGAATGAGGAGGCCCTCACCTCAGCCTTTTGGCATAGTCTGTCCGACCGATTAAAAGATTATCTGATTACCCGTGAGCTTCCTACCAATTTAAATGATAGGATCTCACTCTGCAACAAAATTGACCTATGCTTCAGAGAACGTCAAGCTGAAATGCACAGAACTGACCAGCAAAGGTCATTTATGTCTCCCTTGCCTACTCGTCCACCCCCTCCTCCTATAGATGAGGAGCCCATGCAGGTGAACCAAACCCATCTCTCCAAAGTGGAACGTCAGAGAAGGATGCTAATAAACCTCTGTCTGTACTGCGGAGACTCGGGTCACCTAGTGGCCTCCTGCTCCCAAAAGTCGGGAAACGCCCGTTCCTAACTGACTTTGGGGACATCAAGTTAGGAGTTATTTGCCCATCCCCAAATACTAAAGATTTCAAGATTTCCTTAGCTTTTAATCTCAAACCCAATCCTGTCTTCGTCTCTGCTCTATTAGACTCTGGAGCAGCCGGAAACTTCATGACTTCCAGCCTAGTTGATAAACTACAAATTCCTTGTTCATCTCTCAAGCAAGCAATTTCCCTGACTTCCGTAGATGGACATCCTCTAGCTAAAGGAGTGGTCACCAAGGAGACTCAACCAGTATTAGTTCGTGTTGGGACACTCCACTCCGAGTCTTTAAAGTTCTTAGTGATACCAGAGGCTTCTCAAGAAATCATTTTAGGACTACCCTGGTTACGCCAACATAATCCCAAGATAGACTGGTGTTCAATGCAGATTCTTTCATGGGGAACTGACTGTCAGAAATCCTGTCTTCCTAAAATATGACCTGTAAGAAAGACAGCTTCGTTAAACTCACCAGATATTTCCAAGGAGTACCAGATGTTCTCTGATGTTTTTTCTGAGCAACAGGCGAACGTCTTACCTCCCCACAGACGATGGGACTGTCCTATCGAGCTGCTACCTGACAAGATGCCACCTCGTGGTCGCACCTATCCATGCCTGAGACTCAAGCCATGTCAGAGTACATCCAGGACAACCTAGCAAAGGGGTTTATTCGTCCTTCCACATCTCCCTCTGGAGCCAACTTCTTTTTCGTTGGCAAGAAAGACGGTGGCCTAAGACCTTGTATAGAATATCGGGCCCTCAATGATATAATGATTAAGAATTGATATCCTCTTCCCCTGATCACAGAATTGTTTGACAGACTTAAAGGGTCCATCATATTCTCAAAGCTGGATCAGAGAGGCACTTATAATCTCGTCCACATTCGTGCTGGTGATGAATGGAAGACCGCCTTTAATACTAGAGATGGACACTTTGAATACCTTGTGATGCCCTTTGGGTTGTGCAATGCCCCTGCCATGTTTCAGGGCTTTGTTAATGAGATTTTCCGGGACCTGTTGTACGTCTCGATTGTAGTTTACCTGGACAATATATTGAGTTTTTTTGTCTTCTGTAACAAAACATCATGAACATGTGAAGGAAGTATTATCCCGTCTGAGAAAGAACTACCTTATCTGCAAACTGGAGAAATGTGTCTTTGGGGTTCCCAGAGTGCCATTCCTTGGTTATGTCATCTCTGGCTCCAGTCTAGAAGTGGATCCCAAGAAAGTGCAGGCGATTTTGGATTGGTCCCGTCCTCAAACTTTGAAAGCCATCCAGAGATTGCTTGGGTTCGCCAACTACTATAGATGTTTTATTAAGGGATTTTCATCATTATTGGCTCCCATTACCGCATTGACCCAAAAAGAAGCTAACCCTGCCCTATGGCCACCTGAGGAAGAGACTGCCTTCCAACTTTTAAAACAGGCGTTTATTTCAGCTCAAGTCTTACGACAACCAGATCTGGATAGGCCGTTTCTAGTGGAAGTGGATGCGTCTTCAGAGGCCGTGGGGGCAGTTCTTTCCCAGCGTTATGACGATAATCGAGTTCATCCCTGTGGGTTCTTCTCCAAGAAGTTTTCTCCTGCCGAGAGAAATTATGCCATTGGTGAACAAGAGCTTTTAGCAGTAAAGTTAGCATTAAAAGAATGGAGATACCTGTTGGAAGGGGCCAAGTTTCCCTTCACTGTCTTCACGGACCATAGAAATCTTCTCATCCACATGAATCTTCAGTGCGTGAGTCCTCGTTTGGCCCGATGGGCGATATTTTTTGCTCGGTTCCAGTTCACCCTGACCTTCTGGTCTGGAGCCCTTAATCAAAAGGCAGATGCCCTGTCCAGATCTTTCCGCTGTGATGACAAATCAGAGAATCAACAAAATACCCCTGTTTTGGAGTCAAGAGTCTTCGTCACCTTACAGTTACAACACCCTACAGGGAAGTCCTTTGTGGCCCCGGAGTTAAGGAAGCAGCTCCTCACCTGGGCTCATTCCTCTCACTTTGCAGGTCACTCAGGTAGCCGGAAGACCTTGGAGTTTTTAAAGAGGCTATTGGTGGCCATCCATGAAAGCAGATGTGTTGGAATTTATTTCTTCATGTTCTTTGTGTGCCCAGCATAAATCTTCACATCAGGCACCGGCTGGTGAGTTGTTGCCACTACCTGTTCCATCACGTCCATGGACGTATCTCTCCATGGACTTCATCACAGATCTGCCAAATTTTCAATGGTTCACTACCATCTGGGTCGTAGTAGACCAATTTTCTAAAATGGTCCATTACATACCACTAAAGAAATTGCCTTCTGCCCCTGACTTGGCTCACTTGTTCATTCAACTTATTTTCCGTCTCCATGGTCTTCCTGCTGAGATTGTCTCTGACTGTGGTGTTCAGTTCACAGCAAAATTTGGGAGAGCCTTATATTGCAAGTAAAGCTAAACTTTTCTACGGCTTATCACCCACAAAGCAACGGTTCCACTGAGAGGGTTAATCAAGACCTCGAGACCTTCCTGAGGATTTTTATGACATCTTCCCAAGACAATTGGTCTGTATTGCTGCCATGGGCTGAATTTGCTCATAACACCTCCTACCACTCTTTCACGAACCAAACACCATTCCAAGTGGTCTATGGCCTTCATCCTCGGGTCCCTGAGAGAGAGGTCAAGAATAACCCAAGGCAATTGAAGTTGGGCAACAGATGAGATAATGGTGTTGTTGACAGTGATAGAGAAGTTGGGAGGGGAAGAGACCCAAGATGGAGGGAAGACAATGAGTTCTGTTTTGGCCATGTTGAGTTTGAGAAATCATGCAGACATCCAGAGAACCATGGGCGGAACCCTGTGGGATGCCCACTGGAATGATGGATGGGGGGAAAGGTGGAGCCAGAAACTTCCCAACTCCTGCCCTCCCTTATAAGACTTGCCTTCCCAACTCCTGGCCTCTCCTATAAGACCTGCCTTACCAACTCCTGCCTTCCCCTATAAGATTGCCTTCAAAACTCCTGCCCTCCCATATAAGACTTGCCTTCCCAACTTCTGCTCTCCCCTATAAAACTTGCCTCCAACCTTCTAGCATTTAAATGCCCACTTAAAATTAATTTCTTCATTGAATTTTAACACCCCTCCTCCTAGTCTGTAGCCTTAATAATCTCCTTGTGAGATGGGCCCTCGCTGTTATCTAAGTAATCATGTAATTATGTATTTATGTAAAATTCTGATCTTATCTGTACAATTTTGTACCCATACAATTTTCTGTATGTTTTAACCCTATGTTCGGTGCTGCAAAACCTTCATAGTGTCAAATACTCGTAATATTTTATAGATGTATATCTATATAATAAGAGAGAAAGTGTGTGTGTCTGTTTGTTCTTTAAGCACAGCCAGAGTTTTGTACCTAGCTCCACCAAATTTAGCATGGTGGTGTAGTTTGACCAGGATTAGGTTTTTGGCTATGTTTGAAGTTTGTCAGGGCCATGGTGTCCACCAAGTAGGCCATGGAGTCTCTGATTTTAAATTTTGGTTTAAGCAAGTTCACTCAGGATGTATATCAGTGCCTAAAACTGCACTGATCTGAAGGCACGGTCTGACATGTACCAGTGGGGAAGGGAGGGGGGGCAGGCAGAGCTATAACTGAAGAGCAGTGAATCGGAGGATCAACTGTCACACTGCACCTGCACTGACAGTTACTAATTTCCTACAAGCACATTTTCATATGCCATAGTCTCCAATGTTGGTCTGCAGGGATTTCTGTTCTGCAATGATTTCTGAAACAGCAGTGATTTGGGAAGATATACCCCATTCCAAACAATCAGAGTGGAGTCTTCCAACTTCCAACAGCCTTCTCTGGCTTCTAATGGAAAAACAAACAAC
Source organism: Taudactylus pleione (assembly GCA_031769625.1). Taxonomy (NCBI): domain Eukaryota; kingdom Metazoa; phylum Chordata; class Amphibia; order Anura; family Myobatrachidae; genus Taudactylus; species Taudactylus pleione. The sequence goes on along the minus strand of JAUIMM010000841.1, from coordinate 6,603,678 downwards.
ATTGTTTATACCTCAGTGTTGAGGAAACAGTGTCTAAATACTATATATATAATTGGATAGATAGGTCCTTTTCAGGGCTAAATCCATGTTAGCAAACAGTGGGGTTCTTTTCTGGAACAATGGAATGGTGGTCTAGCCGAGGACAATGTAAAAAATGAAGGCTGCAGATGTACTTCAAGGTCCATTTTTCAACCCGAGCAATGTAGAGTAATATTTGGAGAATCTCACCCCAGTAGATTTGGTCTGTGGAATCATGCTGGAGTTTACTGTCTCACAAACACACACACAATGAAGCAATGATCGTATACCATGGGGCATGACCATCGTGCTGGACAGCTCCATTCTTTTTCCCTTGCCATAACACCAGAGCAGTGATGAAGGGGTATAACTTCTGACCCGATCAAGATAGAACCCCCAGATCAGGAGGTATGATAATAAGAACCCAGCCTTTCGGGTTCGGGTTAGATTAGGGTTCAGATTAGGTTAGGGTGTGAGTTAGCCTACAATTTGGATGAGGTAGAGGTAGAGGCGCTTTAAGAGAGTAGGGGGGCCCATGTGCACTCTTCGTTTGAGCACCCTCCTCTCCGGCGGTGCAGAAGACTCTGGCATTGTGCAATCAGGGGTGAAAGGCGAGGTATTGGGAGCTGCTCTTAGCTGGAGATGTCCAGTCTCCTCAATGTGGTTAGAGTTGCAGGTTTTTGCTAGAGCGCTGCACCTAGTGTGTGTGTTGGTGTAGGTTGGCTTGCTGGAGAACATAATGAGTGCAGTATAATGATCAGGCACGCTCTCACCTTTTTCCCCACCACACCCACTGACCTTGTTGACTGTTGTATTGTGAATAGGTGCACTACATGATGTACAGTATAGGGTTGCTTACATTCTGCTCTGTGTCTGCAGTGTGAATATATGGATTTATAGGCGCTGCATCTATAGTGTTGAGAGTAGATCAGGGCCGGTGCTACCATTAGGCACCTTTAGGAAGCCGCCTAGGGGTGGCGGCCACTGGAGGGCACCGCTGAGTCTACAAAAAAAAAATTAATTGCATAATTCATGGCTGAGTGGCATATAATGAATTTGTCGCACATCTGTGTTGCATACTCTGAATTTGTGGCAGTGTTATGAAAGACATTATGATTTTGGTTCTCTGCTGTGTGGCATATTTCTATTATATATTATAAATTTGGGACACGGCTGTGTGTCATATTATAAACAGGGGAGACTGATGCGTGGCATATTATGAATTGGAGGGAGCAGGGGCGGTTAGTGAAATATTGCCTAGGGCATCCGGAAACCTTGCGCCGGCCCTGGAGTAGACTAGTGTATATTTTACTGGGTCAGCAGTATTAATGCAGAAGGTGCTGGGCGTGAATATAATCAATGCAGTGAGACAGATTGTCAGCTTATATTTATGTGGATATGTGATATAAATGAATTTGGGTGCTGTATCATAGACATGAACATTAGGCTGCAATTAGGTTTAGGGTTAGAGTTAGGGTTATGTTTGCATTGTAAATCCCATTGTCGGCATGCTTCAGACCATGTCGACCTTCTGACTGTCGACATATTATACCACTCCAATTCTAAATATGGAGAAGTCACATGGTCCCATCTTACTATGAGGAGTTTGAAATAGAACTTACTGTAGAAGGCAGATTAGGATATTCTGTGAAAACAGAGTCTTGGCAACGTTGCTGTATCCATATTCTTGGATACCAGACCAAGTTTCCGGGGTTTATCCAAATTAAAGATATTTGCCATAAAGCTGATCATGGAGGAAGATATTATTTTATTTTTCCTTAGCAGAGCAGTCTTACCAGTGGCAGCTCTTACCTACATTGAGGAGTGGGACTGCACGCAGTGCTGATTTCTGGTCCACGGGTCCCCAAATGCCCGTGTCTCACCCTCTGCCAGGTCCTTTGTGCATGCACAATTAATTTGGCAGGCATCGGGACCAGCGCACAAACACCAGCAGACCAGCGCACAAGCATGGCTTCTAGGGATTACATCAGCTGCAGCCTCTAGGAGCCATGTAAGGCTGACAGGAAGGCAGGAGAGTGACTTTCCACTGGAAGCACAGTCTCTGCTAATCGCACCCCGGATTGGCAGTCCCAGGGGGAGAAAACACCTCCCCCTGGGGCTGCCTGTCCTATGTGTGACTGGCACATAGCGCTTGCAATAGGAAGTCACTTCCAGTCACATTGTAGCCCAGCGTTTTTAAACCACTGTGCCGTGGTACACTAGTGTGCCGCGAGCGGTTGTAAAGTGTGCAGCCAGAGCTGACTTTACTTCTACTGCTGGCCCGGGCAGTACTGGGCTCTTCAGGGAGGCTCAGGCGTACCCAGGCCGTAACCTATGGAGATGAGGCAGCGTGACATAGGTCATGCCCGCTGCATTGCATGCCTGCCTGCACACTGCTCCAAGCTCTGCACTGTGTGCTCAGTCACTGAGTGAGACTGAGCAACCCCAACCAATGAGGGACAGGACACGGACGAAGGTGAGCCTCTCAGCAGGTCATTTTATTTTTGTCTATGGGTGTCAATGTGATTGTTTTTTTTTTTTTTTCTGTGACCAGCCAATGTGATTGTATTTTTTTTTTTTTCTGTGACCAGCCAATGTGATTGTATTTTTTCTGTGGGGGCCACTGTGTTTTCATTTTTTTTTCTGTGGGGCAATGTGTGTGTTTGTTTTTCTGTGGCAGCCAATGTCTGTTCTTTTTACTGTGGGGTGCAATTTGTGAGTGTTTTTTCCTGTGGGGCCCAATGGGTGTGTTTTTTTCCCCCGTGAGGGACTGATGGTGTGCCTTAGAAATTTTCAAATCTTGTTCGGTGTGCCACGAGGTGAATAAGGTTGAAAACCACTGGTCTATCCAGGGCAGTTAGGGACTGTGCTGGCTCACTGGAGGTGGTGGATTTTATTGCGGCTCCCAGGTAAAAAACGCCACTAAGTCTTACTGACTTTTAGGGGTAATTTACTAAAGTGAGAGTTTTTAGAAGTGAGTTTAAAAGTGATGTTGCCTATAGCAACCAATCAGATTCTAGCTATTATCTTCTAGAAGGTGCTAGTTAAATGTTACGTAGAATCTGATAGATTGCTATTGGCAACATAAATTTTAAAACTCACTACTAAAAACTTTCACTTTACCCCTAAGTGTTTTGAAATTCGTTGCAGTCAATCATCTGCTCTTTGGGCCAAATGCAGTAGCTTGTGATTTGCGGAACAAAAGCGATTCCAGCTAAACTTAAAGCAGCTACGAATCTAGTGACTCTCTTGCCGGAATCGTGGCTGCTCATGCAAATCATGGGCTATTACAGATTTGGCCCTTTGTATGAAATAGTTGACAGAGGATTGTACTCTGCTACACAGCAAATGTAAATTTATGGTACTGGATGGTAACTTTTGCACGTGTGTAAATGTTACAAACACTGTAGATGATTTATATACCGTTAGGCAGTTTTTTTATTGACCTTTTAGTTAATTGGAGCATGAACGTTGATCACCTGGCTTTATTATGTGCTCTTCAGTTATGATTGATGCACTTGAATATCACACAAAGCCACAGAGCTAATTTCTGGATACATTTCTCTTAGGTTGAGCCAAATCTGTATCCAAGGGCAACAGTAACAAGCAGCTCTTGCTGGGGGATTTAAAGTGCTTGCTTGATGAAAAGCAAAGAAACCGCAAGGAGAAAACAATGTCTATAGTACAAGTTGCAGTGGGCTCACACAAGTAAAAAACCAAAACGAGGGGTTTATTTATTAAACATTCAGTACAGTTTAATAAAAAATTGTGTCACAGGTTATCGTGGCATAGCTGCGGCCAAATGTATCAATCCGCTGCCATTGAAGGGCCACAGTAAAAATGCAGATGAGCACAGTAGCTTGAATCGACGTGGATGAAGCCAAGTCCCTATTGCCAGGTATAGGGTAATGCTATCTCAAAATGGCATTACCCGCGCATGCTCATTACCGTACTGAAGTCCTTGGGATTAGAAGAAAGATTCTAGGGGGTCTATTTACTAAGCCTTGGATGGAGATAAGGTAGATGGAGATAAAGTACCAGCCATCCAGCTCCTGTCATTTTTCCAACACAGCCTGTGACATGGCAGTTACTGTAGGAGCTGATTGGCTGGTACTTTATCCCCGTTCCCTTTATCTCCAACCAAGGTTTAGTAAATAGACCCCACTTAGATTCTGCAGGCAGAGAAGGTTATATTTACCATTGTGGATGCCCCACCTTTTCTTGCCACATGGCGCGAGGGGTGAGAGTTTGTAAAGTTTAGCTTCGGTACGATACAATACAGTATGTTAGGTATTGCTGACTACGAACTGTTAATCATAAATACAGCCCTAACAGAGCAATCTCTGATATCTCCAGTGTTAAGCTGTTAATAAATTGAGAAAAGTTAAGAAAATATGAGATATGGTAAGAACTTACCCTTGTTATCTCTATTTCTACGAAGTCCATAGGGTTCCACAGGATACCTTGGGGTATAGGTGTGACGTCAGTCGCAGGGCACCAAAGAGTTAAGCTTTCAGCCTCCCAGGATGCACTAGGTCCCCCTCCTATACCCCGCCCCCGGGCCAAGGCACCTCAGTTAGTTACCAAGCCATAGGCCGGAGGAGGAGAAGGAAGAGAGAGAACAAAGATCTGGACACATACAAGAATCACATTCTCACCAGAGGGAGACGGAAAACCGGTGACCAGAGCAAAGCCCATCTGCAGCACAGATGTGACAGGGCGGGAGTCCTGTGGAACCCTATGGACTTCGTAGAAATAGAGATAACAAGGGTAAGTTCTTACCATATCTCATATTTTCTACTTCAGGGTCCATAGGGTATCCACAGGATACCTTGGGGATGTCCCAAAGCAGTATCCTTTAAGGGTGGGGACGCTCCTGTGCAGAAAGGAGAATCCGCCGCCCGAAGGAAGCATCCTGAGAGGCGAAGGTGTCAAACCTGTAATACCTCACGAAGGTATGGACAGAAGACCACGTAGCAGCCTTGCAGATCTGAACTGCCGAGGCACCACGTCGAGCTGCCCACGAAGGACCCACAGACCTAGTGGAATGAGCCTTCAGAGAAGGAGGGACCGGTAGGCCTTCATGAAGATAAGCTTCAGAAATAGCCATACGGATCCAGGCTGCCAAAGTTTGCTTTGAAGCAGGCCAACCCTTTTTACAGAAGCCATAGAGGACAACAAAGCGTCCGACTTCCTAAACGAAGAAGTGCGGTCAACATAAGTCCTTAAGGCCCGCACAACATCCAAAGAGGCCTCACCCACGGAAAGACCCGGTGAGTTAAAGGCCGGAACAACTATTTCCTCGTTAACATGAAACTGGGAAACAACTTTGGGAAGAAACTCGGGCCGAGTGCGGAGCACTGCCCTGTTCCCATGAAAAACCAAGAAAGGGGGTCTACAAGAAAGAGCCCCTAACTCAGAAACACGTCTGGCCGAAGCAACGGCCAGAAGGAAAACAGTCTTAGCTGTTAGCCATTTAATATCCACTGAGCCCAGTGGTTCAAACGGCGGTCCTTGGAGAGCCCTCAGGACCACAGCCAAATCCCAAGGCGCCACAGGTGGAACAAAGGGCGGCTGAATACGGAGAACACCTTGCATAAAGGTGCGCACATCCGGGATTGTAGCAATCCTACGGTGAAACCAGACAGATAGGGCCGAAACCTGTACCTTCAAAGAAGCAAGACGAAGCCCAAGATCTAGTCCCGCTTGCAGGAAGGCGAGAATCCGAGACAGACGAAACTCCCGCGGTGCATAACCTCTCGGTCGACACCACTGGAAGAACGTATGCCACACGCGATGGTATATCCTCGCGGAAAACGGTTTCCGAGCTCGTAACATGGTACGCACCACAGAGCTGGAAAAACCCCGGGACCTCAGCATGGCCGTCTCAACAGCCACGCCGCCAAAGACAGCCGAGTCAGGTCCGGGTGAAGACAAGGACCCTGAGACAGAAGGTCCGGTCGTAGCGGCAACCGCAGAGGACTGTCCACGGACAGACCCTGAAGGTCTGAGAACCAGTGCCGTCTGGGCCACGCGGGAGCTATCAACAGGAGCGTCCCTCCTTCCTGTTTGAATTTCCGGATTACCCGTGGAAGAAGGGAGACCGGAGGGAACAGGTATGCGAACCTGAACGTCCACCGGACGGACAGAGCATCCACCAGAGACGCCCCTTCGTCTCTTGTGCGAGACCCGTACACCGGCAACTTGTTGTTGTGCCGGGACGCCATGAGGTCGATTTCTGGAAGACCCCACCTGTCCACCAGTAGTTGAAAAACGTCCGGGTGCAGGGACCATTCCCCTGGATGAACGTCCTGGCGACTTAGAAAGTCCGCCTTCCAATTTAGCACTCCCGGGATGAAGACCGCTGATATGGCCGGAAGATTGCGCTCCGCCCAAACCAGGATCCGAGAGACCTCTACGAGAGCCGCCCGACTGCGAGTTCCTCCTTGCCTGTTTATGTAGGCCATGGTGGTAGCATTGTCCGACTGGACCTGCACCGGGTGACCCTGGAGAAACCGCTGTGCCTGCAGGAGAGCATTGAAGACCGCACGGAGTTCCAAGATATTTATTGGAAGCTCCGCTTCTGTCGGCGTCCACCTGCCCTGGAACAAGTGTGGACCCGAAACTGCTCCCCAGCCCCAAAGACTGGCGTCCGTTGTCAACAGGACCCAATTTGGAACCCAGAACGGACGTCCCTTGTTGAGGTGGGTCGTCTTTAACCACCACGCAAGGGACAGGCGAACCTCCGGGGTGAGCACAATCGTCTGGAACTTCAGAGACTGAGGCAGCCCGTTCCACTTGGACAGGATCAGGTGCTGCAGAGGTCTGGAGTGAAACTGGGCGTATTCCACCATGTCAAACACCGACACCATGGAGCCCAGTAACCTCATCGCCGAGTGTAAGGACACCCGGCGGCTGTGCAGACAACTGCGCACCCTTGACTGTAAAGCAGAGATCTTGTCCTCCGTCACGAAGATCCTTTGCTGTCCCGAGTCCAATAAGGCTCCAAGATGCAGAATCCTCCGAGACGGGATTAGAGTGGACTTCTGCCAGTTGATTAGCCAGCCGTGCCATTGCAGCAGTGCAATGGTCAGGTCCAAGTGGTATAACAGGAGCTCTGGAGATCTTGCCACCAATAACAGGTCGTCCAAGTACGGCAACATGCGGACTCCTTGCAGCCGCAGAGAAGCCGCCATGACCGCCATCACCTTGGTGAAAACACGTGGTGCTGTCGCCAGGCCCAAAAGGTAACGCCCGAAACTGGAAGTGGTCGCTGCGGATTGCAAACCGAAGGAACTCTTGATGGCGCAAAAGAATAGGGACATGCAGGTAAGCGTCCTGTATGTCCAATGACACCATGTAGTCCCCAGGTTCCAGCGCCAGAATGATGGACCGTAGGGTCTCCATCCGAAACTTCGGGACCCGCAAAGACTTGTTGAGTGCTTTGAGGTTGAGAATGGGACGATATGACCCATTGGGTTTCTGTACCAAAAATAGATTTGAATAGAAACCCTGGCCCCTCTGGGAGAATGGAACAGGCACTATAACTCCAGCCTGGAGCATAGTGTGCAATACCTTCCGCAGCTCCGTAGCCTTGTTCCGGTCTGATGGTAGACCCGTGGTGAAGAATCGAGCCGGGGGTCTGTGCCAGAAGGAGAGGGCGTACCCGTGGGAGACCACCTCCAGAACCCAAGTGTCTGTCGTAGTGAACGACCAACACCGGGAGAACTGCAGCAGGCGGCCTCCCACCCTGGGATCCCCCAAGGGGAGACCCGGACCGTCAGGCCGCAGGCTTGTCATCTGGCTTGGGGGCCGGACGTCTGGTACTCCATGCCTGTTTCCGGGGCTTGACCGATTTCTTAGGGCCAGCCTGTCGAGGAAACGACTGTGGTTTGGGCCTGCCCTGGGCCCTAGATGACCGAAAGGACGATGGTCCAGAACCAGAAGGAGCAGCGGCCGACGGGAGACAAGCAGATTTGGCTGCCGCCAGCGTGGCCACAATCTTATCCAGATCCGGACCGAAGAGAACTTCTCCGGTAAACGGCAACGCTTCCAGACCTTTCTTGGAATCTGCATCCGCCTTCCAGGATCGCAGCCACAAGGTGCGACGAGCAGCTACCGCTGCTGAAGAAATTCTAGACACCAGAGTACTAATGTCTAGAGCCGCCTCGTTGATGTAGGTGGCCGAATCACGGAGATTGCCAATCAACTCCGCCTGTTCGGCCGGACAGTCGGATTCAAAAGAAGCCTCTAATGAATCCGCCCAGCGCTCCATCGCTCTGGCAACCCAGCAAATGGCCATAGCCGACCGTGCTGCCCCCCCTGCAATGGAATAAGCGGACTTCAGGCAGATTTCTACCTTGCGGTCCGTAGCATCCTTAAGGGAGGACATGGATGGCATCGGCAATGTGGCACTACGGACAAGACGGGTCACGTGAGAATCCACCTGTGGAGGGGATTCCCACTTAGCAAAATAATTATCCGCGAACGGATAAGCCACCGCCAGGCATCTCTGCGGCTGGTATCTTTTGCCAGGTTGTTTCCACGCCTCCTCTAAATGGTCCACCAACTGACCCGAAAGAGGAAAGACTGTGGCATCACCCTTCACATCTTTGAAAAAGGCATACTTAGATTTAGCCGCTGGGGGAACTTCGTCCTCAATCACCAAGGCTGTGCGGACCGCCCGAATAAGTCCAGGAATATATACTTTGGACTTAGCATCAGCGTCCTTAGTATGGAGAGGTTCCTGATCGTAAGGATCCAGAATCTCCCCATCATCAAACGTCCCTTCGTCATCCTCATAAGGAGCGGACAGAGACGCCACCGGCCTTTTATGAGGCCGCATCACAGACTCCCCTTGCAACACATCCGACAAGTGCTGTACAGAACTCGTCAGGGAGTTAACCCACGCTGGCTCCTGAGAACCCAGGAGCGGGGAAATAGGGAGACTGTGGGGTACCACCAATTGTCGTGGGAACCCCTGCATGGGTGACGACACCACAGACTGCTGGGACAAACCCATCGGAGTAAACGCGGGCTGCGGAGCTAACTGGCCCACTAAAGCTGTTAACGCCTGAGCGAAACAAGCCCAGGGCGGCTCCTGTACCGGTGCTGTAACCGTAATAGGCCGCGCCATGGACAAACACTGCCGGCAAAGGCCCTCCGCGCTACCCTCCCCCTCCGCTAACGGTACTTTGCACGTGGTACACTGTAGCCGGAGGGGAAAATCACTTTCAGACATGATGGCACCACGTATGTGACCTCTCTCACCAATTAAGTATTAAATAGGCGAGAGACCACCCTGCAGCACCGCACCGCAAGGGCTTTAGCAGAAAGAACAGGACAGTAATAAAGCTGACAGTTTAGAGAAGAATAGTTACAGGCAGCGCTAGCACAGTCACATACAATGCAGAGAAATAACAATTCCTGCACTAACAGCGCTGATCACTCAACTACACAGACACAGGGCCTGGTAGGACACAGCGCTGCATACACAGACCTGAGCCACAGCGGAGGAGAGGTATGCGGGGGGACCCAGACCACGATGCTTCCTTCCAGACTTCCAGCAGCGTTCACCATGCGTTGCAGAGAAGATGGCCGCCGAGGAGCAGAGAGAAGCTGGCCTGGGGGAGGAGCGCTGACACAGGACCAGTCAACACAGTGCAGAGAGGGCTGTGTGCAGCGGGGGAGGCGCCGGCTGTGAGACAGGGAAGGCGCGCTCCCCTGGCATGCATTTAACCCCTGGGACGCCGCAGCGCTACCGCTCTGCTGCGGTCCGCTGTCCCAGGGGGTAGTGGAAGCGCAGGTTGGTCGCCTGGCTCCACGCTGCAGCCAGTCCCCAGGGAGCCCCCTGCCTGGGGACTTAGGACCATGTGATCAGCGGGGACCCACCGCGGGACCCCGCTGCTTACCTCTGTCCCCCTTGAATCCGGCCATGGTCCGGAGCATCTGGGGTCACCGCTAGCTGTGACCCCAGACGCCCACCAGCATCCCCGGATCAGTACCGGCGTTCTGGTACCGGCGGGGTGTAGGGAAGACAGCATGGACGTCAGGACTGACTGTCCATGCTGTTCATCCAGATGTGCAGCCACAGCTGCATGAAGAAAAAGCTTCAGGGGCTCTTCTAGCCCCCACTCCAACAGGTGCACCCGACTCCGGCCGGGCACCAAACTAAACTGAGGTGCCTTGGCCCGGGGGCGGGGTATAGGAGGGGGACCTAGTGCATCCTGGGAGGCTGAAAGCTTAACTCTTTGGTGCCCTGCGACTGACGTCACACCTATACCCCAAGGTATCCTGTGGATACCCTATGGACCCTGAAGTAGAAAAAGTGTTTATCAACTTCTCAAAAAGACCCATTAGGGGGAGATGGATCAAAGTTTCTTAAGAGGAAAAACCAATAACTTATACTGTAGCTTTCATTTATCTAGTACATGCTATACAATTATAGCTATAAGCTGATTGATGGCTATGGTCAACTTCTCCACTTGTCCTCATTAGAATGTTTGATACAGCTTCCCATTTGGATCCCCCATTTACAGATGTAATAAGTTATAACACCTAGGGAAGGAGCTACACCCCTTCTCCAGAAAACGGGTCCATGCAGCATTTTTTTCCTGTGGTTAGTCTCACACCGAAAACCAGGCTGATTGGCACATTGGGGGAAGGGGGGGGTGAGGAAGGGGATCATTGGTAAGACACAATCATGGTCTTTGTACATTTTCTTTGATCCCTAAGGGGCAGCATAAGGTTCTGTCAGAACCTCGCACCACACACATTACGGGAAGGGAAACCTCGCTCATTTTTGCTCGCACCTCTATGTGTGGTGTTACCCTGCCTGAATATAATGAGTAAATCGTAAATTACTAAAGCAAAATCATAACATTGTATGTGTTATTCATACTTACTGTTTATTTCTTATGTGTTATAAATGGCAATAATAATTGTGTTGTATGGCTGCATATAATTTATCTTTCTGCCCTGATGGAGATGTTCAATCTAATTGAAAATGAATCTTTTTTCCAGGGCAGTGGTCAGAAAGAATCATTTGGTGCTGAAAGTCTGGAGATGACAACAAAAGATAAATCGAATGTTCTGATCTTCGCAATGAGACGCACAGAGCAGATTTCCATCCAGATGGGATAAAAGCTGTTAAATTCAGAAATAATTTATCGCCAAGACGGGAACATAGTGAACTGAGCATTAGAAGGCATGCCAAGCTAAATTCGTGTTGTTTTCCCCAAGAATACGTCTTTATCATGTTCATTGTAAAAGATAATAATACATGTGGGTGTTGCGTGGTCTAGATGTGCTCTCTCATTGTTATCTGAGGAATGGCTACTTATACATTTCATGAAGTCAACTGCCTGACCCTAAGTCCTTGGACAATTGTATACGGTATATCTGAGGGCCTGATCCGCTGTGCCGCTGTTTTCAGAACACTGAATATTGAACACCACACTGGACCCAATGTTGGACATTTATTCATTGATGGACAATATTGGCGTCAATTGAACTGTATACACCTAGTGTGAATGGATCGTCACATATTGCATTTATAGTTAATGACAACTATTCCCATTAATATAACTTAACATCAGCATATGGAGTGGGGTGCACCAAGCATCGCATTTTGGATGCAATACAATTGTATAGCGGTGATTTGAAAAAGCAAAACATCAGGGTCTGGACACATCTCTTCATTTCTACTAATATTTGAGAAAATGGTTTCCAATCACCTGGTATTCTCATGAGCATAGTGTCTTATAGTCGATAGAGCTTCTAGTTTTAACACATTCATTTGTTGGTCGTATGGATGCCGCATTTGGGCCCTCATTCAGACCCACTCGCAAGCGGCTGTCCGCTCGCAAGTGGGTCAATGGTCCCCACTGTGCATTTGCGAGACCCGACGAGCGAAGGACTTTCCTTCGCTCGGAGTGTCTCATCAAAGGGGGCGTGCTGTCGATGGTGACTGACAGCACGCCCCCTTTGGTGGGCGTGCCGGGGGCGTGCCTGCCAGACGTAGGCGTTCCCAAGGGAACGCCTACCGTCTGAAGCCGGCCCCACTGACATCACTAGTGATGTCAGTGGGAGTGATTTTGGCTCTGATAGAGCCAAAATCACTCCTGGCCTTGCGGTTGAAAAACCCAACCGCAGGCTTTTGCTCGCAGTTTCGATGGTCGCGATGGTCAAGACCATCGCGACCATCATCCTGCACGCTCGTATATGCTGTGGGTGGTGACCCACAGCTATACGAGCGTCCAGGAGGACGCTCCATATTAATGGAGGTGGGCCCTGATTCAGAGTGAGCGCTCTGGTCAGAGCGTCCGGCTCTGAATCAGGGCCTTGGTAGTTTAATGTAAAACTAACAATATGAATTTTTACACCACATAACAGGGTTCCATGGGACAGATCAGGTCTACAAATATTTTATCAAAATAGTCTCCAAGTAATGGTAGGAGAGTCTGGTGCCTGGGGCTTGTCATCTGACAGTCACAACATGAAGGGCACAATCTAACACCAATCCTAGGCCACAGAAAGTGGCTTTTATCTCTCACAAGTGACCAGACCAGTGTGGGCATCTTTTTGTCAAGGATCTACCATTTGTTTATGCTTGTATACTTGTTGTGCCTCACTTGCCAAATTAAGCTACAATACGTTGGCACTCCCACACTGGGTACTAATTAGTGATTCACCACATTCGAATAATCAAATTTGATTCAAATCAGGATCTTTGCGTAAATTGAATACACCTTCATTACTCAGACAACCCCACATATCATCATGATGTATCTTATGTCACATAAGGTACAGTATGCTTAATTCAAGAAAAACCACAACTTATGGAAAATCCAGATAGTAATACATTGCCTCATACCCAGGTCCACAGAAAGAATGGTGGAAACTCCATAAAATCGTTGTGGTATTGGATGTTCTCTGGCAATCAGTCTAAATTCATGTCATGTGGTATGGCCAAGAGTTCTCCCACTCTGGTATTGGACAGAGATGGGCAACGTGAATATATAGCTTTCCCACACTGTGAAAGTCTTCTGTCCACTCCTCCTTGTCAAATAATGTCTCCATCCAGTCCACTTTAAAAACATAAAACAGTTTTCCTTTGTTAAGCGAAAGCAATGGTGATGGTGAACTTGCTGGAATCTAATTCTATAAAATAGCTTTTAAAAGAAAGTATCACATTTCTAACCACTTCGATATTCTCTGCTCAGATGAACTTCGATATTATCTGCAGAAAATAGGGGTTGGGTACGATATCTCTGCAGTCAGAATCCCAACAGTCACAATGCTGGCTCCAGAATCTCGACGGTCAAAATCCTGATGCCTGTCCGTGAGTATTGTAACCCTGACTGTCCCCCTAACCCACCCCTACTGCAGCCTAACCATAACCGTCTCCTTTGGCAGCCTAACCCTAACCATCCCCTCCCACAGCCTAACCCTCCCACTAGACCCTAACCATAAACCTAACCCTAATACTCACCATCAGGATTCTGACCGGTATTGGGATGACCGTCGGAATTCTAGAGCCAGTACTACATCCCCAAAAATAGGACTTAGCTGACTTAGGAGACAGAGTGAAAAGTGATAAGAAAGTGATAAAGTGCCAGCCAATCAGCTCCCAACTGTCATCTCACAGGCTGTGTTTGAAAAATGACAGTTGGGAGCTGATTGGCTGGCACCTTATCACTTTTCACTCTGCCTCCTAACACTGCTTAGTAAATAGACCCCTTATTCTCCTTCAATGTGAGATTTTATTTTAAACCAGAAACACTGAACCACTGGGCAGCCCCCAAGCAGTGATACAAATCTGCTTCTGAATGATGACACTTAGGGCAATGTTGAGTTGGCTTCCCACCCATCATATACAGTATATGAGGGGTAGGATATGCCCTATGAAATATATTAAGAAACAGTTCCATATATGTATTCACATTAAAAAGTTTATAGGACTTAGAAGTTTTTTCAGCAAGTCGTCCATGGTAAGTATAAGTAAAAGACAGGATTGTATTGAGTCATACTTATGCTGTGGGCCATCTAACGGCTTTGTAAGTAGGAGCAGGCTCAGGAATTAACTGATGCAATGGGGTTTGCCAAAATGAGACTGAAAATGTATGCATAACATCACTAATGTAATGTTGGGCTTGTAGAAAGGCTGTTGTAACTGTCCGAAGCGGCATTAAATGCAAGTGGCCATCTCAGTTATTTACCAAAGGCGAGTTGGTAATTCATCCAACTCGCCATATCATGAAGAGGTAAGGAAGCCATGCCGTCTTGAAAATCTAAATTACGCATGAATGGTAAATGTGCTGACTTATGTCCTTTCATCAAGCCACCTCTTCTAAGCCTTGTGAAATTTATCGGTTGTGCTGGAGGACATAATCTATCATATCGATATTAGGTAGTAATTGTTGTATCCAAGATGTACTGTAATGGCACATTGATCAGTGATTACAAATAAAGAAATCTGGCAAAACAGCATAGATATATACAGTACAGAAATAAACAATCCAAAAATTAAAACTAAAGGACAATATCATATGTGAAGGTGGGTTGGGTATGAAATGCCGACAGCCGGGAAGCCGTCTCACTAAATCCAGAGGCCATAAGCCTGAATGCTGAATATCCCGACTGGGGCTGGTAAGTACCCTAACCCTCCCGACGTAGGTAAAATTACAGGCGTCGGGATATCGACGCCTGTCATTTAACCCCTTGCCAGGATTAGACAGTCGGGAAGCCGCGGTCGAGATTCCGTCCATCGGCTTTCCGACTGCTTCCCCTTTCAACCACATCATGAGGAGTACATGTAAGAACCTTGAGCTAGGGTCAGCACCCTGGATCTATCTACCAACACTTCTACAGCCATGGCATTTTTTAACAGGTGAAATGGTCACACCTCAGTGTAGTTGAACCTATCAAGCCAGGTGCCGAGGAAGTCTTTAAATGTATGTCAGCACCATGTTTTCCACTGTCAGTGTATGCCCCTGGCTGCAAACACTTGTTGGTACAGTACAAGGGACCGAGGCGTGTTGGACATAGAAAAGACTTCAGCTTTGAATATTTGTCCAGGGTTGGGCCACTTTCTAAAATAATGATATGGAGATATAAGGGTCACCTTACTCCTCTATCTTAGGAATAAGGACAGTACCTATTATATGGGAAAGCAGAGTTGAGAAAGTCAGTTTAGCTTTCAAGATTGCACTTTTGAGGATCAGGAATTGAATCAAGTCCACTCTGTTAGGATCTCGGTTTGTTGTGGACCCGGGGTAGTAACAGGAGCAGACACCTGAACAGACTTAAACTGAAAAGTGGGTTTTTTAATGAGTGAACTTGCAGACATGTACACGAATAATATGAAGTCCAAAATATAGAGAGGGAAGTGATGACTAGAAACTGTAGTGAAGTATGGATGGGTAATGTCCTGGTAGTGGCAGAACTAAAAAGTCTTTGTAATCCAAATGGTCTCTGCAAGGCTGCAGACAGGATGACAGTTTACTGATTGACACTGGTGAGATGAAATCCAGAGAGGTTATGGAGTAATTTGATTAGTAGTAGCAGATGAGCTAAGTGGAGCATTGTACTGAGATGGCTCAGTGTAAAAACTGGATCAGCTGTGATATGAGCCAACAGAGAGCCAGGTAAATGGAGGCAGTGTAGGTACAGGGTTAACTGCACACTCAGGTCTTTTGGCAGGGAGAAGGTTAATAGAAGGTGCAGGGTGGTTCCAGCAGGAGGCTGGGAGCAGGCAGAGTGATGCAGGCTGCTTGGAAGTTGGGATCCAGTAAGAGCACAGGCGAGCATGGGAACAGACAGGATTCAGAAGCACAGGAACTCTCTCACAGCATGTGCTCTGAAACATGTTGCACTGGCAACTATGGAGATCTCTGAACTACCTTAAGTACTCAGTGCAGGATCATGAATGGTCAGAGAGAGCATGTGACATGCCAGGATTGGAGCAACTAAGTCACATGACCAGAAGCAAGATGGAGGCGCCCATACCAGAACGCAATGGAAACACCACCAGGCTTACCCCAGCCAGAATGACACAGTGCCTCCGGTACACCTCGCACAGCCAACGCCTGCCGCCAGACACCAGGCCCTCTGCCGGAAGGACCACGCCACAGCCCCCTCACAGGCAATACCCGTCGTCACCTATATGCTGGGAAACCCTGGTCGTGACACACTCCTCACACTAAATTGTGAATGGGAACAGTTGAGGGAGGACTCTAATGACACTCATGTATTCCACATGCAGCTTTATCATGTCCATGTGCAGGGGACATGCAACAGCAGCCAGTATTTACTATTTACCCTGATTTTTATATATTTGCATCCCTTGCATTGCAACATGGTTTGTCCAGGTACAAGGTTACTTGCTCTATTTTACTCTGGCCCTGATTCAGAGGCGCTCGCAAAAAGTGAGCGCTCGCTCTGAATCAGGGCGGGCACTTGGTTTTTTATTTGCGACCTCTTGGCTGCTCGCATAGCTTATGTCAGCGACCAGGATGATGGTTGCAATGGCCAAGACCATCGCGACCATTGGGCTTGCGACAAGACCCTTGTGGTAGGGTCTTGTGGCCGCAAACCCCAGAGAGCTTCTGGCTCTAATAGAGCCGGAAGCTCTCCCACTGACATCAATGGTGAGTTCAGTGGGGCCGCCCAGAAACGGCAGGCGTTTGCACGGGAACGCCTCCGTTTGTGAAGCCACCCCCCCGCCACGCCTACAAAATGGGGCGAGCTGTCGATCAACATCGTCAGCCGCCCCTTTTGTAGTGTTGCACGGAGTGAGTGCTTTTTGCGCTAGCTCCGGGGCTCACGCACGTGCAGTACGTACGCCGCGCGTGCGCACTGGGCAACCATCGACCCACTTGCGAGCGCAATGCACTTGTGAGCGGGTCTGAATCAGGCCCTCTATTCCCAAATCTAATTCAGAGTCAACAACTTGTGCTCCCGGGTGCACGGAAGAGTGGGCGTCTCCAGACAGGCCGGCCCACCCGCCTGCATCCACTTTCCCCCCGCAGCCACCCACTTCTACTTGCTGTGGGCAACATCTCCATTTCTAAAAACTCTCACTTTTGTAAATATACCCCTTAATGGGAAGCAAAGCAGAAGAAGCAAGTTACTGTGCACCTGGGCAGGTTTAAAATGTCCAAAGAGATATACATTTAAGAGGGAATCGGTATGAAATCCCGACAGCAGCTGGCTGACATGGCTGAAAATGCCGATCGTCCCAAGGTAAGAATTAACTAACCTAACCTCCCCCCCCTAACCCTAACACTCCTTAGGTTTGCCTAACCCTAACCTCCCCCCCCAGTGCCTAACCCTAACCTTCCCCCCAGTGCCTAACCCTAATCCCCCATCTAAGTGCCTAAACCTAACCCCCCCTTCCCCGCCACCTAAACCTAAGTCCCCCGGGGGGTGCCTAACCCTCCCTTCCCCTAGCCTAACCCTAACCTCCCGGGGGGGTGCCTAACCCTAAGTCCCTTCCCCCCCCCGCAGTGGCGTCGGTAAATTAACAGGCGTCGCCGGGATAAAGCAGTCGGGAAGCCGACTGTCGGGATTACGTCCGCCGGCTTCCCGACAGAATAACTTTAAGAGGGGTGTGTGCCAACTCAGGGCCTGATTCAATACAGATTGCTATTGCGACAGCAGCTGCACTTATGCACGCAGTTCTGCATGCACAATTATGCTAATGTTTGCAACTGCTCAGCCAGCATAGAGACGCCCACTACCGCTTTCTCCCATCCGTAAGACGTCACAGTCCTGCATATACATCGGTAACATCGGCCCCTCACGCAGAGTTACAGCAGGCCTGACCTGTCTCAGAAATTACTAAGCTCGTCGCACGCAGTGAGTACATGCAATGGCATTCAAACGGCCAGGCACGCCTGCGTTTCTCAGACCACTCCCCTGTCACCACCCCCAAACGCTGACGTCCCATCACTCACTCTGCGATGGCTTTGTACCTGCGTATGTGATCACAGAGCGATCGCAATACTGGCCGCTGCACACGCACTGCGATGTATACGCCGATCTGCGTACGCTGTTACCGATGTAATCCGTGATGAATCAGGCCCTCAGATCTAAATTGTAGTGTACAAATAAAGCTCTCCAGCATTTGTGGGCTACATGCAAAAGCAGCCAGTATTTACTCCTGAGTTTTGGAACGCACCCGATTTTATTGACACACCCACCACACTCCCGTGAGATGTCTTTTTTTGTGCTCACTTCTAGTCAGCGCCCAGAAACTCCTATCACTTTACTGCCCCATTTCTGATACCGCCTATGCCATTTGCTACAGCCTGTGGTGCGCTCACTCGGCTTAACGCATGCGCCGTAGGGATTGTCTGAATTTCTCCTGCAGCTTAAATGTGTATAAAACATCTGCAAGATAAATCTTTGTACTCACTGTAAATAATACTAACTTTAACATAATCAATAAAATAATATAATACTTACTACATCTTTTCTACTAATGGACAGCAATGTAAGGCAGCCAAATGACTATGCCTTGTCCCTCATTACCCTATGCAGCGATCCACAGGGACATTTCCAGAGCACAATGGGCAGCATAGAAAATACATGTCAGGGACCCCGCAGCTAGATACCAGCCATCTAACGCCAATCAGAAGGAACAGCCCAAAATGTCATCTCCAGCTGGCAGCATAAACAAAGTGCTGTCTCTCTAGGGAAGTTTTATTTTACCTCTTAATTTTATTTGTTTACTGTTTCTAAAGTCAGCCATTGTCCCCCAGCCATGTCCTTTCCCCTGGGAGCTTCATGTTTCCTCACTGTTGCAAGAAAACACTACAGTGACCGTATATTACACTATTGGTGGTATTGAAGATTTTGGTACAGAAACATCACTGTGTATCTCAACTAATGGCAATAATAATTTCTACATGAACTAAACATCACAGCCTAATTACATGAATAGTGCCTAAGCATGTCATATGAGGAAACCTGCATTGCCTCCCGCTCAGATCGCCTGTTGCAGAGGTGGACGCTATTGCAGCCCAACTGCGCCATTTCACACCGCGCGACTGCATCTTTATGCTAATGATGCCCAAGGGCTGCGGCACTAATATACCGCTACAAGTACAAAGATGCGCCAACTGTCACACCATCGGTCACTGCATCAGCCCTATGGAGGAGTAAAATGTCCGTCTGAACATGGCCGCCGGTGCCAGTGCAATATGGCAGCAACACGCCCAAGTTGGGCTAGCCGCCCCCCTGCTAACTCCCAGGAACGCCCAGCGAAACTGCCTCTCTCTGCATCCAATTTAATTCTGTGGCTCCCAGAGGAGACCATTGACTGAAAACATCGGACGCTTGCGTGCGTCATCAACACTGCGCCCACCACTGAATCGTGTCCAGAGTGTAGGAAGTCAGGTTGTGGTCTGAGCTAACATTCATGAGACTGGGGCTCAGATTACATAGAGAAACATTATGCTCATGTCATCATCATACTACGGGACTATTTCACTTCTCTTACTGTATCTCTGTATTTCAGACAGGACCTATTGTATCAGCAGTGAGTGTTAAGGTGCATACACACTAGACGATATGCTCCCTGAGCGATATCGTCTAGTGTGTCCCCGGCAGGCTGTGCTCAATGTCGTTCATGACATTGAGCACAGCCGCTGAACGATATCATTAGCGATATCGTTCAGCGCCGGGCTCTCTCACCCATTCCCTGACATGCAGCAACCTGACGAGGTCGTCAGGTTGGCCTGCATGTCAGCCCGATGAACGAGGATGACGAACGACCCGCGGGAACGCGCGTCGTCGTCATCGTTCATCTTTTTTGTGTTAAACATGGACGATAAAGTGGACGACTGAACGATAACGATATCGTTATCGTTCAGTCGTCCACTTTAATCGCCCAGTGTGTACGCACCATTAGCCTGGCACAAGATTAGAGGGATTTTCCAGCTCCAGCTGAATAGTTTATTTGCTTGTTTACATCATTCCTTACCCCCTGCAGAGAGCCAGCAGAGTTATTTAGCATATAAGGGGGCACAGCCAGGCTAACGTAAGGATGGACATTGACCATCGATGGTTTGCCACTGATGGTTGATGGTTTAGTTTTGTGTTAAATGGCCTGATTTAGAGGTAGATGTTGCTGCACCCACTCTTGCATCTGCTGGTGGAGTTGTTTCAGTGATAATATGCAAATGTTAGTTACAGCCTTCCCCTGGTGTACCAGCGTGAACCTGAATGTGCAAGGACTGAGGTGCCCACTTTCAGCATCCCTGCACGCTTTTAAGAGTATTGACACTCTCCACCATCACACGCGCCAATGACACTTGCACCAACCCTATGGTAGGTACCATTTTTCCATCTGAACATGGCCTCTGCGGCTGTGCGTCGGAGAATGAAGCCGCTTTCCCTGACACACCCGTGACATTACCATAACACGTCCATGTAAGGAGTCTGGCATTAGCATAAGGTAGTAAATCTGGCTTCCTGCAAAAGCAGTGACTTCGGGCCTTATTCAGAGGTGGGTGCTATTACAGCCAGGGCCGGCCGTAGCCCAAATTTTTCGGTAAGCGAGTATTTTTTTGGCACCCCACCATGCAGTGCCCCTTTTACAGTGCCCCCGGTAGTGGTCCCCCAGTGCAGTGTCCCTTGTGCCCCCAGTAGTAAGCCCCTTATATAGTGCCCCAGTAGTACTCCCCCCCATGCAGTGCCCCCAGTAGTGGTACCCCCCTATGCAGTGCCCATTACATAGTGCCCCTAGTAATAGTCCCCCCTCTTGTAGTGCCCCCAGTAGTAGCCCCCCTTGTAGTGCCCCAGTAGTATTCCCCCCTTGTAGTTCCCCCAGTAGTATTTCCCCCCCTTGTAGTGCCCCCAATAGTATTCCCCCCTTGTAGTGCCCCCAGTAGTATTCCCCCCCTTGTAGTGCCCCCAGTAGTATTCCCCCCCTTGTAGTGCCCCCAGTAGTATTCCCCCCCTGTAGTGCCCCCAGTAGTATGTCAGACTCCCAGTAGTCTGTCAGACTCTCATCAGCTGCTAAAGCAAACACACAGCTGCCGGAGCCGGCGGCTCTGTCTTTGCGCTATGTAGCGCTGACCGAACTCCGTCCGGTCAGCGCTACACACGCGGTGCAGCTGTGTCACAGAGACACAGTCTGCCCGCGTCCCGCATGGTATGCATGCCACGACTGAGCCTTTTTGCAGAGTTGCAGCAGGAGTAATATCTAAATGATAGTATCAGCCTTCCCCTTGTATACTAGTGCAAGCACTGAGATGCCCACTTTCAATGTCAGTGGGTGGCGCAACTCTGCTGGTGGTTGTGATCACTCCGCGCTCAGCGCACCATCGCCAGCACCATCGGCCCTTGCACCAGCCTATGGCAGGCACAGTGTCTCCATCTGAACGTCTGGCTAAAGATGGCCTCTGTGGCTGCAGCTCTGAAGGCAGAAGGCAGCCGCTGTCACTGAGACGCCTGCGACACTCCCATGACACACCCATGAGACCGCCTTTATTGCACACACTTCAGGCCACCTCCTAGTCACCACCCAGCAACACCTATGGTTTTGCCTCACCGTTCCTAATGCCAGCGATCCCCTACGCAGCAGTGTACACTTAGCGGAACGCCGACATCATAGGGATTTTCTTTTCTTTTTTTGCCACAAGCGCAGTAGCAAATAATCGCTGAAGTCCGCCAACTGTCTGACTTAGGATCAGGCACTTTAGTTATAAGGGTAATATTTGTAATGCTATAGGTAAATGTACTGCCTGCACAGAGGAGTTACATACTGCATGTTGTCACTTTAAAGAAGCCCTTTTGACTGTCAATGTCCGGGAAGGTAAATGAGTGCCAGTCTGATTCCAGGCTCCAGAGCCTCATATTTACCGACTTAGGCCAGGTCGGCAGAGAGAGGGCGAGGTGGGTGGTGCAGGGGGTGTGGTGGAATGATTGCATCATCGTGGCCCCTCCTCTGCTATAGAGTGCAGAGAAAACAGGCATTGTATAGTGGGGTGATATGTTGTTGTTGGTTTGGAAATGTATTCATATTATTTAACGGTGGAAATGACTGGAGTAATTGTGGTCTAAGTATTACATAGGAAAGTGAGCAAGGATGCAACTGAACAATGCTGTAGGAAGTGTACATAGGCCGCAAGTGTATAGTAATATCTTTAATATAATCCCATGCATACAATCCAGATTTCATAGGGGCTGTAGTTGCAGGAAGCCGTGTAAGCCTGGTTTGCTTCATTATGCTAATGTAAGAATCCGTAGGGGTAATAATTTGGCAGTTTGGGCATCTGCAAGCGGAAACCCGTAATGCCCAATTATTTTACACCATCATTAGTACCAGCCCCATGCTCGCTGCAAGAGATCTGCCAGAAACAGACTACTCTTCCCCATACGCAGGAGCTTTATATGCAAACCCATGACACTCCCGAAGATCAGAGCTGTTCCGTGCGCTCGCACTGTTGCCGGCCTCCCAATTTCACAGAAAGACAGATCAGGCCGAGTTCTAAATGACTCAGAATAGGATGGAGATAGGCAAAGTAGTGCAAATGTATCTGCACATGTGCGGTATTCAAAAAACTCGCCATTTGCGTGCATGCTCCGAGGTCCGACTGACTCGGTTTTTTAGTAGTAGCTATAATTTTTGGTGTCAAGCCACCTATATTTTACATACCTGAGCATCTTACAATCCGCAATCTGTGTAACCAAAAACAACCCATCAAGCTGAGGGCCTGATTCAGACCCGCTCGCTAGGCTGCGTTCGCACGCAGCCTGCTGATGCTTGCATTGTGCGCATGCATACGCATCGCAGTGCGCAAACTAGTCCATGCGATCGGGAAGCGTTTGCTCGCTGCGCATAGACAGCTCGTTAGATTGAGTGACAGAAGAAGCTGTTTGTGGGAGTGACAGTGGATGGTCGATGGAAACAGGGGAGTGGTGGTGCGAATGCAGGTGTGCATGAGCATCTTAACGCCGTTTCAGAGGCGTGCATAATTAAGACATAGCGTCATAGTACACGTCACATGGTTAAAATTCACACTGAAGCACTCGCAGTGCTTGCGGTAGAGTATGGTCAGCCGCAAGTGCTGCGATCGCTTCCGATGGTACTCGATGTTACCGATGGTTGCATACACTTCCTGGACATGACTTGGGAAAGTGGGAGTCTTAAGACAGGCTGGTGGGGGTCTGCATACACAGAGCGATCGCGCGCCAAGACATAGTGGGTGTGCTATTGCCTTGCCGTGCAATCGCGGATTTGTATACTTTCGCTGCATGCGAACGCATCTAGCGAAAAAGTCTGAATCGAGCCCAGAGACCGAAGCAGATGCAGCTGTAATCATCATCATCAACTTGCATTTGTTTCTCTTTTTTACTTACCAATAAAACGCCCAAAATACTAGAAAACTCAGGAAAAAATACAAAATGTGTAATTTACACCCTAGAGATTTATCTCCTGTGACAGGAAAATGTTCTGCCCTACTGTACTGTATATGTCTTTTCCTAACCTGATGTCTGTGGCCTTTTCTGTGACTTTCAAAGGTGTTCTGCAGAGCCTCGCTGGAGGGGTAATGTGTGCCTATTTGACGTCCCTGGATGCAGAGGTGCATGATGGGAATAGAACACAACTATGCCACAGGCTGGGAAACAATTCAGTAGCACCAGGAATATGGAAACACAGCAGCAGATGGTTTGTGGGGACTAAGTATAGACAAATGTGTGGGTGACCGGGGAACACACGGACTGCATATAGCACAGCTACAATATAACTGGGAAAAACACATACAGTGTAGTTGCATTGTACTGATAATATGATTAGCCTAAGGGTATCAATGTCCCATCAATTCAGATTTTTTTGTCCTGCTATTTATATTCTCATAACGCTGCTTTTTGTTAGATATGCTGACCCATTCTAACTTTAGTCAGTAACTGCAAGATCACTGTGCACTCTAATATAATCTTTATTACCAGTGAATGAGCCATGTTCTAAAAAAAAAAAGTAATGACATATAATGGAATTAATACATCTTAATATACTGGTGCGGAGGAAAGCATTATATATAAGTGGGATGGTAGAATACAATGAATTGCGAACATCCCTTAGCGCTGATATGAAATATTTAGACAGATGCAGAAGAATCAGGAAATCTTTATTTCAATTGTTGTCAGTGTAAAGTGTTTCTTTTGCTGATCATATTGCTGATCTATTAAGTCACCCATTTGTTTTATTATTCCCTTTTAACTTAACTTAAGCCTAAACCTAGAAATAAACACATTGACACATGTATGCTCTCCCTCTCCCATCAGACTCTCCACCTCTCTACAAATCTTCAAACGGGCTCTCAAGACCCACTACTTCATCAAGGCCATCCAGCTCTCATCCTAACCCACCTCATGCTCTTTCCTTCCTATCTTCCCCTTCTGTGTCACGCCTGTCTGTCTGCCCCTCCCCTTAGAATGTAAGCTCTCATGAGCAGGGACCTCTTCCCTCATGTGCTTCTCTTTACATTTTCTTCTACTCTCTACTCCCCATAAGGGCACCTAACACGGGACTGCCAACTCCCGGCAGCTTATTGTGAGTGCTTTAATCACTATTTCAGTAATGTATATAAGTCGTGTCCTTGTCCTGCACTGTAATGTACTGTAAGTTACTTGTTTCTTGTTCACCTATTAGTTCTATGTACTATGTAAGGCTCTGCGGAACACTTGTGGCGCCATATAAATAAAAGATAATAATAATAATAATAATGTATATGGAATTAAAAGAGGTCACAGCCAGAATTTATTGTTCAAATTGAAATTCTAGAATAGGTGGCAAGAAGAAAGCAGTGCTCCGAGGCCACAGCCCCATGGATACTAATACTAAATAATAGGGGCGGATTCCCGCCCTGAGCAGCCTGACCTGGGGCAATACCATCCTCCCTTAATTGGCACAGTCTTTGCCCCTCCCTTGGAACGTAGACCAGGTCCCCCCTATAGATGGTGACCAACTTGACGCTCTCAAAGGGAGGATACTACCACAGGCACTCCTGTGCTAATAATAGGCCGCCCAGGAGCACTGTTTCCCGCCAAAGCCCGGTTCGCAGAACCAGACCCGCCACCAAACTGTGACATTCTTGAAAATAAAGGAACCTGCGGAGGCAGGGGCAGATCTAGACTCTTGCATTAGGGGGGCGGTGTGTGTGTGTATGTGCAGTTTTGCCAAGGATGTGCTTACCACCTCGTCGGCAATCCGTCTAACATCATGGATCCCAATGGGATCCCTGAGAGTGAGGTACTTGTTGCCTGTGTCCTCAGGCTCCTCATTAATACGGTTTTAGTCACCCGTAGGAGGGGGACCTTGTGTGTCATATCAGGGCCGGTTCTAGACCAAGTAAATCCCATTGTGAAAATTCCTTGGTGCCCCACTTAAAAGAACAAAAAAAATCAATACTGTTTTTGTGTGTACTAAATAAAAATTCACCTTACCTATATGGTGGTTTCGCGGCAATGGGGAACGTCTGAAGAAATTGATCCTCCGTGGGCAGGCTGTGTCCTCAATCGGTAGTCACTATTCATGTTGAAGATCACATGGTCCGGAAGATGCCTATTTGTATAGGAATATAATCAATGTCACCATCATACAACAGAAGTTCAACCAGAAATGTGCCCCGTGTCCCCTCCAGCCCCCTGTCCTCTGTGTTCCCTCCAACCCCGTCATTCCAACCTCCAGCACTCTGTGTACCCTCCAGCCCCCTCTTTCCCCTCCAGCCCCACATTATTCCAGCCTCCAGACCCCTGTCATTCCAGCCTTCAGCCCAGTGTCCCCTCCAGCCCCCTCTCATTCCAGCCTTCAGGCCCATGTCCCCTCCAGCCCCCTGTCATTCCAGAATCCACCTATGTTCCCTCCAGTTCGTCATTCCAGTCTCCAGTCCTCTGTGTACCTTCCAGCCCCCATCATTCCAGCCTCCAACCCCGTCATTCAAGCCTTCAGCCTCCTGTTCCCTCCAGCCCCTCATCATTCCAGCCTTCAGCCCTCTGTGTCCCCTCCAGCCACCTGTCATTCCAGCCTCCTGTCCCCTCCAGCCTCTCCTCATTCCAGCCTTCAGCCCTCTGTGTCCCCTCCAGCCACCTGTCATTCCAGCCTCCAGCACCTCAACATTCCGGCCTCCTGTCTCCCCTCCAGGCCCATGTCATTCCAGCCTCCAGCCCCGAGTAACCTCAACAACCAACCCGCTCCCCAGCCCCCTCCACTGTACCTTCATTTCTGCAGCCGGACTGCTCCTTTTCCTTCCAGTTCGGCGTCCTACTGCTCCTGCTCCTCAGGCTCTTCGGCTCTTCCTCAGCACTTGACACATAGGCTACGTAGCACGTGTCCCTGTAGAGAGCCGGCTAGGTCAAGGGGGCATGGCCTAATCATGGGTCCGTGGCCACGCCCCTTTAAGGAGGAAAACATTTTTTTTTCTGCAGTTGTGTTACGGGGGCAATCACCCCCTGGATCCACCACTGTGCTGACGAATAACTCTAGCCCCATGCCCATGAGGTGTACCCCATAGGGCGCATAAAAGCTCTCCTCCCCGTAACGTAAACTTGGGTAACGTATGATGCATCTGTCAAAACTACTGACAAACGTGCAATGGACATATCAGCTCAATACCCACGCAGGTGCCCAAATCATTCCCTCCCAAGTGAATGACCACCTAGCCAGGGGCCCCAAACGTCTCCTCTGCTGCCCATAGGTCATCAAGCAGGCACCTCTAGTGCATTTCTCGAAATCCCAACCAACATAAAGTACTTGCTCACAACAAAACTGGGCTTGTAAGGCCAATTGGTGCTGGCTAGCCCAGTAAATATAGGTGTGCCCCAAACCACACCCTACAGTTAGTACTCCTGGACAACCCTGTCTGAAAGTTCACCTACACAGAAATTGGAATTTATAGAACAACAAGCTAGCCCCAAGGAAAGGGAAACAATAGCTGGGTGACCCAGCAGTAAGTGAAAAACATAAAACCTCTTTGAGGGAAAAACTGAAAGCCCCTCAAACTCCAAAGTGGCAGTAGGCATAAGGCCCCTGGGTTTCCCAACAAACTCGCAGGGAGCGCAACTACTCAAAGCAACTTATCCCCTTTAAAATACAACTTCCACCGCCCAACTGTTTTCAATAAGTTGACTGAAGCACCTGCAACCGCTGCGCAAGCTGCTGTCCCTATCCTAAATTAATGAGCCCGTAGGTAAACCTACAGCAGAGACAATTGTGAAACACCCTCATAAACTGCTACCTGGACAAAGGTGTTAGATTAGCGTGGCTAAACCACTGCCCGCCACCTGGAGGGCGAACATTATTAAAGCACCCTGCAAGAGCAACTGGACAAATCACGGGATCTGCATGCGCCTGAATAGAAATCCATCGCCACCTACTGTATGAATTTAGCATAAGATCAATATCGGCTTATAACTACATTATTTAACCTTAAACCTGATAGTGCAGAAATCTTATTAGCAGCAACTAGCTTGCTCATTCTAAAAGCCATAGGGGGAGGGGCCCTAGATTGCACACTCTAAGCACAATGTGAGCTACTACCTGCTGAGACTTGTAGTGCTGCAAGCATAAAGAGACAAATGCAAGTGCACACTCTAACCATGCTGAAGCTAATAATATAACTGCTAAATAGCATCAAAGAGGTTTTTTGCATAATAATGGCCATAATTATGGGCTGCCCACCTCGACCAGGTGACCTCTATCAGGCAGGTCCCTAACACTCCCATGAACAACTATAGGGCACGGGACCCCCCAGGCCAACCCAGCAGAACCGCCCCATGGCATCACACTAGTGTGAGATTTAAAGTGAGGGTTAAAGAATAATAAAGAAAGCCTATGTGTTAAGTCCTACCTAACTAGGAGGTTATAATAAAAAGTATATAAAGTGCTACACATATAAAAAACAAACTAAAGAAGTGAAAAAGTGTACATTATAAAGCCATGAAGCAGTCCAGCCACACCAGTCCAGAGAGCCCCGCACCCCAAGACCAGTCCCAAAACTGACACAGCATATACAGTGGGGCAAAAAAGTATTGGACAGCCACCGATTGTGCAAGTTGTTGCACTTTAAAGGTGAGAGAGGTCTGTAATTTCCATCATAGGCACACTTTAACTGTGAGAGACAGAATCGGAACAAAAAATTCCGGAAATCACATTGTATGATTTTTAAACAATGTATTTGTATATTCTTTCGGAAAAAAAATATTTGGACATCTACCAACCAGCAAGAATTCTGGCTTGCACAGACCTGTTACTTCTTCTTTAGGAAGCTCATCTATCCTCCACTTGTTACCTGTATTAATTGCACCTGTTTGAACTGGTTAACTGTATAAAAGACACCTGTCCACACCCTCAAACAGTCAGACTGTAACCTCTCCACCATGGCCAACACCAGAGAGCTGTCTAAGGACACCAGGGACAAAATTGTAGACCTGCACATGGCTGGGATGAGCTACTCGACAATAGGCAAGCAGCTTGGTGAGAAGAGATCAACTGTTGGCGCAGTTATTAAGAAATGGAAGAAATACAAGATCACTGACAATCTCCCTCGAACAGGGGCTCCATGCAAGACCTCACCACGTGGGGTATCAATGATCTTGAGAACGGTGAGGGATCAGCCCAGAACTACAAGGGGGGACCTGGTCAATGACCTCAAGAGAGCTGGGACCACAGTCACAAAGGTTATCATTAGTAACACACTACGTCGTCATGGATTCAAATCCTGCAGCGCCCGAAAGGTCCCCCTACTTAAGCCAGCTCATGTCCAGGCCCATGTAAGTTTGCCCGTGATCCAAAGGAGGATTGGGAGAATGTCATGTGGTCAGACGAGACCAAAATAGGACTTTTTGGTATAAACTCCACACGCCGTGTTTGGAGGGAGAAGAATGATGAGTGGCATCCCAAAAACACCATACCCACTGTGAAGCATGGGGGTGGAAACATCATGCTTTGGGGATGCTTTTCTGCAAAGGGGACAGAACGACTGATCTGTATTATGGAGAGGATGAATGGGGACATGTATCGTGACATTTTGGGGAAAAACCTCCTTCCCCCAGTAAGAGCATGATAATAACCCCAAACACACCACCCGGGCAACTAAAGAGTGGCTCCGTAAGAAGCATTTCAAGGTCCTGGATTGGCCTAGCCAGTCTCCAGATCTCACCCCAATAGAAAATCTGTGGAGGGAGTTGAAAGTCCGTATTACCCGGCGACAGCCCCAAAACATGACACATCTAGAGAAGATCTGCATTGAAGAGTGGGCCAAAATACCTGCTGCAGTGTGTGCAAACCTGGTCAAGAACTACAGGAAACGTTTGACCTGTAATTGCCAACCAAGGTTACTGTTATGTTCATGGTTGTTTGTGGACCCGGGGTGGTAGCAGGAGCGATCACAGAAGCAGATTTGAAAATAAAACTAGGATCTTTAATAAGTGCTTGAGTAGACATATAATGTGGCAGTAAATAAAAGTCCAGGAATATATAAATGTGCACAAGAGTTCTGTGGTGGGAGCAAAAGGGTTAATGTCCAAGTAGAAACAATTAGAGCTGTCCAGGTGTGCAGGTAGTGAAACTGAAAATAATCAAGCCAGGTTTGCAGATAGTGAACTGAAGCGCAGGATGTCAGCAGGCTCAGGCACTCAGGTATGGGCAAGGGTGATGGAGGTAGCGGGGTAGTCCAGTGGGAGCTAAGAGCTGACAGGCAGACAGCGAATTCACAGGAACAGGATAAGCACAGAGAACTCCCTCTCAGCTAGGCTGAGATACACGTTGCACTGGCAAAGAAGGAAGGCACTGACCCTTCCTAAATACCCCATGGCGTGCTGTTACTGGCCGGAGGGAACATGTGACTCACCAGGATTGGCCAGCCGCATCACATGGCCAGAAGGCAAGATGGCGGCGCCCATGCCAAATGGAACGGAGACGCCGCCAGGCCTTACCAGCGCAGAGTGACAACAGGCCCGCACAACAACGCGCGCAGCCAAAGCCCCCCGCCAGACACCAGCTCCGCCACCAGACAGCCCGCGCCACAATGACCTCACAGGTAACACTCGCCTAGCGCCATGCTGAAATACCCTGGCCGTGACAGTACCCCCCTCTTTTGGGGTGGCCTCAGGACACTCACCAGGCTTCTCCGGATGGGCAGAATGGAATCTCCTGATGAGCGTGGGAGCGTGGACATCATGAGCATCGGTCCAGCAACGTTCCTCTGGACCGTAACCTTTCCAGTCCAGCAAATACTGTAGATGACCTCTGCGTAGACGAGAGTCCAAGATCTGGGCGACCTCAAACTCAACTCCTCTCTCCGTCTGGACTCGAGGAGAAGCAGGTAGAGCACTATGGAATTTATTCAGGACCAGGGGTTTCAATAAGGAAATATGGAAGGAATTAGGGATTTTTAGGTATGGGGGTAACTGTAGACGATAGGCCACTGGATTAATGACTTCTGTTATGGAGAAGGGACCGATGAAGCGTGGTGCAAATTTCATAGAAGGAACCCTCAGACGAAGATTCCGGGTGGATAACCAGACCTGGCTTCCAACTTGCATGCGTGGAACTATTCTACGCTTCTTATCGGCCTGGGTCTTATAGCGAGAGGATGCCTTCAACAAATCAGACCGTACTTGAGTCCAGATGGCAGCAAAATTCCGCACCGTGTCCTCCACGGCCGGAACATCGAAAACAGGCAGGCTTCGAAATTCGGGAACACGAGGATGAAGGCCATATACAACCTGAAATGGCGTTTGGTTAGTTGACGAGTGGTAGGAAGCATTATGTGCAAACTCAGCCCACGGCAGCAAGGCAGCCCAATTGTCCTGGGAAGATGACATAAAAATTCTTAAGAAAGTCTATAGATCTTGATTAACTCTCTCGGTGGAGCCGTTGCTTTGCGGATGGTAGGCCGTGGAAAAGTTTAACTTCACTTGAAGAACAGAACACAAAGCCCTCCAGAATTTTGCAGTAAACTGCACACCACGGTCAGAGACAATTTCAGCAGGAAGGCCATGTAGACGAAATATGTGTTGGACAAACAACTGTGCCAGGTCAGGGGCAGAAGGTAACTTCTTCAACGGTATATAGTGGACCATCTTAGAAAATCGGTCTATTACAACCCAGATAGTGTTGAAACCTTGAGAGACTGGCAGGTCTGTGACGAAATCCATGGAGAGATGCGTCCATGGACGTGATGGAGTAGGTAATGGAAGCAATTCCCCAGCTGGAGCTTGTCGTGATGATTTATGCTGGGCACAGGAGGAGCAGGAAGAGATGAACTCCATTATATCTGCCTTCATAGAAGGCCACCAATAGTGTTTTTTCAGGAACTCCAAGGTCTTCCGAGTGCCTGAGTGCCCTGCGAAGTGAGAGGAATGTGCCCAAGTGAGAAGCTGCTTCCTTAATTCCGGGGCCACAAATGATTTTCCCGTAGGAGGCTGAACTTGTAATGAGGCAAAAACTCTTGATTCCAAGACAGGGGTATTGCTTTGATTTTCAGATTGATCATCACAGAGGAGAGATCTCGATAGGGCATCAGCCTTCTGATTAAGTGCTCCAGACCGGAAGGTCAGGGTGAACTGAAATCTGGCAAAGAATATTGCCCAGCGGGCCAAACGAGGACTCACACATTGGAGGTTTTTGAGAAATAGGAGATTTCTATGGTCCGTAAATACAGTAAATGGAAACTTGGCGCCTTCTAGCAAATATCTCCATTCCTTCAACGCCAACTTTACAGCTAGTAGTTCTTGCTCACCTATGGCGTAGTTCCTTTTGGCAGGTGAGAATTTTTTAGAAAAGAACCCACACGGATGGACTCGGTTGTCCTCATAACGTTGAGACAAGACTGCTCCCACAGCTTCAGATGATGCGTCCACTTCCAACAAAAAAGGCCTGTCCAGATCTGGTTGTCGAAGAACTGGTGCTGAGATAAAGGCCTGTTTTAGAAGATGAAAGGCAGACTCTGCCTCAGGTGACCATTGGGCAGGATTAGCAGCTTTGCGGGTCAAGGCTGTAATGGGAGCCAGCAGTGTAGAAAATCCCTTAATGAAGCGTCTATAATAATTGGCGAAGCCCAACAATCTCTGGATGGCCTTCAGTGTCTGAGGTCGGGTCCAATCCAGAATTGCTTGTACCTTCTTGGGGTCCATTTCTAAACTGGAGCCAGATATAACATAGCCGAGAAAAGGTACACTGGGCACTCCAAAGACGCACTTCTCCAGTTTGCAGTAAAGGTGGTTCTCTCTCAAACGGGTCAGAACTTCTTTAACATGTTCTTGGTGTTTAGCCACAGAGGGTGAAAAAATCAGTATGTCATCCAGATAGACAACAACCGAAACATATAACAGATCCCGGAAAATCTCATTAACGAAACTTTGAAAGACAGCAGGGGCGTTACACAATCCAAAAGGCATTACTAAATACTCGAAATGTCCATCTCTGGTATTAAAAGTGGTCTTCCATTCATCGCCAGCTCGGATACGAATGAGGTTGTAAGCCCCTCTCAGATCTAATTTAGAAAAAATGACAGAGCCCTTGACCCTATCAAACAACTCAGTAATCAGGGGAAGAGGGTATCGATTCTTTACAGTAATGTCATTAAGGCCTCGATAATCGATACATGGTCTAAGACCACCGTCCTTCTTGCCAACGAAGAAAAACCCAGCTCCGGCAGGTGAAGTAGAGGGGCGAATGAACCCCTTTGCCAGGTTGTCCCGGATGTACTCGGTCATGGCTTGAGTCTCAGGCAAGGACAGCGGATAGGTACGACCACGAGGTGGTATCTTATCAGGTATCAATTCAATTGGACAGTCCCATTCCCTATGAGGGGGTAAGATATTTGCTTGTTGCTCAGAGAACACATCGGCGAACATCTGATATTCCTTGGGAATGGCAGAAGAAACTAATGGAACTGTCTTTCTCACAGGTCGAATTTTTGGAAGACAGGATTTCTGACAGTCCATCCCCCATGACAGAATCTGCATAGAACTCCAATCAATTCTGGGATTATGTTGACGTAACCAGGGTAGACCAAGAACCACTTCTTGAGAGGCCTCTGATATCACCAGGAATTTTAAGGACTCAGAATGAAGTGCTCCAATTCGGACCAATACTGGTAGAGTCTCTTTGGGGACTATCCCGTTAGTTAGAGGACGTCCGTCTATAGAAGTCAGAGAGATGGCATGGTTGAGAGACAAACAAGGAATCTGAAATTTATCTATGAAACTAGACGTTATGAAATTTCCGGCTGCTCCCGAGTCAAGTAGAGCAGTAGCAAAGACAGGTTTGGGTTTAAGATCAAAGGCTAGGGTAATCGTGAAATCTTTAATTTTTGGAGACGGGTTCATAACTCCTAACTTGATGTCTCCAGGGTCAGTTAGGATTTGGCATTTCCCGGTTTACGGGGGCAGGAGATCAGCAGGTGACCGGACTCTCCGCAGTACAGACAGAGGTTCTTTTGCATTCTTCTCTGACGTTCTTCTTTGGAGAGGTGTGTATGATTCACCTGCATAGGCTCCTCTTCAGTAGAAGAAGGAATGGGTCGGGTAGAAATGGAGGGGGTAAATGACCTTTGCCGGTCAGTTCTGTTTTTTTCAGCCTGACATTCCCTGAAGCGTAGGTCAACTTTGATACACAATGAAATCATGTCGTTCAGATTAGTAGGAAGCTCTCGAGTGACTAGATCATCCTTTAGTCGGTCTGACAACCCATGCCAGAAGGCCGAGGTGAGGGCTTCCTCATTCCATTTGAGCTCTGATGCTAAAATTTGAAATTGCACGGCATATTGACTGACAGGACGAACCCCTTGTCTCAGTGTCATGATGTTTGATGATGCTGATACAGTACGCCCAGGTTCATCGAAAATCCTCCTGAAGGATGACACAAAGCCTGCGTAATTATCCAGCAGCGGATCTGAGCGCTCCCAGAGTGGGGAAGCCCATTCCAAGGCCTGGCCGGATAACAGAGAGACTATATAAGCCACTTTAGTTCTTGCAGTTAGAAAGATGTCAGGCTGCAGGGTAAAATGTATGTCACACTGATTTAGGAATCCTCAGCAGAGTTTAGGATTGCCGTCAAATTTACTTGGTAAAGGAAGATGTAAGCGGGGAGATGATCTGCCTCCTGTATTCCCAGACGCTGATGCGGATGTAGATGCTGGTACTTCAGGGGTAGAAAAGGAAGTTTGCAAACTATCCTGTCACTTGGACATCTCTTGCAGAAATTTAGCCATCTGATGCTGCATGTTTTCCAGATTTTCTAAACGAGCAGAAATGCACCTGAACAAATCCACTCCTGACTCCTGATCCGTGGCCGGCTCCATGGGGCCAGTGCAAACTGTTATGTTCATGGTTGTTTGTGGACCCGGGGTGGTAGCAGGAGCGATCACAGAAGCAGATTTGAAAATAAAACTAGGATCTTTAATAAGTGCTTGAGTAGACATATAATGTGGCAGTAAATAAAAGTCCAGGAAT
The DNA here is from genome assembly GCA_031769625.1 of Taudactylus pleione. Lineage (NCBI taxonomy): Eukaryota > Metazoa > Chordata > Amphibia > Anura > Myobatrachidae > Taudactylus > Taudactylus pleione. The sequence continues at coordinate 6,569,190 of JAUIMM010000841.1, read as the reverse complement.
ATATAAATGTGCACAAGAGTTCTGTGGTGGGAGCAAAAGGGTTAATGTCCAAGTAGAAACAATTAGAGCTGTCCAGGTGTGCAGGTAGTGAAACTGAAAATAATCAAGCCAGGTTTGCAGATAGTGAACTGAAGCGCAGGATGTCAGCAGGCTCAGACACTCAGGTATGGGCAAGGGTGATGGAGGTAGCGGGGTAGTCCAGTGGGAGCTAAGAGCTGACAGGCAGACTGGCAGACAGCGAATTCACAGGAACAGGATAAGCACAGAGAACTCCCTCTCAGCTAGGCTGAGATACACGTTGCACTGGCAAAGAAGGAAGGCACTGACCCTTCCTAAATACCCCATGCCGTGCTGTTACTGGCCGGAGGGAACATGTGACTCACCAGGATTGGCCAGCCGCATCACATGGCCAGAAGGCAAGATGGCGGCGCCCATGCCAAATGGAACAGAGATGCCGCCAGGCCTTACCAGCGCAGAGTGACAACAGGCCCGCACAACAACGCACGCAGCCAAAGCCCCCCGCCAGACACCAGCTCCACCACCAGACAGCCCGCGCCACAATGACCTCACAGGTAACACTCGCCTAGCGCCATGCTGAAATACCCTGGCCGTGACAGTTACTTTACAAAGTATTGAGTTAAACTTTTTGATTGTCCAAATATGTTTTTTCCGAAATAATATACAAATAAATTGTTTAAAAATCATACAATGTGATTTCCGGAATTTTTTGGTCTGATTCCGTCTCTCACAGTTAAAGTGTACCTATGAAGGAAATTACAGACCTCTCTCATCTTTTAAAGTGCAACAACTTGCACAATCGGTGGCTGTACAAATACTTTTTTGCCCCATTGTCTTACCCTCAGAGTGCCTCATTAGATGTGCAGTCTTGGAGTGCAAGGACTCCTTGGTAATTAGAGACACTAAAAGCCCTAAAGTAAGCAAAGGAAAAGGCCAAACTAAAAAGGGGAGTGCTTGGTACTTGCCCAAAATGACCCCATTTACTGTCCCAATCAAATCCTGTAATAGGGTCGTGATGTTAGGGCTCCGCGTAATGCTTGTGTTAGGACGCTCCCTCGCCCACCCTTTAAATGGCTTGGTTAGTATAATTATTGGTCCGGATCCGCTAAACGCGCAACTTGGAAAAAATTAGAGATAACGGCTAATGCTGAAGACATAGCCGCTATGGAACGACCCCTTTCATAACAGCTCCACACAACCTCTGCCATTTAATCATCAACCGTCTTACCTCACCTGCTCTTTGGAAGCTAAAAATCCTGCCAATCGTACAACCGCCATGTAGGTACTGAACGTACTAGGTGCCAATGACTTCAGAGTGAGGCCCTTGATGCCGGCGCGATGATCCACCAGGCATGGAAGGGGCGGGTTAAACCATGGAAACTAGCAGGAGGAGCGAGCGAATGAAACCTGCCCCACTGAAAACGAAGTAAGGTGTTCGCTAACTCTTTTGTCCGAAACATACCGTGCCCTAAGGCCCTCATTCAGAGCCGTACGCTCTGAGCAGAGCGAACGCTCTGAATGAGGGCCGCCCTCCATAAAAATGGAGCGTCCTCCTGGACGCTCGTATAGCTGTGGGTCACCACCCACAGCCTATACGAGCGTGCAGTTTGATGGCCGCGATGGTCGTGACCATTGCGACCATCGAAACTGCGAGCCGGAGCCTGCGGTTGAGGTTTTCAACCGCAAGCCCCGGAGTGATTTTGGCTCTATCAGAGCCAAAATCACTCCCAATGACATCACTAGTGATGTCAGTGGGCCGGATTCTGACGGGAGGCACGCCCCCGGCACGCCCACCAAAGGGGGCGTGCTGTCAATCAACATCGACAGCACGCCCCCTTTGATCAGACACAACGAGCGAAGGACTTTCCTTCGCTCGTCGCATCTGGCGCATGCGCACGACGGAGCTCCCTCCGTCGTGCGCATGCTCAGTGCAGACCATCGACTCACTTGCGAGCGGACAGCCGCTTGCGAGTGGGTCTGAATCAGGGCCTAAATTCAATATTCCTTACTCACATTGCAGTGTTAAATGCGATAACAACTGTAAGGCCGGATCGAAGTCTGTTCCTGATTAGTGCCGGTACATACCACGCCCAAGTTATCACCAAAACAGGATTTGACTATTGAAAAACTTGCTAGCCCACAGCTCAAAACGCCACTACAAATGGAAAAAACCCTAGAAGGATGTTCTTGTTAAGGTCTTGAACCCCACACGAATCCGGCTAAGGCTCGTGCACCACTCCCCTTCAAAAATTGCACCAAAACTTAAGTAACTGGATGCATGTGTAAAAAGTCGGAGTTCGGTATTGGCTTCGTGTGCCGGGCCGTATCTGTACACCTTTGAATTTGCGCATAAAACCAACCAAAAGTCTGGAGAGATGCAGATGAGGTGATGAAGCTTCCTAACCCCTTCTGTGGCTTTCTCTAGCTGTCTACCGATAAATCGACCACGAGGTATGACTCTAAATGCGAATGGGGAGTCCCAACCGTGACTGCAACTGTATTGGCGGAACCTTTTCCTCCCAAACAATTGCTTCAAGCAACTCCCCCAAACACCATGCCTTCTCCATAAGCAAGCGACATAATCCTATCAACGTATCAATTTCCAATCCAAAATAAGATATGCACCTAACTGGACCCTCCAACTTGTCACGAGCCACTTAGGCTCACATAATGACGAACAAGGCCTGCAAGGAAAAAAGTAAATCCTCGCAAAACCCTGGTATCTACTGGCCCCCCTAACAGAAAATCATCCCGGCAGTGGGACACACCACTATGACCTATTCCCGCCTGGACGCACCACTGCAACAGTAACTAAAACACTTGAAGTACACAAAATGGGAACAGCCCATCGGCAGATACCTGTCTACGTAATTGAGCCCCGCAACTTCAAACCCCATATATTTAAAGGACTTGGGCGAATGGACAGCAGCAGGAAAGCAGATTCGATATCTGCCTTAGCTAATAGAGCCTTCCCCCTGAAATCTTGTACTATTTTCAAGGCGAGTGTGAAAGATTGGTAAACGATGCGGCAATCTGACAGATCTAATGCATGGTTGACCAACCTCTCCATCTGGGCAAGAGTGATGTTGCAACAAACCAAAGTTACCCGATTCCTTCTACGTCACCCCCTTAAAGGCGGAGCACATAAACCCTTCAAATAGGGGGACAAAAGGGGCCGCACATGCACCCCAACCTGACTTCCTCCTCCACTTTACACATAACGACTTCTGGATGGTCACTCGCCAACTTCAAATTCCTCTTAGAAACCCTGGATATCTCCCGTATCAAAGGCAAATGAAAACCCACGCCAAAACCTTGCCACAAAAAAGGCTGCGTCCTCCCCAAGGGGATAACGACCCAACCAGCTCCTCAAAACCCCCAAATTAAACAGCGATGGTGCTTTACTGAACACATCAGTGTTGCTCGTTTCATTATTCTCCTCGACCTGCCCCTGCGCCGCAGACACGCTTAGCACTACCCGCAACTGATGCCCGCAGATCCGGAGTGGGTCAGAAAGGGCTGCCTCCGACCAGCCGAGGAATCCGCAGGCGTGCTAGGCAGTTGATCAACTGCAAGCCAAACCTCGACGTCCTTGAAACCTGATTGAAACACTGCCTACCCCTCCTGCTGTGTCTTAAATGTCCCGTCGCATTGAAGCCAAGCGTTACCTTTAGCTGATGAGTGCATGCCGTGTACCATGTGCTTGTACTTTAGCACATTCATATACTCCCCAGGCCTGGACTCAAGGTAGCACACCGCAAAAAACGCACATACCTACCGCCGAATTCTGGTACGAATGAAGGTCCTCCTTTACAACTACCCCAGCTGACTTAGCCTGATCCAAAGCCCTATTCGCGTCAGCCAAAATCGGCAACATATTCACAATTTATTTCCCCCTCCTGATCCGCTCTCTAACTTTAGATCTTAAACCCTTAAGGATAGCCATATTCGCCCAGTGAACCATATCTACCATTGCTTCAGGCACCTTAGTTGCCGACACTGTGTTAGACCTCTTAGGGCTCCCCCTCTTCACCTTAATTATGTGCGCTAAGTAATGCCTAGATTGCGCGGCCTATCAGATGAACTGGAAGAATCGCTGGAATCATCAATGGATGGGGGATGCACATGGCGTGCTGGGGTAACATCATGCTCACTGGATCCTGGCGCCGAAGGACCAGCCACTGCCACCTGTGTGTTCGCCAACATTCCCTTGTTGCGCGGTGCACCCACCACGACTTGACTCGACGTCAGCACCGCACCATCCGTCTGCGGGACCTCAACAACGGGCCTGGAACGCTAAGAAACTGTGACCTGGGGGCTTGAAAAAAAAATTTCCGGTGACTCCAGTGTAACAGAAAGTCCCTCCGCAGGAGGTGGAGCAGGGGATGCTGTGGCCAGAGGGGGTACGGGAGCAGGTGCTGGTGGGGGGCAGGGGAAAAGGAAGGGGAAGGGGGTGTTGAAACATGTATCTGGTTCAGGAATAAGCAGCTGTGGGGGCATGTGGCCATGTGAAAGGCAGCTGTTGTGCCTGGAAGTACGGGGGGCAGGTGTTAAGGTCTGAAAATTGCATTGGGGGTATGTGCGGCAGCCCGGTGGCAGGGAAAATAAGGGGCACCAGCTCTGTCGCTGTGCAATTATAGGAATAAACGGGCAGGATAAATATGCTGCACGCCAGGTGTCCCCAAAGGCAAAGGGGTGTAACCCCCACCCATGGGTGCAGGGGGAACAGCGGAGACGAAGTTGGTGGGTGGTGCGCTTGGGGCCCCGGTGATAAGTGACCTCCCAGAGGACACCGCACTATGGGGGGGAGTCTCTGGGGCTTAAGAGCAGCGGAGACACAGAGAAGGGTGTTCAGGGAGGGGACCCCCTGTGGGCGGGGCTAACCGCCGGTACACTGTGTAAGGTGAGCGGGGCTCACCTGGGCTGCTCGCGGCACCGTCGGAGAGCCGGGTGGTCATAACGGCAGGGAAAACCACGGGGTGCACAGCGCTCTGGAGCAGGGTTATGAGCAGGCGCAGCATCGCAGCCTGCAGCGTGCGCCTGGCTGGAAGTGGAGCCTCGGAGGTGAGAGGCCTGGCAGCCTATATACAGCAGTGGTGGGGAGGGGGCTGAACGGCAGGGCTGGGGCATATTGGCACTGGCAGGGAGGAAAGGGCACTGGCAGGGGGCAGGGAGTTGATGGCACTAGCAGGGGAGGGAGGAGGAAAAAGGGGGGGCCGATTGATGAAATGAAAAGGGGAGGGAATCAGAAAACAAGGAAGGCAGGAAAGGAGAAAATAAATTGAGACAGAGAGGGTGAAAGGAAATTGATGAAGCGAAATGGGAATGAAACAAGATAAAGACAGACAGGTAAAATACAATGTACAGTATGTGACACTTAGCCAGCCTGGTTGAATAAACTGGAAAGAGGAAGACGGCTCCTCTCACCAGACTAATTATATGGGACCTCTAAGCCCTCCCCTAAATCCTACCATAGGCTTATACTCCTCAAGTGACCAATAACTAACCGCATCCCCCCAGGTTTTAACCCTTAACTTACCTAACAAAATTACATATCAAACAGGGTGCTTATCTATCCTCAAACTTATTCAAATATTCGGATGCATGAAGCAGCAATCACATATTGTGCTGTACATAGTGCGGCCCACCCCCTCATCAATGAAGGGGCTCCAGTTTAAATCTTGCCAAGAGCACCCATACTGGTGAGGGCTGGCTATAAACTTGTAGAATGGGAGGAACTGAGCAGATGAAACTGCAAAATATGCGCGCAAAGCTTTTCTAATTATACAGAACAAATGTAACGTTGTATATGAGGAAATAATAAAGACAAGGTTCTCCTGATGAGCAAGATCTAATTGGAACTCTATAGCCATCTGTCATATTTATGAGGAACATGATAGAATGTCGACTTAATGTCCCTGGTGGCCCAGCGGTCACTTACCTGGACCCAGCGCCTTCAAAGGTTCCAGCATCTTTTGCCATGTCCTGATGTGACGTGCAGTGGCAGAACAGGAGTTTGAGGAGCGACATACCCCTAACCCAACCGTTCCCCACCCTGCAGCCTACCACCACAGCCTATACCTAACAGTCCCGCTGGTGCCTAACCCTAAAACTCCCGGTGGTGCCTAACCCTAACACTCCCGGTGGTGCCTAACCCTAACACTCAGCCACAAATGAAGATGCATATGACTCTGATGGGCCACCTTTAACCAGCAAATGTTGAAAACGGAAAGCGGGAATTAACACCAGTTTGCAAAGTGCAATCTGATTGGATGCCTCCGCATCCCCTGCATTGCCGCCCTGCGGCCGTGCTCATGCATTACGCAAGGGCTATGAAACAGCAGGGGAAAGTAACACTTCCACCGAAGTAGCTTCTTTTCGGAGCTTCTGTCCAACACCAGAGCAATTCTGAATTGTAGTAGTTAAATATCCATTGCAGTTAAATATCCAACGTAGTTAAATATCAGAGCATCTCTAAATTCTTAGGTAAAGAACCACTGTGACATAGAACATGACCTCATTGCTTCTGTTCATTACTACTAACCGTGCATTTTTGGATTGTACTGATCAAATCATACATTACATGTCACAATCGTGGGATTTTGAGACTGTGTTCCCAGGCTGGGCCTTGGATCAGTATTAGTCAGCACAGGGACTCGCTGGAGGAGACTAGGCTTGATGATGTTTCTCCGCATGAGAGGGTACAGAAGGCTGTAAGGGAATTGAAGTAATGTGGTAGGAACTTGGTGCGGCTAAGGAGCCGTATAGGGATGCAGATAGTGGGACAGTTATTTGGAGCGGCTGGATAGCTGTGGGTAGGAGTTGGCAGCTGGGAAGCTACTTGGAGCGGCTGGGTAGCCGTGTGGAGACGTTGGTAGCTGGGAAGCTACGTGGAGCGGCTGGGTAGCCGTGTGGAGACGTTGGTAGCTGGGAAGCTACGTGGAGCGGCTGAATAGCCCTGTGGAGACGTTGGTAGCTGGGAAGCTACGTGGAGTGGCTGAGTAGCCCTGTGGAGACGTTGGTGAATACTAAGCTAGATAGCAGTAAATACCTTTGGAGCACAGTGGGAAGGTTCACTTAGTAAACTAAGAAAACTAATTGCACTGGCAACTTGTGTCAGCATTGGAGATCCTTTTATAGTGGACGCTGGGAGCTGACAGGCTGAGAGAGAAGGAGAAGACTCCTCATTGGTGGTAGTGGAGTCACATGGGCAATCCAAGATGACCGCGCCCATGGACCGGAGGACAGCGCTTCGTGGAAGTAGTCAGCGGGGACCAGCGATCAGCAGGAGCCGGCGTGGAAGCAGCACAGCAGTGGGACCCACCAGAGGACAACAGCGGAGACCGCCCTGAGAGAGGAGGAAGCAGCGCACAGCACGGGAGCCGGAAGACAGCGTGGGTCAGCGCCCGCAAAGGTAAGTGACGGGGTCTGATTCTGGGGTCTCAGGAGCGGCGTGTGACAGTACCCCCTTCTTCATGAGTGGCCACCGGACACTTCCTTGGTTTATGAGGAAATTTCATATGGAATGCTTTGACCAGACGGGGCGCATGGACATCAGAGGCATTTATCCAGATTCGTTCTTCCGGACCATAATTTTTCCAGTTGATGAGGTATTGAAGACGGTTGTATCGACAACGGGAATCTAGGATTCTGTCAACTTCAAACTCCTCTCCTTGCTGTGTTTGAACACGAGAAGCTTTAGGAAGGACCTTCTGAAATGTGTTTAAGACCAGTGGTTTTAGAAGAGAAATATGTAATGAGCTTGGAATGCGAAGAAATGGAGGAAGCTTTAGCTTGTAAGCCACAGGATTCAAGACTTTGATGATTGGAAATGGACCAATGTAACGTGGGGCAAATTTCATCGAGGGTACTCGGAGTCTTGGGTTTCGGGTAGAGAGCCAGACCATATCTCCAAGTAGAAGACTTGGAACCGCTCATCTTTGGCGGTCAGCAAATTTCTTGTACCGGGCTGACGTTTTAGTCAGAGAGGAACGAACCTTTTCCCAGATGTTGGAGAACTGTTGAAGAGACATCTTGGCCGCAGGCACATCAAATGTTGGAAGAGGGAAATTTGCCATCCGAGGATGATGACCAAAAACCGTAAGAAAAGGAGTTGAGTTGGTGGACGTTTGATAATTGTTATTGTGAGCAAATTCAGCCCAAGGGAGAAGTTCAATCCAGTCATCTTGGGAGGAGGAGATAAAAGTGCACAGGAACTGTTCCAGGTCTTGATTGACCATTTCGGTCTGACCATTGGTCTGGGGATGATATTCGGTAGAGAATTTGAGTTTTACTTGAAGAGCTGAGCAGAGTGACCTCCAGAACTTCGCTACGAACTGTACTCCCCTGTCGGAGATGATCTCTTGAGGAAGGCCGTGGAGCCTGAAGATCTCTTTTATAAAGTTCTGGGCGAGTAGAGATGCAGACGGAAGCCCAGTAAGAGGTACAAATTGAGCCATTTTGGAAAAACGATCCACGATAACCCAAATTGTGTTGTGGCCCTGAGATGGAGGAAGATCAGAGATGAAGTCCATAAATATGTGAGTCCATGGCCTTAATGGAATTGCTAGAGGCTGGAGTTGTCCGAGTGGAGCCTGCCAGGGTATTTGGGTTGGGCACACTTGATGCATGGCGACACATAAGAACTGACGTCCTCTTTCAACGAAGGCCACCAACAGGACCTCTGGACAAATTCAAGAGTTTTATCCATACCTAAGTGACCAGAGAAGCGAGAAGCATGGGCCCACTGTAATAGCCTCTTGCGGAGTTCTGGAGCAACGAAAGTTTTCCCGACAGGGGGCATTGAAGATAACTTGGTGGAAGCAAAGAAAGTTGGATCCAGGATTGGATGAGGTTGTTCCAAGGGTAAATCAGGGTTGCTCGTCATGGAACGAGAGAGCGCGTCGGCTTTGAGGTTTCGTGAGCCGGGACGGTAGGAGAGTTTAAAGTTAAATCTGGAGAAAAACATCGCCCACGATGACGAGGGTTCAAGCAATTTGCAGATTTAAGATAAAGCAGATTCTTGTGGTCTGTAAAAATGGTAATGGGGTATTGAGCTCCTTCTAGAAGATATCGCCATTCTTCGAGGGCCAGTTTTATGGCAAGCAACTCTTGATCTCCAATAGTGTAGTTCTTTTCTGCTGGCAAAAACTTCCGAGAAAAGAAACCACAGGGATGAAGTTTTTCATCTTCAAATCGCTGGGAGAGCACTGCACCGACACCTTCGGAGGATGCATCCACCTCCAGGATAAATGGGCAGGTGGAATCCGGTTGCTTTAAGATGGGAGCAGAGATGAAGGCTTGCTTAAGAAGTTGGAATGCAGAGGTAGCTTCGACGGACCATTTAGTTGGATCTGCTCCCTTGCGGGTGAGGGCTGTAATAGGGGCTACCAGTGTCGAAAAACCCTTCACAAACTTGCGATAATAATTGGCGAATCCTAGGAACCTTTGTGTGGATTTCAAGGAGGAAGGGAGAGACCAATCAAGAATGGCTTGTAGTTTTGAAGAATCCATTTGAAGGCCTGTTCCGGAGATGATGTAGCCCAGGAATGGTACACTTGAGACTTCAAATAGGCACTTCTCTAATTTGCAAAAAAGTTGATTGGACCGCAACCTTAGAAGGACTTCTTTCACCTGATCCCGTTGAGTTTGGAGGTCTTGAGAAAAAATCAAAATGTTGTCCAAGTAAACGACCACACACTTGTATAAAAGATCATGGAAGATTTCATTGACAAAAAACTGGAAGACGGCCGGAGCATTACAGAGGCCGAAGGACATAACGAGGTATTCATAGTGGCTCCCTTGACTCTATCGAATAACTCTGTTATGAGAGGAAGAGGGAAGCAATTCTTAATAGTTATTTAATTAAGACCCCGGTAGTCAATACACGGGCATAGCCCACCATCTTTCTTTTTACGAAGAAAAATCCAGCCCCGGCTGGAGACGTGGAAGGACGAATGAAGCCTTTATTTAAGTTTTCCTTAATGTACTCCAACATAGCTTGAATATCAGGGAGAGATAGAGGATAGGTTCGGCCTCTGGGAGGATTCTTCCTGGGAATCAGATCTATGGGACAGTCCCAATCACGATGGGGAGGTAATAGATCTGCACTCTGTTTGCTAAAGACGTCCAGGAAACCAACATAGGCTTCGGACAGGTCTGTAGAATCCTGTACGACAGAAGATCGAACAAGTACTACCCGCTGCAGGCAGCCTTTGAAACAATTAGAACCCCAGGAGGTTATTTGCATGGTAGTCCAATCAATTTGTGGTGAATGTCTCTGTAGCCAGGGTAATCCGAAGACTAAAGAATGAGAGGCTTTGGGAATCACTAGGAAGGATAGTTGTTCGGAATGGAGCACCCCAATGGTAAGTTTAAGTGGTGTTGTATGATGGGTGATGGTTCCACTAGTAATGCGGCTACCATCGACAGCGGTTAAAGTGATGACTCGAGGCAATGTTTCAATGTGAATTTGATATTTCTGGACAAAGTCTGTGGTGACAAAGTTCTCTGCCGCTCCAGAATCCAGAAGGGCTAATACTGCTTTGGAACCTCGAGGAAGCTTTAAATGAGCCTGGATGGTGGAATCAGACTTCCTATGTGAATCGATAGCAACTCCTAACTTAACCTCTCTGTCATAAGTTAGGAGGAGGCATTTCCTGGATGAATGGGACAGGATTTAACTAAATGTTGAGAAGATCCACAATACATACATAGATTCTGTCTCTGCCTTTTCTGCCATTCCTCAGCCGATAAGTGGGAGCGATTGACCTGCATGGGTTTTTCGCCCACGGGAGGAGAAGGTAATCGAGAAGCTGGACGTGGCCTTCCACGATCAAGTCTGCCTCTCTCCAAGGCATGCTCTCTGTGCCGAAGATCCACCTTATTGCAGAGAGAGATTAAATCGTCCAGACTGGCTGGGAGGTCACGGGAAGCGAGATCGTCTTTGAGTCTTTCCAAAAGACCACTCCAGATGGCAGCGATGAGGGCATCCTTGTTCCAGTTGAGCTTCGAAGCAAGGGTCCGGAACTGGATGACATATTGCCCGACAGTTCTGCTGCCCTGACGGAGGCGTAGAATATCAGCTGATGCGGAAGTGGTTCTCCCAGGTTCATCAAAAATCCTGCAAAATGTGGAAATTAATTCGGAATAGTTGGAGAGCAGAGGATCCGACTTCTCCCAAAGGGGCGAGGCCCAGTCGAGTACTTGGCCAGAAAGTAGAGAGATAATATACGCCACTCTGGTTCTGGCTGTCAGAAAGTTGTCGGATTGTAGCTCGAACTGTATTTCGCATTGGTTTAAGAACCCTCTGCATAATTTGGGGTTGCCATCGAACTTGTTCGGAGGAGAGAGCTGAAGACGAGCAGGAGGTAGTACCGGAGGATCAGGTGACACCACAGGAGGAGAGGCAGCTTGGGAGCCAACGGGAGCGGGATGAGCCAGTAAGGACTGAATGTTGTCCAGACGTGACGACATATCTTGAATGAATTGGATCAACTGGGCCTGAGAGGTCTCCTGTCTTTCCAGATGAGATAGCACATCTTGAGAGGAATCTACCCCAGATCCTTGACCTCTTGCCGAGTCCATCGGGCCAGTGCAAACTGTTACAATCGTGGGATTTTGAGACTGTGTTCCCGGGCTGGGCCTTTTATCAGTATTAGTCAGCACAGGGACTCGCTGGAGGAGACTAGGCTTGATGAAGTTTCTCCGCATGAGAGGGTGCAGAAGGCTGTTAGGGAATTGAAGTAATGTGGTAGGAACTTGGGCCCTCATTCAGAGCCGCTCGTTAGCGGCAGTACGCTCGTTCCGAGCGATGTTTGCACATCTGCGCATGCGTACGGTTTTTAGTACGCATGCGCGAACCAGTCAGTGCGGCCAAAAATCGTTTGTACGCTATATAGCGAGTGCCTGCTATTTTGAGTGACAGAATGAGGCGTATGTGGGTGGTAACAGGGGAAGGTGCTTGAAAATGGGGAGTGGAGATCCGAACGCAGGCGTGCTTAAAGGTCAAAACGGGCGTATTATGGGTGTGCATAATTAATACAGCAGCATCATTGACCACGTCACTGGGTTATTTTATAGCCAGAACTGCTCGCAAATTTGTGGTAGCAAACACCAACCACAAGAATAGCGAGCAGTTCATACGCTGGTCGATGTACTCGATTAATCTAATAAATAGCGGACATGACGTATGGTGCGAGCGGCCAGGGGGCGTTTTTAACAAATAAACGAGCGTATGTTTTGCTCGCTCGTTCAGACTTAGAGGTGTGAACAGACTGCAATTTGCGAACGGATCATTTGAATAGCCACCCCTTGTTTTTGAACGAACGACCGCAAATAGCGAACGGCTCTGAATGAGGGCCTTGGTGTGGCTAAGGAGCCATATAGGGATGCAGATAGTGGGAAAGTTACTTGGAGCGGCTGGATAGCCGAGTAGAGGAGTTGGTAGCATGAAAGCTACGTGGAGCGGCTGGATAGCTGTGGGTAGGAGTTGGCAGCTGGGAAGCTACTTGGAGCGGCTGGGTAGCCGTGTGGAGACGTTGGTAGCTGGGAAGCTACGTGGAGCGGCTGAGTAGCCGTGTGGAGACGTTGGTAGCTGGGAAGCTACGTGGAGTGGCTGAGTAGCCGTGTGGAGACGTTGGTAGCTGGGTAGCCATGTGGAGATGTTGGTAGCTGGGAAGCTACGTGGAGCGGCTGGGTAGCCGTGTGGAGATGTTGGTAGCTGGGAAGCTACGTGGTGCGGCTGAGTAGCCCTGTGGAGACGTTGGTAGCTGGGAAGCTACGTGGAGCGGCTGAGTAGCCGTGTGGAGATGTTGGTGAATACTAAGCTAGATAGCAGTAAATACCTTTGGAGCACAGTGGGAAGGCTCACTTAGTAAACTAAGAAAACTAATTGCACTGGTAACTTGTGTCAGCATTGGAGATCCTTTTATAGTGGACGCTGGGAGCTGACAGGCTGAGAGAGAAGGAGAAGACTCCTCATTGGTGGTAGTGGAGTCACATGGGCAATCCAAGATGGCTGCGCCCTTGGACCGGGGGACAGCGCTTCGTGGAAGTAGTCAGCGGGGACCAGCGATCAGCAGGAGCCGGCGTGGAAGCAGCACAGCAGCGGGACTCGCCAGAGGACATCAGCGGAGACCGCCCTGAGAGAGGAGGAAGCAGCGCACAGCACGGGAGCCGGAAGACAGCGTGGGTCAGCGCCCGCAAAGGTAAGTGACGGGGTCTGATTCTGGGGTCTCCAGAGCGTCGTGTGACATTACACTAGAGATGAGTAACGTTTTGAAACCTGTTCCACAAATTATATATCGATAAATCTAAAGAATTTGCTCTTAAATCTTCCAGAGAAATCCAGCAATCATTTTCTTTCTGCACAGATATCTCCCTTATTGGTTCTGTTAAAATGGTGTATTCAGCCACTTACCTTACTCCACCTGCTCATACCTTCAGTATACTGAGATATTGTGTAGCACCAGGTGTGTGTGTGGGGGCACTAGCAGGGGTGCCAAGATGGGGCCCAGGGCAGGGGCCAGTGGTAGTGCTGAAATGTGTAAGAGCCCACAGCCTGGGGCATTACCGATGACTACCAGTAAGGTCGTGCTGGGGGAAGAGGGTGCACACAGGAGTAGATCTAACGAAGGGGGAGTTTGTGCACTGGAGATCTCGCTAGGGGAGGGGAGTGGGAGATCTTGCCTCCGGGTGCTGTGCTTCAAGTGCCGCAACTGCCTACAACTGTAGCAATATATGACGTCATATTTAATTTCAGCCAAACCTATTGTATTTGTCTATTGGATCTGTTTGTGATAATTTTACGGGAATTCTCATGCTAATTTCATGCTTAATTTTCTAATTCAATACGATTATAATGACACACACTGTTATAATGGTTGTAGGAGGAGAATTAGAGACACAGAGTATTCTGATGTTTTGAATAGAAATCTCAGCAAAGCTTTTATGCTTAATGCCCCACATTCTATTCTCTGTTATCATTTAGCTGGGGTTTTGTGAAAAGCTTTCTTCTCTACAATACTAGAATCCTATAATTGAAGACATATGAATTCTATTTCTTTTGCGAATTCTGCCACTTCTGCTGCCCACCTTGTTGCCCCATACATCATATCAGGCAGATGCTTGGAGAACCCCGATACTACCGCATGTTCTGCCTTGTGGAGAAAACCGTTACAGTGCAATAACAATAAACCATGATAGTTGCCAGATGATCTTGTGTCTATATTGTTATATTTGGCAAATAGTTTTGAAGGGGAAATCTTGTTTATTCTCATAATGTAACACAAACCGTACATCATATGTTCTCTGTTCCTGATTTATCATTTAATTAGACTTAGGCGGTCTGACAATAATTGGAAAAGTTTGACAAACTTTATTTGCTGTGTGAAATTTTAATGAGCTGTACTGCAAAAGGAAAAGAACCATATTGCTGCAATTACTATAAATATGTATATATATATATATATATATATTAAGGTTCATTTAGGTACATACAGACTTGGGGACACCCACCGTGTAAGTGCTCTGTTATATTTTAACACGATTTCCTTCTTATGTTTAGTTCTTTGTCTCCATTTGTATGCGGTATGTGCTCAGAGAGATGTTTTATTAAAGAATGTGGTGAAACTGCAGTTCATACAGCAATTAAACATTTCACTGTCATTCGCCTATTTAAATAAGCACTTTGGGAAAACTGCTTTCATTGAAAGATTGGGTAAATAGTCATTAGAGACATTGTCAAGAAAGAATGGAAAACACTTTTTGTCCTGACCATAAGTTTAGTTTATGTTGATTTGTTCTTTTTGTTTTTTTTTGTTTTTCTAACCCATACATGCCTACCCTCTCGGTTTTCGCGGTAGGCTCCCGATTTTTCGGGTAACCCCCCGCACCCCCTGGAAGGGAAGGCATTTCTCCCGCATTCTGCCCACTTCCTAGTGAAGTGGGCAGAATGAGAATTCCGGCGGCGATCGCGGGTCTCCGTGCAGGGGGCGGGCCTAAAACATGATTCTACATGAATCACGTTATTTGGCCCCACCCCCTATGTAAATTATAACCAATCACGGCAATTTTACCATGAGGGGGCGGGGCTTAATGACACGAATCGTCAGGCCCCGTCCCCGTCACCCCACTGCTGCTTCTCTTACCCGGGCTTCTACCGGAAAGAGCTACTGAAAGGTAGGCAACTATGTTCTAACCTTAGCCTTTTAAGGCTGCAGTTATGACAATTGCAGTTACTTACGATCAGATGGTCTGATTCAGGGCTTGATTCAGCAAGGATTGCAGTTGCAAAGACGCACGCAATCGGTCGATTAATTCGCATTGCGCATCCGCATGCAACGCAGTGCGCAAACTAGCAAATGTGATGGGAACTGTGGGCCTGATTCAGAGCCGGACGCTCTGAACGAGCGCCCGCTCTGAATCAGGGCGTTTTTTTTTTTTTTTGCGAAGCGGCCTCTTGGACGCTCGCATAGCTGTGGGTTACCACCCACAGCTTATGCGAGCGTCCATGATGATGGTCGCATGCGCACTAGGGCACCATCAACCCGCTTGCAAGTGCTCAGCGCTCGCGAGCGGGTCTGAATCAGGCCCTGTGTCTGCAGAGACTACGCAGACCCAGAGCACAGTGATTGACAGGAAGTGCCGTGTGTGGGTGGTGACGGAGGGGTGGTCGGGCGAACGCAGGCGTGCCAGTGCTGTGGGCATAAATTATCCACTGCAATACCATACGCAGCCTGAGGCCTCATAGCGTGCGCTGCAGTTAGCAATTCCTGAGTGAGGTCTGACCTGCCTTACCTGTGCGTATGGGTCTGATGTTACCGATTATTTCGCTATGTTGCACAAGTATAAGGATGTGTGTAAGGAGAAGTGGGCATCCTTGTGTTAGGCTGTGATCGCAATGCGAATGCACACATTTGTATTTCACCGCTGATATTAGCAACTGCGGTGCGTACGTTTTAGCAGAATAGCGATCCATGCTGAATCAGGCCCTCAGTACGAATCGCAATCGCAGCTGCAAAATCGCACATAGCACAGTTGAGAAAATATGCTAATGCTTGCCAGAGCTCAGCCGGCAATGAGACGTCCACTGCTGCTTTCTCATATCCGTCCAACCTTGCACGCCTGCGTAAACATCGGTACCATCGATGTACATCGGCCTGTCACACACATTTAACAGCAGGTCTGACCAGCCGCAGAAACTGCAAGTCTCATCGCACACAGTGAGGACTCAGGCTGCGTATGTAATCGCAGTGGCTAATTTATGCATGCCCATGCAACAGCGTTCAAGCGGACAGAAGCCTGCATTTCTGCAACCACTCCCCCGTCACCACCCCCCAAACGCTCACGGCCTGTCACTCACTCTGCGATGGATTCCTCTGTGTGTGCATGATCGCAGTGCGGGTTATACGCATGCGCAATGGCGGTCTCACCTGTAGGTCACGCATGCGCACTTGTCTCACTGCCCCGAAAGGAGCAGTGAAGCCGCTCGCAGAGACAGCTGATTTTTGGACCAGCTGTCTCCGCACCGGAGCAATGCTGAATTGCTCCGGCGCTCACGGTGAGTTAGTATGTTTGACCCCGATAATTGACATAATGAATAGACCCCATTGTCTATTTATCTGTAGGTTTGGTTACTCTTTCACATGTGATAACGTATGAGATGGAATAACAGCATACTCGCCTCTCCGCGAGAAGCCCAGAAGAGACGCATTTGGCCACTTTGGGGGACTGGGGCCGGGCTCCTATGTCATTAGACAAACTGTCGCAAATTTCAAGACCACGAGGAGGGGCGGGGCTAGATAAGGCAGTTTTCCGTCACTTAGCCCCGCCCCCACCCTACGGAACCATGATTCCAGGCAATTATCTCCCAATCCTGCCCATTTCACTAGGAAGTGGAAGGGATGCGGGAGATTGGGACACTCCTCCTGGTGTGCCGGGGGCTACCTGGAGATCTTGGAGCCTCCCGTAACTTCCGGGAGAGTAGGTGAGTATGAATTACAGCCATGTATGAAACATCAGTTGTATCTCTATATTCCATCCGAAATATTCATGTTTTTTCCTGCCCTGAGACTGATCAGTGATCTCCTGCTCATTATTGCACTCAAATGTCATGGAAAATTATCCTACAGGAATAATGACATGTTTACAGATGTGCCCTCATTTACTGTGGCTTCATTTGCACCTAGTGGCATCACTAGGGGGGTGCAGGCTGCACTGGGTGACACCAGATCTGCTCTGCTATTTTGGTGTCACCCATCAGAGGGTATCACCGAGCAGTGCTGCAGTGGTGATGGATGACACAGTTCCCAGAGTGCTAGGCAAGCCCACAAAACCTCACACATCATGGGGCGTGGCCCAAACCAGACTATTGCCAATAAATACATTTTGAATGCAGTTCCTCTCCAAATGGAAGATTTATCAAATCTTGGAGAGAGATAAAGTGGAGAGAGTTCAGCTCCTGTCATTTTTCTAGCACAACCTGGAAAATGACAGGTAGAAGCTAACTGGTAAGTACTTTATCTGTTTCCAAGATTTGATAAATCTTCCCCCAAATATTTTTACACTGCAGCTCTGCTCTGTCTGTCCCTGTTGGAAATGATGTGTGTGAAGGTGCTGATACTTCAGAGCTATATAGGCACACACCAGCGATTGCTCAAACTATGATCAGAAGACAACTGAAGTGATGTGAAGACACACGGGGCCTGATTCAGACCCGGTCACAAGCACTGAGCGCTCGCAACCGGGTCGATGGTGGCCCAGTGCGCATGCGCGGGACTCACTACAAAAGGGGCGGCTGTCGATGTTGATTGACAGCTCGCCCCGTTTTGTAGGCGTGGCCTGGGGGTGTCTTCACAAACGGAGGCGTACCCAAGCGAACGCGTGCCATTTGTGGGTGGCCCCACTGACATCACCAGAGTCTATTAGAGCCGAAAACTCTCTGGGGCTTGCGGCCACGAGACCCTAACACAAGGGTCTCATCGCAAGCCCGATGGTCTTGACCATCGCGACCATCATCATGGCCGCTCGCTATAGCTGTTGGTGGTCACCCACAGCTATGCGAGTGGCCAGGAGGCAGCTCCTAGAAAAAACAGCGCCCACCCTGATTCAGAGCGAGCGCTCGCTTTTTGCGAGGACCTCTGAATCAGGCCCACAGTACAGTATATCTTCCATTGTGACACTCTCACACAGTACTAAGGAACACATCAGGTTGAAGGTCAGACCTTCCTGCAGACTCTGGGTCCTAGTGCCCAGCATGTATGCTGTATGCATGTATGCGTGCTGCTTTCTAACAGTCCCTACATTGGTTGTCAGTACTTTACATAATATAAAATGCTACCACTAACATATTCACAAGAAAATGGTCTTTTTCCACTTCTAATAATTTATCAGGAGGCATTAGGGTAAAAGCTTGCGTACTGTAGGCATCGCGAGTCTGGCCGATGCGAGTCCGGCCGATGCGCACATGCGCTCTCATTACCCGCTCCTTTTACAAAAAACTTCCCCCAGCCTCCGAACCTTCAAGCGTAAACTCACATCTTTAGGCATGCATATCAAAATTCCTAAACCACCAAATTAATTTATCTAGACTATTTTACAGGGTTTGGTATGTTTTGTTGACATTCAACATGTCGACATGAAGATGCCCACATGGTCCTAATGTCAACATGCTCAGAATGTCAACAAAACAGTGGGTCCCGGGAGTGCTGCGATCACTTACCTCCATTCAGCTACGGTGAAGCAATTGCGTTTTCTGGGTCCGGCAGTGTCAGGTGATGCAGTGCTCCGCTACGGTAACCCCTACCCTAACACTACCACTCCCACCCGCAGGCTTACCCTACGCAGCCTAAGATTAATGTCGGCATTTTGCAGAATGTCTGCATTTCACATGTAAACATTTCAGATGTCGACATTCTGCAGATGTTGACATGTTCCACATCGACATGTCATCAATGTCAACATAATAACTGTTGACAGTCTGGTGTCAACGTTATGCCTGTCGACTGCATCTCATATTACTCTACTATCACAACTCTACACATTTATCAACATATAGATAACGCCAGCATATTTTGTTGCTTTTTACAATTGCAAACAAAACAGTAATAAAACAAGACTGTACAATAATAAGATATATAAGAAAAATAGAGGGCCCTTCTCGCAAACTTACAATCTATAGGGAAATAGGAATTTGACACATGAGGGTAAGTATCTCATATTGCAACTGGTATAGCCAGATTGCAGGAGGTTTTTGGTTGGCTATATAATCCAATTACACAGCAATGTTGGCCTGGAGTCATTGGGTTGAGTTAGTTTAGAAAAAGAACATATGTGAAGGTGCCCACACACATACCGATGTCCTCACGATACGATTTTATGGCCAATTTCCTCATGAACTTTCACGTCAGCTCCCTTGCCGTCGTGATCACGATTTGGAGTTAAAAATGTCCAATCTGACTAAAGATCTATCTTGCAGCCAATGCATTGTATCCCAGATTGGCTAATCTGCCCTGCAGCACGGCAGATCAGAAGATGCGATATACGACGAGCGGGGATGCGCATCGGCATCGTGCTCGTGAGTATAAACTCACGATTTGTACTTTTTTTACCCGATTCGTCGTCACGATTCGTCGAAATCGGCCAAATCGTGTAAAATGTCGCTATGTGGGTGGGCACCTTAAGTCTTGTGTGAACTGTGTAGAAGGGAAGGTCATTGGGTAGAATAGCTTTTGGAGGTTCTGTGAGTAGTTCTGGGATTTTGTAAGATTGTCTGAGGATGTGAGTTTTCAAGGAATGCTTGAAGGTTTCGAGGGAGGGCATTCCACAGAGTGTGTGCAGACCACACAAAGTAATGTAACCATGATTGGGAGAAGGTTATGCGGGTGGATGAGAGAAGCAGATCTTGAACAGAGCGGAGGTAAACGAAGAGATGTATATTCAGTCAAACTAAAGTTTATTAACTTTGTATATTCAACATCAACAACAGCAACCAACAAGTGCTTTGGGGCATACTGACACTGTACAAGTAAATGTTAATTCAAGTAAATATTAAAAATAATAATAGAATATACAAATACTTCTATAAATTCAAAATTACCTATATGTTTCTAAACGGGATCCGGTCAAAATCCCGACAGTCAGGATGGCGGCGCTGGAATGCGGACACCTGTCAGAATCTCAGGACCAGCATCCCGACAGTAAATACTGGGGTTAGGGGGAGGGTTAGCGTTAGGCACTAGGGGGAGGGTTAGGGTTAGGCACTAGGGGGAAGGGTTAGGCACTAAGGGGGAGATAAGGTTTAGGCATATGGGGGGAGGTTAGGTTTAGGCACCAAGGAGGGAGGGTAGGGGTAAGGGGTAGGGAGTGGGTTAGGATACTGACCAACAAGTGTCAGTATCCTAACCCTGTCGGGATCCTAAGTGCCAGCATCCTGTACCCAACCCTTCTAAACGCCCCAAACCCCTCAGCACGGGTAAGATCTTTCGAAAATGACTGGGATTAATTACAAGAGCTCCTTCATATACTGTACTTTATTATCCCTCCACCTTGTTTGCTTATCTCCCCCACTATGTTTGTACTTTTGTTTCTGCAGGCCTGAATACACTGCCCCAATAGTATTATAAACTGATAACAAGCTTATTATTTTTATTTCATTTTGTTCCACTGAAAATCTATTGCTTTTTATCTGCAGCTAGTAAAATGTGGTTATCATTGTTTCAAATTCTAAGCCAAAACCAAACCCATTGTTGAACTTTGCTTTTATACATTCCCTCCATGCCCTGGAAGGCTCCCGCACAATGTTCTAATAACCGTCTGATTGACAGAAGACGGCCCGGGCTATTTATTATAGTTCCGCTGTAAAATCTTAATTAGCCGCTTGTTAAATAGATTGTTCATTTCTCTTCATCTTCTTTCAAGTACACGAGGAATGTTACCAACATGCAAATTAAAAACCAGCTTCTGTGCATTTTCCATTTAGAAATCATGGAAAACACAACCACAAGACGAATGTCCCTGGCTGGTCAGGAGATGTTAATCAATATCACAAGTGATACATTTAACCCATAAGGATCCCATATGCCAGAATACAAGAATAATAGCTAGAAACGTCCAGATTAAGTGGAACTAATATGTCCTAATTTACATGCCTGTCATATGATCTTGGATGGTAATTTCATTACTTGGCTATTAAATTTGCTTTGAACGCTATGAAAAAGCTTTTATTCCAAGTCAGATGCTAACAGGATCTTGGAACAACCAGTATTACACCATTTACTTGGTAATATATTCGCATAGAAGAACATGTATAGGATCTGCCACTGACTTCCACTTAATGTAGAAAAGTATAAAAATCCTGTAAAACAAAAACAGTCACTTTTTTGGAACAGCATCAAGAAACCCTCATGAGCTGATGTCTAAATGTGCACATCCACTAGGCAATTTTAATGAGCGATTGAACGATTACGACATTGTAATCGTTAAATCGCTCATTAATCGTGCACTAGAATGTCGGAAACGACCAGCAATGCGCCCTCCCGCTGGTCGTTTCCGACATCAGTCATCGTCTGAACATGCCGGTCAATCTGCCGATAACAACAGATTAACCATGTTCAGGGATGAGGGTAGGGTGTCTGCACTGAATGACAAATCGTTCAGTGTAGGTACTATTGGGGATGGGGAACGACTGTACGATTACAATGTTGTAATCATACTGTCGTTACCCCCTCCGCTAGTGGATGTGCACTTTAGACTGGAAGCTTTTGCAGATACCATTGTCTGGCTGTGTTCTCACCATCACTCTCCCAACAATGTTGTGTCCTGATTCAGGTGAGCTTTAGGTAAAATGCAGTTAGGGAGTTCTGGCAACAGAGGCAACGTCAGCTGACAACACAAGAGAGGGACTACCCCACCCATGTTTTATGTCCAATTTGGA
This sequence comes from Taudactylus pleione, assembly GCA_031769625.1. NCBI lineage: Eukaryota > Metazoa > Chordata > Amphibia > Anura > Myobatrachidae > Taudactylus > Taudactylus pleione. The sequence continues at coordinate 6,547,238 of JAUIMM010000841.1, read as the reverse complement.
TGGACAATGTCACACAGCACCCATCAGCCACCAGGGTTTTATGTCCATCCCAATCCCGGTCTAATCAGTCCCAATCACCATAAGCTGATTTTTTTCAAGCATAGACAGTGAGTCCTATACTTCAGTTACAGGGGACTTAAAGTAGAGAAGTGCGGTTCTGTTCTCCAGAAATCCAAATCCACCCGAAATTCGTGAATCTGGACAGACTCGAGTTGCGGTTCTGATCTCTTGAGGAGATCCAGACAGATCCGAGTCGCAGTCCTAATCTTCACGTGGTTTGGAATTTGAATTTTAAATCCGAATTTCGGGTTTTGGATTGCAAAAATTAAAAGATTTAAGCTGTTTTAAAAACTTTTTATCAATTTTTTTTTTTAAACCCAGATCCAAAACCAAAACATTTGAGGGTGGTTTTGCAAAACCAAAATATGAAGATGAATCCAGATCCAAAACCCTCAGGGAACATCTCTACTATTATGGTTGACAGGTAGTTCCATGGTAGTAAGGTTAGACTTGTATGGTGACTGATGGTGTTGTATGGAAAAAGTAGGCACTACATATTTTTCAAATGTTTCATTAAAGTTAGGGTGCTGGGCTGGTGATGGTAAACAGTTGCTTCACATGTTCTCAAAACATACACAGGAAAACAGGAGGTCTAATCGTGGTGCTCTGGAAAACAGAAGGTCTAATGGTGGTGCTCTGGAAAACAGGAGGTCTAATCGTGGTGCTCCGGAAAACAGAAGGTCTAATGGTGGTGCTCTGGAAAACAGGAGGTCTAATCGTGGTGCTCTGGAAAACAGGAGGTCTAATCGTGGTGCTCTGGAAAACAGGAGGTCTAATCGAGGTGATCTGGAAAACAGGAGGTCTAATCGTGGTGCTCTGGAAAACAGAAGGTCTAATCGTGGTGCTCTGGAAAACAGGAGGCCTAATCATGGTGATCTGGAAAACAGGAGGTCTAATCGTGGTGCTCTGCGGCATTTTGGTGCTATAATCTCTTAGCTTTATAGCATTTTCCACTTATCCTTCAGATGGCGGCTTCCACTGCACCTGCCCGCGAGGCCAAACATTATGTACTGTGGCAGTATCACCAGAGATGGCGTTGGTGAGCAGCAGATTCTGTGTGGGATTGGAGAGATCCTCCCACACAGGGTTGAAATACTGAGTGGTGATACAACTGTGGGGTGGAGAGAGCTCAGGTGTGAGCTAGTGAGAAGGCCGAGCAGTCAGGCCAGGAGAGACAGTCTAGTTGGGACTGTAACAGTCAGAGAGCCCAGTGAAGCTGAGCGAGCCATTGGGGGCCAGGAGGCCGGTGTCCGGACCTTGCAGGAGGCAAGGGGGGACCACAAAACTCTCTGACCGTGGGACATTGAAGCAGTAAAGCTGCGGGCTGAGAAAGCCAGGGCCTATATCTGTGTGATACAGGGAAGGCCACCAGGATTGTGTTTTGTTATTTTCTGTATCCTGAATTTCACAAGCTGGAAGTAAAAGCATCGTTTGTTTACTTGAAAACTGTGGGTGGACCCTCAATAAGCACCTAAACACTGCACCCATCCACCCACTGCCGAGCTAAATACCCCAAGTCATCACAGTACTTAAGCATAGTTGAGAGCCGCATCTTCGTTTGTGGCTGGGTGACAACAGCACTTGGCATACTTTGGTTGTGGGTGTGTAAATGGAATTGGTGCCTATTTAGAGGTAGGCATATGCAAAGATCCATCAATTTTAGAAGGATCTTTTGCACCAATTACAGGACTGGTACAAATATGTGCTGATAGTGATTATGGCTGCTTTCATGAGCAGGTGTATAGGGGCGGAGCAGCTGCATTAATGTGATGGACTATGAATATGGGAGGAAATCCGCAGCTACTTTGGAGCACAGAATGCGACTGCAGGTGTGGCCGCTGGACATGCAGCTTTGGATCAGACACTCAGCGTATGAAAATTAGATTAATAATATATATATTTTCTGTGTACCTGATTACTTCACGTACACCTGTTTAGTGTCACCAAATGGCTTGACTTGAACATTGTGCATATAGAAACACATGTGATGAGGCAGTGGACAAAATATCTTGGTGAATTCAATTGTAGGAATTTCAAGCAATAAATCAACAATTCTTTAACCCAGTGGTTCCCAAACTTTTTTGAACCAAGGCGCCCTAGTGTATCAGCATTGTTCTCACGGCACCCCTAAGCCAAAAGTTTATGATTCAGAAATTCTGAAAACAATGTAGTGAAGTAGTAAAGTGAAGTAAATTGTGCTCACCTGTCATCCTTAGGCTCAGTTATGTGGTTGGTGGGGGACAGGTTTGTGCTTCTGTTTGTCCACATATTTACATTACATTGATCATAAATAATGTGACTTGGTGCTGGACCACCAACCTGAGGCACCCCTGCAAGTGTCCTGAGGCACCCCAGGGTGCCACAGCGCACAGTTTGGGAACCACTCCTTTAACCACTTAACAGACGATTTTTTTTTCTGGGTTTTTTTATGAGTGAATTAGGTGAGGAACATCCATTTTAACTTACCCAAAAAGATTTCATTTAAAAAAATTTATATTTTTTTAAAGATTTGTAAGACAAATAAAAAAAATACTGTTTTTTCAAACATTGGGACATCTGAGCCACCATCGGAACATCTGAATCATCAGAAACATCACGCCATTGCGACGTTCAATTTGAGACCAGTTTCAGGCACCTGGTACACTAGGGGGGTGAGAGAGAAGGTTAATTCACTTTTTCCCAGCGGCTGCGGGAAGATTCTCTTCCTGCAGTCGCCTCTCATGTTTATCTGAAAATTACAACCATGCCAGGCTAGTGGTTAAAGCCCTTTATAATACTGTGGTTTGGGGACGTGATGTTGCTGTAATTAGGTGTGTACAAGTGTCGCCGTCGCAGATGGCGCAGGACCTTGGGGGGACGCACCATCCCTGCTACTCATCTCCTGCATGTGGCTTGCAGAGGGCCTGGAGCATCACACTGCAGCCAGTAGCTTTGTTACAGAGCCAAGGGACGCTTCGGGCAGGCACTATGCAGCCTGTCCAGTGTTCTATTTCCTAGAGCCAGCGGCCCCACAGCCTAGGTGTGATGTCATGGTGTCACTGGTTTAGGGGACGCCCCACCCTGTTCTGGCCCTGCTAGCCGCTCACATTTATACCAAAGCGCACTCTGGAAATCTGCCGCCGTAAAATCCACAAATTTTCAATGCCCCCCATTCCATCCCATCTGCAACCCACACTACGCAAAGATAATACTGATTTTTTGATACATGGTTTAAAGGTTTAGGAATCTATTTATAAATACTAGTAATTTGCCAGCATAAGTTAACATTCCATATCGCAGTGTTTTGGTTTTTTTTTTTTTGTCTGGCATTTCTTAACTCTCTAAAGAGGTTTTTTTATTTATTATCCTTTGCATCATTTCATTTAGCATTCCCTGTTCCCAGGACCAGTGCTACCATTAGACAGCTGCCGAGGGCCGCCGGCCACTGAAGGGCACCGCTGAGTCCAGAAAAAATAAACTGCATGGCATAATTCATGGCTGAGTGGCATATAATGAATTTGTGGCACAGCTGTGTGGCATATTATGAATTTGCGGCAGTTTTAAGAGGTACATTATGATTTTGGCGCTCTGTTGTGTGCAATATTCTATATACTGTAGTATATTATGAATTTGGGACACTGTTGTGTGGCATATTATTTAACTGGGGAGACTGATGCGTGGCATATTATGAATTGGAGGCAGCAGGGGCGGTTGGTGAAATGTAGCCTAGGGTGTCCGGAAAACTTGCACCGGCCCTGTCTGTTTCTATCGCACTCCTGGGACACATATGTCCAAAGAACCCAAAGTGCACAGACTATATACAGAGGTTCCCCAGGCACATTGTGAAGTTGTTTACAAACACCAGAGATGCACTGAGCAAACATCTTGGCCACATGTAAAAATAAACAGCTGGAGCAGCACAAAGTGAAGCAAGCATAGTGTCACAGCAAACACATTTTAAAGAATAGAAACTGCAGAATAATGGCTACACCTATAATGGGGTTCATTAACGTAAAAGGTGCAGAAAACTACACTACATGGATGTTTGCTATGGAAATACAACTTAAGCAGCAAGACTGTGAAAAGTAACAGTAGATCCTGGTGACAGTCCAAGCCCAGATGATGTAGAGAGAGCCATGGGTGCCATAGGCTTGAGTGTGGAGCAACATGTATACTCCATACAATAATTCATGGGAAAATTTTAGCTATGTCAATTATGGTGTGGGGGACTGTGAGCGATCACGCAAGACACATTCTGCACATGCGCAGAATGGGTTCTGCACCTGTACAGTTCCAGAACCATCGGATTTGTGCGTAAACCAATGAGTTTGCATTCAAATCCGAATCAGGCCCATAACTTGCACATCTGTCTGCCTGCGGACATAACCTGATTTACTGCTTGCAGTCTCAACCAGTAGATTCCTGCATGCACTATTTACTACAGTCTGCCAATTATCCCTGTGTACAGTTCTAGCTGCAGTCTGCCAGATCATCGTGCAGTACCTTTCTCCGCCTGCAGGCTTCCAGCATTCTATACCTAACATCATCTGTAGAGGGTGAATATCCCTAGTGTGTATTCTACTGTCTGAACCCATTCCACAGTGTTCCTGACACATCATCTACAGTATATTTAGCTTCATTGCAACCAGTACCTGCCAGTTCCAACCAGTACCTGCAAGCAGGGGCGTAGATAGGCCGGCCGGGCCCGTGTGGAGGTGTCGTTTAATTGTTGGAGATGTGGTAACGCCACCTTAGGATTTTTCAATAATATATACAGAGATTTAATCGCTGGGGAGATGTGCGCTGTGAACCCCTTAGCCCGGTGCAAAGCCACGAGGGGTGCGATTAGTGTGATCGCTTCCCCCCACAGGCATAGCAGACTGTTGCGGCTGCTGCTCAGCAGCCACGAACAGTCTGCCCCTGCAGCCCAGCACACAGCAGCATATGCTGGGCAGCTGTGATTTAATAGAGAGGGGGAGCGGTGAGGGACCCAAATTTTTAGTGAAAAAAAAAAGAAGTTGAAAAAAGATAGAAAGCTATTTTTTTCCAGAAAATTACTGTTCCACATACATTGGGGGTACGTTAAAATGGGTGCAAATATATTTTCGTGTTGTATGAACGCAAATTTAGAAACTGTTAAAAAACCGCCTGCTGCGACCGTGTGCGATGTTTACAACACTTGACACATCCCCCGAAAAATCAGACCCAATACGTTAAAACCATTTTCAACTGCTTTTTATTTTTTTTGCACAGAATTTGCTCGCTCATTTTTTGCCAAAGTAAGCAACTTATGAATTTTTTTCCAGTAATTTATCATTAGGGGGAGTGTAAAAAAGGTTATGAAAGAAACCCCCACATTTTTAGCCAAACATAGGTATTTAGCATTCTTTTTCTCCTGGTCTGGGATGGAGAAAACTTTTCTCCAGTTTTTTTCGCCTGTTGCCATTTTTGCCTGCTTTCTGGCGAAAATGTTGCTGGTTTTTTTTGGCAACAAACGTCCGTTTTCGCCATTGGCGAAAAAACTTCTATATTCGCCGCTAATTGAATACGGCCCATTGGTTGGAAGGAGCCAGGCATGTTATTACTGTCTTAACCGATCACAAAAAACCTACTGTACATCGAGTCTGCCAAAAGACTTAACTCCCAACAGGCCCTTTGGGCATTGTTTTGTACTTGGTTTAATTTCATCATCACTTACAGACCTGGCTCAAAGAATATCAAAGCTGATGCTTTGTCCCACAGCTTCCTTCCAAAACATGTACATTGTGCCACGTCATCTTCCATGGACAAACATCTTTCATCCGTGAAAGATGATATTTGTCCATGAAAGATGACGTTTTGCCTCTTTCTGGGACCTGAAATTTGGTGGGATAAATCAGAAAAATAGCCTACACATCTCTACTTCCGGGTTAAAACTTCCAAGGTCTTTAAGGTCTTTTTCCTAATACCTTCCATTGTTCTCTCTTTAAACCAGTTGTTGTTTCCAATAAATTCAAATTCTACCATCCTAGGAAGCCAACTCCAGTTGTGATGGATGGTAACCCAGAAAAAAATGTGTATTCTAAGAAAGTTCAAGGCCAAGTACACCTCCTAGTCTATTGGAAGTGTTATGGACCAGAGGAGAGGTCTTGGGTTCCTAAGAGGCATTTACATACAGAAAGATCTAGGGATCCCTTAAACCCTACTCAATGGCGGGGTACTGTTATGTGCCACCGCACTGCCTGCAACTACCCAGCCGTTACTACAGTAGGTAACCAGGACATTTTATGACTATGTATATCTTGGTAATCATTAGGTATAAGTAGGTTTTTGTTTTGCAAATCCAGGAAACTGAAATGATGGCTTGCTAATCTGGTATGTAAGTAACCAGACGGTAACTAGATGGATAGCTACATGTTGCCTGTCTCGGCACTAGAATGTATAATGTCTGTTTTCCTATCCATGCCTCCAGGTTTATTACTCCATACATGGGTAGTCTGCAGAAGATGTTATTGCTTATGATGAGAATCATACGACTAATCCTGTACACAATCACAGTACGATGTCTGCTTTCCTATCCATGAACCTGAACAATGACTAGTCACTAGTAATTTAGCTCAGTAAATCTTTCTTCTATTTTGAAGCAATTTAAAGGAATGTTTTCTTTTCATACAGAGTGTGTTGGCCAGAAGTTAAATTTAATAAAATATACATGAGACTATGATTTCTTTAATGGGATTTCCAGTCCTGGAGCATTTATGTCTTTGTAGATAAAGTGCAAGAGAGGACTCCCACAACACTTAGGGCTGCCAAAGGTTACTGCTACTAATGACGAGAAGCGCTCACGTAAACTGCAAGAATCGAATAGTTCCTGCTTTTGTGCAAAGCTGTTTCGGGCGCCATGTTTCTCACAGTTCTCTGTGATTTAGTTTTTGAATATTTGTTGAAAAACATTTTTTACATAGCATTATGTAGCCAAATTATTATTTATGACATAAAAAAATAATGCTGCTAATAATTGTGAGAAATGTGCTGCACATGGAGCTGTTTTTTTCTAATATTAATTTTAGAGTTATTTAGTGACCCGCCCCGGCTTCGAATGAGAGCAATTTAATTATGCCACAGCTCCCTGCATCTCATAACAAGCTAAAGTACACTATCTCACCACAGTCCCCTGCATCTCACCACAGCCCCCTGCATTTCACAACAGCCTAATGCTTCTTATTCCTGCCCAGTGCATCTCACAACAGCCTCCTGCTTCTCACTACTGCCCCCTGCTTTTCAGGGCATCTTCATGGGTTCATTGGAGGCTGTCTCTCACTCTCTGTTTGCCTCAGATGTGACCCTGCTCAGTCCCTGACTCCCTCCCCTCTCTAGGCTGCTGCTAAGCAGCAGGGCACATTGCTATGGGAGCACTTCGTGGTGGAGGAGTCCATCTGCAAGTTCAGCACAGGGATAGACATCAAAAGATGATGGTTACTAACAATCAATGTTTTTATTCCGACTGTAGTGTTTTTTACCATATGATGGTGGTGGTTCGATGTTTACCACCATCGAATGAAAATCATTTGATGGTGTTCCGATGGAAGGTTGTTTGTTTTTTAATTAAATTCCTGATAGCTAAGCCTTCTTCAAGAAATGGGGAGCATATACTTAATGTCTGCCTACCCAAACCCAGACTAACATATGGAATATCGTCCCAGCAAGAGGCGCTCCTGAATGAGAAGGGAGAAGTTAGATGCAGGAGTCGGAGGCAGGAGGTGGGACTCAGCATAACACGAAGAGCCAGAAGACACCCACCGGTAACAACAGGAGTGCGGAACACTGCCCCTGCTACCTTGCACTTACAATACCCACTTGCACCACTTACTGGGACATAAACAGTGAGGGGGACGTATGTTACAGCTACACATACGTTAGGTCACCCCTTAGCAAGGGCAGACTGACACCCTGCACTGAATTATAAGCAGAGCACGCCCTTATGAGGAACCAGTAATACACAGGATTGCAGTGGATGGTGGATATCATCTGCAGTCACCAAAATCCCGGGCGACTCACTACAGCATCAGTGAGGATCATCAACAAGTTAATATTTCCATATACACCAGTGAGGTTGTCATGCAATAGTGTTAAAAGGGAGACGTAGGGCGCTAAGTGCTATACAGAAAGAGACACCATAAAGGAGTCTACTTATGTTGTAAGGTGTAGGAAGGACACTGACCTTTGTGCTAAACAGTCAACCATACAGGTGACTTATCGATATCTGGTTTTAGGGAGACTTAGGCGTATCTTGCTATACGGAAAGAGGCACCCTAAAGGAGCCATCTGACCTCACCTAAAACCAGCCATAGCCACAGTTCAGGACAATTTTCAGATTGATACATAGAGTGACTATACAGGAGCGCTGTGACTCCTATTAATGTAAATTAATATTACACACGGTTTTTAAACATAGAAGACTCCTGCTCCATTTATATCACATATCTTAAGAATAACATATACTGTACGGGTAATTTAGGTAAGCGCTGGACACAAAAACCCACTTTATTATAATATCATTATTCACAATCCTGGACAGCTCGTGCGCCCAGCAGCTTCCGACACCAAAGTAGGACCACTGAAGAGCTAGTGTACTAGAACTCCAGATAATTTATATTCCTATATATATTGCACTACATTGCTGTTTTGATATTTTATTTTGCCTATTCATACTTGGTATTTGTGTATTGCAGTATATTTGATGTTTATGCCTGTTCTGAGGGATTTGTAATTCATATCCTCCAGATATTGTTGAGGGATATTTTTTAATCTCTCACACTTTATAAAAATGTATTTACAATTGCAAAGTTTTCTATTTACATTCTTTTTAACATTTTACCATATTTTCTATGCAGTCATATATTTCTATCTATGTAACCTCCAAAAAAAATCAGGTGCGCTGAGAAAAACAAATTGATATACTCTTGAAAATACTGGCAGCTCTCAAAACAGGTTCTGCACCTGCTAATGGAATAGTGGCCCTGATTCAGAGCCGGACGCTCTGACAGAGCTATAGCGAGCAGCCAGGAAGATGGTCACGATGGTCAAGACCATTGCGACTATCGGGCTTGTGACGAGACCCTTGTGGTAGGGTCTCGTTGCCACAAGCCCCAGAGAGCTTTCGGCTCAAACAGAGCCGAAAGCTCTCCCACTGACATCACTTTTGATGTCAGTGGGGCCGCCCCCAAATGGAGGCGTGCACATGGGAATGCCTCCGTTTGGGCAGCCACTCCCCCAGCCCGCCCACCAAAGGGGGCTTGCTGTCACTCAACATCGACAGCACGCCCCCTTTGGTACGAGACCCAGAGCGACGGATTGCCCGTCGCTATCCGGGTCTCGCGCATGCGCATGACGGAGCCGGCTCCGTCGTGCACATGCGCACTGGCCCACCATCAATCCAGTTGCGAGCGCACAGCGCTTGCAACTGGGTCTGAATCAAGCCAAGTGTACACAAAAATATGGGAGCGCTCGTAGATTCAAGAGGGACCACACAAATTTAATAACGACATTTATTAACAAACATATAAAAATTAAACATCATAAAGATGAAAACCACAAATACGATGCACATTATATATACGGCAAACAATTGTATAATAGACCCCTTGACGGTCTTTTCCTTTTTAGTCTGCGGTCTGCAATAATTCCACTATAGTTCTCTATGGAGCATATGGCTGTGGGATAGCGAGAAATAACAAAAGGTGTCACAGACGAAATGGTATGGATAGTCACCTGTAGATATTGCCAAATATGGACGTTTGTGGACGATCAGACTGGTACCTGATGTCGCGCTGAGATCCGTTCCAGACGGTGACTGAGCGTGTAGCTGGTATAGCTGGTAACAAACGAGGCAGGAAGAGCTGTGGCCACAGGCTAGTGGTGATCTTTTGGTGACTTTGCAATCTGCAGGTCTCCGTCTAACGCTCTATCACTGGAGCAGAGCCAGGTGTGCGTGCTCTCTCTCTGAGCGCACCTAAACGGAATCTCAGTGTCCGTGTGTAGAAGCCGTGTGGAGCGTGCTGGATGTGATCACTTCCCAATAGCTCCAAATAAGCAGACCGTATGATGAAATATCTGTGTGCAGGGTAAGAGATCTCATACCCTGCACACAGATATTTTATCATATGGTCTGCACACCTGGCTCTGCTCCAGTGATAGAGCGTTAGACGGAGTACAAATACATCCTCTGTTATGGAAGACAATAAACTAAATGTGTATTGGGAAGCAATGCCAGGTTGGGGCATGAAAGGTTTCACAGGGGGGTTGCAATGGTAGGTATCCACAAAGTACTGGTACGCCACTAAGGGGGTGGGGCTAGCTGCCAGAGAAGTATGGCCACCCGCTACAGAGTAAGCCAAGGAGGGCATGGCTACAGAAGTAATGTAGCATATAAGGGAAAAGTATACCTTGTAACTAAGGGCCTGATTCAGAGCTGAACGCTCTGACCAGAGCTCGCTCTGAATCAGGGCCCTCCTCCCTGAAAATGGAGCGGCCTCTTGGACGCTCGCATAGCTGTGGGTTACCACTCACAGCATATGCGAGCGTCCATGATGATGGTCGCGATGGTCTTGATGTTCACCTATTACAGTAACGCATCATTGTTAACTTGCCTGCTCATCTAGAGATGTGTCATGCTGGTACTGCATATGGCTGCCATTGGCGCTAATTGAATCACACCCTATCAGTGTTGTAACATGGCAGCCAAAACACTAACAGCGTATAACCGGGGTCCTTAGCTGAAAGGAAGGCATTCCCTATATTAGTGGATCTGATCCCCACCTGTCCCTATGACTCTTACATAACTAATTGGACAGGAAATTACTCTGTAGCATAGAACATTATGCACACTACCTATTAAATCCATCTGGGACCCTAGATACAGTATTGTACAATTCCCTATAGAATATATATGCCATGAGCATACATTTCTGGCCACTGTTCAACAAGTTAAATTAGAACATTCACTTTTTTTCTCAGATATTCATGTATGATACATCCTGGCAATGCAGCCAAGCATTACAGCCTACAAGGCATTAGGCTTTCCAAAGGCATCTTACACAGCAATAACTTGCACAATAAGAATCCTTAATACTTCTGTTTATTTATTAACATGTGGTTGCTCACTGTGAGAGTCACTGACAAATATTTGCCTCAGGACTCACAATTTGAAGTCTCAAACAATAAGCTGTGTGTGTTTGAAATTGTTATTTTAATTATATAAAACATCTGTGGTATGATAGTAATGTGAAATTATAAGATAACATCTAATATAATAAGATTTTGCAATTAAATTACGGTTTTCACAAATCTGGATATTGGGAAAACACAATACCGGTAATTAGAATTGACAAATCAGCCAAGACTTACAACAGGAATATCTTGTACTGGTGGTGATAAGCAGAAGGCTTTTAGTTAAGTGTTTTATAATCATTATACGTATACAATGTATCATTATCATTTATATAGTTTCGTTAGCCCCAATTCTAGAATTTTCAGCTACAGTAGTTAAGGAATGGCAGAAGGCCTAAGGATGGAGAAGGCCTAAGGATGGAGATGCCTTCTCCATCCTAAGGATGGAGAAGGCATCTCCTTGACTTTGGGACAGAATGGCTCCTGTATCGTTGCATCGGGTATCTACTGTATCTCCACAACAAAAGGTAAAGTGGGATTAGGATGAACTAAGATTCTTTAAATTGGGGAATGCTTGTTGAGCTTCTGAAGGCCATTCAAAAGTATGAGTCTTGTGGGTCAATATGGTAATGGAAGCCCAAATTTAAAAAAAGTTCTGGGTAAAGTGATGATTATACTGTAGTTACTAAAGCATTGTTCCCCCTTAACACCTTTGGGAATTGATCAGTCATCGATGACTTCGGTTCTCACAGGATTCATCTATAAATTTGTTATTTAACCCAGAAATTCCAAAAATGTATGTTCGAAGACACATTTTTTCTAACTTGGCAAAGAGATTATGTTGCTTGATATGAGGACACCGGGGTACAGTGGTGGTTGAAGAGAGGAGGGGGCCCGTGTGTAGCTTCTATGCAAGCCCCCTCCTCCCTCTCGGCACATTCTCTAAGTAGACTATGCACCATCTTCCTGAAGATATATATCAGTGGCGGTGGACTCAGAAGAGAGGCCCGTATAGTAATCTATGGGTGCAGGGTAAGCAGTGTGGACACTCTTGAAGCAAAGGACCCATGTGCACAGCACACCCTGCACCCATTATAGAAATGCCCATGCCGGAGTAATGTTCACTTAAGTCAGCCATATGCATCGTCCCTGGACTACTGGTAACTCTAACTGGGTTACATACATTAATAGGAAAAAGTTATTGGAACAAATAAGGCGCAAATCTAATGATAGCAGGTCCAAAACTCTACCTTGTCTTGCCCAATTACAAGAAAATTAGCCACATATACAATTTACAATATAGATAGTGTTTTTAGAGCTCTTCTAACATAAATGGTGTATATACTCATAAAAAAATCCTTTTGGCTTGTCACTTTCTTAAGAGCTTTCCTCTTCAAACAATACGCATATATGATAAAGAAAAAGGGACAAAAAAGCACATATGTGTAGGATAGTTTCAAAAGTTCATATATATATTTTCATGCACAGAAAATCTTGTAAGAGATGAATCTTGCTTTTTATAGTTTTCTAAGGTATAGTGACGTACCACACTCTGAATGAGGGCGGCCGCATTTTTTTTAAGCCGGCCCCCTGGCCGCTCGCTAAGCTGTGGTCCCCCGGCCAAAGCATTATGTCTGACCGCTAGTCAGCCCAGGACAGGGATCTCTGGAGAGGTGGGGACCCCCCAATAAACCTGGTGTACCCTATCCCCTGGTCTGGGCTGAAAGCCTAGGGCTAGCCCCGGCACCCCTTGGCGGTGGGTGCCATGTTGATAGTGTAAAGTGTAGTGTAAAAACAGATGTAAAAACAATGTCTTTAACAGTAGAACTACAAGTCCCAGCAAGCCTCCCCCACATGCTGGTACTTGAAGAACCACAAGTACCAACATGCAGGGCATTAAGGGCCTTCTGGTACCTCTAGGTCACCTGTAAAGAAATGTGGGGGAGGCGTGCTGGGACCTGTAGTTCTTTTAGGAGGGGACTCCACATAAATTTTGTTTTCATTTAACTCTTTTCAAGTTGGTTCAACACAGATGCATGCACGAATCTCACTGATCTGTGCATGCATCTGTGTCAATTAGACTTCCTCATGCTGAAAACGAAAGCATGAAGAAGGTCTTTTACTTTAGGGATTTGAGGTTCAATTTTGAGTGGGATTAGGTGTTCGATTTGGTATGCAGTCAGGAAGACAATGGTCAAAATGCCGACCGCCGGCTTCCCGACTGTGCAATCCCGACAGTGGACTACTGATAGGCATCGAAATCCCGATACCTATCATTTTACCAACGCCGGGAGCCCGACGCCCAGCATACCGAATGATGGTAAGCTGGGCGCCGGGCGCAGACAGCAACGGGGAGGGGAGGGTTAGGTTAGGGGCTCCCGGGGAGGACTTAGGGTTAGGCACCCCCCCCAGGAGGGTTAGGGTTAGGCTAGGGGATGGGGGGTTAGGCACCCCCAGGGGGGGAGTTTAGGGCTAGGCACCCCCCGGGAGGGTTAGGGTTAGGCTGCGGGTATGGGGGGTTAGGTTTAGGCACTTATGGGGAGGTTAGGGTTAGGCACTAGGGGTGAGGTTAGGGTTAGACACCCCTAAGGGAGAGATAGGTTTGAGGGGGGGAGGGTTAGGTATAGTTAATATACTTACCTATCGGGATCTTTACTGCTGCAGGTCTCCCAGCGTCGGGATTTGAACCGCCGGAACCTGTTCGATTTGCACATCAAGCATCAACTCACTGTTCAAAATTCGAACCAAATCAAATTCCATTTAGAAGAGCCTTCTAAAATCGAATTTTAGTAAATGTGAGATTTTGACAGGGATTTGTACATTCAATTTGATTCGATTTGAGGGGAGCTAAATCGAACATCAAATCGAATGTAAAATGGAACTTTGATAAATATACCCCTCTATTTCTATTACCTTTTTAAGCACTGTTTTGGTATTTTCCATGACTATTTTTAATTAAACATTTTTTTTTACATTTCTTTTATTATTCATCAGAGCATTAACGCATTATACATCATATATCATAAAACAAATAAATAAAAAATAGAACAAAGACCCATTAAGGGTATTAATGTATAAATAATACAGTGTATGAACAGAAAAATATTTCCATCAAAAGACAAAAGTAAAAAATGGCACACAATATCTAGAGCAGTTTAAACATGGCAGGCACACCCTCCTAAGTGAAAAAAAAATAGCATAAAAAAAAATAGGGGAAAGGAGACCCAAAAAGAAACAGATCCCACCTCAGGATGTAACAGGCAAAAAAATGGGCAGATCATCCAGCAAAATCCGGGTTTCATACCAAGTAGTACTATGGAAGAACAAATGTATTTGGCATTTTAAGGCCAATGTAATCGAGTCTATAAAACCCTCCCACAGCTGGATAGGGTAGTTTCTAGCCAATCCATTTGGAAAACAAAATATAGTTTAGCCCGGAATAAAGAAACAGATGGGGAATCTGCATGGGTCCACATCTGTAGTATACATTTACGGGCCACCACTTATATAACCAAATATCTAATTTTTTACTATCTCCCCTAACCAAAACAGACAGTGGCAGAATACCCAAAATTGGTAAATCTTACCGATAGCGCAAGATAACTAACTAGATACCTAGATGCAAATCTATTGACCGATGACCAAGATCAATTTACAAGGGAGCAATCCCACATACAATGTATAAAGGTTGCATCAGAAGCCACACACATAACACAAACACTAGTCTCTGACAAACCCAACCAAAACTGTGATGGGGGGTAAAGATACCCATTGTGATAAATGTTATAGAACATTTTTCTATTCATGCTGGATGAGAGCACTGATTGAAATGATACATTTTTTAACTTAATTGTGGTTAAATATCCGGCCCCCGTGAAAGAGCGCTTGAATATTTGTTTCTGTCTATAGTACAGCTGTCCAGTGTCTATCCGCTGCAGTGCTGCTGAAGTCCAAAAGGTTGCACCGAGGTAGCTGGATGACTATGCTAAGCGACACGAGTGGGCGGCACAAACACATGGCCCATCTAGGAGTGACACTGCAGTGGCAGACAGGATGGCAGTTTGAAAAACTAGGCCCCAAAGAGTACATAATGCAAAGAAAAAAAAGAGGTGCAAGATGGAATTGTCCTTGGGCCCTCCCACCCACCCTTATGTTGTATAAACTGGACATGCACACTTTACCAAACCAATCATTTCAGCGCCAGGGTCTGCCACACGACTGTGGCTGAAATGATTGGTTCATTTGGGCCCCCCAAAAAAACAAGCTGGCAATTAATGTGTCCCTGCACAAACTGGCTCTACAGAGGCATGATGTAGTACTATTCCTCATCCACTGATTCCTCACCCTCTTCAGTGTTGTGTACATCCTCATCCTCACAGAGTATTAATTCGTCCCCGCTGGAATCCACCACCACAGGTCCCTCTGTACTTTCTGGAGGCTGGTCTTCCCAGAAGAATTGATAATTAATTTTGATGAACATCATCTTCTTCTCCACATTTTTTGAAGAGAGGAGGGGGCCCGTGTGTAGCTTCTATGCAAGCCCCCTCCTCCCTCTCGGCACATTCTCTAAGTAGACTATGCACCATTTTCCTGAAGATATATATCAGTGGCGGTGGACTCAGAAGAGAGGCCCGTATAGTAATCTATGAGTGCAGGGTAAGCAGTGTGGACACTCTTGAAGCAAAGGACCTATGTGCACAGCACACCCTGCACCCATTATAGACATGCCCATGCTGAAGTAATGTTCACTTAAGTCAGCCATATGCATCGTCCCTGGACTACTGGTAACTCTTACTGGGTTACATACATTAATAGGAAAAAGTTATTGGAACAAATAAGGCGCAAATCTAATGATAGCAGGTCCAAAACTCTACCTTGTCTTGCCCAATTACAAGAAAATTAGCCACATATACAATTTACAATATAGATAGTGTTTTTAGAGCGCTTCTAACATAAATGGTGTATATACTCATAAAAAAATCCTTTTGGCTTGTCACTTTCTTAAGAGCTTTCCTCTTCAAACAATACGTATATATAATACAGAAAAAGGGACAAAAAAGCACATATGTGTAGGATAGTTTCAAAAGTTCATATATATATTTTCATGCACAGAAAATCTTGTAAGAGATGAATCTTGCTTTTTATAGTTTTCTAAGGTATAGTGACGTACCACACTCACATATAGGACCTCATTCAGAGCCGCTCGCAAAAAGCGAGCGAGCGCTCTGAATGAGGGCGGCCGCATTTTTTTTAAGCCGGCCCCCTGGCCGCTCGCTAAGCTGTGGTCCCCCGGCCAAAGCATTATGTCTGACCGCTAGTCAGCCCAGGACAGGGATCTCTGGAGAGGTGGGGACCCCCCAATAAACCTGGTGTACCCTATCCCCTGGTCTGGGCTGAAAGCCTAGGGCTAGCCCCGGCACCCCTTGGCGGTGGGTGCCATGTTGATAGTGTAAAGTGTAGTGTAAAAACAGATGTAAAAACAATGTCTTTAACAGTAGAACTACAAGTCCCAGCAAGCCTCCCCCACATGCTGGTACTTGAAGAACCACAAGTACCAACATGCAGGGCATTAAGGGCCTTCTGGTACCTCTAGGTCACCTGTAAAGAAATGTGGGGGAGGCGTGCTGGGACCTGTAGTTCTTTTAGGAGGGGACTCCACATAAATTTTGTTTTCATTTAACTCTTTTCAAGTTGGTTCAACACAGATGCATGCACGAATCTCACTGATCTGTGCATGCATCTGTGTCAATTAGACTTCCTCATGCTGAAAACGAAAGCATGAAGAAGGTCTTTTACTTTAGGGATTTGAGGTTCAATTTTGAGTGGGATTAGGTGTTCGATTTGGTATGCAGTCAGGAAGACAATGGTCAAAATGCCGACCGCCGGCTTCCCGACTGTGCAATCCCGACAGTGGACTACTGATAGGCATCGAAATCCCGATACCTATCATTTTACCAACGCCGGGAGCCCGACGCCCAGCATACCGAATGATGGTAAGCTGGGCGCCGGGCGCAGACAGCCACGGGGAGGGGAGGGTTAGGTTAGGGGCTCCCGGGGGGGACTTAGGGTTAGGCACCCCCCCCCCGGGAGGGTTAGGGTTAGGCTAGGGGATGGGGGGTTAGGTACCCCCAGGGGGGGAGGTTAGGGCTAGGCACCCCCCGGGAGGGTTAGGCTGCGGGTATGGGGGGTTAGGTTTAGGCACTTATGGGGAGGTTAGGGTTAGGCACTAGGGGTGAGGTTAGGGTTAGACACCCCTAAGGGAGAGATAGGTTTGAGGGGGGGAGGGTTAGGTATAGTTAATATACTTACCTATCGGGATCTTTACTGCTGCAGGTCTCCCAGCGTCGGGATTTGAACCGCCGGAACCCGTTCGATTTGCACATCAAACATCAACTCACTGTTCAAAATTCGAACCAAATCAAATTCCATTTAGAAAAGCCTTCTAAAATCGAATTTTAGTAAATGTGGGATTTTGACAGGGATTTGTACTTTCAATTTGATTCGATTTGAGGGGAGCTAAATCGAACATCAAATCGAATGTAAAATGGAACTTGGATAAATATACCCCTCTATTTCTATTACCTTTTTAAGCACTGTTTTGGTATTTTCCATGACTATTTTTAATTAAACATTTTTTTTTACATTTCTTTTATTATTCATCAGAGCATTAACGCATTATACATCATATATCATAAAACAAATAAATAAAAAATAGAACAAAGACCCATTAAGGGTATTAATGTATAAATAATACAGTGTATGAACAGAAAAATATTTCCATCAAAAGACAAAAGTAAAAAATGGCACACAATATCTAGAGCAGTTTAAACATGGCAGGCACACCCTCCTAAGTGAAAAAAAAATAGCAATAAAATAAAATAGGGGAAAGGAGACCCAAAAAGAAACAGATCCCACCTCAGGATGTAACAGGCAAAAAAATGGGCAGATCATCCAGCAAAATCCGGGTTTCATACCAAGTAGTACTATGGAAGAACAAATGTATTTGGCATTTTAAGGCCAATGTAATCGAGTCTATAAAACCCTCCCACAGCACTCCAGTGCTGCTGTGCTGATTATTTATATATATATTAGGGGTGTGCACCAGCCACTTTTCGTGTTTTGGTTTTGGATCTGGATCTTTCTTCGTGTTTTGGATCTGGATTGGTTTTGCCAAAACCACCCTTCCGTGTTTTGGGTTCTGGGTTTTGTGTTTTGGATCTGTATTTTTTTTTAAAAAAGCATAAAAACTGCTAAAATCACAGAATTTGTGGGTTTTTCTGCTCCTATGCTATTATTAACCTCAATAACATTCATTTCCACTCATTTCCAGTCTATTCTGAACACCTCACAATATTGTTTTAAGTCCAAAAGGTTGCACCGAGGTAGCTGGATGACTATGCTAAGCGACACGAGTGGGCGGCACAAACACATGGCCCATCTAGGAGTGACACTGCAGTGGCAGACAGGATGGCAGTTTGAAAAACTAGGCCCCAAAGAGTACATAATGCAAAGAAAAAAAAGAGGTGCAAGATGGAATTGTCCTTGGGCCCTCCCACCCACCCTTATGCTGTATAAACTGGACATGCACACTTTACCAAACCAATCATTTCAGCGCCAGGGTCTGCCACACGACTGTGGCTGAAATGATTGGTTCATTTGGGCCCCCCAGAAAAACAAGCTGGCAATTAATGTGTCCCTGCACAAACTGGCTCTACAGAGGCATGATGTAGTACTATTCCTCATCCACTGATTCCTCACCCTCTTCAGTGTTGTGTACATCCTCATCCTCACAGAGTATTAATTCGTCCCCGCTGGAATCCACCACCACAGGTCCCTCTGTACTTTCTGGAGGCTGGTCTTCCCAGAAGAATTGATAATTAATTTTGATGAACATCATCTTCTTCTCCACATTTTTTGAAGAGTAGAGGGGGCCCGTGTGTAGCTTCTATGCAAGCCCCCTCCTCCCTCTCGGCACATTCTCTAAGTAGACTATGCACCATTTTCCTGAAGATATATATCAGTGGCGGTGGACTCAGAAGAGAGGCCCGTATAGTAATCTATGGGTGCAGGGTAAGCCGTGTGGACACTCTTGAAGCAAAGGACCTATGTGCACAGCACACCCTGCACCCATTATAGACATGCCCATGCCGAAGTAATGTTCACTTAAGTCAGCCATATGCATCGTCCCTGGACTACTGGTAACTCTTACTGGGTTACATACATTAATAGGAAAAAGTTATTGGAACAAATAAGGCGCAAATCTAATGATAGCAGGTCCAAAACTCTACCTTGTCTTGCCCAATTACAAGAAAATTAGCCACATATACAATTTACAATATAGATAGTGTTTTTAGAGCGCTTCTAACATAAATGGTGTATATACTCATAAAAAAATCCTTTTGGCTTGTCACTTTCTTAAGAGCTTTCCTCTTCAAACAATACGTATATATAATACAGAAAAAGGGACAAAAAAGCACATATGTGTAGGATAGTTTCAAAAGTTCATATATATATTTTCATGCACAGAAAATCTTGTAAGAGATGAATCTTGCTTTTTATAGTTTTCTAAGGTATAGTGACGTACCACACTCACATATAGGACCTCATTCAGAGCCGCTCGCAAAAAGCGAGCGAGCGCTCTGAATGAGGGCGGCCGCATTTTTTTTAAGCCGGCCCCCTGGCCGCTCGCTAAGCTGTGGTCCCCCGGCCAAAGCATTATATCTGACCGCTAGTCAGCCCAGGACAGGGATCTCTGGAGAGGTGGGGACCCCCCAATAAACCTGGTGTACCCTATCCCCTGGTCTGGGCTGAAAGCCTAGGGCTAGCCCCGGCACCCCTTGGCGGTGGGTGCCATGTTGATAGTGTAAAGTGTAGTGTAAAAACAGATGTAAAAACAATGTCTTTAACAGTAGAACTACAAGTCCCAGCAAGCCTCCCCCACATGCTGGTACTTGAAGAACCACAAGTACCAACATGCAGGGCATTAAGGGCCTTCTGGTACCTCTAGGTCACCTGTAAAGAAATGTGGGGGAGGCGTGCTGGGACCTGTAGTTCTTTTAGGAGCGGACTCCACATAAATTTTGTTTTCATTTAACTCTTTTCAAGTTGGTTCAACACAGATGCATGCACGAATCTCACTGATCTGTGCATACATCTGTGTCAATTAGACTTCCTCATGCTGAAAACGAAAGCATGAAGAAGGTCTTTTACTTTAGGGATTTGAGGTTCAATTTTGAGTGGGATTAGGTGTTCGATTTGGTATGCAGTCAGGAAGACAATGGTCAAAATGCCGACCGCCGGCTTCCCGACTGTGCAATCCCGACAGTGGACTACTGATAGGCATCGAAATCCCGATACCTATCATTTTACCAACGCCGGGAGCCCGACGCCCAGCATACCGAATGATGGTAAGCTGGGCGCCGGGCGCAGACAGCCACGGGGAGGGGAGGGTTAGGTGCTCCCGGGGGGGACTTAGGGTTAGGCACCCCCCCCCCCCCGGGAGGGTTAGGGTTAGGCTAGGGGATGGGGGGTTAGGTACCCCCAGGGGGGGAGGTTAGGGCTAGGCACCCCCCGGGAGGGTTAGGCTGCGGGTATGGGGGGTTAGGTTTAGGCACTTATGGGGAGGTTAGGGTTAGGCACTAGGGGTGAGGTTAGGGTTAGACACCCCTAAGGGAGAGATAGGTTTGAGGGGGGGAGGGTTAGGTATAGTTAATATACTTACCTATCGGGAGCTTTACTGCTGCAGGTCTCCCAGCGTCGGGATTTGAACCGCCGGAACCCGTTCGATTTGCACATCAAGCATCAAC
Organism: Taudactylus pleione; assembly: GCA_031769625.1. Lineage (NCBI taxonomy): Eukaryota > Metazoa > Chordata > Amphibia > Anura > Myobatrachidae > Taudactylus > Taudactylus pleione. The sequence goes on along the minus strand of JAUIMM010000841.1, from coordinate 6,526,245 downwards.
TCACTGTTCAAAATTCGAACCAAATCAAATTCCATTTAGAAAAGCCTTCTAAAATCGAATTTTAGTAAATGTGGGATTTTGACAGGGATTTGTACATTCAATTTGATTCGATTTGAGGGGAGCTAAATCGAACATCAAATCGAATGTAAAATGGAACTTGGATAAATATACCCCTCTATTTCTATTACCTTTTTAAGCACTGTTTTGGTATTTTCCATGACTATTTTTAATTAAACATTTTTTTTTACATTTCTTTTATTATTCATCAGAGCATTAACGCATTATACATCATATATCATAAAACAAATAAATAAAAAATAGAACAAAGACCCATTAAGGGTATTAATGTATAAATAATACAGTGTATGAACAGAAAAATATTTCCATCAAAAGACAAAAGTAAAAAATGGCACACAATATCTAGAGCAGTTTAAACATGGCAGGCACACCCTCCTAAGTGAAAAAAAAATAGCAATAAAATAAAATAGGGGAAAGGAGACCCAAAAAGAAACAGATCCCACCTCAGGATGTAACAGGCAAAAAAATGGGCAGATCATCCAGCAAAATCCGGGTTTCATACCAAGTAGTACTATGGAAGAACAAATGTATTTGGCATTTTAAGGCCAATGTAATCGAGTCTATAAAACCCTCCCACAGCACTCCAGTGCTGCTGTGCTGATTATTTATATATATATTAGGGGTGTGCACCAGCCACTTTTCGTGTTTTGGTTTTGGATCTGGATCTTTCTTCGTGTTTTGGATCTGGATTGGTTTTGCCAAAACCACCCTTCCGTGTTTTGGGTTCTGGGTTTTGTGTTTTGGATCTGTATTTTTTTTTAAAAAAGCATAAAAACTGCTAAAATCACAGAATTTGTGGGTTTTTCTGCTCCTATGCTATTATTAACCTCAATAACATTCATTTCCACTCATTTCCAGTCTATTCTGAACACCTCACAATATTGTTTTAAGTCCAAAAGGTTGCACCGAGGTAGCTGGATGACTATGCTAAGCGACACGAGTGGGCGGCACAAACACATGGCCCATCTAGGAGTGACACTGCAGTGGCAGACAGGATGGCAGTTTGAAAAACTAGGCCCCAAAGAGTACATAATGCAAAGAAAAAAAAGAGGTGCAAGATGGAATTGTCCTTGGGCCCTCCCACCCACCCTTATGTTGTATAAACTGGACATGCACACTTTACCAAACCAATCATTTCAGCGCCAGGGTCTGCCACACGACTGTGGCTGAAATGATTGGTTCATTTGGGCCCCCCAGAAAAACAAGCTGGCAATTAATGTGTCCCTGCACAAACTGGCTCTACAGAGGCATGATGTAGTACTATTCCTCATCCACTGATTCCTCACCCTCTTCAGTGTTGTGTACATCCTCATCCTCACAGAGTATTAATTCGTCCCCGCTGGAATCCACCACCACAGGTCCCTCTGTACTTTCTGGAGGCTGGTCTTCCCAGAAGAATTGATAATTAATTTTGATGAACATCATCTTCTTCTCCACATTTTTTGAAGAGAAGAGGGGGCCCGTGTGTAGCTTCTATGCAAGCCCCCTCCTCCCTCTCGGCACATTCTCTAAGTAGACTATGCACCATTTTCCTGAAGATATATATCAGTGGCGGTGGACTCAGAAGAGAGGCCCGTATAGTAATCTATGGGTGCAGGGTAAGCAGTGTGGACACTCTTGAAGCAAAGGACCTATGTGCACAGCACACCCTGCACCCATTATAGACATGCCCATGCCGAAGTAATGTTCACTTAAGTCAGCCATATGCATCGTCCCTGGACTACTGGTAACTCTAACTGGGTTACATACATTAATAGGAAAAAGTTATTGGAACAAATAAGGCGCAAATCTAATCATAGCAGGTCCAAAACTCTACCTTGTCTTGCCCAATTACAAGAAAATTAGCCACATATACAATTTACAATATAGATAGTGTTTTTAGAGCGCTTCTAACATAAATGGTGTATATACTCATAAAAAAATCCTTTTGGCTTGTCACTTTCTTAAGAGCTTTCCTCTTCAAACAATACGTATATATAATACAGAAAAAGGGACAAAAAAGCACATATGTGTAGGATAGTTTCAAAAGTTCATATATATATTTTCATGCACAGAAAATCTTGTAAGAGATGAATCTTGCTTTTTATAGTTTTCTAAGGTATAGTGACGTACCACACTCACATATAGGACCTCATTCAGAGCCGCTCGCAAAAAGCGAGCGAGCGCTCTGAATGAGGGCGGCCGCATTTTTCTTAAGCCGGCCCCCTGGCCGCTCGCTAAGCTGTGGTCCCCCGGCCAAAGCATTATGTCTGACCGCTAGTCAGCCCAGGACAGGGATCTCTGGAGAGGTGGGGACCCCCCAATAAACCTGGTGTACCCTATCCCCTGGTCTGGGCTGAAAGCCTAGGGCTAGCCCCGGCACCCCTTGGCGGTGGGTGCGATGTTGATAGTGTAAAGTGTAGTGTAAAAACAGATGTAAAAACAATGTCTTTAACAGTAGAACTACAAGTCCCAGCAAGCCTCCCCCACATGCTGGTACTTGAAGAACCACAAGTACCAACATGCAGGGCATTAAGGGCCTTCTGGTACCTCTAGGTCACCTGTAAAGAAATGTGGGGGAGGCGTGCTGGGACCTGTAGTTCTTTTAGGAGGGGACTCCACATAAATTTTGTTTTCATTTAACTCTTTTCAAGTTGGTTCAACACAGATGCATGCACGAATCTCACTGATCTGTGCATGCATCTGTGTCAATTAGACTTCCTCATGCTGAAAACGAAAGCATGAAGAAGGTCTTTTACTTTAGGGATTTGAGGTTCAATTTTGAGTGGGATTAGGTGTTCGATTTGGTATGCAGTCAGGAAGACAATGGTCAAAATGCCGACCACCGGCTTCCCGACTGTGCAATCCCGACAGTGGACTACTGATAGGCATCGAAATCCCGATACCTATCATTTTACCAACGCCGGGAGCCCGACGCCCAGCATACCGAATGATGGTAAGCTGGGCGCCGGGAGCAGACAGCCACGGGGAGGGGAGGGTTAGGTATGGGGCTCCCGGGGGGGACTTAGGGTGAGGCACCCCCCCCCCGGGAGGGTTAGGCTAGGGGATGGGGGGTTAGGTACCCCCAGGGGGGGAGGTTAGGGCTAGGCACCCCACGGGAGGGTTAGGCTGCGGGTATGGGGGGTTAGGTTTAGGCACTTATGGGGAGGTTAGGGTTAGGCACTAGGGGTGAGGTTAGGGTTAGACACCCCTAAGGGAGAGATAGGTTTGAGGGGGGGAGGGTTAGGTATAGTTAATATACTTACCTATCGGGATCTTTACTGCTGCAGGTCTCCCAGCGTCGGGATTTGAACCGCCGGAACCCGTTCGATTTGCACATCAAGCATCAACTCACTGTTCAAAATTCGAACCAAATCAAATTCCATTTAGAAAAGCCTTCTAAAATAGAATTTTAGTAAATGTGGGATTTTGACAGGGATTTGTACATTCAATTTGATTCGATTTGAGGGGAGCTAAATCGAACATCAAATCGAATGTAAAATGGAACTTGGATAAATATACCCCTCTATTTCTATTACCTTTTTAAGCACTGTTTTGGTATTTTCCATGACTATTTTTAATTAAACATTTTTTTTTACATTTCTTTTATTATTCATCAGAGCATTAACGCATTATACATCATATATCATAAAACAAATAAATAAAAAATAGAACAAAGACCCATTAAGGGTATTAATGTATAAATAATACAGTGTATGAACAGAAAAATATTTCCATCAAAAGACAAAAGTAAAAAATGGCACACAATATCTAGAGCAGTTTAAACATGGCAGGCACACCCTCCTAAGTGAAAAAAAAATAGCAATAAAATAAAATAGGGGAAAGGAGACCCAAAAAGAAACAGATCCCACCTCAGGATGTAACAGGCAAAAAAATGGGCAGATCATCCAGCAAAATCCGGGTTTCATACCAAGTAGTACTATGGAAGAACAAATGTATTTGGCATTTTAAGGCCAATGTAATCGAGTCTATAAAACCCTCCCACAGCACTCCAGTGCTGCTGTGCTGATTATTTATATATATATTAGGGGTGTGCACCAGCCACTTTTCGTGTTTTGGTTTTGGATCTGGATCTTTCTTCGTGTTTTGGATCTGGATTGGTTTTGCCAAAACCACCCTTCCGTGTTTTGGGTTCTGGGTTTTGTGTTTTGGATCTGTATTTTTTTTAAAAAAAGCATAAAAACTGCTAAAATCACAGAATTTGTGGGTTTTTCTGCTCCTATGCTATTATTAACCTCAATAACATTCATTTCCACTCATTTCCAGTCTATTCTGAACACCTCACAATATTGTTTTAAGTCCAAAAGGTTGCACCGAGGTAGCTGGATGACTATGCTAAGCGACACGAGTGGGCGGCACAAACACATGGCCCATCTAGGAGTGACACTGCAGTGGCAGACAGGATGGCAGTTTGAAAAACTAGGCCCCAAAGAGTACATAATGCAAAGAAAAAAAAGAGGTGCAAGATGGAATTGTCCTTGGGCCCTCCCACCCACCCTTATGCTGTATAAACTGGACATGCACACTTTACCAAACCAATCATTTCAGCGCCAGGGTCTGCCACACGACTGTGGCTGAAATGATTGGTTCATTTGGGCCCCCCAGAAAAACAAGCTGGCAATTAATGTGTCCCTGCACAAACTGGCTCTACAGAGGCATGATGTAGTACTATTCCTCATCCACTGATTCCTCACCCTCTTCAGTGTTGTGTACATCCTCATCCTCACAGAGTATTAATTCGTCCCCGCTGGAATCCACCACCACAGGTCCCTTTGTACTTTCTGGAGGCTGGTCTTCCCAGAAGAATTGATAATTAATTTTGATGAACATCATCTTCTTCTCCACATTTTGTGGAAGCAACCTCCTATGCCTTTTGCTGACAAAGGGCCTGATTCAGAGCCGGACGCTATTTGCGTTCGTTCGTTCAGAAAAAGGGGCCGGCTATTTAAATTGAGCGCTCGCTCTTTGCGGTCTGTTGACGCCTCTATGTCTGAGCGAGCGAACGAAACATGCGCTCGCTATTTTGTAAAGACGCCCCCTGGCCACTCACATCCTACGTCATCTCCGCTATTTATTAGATTAATCGAGTACATTGAAAGGCATCTGAACTGCTCGCAGTGCTTGTGGTAGGTTTATCCTACTGCAATCATGCGAACAGTTCAGGCTAAGAAACAACCAAGTGACGTGGTCGATGACACTGCTTTGTTAATTATGCACACCCTTAAAACGCCCGTTTTGACCGTTTGGCACGCCTGCGTTCGGATCACCACTCCCCGTTTTCAAGCACCTTCCCCTGTTACCACCCACAAACGCCTAATCCTGTCACTCAAATTAGCAGGCACTCGCTATTATTCGAGCGCTCGATTTCTGACCCCACTGACTGGTTGGCGCATGCGCATTACGACCCATATGCATGCGCAGATGTGCGAACATCGCTCGGAGCGAACGAGCGTCCGCTTACAAGCGGCTCTGAATCATGCCCAAGGTTCCCAGCTGCACTAAAAACTCTTTCGGAGTACACACCGGAGGGGGGGCAACTTAGATAAAATAGAGCCAGTTTTTACAGGGGCCTCCAAATTGCCTGTTTTTCCTGCAAGTGCAGGTATGGAATGTCTGACATGCTTAGTTGGATGCTGTCACCGATGTAATCCTCCACCATTCTTGGTGACAGCATCATATGCAGTGACAGTAGACATGTCAAAAATTGTTGGCAGGTCCTTCAGTCCAGACCAGATGTCCAAACTTGGTCCTGCCTGCCCTGCATCACCGCCAGCAGGTTGCTTAGGATATCTAAGTTGTTTCCTGGCAGCCCCAGTTGCGGGAAAAAATAAAGGAGCTGTTGCCGTGTCACGTTCTGCTTCAGCTGACTGTGTTTTCACCAGCAGGTCTTTGCACCTCTGCATGCTTGTGTCCGCTGGAAAGAGAGACACCATGTAGGCTTTAAACCTAGGATCGAGCATGGTGGCCAAAATGTAGTGGTCTGATTTCAACAGAATGACCACCCTCGAATCCTGGCAAAGCGAATGAAGGGCTTCATCCACAAGTCCCACATACGGAGCGGAATCGCTCCGTCTTAGCTCCTCCTTCACTTTCTCCAGCTGCTTCTGCAAAAGCCTGATGAGGGGAATGACCTGACTCAAGCTGGCAGTGTCTGAACTAACTTCACATGTGGCAAGTTCGAAGGGCTGGAGAACCTTGCACAACACGGAAATAGTTTTACACTGTGCTTGAGTCAGGTGCATACTCCCTCCTTTGCCTATGTCATAGGTGGATGTATAGGCTTGAATGGCCTTTTGTTGGTCCTCCATCCTCTGAAGCATATAGAGGGTTGAGTTCCACCGCATTACAACTTCTTGCTTCAGGTGATGGCAGGGCAGGTTCAAGAGTGTTTGCTGGCACTCCAATCTTCGGCACGCAGTCGCTGAATGGCGAAAGTGGTCCAAAACCCGAAAGCGTCTCATGCACGGCCCTGTCGTTTTTCAAAAAATTCTGCACCACTATATTAGCCATAGTTTCTGAACTTGACAGTAACTTTTTATGAATGCACTGCAGGTGACATAAGGGAGGATGTTCCTAGGTGGTTAACGTCCTTACCCCTACTTATTCCACCTTTACATAAGCTACATATGGCAAGACAGTTGTTGTCCGGATTTGGATACATATTATTCCAGACCGAAGAGCTGGTTTTTTTTGCCTTCTGCCCAGGCATGATGATGGGCTTTTTCATCCCACGGACAACAACTGTCTCCCCCGGTGCCTGATTTAAACAAAACACATCACCATCAGAATCCTCCTCATTAACTTCCTCCTCAGCGCCAGCTACACCAATATCCTCATCCTGTTGTACTTCAACATTGACATTTTCAAATTGAATATCAGCAACTGGACTGTGGGTGCTCCTTTCAGCACTTGCAGAGGGCGTGCAAATGGTGGAAGGAGCCACCTCTTCCCGTCCAGTGTTGGGAAGGTCAGGCATCGCAACCGCCGACACACTTGGATTCTCCTTGGGGATTTGTGATATCTTCTTAGAAGGCACAGTTCTTTGCAGTGCTTTTTACCAGCTTAACTCTTTTCATTTTTCTAGCGGGAGGAGGAGGACTTCCGTCGTCATGTGAAGCTGAGCCACTTGTCATGAACATAGGGAAGGACCTTAGCCGTTCCTTGCCACTCCGTGTCTTAAATGGCATATTGGCAAGTTTACATTTCTCCTCAGACGATTTAAATTTATTTTTTAGGGTCATTTTACTGAACTTTGGCTTTTTGGATTTTACATGCCCTCTACAATGACATCGGGCATTGGCCTTGGCAGACGACGTTGATGGCATTTCATCGTCTATGTCATGACTAGTGGCAGCAGCTTCAGCACTAGGAGGAAGTGGTTCTTAATCTTTCCCTTTTTTATCCTCCAAATTTTAGACCTCCATTATTTTTATGGAGTACATTATTTTTAGTTTATATATTTAGTGAATAGAGTGAATAACCCCCATTTTATTTGGAGACTGGAGTGAATACACAGCACACCACACAGGGCAGCCCCTGTAAAAAATATTCAGATGAATGAAATAACCCCTGTAAATATTATTTGGATGAATTAAATCACTCCTTTTTATTTGGAGCGAATATACAGAGGGCACAGGGCAGCGCACCCCTACACCACACAGGGCAGCCCCTGTAAAAAATATTTGGATGAATTCAATCACCCCTTTTTAATTTGGAGTGAATATACACAGGGCAGCGTACCCCTACACCGCACAGGGTGGCCCCTGTAAAAATTATTTGGATGAATTAAATAACCCCTGTAAAAATAATTTGGATGTGTTTAATCACCGCTTTTTATTTGGAGACTGGAGTGAATACACCACACAGGGCAGGTCCTGTAAAAATTATTTGGACTGAATATACAGCACAGGACAGCACCACTGGACTGGACTGGACTGATACAGCAGAGCAGGTCACCCCCAGACTGATACAGCAGAGCAGCACCACTGGACTGGACTGATACAGCAGAGCAGGTCACCCCCAGACTGAAACAGCAGCACAGCACCACTGGACTGGACTGGACTGATACAGCAGAGCAGGTCACTGCCAGACTGATACAGCAGCACAGCACCACTGGACTGGGCTGATACAGCAAAGCAGGTCACCCCCAGACTGATACAGCAGAGCAGCACCACTGGACTGGACTGATACAGCAGAGCAGGTCACCCCCAGACTGAAACAGCAGCACAGCACCACTGGACTGGACTGATACAGCAGAGCAGGTCACTGCCAGACTGATACAGCAGCACAGCACCACTGGACTGAACTGATACAGCAGAGCAGGTCACCCCAGACTGATACAGCAGCACAGCACCACTGGACTGGACTGATACAGCAGAGCAGGTCACCCCCAGACTGATACAGCAGCACAGCACCACTGGACTGGACTGATACAGCAGAGCAGCACCACTGGACTGGACTGATACAGCAGAGCAGGTCACCCCAGACTGATACAGCAGCGCAGCACCACTGGACTGGACTGATACAGCATGGCAGGTCACCCCAGACTGATACAGCAGCACAGCACCACTGGACTGGACTGATACAGCATAGCAGGTCGCCACGCCACTTTCCCACAGACACTAGAGAGACACGTCCTCTCACAACCCTCTCCAGGACTGGAGTGAAGATGGCGGGGCGGGAGGCACGAAATGTGCAAAGTCCGGGTCTCACGAGAATCCGACACCAGGATGATGACGTTTTGCCTCGTTCCGGGAACCGATTCTGGCTGGAAAACTTGAGCCGGACTCGGTTCCCGGCTTGGATCGGGGGGGCCCAGGGGTGGTTGGATCTCGAAAATCCGAACTTGCTCATCCCTACTGTTAACTATATAAAAAGTGACACAGTGTGAAAATTCTGCATAACATAGAGGCATGCATATACAGTATAGTGTATGTCACTGGGTACCATGTCTAAGGATCTGGGGAATAGAGTGGTGAGTGTATATCCCTGGTGCAGACGGGTAAGAGGGGGGGTTAAGGCGGGTATGGTATGTCTCTGGGTACTAAGTCTGAGGGGAATGTAGTTAATAGACCTACATGCCGCATCCTGGGTGACAAAATCCCGACAGGATGCCGCACGTAAGTATAGCAGGGCTGGTTAGGACTTTGCCACGGGAAGGCGGGGAGTGTTAGGTTTAGGCATCACAGGGTGGGTTAGGGTTAGGTTAGGTGAAGTTAGGGTTAGGTACCCCCGAGGATGGGTTAGGGTTAGGCACCACTGGGGGGGAGTTTGGGTTAGGCACTAAGGGGGGTGGGTTAGGTTTAGGCATCAAGAGGTGAGGGTTAGGTTTAGGCACTAACAGGGAGGGTTAGAATGGGGTGGGGGGTTTGTGTTAGGATGTAAGAACAGAGGGTTAGGGGGAGAAGGCGGGAGGGTTACTATACTATCAGGATCCTGAGCATCGCAATGCAGCTGTCGGTATATTGATATAACTGCACAATAACATTCCTCTTTTTCTGCATGTTAGATCGGATTCTTATGGCTTATATTTAACATACAGTATATCCTTTCTTCATTCGTATTTACTGGCAGGAGTTTTTAAAGTGCAACAAAATACCTTATCATCAAACTTGGCGTACATGACGTAAGGACGACCAGGGCTGATCTCATACATCACATACTTAGATGCACCAACCCAACAGCAAAGTAGCTCTGGAAACCATTTTTAAAATGTTGGCAACTATGACAGCCTATAAAAGCAGATAACAGATTTCAACAAGGCTTCTGGAGATTTGGATAAAGTAACTAGTTACAGCCACAATTATAATTAGTTATATAAATAGCTAAAGATGAATGTGGGGTTGTTGTAGTCACTTACTTGCATTTGTTACCAAAATAAATGTTTCCTTTGTATAGAGTACCTGATTTTAGAGTTGTGCGCTACGCTGATGTTTTTACAAATGGAGGGATTTTTTTTGTCATCGCTCAGGCGACTGAGTCGCACTGCGTATGCGTCAAGGTACATTACTGTAGTCGCACGCTGTGAGTCATTAATCAGGTGGCAAGGAGGTGGCAATAAAAGAACTTACACTTGCTAATATTTGTACTGACTCGCTGGTTTCACAAACAACTCATAGCTTACTGTATTCAGTGCCAATTTCAGTTTATTTCTTAGAAATAATGTCTTCCCACCTCTGTTCTTTTCCTAGCCTGTCATCTGTCTTCTAATTCAGTTTACTTTAATATTCCATTTCTCCTCTTTTCCTCTGCTCAATAATAGTTTGGAAATTGTGCAGGCACATTCAATGAATTTGGAAGGAGGGCCAAGGGGGAAGGTAAATGACAACTACACTAAGGTGTACTGTTTGGAAGAAGCGTATAGCATGAACCTCAAATGTAGAGAAAGTAAGAGATGGTTGAGAGGATAGGAGTTGGCAGGAGTAACAGGGGGATAGAAGGACATGGCCTTGTCTCCCCCATTCTAAAAAAGCCTACCCTTGATTCTAACACTCTCTCCAACTACCGTCCCTTCTCTCTCCTCCCTTTTGCCTCCAAGCTCCTTGAGCGTGTTGTTTACAAGCGCCTTACCACCTTTCTTTCCTCCCACTCCCTCCTTGACACTTTTCAGTCTGGCTTCCGTTCTCTCCACTCCACTGAAACTTCCCTCACAAAAGTCAGCAATGACCTCCTTGCTGCTATATCCAAGGGCCACTAATCTCTGCTCATTCTCCTTGACGTCTCTGCTGCTTTCGACACTGTGGACCACCCTCTCCTTCTGCAAATCCTTCACTCCCTTGGTCTACATGACACTGCCCTCTCTATCCTCCTACCTCTCTGACCGATCCTTCTGTCTCCTCTCATAACTCCTCTTCTCCCCCACAGCCTCTTGCAGTAGGTGTTCCCCAAGGTTCTGTTCTTGGACCTCTCCTTTTCTCACTCTATACATCCTCACTAGGTGAACTCATCAGCTCTTTTGACTTCCATCTTCTCTTCTGCCATCTCTTCCTGGATGTCCCAGCGATTTGTTAAACTTAATATGTCTAAGACTGAGCTAATAATTTTCCCACCCCCGTACATAACCACACTTCCCAACATTTCTTTATCAATTGATGGCACAACTATCTCCTCTAGCCCCAAAGTGCGCTGTCTTGGAGTTATCCTGGACTCCTCCCTCTCCTTCAAAACACATATCCAGAATCTCTCACAGTCCTGTCATTTTCATCTTAAAAATATTTCCAAGATTACACCCTTTCTCACCAAGCATGCTACTAAAACCCTCATACACTCATTGATCATCTCCAGATTGGACTATTGTAACCTCCTCCAATCTGGCCTCCCCAACTCCCATCTCTCCCCTCTCCACTCTGTCCTCAATGCTGCTGCTCGGCTCATTCTTCCTCTCAAAATGCTCTGCATCTGCCCCCCTCTCCTACAAGCTCTCCACTGGCTCCCCTTCCCTTGTAGAACCCAACTTAAGGTTATCACACTCACTTACAAAGCCCTTAGCCATACCTCTCCCATTTACATCTCTGATCTCATCTCCCTTCACTCTCCTGTCCGCCCTCTTCGTTCAACAAATGCACGCCGCCTCTCATGCCAATTGATTACTTCCTCCCACTCCCACCTCCAAGATTTTGCCTGCGCTGCTCCCCACCTTTGGAACTCTCTCCCACTCCCCATCAGACTCTCCACCTCTCTTCAATCCTTCAAACGGGCTCTCAAGAAACACTATATCATCAAAGCCTTCCAGCTCTCATCTTAACTTGCTGCTACATACTACTTCCTCCCTGCCTACCCCATCTGTGCCACACCTGTTTGTCTGCCCCTCCCCTTTACAATGTAATCTCCTATGAGCAGGGCCCTCTACCCTCTTGTGCTTTCCCTTACTCTACCTTCATCTACTTCTTACTCTCTACCAGGGCACCTAACACTTGGTTGTTTTGCATTGTTGCTTATCTGGGTGTTATGGTTGCGAATGTAGCAATGTATATTATCCATGTCCTGTATTGTATTGTACTGTACTGTACTGTAAGTCACTATAAATCCAACCTATTTGTTTATGTACTTTATAAGGCGCTGCGGAACACGTGTGGCGCCATATAAATAAATGATAATAATAATAATAATGGGGAGTTTCGGCTAAAACTGCAAGTGTGTGCTGACCGCTTAGGGTGTGTGTCACATCCTGCAACTGTGATCCTGTATGCAGGTACGGCAGCCATTATAAGTGACCATAGACCCACTGAAGGATTCGATGTTTGCATGATCTGTATATACAGTATGTATAGCGCACACACATAACTGGCCCATTAATAAGACCTATCTGTATACTGTGTATGTATAGTGCACACACATAACTGGCCCATTAATAAGCCCTATCTGTATATGTGTATAGCACACGCACATCACTGGCCAATTAATAAGCCCTATCTGCATATATGTATAGCGCACACACAAAACTGGCCCATTAATAAGCCCTATCTGTATATGTGTATAGCACATGCACATCACTGGCCAATTAATAAGCCCTATCTGTATATATGTATAGCGTACACACATAACTGGCCCATTAATAAGCCCTATCTGTATATATGTATAGCACACACACATAACTGGCCCATTAATAAGCCCTATCTGTATATATGTATAGCGCACACACATAACTGGCCCATTAATAAGCCTTATCTGTATATATGTATAGTGCACACAAATAACTGGCCCATTAATAAGCCCTATCTGTATATATGTATAGCGCACACACATAACTGACCCATTAATAAGCCCTATCTGTATATATGTATAGTGCACACACATAACTGGTCCATTAATAAGCCCTATCTGTATATATGTATAACGCACACACATAACTGGCCCATTAATAAGCCCTATCTGTATATATGTATAGCGCGCACAGATAACTGGCCCATTAATAAGCCCTATCTGTATATATGTATAGCGCACACACATAACTGGTCAATTAATAAGCCCTATCTGTATATATGTATTATGCACACACATAACTGGCCCATTAATAAGCCCTATCTGTATATATGTATAGCGCGCACAGATAACTGGCCCATTAATAAGCCCTATCTGTATATATGTATAGTGCACACACATAACTGGCCCATTAATAAGCCCTATCAGTAGATATGTATAGCACGCACATAACTGGCCCATTAATAAGCCCTATCTGTATATATGTATAGCGCGCACAGATAACTGGCCCATTAATAAGCCCTATCTGTATATATGTATAGTGCACGCACATAACTGGCCCATTAATAAGCCCTATCTGTATATATGTATAGCGCACACACATAACTGGCCCATTAATAAGCCCTATCTGTATATATGTATAGCGCGCACAGATAACTGGCCCATTAATAAGCCCTATCTGTATATATGTATAGCGCGCACAGATAACTGGCCCATTAATAAGCTCTATCAGTATATATGTATAGTGAACGCACATAACTGGCCCATTAATAAGCCCTATCTGTATATATGTATAGCGCACACACATAACTGGCCCATTAATAAGCCCTATCTGTATATATGTATAGCGCACACACATAACTGGCCCATTAATAAGCCCTATCTGTATATATGTATAGCGCACACACATAACTGGCCCATTAATAAGCCCTATCTGTATATATGTATAGTGCACACAAATAACTGGCCCATTAATAAGCCCTATCTGTATATATGTATAGCGCACACACATAACTGACCCATTAATAAGCCCTATCTGTATATATGTATAGCGCACACACATAACTGGTCAATTAATAAGCCCTATCTGTATATATGTATTATGCACACACATAACTGGCCCATTAATAAGCCCTATCTGTATATATGTATAGCGCGCACAGATAACTGGCCCATTAATAAGCCCTATCTGTATATATGTATAGTGCACACACATAACTGGCCCATTAATAAGCCCTATCAGTAGATATGTATAGCACGCACATAACTGGCCCATTAATAAGCCCTATCTGTATATATGTATAGCGCGCACAGATAACTGGCCCATTAATAAGCCCTATCTGTATATATGTATAGTGCACGCACATAACTGGCCCATTAATAAGCCCTATCTGTATATATGTATAGCGCACACACATAACTGGCCCATTAATAAGCCCTATCTGTATATATGTATAGCGCGCACAGATAACTGGCCCATTAATAAGCCCTATCTGTTTATATGTATAGCGCACACACATAACTGGCCCATTAATAAGCCCTATCTGTATATATGTATAGTGCACGCACATAACTGGCCCATTAATAAGCCCTATCTGTATATATGTATAGCGCACACACATAACTGGCCCATTAATAAGCCCTATCTGTATATATGTATAGTGCACACACATAACTGGTCCATTAATAAGCCCTATCTGTATATATGTATAGTGTACACTAGGGGTGTGCAATGGCCACTTTTCGTGTTTTGTGTTTTGGTTTTGGATCTGGATCTTTCTTCGTGTTTTGGATCTGGATTGGTTTTGCCAAAACCACCCTTCCGTGTTTTGGGTTCTGGGTTTTGTGTTTTGGATCTGTATTTTTTTTTAAAAAAAGCATAAAAACAGCTAAAATCACAGAATGTGTTGGTTTTTCTGCTCCTATGCTATTATTAACCTCAATAACCTTAATTTCCACTAATTTCCAGTCTATTCTGAACACCTCACACCTCACAATAGTGTTTTTATGTCCAAATGACTGCACCGAGGTAGCTGGATGACTATGCTAAGCGACACGAGTGGGCGGCACAAACACGCGACCCATCTAGGAGTGATACTGCAGTGGCAGACAGGATGGCAGTTTGAAAAACTAGGCCCCAAACTGTACATAATGCAAAGAAAAAAAAGAGGTGCAAGATGGAATTGTCTTTGGGCCCTCTCACCCACCCTTATGTTGTATAAACAGGACATGCACACTTTAACAAAGCAATCATTTCAGCGCCAGAGTCTGCCACACAACTGTGGCTGAAATGATTGGTTCGTTTGGGCCCCCACAAAACAAGCTGGCAATTAATCTGTCCCTGCACAAACTGGCTCTACGGAGGCAAGATGTCCTCATCCTCCTCATCCACCGATTCCTCACCCTCTTCAGTGTTGTGTACATCCTCATCCTCACAGAGTATTAACTCGTCCCCACTGGAATCCACCACCACAGGTCCCTCTGTACGTTCTCGAGGCTGGTCTCCCTGGAAGAGTTGATAATTCATTTTTATGAACATCATCTTCTCCACATTTTGTGGAAGCAACCTCCTACGCCTTTCGCTGACAAGGTTCCCGGCTGCACTAAACACTCTTTCGGAGTACACACTGGAGGGGGGGCAACTCAGGTAAAATAGAGCCAGTTTGTACAGGGGCCTCCAAATTGCCTCTTTTTCCTGCCAGTACAGGTATGGACTGTCTGACATGCCTACTTGGATGCTGTCACCGATGTAATCCTCCACCATTCTGTCAATGGTGACAGTATCATATGTAGTGACAGTAGACATGTCAGAAATTGTTGCCAGGTCCTTCAGTCCGGACCAGATGTCCAAACTTGGTCCTGCCTGCCCTGCATCACCGCCAGCGGGTTGCTTAGGATACCTAAGTTTTTTCCTGGCAGCCCCAGTTGCGGGAGAAAATGAAGGAGCTGTTGACGTGTCACGTTCCGCTTCAGCTGACAGTGTGTTCACCAGCAGGTCTTTGCACCTCTGCAGGCTTGTGTCGGCCGGAAAGAGAGACACCACATAGGCTTTAAACCTAGGATCGAGCACGGTGGCCAAAATGTAGTGGTCTGATTTCAACAGATTGACCACCCTGGAATCCTGGCAAAGCGAATGAAGGGCTTCATCAACAAGTCTCACATGCCGAGCGGAATCGCTCCATCTTAGCTCCTCCTTCACTTTCTCCAGCTGCTTCTGCAAAAGCCTGATGAGGGGAATGACCTGACTCAAGCTGGCAGTGTCTGAACTGACTTCACGTGTGGCAAGTTCGAAGAGCTGGAGAACCTTGCACAACACGGAAATCATTCTCCACTGCACTTGAGTCAGGTGCATACCCCCTCCTTTGCCTATGTCATAGGTGGATGTATAGGCTTGAATGGCCTTTTGCTGCTCCTCCATCCTCTGAAGCATATAGAGGGTTGAGTTCCACCGCGTCACAACCTCTTGCTTCAGGTGATGGCGGGGCAGGTTCAAGAGTGTTTGCTGGCGCTCCAGTCTTCGGCACGCAGTCGCTGAATGGCGAAAGTGGACAGAAATTTTTCGGGCCACCCAAAGTGTCTCCTGAACGCCCCTGTCGCTTTTCAGAAAATTCTGCACCACCAAGTTTATTGTGTGAGCAAAACATGGGACGTGCTGAAATTTGCCCAGATGTAATGCCCGCACAATATTTTTGGCGTTGTCAGATATCACAAATCCCCAGGAGAGTCTAAGTGGGGTAAGCCACTGGGCGATGATTTCCCTCAGTTTCTCTAAGAGGTTGTCGGCGGTGTGCCTCTTACTAAAACCGGTGATACACAGCGTAGCCTGCCTTGTAACGAGCTGGCGTTTCTGAGATGCTGCTACTGGTGACGCTGCTGCTGCTGCTGCGTAAGGTGATACATCTACCCAGTGGGCTGTCACAGTCATATAGTCCTTAGTCTGCCCTGTTCCATTTGTCCACATGTCCGTGGTTAAGTGGACATTGGGTACAACGGCATTTTTCAGGACACTGAGGACACTTTTTCTGACGTTTCTGTACAGTCTCGGTATCGCCTGCCTAGTGAAGTGGAATCTAGACGGGATTTGGAACCGGGGACACACTACCTCCATCAATTGTTTAAATCCCACTGCACTAATGGCGGATACCGGACGCACATCTAACACCAACATAGCAGTCAAGGCCTCAGTTATACGTTTTGCTTCAGGATGACTGCTGTCGTACTTCATCCTCCTCGCTACGGACTGTTGGAGGGTCAATTGTTTAGTAAAAGTAGTGGTGTTCCTACTTCCTCTCTGGGATGATGAACGACTCCCAGCAGCAGCAACAGCAGCAGCGGCAGCAGGAGGCGTAGCAATGCAGGATCCTCCGGAGGAATCCCGGATAGGAGAGTCAGTCATGCCAGTGACATGGCCTGCAGGACTACTTCCGATCCTGACTAAGGAGGAAATTGATGAGGAGGGAGTTGACGGTGTGGTTTGCAGGCGCTTGGATACAACAGGACAACGGGATTTAGGTGTCCCTGGACTGCTTACGGTCTTAGCCAAAGTTTCTGAACTTGACAGTAACTTTTTATGAACGCGCTGCAGGTGCCGTATAAGGGAGGATGTTCCTAGGTGGTTAACGTCCCCACCCCTACTTATTCCACCTTTACATATGGTACATATGGCAAGACAGTTGTTGTCCGGATTTGGATAGAAATATTGCCAGACCAAAGAGGTTGAATGTTTGGTCTTCTGCCCAGGCATGACCGTGATGGGCTTTTTCATCCCACGGACAACAACTGTCTCCCCCGGAGCCTGATTTAAACAAACCACATCACCATCAGAATCCTCCTCGCCAACTTCCTCCTCAGCGCCAGCTACACCAGTATCCTCATCCTGTTGTACTTCAACAGTGACATCTTCAATTTGCATATCAGCAAGTGGACTGTGGGTGCTCCTTTCAGCACTTGCAGGGGGCGTGCAAATGGTGGAAAGAGCCACCTCTTCCCGTCCAGTGCTGGGAAGGACAGCACACTTGGTCTCTCCTTGGGGATTTGTGATATCTTCTTAGAAAGCACAGTTCTTCGCAGTGCTTTTGCTAGCTTAACTCGTTTGATTTTTTTAGTGGGAGGAGAGCTTCCATCGTCATGTGAAGCTGAACCACTAGTCATGAACATAGGGAAAGACCTTAGCCATTCCTTGCCACTCCGTGTCGTAAATGGCATATTAGCAAGTTTACGTTTCTCTTCAGATGATTTAAATGTTTTTTTCAAGATCATTTTCCTGAACTTTGTCATTTGGGATTGTATGTGCCCTCTACTATGACATTGGGCATCGGCCTTGGCAGACGACGTTGATGGCATGTTATCGTCTATGTCATGACTAGTGGCAGCAGCTTCAGCACTAGGAGGAAGTGGTTCTTGATCTTTCCCTATTTTATTTTTATCGGAGAAAGTTTGGTCCTCCATTTATGTTATATTGATAATACGTGCGGCTAAGGCGCACACAAACACAGAAAATAATATTTTATTTTGTTTGGACTGCCCTTTGGGGGTTACAGCACCCTTTAGCGGTCAATCTAGCCGGCCTTTTACTTATGGGACACAGGCGCACGCTTGGCACCACTTTGTTGATGCACGTGCGGCTACTGCGCACACAATTCACAAACACAAAAAAATATATTTTTTTATTTTGTTTTTCGTGCCCTTTGGGGGTTACAGCACCTTTTAATGGACAAGCCAGCCGGCCTTTTACTTATGGGACACAGGCGCACGCTTGGCGCTGCTCCTTCGTTGATGCACGTGCAGCCACAGTGCACACAATTCACAAACACAGAAAAATCTATATTTTTATTTTGTTTGGAGTGCCCTTTGGGGGTTACAGCACCCTTTAACAGACAAGCCAGCCGGCCTTTTACTTATGGGACACAGGCGCACGCTTGGCGCTGCTCCTTCGTTGATGCACGTGCAGCCACAGTGCACACAATTCACAAACACAGAAAAATATATTTTTTTATTTTGTTTGGAGTGCCCTTTGGGGGTTACAGCACCCTTTAACAGACAAGCCAGCCGGCCTTTTACTTATGGGACACAGGCGCACGCTTGGCGCTGCTCTTTGTTGATGCACGTGCAGCCACAGTGCACACAATTCACAAACACAGAAAAATATATATCTTTTTATTTTGTTTGGAGTGCCCTTTGGGGGTTACAGCACCCTTTAACGGACAAGCCAGCCGGCCTTTTACTTATGGGACACAGGCGCACGCTTGGCACTACTTTGTGGATGCACGTGCGGCTACTGCGCACACAATTCACAAACACAGAAAATATTTTTTTATTTTGTTTGGAGTGTACTTTGGGGGTTACAGCACGCTTTAGTGGTCAATCCAGCCGGCCCTTTATTTATGGGACACAGGCGCACGCTTGGCACTACTTTGTTGATGCACGTGCGGCTACTGCGCACACAATTCACAAACACAAAAAAATATATTTTTTTACTTTGTTTGGAGTGCCCTTTGGGGGTTACAGCACCCTTTAACGGACAAGCCAGCCGGCATTTTACTTATGGGACACAGGCGCACGCTTGGCGCTGCTCCTTAGTTGATGCATGTGCAGCCACAGTGCACACAATTCACAAACACAGAAAAAATATTTTTTTTTAGCACTTGGGGGGAGCACCCCTGATGGACAGAGCATCCCCTGGACAATACTACAGCACCCCTTTAGGACTGGGACACTGCACAGGACTTTGGAGTGGACACAGCCCCTATGGACAACTGACTGCACAACACAGTTCAGCCAGCCCCTATGGACTTTGAAGTAGTGGACACAGCCCCTATGGACAACAGCAGCACAGCACAACACTACACTGCACTACACTACAACACTACACTACACAGCCCTGCCAGCCCTAACTCCCACCCTCCCTCTTCACTGTCCACAGCCGAGTGAGAAAATGGCGCCGACGCGGGTACCTTATATAGGATCCAAAACCTGCGAGACCCAGAAGGCGGGATGATGACGTTTTGCCTCGATTTCAGATCCGAGTCAGGCGGAAAAAGTCGAGCCTGACTCGGATCGGCCTCGGATCGGGGGGGCTCGGGGGGTTCGGATTTCAGAAATCCGAACCCGCTCACCCCTAGTGTACACACATCACTGGCCCATTAATAAGCTCTATCTGTATATATGTATAGCGCACACACATAACTGGTCCATTAATAAGCCCTATCTGTATATATGTATAGTGTACACACATAACTGGCCAATTAAAAAGCTCTATCTGTATATATGTATAGCGCACACACATAACTGGTCCATTAATAAGCCCTATCTGTATATATGTATAACGCACACACATAACTAGCCCATTAATAAGCCCTATCTGTATGTATGTATAGCACACGCCCATAACTGGCCTATTAATAAGCCCTATCTGAATATATGTATAGCGCACACATAACTGGCCCATTAATAAGCCCTATCTGTATATATGTATAGCGCACACACATAACTGGCCCATTAATAAGCCCTATCTGTATATATGTATAGCGCACACACATAACTGGCCCATTAATAAGCCCTATCTGTATATATGTATAGTGCACACAAATAACTGGCCCATTAATAAGCCCTATCTGTATATATGTATAGCGCACACACATAACTGACCCATTAATAAGCCCTATCTGTATATATGTATAGCGCACACACATAACTGGTCAATTAATAAGCCCTATCTGTATATATGTATTATGCACACACATAACTGGCCCATTAATAAGCCCTATCTGTATATATGTATAGCGCGCACAGATAACTGGCCCATTAATAAGCCCTATCTGTATATATGTATAGTGCACACACATAACTGGCCCATTAATAAGCCCTATCAGTAGATATGTATAGCACGCACATAACTGGCCCATTAATAAGCCCTATCTGTATATATGTATAGCGCGCACAGATAACTGGCCCATTAATAAGCCCTATCTGTATATATGTATAGTGCACGCACATAACTGGCCCATTAATAAGCCCTATCTGTATATATGTATAGCGCACACACATAACTGGCCCATTAATAAGCCCTATCTGTATATATGTATAGCGCGCACAGATAACTGGCCCATTAATAAGCCCTATCTGTTTATATGTATAGCGCACACACATAACTGGCCCATTAATAAGCCCTATCTGTATATATGTATAGTGCACGCACATAACTGGCCCATTAATAAGCCCTATCTGTATATATGTATAGCGCACACACATAACTGGCCCATTAATAAGCCCTATCTGTATATATGTATAGTGCACACACATAACTGGTCCATTAATAAGCCCTATCTGTATATATGTATAGTGTACACTAGGGGTGTGCAATGGCCACTTTTCGTGTTTTGTGTTTTGGTTTTGGATCTGGATCTTTCTTCGTGTTTTGGATCTGGATTGGTTTTGCCAAAACCACCCTTCCGTGTTTTGGGTTCTGGGTTTTGTGTTTTGGATCTGTATTTTTTTTAAAAAAAGCATAAAAACAGCTAAAATCACAGAATGTGTTGGTTTTTCTGCTCCTATGCTATTATTAACCTCAATAACCTTAATTTCCACTAATTTCCAGTCTATTCTGAACACCTCACACCTCACAATAGTGTTTTTATGTCCAAAAGACTGCACCGAGGTAGCTGGATGACTATGCTAAGCGACACGAGTGGGCGGCACAAACACGCGACCCATCTAGGAGTGATACTGCAGTGGCAGACAGGATGGCAGTTTGAAAAACTAGGCACCAAACTGTACATAATGCAAAGAAAAAAAAGAGGTGCAAGATGGAATTGTCTTTGGGCCCTCTCACCCACCCTTATGTTGTATAAACAGGACATGCACACTTTAACAAAGCAATCATTTCAGCGCCAGAGTCTGCCACACAACTGTGGCTGAAATGATTGGTTCGTTTGGGCCCCCACAAAACAAGCTGGCAATTAATCTGTCCCTGCACAAACTGGCTCTACGGAGGCAAGATGTCCTCATCCTCCTCATCCACCGATTCCTCACCCTCTTCAGTGTTGTGTACATCCTCATCCTCACAGAGTATTAACTCGTCCCCACTGGAATCCACCACCACAGGTCCCTCTGTACGTTCTCGAGGCTGGTCTCCCTGGAAGAGTTGATAATTCATTTTTATGAACATCATCTTCTCCACATTTTGTGGAAGCAACCTCCTACGCCTTTCGCTGACAAGGTTCCCGGCTGCACTAAACACTCTTTCGGAGTACCAACTGGAGGGGGGGCAACTCAGGTAAAATAGAGCCAGTTTGTACAGGGGCCTCCAAATTGCCTCTTTTTCCTGCCAGTACAGGTATGGACTGTCTGACATGCCTACTTGGATGCTGTCACCGATGTAATCCTCCACCATTCTGTCAATGGTGACAGTATCATATGTAGTGACAGTAGACATGTCAGAAATTGTTGCCAGGTCCTTCAGTTCGGACCAGATGTCCAAACTTGGTCCTGCCTGCCCTGCATCACCGCCAGCGGGTTGCTTAGGATACCTAAGTTTTTTCCTGGCAGCCCCAGTTGCGGGAGAAAATGAAGGAGCTGTTGACGTGTCACGTTCCGCTTCAGCTGACAGTGTGTTCACCAGCAGGTCTTTGCACCTCTGCAGGCTTGTGTCGGCCGGAAAGAGAGACACCACATAGGCTTTAAACCTAGGATCGAGCACGGTGGCCAAAATGTAGTGGTCTGATTTCAACAGATTGACCACCCTGGAATCCTGGCAAAGCGAATGAAG
This sequence comes from Taudactylus pleione, assembly GCA_031769625.1. Classification (NCBI taxonomy): domain Eukaryota; kingdom Metazoa; phylum Chordata; class Amphibia; order Anura; family Myobatrachidae; genus Taudactylus; species Taudactylus pleione. The sequence goes on along the minus strand of JAUIMM010000841.1, from coordinate 6,503,702 downwards.
GGCTTCATCAACAAGTCTCACATGCCGAGCGGAATCGCTCCATCTTAGCTCCTCCTTCACTTTCTCCAGCTGCTTCTGCAAAAGCCTGATGAGGGGAATGACCTGACTCAAGCTGGCAGTGTCTGAACTGACTTCACGTGTGGCAAGTTCGAAGAGCTGGAGAACCTTGCACAACACGGAAATCATTCTCCACTGCGCTTGAGTCAGGTGCATACCCCCTCCTTTGCCTATGTCATAGGTGGATGTATAGGCTTGAATGGCCTTTTGCTGCTCCTCCATCCTCTGAAGCATATAGAGGGTTGAGTTCCACCGCATCACAACCTCTTGCTTCAGGTGATGGCGGGGCAGGTTCAAGAGTGTTTGCTGGCGCTCCAGTCTTCGGCACGCAGTCGCTGAATGGCGAAAGTGGACAGAAATTTTTCGGGCCACCCAAAGTGTCTCCTGAACGCCCCTGTCGCTTTTCAGAAAATTCTGCACCACCAAGTTTATTGTGTGAGCAAAACATGGGACGTGCTGAAATTTGCCCAGATGTAATGCCCGCACAATATTTTTGGCGTTGTCAGATATCACAAATCCCCAGGAGAGTCTAAGTGGGGTAAGCCACTGGGCGATGATTTCCCTCAGTTTCTCTAAGAGGTTGTCGGCGGTGTGCCTCTTACTAAAACCGGTGATACACAGCGTAGCCTGCCTTGTAACGAGCTGGCGTTTCTGAGATGCTGCTACTGGTGACGCTGCTGCTGCTGCTGTGTAAGGTGATACATCTACCCAGTGGGCTGTCACAGTCATATAGTCCTTAGTCTGCCCTGTTCCATTTGTCCACATGTCCGTGGTTAAGTGGACATTGGGTACAACGGCATTTTTCAGGACACTGAGGACACTTTTTCTGACGTTTCTGTACAGTCTCGGTATCGCCTGCCTAGTGAAGTGGAATCTAGACGGGATTTGGAACCGGGGACACACTAACTCCATCAATTGTTTAAATCCCACTGCACTAATGGCGGATACCGGACGCACATCTAACACCAACATAGCAGTCAAGGCCTCAGTTATACGTTTTGCTTCAGGATGACTGCTGTCGTACTTCATCCTCCTCGCTACGGACTGTTGGAGGGTCAATTGTTTAGTAAAAGTAGTGGTGTTCCTACTTCCTCTCAGGGATGATGAACGACTCCCAGCAGCAGCAACAGCAGCAGCGGCAGCAGGAGGCGTAGCAATGCAGGATCCTCCTGAGGAATCCCGGATAGGAGAGTCAGTCATGCCAGTCACATGGCCTGCAGGACTACTTCCGATCCTGACTAAGGAGGAAATTGATGAGGAGGGAGTTGACGGTGTGGTTTGCAGGCGCTTGGATACAACAGGACAACGGGATTTAGGTGTCCCTGGACTGCTTACGGTCTTAGCCAAAGTTTCTGAACTTGACAGTAACTTTTTATGAACGCGCTGCAGGTGCCATATAAGGGAGGATGTTCCTAGGTGGTTAACGTCCCCACCCCTACTTATTCCACCTTTACATATGGTACATATGGCAAGACAGTTGTTGTCCGGATTTGGATAGAAATATTGCCAGACCAAAGAGGTTGAATGTTTGGTCTTCTGCCCAGGCATGACCGTGATGGGCTTTTTCATCCCACGGACAACAACTGTCTCCCCCGGAGCCTGATTTAAACAAACCACATCACCATCAGAATCCTCCTCGCCAACTTCCTCCTCAGCGCCAGCTACACCAGTATCCTCATCCTGTTGTACTTCAACAGTGACATCTTCAATTTGCATATCAGCAAGTGGACTGTGGGTGCTCCTTTCAGCACTTGCAGGGGGCGTGCAAATGGTGGAAAGAGCCACCTCTTCCCGTCCAGTGCTGGGAAGGACAGCACACTTGGTCTCTCCTTGGGGATTTGTGATATCTTCTTAGAAAGCACAGTTCTTCGCAGTGCTTTTGCTAGCTTAACTCGTTTGATTTTTTTAGTGGGAGGAGAGCTTCCATCGTCATGTGAAGCTGAACCACTAGTCATGAACATAGGGAAAGACCTTAGCCATTCCTTGCCACTCCGTGTCGTAAATGGCATATTAGCAAGTTTACGTTTCTCTTCAGATGATTTAAATGTTTTTTTCAAGATCATTTTCCTGAACTTTGTCATTTGGGATTGTATGTGCCCTCTACTATGACATTGGGCATCGGCCTTGGCAGACGACGTTGATGGCATGTTATCGTCTATGTCATGACTAGTGGCAGCAGCTTCAGCACTAGGAGGAAGTGGTTCTTGATCTTTCCCTATTTTATTTTTATCGGAGAAAGTTTGGTCCTCCATTTATGTTATATTGATAATACGTGCGGCTAAGGCGCACACAAACACAGAAAATAATATTTTATTTTGTTTGGACTGCCCTTTGGGGGTTACAGCACCCTTTAGCGGTCAATCTAGCCGGCCTTTTACTTATGGGACACAGGCGCACGCTTGGCACCACTTTGTTGATGCACGTGCGGCTACTGCGCACACAATTCACAAACACAAAAAAATATATTTTTTTATTTTGTTTTTCGTGCCCTTTGGGGGTTACAGCACCTTTTAATGGACAAGCCAGCCGGCCTTTTACTTATGGGACACAGGCGCACGCTTGGCGCTGCTCCTTCGTTGATGCACGTGCAGCCACAGTGCACACAATTCACAAACACAGAAAAATCTATATTTTTATTTTGTTTGGAGTGCCCTTTGGGGGTTACAGCACCCTTTAACAGACAAGCCAGCCGGCCTTTTACTTATGGGACACAGGCGCACGCTTGGCGCTGCTCTTTGTTGATGCACGTGCAGCCACAGTGCACACAATTCACAAACACAGAAAAATATATATCTTTTTATTTTGTTTGGAGTGCCCTTTGGGGGTTACAGCACCCTTTAACGGACAAGCCAGCCGGCCTTTTACTTATGGGACACAGGCGCACGCTTGGCACTACTTTGTGGATGCACGTGCGGCTACTGCGCACACAATTCACAAACACAGAAAATATTTTTTTATTTTGTTTGGAGTGTACTTTGGGGGTTACAGCACGCTTTAGTGGTCAATCCAGCCGGCCCTTTATTTATGGGACACAGGCGCACGCTTGGCACTACTTTGTTGATGCACGTGCGGCTACTGCGCACACAATTCACAAACACAAAAAAATATATTTTTTTATTTTGTTTTTCGTGCCCTTTGGGGGTTACAGCACCTTTTAATGGACAAGCCAGCTGGCCTTTTACTTATGGGACACAGGCGCACGCTTGGCGCTGCTCCTTCGTTGATGCACGTGCAGCCACAGTGCACACAATTCACAAACACAGAAAAATCTATATTTTTATTTTGTTTGGAGTGCCCTTTGGGGGTTACAGCACCCTTTAACAGACAAGCCAGCCGGCCTTTTACTTATGGGACACAGGCGCACGCTTGGCGCTGCTCCTTCGTTGATGCACGTGCAGCCACAGTGCACACAATTCACAAACACAGAAAAATATATTTTTTTATTTTGTTTGGAGTGCCCTTTGGGGGTTACAGCACCCTTTAACGGACATGCCAGCCGGCCTTTTACTTATGGGACACAGGCGCACGCTTGGCGCTGCTCTTTGTTGATGCACGTGCAGCCACAGTGCACACAATTCACAAACACAGAAAAATATATATCTTTTTATTTTGTTTGGAGTGCCCTTTGGGGGTTACAGCACCCTTTAACGGACAAGCCAGCCGGCCTTTTACTTATGGGACACAGGCGCACGCTTGGCACTACTTTGTTGATGCACGTGCGGCTACTGCGCACACAATTCACAAACACAGAAAATATTTTTTTATTTTGTTTGGAGTGTACTTTGGGGGTTACAGCACGCTTTAGTGGTCAATCCAGCCGGCCCTTATTTATGGGACACAGGCGCACGCTTGGCACTACTTTGTTGATGCACGTGCGGCTACTGCGCACACAATTCACAAACACAAAAAAATATATTTTTTTACTTTGTTTGGAGTGCCCTTTGGGGGTTACAGCACCCTTTAACGGACAAGCCAGCTGGCATTTTACTTATGGGACACAGGCGCACGCTTGGCGCTGCTCCTTAGTTGATGCATGTGCAGCCACAGTGCACACAATTCACAAACACAGAAAAAATATTTTTTTTTAGCACTTGGGGGGAGCACCCCTGATGGACAGAGCATCCCCTGGACAATACTACAGCACCCCTTTAGGACTGGGACACTGCACAGGACTTTGGAGTGGACACAGCCCCTATGGACAACTGACTGCACAACACAGTTCAGCCAGCCCCTATGGACTTTGAAGTAGTGGACACAGCCCCTATGGACAACAGCAGCACAGCACAACACTACACTGCACTACACTACAACACTACACTACACAGCCCTGCCAGCCCTAACTCCCACCCTCCCTCTTCACTGTCCACAGCCGAGTGAGAAAATGGCGCCGACGCGGGTACCTTATATAGGATCCAAAACCTGCGAGACCCAGAAGGCGGGATGATGACGTTTTGCCTCGATTTCAGATCCGAGTCAGGCGGAAAAAGTCGAGCCTGACTCGGATCGGCCTCGGATCGGGGGGGCTCGGGGGGTTCGGATTTCAGAAATCCGAACCCGCTCACCCCTAGTGTACACACATCACTGGCCCATTAATAAGCTCTATCTGTATATATGTATAGCGCACACACATAACTGGTCCATTAATAAGCCCTATCTGTATATATGTATAGTGTACACACATAACTGGCCAATTAAAAAGCTCTATCTGTATATATGTATAGCGCACACACATAACTGGTCCATTAATAAGCCCTATCTGTATATATGTATAACGCACACACATAACTAGCCCATTAATAAGCCCTATCTGTATGTATGTATAGCACACGCCCATAACTGGCCTATTAATAAGCCCTATCTGAATATATGTATAGCGCACACATAACTGGCCCATTAATAAGCCCTATCTGTATATATGTATAGCGCACACACATAACTGGCCCATTAATAAGCCCTATCTGTATATATGTATAGCGCACACACATAACTGGCCCATTAATAAGCCCTATCTGTATATATGTATAGTGCACACAAATAACTGGCCCATTAATAAGCCCTATCTGTATATATGTATAGCGCACACACATAACTGACCCATTAATAAGCCCTATCTGTATATATGTATAGCGCACACACATAACTGGTCAATTAATAAGCCCTATCTGTATATATGTATTATGCACACACATAACTGGCCCATTAATAAGCCCTATCTGTATATATGTATAGCGCGCACAGATAACTGGCCCATTAATAAGCCCTATCTGTATATATGTATAGTGCACACACATAACTGGCCCATTAATAAGCCCTATCAGTAGATATGTATAGCACGCACATAACTGGCCCATTAATAAGCCCTATCTGTATATATGTATAGCGCGCACAGATAACTGGCCCATTAATAAGCCCTATCTGTATATATGTATAGTGCACGCACATAACTGGCCCATTAATAAGCCCTATCTGTATATATGTATAGCGCACACACATAACTGGCCCATTAATAAGCCCTATCTGTATATATGTATAGCGCGCACAGATAACTGGCCCATTAATAAGCCCTATCTGTTTATATGTATAGCGCACACACATAACTGGCCCATTAATAAGCCCTATCTGTATATATGTATAGTGCACGCACATAACTGGCCCATTAATAAGCCCTATCTGTATATATGTATAGCGCACACACATAACTGGCCCATTAATAAGCCCTATCTGTATATATGTATAGTGCACACACATAACTGGTCCATTAATAAGCCCTATCTGTATATATGTATAGTGTACACTAGGGGTGTGCAATGGCCACTTTTCGTGTTTTGTGTTTTGGTTTTGGATCTGGATCTTTCTTCGTGTTTTGGATCTGGATTGGTTTTGCCAAAACCACCCTTCCGTGTTTTGGGTTCTGGGTTTTGTGTTTTGGATCTGTATTTTTTTTAAAAAAAGCATAAAAACAGCTAAAATCACAGAATGTGTTGGTTTTTCTGCTCCTATGCTATTATTAACCTCAATAACCTTAATTTCCACTAATTTCCAGTCTATTCTGAACACCTCACACCTCACAATAGTGTTTTTATGTCCAAAAGACTGCACCGAGGTAGCTGGATGACTATGCTAAGCGACACGAGTGGGCGGCACAAACACGCGACCCATCTAGGAGTGATACTGCAGTGGCAGACAGGATGGCAGTTTGAAAAACTAGGCCCCAAACTGTACATAATGCAAAGAAAAAAAAGAGGTGCAAGATGGAATTGTCTTTGGGCCCTCTCACCCACCCTTATGTTGTATAAACAGGACATGCACACTTTAACAAAGCAATCATTTCAGCGCCAGAGTCTGCCACACAACTGTGGCTGAAATGATTGGTTCGTTTGGGCCCCCACAAAACAAGCTGGCAATTAATCTGTCCCTGCACAAACTGGCTCTACGGAGGCAAGATGTCCTCATCCTCCTCATCCACCGATTCCTCACCCTCTTCAGTGTTGTGTACATCCTCATCCTCACAGAGTATTAACTCGTCCCCACTGGAATCCACCACCACAGGTCCCTCTGTACGTTCTCGAGGCTGGTCTCCCTGGAAGAGTTGATAATTCATTTTTATGAACATCATCTTCTCCACATTTTGTGGAAGCAACCTCCTACGCCTTTCGCTGACAAGGTTCCCGGCTGCACTAAACACTCTTTCGGAGTACACACTGGAGGGGGGGCAACTCAGGTAAAATAGAGCCAGTTTGTACAGGGGCCTCCAAATTGCCTCTTTTTCCTGCCAGTACAGGTATGGACTGTCTGACATGCCTACTTGGATGCTGTCACTGATGTAATCCTCCACCATTCTGTCAATGGTGACAGTATCATATGTAGTGACAGTAGACATGTCAGAAATTGTTGCCAGGTCCTTCAGTTCGGACCAGATGTCCAAACTTGGTCCTGCCTGCCCTGCATCACCGCCAGCGGGTTGCTTAGGATACCTAAGTTTTTTCCTGGCAGCCCCAGTTGCGGGAGAAAATGAAGGAGCTGTTGACGTGTCACGTTCCGCTTCAGCTGACAGTGTGTTCACCAGCAGGTCTTTGCACCTCTGCAGGCTTGTGTCCGCTGGAAAGAGAGACACCATGTAGGCTTTAAACCTAGGATCGAGCATGGTGGCCAAAATGTAGTGGTCTGATTTCAACAGAATGACCACCCTCGAATCCTGGCAAAGCGAATGAAGGGCTTCATCCACAAGTCCCACATACGGAGCGGAATCGCTCCGTCTTAGCTCCTCCTTCACTTTCTCCAGCTGCTTCTGCAAAAGCCTGATGAGGGGAATGACCTGACTCAAGCTGGCAGTGTCTGAACTGACTTCACGTGTGGCAAGTTCGAAGAGCTGGAGAACCTTGCACAACACGGAAATCATTCTCCACTGCGCTTGAGTCAGGTGCATACCCCCTCCTTTGCCTATGTCATAGGTGGATGTATAGGCTTGAATGGCCTTTTGCTGCTCCTCCATCCTCTGAAGCATATAGAGGGTTGAGTTCCACCGCGTCACAACCTCTTGCTTCAGGTGATGGCGGGGCAGGTTCAAGAGTGTTTGCTGGCGCTCCAATCTTCGGCACGCAGTCGCTGAATGGCGAAAGTGGACAGAAATTTTTCGGGCCACCCAAAGTGTCTCCTGAACGCCCCTGTCGCTTTTCAGAAAATTCTGCACCACCAAGTTTATTGTGTGAGCAAAACATGGGACGTGCTGAAATTTGCCCAGATGTAATGCCCGCACAATATTTTTGGCGTTGTCAGATATCACAAATCCCCAGGAGAGTCTAAGTGGGGTAAGCCACTGGGCGATGATTTCCCTCAGTTTCTCTAAGAGGTTGTCGGCGGTGTGCCTCTTACTAAAACCGGTGATACACAGCGTAGCCTGCCTTGTAACGAGCTGGCGTTTCTGAGATGCTGCTACTGGTGACGCTGCTGCTGCGTAAGGTGATACATCTACCCAGTGGGCTGTCACAGTCATATAGTCCTTAGTCTGCCCTGTTCCATTTGTCCACATGTCCGTGGTTAAGTGGACATTGGGTACAACGGCATTTTTCAGGACACTGAGGACACTTTTTCTGACGTTTCTGTACAGTCTCGGTATCGCCTGCCTAGTGAAGTGGAATCTAGACGGGATTTGGAACCGGGGACACACTACCTCCATCAATTGTTTAAATCCCACTGCACTAATGGCGGATACCGGACGCACATCTAACACCAACATAGCAGTCAAGGCCTCAGTTATACGTTTTGCTTCAGGATGACTGCTGTCGTACTTCATCCTCCTCGCTACGGACTGTTGGAGGGTCAATTGTTTAGTAAAAGTAGTGGTGTTCCTACTTCCTCTCAGGGATGATGAACGACTCCCAGCAGCAGCAACAGCAGCAGCGGCAGCAGGAGGCGTAGCAATGCAGGATCCTCCGGAGGAATCCCGGATAGGAGAGTCAGTCATGCCAGTGACATGGCCTGCAGGACTACTTCCGATCCTGACTAAGGAGGAAATTGATGAGGAGGGAGTTGACGGTGTGGTTTGCAGGCGCTTGGATACAACAGGACAACGGGATTTAGGTGTCCCTGGACTGCTTACGGTCTTAGCCAAAGTTTCTGAACTTGACAGTAACTTTTTATGAACGCGCTGCAGGTGCCGTATAAGGGAGGATGTTCCTAGGTGGTTAACGTCCCCACCCCTACTTATTCCACCTTTACATATGGTACATATGGCAAGACAGTTGTTGTCCGGATTTGGATAGAAATATTGCCAGACCAAAGAGGTTGAATGTTTGGTCTTCTGCCCAGGCATGACCGTGATGGGCTTTTTCATCCCACGGACAACAACTGTCTCCCCCGGAGCCTGATTTAAACAAACCACATCACCATCAGAATCCTCCTCGCCAACTTCCTCCTCAGCGCCAGCTACACCAGTATCCTCATCCTGTTGTACTTCAACAGTGACATCTTCAATTTGCATATCAGCAAGTGGACTGTGGGTGCTCCTTTCAGCACTTGCAGGGGGCGTGCAAATGGTGGAAAGAGCCACCTCTTCCCGTCCAGTGCTGGGAAGGACAGCACACTTGGTCTCTCCTTGGGGATTTGTGATATCTTCTTAGAAAGCACAGTTCTTCGCAGTGCTTTTGCTAGCTTAACTCGTTTGATTTTTTTAGTGGGAGGAGAGCTTCCATCGTCATGTGAAGCTGAACCACTAGTCATGAACATAGGGAAAGACCTTAGCCATTCCTTGCCACTCCGTGTCGTAAATGGCATATTAGCAAGTTTACGTTTCTCTTCAGATGATTTAAATGTTTTTTTCAAGATCATTTTCCTGAACTTTGTCATTTGGGATTGTATGTGCCCTCTACTATGACATTGGGCATCGGCCTTGGCAGACGACGTTGATGGCATGTTATCGTCTATGTCATGACTAGTGGCAGCAGCTTCAGCACTAGGAGGAAGTGGTTCTTGATCTTTCCCTATTTTATTTTTATCGGAGAAAGTTTGGTCCTCCATTTATGTTATATTGATAATACGTGCGGCTAAGGCGCACACAAACACAGAAAATAATATTTTATTTTGTTTGGACTGCCCTTTGGGGGTTACAGCACCCTTTAGCGGTCAATCTAGCCGGCCTTTTACTTATGGGACACAGGCGCACGCTTGGCACCACTTTGTTGATGCACGTGCGGCTACTGCGCACACAATTCACAAACACAAAAAAATATATTTTTTTATTTTGTTTTTCGTGCCCTTTGGGGGTTACAGCACCTTTTAATGGACAAGCCAGCTGGCCTTTTACTTATGGGACACAGGCGCACGCTTGGCGCTGCTCCTTCGTTGATGCACGTGCAGCCACAGTGCACACAATTCACAAACACAGAAAAATCTATATTTTTATTTTGTTTGGAGTGCCCTTTGGGGGTTACAGCACCCTTTAACAGACAAGCCAGCCGGCCTTTTACTTATGGGACACAGGCGCACGCTTGGCGCTGCTCCTTCGTTGATGCACGTGCAGCCACAGTGCACACAATTCACAAACACAGAAAAATATATTTTTTTATTTTGTTTGGAGTGCCCTTTGGGGGTTACAGCACCCTTTAATGGACAAGCCAGCCGGCCTTTTACTTATGGGACACAGGCGCACGCTTGGCGCTGCTCTTTGTTGATGCACGTGCAGCCACAGTGCACACAATTCACAAACACAGAAAAATATATATCTTTTTATTTTGTTTGGAGTGCCCTTTGGGGGTTACAGCACCCTTTAACGGACAAGCCAGCCGGCCTTTTACTTATGGGACACAGGCGCACGCTTGGCACTACTTTGTTGATGCACGTGCGGCTACTGCGCACACAATTCACAAACAGAAAATATTTTTTTATTTTGTTTGGAGTGTACTTTGGGGGTTACAGCACGCTTTAGTGGTCAATCCAGCCGGCCCTTTATTTATGGGACACAGGCGCACGCTTGGCACTACTTTGTTGATGCACGTGCGGCTACTGCGCACACAATTCACAAACACAAAAAAATATATTTTTTTACTTTGTTTGGAGTGCCCTTTGGGGGTTACAGCACCCTTTAACGGACAAGCCAGCCGGCATTTTACTTATGGGACACAGGCGCACGCTTGGCGCTGCTCCTTAGTTGATGCATGTGCAGCCACAGTGCACACAATTCACAAACACAGAAAAAATATTTTTTTTTAGCACTTGGGGGGAGCACCCCTGATGGACAGAGCATCCCCTGGACAATACTACAGCACCCCTTTAGGACTGGGACACTGCACAGGACTTTGGAGTGGACACAGCCCCTATGGACAACTGACTGCACAACACAGTTCAGCCAGCCCCTATGGACTTTGAAGTAGTGGACACAGCCCCTATGGACAACAGCAGCACAGCACAACACTACACTGCACTACACTACACTACAACACTACACTACACAGCCCTGCCAGCCCTAACTCCCACCCTCCCTCTTCACTGTCCACAGCCGAGTGAGAAAATGGCGCCGACGCGGGTACCTTATATAGGATCCAAAACCTGCGAGACCCAGAAGGCGGGATGATGACGTTTTGCCTCGATTTCAGATCCGAGTCAGGCGGAAAAAGTCGAGCCTGACTCGGATCGGCCTCGGATCGGGGGGGCTCGGGGGGTTCGGATTTCAGAAATCCGAACCCGCTCACCCCTAGTGTACACACATCACTGGCCCATTAATAAGCTCTATCTGTATATATGTATAGCGCACACACATAACTGGTCCATTAATAAGCCCTATCTGTATATATGTATAGTGTACACACATAACTGGCCAATTAAAAAGCTCTATCTGTATATATGTATAGCGCACACACATAACTGGTCCATTAATAAGCCCTATCTGTATATATGTATAACGCACACACATAACTAGCCCATTAATAAGCCCTATCTGTATGTATGTATAGCACACGCCCATAACTGGCCTATTAATAAGCCCTATCTGAATATATGTATAGCGCACACATCACTGGCCCATTAATAAGCCCTATCTGTATATATGTATAGTGCACACACATCACTAGCCCATTAATAAGCCCTATCGGTATGTATGTATAGCACACGCCCATAACTGGCCTATTAATAAGCCCTATCTGTATATATGTACAGATGTGCCCAGCTAGTTTATTGCTCATAGCGTGCCATTCAGGCCTCTGTGTCGCGCAATGGAACATTACATGATGGCTGGACTTTGGCGTACCGTGGTATTCTTCAACGAAGGATATGCTACGGCATGTAATACAGCGCTTAACCGCTGGGTGGCGAGTGCTCCACTGTTGTAATTTGTAATGAATACCATACTGTTATTTAGATGGATATCACATTCACGCACTGTATAGTATTTGCATGTTCACACAACCAATCTTTTTAATACCACATAAGCTCTTATAACCAATACTGTAGATTAATTAGATGCATGCACAGCTTTTAATGAGATGGGATGAATTATTCTCTAATGGTGGGGTACTGTGTATATACTGTGTGTACTATTAAAATATTTTGAAAGGAAGACACATTTTTTTATTATTAAAAACAGCAGCGGGTGAGTGGAGTGCACAAGGATGAGCCCGCTATGTGCTGTACTTAATATAGCTGGCTTGTGGGCTAGAGGTTAGGTGATCGCTTTGCAACAGTTCTTGTCCTGGGTTTGAGTCCTGGAAAATAATATATTTTTATTTTTTGCCACTGTCGGATCTGGACACTGTAATGAAACTAGTAGTGGGCTGTTTAAAAGTAAGGCATTACAAACTGATTGTGCATTTAAAACTGCAAACTTGCGCCAAAGCTGGCATGTCAGTGCTGTGGTGGCTGTCAGCTCTGAGGGGTTACAATGGGATCTCTGGCACATGCCCAGTGGAGCCCCTCCATATGCCATGTAGCGCTATGCCATGGCGTATGGAAGATCAGAGCACTGCATGCCCAGTGGATCGGGAGTCACACAACGACAGTGGGATGGCTGTATTACAGTACATACTGACTGTGCGGTTGAAGCTGCACACTTGCACCATTGTCAGCACTGTCCCAGACTTCGACACTATAGTGATTTCATGACTTCGGAAACTGGTAGTGAGTGGGCTCTGTTTGAGAAAGAGGTCTATGTATTACAAGCTGAGTGTGCTTTTAAACCGCAAACTTGCACCAATGTTGGCACGTCAGCGCTGTGGTGGCTGTCAGCTCCGAGGGGTTACAATGGGATCTTTGGCGCAGGCCCAGTGGAGTCATTGCAATGGGATCTCTGGTGCATGCCCAGTGGAGCCGCTCCGTAGCTGTGGCGTAAGGAGGCTCATACAGTAGTAAAGCGAATGCCCAGTGGGTCAGGAGCCACACACAGTGCATCAGGTCCCTTCCTCCAAAGCAAACAAGAGACTTTCATTACCATAATGAAGGACGCTCTGTTAGCCATTTCCTGTAAGCAGCCAGCTCTGCCCTTGTGTCCTGAAAAGGCTACAAATGGTGACCATTGCCAAGGACACCATCCCCCATCTGCTAGGACAACTAAAGTGCCCTATGAATGTGTCTGTACTATATATTAAAAACTGACTGTGCGTTTTAAAGTCACAAAAAATAAAATGCCCTTCAGACCTGCGAGCAGCCTCCGGCAGCGAGCGGGTCTGAATCAGGGCCGCTGTATAGTAAAATGGCTACCAGAGAGCGCCGTTTTACCTCAGGTGAGCTTCTTCTACTTGTGAAGTGGAGAGATAGACCTCTCTCCAACAACCAAAAGAAGCTCGCCTACAGGAGTGCGAGGAGGGAAATACTGGCCAGATTTGCCCATTGCCAAGGACACCATCCCCCATCTGCTAGAACAACTAATGTGCCACTATGAATGTGTCTGTACTATATATTAGAAACTGACTGTGCATTTTAAAGTGCACACTTGCAGCGACGTTGCTGTATTATGTAGAATACAATGTCTAGTGCATTGTGGTTTCATGTAAAATGTAGTTGGGTGGCACAGAGTAGCATAGAAATGGCAGGTGGTGGGAAGTTGAGAAGAGTCTACTTGCTTAAGAATATTGAACTTCAATTGCTCGATATTTATGCAATGCTGTGTGTGCGTTGATACCTGTATGTATTGGTATAAATGACAGAATTCACACACCACCAAGTGATTTCTGTTTAATCCTGTAGTGAAGATGTAAAAAAAAAAAATCATAATAAAAAACATTTTTTTTTTACTCTACCAGGATTTGAACCCAGGATGCCCACACTGCCTTGCATTCTCCTAACCACTACACTACAGACACCTGCCATACCAAGAACTGCACCTGTCATGTGTGTGATGGATGAGCGTCGTGCATCTTGTGTGCGTCATGCATCTTATAGTGGTAGATATGGGCCTGATTCAGAGAGACCAGAGAGTGCTGTTTTACCTCAGGTGAGCTTCTTCTACTTGTAAAGTGGAGAGATAGACCTCTCTCCAACAACCAAGAGAAGAAGCTCGCCTACAGGAGTGCGAGGAGGGAAATACTGGCCAGATTTGGCCGGCGGCGGACCATCAAGGCCCTACAATGCCGCTGGTCGGACTTAGGCCCTGATTCAGAGCCGGACGCTCTGACAGAGCGCTCGCTCTGAATCAGGGCCGTCCCTGCTCCTTTTTTGAGCAGCCTCCTGGCCGCTCGCATAGCTGTGGGTGACCACCCACAGCTATAGCGAGCGGCCAAAATGATGGTCGCGATGGTCAAGACCATCGCGACCATAGGGCTTGCCATGAGACCCTGCGGTAGGGTCTCGCTGCCGCAAGCCCAGGAGTGCTTTTGGCTCTATCAGAGCCAAAAGCACTCCCACTGTCAATCACCATCGACAGCATGCCCCCTTTGGTGCAAGACCCTTAACGACGGCTTGGCCGTCGTTATTCGGGTCTCGTGCATGCGCACGACAGATGCACTTGGGCACCATCAACCCGCTTGCGAGCGATCAACGCTCGCGAGCGGGTCAGAATCAGGCCCTTAGGGGGTCATTCAGACCCGCTCGCGAGCGGCAGTATGGTTGCAAGCGGGTCAATGTTCCCCACTGCGCATGCACACGACGGAGGGAGCTCCGTCGTGCGCATGTGCGAGACCTGGCGAGCGACGGGCTTTCCATCGCTCCGGGTCTCGCACCAAAGGGGGCGTGCTGTCGATGTTGATTGACAGCACGCCCCCTTTGGTGGGCGTGCCTGCCAGACGGAGGCGTTCCCATGGTAACGCCTACCGTCTGAAGCCGGCCCCACTGACATCACTAGTGATGTCAGTGGGAGTGATTTTGGCTCTGATAGAGCCAAAATCACTCCAGGGCTTGTGGCAGAGAGACCCTACCGCAGGGTCTCCGTCGCAGTCCGATGGTCGCGATGGTCAAGACCGTCGTGACCATCTTTTTGGCCGCTCGCATATGCTGTGGGTGGTCACCCACAGCTATACGAGAGTCCAGGAGGACGCTCCCTTTTCATGGAGGAGGGCCCTGATTCAGAGCGAGCGTTCTGCTCAGAGGGTTCAGCTCTGAATCAGGGCCTTAATTCTCAGGGATGCGCCTTGGCTCCAGAGGATCAGGAGGTGCCTCCTAATTAGTAAGTACAGTATTGCTGTACAATTACAGTAATTACAGAATATAGTACAGTAACAAATACAATGCACTACTGTGACATACACTGTACTTTAGGGTGTTTGATATCTGACAGTGACTGACAGTTGTTACCTTGCACTTGTGTGAACGACAGAGATTTGATTGGCAGGGTCATTAGGTCGACATGGACTAAAGGGCGACACACTATTACTTGGCAGGGCTTGTTTGTATAGTAAACCTACAGTAACAAAAGGCAAGTTGACCCACCATACTGGGTCTGTGCCAATATTGACTGTATTTGGTCGGCCAAAATAATTTGCCAACATTTCATCCATTGTTATCTATTGCCATGTTGGCAAATACTGTGTGTAAATGCCACGGTGTGCCTATAGCCTCCAAGGTACGCTAAAGGCAGCATGGTGGCAATCCTGGCACCCTGCAAGGCAAAAGCACAGCTCGTAGGGTTGCGATAGTGCTGCCCACAGAGCCTCTGTGTCAGGAAGCACCAGTTGGACATACAGTGCCCAGGGCCGTAACTAGGGTAGTGCGACCTGTTCCATGGCACAGGGCACCGCAGGGCAGGGGGCGCAGTTTGGGCCTGTCAATTTTCCTGTTTGTTATCATTTTCACTAGTAGCTTCCACTTATTTTATCCCCAGCATCTCCTGGCCTCCCCTATCTCTTCCCTGGCCCTTCCCCATGAGGCCATGGCCCTTTTTCGGGTGTGTTATCACCCTATTTAAAAAATAGGGGGATGCCAATGCTCTTTCTGGCACACGGCACCAATAAGTCTAGAAAGGGCTCTGACAGTACCTTCTGTAATTACACTGTTTTTTGTTTGTTTTCTACCATACTGTACCAGCTTCACAGACTAGTTTTTGTACTACAGTACTGTATACTGTATTTGTTTGTGTTGTTATTCAGGTAGAGACTTTTCGTACAGTTGGGTTTTTGGTATAGTCCAATTGTTTACAATCAAACTTTACTGTATAGTACTGTACATTACAGTGTTTTTTTTTGCACAGGAACAGAAAGGTGGCTTTTTCATGAGGCCGTAGCTGCCTTCAGGCGCCCTACAATGCTTCGTAAGTACTGTACTGTATGTTTCGGTGACTTTAGGCTCTATTTATTAACATTATTTTGACTAAAATAAAGTGAAAAAGGGTGTTTTCACACCCTTTTCACATTATTTTAGTAACACCTATAGTTATTACAGGGCAATTGGAGTAGAATTCGTAAAATTCTACTCATCCCCTAAGTATCACTTATTTCTAGTAATCAGATCGCATTTCCTATAATTGTAATGGGAAATATGATCCGACCAGAGTTACTAAAAATAAAATGTGAAAAAATATCGGGGAAAGCCCTGTGATAATAACGCCACCTGGAGGTCTCCCCCGGTTACCGGCCTCCTGTCCTGCTCTAACGGGGAGAGCAGAGCCGGGAGTCGGTTCCAGTAATCAGCTGTGTGGTCTAAACAGACCGCAAGCTGATTACTGTAAAAAAAAATAAAAAAAAATTAGTAAAAAAAAAAAAATTACTTACCTGACTCCAGGGACCGGTGATCGGGCCTCCAGTGATGACTTCCCTCCGGTCAGCTGGTCTCCCATAGTGCACTGCTGCCCGGTCATCAGGTGATCGGGCCCCAGTGCAGTATGGGAGATCACCTGACCGGAGGAATGGAGAACATCACCGGAGGCCCGGAACATGCAGGTAAGTGTAATTAAGGGAGAGGGGGGTCGCGGGGGGGTCCGTGATCGTGGGGGCAGGGCTTAGCACCAGGGGCGGGGCTTAGCACCGGGGGGGGTAGCAGCGGCGACCGGTCGGCGCATGCGCGGGCACTTAATCATGGTATTTTTTGCAAAAATGCCGTGATAAGGCTCCGAAGGGGATTTGCAGGGACAGAGCTTTATCGCAAGCTCTGTCCCTGTAAGGGATTTGTAGTAAATCCCTGTGATATTGCCTGAATTCGCAATGCGTATTCACTCGGTAATATCATACTACAATCTGCATTCAATATGTGGATTGTAGTAAATAGAGCCCTTTGACTTATACTGCCAAAAAAGTGTAATACAGTAGTTCGCTTAGGCATACCTACCAACTGTCCCGCATTCAGCGGGACAGTCCCGTTTTTATGGGGCTGTCCCACCCGCGGGCCACAGTACCTCGCGGTGGGGGGGGAGTTGGGGGAAGCATACACCGCTACTCTGCATAGCAGAGCAGCGTGTATGCAGAGCAAGAATAGACACTGTGCTCATGCGCACAGCTTCTATTCACAGTACAGAGGGTAGCCCGGTTGCAGGCCAGCATCTGGGAGATGCTGGGCACGCCTCTTAGTGATGAAAACAGGTTGTGCCGATAGACCACGCCCCTTTACAGACAAGCCACAACCCTTTTCGGAAGCTCGTGTGGATGTCCCGGGCGACAATAATCAAATCTTGGGAGGTATGGCTTAGGCTCCATTTACAGTATTGACATTTGTTAAATTCTTCTGTGTCAAAATTACATTATGTTTTTTTTTCACAAATCAGCCCCACCACCGCCGCCCTTCCAGGCCTCAGCCCCCCACCTCCCAGGAGCCTGCACTCGGGCCCAGCCACCTTGCCAGGCCGCGTAAACACTGTACTGTACACTACATTGTCTTCTACAGTATCGCTCTCCTTTTTTTCCTTTTCATAGTGTCTCTCTCTCTCTCTCTCTCTCTCTCTCCTGTACTCCAAAGACGCATCTCCAATGACAGTTGGAAGCTGATTGGCTGGCACCTTATCACTTTCTTATCACTTTTCACTCTGTCTCGTAACACTGCTTAGTAAATTGACCCCCAATTCTTTCTGTACTGTACTTGTTTTCTTTTTTTAATTTCCAGTACTGTACAGTATGTTTCGGTGACCTGTATTAAGGGGCTTACACAGCAGACGATTTGCATGAACGATAATATGGTTCAATGATATATTGTTCATATCGTCTAGTGTGTATACAGTAAATCACCAAGGATGCATGGGCATGCTCCCCCGAGGCATCAACGATATCCCCAGTGGCCTGTACATGCAGCCCAATCTGGGAATATTGTTAACGATGCCATGCTGGCTAATGCAGCATGGCCTACTATATCCTCCCACCCCTTCGTCTTTCCTCGCTGCCAGCATCAGCAAGTTTGCATAGAGTCACTTGACGATGCCGGCACCGCTGCCGGGCCCGTGGCAAACAATATCGGCTCATACACACCTGGTCTAGTGTCCAAGGGCCATACTGTACAGTAAGTGGATACTGTCAATAAAGTGTAACAATACTGTAGTAATAGTACTGTCAGGCTGAATTTATTGACATTTTTCCACATTGTTTTGAGGCAAAATGACATGGGTTTTTTTTTTACCCACAGTGCCACAAATTGAAGGTCCTCAGCCCTCCCAGCCCGGGCCCAGTCGCCTTGCCAGGCCGCGTAAGTACAGTACTTTACACTACATTGTTTTCTATCACTCTCCTTTTTTTCCCTTGTCAGTCTCTCTCTCCTTCTCCTGTATTCCGGTGAAGTGTAATAGTACTGGCAAAAAAGTGTAATAGTACGGTTAGGCTCCATTTACAGTATTGACATTTGTTAAATTCTTCTGTCTCAAATTTACATTATGTTTTTTTTTATCACAGATCACTGCCGCACTTCCAGGCCCCAGCCCCTCACCTACCAGGAGCCTGCACCCTGGCCCAGCTGCCTTGCCAGGCCGCATAAGTACTGTACTGTACACTACATTGTCTTCTATCTCTCTCTCCTTTTTTTCTTTTCACAGTGTCTCTCTCTCCTGTACTCCAAAGACGCATCTCCAACCTCTTCTCCTTACAAACTAATTCTTTCTGTACTGTACTTGTTTTCATTTTTTATTTTCCAGTACTGTACAGTATGTTTAGGTGACCTGTATTAAGGGGCTTACACACCAGATGATTTGCATGAACGATAACAATATGGTTCAATGATATATTGTTCATATTGTCTAGTGTGTATGCAGTAAATCACCAAGGATGATTGCACGCGCTCCCTCGAGGCATCAACGATATCTCCAGTGGGCTGTACATGCAGCCCAATCTTGGGATATTGTTAACGATGCCATGCTGGCGAATGCAGCATGGCCTACCTTCCCACCCCCTCATCTTTCCTCACTGCCGGCATCAGCAAGTGTGCAGAGTCACTTGACGACGCCGGCACCGCTGCCGGGCCCGTGGAAAACAATATCGGCTCATACACACCTGGTCTAGTGTCCAAGGGCCTTACTGTACAGTAAGTAGATACTGTCAATAAAGTGTAATAATACTGTAGTACAGTAATAGTACTGTCAGGCTGAATTTATTGACATTATTCCACATTGTTTTGAGGCAAAATGACATGGGGTTTTTTTTTACCCACAGTGCCACAAATTGAAGGGCCTCAGCCCTCCCAGCCCTGGCCCAGTCGCCTTGCCAGGCCGCATAAGTACAGTACTTTACACTACATTGTTTTCTATCTCTCTCCTTCTCCTGTATTCCGGAGAAGTGTAATAGTACTGGCAAAAAAGTGTAATAGTACGGTTAGGCTCCATTTACAGTATTGACATTTGTTAAATTCTTCTGTCTCAAATTTACATTATGTTTTTTTTTATCACAGATCACTGCCGCACTTCCAGGCCCCAGCCCCTCACCTACCAGGAGCCTGCACCCTGGCCCAGCCACCTTGCCAGGCCGCTTAAGTACTGTACTGTACACTACATTGTCTTCTATCTCTCTCCTTTTTTTCTTTTCACAGTGTCTCTCTCTCCTGTACTCCAAAGACGCATCTCCAACCTCTTCTCCTTACAAAGTAATTCTTTCTGAACTGTACTTGTTTTCATTTTTTATTTTCCAGTACTGTACAGTATGTTTCGGTGACCTGTATTAAGAGGCTTACACACCAGACGATTTGCATGAACGATAACAATATGGTTCAATGATATATTGTTCATATTGTCTAGTGTGTATGCAGTAAATCACCAAGGATGATTGCACGCGCTCCCTCGAGGCATCAACGATATCTCCAGTGGGCTGTACATGCAGCCCAATCTTGGGATATTGTTAACGATGCCATGCTGGCGAATGCAGCATGGCCTACCTTCCCACCCCTTCATCTTTCCTCACTGCCGGCATCAGCAAGTGTGCAGAGTCACTTGACGACGCCGGCACCGCTGCCGGGCCCGTAGAAAACAATATCGGCTCATACACACCTGGTCTAGTGTCCATGGGCCTTACTGTACAGTAAGTAGATACTGTCAATAAAGTGTAATAATACTGTAGTAATAGTACTGTCAGGCTGAATTTATTTACATTTTTCCACATTGTTTTGAGGCAAAATTACAAATTGAAGGGCCTCAGCCCTCCCAGCCTGGGCCCAGTCGCCTTGCCAGGTCGCGCAAGTACAGTACTGTACACTACATTGTTTTCTTTCTCTCTCCTTTTTTCCTTTACAGTGTCTCTCTCTCTTTCTCTCTCTCCTGTACTCCAAAGACGCATCTCCAACCTCTTCTCCATACACATTAATTCTTTCTGTCCTTGTGTGTTTTTTTTATTTTTTAGGTAACAATCTATGGGCATGACTCAGAGACGTTCGCTAATGCCATCGCAGCTGCTGTGCAATAATATGAAAATGATGCAGACGCCGGGATATGTATTGGGATGTCCACAGACGACTTTGCAAATCCAGGTATCTATGTACAAAGAGGCGCAGCATCGTTTGCAGATGCCTCCATGTTAGCGGTTCTCAGTATATATATATATATATATATATATATATAAATATATACATACATATATATATATATATATATACATACATAAACACACATATATATACTGTATATATTATATATATATTTATATATATACATACAGAAGATTGCAGTTTATAGGCGGCACTCGCAGCTGTGCAATCAGTGAAAAGTCGGAGATCCCGCTCCCCTCAAGTTCAACGTTTCAAATTTATTTAACATTTTTCATCAGGAACAATAAAAACAAACAAAATCTTACCTTAAATACATGTGCTAATCACCCACCAGACCATGTGCACCCGTCACCGCTTGTGTCCGGACTTCCGCTGACGTCACTGAATGCGCGCTATGTCGCGACGCGTCTGACGTCAGAAGCCGGA
This sequence comes from Taudactylus pleione, assembly GCA_031769625.1. Lineage (NCBI taxonomy): Eukaryota > Metazoa > Chordata > Amphibia > Anura > Myobatrachidae > Taudactylus > Taudactylus pleione. The sequence goes on along the minus strand of JAUIMM010000841.1, from coordinate 6,482,423 downwards.
GAGGTTGCTTGGCAACACAAGCGTGTGTGTATCCAACACCATGGTAACGGCGTAGGACCCTCACACAGAGCTTACAAGAGACTGGCTGTAAAATAACATAAAACAATAAGGAAAAGTGGCTGTATCAACATGCTAGTTAAAACATGCAGATAAAAGAACACAATTAAGTCTGTCTACCTAGGCACGATGTCTATAATGGGCGAATTACAAGAAACATGACAAAGAGAGATATTCATTTAGGCCAAATGGTCTGACCGTATTAAGGTCATAGATCCACTGAGCCTCTTTTTGTAATAAACCCTTAGCGCGGTCTCCTCCCCTAACATCAACTGGCACAAAATCAATCATCTTGTATTTTAAACAGGCAAGACTATGCTTGCAGTCATTAAAATTATGGGCCACAGGTTGTTCTGTAGTCCTGCCCTAAAGAGCCAAGCGGATAGCGCTCCAATGAAGCGCCACTCGCTCATTAAATTTCCTAGTGGTTTTTCCTATATAATATAGACCACATATACACCTGATAAAGTAAATTACAAACTGACTACTGCAAAATAATCTATATTTTATCTTGTATTCTTTACCAGAATGGGGATGATGAAAGGTATCCCCTACTTCTAGATAGCTACATGTGGTGCAGCCTAAACACCTATAGTTCCCATATTTGCGGGACAAAAACATAGTCCTTAATACTTTTGCCTCGTTTGTAACACGATACCAATCTATTGTCTTTCAATAATGGTAATGTAGTATCCATATTGATCAATGGCCCAAATTTCTTGGCAGTTCTAGTAATCCTATCACTTGCTGTATAAAATTGGTTAATAAAAATCATGTTCTTGTCCACGTATTTTGACTCTGATTTGCGTAAGGTGTCCTTCCTGGGAATAGCTAATGCTTTGTTCTTCACTTCCGTTAGCAGTCTTTTAGAGTATCCTCTCTGTAAACATAAAAAAAAAAGAACAATATTTTAATTGTTTGTGTAGCACACTTTGAGGGTGTCACCACCCTTTAACAGACAGACGCACGCTTGTCGCTGCTGCTTTAAGGATGCAGGTGCGGCTACAGCCCACACATTTCACAAAGACCGAAAAAAAAGAACAATATTTTTATTGTTTGTGTAGCGCACTTTGAGGGTGTCACCACCCTTTAACAGACAGACGCACGCTTGTCGCTGCTGCTTTGAGGATGCAGGTGGAATCGAGACGGGATTTGGAACCGGGGACACACTACCTCCATCAATTGTCTAAATCCCACTGCACTAATGGCGGATACCGGACGCACGTCTAACACCAACATAGCAGTCAAGGCCTCAGTTATACGTTTTGCTTCAGGATGACTGCTGTCGTACTTCATCCTCATCGCTAGGGACTGTTGGAGGGTCAATTGTTTAGTAAAAGTAGTGATGTTCCTACTTCCTCTCTGGGATGATGAACAACTCCCAGCAGCAGCAATAGCACTAGGAGGAAGTGGTTCTTGATCTTTCCCTATTTTATTTTTATCGGAGAAAGTTTGGTCCTCCATTTATGTTATATTGATATATACGTGCGGCTAAAGCGCACACAAACACAGAAAATATTTTTTTATTTTTGCTGGAGAGTAGTGCACTTTGTGGGTTACACCACCCTTTAAGAAATGAGCCAGCTGGCTCTTTACTTATGGGACACAGGCGCACGCTTGGCGCTGCTCCTTTGTTGATGCACGTGCAGCCACAGTGCACACAAGTCACAAACACAGAAAATATATATTTTTTTTGGTTTGGAGTGTACTTTGGGGGTTACAGCACCCTTTAACGGTCAAGCCAGCCGGCCCTTTACTTATGACACAGGCGCACGCTTGGCACTACTTTGTTGAAGCACGTGCGGCTACTGCGCACACAATTCACAAACACAGAAAATAATTTTTTTTTTGGTTTGGACTGGAGTGTACTTTGGGGGTTACAGCACCCTTTAATGGTCAAGCCAGCCGGCCCTTTACTTATGACACAGGCGCACGCTTGGCACTACTTTGTTGATGCACGTGCAGCTACTGCGCACACAATTCACAAACACAGAAAATATATATTTTTTTGGTTTGGACTGGAGTGTACTTTGGGGATTACAGCACCCTTTAACGGTCAAGCCAGCCGGCCCTTTACTTATGACACAGGCGCACACTTGGCATTACTTTGTTGATGCACGTGCGGCTACTGCGCACACAATTCACAAACACAGAAAATAACTTTTTTTTTATTTGGACTGGAGTGTACTTTGGGGGTTACAGCACCCTTTAACGGTCAAGCCAGCCGGCCCTTTACTTATGACACAGGCGCACGCTTGGCACTACTTTGTTGATGCATGTGCGGCTACTGCGCACACAATTCACAAACACAGAAAATATATAATTTTTTTAGCACTTGGGGGGAGCACCCCTGATGGACAGAGCACCCCCTGGACAACACTACAGCACCCCTTTAGGACTGGGACACTGCACAGGACTTTGGAGTGGACACAGCCCCTACGGAGAACTGACTGCACAACACAGTCCAGCCAGCTCCTATGGACTTTGAAGTAGAGGACACAGCCCCTATTAACAACAGCAGCACAGCACAACACAGCCAGCCCCTATGGACTTTGAAGTAGTGGACAACAGCAGCACTACACTACACTACCCTACACAGCCCAGCCAGCCCTAACTCCCACCCTCCCTCTTCACTGTCCACAGCCGAGTGAGAAAATGGCGCCGACGCGGGCACCTTATATAGGATCCAAAACACGCGAGACTCGGAAGGCGGGATGATGACGTTTTGCCTCGATTTCAGATCCGAGTCAGGCGGGAAAAGTCGAGCCTGACTCGGATCGGACTCGGATCGGGGGCGCTCGGGGGGGTTCGGATTTCAGAAATCCAAACCCGCTCACCCCTAATTACAACCAGTGCGGGACGCCGCCATTTGCTACTGTACGGGACTTCCTTGACAACACACACATCCTGGTCCAATAAGACTGTAGACCATAGGTCCAGCAAAGGGGACGTGCAGAAGTAAGGGCCGCACGACAAGGAGCCCCCCTCAAAGGGTCCACCCACTCCCTGACCAGGATCACACGGAACCATCTGTCCATCCCCAACCCCACAAACGGAACCACCTGGGGAGCATTGTGCCTCACCTAATAAACAGGTTGGATTCAATTCACAGTGTCTGGCTCATCCTTTACACACCTCATACCAACCCACACTGTACTCATACACTGTTACACGCCACCCCCCCTCCCCAGTCGCCCTCCTCCCCCCTCCACCCCCCCTCCATATACACACACCAAGGAGCGCACGTGTACCTTTTCTCTTTCAGCATAAACCAACAGGATCCGGTACTCCTGTTCCACGTGTAGCACCACTTTATCCCCCACCCCACCTTTCCCCCCAGTCGCCCCCTCCTCCCCCACACATCCATTAGATTCACCCACCAGAGCCTGGAGCGCGGACCACTCTGCTTATTATACATAGGGAGACATTTTGAGCTCTTCCAGATATATAATATATAAAGTATAACTGATAACTAATTTGCACATTATTGTGGAATGATGTTATCATCAATGGTTAGCACCATTAATGGAAATACATAGACTAAGCAGCTGGCTCTCTCCCTGCCAGTATGGCAGTGTGACTTCTGTGATGTCACTGTGTGATCCATTATGACACGTGAGCAGGTATAAAGCACCAGAGCATACTGACATCAGTGGCATTTCTTCAGTTGAGGCACTTGTTGCTGAAGCTGTTTTGCCTTTCCAGAGCGAATTGCTGATAATTATTATATATAACTTTCAGTAGTTTATAACTGTGTTCAAGCACCATAACATTTGTGCTTTTCCTGAACTTTTTTATTTATTTATTTATTTCTATATTAACATCTGAATGAAATGAGTCGCAGAGAACTGAGAGTTCTTCTGGAGGACCAGAGACATTGGGCGAGGATACATGGAGATCTTGGTGAGTAAAATGTTTAGGGCAGTAAAACCAATCTAGATCAATCTGTGGGGCCTGTTAGCTGTACATTAGCCCCATATCCTACCTCACACTTTTTGTTATTTATTCTTACAAGTTTATACATAGGATATTTGGGGATACTGTTGGTAAATGAAACGATAGCACTGAAGAGTGACTTCACACCTAGAACAAGGCCATTTTAGAATAATCATTCAGTTGCTGGAGCCAAAGAGGGTATTGATGTCTTAATGACACAATATGATTTTTGCCTTGTGCTCTGCATGCGGGAAAAGAGGTTGAGGGATTTGTGTATGAGCAGCTAAACGGAGATGGCAACAGCTACTGTAGGTTGGCCCAAAGTTATATAGAGTTTCAGTGTTCACTAAGTCATTGTATCATCTAATTAGATTGTAACCTCTTATGGGCAGGGCCCTCGCAAACCCTCACTTTCTTGTGTGTATTTATTTTGTTTTCTGTGCACGCTGATTTATTTGTGTCCTGATTTCCCCACTGTCTGGTGCTGTGGATCACTGTAGTGTCTTATAAATCCACAACAATTATAATCTGTAGAGCAGGTGTCCTATGAAGCAAAAGGAATTATCCCAAGTGTAGGAAGTTTCCAAATCGCCATGTCCCCAGCGGGTGATTTTATTATAAATACACAATTTGTTTTAATGCCTCCTAATAAATCGGCACAATAGGGGGCTGACTGGACACTGGAAATGGGACTATACCACTGTAATCACAGTTGGGAGGTATGGGGTCAGGATAATGTCTATGTATTACTGGATGATTCCGTCAATGCAGAGTTGGCCACAAAATTAGTGCATTTTGGGGGTCAAAAAAGTGTACACAACACCTGAGTATATGCAGCAATATGCAATAAAGTCCACCAGCCTTTGCCAATTCAGCACATTCCCTAGGGAATTGGGCAAGCCAACCCTCTCCCCCTCACCAGGAGAAACCAGCCCCGTGCTGATGGCATTAGGACCCTTCCCAAACACCCCTGAATGGTAGTAAGCCATCATGCCTAAACTGTTGGGCATGCTGGGGCTCCTCATATTTCTTCCATGCTTTTGTGTATAACTCATACAGTAGGTGATGCTAGACTTGAATGACAGTCTGTAACTTTGTGCCTCTAATCAAACAGAGTGGCTTCACTCTGACTGGTTAGAGCGTGAGAAAAGCCATTCTGATTGGTTAGAAGTACATATAATGTACAATTATACAATATACTACTTTCATACATTTTATCAAAAAGGAGGAACCCCCTAACCCTTCCCTGGATCTAGGTGAGCAATAATGTGGCAGAAAAGGAATGTGTTGGGGAGTATTTAGTTAACCATTTAACTGATGGTAACTTAAAAAAAAAAGTATTATAAATTAGAATTTCTTATTTAGGTTAATAAATACTCATATCTATTAAACACTTTTTTTTTTTTCAACATTTTAGTAAAATTATATGTATTATCCTCCCACCCCTGTAGCATTTTCCTATCACCCTTGTAGAAGGTGACCAAAATATATCATCAACACCCCCCCGTAGTGTCAATGGCCCTGTAGCATTATATCCCCATCACTCTTGTAACATGAACCCGCACGCCTCATTGTACGTAGAACTGCATTGTACCATTACCCCCCTCCCTCCCCCCACAATAATAGGTCCCCCAAAACATATATGGCTTTAAGTGGGCCCCCCTAGTAACCATAGATGTCCCCTCACTCTTTACCCCCTCCACCTCTCATATATGCAGATGGCAGTGGAGCCTCTGTGAGATGGGACCAATCAGTCCCCATACTGAGCTCTGCACTTGGAGGGGATGAATATCACACATCAGCCTCATGACATAGAGCTAAGAGGGGAACTATCAGCAGGTTTAGATAATCTATAGTATATTCACACTCCCTTAGTATAAATTGTCTCTGTGAGAATGCTCCTTCCCAGCCATGTTCCCTGATAATGTACATACTATCAGGATATGTCTCACTATGCATCGCCTGTACTTACATGTCACCAGTTTTTTGAGCATTTACAGGACGCAAATATGCAAAAACCTCTCCACAAACAAGCGTACATTTACCCTCTACCAGGCCCAATACATGTAAATATTATTGTTGTAGTTCATGATACTGTTTGATGTTTATATGTTATCTGAGGGTAGTTATTATAGCTAAGATATATCTTTTCAGATGAACCCATCATATATGATGAGAGGCTGCGCTCAGAGCGGAGAAGAGCTGTAATGAGGAATAGACATCATAATGCTACAGACAGGAGCCGATCTCCGCAGCATCGTGGGCGCTCACACACCACCAGAACACAGCCTACTCTACATTCTGGGGAATCTCAAGGCATTATGACTGAGAGACCAAGCCAAAACTCCAGCACTGGGACCAGTGAGCCTCTCCAAAACCCCAGCACTGGAACGAGTGAGCCTCTCCAAAACCCCAGCACTGGGACGAGTGAGCCTCTCCCAAACCCCAGCACTGGGATGAGTGAGCCTCTCCCAAACCCCAGCACTGGGACGAGTGAGCCTCTCCCAAACCCCAGCACTGGGACAAGTCAGCCTCTCCCAAACCCCAGTGCTGGGCCAAGTCAGGCTCTCCCAAATGTGAGTCCTGGGCCAAGTCAGCCTCTACCAACCCCCAGCCCTGGGCCAAGTCAGCCTCTCCCATACCATCAGGTATCTGCTGAAAATAGGCAAATTATCTCGGCCGGCCGTTGGACACAACAATTCAACAGACTCCCATCCCACATTATCACCGAGAGTGTAACCAGGGAATCCTGTTCAATTTGTTTAGTGAATTATGAGAATGGGCAGCAGGTTACAGTTTTACCTTGCAGACATATATTCCATCCCCGTTGCATTGCACAATGGATCCGAAGAAGGCAAAACTGTCCTCTGTGCCGCAGCCTATGCTTTCCGCAGAGAACATGGAGAGAACGTTGTTGTATCTTATGAATTCCAAAGGAAACGAAGCAGTAAATATTGCCATAACACCAGGCTGGTAAAATGCCAAATGGACTTCTTGCCCTGGGCGCAACTACCGACCCTGTCAAGTTCATCTTAAGTTGCTGCTTAATCAAACTGCAGCCTTCCACCTATTCCTGAATTCACTGCTACTTCAAGATCATCTCAAGTTGCTGCTAATCTAACTGCAGCATTCCACCTATTCCTGCATTCACTGCTACTTCAAGATCATCTCAAGTTGCTGCTAATCTAACTGCAGCATTTCACCTATTCCTGCATTCACTGCATTCAGCAAGTTGCTGCTGAAGTAAATGGAAGAATTCTACATATTCCTGCATTTACTGCTTCTACAATTTCATCTCGAGTTGCTGCTTAATCCTACTGCAACATTCTACCTATTCCTCTATTTTATGTTAATTCAAAATCAACTAAAGTTGCTGTTTAATCAGACTGCAGCATTTAACTAATATTTGCATCATCCCAAATTGCTGCTTAATCATATTATGGATTCCACATATTCCTGAATTAACTATGTCTACAAATTCATCTCAAGTTCTTGCTAAATCAGACTTCAGCATTCCACCTATTTCTGCATTCACTGCTACTTCATTCAACACAAGTTGCTGCTAATCAAACTTCAGCATTCCACCTATTTCTGCATTCACTGCTACTTCAATTTAATCTCAAGTTGCTGCTTAATCAAACTGCAGCATTACACCTAGTCCTGCATTTACTGCTACTTCAAGTTCAACACAAGATGCTCCTTAATCAGACTGCAGCAACTCCACTCACTTCTGCATAATCCCAAATTGCTGCTTAAACATATTGAAGAATTCCATATTTCCTTGAACTAACAGCTTTTACAAGATTATCTGATTAAGTTCCTACTTAATCAGACTGCATCATTCCACCTATTCCTGCATTCACTGCTGCAATACTTAACGTTCATCTCAACATCCAGGGTAGATCGTCTCAGGATCCTGCAAATCCCTGTGTACTGTGACATGGGCCCTTATACTGGATTCCAGTCACACTGAGAAATTTGGCCAAGCATCGTCAATCAAGGTACCAGAAGTAAAGATGGCTGCCGTCTTCTGGTCTACAGCACAAGTAATAAGGTGTTTGTTAAACCCACCTGGCGTTTGTTTAAAGGATATTTTCATTCTTGTGTATTTTTCTTTAACAATTAACAATATCAATAAAAGTATTTTTATATTTCTAACCTTGTCTGAGTGATTGAGGAACCCCCAGAAGGACCTGGGAACCTTTCTATATTATAATAAAGGACCTCCAGGGGCCAGCCAGTGTAAAGCACGTACAAGTGGGTGAGAGAAACACACTAGAGGGTATATTTACTAAAGTAAGGGTTTTTAGAAATGGAGATGTTGCCTATAGCAATCAATCAGATTCTACTTAACATTCATCTAGCACCTTCTAGAAGATAATAGCTAGAATCTGATTGGTTGCTATGAGCAACATCTCCACTAGTAAAAATCTTGTACCTTAGTTAATATACCCCATGGGCTGATTCTGAGTCAGACACAACTCTGACGAAATTCAGCTAATGGAAGTCTAACACGTGTATACGCCCATATTCTGAGTTGCACGGATCCCTGCATGTGCGGTAATCTCTGTTACTGTGCATGCTATGTGCAGGATATATGATTGCAATAGGCGTCTGCTCTGCATATGCACAATTTAGGAGACGGTTCTCAAATGTGAGTATGCCCAGTTGCCACAAGTAATGCCCATTTGACAGACGGATAGAAACTACTGAGATGTGTCTAACTCAGGATCGGCCAGAGATACATAAAGATGCATATAATCGCTGCGACACATGCGCACTACAGTTGTGGTCGAACTAGTGTGTGACTTACAATCAGACCCGCTATCCTTACACATATTATTACAGAAAGTTCATCGCACAACCTATTCCGCATCTTACATATAAGGGAGCGCTTTTTCTAATACGTTTTTCCTATTGTAATCGGCAGCGATGCTAGTTTATCATAATACAGGTGATACAGCTTATTGTAAAAAAGTTTCACCAATGACGTCATTTCGCCAGGCGGAAAAGTATCGCCGTATTCAATTTGAAAGACTTTCCGACTAGGTGGATAGTCAATGTAATGTAATAGACGGAAAACTTTCGCCTATGAATAACAGGCGGAAAAAAGTGTAGAATTGGGGTTTTGGGGTGAAACATTGTGGGAACCCCCGTCCAGCCTTCAGACAGTCCCCCAAAGGTAAACCGCATCAAAAAATATTTAAGAACACCCCAAAAAATCACTTTGAATTTGGGGGTGGAAAACAAATGTTGGGGCACAAAGTTAAAAACTAGCGAACTTCACTCTGGGGGGGTCCCCAAGTATGCCCCAGGTGTTTTTTTCATTGCAGGTGCTTGCGGCAGGTGGATTTTTCACAATTTTTTAAACTTAACTTTAGCAACTATAAAATATGCTGGCCCCCATTTTCAAGTACCCCAAATTTGCTGGGATAAGTTATTTTCTGCAAATAAAAATCTTGAATACTATTCTTCACCACTTATACAAAAACGCTATTTAGCAGCTATTGAGCCCGTTTAAAAACAACAAATACCTTCAGCAAGCCAAATCGGGGGTAACCATAGCTAACCCCCATGTCAGAGCATCTTTTGGGGGGTGTCAGGCTGATTTCCCCAAATCTGACAGGACTTTCCGCTTGTTTAAGTTTCGCCGGGTCCCGTTTTCACCTACTTTCAAACTGAATACGGGGATACGCGGGCACGCGCGCGATACTTTTCTGCCTGCAAAACACGTGATGTAGGCGAAAAGTCCAGGAGACGGAAAAGTATCGCGGGTCCGCTCAAATTGAATACGGGCCTATGTAATGCGCATACAATGTTTGCTGGGGGACCAGAAGCGCTATCACCACATATACACAATATATACTGTAATATAAGTCCAGCACTCCATTGTGTGACTGTACCAGTGCCCATATAAAGGAGTCTTCTTATCACTCAGAGGACAAAGGAATAAAATAGGTATATTTTCATATCTTCCTCACTGTTCCTCCTAGAGAAAGAGACCATCTGTGTGTATCATACTCGCCTACTTTTGAAAATGCATTTCAGGGAGATTGTGAAAGCAGCACCTATGAGCATGGCGGTAAAGTGGGCGTGTACTGCTACATCTGAGAGGCGTGTCATAAAATTGACTTTTATCCAAATGCAAATGAGCCCCAAAGCAGTCAGTAAGATCTATTTGTTGATGAAAACACACTATCACTTTTCAGAAAATACATGTAACCATAGGGATCATTGTGCCTTATAACCAATGCAGGAAAATTATAGTAATGATCCAATTTGAATGTAAATCTCTCTGTTTATTTTTATATATAACATATTCATAATGGCAGTAAGTTAGAATCAGGGAGATTGCTAGGCTCTTCAGGGAGACAGGGAGATTGCTACTGTTTCAGGGAGTCTCCCTGACAATGAGGGAGAGTTGGCAAGTATGGTGTGTATATACTGTTATCACACCATCACTGCCCCTATGTTTAATGTTATTCACTTCACAATATGATAACTTACATAGCACAATAAGATTGTTCTCCAGGGTTTCAACCTCTGTAAACAGGGATGTACAGGACCATTCCTCATCCAAATTACAAAGGCTGCTATTGTGTATTACCCTGAACATTTATTACCAGTGGTGGCCCCTGGGGTGGGGCTGCAGCACAGTCCAAAATTCAAACAGGGGAGTCACACCAACTGCCAGTGATTCCTGCCCATCTATGGTTGGTAGCATATGAAATGACAGTGGGTGTGGCTCCCCTATTTGAATTTTGGACTGTGCTGCAGCCTCACCTCTGGAGCCACCACTGGTTATTACTGTACAATACAAACAAATAGAATAAAATCTCCCACCCAAGGGGGATATAGGGGGTCATTCAGACCCACTCGCAAGCGGCAGTACGCTCGCAAGTGGGTCGATGTTCCCCACTGCGCATGCACACGACGGAGGGAGCTCCGTCGTGCGCATGCGCGAGACCCGGCGAGCGAAGGACTTTCCTTCGCTCGGAGAGTCTCATCAAAGGGGGCGTGCTGTCGATGGTGACTGACAGCACGCCCCCTTTGGGGGGCGTGCCTGCCAGGCGGAGGCGTTCCCAAGGGAACGCCTACCGTCTGAAGCCGACCCCACTGACATCACTAGCGTCCTCCTGGATGCTCGTATAGCTGTGGGTCACCACCCACAGCATATACAAGCGTGGAAAAATGATGGTCGCGATGGTCTTGACCATCTTGACCATCGCGACCATCGGAACTGCGAGTGAAAGCCTGCGGTTGGGTTTCCGATGGTCGCGATGGTCAAGACCATCGCGACCATCTTTTGCACGCTCGTATATGCTGTGGGTGGTGACCCACAGCTATACGAGCATCCAGGAGGATGTTCCATATTAATGGAGGTGGGCCCTGATTCAGAGCGAGCGCCCTGGTCAGAGCGTCCGGCTCTGAATCAGGGCCATAATGCCTACCGCAATCCAGCAGAACAGTAATAATGACATTATTCCCTTGATGAATGTCCCGGGATAAGGGGTAATAAACAGAGAGACGCGGAATCTCTCACATTGAAGGCCATATGGATGATCTGCACCTAGCATAGGGCTGGTGAAAGGTTCAATGGTGCCACTGATGGTGGCGTATAAAGACGCACAAAGCCTGACAGTGGGCGTCTCAGTCCTTGTATATTTGGATGTACACCAGTTAGGGCATTGTAGCAGCATTAACCTAAAATCACAGACGCAACTGCTGCAAAAGGCGCGAGCAAGGCCGCAACTACGTCCAACTCAGAATCAGCTCCTATGAGGAGGAATCCTGCCCCCTTGATAGGCCCCACCCCCTCAACAGACCCCGCCCCATTAAAGCTGCTTCCATTAATTTCCCAGGCTGGTTTCCCATCCCAATCCGCCCCTGATCTCCTACATTGGCTATTGCAATCTATAGACGCAATTTTCACAAGCCCCATTGTATAGTAGGTGCAGATTGGCTTCCGATGTGAGCGATTATGTGTTTGAGATTGCAATCACTTCAGTGACACTCCCATAGCACGCCCATAGGACGGGCCATCTCCGTACATTTGCACCTCCCAGTCACTGCCCGGGAACGCCCAGTACATCATCTGTGTCTGACATCACCATTGCGTCCGATCATTAGGCACTTTGGGCCTCATTTATCAACGTGTATTAACATTCACATTGAGTGATAAAATTCATTGTGTATGATAATGGTGCTCCAGCCAATCATCTCCCAACTGTCATTTTTAACTGTCATTTTTCACACAGATGACAGTTGGGAGCTGATTGGCTGGAGCACCATTATCATATGTAGCGAGTTATATTACTCGTTGATTATGATAAAACTTGTTGATAAATAAGGCCCTCAATTTGTTTAACCAGTATGTTATGTGTGGTATTTACCCTCATGTATCAAACTCTTATTTTCCTACAGATAGTTGGCTTGCTTGCAGGGCTCTCTGACTCTTTGGGCCCTAGTCAATTTGAGGCGTTAAGTCCGGATCCACGGTAATTTACCGCCGATGACGTCATTATCGCCTGTTTTGGTTTTCCCCATACTCAATTTCAAAGTCAATGCAATGTAATAGGCGGTAAAGTATCGCCTATGAATGACAGGCGGTAAAAAGTGCAGAATTGGGATTTTGGGGTGCAACGTATTGGGAACCACCGTGCAGCCTTCAGTCAGTCCCCCAAACGTAATCTGTGTCAAAAAAAAAAAAAAAAAAACTTAAGGACACCCCAAAAGTTGACTTTGAAAAAGGGGGCAAAAAAAAAAAGTTCGGGTACAAACTTAAAAACTAGGGAACTTGACTCTGGGTGGGTACCCAAGTATGCCCCAAGTGTTTTTTTGATTGCAGGTGTTTGCGCCAGGTGCATTTTTCACAATTGTTTTAAGTCACTTTAGCAAGTTTCAAATATGCTGAACCCCATTTTCAAGTACCCCAAATTTGATGGGCATAGTTGTTTTGCCCTAAAAAAACTTCTAAATGCTCTTCTGCATCACCTTATTCAAAGCCGCATTTATGTAACGGCGTTCACACAGACAGGCACGCCTGCGTTTTTCAGACCACCCCATCGTCACCACCCCCAAATGCTGACAACCTGTCACTCACTCTGCGATGGATTTCTCTGTGCGTCCGTAGTCGCAATGCGATGCACGATGGCAAACAACAGCTCGATCTGCGTGCGTAATAGCCTTTGCATCCAGCTCTGAATCCAGCCCAATAATAATAATAATAATAATAATAATAATAACTGCACAATAACATTCCTCTTTTTCTGCATGTTAGATGGGATTATTATGGCTTATATTCAGCATACAATATATCCTTTCTTCATTCCTATTTACTCGCAGGAGTTTTTAAAGTGCAACAAAAAACCTTATCATCAAACTTGGCGTACATGACATAATGACGACCAGGGCTGATCTCATACATCACATAATTAGATGCACCAACCCAACACCCAACACAGAGCCGTAACTAGACTTTTTGATGCCCTGTGCCAGAAAGAGCATTGGCACCCACCTCATTTTTCAAAGGGACATAATGCACCAAAAAAAGGGCCATGGCTTCATGGGGAAGGGCCAGGGAAGAGATAGGAGAGGCCAGGGGATGCTGGGGATGAAATAAGAGGAAGCTACAAGCAAGAATGATAATAAACAGAAATTAGACAGGCCCAAACAGCGCCCCCTGCCCTGTGGTGCCCTGTGCGATGGCACCGGCCGCACTACCCTAGCTACGGCCCTGACCCAACAGCAAAGTAGCTCTGGAAACCATTTTTAAAATATTAGCAACTATGACAGCCTATAAAAGCAGATAACAGCTTTCAACAAGGCTTCTGGAGACTTGGATAAAGAAACTAGTTACAGCCACAATTATAATTAGGTATATAAATAGCTAAAGATGAATGTGGGGTTGTTGTTGTAGTCACTTACTTGCATTTGTTACCAAAATGAATGTTTCTTGTGTATAGAGGACCTGATTGCAGAGTTGTGCGCTACGCCAATGTTTTTGCAAATGGAGGGATTTCTTTTTGTCATCGCGCAGGCGTCTGAGTCGCACTGCGCATGCGTCAAGGTTCAATATTGTAGTCACACACTGTGAGTCGTTCATCAGGCAAGGAGGTGGCAATGGGGAGTGTCGGCTAATACTGCAGGTGTGTGCTGACCGCTTAGGGTGTGTGTCACATCCTGCATCTGTGATCCTGTACGCAGGAAACATGGCTCCAGCGTCTCAGGTACGGCAGCCATTTTGAGTGACCATAGACCCACTGAAGGATTCGTTGTTTGCATAATCTGTATATATGTATAGCGCACACACATCACTGGCCCATTAATAAGCCCTATCTGTATATATGTATAGCGCACACACATCACTGGCCCATTAATAAGCCCTATCTGTATATATGTATAGCGCGCACACATCACTGGCCCATTAATAAGCCCTATCTGTATATATGTATAGCGCACACACATCACTGGCCCATTAATAAGCCCTATCTGTATATATGTATAGCGCACACACATCACTGGCCCATTAATAAGCCCTATCTGTATATATGTATAGCGCACACACATCACTGGCCCATTAATAAACCCTATCTGTATATATGTATAGCGCACACACATAACTGGCCCATTAATAAGCCTTATCTGTATATATGTATAGTGCACACAAATAACTGGCCCATTAATAAGCCCTATCTGTATATATGTATAGCGCACACACATAACTGACCCATTAATAAGCCCTATCTGTATATATGTATAGTGCACACACATAACTGGTCCATTAATAAGCCCTATCTGTATATATGTATAACGCACACACATAACTGGCCCATTAATAAGCCCTATCTGTATATATGTATAGCGCGCACAGATAACTGGCCCATTAATAAGCCCTATCTGTATATATGTATAGCGCACACACATAACTGGTCAATTAATAAGCCCTATCTGTATATATGTATTATGCACACACATAACTGGCCCATTAATAAGCCCTATCTGTATATATGTATAGCGCGCACAGATAACTGGCCCATTAATAAGCCCTATCTGTATATATGTATAGTGCACACACATAACTGGCCCATTAATAAGCCCTATCAGTAGATATGTATAGCACGCACATAACTGGCCCATTAATAAGCCCTATCTGTATATATGTATAGCGCGCACAGATAACTGGCCCATTAATAAGCCCTATCTGTATATATGTATAGTGCACGCACATAACTGGCCCATTAATAAGCCCTATCTGTATATATGTATAGCGCACACACATAACTGGCCCATTAATAAGCCCTATCTGTATATATGTATAGCGCGCACAGATAACTGGCCCATTAATAAGCTCTATCAGTATATATGTATAGTGAACGCACATAACTGGCCCATTAATAAGCCCTATCTGTATATATGTATAGCGCACACACATAACTGGCCCATTAATAAGCCCTATCTGTATATATGTATAGCGCACACACATAACTGGCCCATTAATAAGCCCTATCTGTATATATGTATAGTGCACACAAATAACTGGCCCATTAATAAGCCCTATCTGTATATATGTATAGCGCACACACATAACTGACCCATTAATAAGCCCTATCTGTATATATGTATAGCGCACACACATAACTGGTCAATTAATAAGCCCTATCTGTATATATGTATTATGCACACACATAACTGGCCCATTAATAAGCCCTATCTGTATATATGTATAGCGCGCACAGATAACTGGCCCATTAATAAGCCCTATCTGTATATATGTATAGTGCACACACATAACTGGCCCATTAATAAGCCCTATCAGTAGATATGTATAGCACGCACATAACTGGCCCATTAATAAGCCCTATCTGTATATATGTATAGCGCGCACAGATAACTGGCCCATTAATAAGCCCTATCTGTATATATGTATTATGCACACACATAACTGGCCCATTAATAAGCCCTATCTGTATATATGTATAGCGCGCACAGATAACTGGCCCATTAATAAGCTCTATCAGTATATATGTATAGTGAACGCACATAACTGGCCCATTAATAAGCCCTATCTGTATATATGTATAGCGCACACACATAACTGGCCCATTAATAAGCCCTATCTGTATATATGTATAGCGCACACACATAACTGGCCCATTAATAAGCCCTATCTGTATATATGTATAGTGCACACAAATAACTGGCCCATTAATAAGCCCTATCTGTATATATGTATAGCGCACACACATAACTGACCCATTAATAAGCCCTATCTGTATATATGTATAGCGCACACACATAACTGGTCAATTAATAAGCCCTATCTGTATATATGTATTATGCACACACATAACTGGCCCATTAATAAGCCCTATCTGTATATATGTATAGCGCGCACAGATAACTGGCCCATTAATAAGCCCTATCTGTATATATGTATAGTGCACACACATAACTGGCCCATTAATAAGCCCTATCAGTAGATATGTATAGCACGCACATAACTGGCCCATTAATAAGCCCTATCTGTATATATGTATAGCGCGCACAGATAACTGGCCCATTAATAAGCCCTATCTGTATATATGTATAGTGCACGCACATAACTGGCCCATTAATAAGCCCTATCTGTATATATGTATAGCGCACACACATAACTGGCCCATTAATAACCCCTATCTGTATATATGTATAGCGCGCACAGATAACTGGCCCATTAATAAGCCCTATCTGTTTATATGTATAGCGCACACACATAACTGGCCCATTAATAAGCCCTATCTGTATATATGTATAGTGCACGCACATAACTGGCCCATTAATAAGCCCTATCTGTATATATGTATAGCGCACACACATAACTGGCCCATTAATAAGCCCTATCTGTATATATGTATAATGCACACACATAACTGGTCCATTAATAAGCCCTATCTGTATATATGTATAGTGTACACTAGGGGTGTGCAATGGCCACTTTTCTTGTTTTGTGTTTTGGTTTTGGATCTGGATCTTTCTTCGTGTTTTGGATCTGGATTGGTTTTGCCAAAACCACCCTTCCGTGTTTTGGGTTCTGGGTTTTGTGTTTTGGATCTGTATTTTTTTTTAAAAAAGCATAAAAACAGCTAAAATCACAGAATGTGTTGGTTTTTCTGCTCCTATGCTATTATTAACCTCAATAACCTTAATTTCCACTAATTTCCAGTCTATTCTGAACACCTCACACCTCACAATAGTGTTTTTATGTCCAAATGACTGCACCGAGGTAGCTGGATGACTATGCTAAGCGACACGAGTGGGCGGCACAAACACGCGACCCATCTAGGAGTGATACTGCAGTGGCAGACAGGATGGCAGTTTGAAAAACTAGGCCCCAAACTGTACATAATGCAAAGAAAAAAAAGAGGTGCAAGATGGAATTGTCTTTGGGCCCTCTCACCCACCCTTATGTTGTATAAACAGGACATGCACACTTTAACAAAGCAATCATTTCAGCGCCAGAGTCTGCCACACAACTGTGGCTGAAATGATTGGTTCGTTTGGGCCCCCACAAAACAAGCTGGCAATTAATCTGTCCCTGCACAAACTGGCTCTACGGAGGCAAGATGTCCTCATCCTCCTCATCCACCGATTCCTCACCCTCTTCAGTGTTGTGTACATCCTCATCCTCACAGAGTATTAACTCGTCCCCACTGGAATCCACCACCACAGGTCCCTCTGTACGTTCTCGAGGCTGGTCTCCCTGGAAGAGTTGATAATTCATTTTTATGAACATCATCTTCTCCACATTTTGTGGAAGCAACCTCCTACGCCTTTCGCTGACAAGGTTCCCGGCTGCACTAAACACTCTTTCGGAGTACACACTGGAGGGGGGGCAACTCAGGTAAAATAGAGCCAGTTTGTACAGGGGCCTCCAAATTGCCTCTTTTTCCTGCCAGTACAGGTATGGACTGTCTGACATGCCTACTTGGATGCTGTCACCGATGTAATCCTCCACCATTCTGTCAATGGTGACAGTATCATATGTAGTGACAGTAGACATGTCAGAAATTGTTGCCAGGTCCTTCAGTCCGGACCAGATGTCCAAACTTGGTCCTGCCTGCCCTGCATCACCGCCAGCGGGTTGCTTAGGATACCTAAGTTTTTTCCTGGCAGCCCCAGTTGCGGGAGAAAATGAAGGAGCTGTTGACGTGTCACGTTCCGCTTCAGCTGACAGTGTGTTCACCAGCAGGTCTTTGCACCTCTGCAGGCTTGTGTCGGCCGGAAAGAGAGACACCACATAGGCTTTAAACCTAGGATCGAGCACGGTGGCCAAAATGTAGTGGTCTGATTTCAACAGATTGACCACCCTGGAATCCTGGCAAAGCGAATGAAGGGCTTCATCAACAAGTCTCACATGCCGAGCGGAATCGCTCCATCTTAGCTCCTCCTTCACTTTCTCCAGCTGCTTCTGCAAAAGCCTGATGAGGGGAATGACCTGACTCAAGCTGGCAGTGTCTGAACTGACTTCACGTGTGGCAAGTTCGAAGAGCTGGAGAACCTTGCACAACACGGAAATCATTCTCCACTGCGCTTGAGTCAGGTGCATACCCCCTCCTTTGCCTATGTCATAGGTGGATGTATAGGCTTGAATGGCCCTTTGCTGCTCCTCCATCCTCTGAAGCATATAGAGGGTTGAGTTCCACCGCGTCACAACCTCTTGCTTCAGGTGATGGCGGGGCAGGTTCAAGAGTGTTTGCTGGCGCTCCAGTCTTCGGCACGCAGTCGCTGAATGGCGAAAGTGGACAGAAATTTTTCGGGCCACCCAAAGTGTCTCCTGAACGCCCCTGTCGCTTTTCAGAAAATTCTGCACCACCAAGTTTATTGTGTGAGCAAAACATGGGACGTGCTGAAATTTGCCCAGATGTAATGCCCGCACAATATTTTTGGCGTTGTCAGATATCACAAATCCCCAGGAGAGTCTAAGTGGGGTAAGCCACTGGGCGATGATTTCCCTCAGTTTCTCTAAGAGGTTGTCAGCGGTGTGCCTCTTACTAAAACCGGTGATACACAGCGTAGCCTGCCTTGTAACTGGCTGGCGTTTCTGAGATGCTGCTACTGGTGACGCTGCTGCTGCTGCTGCGTAAGGTGATACATCTACCCAGTGGGCTGTCACAGTCATATAGTCCTTAGTCTGCCCTGTTCCATTTGTCCACATGTCCGTGGTTAAGTGGACATTGGGTACAACGGCATTTTTCAGGACACTGAGGACACTTTTTCTGACGATTCTGTACAGTCTCGGTATCGCCTGCCTAGTGAAGTGGAATCTAGACGGGATTTGGAACCGGGGACACACTACCTCCATCAATTGTTTAAATCCCACTGCACTAATGGCGGATACCGGACGCACATCTAACACCAACATAGCAGTCAAGGCCTCAGTTATACGTTTTGCTTCAGGATGACTGCTGTCGTACTTCATCCTCCTCGCTACGGACTGTTGGAGGGTCAATTGTTTAGTAAAAGTAGTGGTGTTCCTACTTCCTCTCTGGGATGATGAACGACTCCCAGCAGCAGCAACAGCAGCAGCGGCAGCAGGAGGCGTAGCAATGCAGGATCCTCCGGAGGAATCCCGGATAGGAGAGTCAGTCATGCCAGTGACATGGCCTGCAGGACTACTTCCGATCCTGACTAAGGAGGAAATTGATGAGGAGGGAGTTGACGGTGTGGTTTGCAGGCGCTTGGATACAACAGGACAACGGGATTTAGGTGTCCCTGGACTGCTTACGGTCTTAGCCAAAGTTTCTGAACTTGACAGTAACTTTTTATGAACGCGCTGCAGGTGCCGTATAAGGGAGGATGTTCCTAGGTGGTTAACGTCCCCACCCCTACTTATTCCACCTTTACATATGGTACATATGGCAAGACAGTTGTTGTCCGGATTTGGATAGAAATATTGCCAGACCAAAGAGGTTGAATGTTTGGTCTTCTGCCCAGGCATGACCGTGATGGGCTTTTTCATCCCACGGACAACAACTGTCTCCCCCGGAGCCTGATTTAAACAAACCACATCACCATCAGAATCCTCCTCGCCAACTTCCTCCTCAGCACCAGCTACACCAGTATCCTCATCCTGTTGTACTTCAACAGTGACATCTTCAATTTGCATATCAGCAAGTGGACTGTGGGTGCTCCTTTCAGCACTTGCAGGGGGCGTGCAAATGGTGGAAAGAGCCACCTCTTCCCGTCCAGTGCTGGGAAGGACAGCACACTTGGTCTCTCCTTGGGGATTTGTGATATCTTCTTAGAAAGCACAGTTCTTCGCAGTGCTTTTGCTAGCTTAACTCGTTTGATTTTTTTAGTGGGAGGAGAGCTTCCATCGTCATGTGAAGCTGAACCACTAGTCATGAACATAGGGAAAGACCTTAGCCATTCCTTGCCACTCCGTGTCGTAAATGGCATATTAGCAAGTTTACGTTTCTCTTCAGATGATTTAAATGTTTTTTTCAAGATCATTTTCCTGAACTTTGTCATTTGGGATTGTATGTGCCCTCTACTATGACATTGGGCATCGGCCTTGGCAGACGACGTTGATGGCATGTTATTGTCTATGTCATGACTAGTGGCAGCAGCTTCAGCACTAGGAGGAAGTGGTTCTTGATCTTTCCCTATTTTATTTTTATCGGAGAAAGTTTGGTCCTCCATTTATGTTATATTGATAATACGTGCGGCTAAGGCGCACACAAACACAGAAAATAATATTTTATTTTGTTTGGACTGCCCTTTGGGGGTTACAGCACCCTTTAGCGGTCAATCTAGCCGGCCTTTTACTTATGGGACACAGGCGCACGCTTGGCACCACTTTGTTGATGCACGTGCGGCTACTGCGCACACAATTCACAAACACAAAAAAATATATTTTTTTATTTTGTTTTTCGTGCCCTTTGGGGGTTACAGCACCTTTTAATGGACAAGCCAGCTGGCCTTTTACTTATGGGACACAGGCGCACACTTGGCGCTGCTCCTTCGTTGATGCACGTGCAGCCACAGTGCACACAATTCACAAACACAGAAAAATCTATATTTTTATTTTGTTTGGAGTGCCCTTTGGGGGTTACAGCACCCTTTAACAGACAAGCCAGCCGGCCTTTTACTTATGGGACACAGGCGCACGCTTGGCGTTGCTCCTTCGTTGATGCACGTGCAGCCACAGTGCACACAATTCACAAACACAGAAAAATATATTTTTTTATTTTGTTTGGAGTGCCCTTTGGGGGTTACAGCACCCTTTAACAGACAAGCCAGCCGGCCTTTTACTTATGGGACACAGGCGCACGCTTGGCGCTGCTCTTTGTTGATGCACGTGCAGCCACAGTGCACACAATTCACAAACACAGAAAAATATATATCTTTTTATTTTGTTTGGAGTGCCCTTTGGGGGTTACAGCACCCTTTAACGGACAAGCCAGCCGGCCTTTTACTTATGGGACACAGGCGCACGCTTGGCACTACTTTGTGGATGCACGTGCGGCTACTGCGCACACAATTCACAAACACAGAAAATATTTTTTTATTTTGTTTGGAGTGTACTTTGGGGGTTACAGCACGCTTTAGTGGTCAATCCAGCCGGCCCTTTATTTATGGGACACAGGCGCACGCTTGGCACTACTTTGTTGATGCACGTGCGGCTACTGCGCACACAATTCACAAACACACAAAAATATATTTTTTTACTTTGTTTGGAGTGCCCTTTGGGGGTTACAGCACCCTTTAACGGACAAGCCAGCCGGCATTTTACTTATGGGACACAGGCGCACGCTTGGCGCTGCTCCTTAGTTGATGCATGTGCAGCCACAGTGCACACAATTCACAAACACAGAAAAAATATTTTTTTTTAGCACTTGGGGGGAGCACCCCTGATGGACAGAGCATCCCCTGGACAATACTACAGCACCCCTTTAGGACTGGGACACTGCACAGGACTTTGGAGTGGACACAGCCCCTATGGACAACTGACTGCACAACACAGTTCAGCCAGCCCCTATGGACTTTGAAGTAGTGGACACAGCCCCTATGGACAACAGCAGCACAGCACAACACTACACTGCACTACACTACAACACTACACTACACAGCCCTGCCAGCCCTAACTCCCACCCTCCCTCTTCACTGTCCACAGCCGAGTGAGAAAATGGCGCCGACGCGGGTACCTTATATAGGATCCAAAACCTGCGAGACCCAGAAGGCGGGATGATGACGTTTTGCCTCGATTTCAGATCCGAGTCAGGCGGAAAAAGTCGAGCCTGACTCGGATCGGCCTCGGATCGGGGGGGCTCGGGGGGTTCGGATTTCAGAAATCCGAACCCGCTCACCCCTAGTGTACACACATCACTGGCCCATTAATAAGCTCTATCTGTATATATGTATAGCGCACACACATAACTGGTCCATTAATAAGCCCTATCTGTATATATGTATAGTGTACACACATAACTGGCAATTAAAAAGCTCTATCTGTATATATGTATAGCGCACACACATAACTGGTCCATTAATAAGCCCTATCTGTATATATGTATAACGCACACACATAACTAGCCCATTAATAAGCCCTATCTGTATGTATGTATAGCACACGCCCATAACTGGCCTATTAATAAGCCCTATCTGAATATATGTATAGCGCACACATCACTGGCCCATTAATAAGCCCTATCTGTATATATGTATAGTGCACACACATCACTAGCCCATTAATAAGCCCTATCGGTATGTATGTATAGCACACGCCCATAACTGGCCTATTAATAAGCCCTATCTGTATATATGTACAGATGTGCCCAGCTAGTTTATTGCTCATAGCGTGCCATTCAGGCCTCTGTGTCGCGCAATGGAACATTACATGATGGCTTGACTTTGGCGTACCGTGGTATTCTTCAACGAAGGATATGCTACGGCATGTAATACAGCGCTTAACCGCTGGGTGGCGAGTGCTCCACTGTTGTAATTTGTAATGAATACCATACTGTTATTTAGATGGATATCACATTCACGCACTGTATAGTATTTGCATGTTCACACAACCAATCTTTTTAATACCACATAAGCTCTTATAACCAATACTGTAGATTAATTAGATGCATGCACAGCTTTTAATGAGATGGGATGAATTATTCTCTAATGGTGGGGTACTGTGTATATACTGTGTGTACTATTAAAATATTTTGAAAGGAAGACACATTTTTTTATTATTAAAAACAGCAGCGGGTGAGTGGAGTGCACAAGGATGAGCCCGCTATGTGCTGTACTTAATATAGCTGGCTTGTGGGCTAGAGGTTAGGTGATCGCTTTGCAACAGTTCTTGTCCTGGGTTTGAGTCCTGGAAAATAATATATTTTTATTTTTTGCCACTGTCGGATCTGGACACTGTAATGAAACTAGTAGTGGGCTGTTTAAAAGTAAGGCATTACAAACTGATTGTGCATTTAAAACTGCAAACTTGCGCCAAAGCTGGCATGTCAGTGCTGTGGTGGCTGTCAGCTCTGAGGGGTTACAATGGGATCTCTGGCACATGCCCAGTGGAGCCCCTCCATATGCCATGTAGCGCTATGCCATGGCGTATGGAAGATCAGAGCACTGCATGCCCAGTGGATCGGGGGTCACACAACGACAGTGGGATGGCTGTATTACAGTACATACTGACTGTGCGGTTGAAGTTGCACACTTGCGCCATTGTCAGCACTGTCCCAGACTTCGACACTATAGTGATTTCATGACTTCAGAAACTGGTAGTGAGTGGGCTCTGTTTGAGAAAGAGGTCTATGTATTACAAGCTGAGTGTGCTTTTAAACCGCAAACTTGCACCAATGTTGGCACGTCAGCGCTGTGGTGGCTGTCAGCTCCGAGGGGTTACAATGGGATCTTTGGCGCATGCCCAGTGGAGTCATTGCAATGGGATCTCTGGCGCATGCCCAGTGGAGCCGCTCCGTAGCTGTGGCGTAAGGAGGCTCATACAGTAGTAAAGCGAATGCCCAGTGGGTCAGGAGCCACACACAGTGCATCAGGTCCCTTCCTCCAAAGCAAACAAGAGACTTTCATTACCATAATGAAGGACGCTCTGTTAGCCATTTCCTGTAAGCAGCCAGCTCTGCCCTTGTGTCCTGAAAAGGCTACAAATGGTGACCATTGCCAAGGACACCATCCCCCATCTGCTAGGACAACTAAAGTGCCCTATGAATGTGTCTGTACTATATATTAAAAACTGACTGTGCGTTTTAAAGTCACAAAAAATAAAATGCCCTTCAGACCTGCGAGCAGCCTCCGGCAGCGAGCGGGTCTGAATCAGGGCCGCTGTATAGTAAAATGGCTACCAGAGAGCGCCGTTTTACCTCAGGTGAGCTTCTTCTACTTGTGAAGTGGAGAGATAGACCTCTCTCCAACAACCAAAAGAAGCTCGCCTACAGGAGTGCGAGGAGGGAAATACTGGCCAGATTTGCCCATTGCCAAGGACACCATCCCCCATCTGCTAGAACAACTAATGTGCCACTATGAATGTGTCTGTACTATATATTAAAAACTGACTGTGCATTTTAAAGTGCACACTTGCAGCGACGTTGCTGTATTATGTAGAATACAATGTCTAGTGCATTGTGGTTTCATGTAAAATGTAGTTGGGTGGCACAGAGTAGCATAGAAATGGCAGGTGGTGGGAAGTTGAGAAGAGTCTACTTGCTTAAGAATATTGAACTTCAATTGCTCGATATTTATGCAATGCTGTGTGTGCGTTGATACCTGTATGTATTGGTATAAATGACAGAATTCACACACCACCAAGTGATTTCTGTTTAATCCTGTAGTGAAGATGTAAAAAAAAAAAATCATAATAAAAAACATTTTTTTTTTACTCTACCAGGATTTGAACCCAGGATGCCCACACTGCCTTGCATTCTCCTAACCACTACACTACAGACACCTGCCATACCAAGAGCTGCACCTGTCATGTGTGTGATGAATGAGCGTCGTGCATCTTGTGTGCGTCATGCATCTTATAGTGGTAGATATGGGCCTGATTCAGAGAGACCAGAGAGTGCTGTTTTACCTCAGGTGAGCTTCTTCTACTTGTAAAGTGGAGAGATAGACCTCTCTCCAACAACCAAGAGAAGAAGCTCGCCTACAGGAGTGCGAGGAGGGAAATACTGGCCAGATTTGGCCGGCGGCGGACCATCAAGGCCCTACAATGCCGCTGGTCGGACTTAGGCCCTGATTCAGAGCCGGACGCTCTGACAGAGCGCTCGCTCTGAATCAGGGCCGTCCCTGCTCCTTTTTTGAGCAGCCTCCTGGCCGCTCGCATAGCTGTGGGTGACCACCCACAGCTATAGCGAGCGGCCAAAATGATGGTCGCGATGGTCAAGACCATCGCGACCATAGGGCTTGCCATGAGACCCTGCGGTAGGGTCTCGCTGCCGCAAGCCCAGGAGTGCTTTTGGCTCTATCAGAGCCAAAAGCACTCCCACTGTCAATCACCATCGACAGCATGCCCCCTTTGGTGCAAGACCCTTAACGACGGCTTGGCCGTCGTTATTCGGGTCTCGTGCATGCGCACGACAGATGCACTTGGGCACCATCAACCCGCTTGCGAGCGATCAGCGCTCGCGAGCGGGTCAGAATCAGGCCCTTAGGGGGTCATTCAGACCCGCTCGCGAGCGGCAGTATGGTTGCAAGCGGGTCAATGTTCCCCACTGCGCATGCACACGACGGAGGGAGCTCCGTCGTGCGCATGTGCGAGACCTGGCGAGCGACGGGCTTTCCATCGCTCCGGGTCTCGCACCAAAGGGGGCGTGCTGTCGATGTTGATTGACAGCACGCCCCCTTTGGTGGGCGTGCCTGCCAGACGGAGGCGTTCCCATGGTAACGCCTACCGTCTGAAGCCGGCCCCACTGACATCACTAGTGATGTCAGTGGGAGTGATTTTGGCTCTGATAGAGCCAAAATCACTCCAGGGCTTGTGGCAGAGAGACCCTACCGCAGGGTCTCCGTCGCAGTCCGATGGTCGCGATGGTCAAGACCGTCGTGACCATCTTTTTGGCCGCTCGCATATGCTGTGGGTGGTCACCCACAGCTATACGAGAGTCCAGGAGGACGCTCCCTTTTCATGGAGGAGGGCCCTGATTCAGAGCGAGCGTTCTGCTCAGAGGGTTCAGCTCTGAATCAGGGCCTTAATTCTCAGGGATGCGCCTTGGCTCCAGAGGATCAGGAGGTGCCTCCTAATTAGTAAGTACAGTATTGCTGTACAATTACAGTAATTACAGAATATAGTACAGTAACAAATACAATGCACTACTGTGACATACACTGTACTTTAGGGTGTTTGATATCTGACAGTGACTGACAGTTGTTACCTTGCACTTGTGTGAACGACAGAGATTTGATTGGCAGGGTCATTAGGTCGACATGGACTAAAGGGCGACACACTATTACTTGGCAGGGCTTGTTTGTATAGTAAACCTACAGTAACAAAAGGCAAGTTGACCCACCATACTGGGTCTGTGCCAATATTGACTGTATTTGGTCGGCCAAAATAATTTGCCAACATTTCATCCATTGTTATCTATTGCCATGTTGGCAAATACTGTGTGTAAATGCCACGGTGTGCCTATAGCCTCCAAGGTACGCTAAAGGCAGCATGGTGGCAATCCTGGCACCCTGCAAGGCAAAAGCACAGCTCGTAGGGTTGCGATAGTGCTGCCCACAGAGCCTCTGTGTCAGGTAGCACCAGTTGGACATACAGTGCCCAGGGCCGTAACTAGGGTAGTGCGACCTGTTCCATGGCTCAGGGCACCGCAGGGCAGGGGGCGCAGTTTGGGCCTGTCAATTTTCCTGTTTGTTATCATTTTCCCTAGTAGCTTCCACTTATTTTATCCCCAGCATCTCCTGGCCTCCCCTATCTCTTCCCTGGCCCTTCCCCATGAGGCCATGGCCCTTTTTCGGGTGTGTTATCACCCTATTTAAAAAATAGGGGGATGCCAATGCTCTTTCTGGCACACGGCACCAATAAGTCTAGAAAGGGCTCTGACAGTACCTTCTGTAATTACACTGTTTTTTGTTTGTTTTCTACCATACTGTACCAGCTTCACAGACTAGTTTTTGTACTACAGTACTGTATACTGTATTTGTTTGTGTTGTTATTCAGGTAGAGACTTTTCGTACAGTTGGGTTTTTGGTATAGTCCAATTGTTTACAATCAAACTTTACTGTATAGTACTGTACATTACAGTGTTTTTTTTTGCACAGGAACAGAAAGGTGGCTTTTTCATGAGGCCGTAGCTGCCTTCAGGCGCCCTACAATGCTTCGTAAGTACTGTACTGTATGTTTCGGTGACTTTAGGCTCTATTTATTAACATTATTTTGACTAAAATAAAGTGAAAAAGGGTGTTTTCACACCCTTTTCACATTATTTTAGTAACACCTATAGTTATTACAGGGCAATTGGAGTAGAATTCGTAAAATTCTACTCATCCCCTAAGTATCACTTATTTCTAGTAATCAGATCGCATTTCCTATAATTGTAATGGGAAATATGATCCGACCAGAGTTACTAAAAATAAAATGTGAAAAAATATCGGGGAAAGCCCTGTGATAATAACGCCACCTGGAGGTCTCCCCCGGTTACCGGCCTCCTGTCCTGCTCTAACGGGGAGAGCAGAGCCGGGAGTCGGTTCCAGTAATCAGCTGTGTGGTCTAAACAGACCGCAAGCTGATTACTGTAAAAAAAAAGAAAAAAAAATTAGTAAAAAAAAAAAAATTACTTACCTGACTCCAGGGACCGGTGATCGGGCCTCCAGTGATGACTTCCCTCCGGTCAGCTGGTCTCCCATAGTGCACTGCTGCCCGGTCATCAGGTGATCGGGCCCCAGTGCAGTATGGGAGATCACCTGACCGGAGGAATGGAGAACATCACCGGAGGCCCGGAACATGCAGGTAAGTGTAATTAAGGGAGAGGGGGGTCGCGGGGGGGTCCGTGATCGTGGGGGCAGGGCTTAGCGCCAGGGGCGGGGCTTAGCACCGGGGGGGGTAGCAGCGGCGACCGGTCGGCGCATGCGCGGGCACTTAATCATGGTATTTTTTGCAAAAATGCCGTGATAAGGCTCCGAAGGGGATTTGCAGGGACAGAGCTTTATCGCAAGCTCTGTCCCTGTAAGGGATTTGTAGTAAATCCCTGTGATATTGCCTGAATTCGCAATGCGTATTCACTCGGTAATATCATACTACAATCTGCATTCAATATGTGGATTGTAGTAAATAGAGCCCTTTGACTTATACTGCCAAAAAAGTGTAATACAGTAGTTCGCTTAGGCATACCTACCAACTGTCCCGCATTCAGCGGGACAGTCCCGTTTTTATGGGGCTGTCCCACCCGCGGGCCACAGTACCTCGCGGTGGGGGGGGAGTTGGGGGAAGCATACACCGCTACTCTGCATAGCAGAGCAGCGTGTATGCAGAGCAAGAATAGACACTGTGCTCATGCGCACAGCTTCTATTCACAGTACAGAGGGTAGCCCGGTTGCAGGCCAGCATCTGGGAGATGCTGGGCACGCATCTTAGTGATGAAAACAGGTTGTGCCGATAGACCACGCCCCTTTACAGACAAGCCACAACCCTTTTCGGAAGCTCGTGCGGATGTCCCGGGCGACAATAATCAAATCTTGGGAGGTATGGCTTAGGCTCCATTTACAGTATTGACATTTGTTAAATTCTTCTGTGTCAAAATTACATTATGTTTTTTTTTCACAAATCAGCCCCACCACCGCCGCCCTTCCAGGCCTCAGCCCCCCACCTCCCAGGAGCCTGCACTCGGGCCCAGCCACCTTGCCAGGCCGTGTAAACACTGTACTGTACACTACATTGTCTTCTACAGTATCTCTCTCCTTTTTTTCCTTTTCATAGTGTCTCTCTCTCTCTCTCTCTCTCTCTCCTGTACTCCAAAGACGCATCTCCAATGACAGTTGGAAGCTGATTGGCTGGCACCTTATCACTTTCTTATCACTTTTCACTCTGTCTCGTAACACTGCTTAGTAAATTGACCCCCAATTCTTTCTGTACTGTACTTGTTTTCTTTTTTTAATTTCCAGTACTGTACAGTATGTTTCGGTGACCTGTATTAAGGGGCTTACACAGCAGACGATTTGCATGAACGATAATATGGTTCAATGATATATTGTTCATATCGTCTAGTGTGTATACAGTAAATCACCAAGGATGCATGGGCATGCTCCCCCGAGGCATCAACGATATCCCCAGTGGCCTGTACATGCAGCCCAATCTGGGAATATTGTTAACGATGCCATGCTGGCTAATGCAGCATGGCCTACTATATCCTCCCACCCCTTCGTCTTTCCTCGCTGCCAGCATCAGCAAGTTTGCATAGAGTCACTTGACGATGCCGGCACCGCTGCCGGGCCCGTGGCAAACAATATCGGCTCATACACACCTGGTCTAGTGTCCAAGGGCCATACTGTACAGTAAGTGGATACTGTCAATAAAGTGTAACAATACTGTAGTAATAGTACTGTCAGGCTGAATTTATTGACATTTTTCCACATTGTTTTGAGGCAAAATGACATGGGTTTTTTTTTTACCCACAGTGCCACAAATTGAAGGTCCTCAGCCCTCCCAGCCCGGGCCCAGTCGCCTTGCCAGGCCGCGTAAGTACAGTACTTTACACTACATTGTTTTCTATCACTCTCCTTTTTTTCCCTTGTCAGTCTCTCTCTCCTTCTCCTGTATTCCGGTGAAGTGTAATAGTACTGGCAAAAAAGTGTAATAGTACGGTTAGGCTCCATTTACAGTATTGACATTTGTTAAATTCTTCTGTGTCAAATTTACATTATGTTTTTTTTTATCACAGATCACTGCCGCACTTCCAGGCCCCAGCCCCTCACCTACCAGGAGCCTGCACCCTGGCCCAGCTGCCTTGCCAGGCCGCATAAGTACTGTACTGTACACTACATTGTCTTCTATCTCTCTCTCCTTTTTTTCTTTTCACAGTGTCTCTCTCTCCTGTACTCCAAAGACGCATCTCCAACCTCTTCTCCTTACAAACTAATTCTTTCTGTACTGTACTTGTTTTCATTTTTTATTTTCCAGTACTGTACAGTATGTTTAGGTGACCTGTATTAAGGGGCTTACACACCAGATGATTTGCATGAACGATAACAATATGGTTCAATGATATATTGTTCATATTGTCTAGTGTGTATGCAGTAAATCACCAAGGATGATTGCACGCGCTCCCTCGAGGCATCAACGATATCTCCAGTGGGCTGTACATGCAGCCCAATCTTGGGATATTGTTAACGATGCCATGCTGGCGAATGCAGCATGGCCTACCTTCCCACCCCCTCATCTTTCCTCACTGCCGGCATCAGCAAGTGTGCAGAGTCACTTGACGACGCCGGCACCGCTGCCGGGCCCGTGGAAAACAATATCGGCTCATACACACCTGGTCTAGTGTCCAAGGGCCTTACTGTACAGTAAGTAGATACTGTCAATAAAGTGTAATAATACTGTAGTACAGTAATAGTACTGTCAGGCTGAATTTATTGACATTTTTCCACATTGTTTTGAGGCAAAATGACATGGGTTTTTTTTTTACCCACAGTGCCACAAATTGAAGGGCCTCAGCCCTCCCAGCCCTGGCCCAGTCGCCTTGCCAGGCCGCATAAGTACAGTACTTTACACTACATTGTTTTCTATCTCTCTCCTTCTCCTGTATTCCGGAGAAGTGTAATAGTACTGGCAAAAAAGTGTAATAGTACGGTTAGGCTCCATTTACAGTATTGACATTTGTTAAATTCTTCTGTCTCAAATTTACATTATGTTTTTTTTTATCACAGATCACTGCCGCACTTCCAGGCCCCAGCCCCTCACCTACCAGGAGCCTGCACCCTGGCCCAGCCACCTTGCCAGGCCGCTTAAGTACTGTACTGTACACTACATTGTCTTCTATCTCTCTCCTTTTTTTCTTTTCACAGTGTCTCTCTCTCCTGTACTCCAAAGACGCATCTCCAACCTCTTCTCCTTACAAAGTAATTCTTTCTGAACTGTACTTGTTTTCATTTTTTATTTTCCAGTACTGTACAGTATGTTTCGGTGACCTGTATTAAGAGGCTTACACACCAGACGATTTGCATGAACGATAACAATATGGTTCAATGATATATTGTTCATATTGTCTAGTGTGTATGCAGTAAATCACCAAGGATGATTGCACGCGCTCCCTCGAGGCATCAACGATATCTCCAGTGGGCTGTACATGCAGCCCAATCTTGGGATATTGTTAACGATGCCATGCTGGCGAATGCAGCATGGCCTACCTTCCCACCCCCTTCATCTTTCCTCACTGCCGGCATCAGCAAGTGTGCAGAGTCACTTGACGACGCCGGCACCGCTGCCGGGCCCGTAGAAAACAATATCGGCTCATACACACCTGGTCTAGTGTCCAAGGGCCTTACTGTACAGTAAGTAGATACTGTCAATAAAGTGTAATAATACTGTAGTAATAGTACTGTCAGGCTGAATTTATTTACATTTTTCCACATTGTTTTGAGGCAAAATTACAAATTGAAGGGCCTCAGCCCTCCCAGCCTGGGCCCAGTCGCCTTGCCAGGTCGCGCAAGTACAGTACTGTACACTACATTGTTTTCTTTCTCTCTCCTTTTTTCCTTTACAGTGTCTCTCTCTCTTTCTCTCTCTCCTGTACTCCAAAGACGCATCTCCAACCTCTTCTCCATACACATTAATTCTTTCTGTCCTTGTGTGTTTTTTTTATTTTTTAGGTAACAATCTATGGGCATGACTCAGAGACGTTCGCTAATGCCATCGCAGCTGCTGTGCAATAATATGAAAATGATGCAGACGCCGGGATATGTATTGGGATGTCCACAGACGACTTTGCAAATCCAGGTATCTATGTACAAAGAGGCGCAGCATCGTTTGCAGATGCCTCCATGTTAGCGGTTCTCAGTATATATATATATATATATATATATAAATATATACATACATATATATATATATATATATATACATACATAAACACACATATATATACTGTATATATTATATATATATTTATATATATACATACAGAAGATTGCAGTTTATAGGCGGCACTCGCAGCTGTGCAATCAGTGAAAAGTCGGAGATCCCGCTCCCCTCAAGTTCAACGTTTCAAATTTATTTAACATTTTTCATCAGGAACAATAAAAACAAACAAAATCTTACCTTAAATACATGTGCTAATCACCCACCAGACCATGTGCACCCGTCACCGCTTGTGTCCGGACTTCCGCTGACGTCACTGAATGCGTGCTATGTCGCGACGCGTCTGACGTCAGAAGCCGGAGAGGTTGCTTGGCAACACAAGCGTGTGTGTATCCAACACCATGGTAACGGCGTAGGACCCTCACACAGAGCTTACAAGAGACTGGCTGTAAAATAACATAAAACAATAAGGAAAAGTGGCTGTATCAACATGCTAGTTAAAACATGCAGATAAAAGAACACAATTAAGTCTGTCTACCTAGGCACGATGTCTATAATGGGCGAATTACAAGAAACATGACAAAGAGAGATATTCATTTAGGCCAAATGGTCTGACCGTATTAAGGTCATAGATCCACTGAGCCTCTTTTTGTAATAAACCCTTAGCGCGGTCTCCTCCCCTAACATCAACTGGCACAAAATCAATCATCTTGTATTTTAAACAGGCAAGACTATGCTTGCAGTCATTAAAATTATGGGCCACAGGTTGTTCTGTAGTCCTGCCCTAAAGAGCCAAGCGGATAGCGCTCCAATGAAGCGCCACTCGCTCATTAAATTTCCTAGTGGTTTTTCCTATATAATATAGACCACATATACACCTGATAAAGTAAATTACAAACTGACTACTGCAAAATAATCTATATTTTATCTTGTATTCTTTACCAGAATGGGGATGATGAAAGGTATCCCCTACTTCTAGATAGCTACATGTGGTGCAGCCTAAACACCTATAGTTCCCATATTTGCGGGACAAAAACATAGTCCTTAATACTTTTGCCTCGTTTGTAACACGATACCAATCTATTGTCTTTCAATAATGGTAATGTAGTATCCATATTGATCAATGGCCCAAATTTCTTGGCAGTTCTAGTAATTCTATCACTTGCTGTATAAAATTGGTTAATAAAAATCATGTTCTTGTCCACGTATTTTGACTCTGATTTGCGTAAGGTGTCCTTCCTGGGAATAGCTAATGCTTTGTTCTTCACTTCTGTTAGCAGTCTTTTAGAGTATCCTCTCTGTAAACATCAAAAAAAAGAACAATATTTTAATTGTTTGTGTAGCACACTTTGAGGGTGTCACCACCCTTTAACAGACAGACGCACGCTTGTCGCTGCTGCTTTAAGGATGCAGGTGCGGCTACAGCCCACACATTTCACAAAGACCGAAAAAAAAGAACAATATTTTTATTGTTTGTGTAGCGCACTTTGAGGGTGTCACCACCCTTTAACAGACAGACGCACGCTTGTCGCTGCTGCTTTGAGGATGCAGGTGGAATCGAGACGGGATTTGGAACCGGGGACACACTACCTCCATCAATTGTCTAAATCCCACTGCACTAATGGCGGATACCGGACGCACGTCTAACACCAACATAGCAGTCAAGGCCTCAGTTATACGTTTTGCTTCAGGATGACTGCTGTCGTACTTCATCCTCATCGCTAGGGACTGTTGGAGGGTCAATTGTTTAGTAAAAGTAGTGATGTTCCTACTTCCTCTCTGGGATGATGAACAACTCCCAGCAGCAGCAATAGCACTAGGAGGAAGTGGTTCTTGATCTTTCCCTATTTTATTTTTATCGGAGAAAGTTTGGTCCTCCATTTATGTTATATTGATATATACGTGCGGCTAAAGCGCACACAAACACAGAAAATATTTTTTTATTTTTGCTGGAGAGTAGTGCACTTTGTGGGTTACACCACCCTTTAAGAAATGAGCCAGCCGGCTCTTTACTTATGGGACACAGGCGCACGCTTGGCGCTGCTCCTTTGTTGATGCACGTGCAGCCACAGTGCACACAAGTCACAAACACAGAAAATATATATTTTTTTTGGTTTGGAGTGTACTTTGGGGGTTACAGCACCCTTTAACGGTCAAGCCAGCCGGCCCTTTACTTATGACACAGGCGCACGCTTGGCACTACTTTGTTGAAGCACGTGCGGCTACTGCGCACACAATTCACAAACACAGAAAATAATTTTTTTTTTGGTTTGGACTGGAGTGTACTTTGGGGGTTACAGCACCCTTTAATGGTCAAGCCAGCCGGCCCTTTACTTATGACACAGGCGCACGCTTGGCACTACTTTGTTGATGCACGTGCAGCTACTGCGCACACAATTCACAAACACAGAAAATATATATTTTTTTGGTTTGGACTGGAGTGTACTTTGGGGGTTACAGCACCCTTTAACGGTCAAGCCAGCCGGCCCTTTACTTATGACACAGGCGCACACTTGGCATTACTTTGTTGATGCACGTGCGGCTACTGCGCACACAATTCACAAACACAGAAAATAACTTTTTTTTTATTTGGACTGGAGTGTACTTTGGGGGTTACAGCACCCTTTAACGGTCAAGCCAGCCGGCCCTTTACTTATGACACAGGCGCACGCTTGGCACTACTTTGTTGATGCATGTGCGGCTACTGCGCACACAATTCACAAACACAGAAAATATATAATTTTTTTAGCACTTGGGGGGAGCACCCCTGATGGACAGAGCACCCCCTGGACAACACTACAGCACCCCTTTAGGACTGGGACACTGCACAGGACTTTGGAGTGGACACAGCCCCTACGGAGAACTGACTGCACAACACAGTCCAGCCAGCTCCTATGGACTTTGAAGTAGAGGACACAGCCCCTATTAACAACAGCAGCACAGCACAACACAGCCAGCCCCTATGGACTTTGAAGTAGTGGACAACAGCAGCACTACACTACACTACCCTACACAGCCCAGCCAGCCCTAACTCCCACCCTCCCTCTTCACTGTCCACAGCCGAGTGAGAAAATGGCACCGACGCGGGCACCTTATATAGGATCCAAAACACGCGAGACTCGGAAGGCGGGATGATGACGTTTTGCCTCGATTTCAGATCCGAGTCAGGCGGGAAAAGTCGAGCCTGACTCGGATCGGACTCGGATCGGGGGCGCTCGGGGGGGGTTCGGATTTCAGAAATCCAAACCCGCTCACCCCTAATTACAACCAGTGCGGGACGCCGCCATTTGCTACTGTACGGGACTTCCTTGACAACACACACATCCTGGTCCAATAAGACTGTAGACCATAGGTCCAGCAAAGGGGACGTGCAGAAGTAAGGGCCGCACGACAAGGAGCCCCCCTCAAAGGGTCCACCCACTCCCTGACCAGGATCACACGGAACCATCTGTCCATCCCCAACCCCACAAACGGAACCACCTGGGGAGCATTGTGCCTCACCTAATAAACAGGTTGGATTCAATTCACAGTGTCTGGCTCATCCTTTACACACCTCATACCAACCCACACTGTACTCATACACTGTTACACGCCACCCCCCCTCCCCAGTCGCCCTCCTCCCCCCTCCACCCCCCCTCCATATACACACACCAAGGAGCGCACGTGTACCTTTTCTCTTTCAGCATAAACCAACAGGATCCGGTACTCCTGTTCCACGTGTAGCACCACTTTATCCCCCACCCCACCTTTCCCCCCAGTCGCCCCCTCCTCCCCCACACATCCATTAGATTCACCCACCAGAGCCTGGAGCGCGGACCACTCTGCTTATTATACATAGGGAGACATTTTGAGCTCTTCCAGATATATAATATATAAAGTATAACTGATAACTAATTTGCACATTATTGTGGAATGATGTTATCATCAATGGTTAGCACCATTAATGGAAATACATAGACTAAGCAGCTGGCTCTCTCCCTGCCAGTATGGCAGTGTGACTTCTGTGATGTCACTGTGTGATCCATTATGACACGTGAGCAGGTATAAAGCA
Source organism: Taudactylus pleione (assembly GCA_031769625.1). NCBI lineage: Eukaryota > Metazoa > Chordata > Amphibia > Anura > Myobatrachidae > Taudactylus > Taudactylus pleione. The sequence goes on along the minus strand of JAUIMM010000841.1, from coordinate 6,446,358 downwards.
CCAGAGCATACTGACATCAGTGGCATTTCTTCAGTTGAGGCACTTGTTGCTGAAGCTGTTTTGCCTTTCCAGAGCGAATTGCTGATAATTATTATATATAACTTTCAGTAGTTTATAACTGTGTTCAAGCACCATAACATTTGTGCTTTTCCTGAACTTTTTTATTTATTTATTTATTTATTTCTATATTAACATCTGAATGAAATGAGTCGCAGAGAACTGAGAGTTCTTCTGGAGGACCAGAGACATTGGGCGAGGATACATGGAGATCTTGGTGAGTAAAATGTTTAGGGCAGTAAAACCAATCTAGATCAATCTGTGGGGCCTGTTAGCTGTACATTAGCCCCATATCCTACCTCACACTTTTTGTTATTTATTCTTACAAGTTTATACATAGGATATTTGGGGATACTGTTGGTAAATGAAACGATAGCACTGAAGAGTGACTTCACACCTAGAACAAGGCCATTTTAGAATAATCATTCAGTTGCTGGAGCCAAAGAGGGTATTGATGTCTTAATGACACAATATGATTTTTGCCTTGTGCTCTGCATGCGGGAAAAGAGGTTGAGGGATTTGTGTATGAGCAGCTAAACGGAGATGGCAACAGCTACTGTAGGTTGGCCCAAAGTTATATAGAGTTTCAGTGTTCACTAAGTCATTGTATCATCTAATTAGATTGTAACCTCTTATGGGCAGGGCCCTCGCAAACCCTCACTTTCTTGTGTGTATTTATTTTGTTTTCTGTGCACGCTGATTTATTTGTGTCCTGATTTCCCCACTGTCTGGTGCTGTGGATCACTGTAGTGTCTTATAAATCCACAACAATTATAATCTGTAGAGCAGGTGTCCTATGAAGCAAAAGGAATTATATCCCAAGTGTAGGAAGTTTCCAAATCGCCATGTCCCCAGCGGGTGATTTTATTATAAATACACAATTTGTTTTAATGCCTCCTAATAAATCGGCACAATAGGGGGCTGACTGGACACTGGAAATGGGACTATACCACTGTAATCACAGTTGGGAGGTATGGGGTCAGGATAATGTCTATGTATTACTGGATGATTCCGTCAATGCAGAGTTGGCCACAAAATTAGTGCATTTTGGGGGTCAAAAAAGTGTACACAACACCTGAGTATATGCAGCAATATGCAATAAAGTCCACCAGCCTTTGCCAATTCAGCACATTCCCTAGGGAATTGGGCAAGCCAACCCTCTCCCCCTCACCAGGAGAAACCAGCCCCATGCTGATGGCATTAGGACCCTTCCCAAACACCCCTGAATGGTAGTAAGCCATCATGCCTAAACTGTTGGGCATGCTGGGGCTCCTCATATTTCTTCCATGCTTTTGTGTATAACTCATACAGTAGGTGATGCTAGACTTGAATGACAGTCTGTAACTTTGTGCCTCTAATCAAACAGAGTGGCTTCACTCTGACTGGTTAGAGCGTGAGAAAAGCCATTCTGATTGGTTAGAAGTACATATAATGTACAATTATACAATATACTACTTTCATACATTTTATCAAAAAGGAGGAACCCCCTAACCCTTCCCTGGATCTAGGTGAGCAATAATGTGGCAGAAAAGGAATGTGTTGGGGAGTATTTAGTTAACCATTTAACTGATGGTAACTTAAAAAAAAAAGTATTATAAATTAGAATTTCTTATTTAGGTTAATAAATACTCATATCTATTAAACACTTTTTTTTTTTTTCAACATTTTAGTAAAATTATATGTATTATCCTCCCACCCCTGTAGCATTTTCCTATCACCCTTGTAGAAGGTGACCAAAATATATCATCAACACCCCCCCGTAGTGTCAATGGCCCTGTAGCATTATATCCCCATCACCCTTGTAACATGAACCCGCACGCCTCATTGTACGTAGAACTGCATTGTACCATTACCCCCCTCCCTCCCCCCACAATAATAGGTCCCCCAAAACATATATGGCTTTAAGTGGGCCCCCCTAGTAACCATAGATGTCCCCTCACCCTTTACCCCCTCCACCTCTCATATATGCAGATGGCAGTGGAGCCTCTGTGAGATGGGACCAATCAGTCCCCATACTGAGCTCTGCACTTGGAGGGGATGAATATCACACATCAGCCTCATGACATAGAGCTAAGAGGGGAACTATCAGCAGGTTTAGATAATCTATAGTATATTCACACTCCCTTAGTATAAATTGTCTCTGTGAGAATGCTCCTTCCCAGCCATGTTCCCTGATAATGTACATACTATCAGGATATGTCTCACTATGCATCGCCTGTACTTACATGTCACCAGTTTTTTGAGCATTTACAGGACGCAAATATGCAAAAACCTCTCCACAAACAAGCGTACATTTACCCTCTACCAGGCCCAATACATGTAAATATTATTGTTGTAGTTCATGATACTGTTTGATGTTTATATGTTATCTGAGGGTAGTTATTATAGCTAAGATATATCTTTTCAGATGAACCCATCATATATGATGAGAGGCTGCGCTCAGAGCGGAGAAGAGCTGTAATGAGGAATAGACATCATAATGCTACAGACAGGAGCCGATCTCCGCAGCATCGTGGGCGCTCACACACCACCAGAACACAGCCTACTCTACATTCTGGGGAATCTCAAGGCATTATGACTGAGAGACCAAGCCAAAACTCCAGCACTGGGACCAGTGAGCCTCTCCAAAACCCCAGCACTGGAACGAGTGAGCCTCTCCAAAACCCCAGCACTGGGACGAGTGAGCCTCTCCCAAACCCCAGCACTGGGATGAGTGAGCCTCTCCCAAACCCCAGCACTGGGACGAGTGAGCCTCTCCCAAACCCCAGCACTGGGACAAGTCAGCCTCTCCCAAACCCCAGTGCTGGGCCAAGTCAGGCTCTCCCAAATGTGAGTCCTGGGCCAAGTCAGCCTCTACCAACCCCCAGCCCTGGGCCAAGTCAGCCTCTCCCATACCATCAGGTATCTGCTGAAAATAGGCAAATTATCTCGGCCGGCCGTTGGACACAACAATTCAACAGACTCCCATCCCACATTATCACCGAGAGTGTAACCAGGGAATCCTGTTCAATTTGTTTAGTGAATTATGAGAATGGGCAGCAGGTTACAGTTTTACCTTGCAGACATATATTCCATCCCCGTTGCATTGCACAATGGATCCGAAGAAGGCAAAACTGTCCTCTGTGCCGCAGCCTATGCTTTCCGCAGAGAACATGGAGAGAACGTTGTTGTATCTTATGAATTCCAAAGGAAACGAAGCAGTAAATATTGCCATAACACCAGGCTGGTAAAATGCCAAATGGACTTCTTGCCCTGGGCGCAACTACCGACCCTGTCAAGTTCATCTTAAGTTGCTGCTTAATCAAACTGCAGCCTTCCACCTATTCCTGAATTCACTGCTACTTCAAGATCATCTCAAGTTGCTGCTAATCTAACTGCAGCATTCCACCTATTCCTGCATTCACTGCTACTTCAAGATCATCTCAAGTTGCTGCTAATCTAACTGCAGCATTTCACCCATTCCTGCATTCACTGCATTCAGCAAGTTGCTGCTGAAGTAAATGGAAGAATTCTACATATTCCTGCATTTACTGCTTCTACAATTTCATCTCGAGTTGCTGCTTAATCCTACTGCAACATTCTACCTATTCCTCTATTTTATGTTAATTCAAAATCAACTAAAGTTGCTGCTTAATCAGACTGCAGCATTTAACTAATATTTGCATCATCCCAAATTGCTGCTTAATCATATTATGGATTCCACATATTCCTGAATTAACTATGTCTACAAATTCATCTCAAGTTCTTGCTAAATCAGACTTCAGCATTCCACCTATTTCTGCATTCACTGCTACTTCATTCAACACAAGTTGCTGCTAATCAAACTGCAGCATTCCACCTATTTCTGCATTCACTGCTACTTCAATTTAATCTCAAGTTGCTGCTTAATCAAACTGCAGCATTCCACCTATTTCTGCATTCACTGCTACTTCAATTTAATCTCAAGTTGCTGCTTAATCAAACTGCAGCATTACACCTAGTCCTGCATTTACTGCTACTTCAAGTTCAACACAAGATGCTCCTTAATCAGACTGCAGCAACTCCACTCACTTCTGCATAATCCCAAATTGCTGCTTAAACATATTGAAGAATTCCATATTTCCTTGAACTAACAGCTTTTACAAGATTATCTGATTAAGTTCCTACTTAATCAGACTGCATCATTCCACCTATTCCTGCATTCACTGCTGCAATACTTAACGTTCATCTCGACATCCAGGGTAGATCGTCTCAGGATCCTGCAAATCCCTGTGTACTGTGACATGGGCCCTTATACTGGATTCCAGTCACACTGAGAAATTTGGCCAAGCATCGTCAATCAAGGTACCAGAAGTAAAGATGGCTGCCGTCTTCTGGTCTACAGCACAAGTAATAAGGTGTTTGTTAAACCCACCTGGCGTTTGTTTAAAGGATATTTTCATTCTTGTGTATTTTTCTTTAACAATTAACAATATCAATAAAAGTATTTTTATATTTCTAACCTTGTCTGAGTGATTGAGGAACCCCCAGAAGGACCTGGGAACCTTTCTATATTATAATAAAGGACCTCCAGGGGCCAGCCAGTGTAAAGCACGTACAAGTGGGTGAGAGAAACACACTAGAGGGTATATTTACTAAAGTAAGGGTTTTTAGAAATGGAGATGTTGCCTATAGCAATCAATCAGATTCTACTTAACATTCATCTAGCACCTTCTAGAAGATAATAGCTAGAATCTGATTGGTTGCTATGAGCAACATCTCCACTAGTAAAAATCTTGTACCTTAGTTAATATACCCCATGGGCTGATTCTGAGTCAGACACAACTCTGACGAAATTCAGCTAATGGAAGTCTAACACGTGTATACGCCCATATTCTGAGTTGCACGGATCCCTGCATGTGCGGTAATCTCTGTTACTGTGCATGCTATGTGCAGGATATATGATTGCAATAGGCGTCTGCTCTGCATATGCACAATTTAGGAGACGGTTCTCAAATGTGAGTATGCCCAGTTGCCACAAGTAATGCCCATTTGACAGACGGATAGAAACTACTGAGATGTGTCTAACTCAGGATCGGCCAGAGATACATAAAGATGCATATAATCGCTGCGACACATGCGCACTACAGTTGTGGTCGAACTAGTGTGTGACTTACAATCAGACCCGCTATCCTTACACATATTATTACAGAAAGTTCATCGCACAACCTATTCCGCATCTTACATATAAGGGAGCGCTTTTTCTAATACGTTTTTCCTATTGTAATCGGCAGCGATGCTAGTTTATCATAATACAGGTGATACAGCTTATTGTAAAAAAGTTTCACCGATGACGTCATTTCGCCAGGCGGAAAAGTATCGCCGTATTCAATTTGAAAGACTTTCCGACTAGGTGGATAGTCAATGTAATGTAATAGACGGAAAACTTTCGCCTATGAATAACAGGCGGAAAAAAGTGTAGAATTGGGGTTTTGGGGTGAAACATTGTGGGAACCCCCGTCCAGCCTTCAGACAGTCCCCCAAAGGTAAACCGCATCAAAAAATATTTAAGAACACCCCAAAAAATCACTTTGAATTTGGGGGTGGAAAACAAATGTTGGGGCACAAAGTTAAAAACTAGCGAACTTCACTCTGGGGGGGTCCCCAAGTATGCCCCAGGTGTTTTTTTCATTGCAGGTGCTTGCGGCAGGTGGATTTTTCACAATTTTTTAAACTTAACTTTAGCAACTATAAAATATGCTGGCCCCCATTTTCAAGTACCCCAAATTTGCTGGGATAAGTTATTTTCTGCAAATAAAAATCCTGAATACTATTCTTCACCACTTATACAAAAACGCTATTTAGCAGCTATTGAGCCCGTTTAAAAACAACAAATACCTTCAGCAAGCCAAATCGGGGGTAACCATAGCTAACCCCCATGTCAGAGCATCTTTTGGGGGGTGTCAGGCTGATTTCCCCAAATCTGACAGGACTTTCCGCTTGTTTAAGTTTCGCCGGGTCCCGTTTTCACCTACTTTCAAACTGAATACGGGGATACGCGGGCACGCGCGCGATACTTTTCTGCCTGCAAAACACGTGATGTAGGCGAAAAGTCCAGGAGACGGAAAAGTATCGCGGGTCCGCTCAAATTGAATACGGGCCTATGTAATGCGCATACAATGTTTGCTGGGGGACCAGAAGCGCTATCACCACATATACACAATATATACTGTAATATAAGTCCAGCACTCCATTGTGTGACTGTACCAGTGCCCATATAAAGGAGTCTTCTTATCACTCAGAGGACAAAGGAATAAAATAGGTATATTTTCATATCTTCCTCACTGTTCCTCCTAGAGAAAGAGACCATCTGTGTGTATCATACTCGCCTACTTTTGAAAATGCATTTCAGGGAGATTGTGAAAGCAGCACCTATGAGCATGGCGGTAAAGTGGGCGTGTACTGCTACATCTGAGAGGCGTGTCATAAAATTGACTTTTATCCAAATGCAAATGAGCCCCAAAGCAGTCAGTAAGATCTATTTGTTGATGAAAACACACTATCACTTTTCAGAAAATACATGTAACCATAGGGATCATTGTGCCTTATAACCAATGCAGGAAAATGATAGTAATGATCCAATTTGAATGTAAATCTCTCTGTTTATTTTTATATATAACATATTCATAATGGCAGTAAGTTAGAATCAGGGAGATTGCTAGGCTCTTCAGGGAGACAGGGAGATTGCTACTGTTTCAGGGAGTCTCCCTGACAATGAGGGAGAGTTGGCAAGTATGGTGTGTATATACTGTTATCACACCATCACTGCCCCTATGTTTAATGTTATTCACTTCACAATATGATAACTTACATATCACAATAAGATTGTTCTCCAGGGTTTCAACCTCTGTAAACAGGGATGTACAGGACCATTCCTCATCCAAATTACAAAGGCTGCTATTGTGTATTACCCTGAACATTTATTACCAGTGGTGGCCCCTGGGGTGGGGCTGCAGCACAGTCCAAAATTCAAACAGGGGAGTCACACCAACTGCCAGTGATTCCTGCCCATCTATGGTTGGTAGCATATGAAATGACAGTGGGTGTGGCTCCCCTATTTGAATTTTGGACTGTGCTGCAGCCTCACCTCTGGAGCCACCACTGGTTATTACTGTACAATACAAACAAATAGAATAAAATCTCCCACCCAAGGGGGATATAGGGGGTCATTCAGACCCACTCGCAAGCGGCAGTACGCTCGCAAGTGGGTCGATGTTCCCCACTGCGCATGCACACGACGGAGGGAGCTCCGTCGTGCGCATGCGCGAGACCCGGCGAGCGAAGGACTTTCCTTCGCTCGGAGAGTCTCATCAAAGGGGGCGTGCTGTCGATGGTGACTGACAGCACGCCCCCTTTGGGGGGCGTGCCTGCCAGGCGGAGGCGTTCCCAAGGGAACGCCTACCGTCTGAAGCCGACCCCACTGACATCACTAGCGTCCTCCTGGATGCTCGTATAGCTGTGGGTCACCACCCACAGCATATACAAGCGTGGAAAAATGATGGTCGCGATGGTCTTGACCATCTTGACCATCGCGACCATCGGAACTGCGAGTGAAAGCCTGCGGTTGGGTTTCCGATGGTCGCGATGGTCAAGACCATCGCGACCATCTTTTGCACGCTCGTATATGCTGTGGGTGGTGACCCACAGCTATACGAGCATCCAGGAGGACGCTCCATATTAATGGAGGTGGGCCCTGATTCAGAGCGAGCGCCCTGGTCAGAGCGTCCGGCTCTGAATCAGGGCCATAATGCCTACCGCAATCCAGCAGAACAGTAATAATGACATTATTCCCTTGATGAATGTCCCGGGATAAGGGGTAATAAACAGAGAGACGCGGAATCTCTCACATTGAAGGCCATATGGATGATCTGCACCTAGCATAGGGCTGGTGAAAGGTTCAATGGTGCCACTGATGGTGGCGTATAAAGACGCACAAAGCCTGACAGTGGGCGTCTCAGTCCTTGTATATTTGGATGTACACCAGTTAGGGCATTGTAGCAGCATTAACCTAAAATCACAGACGCAACTGCTGCAAAAGGCGCGAGCAAGGCCGCAACTACGTCCAACTCAGAATCAGCTCCTATGAGGAGGAATCCCGCCCCCTTGATAGGCCCCACCCCCTCAACAGACCCCGCCCCATTAAAGCTGCTTCCATTAATTTCCCAGGCTGGTTTCCCATCCCAATCCGCCCCTGATCTCCTACATTGGCTATTGCAATCTATAGACGCAATTTTCACCAGCCCCATTGTATAGTAGGTGCAGATTGGCTTCCGATGTGAGCGATTATGTGTTTGAGATTGCAATCACTTCAGTGACACTCCCATAGCACGCCCATAGGACGGGCCATCTCCGTACATTTGCACCTCCCAGTCACTGCCCGGGAACGCCCAGTACATCATCTGTGTCTGACATCACCATTGCGTCCGATCATTAGGCACTTTGGGCCTCATTTATCAACGTGTATTAACATTCACATTGAGTGATAAAATTCATTGTGTATGATAATGGTGCTCCAGCCAATCATCTCCCAACTGTCATTTTTAACTGTCATTTTTCACACAGATGACAGTTGGGAGCTGATTGGCTGGAGCACCATTATCATATGTAGCGAGTTATATTACTCGTTGATTATGATAAAACTTGTTGATAAATAAGGCCCTCAATTTGTTTAACCAGTATGTTATGTGTGGTATTTACCCTCATGTATCAAACTCTTATTTTCCTACAGATAGTTGGCTTGCTTGCAGGGCTCTCTGACTCTTTGGGCCCTAGTCAATTTGAGGCGTTAAGTCCGGATCCACAGTAATTTACCGCCGATGACGTCATTATCGCCTGTTTTGGTTTTCCCCATACTCAATTTCAAAGTCAATGCAATGTAATAGGCGGTAAAGTATCGCCTATGAATGACAGGCGGTAAAAAGTGCAGAATTGGGATTTTGGGGTGCAACGTATTGGGAACCACCGTGCAGCCTTCAGTCAGTCCCCCAAACGTAATCTGTGTCAAAAAAAATAAAAAAAAAACTTAAGGACACCCCAAAAATTGACTTTGAAAAAGGGGGCAAAAAAAAAAAGTTCGGGTACAAACTTAAAAACTAGCGAACTTGACTCTGGGTGGGTCCCCAAGTATGCCCCAAGTGTTTTTTTGATTGCAGGTGTTTGCGCCAGGTGCATTTTTCACAATTGTTTTAAGTCACTTTAGCAAGTTTCAAATATGCTGAACCCCATTTTCAAGTACCCCAAATTTGAAGGGCATAGTTGTTTTGCCCTAAAAAAACTTCTAAATGCTCTTCTGCATCACCTTATTCAAAACCACATTTATGTAACGGCGTTCACACAGACAGGCACGCCTGCGTTTTTCAGACCACCCCATCGTCACCACCCCCAAATGCTGACAACCTGTCACTCACTCTGCGATGGATTTCTCTGTGCGTCCGTAGTCGCAATGCGATGCACGATGGCAAACAACAGCTCGATCTGCGTGCGTAATAGCCTTTGCATCCAGGTCTGAATCCAGCCCAATAATAATAATAATAATAATAATAATAACTGCACAATAACATTCCTCTTTTTCTGCATGTTAGATGGGATTATTATGGCTTATATTCAGCATACAATATATCCTTTCTTCATTCCTATTTACTCGCAGGAGTTTTTAAAGTGCAACAAAAAACCTTATCATCAAACTTGGCGTACATGACATAATGACGACCAGGGCTGATCTCATACATCACATAATTAGATGCACCAACCCAACACCCAACACAGAGCCGTAACTAGACTTTTTGATGCCCTGTGCCAGAAAGAGCATTGGCACCCACCTCATTTTTCAAAGGGACATAATGCACCCAAAAAAGGGCCATGGCTTCATGGGGAAGGGCCAGGGAAGAGATAGGAGAGGCCAGGAGATGCTGGGGATGAAATAAGAGGAAGCTACAAGCAAGAATGATAATAAACAGAAATTAGACAGGCCCAAACAGCGCCCCCTGCCCTGTGGTGCCCTGTGCGATGGCACCGGCCGCACTACCCTAGCTACGGCCCTGACCCAACAGCAAAGTAGCTCTGGAAACCATTTTTAAAATATTAGCAACTATGACAGCCTATAAAAGCAGATAACAGCTTTCAACAAGGCTTCTGGAGACTTGGATAAAGAAACTAGTTACAGCCACAATTATAATTAGGTATATAAATAGCTAAAGATGAATGTGGGGTTGTTGTTGTAGTCACTTACTTGCATTTGTTACCAAAATGAATGTTTCTTGTGTATAGAGGACCTGATTGCAGAGTTGTGCGCTACGCCAATGATTTTGCAAATGGAGGGATTTCTTTTTGTCATCGCGCAGGCGTCTGAGTCGCACTGCGCATGCGTCAAGGTTCAATATTGTAGTCACACACTGTGAGTCGTTCATCAGGCAAGGAGGTGGCAATGGGGAGTGTCGGCTAATACTGCAGGTGTGTGCTGACCGCTTAGGGTGTGTGTCACATCCTGCATCTGTGATCCTGTACGCAGGAAACATGGCTCCAGCGTCTCAGGTACGGCAGCCATTTTGAGTGACCATAGACCCACTGAAGGATTCGTTGTTTGCATAATCTGTATATATGTATAGCGCACACACATCACTGGCCCATTAATAAGCCCTATCTGTATATATGTATAGCGCACACACATCACTGGCCCATTAATAAGCCCTATCTGTATATATGTATAGCGCGCACACATCACTGGCCCATTAATAAGCCCTATCTGTATATATGTATAGCGCACACACATCACTGGCCCATTAATAAGCCCTATCTGTATATATGTATAGCGCACACACATCACTGGCCCATTAATAAGCCCTATCTGTATATATGTATAGCGCACACACATCACTGGCCCATTAATAAACCCTATCTGTATATATGTATAGCGCACACACATAACTGGCCCATTAATAAGCCTTATCTGTATATATGTATAGTGCACACAAATAACTGGCCCATTAATAAGCCCTATCTGTATATATGTATAGCGCACACACATAACTGACCCATTAATAAGCCCTATCTGTATATATGTATAGTGCACACACATAACTGGTCCATTAATAAGCCCTATCTGTATATATGTATAACGCACACACATAACTGGCCCATTAATAAGCCCTATCTGTATATATGTATAGCGCGCACAGATAACTGGCCCATTAATAAGCCCTATCTGTATATATGTATAGCGCACACACATAACTGGTCAATTAATAAGCCCTATCTGTATATATGTATTATGCACACACATAACTGGCCCATTAATAAGCCCTATCTGTATATATGTATAGCGCGCACAGATAACTGGCCCATTAATAAGCCCTATCTGTATATATGTATAGTGCACACACATAACTGGCCCATTAATAAGCCCTATCAGTAGATATGTATAGCACGCACATAACTGGCCCATTAATAAGCCCTATCTGTATATATGTATAGCGCGCACAGATAACTGGCCCATTAATAAGCCCTATCTGTATATATGTATAGTGCACGCACATAACTGGCCCATTAATAAGCCCTATCTGTATATATGTATAGCGCACACACATAACTGGCCCATTAATAAGCCCTATCTGTATATATGTATAGCGCGCACAGATAACTGGCCCATTAATAAGCTCTATCAGTATATATGTATAGTGAATGCACATAACTGGCCCATTAATAAGCCCTATCTGTATATATGTATAGCGCACACACATAACTGGCCCATTAATAAGCCCTATCTGTATATATGTATAGCGCACACACCTAACTGGCCCATTAATAAGCCCTATCTGTATATATGTATAGTGCACACAAATAACTGGCCCATTAATAAGCCCTATCTGTATATATGTATAGCGCACACACATAACTGACCCATTAATAAGCCCTATCTGTATATATGTATAGCGCACACACATAACTGGTCAATTAATAAGCCCTATCTGTATATATGTATTATGCACACACATAACTGGCCCATTAATAAGCCCTATCTGTATATATGTATAGCGCGCACAGATAACTGGCCCATTAATAAGCCCTATCTGTATATATGTATAGTGCACACACATAACTGGCCCATTAATAAGCCCTATCAGTAGATATGTATAGCACGCACATAACTGGCCCATTAATAAGCCCTATCTGTATATATGTATAGCGCGCACAGATAACTGGCCCATTAATAAGCCCTATCTGTATATATGTATAGTGCACGCACATAACTGGCCCATTAATAAGCCCTATCTGTATATATGTATAGCGCACACACATAACTGGCCCATTAATAAGCCCTATCTGTATATATGTATAGCGCGCACAGATAACTGGCCCATTAATAAGCCCTATCTGTTTATATGTATAGCGCACACACATAACTGGCCCATTAATAAGCCCTATCTGTATATATGTATAGTGCACGCACATAACTGGCCCATTAATAAGCCCTATCTGTATATATGTATAGCGCACACACATAACTGGCCCATTAATAAGCCCTATCTGTATATATGTATAGTGCACACACATAACTGGTCCATTAATAAGCCCTATCTGTATATATGTATAGTGTACACTAGGGGTGTGCAATGGCCACTTTTCGTGTTTTGTGTTTTGGTTTTGGATCTGGATCTTTCTTCGTGTTTTGGATCTGGATTGGTTTTGCCAAAACCACCCTTCCGTGTTTTGGGTTCTGGGTTTTGTGTTTTGGATCTGTATTTTTTTTTAAAAAAGCATAAAAACAGCTAAAATCACAGAATGTGTTGGTTTTTCTGCTCCTATGCTATTATTAACCTCAATAACCTTAATTTCCACTAATTTCCAGTCTATTCTGAACACCTCACACCTCACAATAGTGTTTTTATGTCCAAATGACTGCACCGAGGTAGCTGGATGACTATGCTAAGCGACACGAGTGGGCGGCACAAACACGCGACCCATCTAGGAGTGATACTGCAGTGGCAGACAGGATGGCAGTTTGAAAAACTAGGCCCCAAACTGTACATAATGCAAAGAAAAAAAAGAGGTGCAAGATGGAATTGTCTTTGGGCCCTCTCACCCACCCTTATGTTGTATAAACAGGACATGCACACTTTAACAAAGCAATCATTTCAGCGCCAGAGTCTGCCACACAACTGTGGCTGAAATGATTGGTTCGTTTGGGCCCCCACAAAACAAGCTGGCAATTAATCTGTCCCTGCACAAACTGGCTCTACGGAGGCAAGATGTCCTCATCCTCCTCATCCACCGATTCCTCACCCTCTTCAGTGTTGTGTACATCCTCATCCTCACAGAGTATTAACTCGTCCCCACTGGAATCCACCACCACAGGTCCCTCTGTACGTTCTCGAGGCTGGTCTCCCTGGAAGAGTTGATAATTCATTTTTATGAACATCATCTTCTCCACATTTTGTGGAAGCAACCTCCTACGCCTTTCGCTGACAAGGTTCCCGGCTGCACTAAACACTCTTTCGGAGTACACACTGGAGGGGGGGCAACTCAGGTAAAATAGAGCCAGTTTGTACAGGGGCCTCCAAATTGCCTCTTTTTCCTGCCAGTACAGGTATGGACTGTCTGACATGCCTACTTGGATGCTGTCACCGATGTAATCCTCCACCATTCTGTCAATGGTGACAGTATCATATGTAGTGACAGTAGACATGTCAGAAATTGTTGCCAGGTCCTTCAGTCCGGACCAGATGTCCAAACTTGGTCCTGCCTGCCCTGCATCACCGCCAGCGGGTTGCTTAGGATACCTAAGTTTTTTCCTGGCAGCCCCAGTTGCGGGAGAAAATGAAGGAGCTGTTGACGTGTCACGTTCCGCTTCAGCTGACAGTGTGTTCACCAGCAGGTCTTTGCACCTCTGCAGGCTTGTGTCGGCCGGAAAGAGAGACACCACATAGGCTTTAAACCTAGGATCGAGCACGGTGGCCAAAATGTAGTGGTCTGATTTCAACAGATTGACCACCCTGGAATCCTGGCAAAGCGAATGAAGGGCTTCATCAACAAGTCTCACATGCCGAGCGGAATCGCTCCATCTTAGCTCCTCCTTCACTTTCTCCAGCTGCTTCTGCAAAAGCCTGATGAGGGGAATGACCTGACTCAAGCTGGCAGTGTCTGAACTGACTTCACGTGTGGCAAGTTCGAAGAGCTGGAGAACCTTGCACAACACGGAAATCATTCTCCACTGCGCTTGAGTCAGGTGCATACCCCCTCCTTTGCCTATGTCATAGGTGGATGTATAGGCTTGAATGGCCTTTTGCTGCTCCTCCATCCTCTGAAGCATATAGAGGGTTGAGTTCCACCGCGTCACAACCTCTTGCTTCAGGTGATGGCGGGGCAGGTTCAAGAGTGTTTGCTGGCGCTCCAGTCTTCGGCACGCAGTCGCTGAATGGCGAAAGTGGACAGAAATTTTTCGGGCCACCCAAAGTGTCTCCTGAACGCCCCTGTCGCTTTTCAGAAAATTCTGCACCACCAAGTTTATTGTGTGAGCAAAACATGGGACGTGCTGAAATTTGCCCAGATGTAATGCCCGCACAATATTTTTGGCGTTGTCAGATATCACAAATCCCCAGGAGAGTCTAAGTGGGGTAAGCCACTGGGCGATGATTTCCCTCAGTTTCTCTAAGAGGTTGTCGGCGGTGTGCCTCTTACTAAAACCGGTGATACACAGCGTAGCCTGCCTTGTAACGAGCTGGTGTTTCTGAGATGCTGCTACTGGTGACGCTGCTGCTGCTGCTGCGTAAGGTGATACATCTACCCAGTGGGCTGTCACAGTCATATAGTCCTTAGTCTGCCCTGTTCCATTTGTCCACATGTCCGTGGTTAAGTGGACATTGGGTACAACGGCATTTTTCAGGACACTGAGGACACTTTTTCTGACGTTTCTGTACAGTCTCGGTATCGCCTGCCTAGTGAAGTGGAATCTAGACGGGATTTGGAACCGGGGACACACTACCTCCATCAATTGTTTAAATCCCACTGCACTAATGGCGGATACCGGACGCACATCTAACACCAACATAGCAGTCAAGGCCTCAGTTATACGTTTTGCTTCAGGATGACTGCTGTCGTACTTCATCCTCCTCGCTACGGACTGTTGGAGGGTCAATTGTTTAGTAAAAGTAGTGGTGTTCCTACTTCCTCTCTGGGATGATGAACGACTCCCAGCAGCAGCAACAGCAGCAGCGGCAGCAGGAGGCGTAGCAATGCAGGATCCTCCGGAGGAATCCCGGATAGGAGAGTCAGTCATGCCAGTGACATGGCCTGCAGGACTACTTCCGATCCTGACTAAGGAGGAAATTGATGAGGAGGGAGTTGACGGTGTGGTTTGCAGGCGCTTGGATACAACAGGACAACGGGATTTAGGTGTCCCTGGACTGCTTACGGTCTTAGCCAAAGTTTCTGAACTTGACAGTAACTTTTTATGAACGCGCTGCAGGTGCCGTATAAGGGAGGATGTTCCTAGGTGGTTAACGTCCCCACCCCTACTTATTCCACCTTTACATATGGTACATATGGCAAGACAGTTGTTGTCCGGATTTGGATAGAAATATTGCCAGACCAAAGAGGTTGAATGTTTGGTCTTCTGCCCAGGCATGACCGTGATGGGCTTTTTCATCCCACGGACAACAACTGTCTCCCCCGGAGCCTGATTTAAACAAACCACATCACCATCAGAATCCTCCTCGCCAACTTCCTCCTCAGCGCCAGCTACACCAGTATCCTCATCCTGTTGTACTTCAACAGTGACATCTTCAATTTGCATATCAGCAAGTGGACTGTGGGTGCTCCTTTCAGCACTTGCAGGGGGCGTGCAAATGGTGGAAAGAGCCACCTCTTCCCGTCCAGTGCTGGGAAGGACAGCACACTTGGTCTCTCCTTGGGGATTTGTGATATCTTCTTAGAAAGCACAGTTCTTCGCAGTGCTTTTGCTAGCTTAACTCGTTTGATTTTTTTAGTGGGAGGAGAGCTTCCATCGTCATGTGAAGCTGAACCACTAGTCATGAACATAGGGAAAGACCTTAGCCATTCCTTGCCACTCCGTGTCGTAAATGGCATATTAGCAAGTTTACGTTTCTCTTCAGATGATTTAAATGTTTTTTTCAAGATCATTTTCCTGAACTTTGTCATTTGGGATTGTATGTGCCCTCTACTATGACATTGGGCATCGGCCTTGGCAGACGACGTTGATGGCATGTTATCGTCTATGTCATGACTAGTGGCAGCAGCTTCAGCACTAGGAGGAAGTGGTTCTTGATCTTTCCCTATTTTATTTTTATCGGAGAAAGTTTGGTCCTCCATTTATGTTATATTGATAATACGTGCGGCTAAGGCGCACACAAACACAGAAAATAATATTTTATTTTGTTTGGACTGCCCTTTGGGGGTTACAGCACCCTTTAGCGGTCAATCTAGCCGGCCTTTTACTTATGGGACACAGGCGCACGCTTGGCACCACTTTGTTGATGCACGTGCGGCTACTGCGCACACAATTCACAAACACAAAAAAATATATTTTTTTATTTTGTTTTTCGTGCCCTTTGGGGGTTACAGCACCTTTTAATGGACAAGCCAGCTGGCCTTTTACTTATGGGACACAGGCGCACGCTTGGCGCTGCTCCTTCGTTGATGCACGTGCAGCCACAGTGCACACAATTCACAAACACAGAAAAATCTATATTTTTATTTTGTTTGGAGTGCCCTTTGGGGGTTACAGCACCCTTTAACAGACAAGCCAGCCGGCCTTTTACTTATGGGACACAGGCGCACGCTTGGCGCTGCTCCTTCGTTGATGCACGTGCAGCCACAGTGCACACAATTCACAAACACAGAAAAATATATTTTTTTATTTTGTTTGGAGTGCCCTTTGGGGGTTACAGCACCCTTTAACGGACAAGCCAGCCGGCCTTTTACTTATGGGACACAGGCGCACGCTTGGCGCTGCTCTTTGTTGATGCACGTGCAGCCACAGTGCACACAATTCACAAACACAGAAAAATATATATCTTTTTATTTTGTTTGGAGTGCCCTTTGGGGGTTACAGCACCCTTTAACGGACAAGCCAGCCGGCCTTTTACTTATGGGACACAGGCGCACGCTTGGCACTACTTTGTTGATGCACGTGCGGCTACTGCGCACACAATTCACAAACACAGAAAATATTTTTTTATTTTGTTTGGAGTGTACTTTGGGGGTTACAGCACGCTTTAGTGGTCAATCCAGCCGGCCCTTTATTTATGGGACACAGGCGCACGCTTGGCACTACTTTGTTGATGCACGTGCGGCTACTGCGCACACAATTCACAAACACAAAAAAATATATTTTTTTACTTTGTTTGGAGTGCCCTTTGGGGGTTACAGCACCCTTTAACGGACAAGCCAGCCGGCATTTTACTTATGGGACACAGGCGCACGCTTGGCGCTGCTCCTTAGTTGATGCATGTGCAGCCATAGTGCACACAATTCACAAACACAGAAAAAATATTTTTTTTTAGCACTTGGGGGGAGCACCCCTGATGGACAGAGCATCCCCTGGACAATACTACAGCACCCCTTTAGGACTGGGACACTGCACAGGACTTTGGAGTGGACACAGCCCCTATGGACAACTGACTGCACAACACAGTTCAGCCAGCCCCTATGGACTTTGAAGTAGTGGACACAGCCCCTATGGACAACAGCAGCACAGCACAACACTACACTGCACTACACTACAACACTACACTACACAGCCCTGCCAGCCCTAACTCCCACCCTCCCTCTTCACTGTCCACAGCCGAGTGAGAAAATGGCGCCGACGCGGGTACCTTATATAGGATCCAAAACCTGCGAGACCCAGAAGGCGGGATGATGACGTTTTGCCTCGATTTCAGATCCGAGTCAGGCGGAAAAAGTCGAGCCTGACTCGGATCGGCCTCGGATCGGGGGGGCTCGGGGGGTTCGGATTTCAGAAATCCGAACCCGCTCACCCCTAGTGTACACACATCACTGGCCCATTAATAAGCTCTATCTGTATATATGTATAGCGCACACACATAACTGGTCCATTAATAAGCCCTATCTGTATATATGTATAGTGTACACACATAACTGGCCAATTAAAAAGCTCTATCTGTATATATGTATAGCGCACACACATAACTGGTCCATTAATAAGCCCTATCTGTATATATGTATAACGCACACACATAACTAGCCCATTAATAAGCCCTATCTGTATGTATGTATAGCACACGCCCATAACTGGCCTATTAATAAGCCCTATCTGAATATATGTATAGCGCACACATAACTGGCCCATTAATAAGCCCTATCTGTATATATGTATAGCGCACACACATAACTGGCCCATTAATAAGCCCTATCTGTATATATGTATAGCGCACACACATAACTGGCCCATTAATAAGCCCTATCTGTATATATGTATAGCGCACACACATAACTGGCCCATTAATAAGCCCTATCTGTATATATGTATAGTGCACACACATAACTGGTCCATTAATAAGCCCTATCTGTATATATGTATAGTGTACACTAGGGGTGTGCAATGGCCACTTTTCGTGTTTTGTGTTTTGGTTTTGGATCTGGATCTTTCTTCGTGTTTTGGATCTGGATTGGTTTTGCCAAAACCACCCTTCCGTGTTTTGGGTTCTGGGTTTTGTGTTTTGGATCTGTATTTTTTTTTAAAAAAGCATAAAAACAGCTAAAATCACAGAATGTGTTGGTTTTTCTGCTCCTATGCTATTATTAACCTCAATAACCTTAATTTCCACTAATTTCCAGTCTATTCTGAACACCTCACACCTCACAATAGTGTTTTTATGTCCAAATGACTGCACCGAGGTAGCTGGATGACTATGCTAAGCGACACGAGTGGGCGGCACAAACACGCGACCCATCTAGGAGTGATACTGCAGTGGCAGACAGGATGGCAGTTTGAAAAACTAGGCCCCAAACTGTACATAATGCAAAAAAAAAAAAGAGGTGCAAGATGGAATTGTCTTTGGGCCCTCTCACCCACCCTTATGTTGTATAAACAGGACATGCACACTTTAACAAAGCAATCATTTCAGCGCCAGAGTCTGCCACACAACTGTGGCTGAAATGATTGGTTCGTTTGGGCCCCCACAAAACAAGCTGGCAATTAATCTGTCCCTGCACAAACTGGCTCTACGGAGGCAAGATGTCCTCATCCTCCTCATCCACCGATTCCTCACCCTCTTCAGTGTTGTGTACATCCTCATCCTCACAGAGTATTAACTCGTCCCCACTGGAATCCACCACCACAGGTCCCTCTGTACGTTCTCGAGGCTGGTCTCCCTGGAAGAGTTGATAATTCATTTTTATGAACATCATCTTCTCCACATTTTGTGGAAGCAACCTCCTACGCCTTTCGCTGACAAGGTTCCCGGCTGCACTAAACACTCTTTCGGAGTACACACTGGAGGGGGGGCAACTCAGGTAAAATAGAGCCAGTTTGTACAGGGGCCTCCAAATTGCCTCTTTTTCCTGCCAGTACAGGTATGGACTGTCTGACATGCCTACTTGGATGCTGTCACCGATGTAATCCTCCACCATTCTGTCAATGGTGACAGTATCATATGTAGTGACAGTAGACATGTCAGAAATTGTTGCCAGGTCCTTCAGTCCGGACCAGATGTCCAAACTTGGTCCTGCCTGCCCTGCATCACCGCCAGCGGGTTGCTTAGGATACCTAAGTTTTTTCCTGGCAGCCCCAGTTGCGGGAGAAAATGAAGGAGCTGTTGACGTGTCACGTTCCGCTTCAGCTGACAGTGTGTTCACCAGCAGGTCTTTGCACCTCTGCAGGCTTGTGTCGGCCGGAAAGAGAGACACCACATAGGCTTTAAACCTAGGATCGAGCACGGTGGCCAAAATGTAGTGGTCTGATTTCAACAGATTGACCACCCTGGAATCCTGGCAAAGCGAATGAAGGGCTTCATCAACAAGTCTCACATGCCGAGCGGAATCGCTCCATCTTAGCTCCTCCTTCACTTTCTCCAGCTGCTTCTGCAAAAGCCTGATGAGGGGAATGACCTGACTCAAGCTGGCAGTGTCTGAACTGACTTCACGTGTGGCAAGTTCGAAGAGCTGGAGAACCTTGCACAACACGGAAATCATTCTCCACTGCGCTTGAGTCAGGTGCATACCCCCTCCTTTGCCTATGTCATAGGTGGATGTATAGGCTTGAATGGCCTTTTGCTGCTCCTCCATCCTCTGAAGCATATAGAGGGTTGAGTTCCACCGCGTCACAACCTCTTGCTTCAGGTGATGGCGGGGCAGGTTCAAGAGTGTTTGCTGGCGCTCCAGTCTTCGGCACGCAGTCGCTGAATGGCGAAAGTGGACAGAAATTTTTCGGGCCACCCAAAGTGTCTCCTGAACGCCCCTGTCGCTTTTCAGAAAATTCTGCACCACCAAGTTTATTGTGTGAGCAAAACATGGGACGTGCTGAAATTTGCCCAGATGTAATGCCCGCACAATATTTTTGGCGTTGTCAGATATCACAAATCCCCAGGAGAGTCTAAGTGGGGTAAGCCACTGGGCGATGATTTCCCTCAGTTTCTCTAAGAGGTTGTCGGCGGTGTGCCTCTTACTAAAACCGGTGATACACAGCGTAGCCTGCCTTGTAACGAGCTGGCGTTTCTGAGATGCTGCTACTGGTGACGCTGCTGCTGCTGCTGCGTAAGGTGATACATCTACCCAGTGGGCTGTCACAGTCATATAGTCCTTAGTCTGCCCTGTTCCATTTGTCCACATGTCCGTGGTTAAGTGGACATTGGGTACAACGGCATTTTTCAGGACACTGAGGACACTTTTTCTGACGTTTCTGTACAGTCTCGGTATCGCCTGCCTAGTGAAGTGGAATCTAGACGGGATTTGGAACCGGGGACACACTACCTCCATCAATTGTTTAAATCCCACTGCACTAATGGCGGATACCGGACGCACATCTAACACCAACATAGCAGTCAAGGCCTCAGTTATACGTTTTGCTTCAGGATGACTGCTGTCGTACTTCATCCTCCTCGCTACGGACTGTTGGAGGGTCAATTGTTTAGTAAAAGTAGTGGTGTTCCTACTTCCTCTCTGGGATGATGAACGACTCCCAGCAGCAGCAACAGCAGCAGCGGCAGCAGGAGGCGTAGCAATGCAGGATCCTCCGGAGGAATCCCGGATAGGAGAGTCAGTCATGCCAGTGACATGGCCTGCAGGACTACTTCCGATCCTGACTAAGGAGGAAATTGATGAGGAGGGAGTTGACGGTGTGGTTTGCAGGCGCTTGGATACAACAGGACAACGGGATTTAGGTGTCCCTGGACTGCTTACGGTCTTAGCCAAAGTTTCTGAACTTGACAGTAACTTTTTATGAACGCGCTGCAGGTGCCGTATAAGGGAGGATGTTCCTAGGTGGTTAACGTCCCCACCCCTACTTATTCCACCTTTACATATGGTACATATGGCAAGACAGTTGTTGTCCGGATTTGGATAGAAATATTGCCAGACCAAAGAGGTTGAATGTTTGGTCTTCTGCCCAGGCATGACCGTGATGGGCTTTTTCATCCCACGGACAACAACTGTCTCCCCCGGAGCCTGATTTAAACAAACCACATCACCATCAGAATCCTCCTCGCCAACTTCCTCCTCAGCGCCAGCTACACCAGTATCCTCATCCTGTTGTACTTCAACAGTGACATCTTCAATTTGCATATCAGCAAGTGGACTGTGGGTGCTCCTTTCAGCACTTGCAGGGGGCGTGCAAATGGTGGAAAGAGCCACCTCTTCCCGTCCAGTGCTGGGAAGGACAGCACACTTGGTCTCTCCTTGGGGATTTGTGATATCTTCTTAGAAAGCACAGTTCTTCGCAGTGCTTTTGCTAGCTTAACTCGTTTGATTTTTTTAGTGGGAGGAGAGCTTCCATCGTCATGTGAAGCTGAACCACTAGTCATGAACATAGGGAAAGACCTTAGCCATTCCTTGCCACTCCGTGTCGTAAATGGCATATTAGCAAGTTTACGTTTCTCTTCAGATGATTTAAATGTTTTTTTCAAGATCATTTTCCTGAACTTTGTCATTTGGGATTGTATGTGCCCTCTACTATGACATTGGGCATCGGCCTTGGCAGACGACGTTGATGGCATGTTATCGTCTATGTCATGACTAGTGGCAGCAGCTTCAGCACTAGGAGGAAGTGGTTCTTGATCTTTCCCTATTTTATTTTTATCGGAGAAAGTTTGGTCCTCCATTTATGTTATATTGATAATACGTGCGGCTAAGGCGCACACAAACACAGAAAATAATATTTTATTTTGTTTGGACTGCCCTTTGGGGGTTACAGCACCCTTTAGCGGTCAATCTAGCCGGCCTTTTACTTATGGGACACAGGCGCACGCTTGGCACCACTTTGTTGATGCACGTGCGGCTACTGCGCACACAATTCACAAACACAAAAAAATATATTTTTTTATTTTGTTTTTCGTGCCCTTTGGGGGTTACAGCACCTTTTAATGGACAAGCCAGCTGGCCTTTTACTTATGGGACACAGGCGCACGCTTGGCGCTGCTCCTTCGTTGATGCACGTGCAGCCACAGTGCACACAATTCACAAACACAGAAAAATCTATATTTTTATTTTGTTTGGAGTGCCCTTTGGGGGTTACAGCACCCTTTAACAGACAAGCCAGCCGGCCTTTTACTTATGGGACACAGGCGCACGCTTGGCGCTGCTCCTTCGTTGATGCACGTGCAGCCACAGTGCACACAATTCACAAACACAGAAAAATATATTTTTTTATTTTGTTTGGAGTGCCCTTTGGGGGTTACAGCACCCTTTAACGGACAAGCCAGCCGGCCTTTTACTTATGGGACACAGGCGCACGCTTGGCGCTGCTCTTTGTTGATGCACGTGCAGCCACAGTGCACACAATTCACAAACACAGAAAAATATATATCTTTTTATTTTGTTTGGAGTGCCCTTTGGGGGTTACAGCACCCTTTAACGGACAAGCCAGCCGGCCTTTTACTTATGGGACACAGGCGCACGCTTGGCACTACTTTGTTGATGCACGTGCGGCTACTGCGCACACAATTCACAAACACAGAAAATATTTTTTTATTTTGTTTGGAGTGTACTTTGGGGGTTACAGCACGCTTTAGTGGTCAATCCAGCCGGCCCTTTATTTATGGGACACAGGCGCACGCTTGGCACTACTTTGTTGATGCACGTGCGGCTACTGCGCACACAATTCACAAACACAAAAAAATATATTTTTTTACTTTGTTTGGAGTGCCCTTTGGGGGTTACAGCACCCTTTAACGGACAAGCCAGCCGGCATTTTACTTATGGGACACAGGCGCACGCTTGGCGCTGCTCCTTAGTTGATGCATGTGCAGCCATAGTGCACACAATTCACAAACACAGAAAAAATATTTTTTTTTAGCACTTGGGGGGAGCACCCCTGATGGACAGAGCATCCCCTGGACAATACTACAGCACCCCTTTAGGACTGGGACACTGCACAGGACTTTGGAGTGGACACAGCCCCTATGGACAACTGACTGCACAACACAGTTCAGCCAGCCCCTATGGACTTTGAAGTAGTGGACACAGCCCCTATGGACAACAGCAGCACAGCACAACACTACACTGCACTACACTACAACACTACACTACACAGCCCTGCCAGCCCTAACTCCCACCCTCCCTCTTCACTGTCCACAGCCGAGTGAGAAAATGGCGCCGACGCGGGTACCTTATATAGGATCCAAAACCTGCGAGACCCAGAAGGCGGGATGATGACGTTTTGCCTCGATTTCAGATCCGAGTCAGGCGGAAAAAGTCGAGCCTGACTCGGATCGGCCTCGGATCGGGGGGGCTCGGGGGGTTCGGATTTCAGAAATCCGAACCCGCTCACCCCTAGTGTACACACATCACTGGCCCATTAATAAGCTCTATCTGTATATATGTATAGCGCACACACATAACTGGTCCATTAATAAGCCCTATCTGTATATATGTATAGTGTACACACATAACTGGCCAATTAAAAAGCTCTATCTGTATATATGTATAGCGCACACACATAACTGGTCCATTAATAAGCCCTATCTGTATATATGTATAACGCACACACATAACTAGCCCATTAATAAGCCCTATCTGTATGTATAGCACACGCCCATAACTGGCCTATTAATAAGCCCTATCTGAATATATGTATAGCGCACACATAACTGGCCCATTAATAAGCCCTATCTGTATATATGTATAGCGCACACACATAACTGGCCCATTAATAAGCCCTATCTGTATATATGTATAGCGCACACACATAACTGGCCCATTAATAAGCCCTATCTGTATATATGTATAGTGCACACAAATAACTGGCCCATTAATAAGCCCTATCTGTATATATGTATAGCGCACACACATAACTGACCCATTAATAAGCCCTATCTGTATATATGTATAGCGCACACACATAACTGGTCAATTAATAAGCCCTATCTGTATATATGTATTATGCACACACATAACTGGCCCATTAATAAGCCCTATCTGTATATATGTATAGCGCGCACAGATAACTGGCCCATTAATAAGCCCTATCTGTATATATGTATAGTGCACACACATAACTGGCCCATTAATAAGCCCTATCAGTAGATATGTATAGCACGCACATAACTGGCCCATTAATAAGCCCTATCTGTATATATGTATAGCGCGCACAGATAACTGGCCCATTAATAAGCCCTATCTGTATATATGTATAGTGCACGCACATAACTGGCCCATTAATAAGCCCTATCTGTATATATGTATAGCGCACACACATAACTGGCCCATTAATAAGCCCTATCTGTATATATGTATAGCGCGCACAGATAACTGGCCCATTAATAAGCCCTATCTGTTTATATGTATAGCGCACACACATAACTGGCCCATTAATAAGCCCTATCTGTATATATGTATAGTGCACGCACATAACTGGCCCATTAATAAGCCCTATCTGTATATATGTATAGTGCACACACATAACTGGCCCATTAATAAGCCCTATCTGTATATATGTATAGTGCACACACATAACTGGTCCATTAATAAGCCCTATCTGTATATATGTATAGTGTACACTAGGGGTGTGCAATGGCCACTTTTCGTGTTTTGTGTTTTGGTTTTGGATCTGGATCTTTCTTCGTGTTTTGGATCTGGATTGGTTTTGCCAAAACCACCCTTCCGTGTTTTGGGTTCTGGGTTTTGTGTTTTGGATCTGTATTTTTTTTAAAAAAAGCATAAAAACAGCTAAAATCACAGAATGTGTTGGTTTTTCTGCTCCTATGCTATTATTAACCTCAATAACCTTAATTTCCACTAATTTCCAGTCTATTCTGAACACCTCACACCTCACAATAGTGTTTTTATGTCCAAAAGACTGCACCGAGGTAGCTGGATGACTATGCTAAGCGACACGAGTGGGCGGCACAAACACGCGACCCATCTAGGAGTGATACTGCAGTGGCAGACAGGATGGCAGTTTGAAAAACTAGGCCCCAAACTGTACATAATGCAAAGAAAAAAAAGAGGTGCAAGATGGAATTGTCTTTGGGCCCTCTCACCCACCCTTATGTTGTATAAACAGGACATGCACACTTTAACAAAGCAATCATTTCAGCGCCAGAGTCTGCCACACAACTGTGGCTGAAATGATTGGTTCGTTTGGGCCCCCACAAAACAAGCTGGCAATTAATCTGTCCCTGCACAAACTGGCTCTACGGAGGCAAGATGTCCTCATCCTCCTCATCCACCGATTCCTCACCCTCTTCAGTGTTGTGTACATCCTCATCCTCACAGAGTATTAACTCGTCCCCACTGGAATCCACCACCACAGGTCCCTCTGTACGTTCTCGAGGCTGGTCTCCCTGGAAGAGTTGATAATTCATTTTTATGAACATCATCTTCTCCACATTTTGTGGAAGCAACCTCCTACGCCTTTCGCTGACAAGGTTCCCGGCTGCACTAAACACTCTTTCGGAGTACACACTGGAGGGGGGGCAACTCAGGTAAAATAGAGCCAGTTTGTACAGGGGCCTCCAAATTGCCTCTTTTTCCTGCCAGTACAGGTATGGACTGTCTGACATGCCTACTTGGATGCTGTCACCGATGTAATCCTCCACCATTCTGTCAATGGTGACAGTATCATATGTAGTGACAGTAGACATGTCAGAAATTGTTGCCAGGTCCTTCAGTTCGGACCAGATGTCCAAACTTGGTCCTGCCTGCCCTGCATCACCGCCAGCGGGTTGCTTAGGATACCTAAGTTTTTTTCTGGCAGCCCCAGTTGCGGGAGAAAATGAAGGAGCTGTTGACGTGTCACGTTCCGCTTCAGCTGACAGTGTGTTCACCAGCAGGTCTTTGCACCTCTGCAGGCTTGTGTCGGCCGGAAAGAGAGACACCACATAGGCTTTAAACCTAGGATCGAGCACGGTGGCCAAAATGTAGTGGTCTGATTTCAACAGATTGACCACCCTGGAATCCTGGCAAAGCGAATGAAGGGCTTCATCAACAAGTCTCACATGCCGAGCGGAATCGCTCCATCTTAGCTCCTCCTTCACTTTCTCCAGCTGCTTCTGCAAAAGCCTGATGAGGGGAATGACCTGACTCAAGCTGGCAGTGTCTGAACTGACTTCACGTGTGGCAAGTTCGAAGAGCTGGAGAACCTTGCACAACACGGAAATCATTCTCCACTGCGCTTGAGTCAGGTGCATACCCCCTCCTTTGCCTATGTCATAGGTGGATGTATAGGCTTGAATGGCCTTTTGCTGCTCCTCCATCCTCTGAAGCATATAGAGGGTTGAGTTCCACCGCGTCACAACCTCTTGCTTCAGGTGATGGCGGGGCAGGTTCAAGAGTGTTTGCTGGCGCTCCAGTCTTCGGCACGCAGTCGCTGAATGGCGAAAGTGGACAGAAATTTTTCGGGCCACCCAAAGTGTCTCCTGAACGCCCCTGTCGCTTTTCAGAAAATTCTGCACCACCAAGTTTATTGTGTGAGCAAAACATGGGACGTGCTGAAATTTGCCCAGATGTAATGCCCGCACAATATTTTTGGCGTTGTCAGATATCACAAATCCCCAGGAGAGTCTAAGTGGGGTAAGCCACTGGGCGATGATTTCCCTCAGTTTCTCTAAGAGGTTGTCGGCGGTGTGCCTCTTACTAAAACCGGTGATACACAGCGTAGCCTGCCTTGTAACGAGCTGGCGTTTCTGAGATGCTGCTACTGGTGACGCTGCTGCTGCGTAAGGTGATACATCTACCCAGTGGGCTGTCACAGTCATATAGTCCTTAGTCTGCCCTGTTCCATTTGTCCACATGTCCGTGGTTAAGTGGACATTGGGTACAACGGCATTTTTCAGGACACTGAGGACACTTTTTCTGACGTTTCTGTACAGTCTCGGTATCGCCTGCCTAGTGAAGTGGAATCTAGACGGGATTTGGAACCGGGGACACACTACCTCCATCAATTGTTTAAATCCCACTGCACTAATGGCGGATACCGGACGCACATCTAACACCAACATAGCAGTCAAGGCCTCAGTTATACGTTTTGCTTCAGGATGACTGCTGTCGTACTTCATCCTCCTCGCTACGGACTGTTGGAGGGTCAATTGTTTAGTAAAAGTAGTGGTGTTCCTACTTCCTCTCAGGGATGATGAACGACTCCCAGCAGCAGCAACAGCAGCAGCGGCAGCAGGAGGCGTAGCAATGCAGGATCCTCCGGAGGAATCCCGGATAGGAGAGTCAGTCATGCCAGTGACATGGCCTGCAGGACTACTTCCGATCCTGACTAAGGAGGAAATTGATGAGGAGGGAGTTGACGGTGTGGTTTGCAGGCGCTTGGATACAACAGGACAACGGGATTTAGGTGTCCCTGGACTGCTTACGGTCTTAGCCAAAGTTTCTGAACTTGACAGTAACTTTTTATGAACGCGCTGCAGGTGCCGTATAAGGGAGGATGTTCCTAGGTGGTTAACGTCCCCACCCCTACTTATTCCACCTTTACATATGGTACATATGGCAAGACAGTTGTTGTCCGGATTTGGATAGAAATATTGCCAGACCAAAGAGGTTGAATGTTTGGTCTTCTGCCCAGGCATGACCGTGATGGGCTTTTTCATCCCACGGACAACAACTGTCTCCCCCGGAGCCTGATTTAAACAAACCACATCACCATCAGAATCCTCCTCGCCAACTTCCTCCTCAGCGCCAGCTACACCAGTATCCTCATCCTGTTGTACTTCAACAGTGACATCTTCAATTTGCATATCAGCAAGTGGACTGTGGGTGCTCCTTTCAGCACTTGCAGGGGGCGTGCAAATGGTGGAAAGAGCCACCTCTTCCCGTCCAGTGCTGGGAAGGACAGCACACTTGGTCTCTCCTTGGGGATTTGTGATATCTTCTTAGAAAGCACAGTTCTTCGCAGTGCTTTTGCTAGCTTAACTCGTTTGATTTTTTTAGTGGCAGGAGAGCTTCCATCGTCATGTGAAGCTGAACCACTAGTCATGAACATAGGGAAAGACCTTAGCCATTCCTTGCCACTCCGTGTCGTAAATGGCATATTAGCAAGTTTACGTTTCTCTTCAGATGATTTAAATGTTTTTTTCAAGATCATTTTCCTGAACTTTGTCATTTGGGATTGTATGTGCCCTCTACTATGACATTGGGCATTGGCCTTGGCAGACGACGTTGATGGCATGTTATCGTCTATGTCATGACTAGTGGCAGCAGCTTCAGCACTAGGAGGAAGTGGTTCTTGATCTTTCCCTATTTTATTTTTATCGGAGAAAGTTTGGTCCTCCATTTATGTTATATTGATAATACGTGCGGCTAAGGCGCACACAAACACAGAAAATAATATTTTATTTTGTTTGGACTGCCCTTTGGGGGTTACAGCACCCTTTAGCGGTCAATCTAGCCGGCCTTTTACTTATGGGACACAGGCGCACGCTTGGCACCACTTTGTTGATGCACGTGCGGCTACTGCGCACACAATTCACAAACACAAAAAAATATATTTTTTTATTTTGTTTTTCGTGCCCTTTGGGGGTTACAGCACCTTTTAATGGACAAGCCAGCTGGCCTTTTACTTATGGGACACAGGCGCACGCTTGGCGCTGCTCCTTCGTTGATGCACGTGCAGCCAGTGCACACAATTCACAAACACAGAAAAATCTATATTTTTATTTTGTTTGGAGTGCCCTTTGGGGGTTACAGCACCCTTTAACAGACAAGCCAGCCGGCCTTTTACTTATGGGACACAGGCGCACGCTTGGCGCTGCTCCTTCGTTGATGCACGTGCAGCCACAGTGCACACAATTCACAAACACAGAAAAATATATTTTTTTATTTTGTTTGGAGTGCCCTTTGGGGGTTACAGCACCCTTTAACGGACAAGCCAGCCGGCCTTTTACTTATGGGACACAGGCGCACGCTTGGCGCTGCTCTTTGTTGATGCACGTGCAGCCACAGTGCACACAATTCACAAACACAGAAAAATATATATCTTTTTATTTTGTTTGGAGTGCCCTTTGGGGGTTACAGCACCCTTTAACGGACAAGCCAGCCGGCCTTTTACTTATGGGACACAGGCGCACGCTTGGCACTACTTTGTTGATGCACGTGCGGCTACTGCGCACACAATTCACAAACACAGAAAATATTTTTTTATTTTGTTTGGAGTGTACTTTGGGGGTTACAGCACGCTTTAGTGGTCAATCCAGCCGGCCCTTTATTTATGGGACACAGGCGCACGCTTGGCACTACTTTGTTGATGCACGTGCGGCTACTGCGCACACAATTCACAAACACAAAAAAATATATTTTTTTACTTTGTTTGGAGTGCCCTTTGGGGGTTACAGCACCCTTTAACGGACAAGCCAGCCGGCATTTTACTTATGGGACACAGGCGCACGCTTGGCGCTGCTCCTTAGTTGATGCATGTGCAGCCACAGTGCACACAATTCACAAACACAGAAAAAATATTTTTTTTTAGCACTTGGGGGGAGCACCCCTGATGGACAGAGCATCCCCTGGACAATACTACAGCACCCCTTTAGGACTGGGACACTGCACAGGACTTTGGAGTGGACACAGCCCCTATGGACAACTGACTGCACAACACAGTTCAGCCAGCCCCTATGGACTTTGAAGTAGTGGACACAGCCCCTATGGACAACAGCAGCACAGCACAACACTACACTGCACTACACTACAACACTACACTACACAGCCCTGCCAGCCCTAACTCCCACCCTCCCTCTTCACTGTCCACAGCCGAGTGAGAAAATGGCGCCGACGCGGGTACCTTATATAGGATCCAAAACCTGCGAGACCCAGAAGGCGGGATGATGACGTTTTGCCTCGATTTCAGATCCGAGTCAGGCGGAAAAAGTCGAGCCTGACTCGGATCGGCCTCGGATCGGGGGGGCTCGGGGGGTTCGGATTTCAGAAATCCGAACCCGCTCACCCCTAGTGTACACACATCACTGGCCCATTAATAAGCTCTATCTGTATATATGTATAGCGCACACACATAACTGGTCCATTAATAAGCCCTATCTGTATATATGTATAGTGTACACACATAACTGGCCAATTAAAAAGCTCTATCTGTATATATGTATAGCGCACACACATAACTGGTCCATTAATAAGCCCTATCTGTATATATGTATAACGCACACACATAACTAGCCCATTAATAAGCCCTATCTGTATGTATGTATAGCACACGCCCATAACTGGCCTATTAATAAGCCCTATCTGAATATATGTATAGCGCACACATAACTGGCCCATTAATAAGCCCTATCTGTATATATGTATAGCGCACACACATAACTGGCCCATTAATAAGCCCTATCTGTATATATGTATAGCGCACACACATAACTGGCCCATTAATAAGCCCTATCTGTATATATGTATAGTGCACACAAATAACTGGCCCATTAATAAGCCCTATCTGTATATATGTATAGCGCACACACATAACTGACCCATTAATAAGCCCTATCTGTATATATGTATAGCGCACACACATAACTGGTCAATTAATAAGCCCTATCTGTATATATGTATTATGCACACACATAACTGGCCCATTAATAAGCCCTATCTGTATATATGTATAGCGCGCA
Organism: Taudactylus pleione; assembly: GCA_031769625.1. Taxonomy (NCBI): domain Eukaryota; kingdom Metazoa; phylum Chordata; class Amphibia; order Anura; family Myobatrachidae; genus Taudactylus; species Taudactylus pleione. Next base: position 6,415,039 of record JAUIMM010000841.1, on the reverse strand, counting down.
CAGATAACTGGCCCATTAATAAGCCCTATCTGTATATATGTATAGTGCACACACATAACTGGCCCATTAATAAGCCCTATCAGTAGATATGTATAGCACGCACATAACTGGCCCATTAATAAGCCCTATCTGTATATATGTATAGCGCGCACAGATAACTGGCCCATTAATAAGCCCTATCTGTATATATGTATAGTGCACGCACATAACTGGCCCATTAATAAGCCCTATCTGTATATATGTATAGCGCACACACATAACTGGCCCATTAATAAGCCCTATCTGTATATATGTATAGCGCGCACAGATAACTGGCCCATTAATAAGCCCTATCTGTTTATATGTATAGCGCACACACATAACTGGCCCATTAATAAGCCCTATCTGTATATATGTATAGTGCACGCACATAACTGGCCCATTAATAAGCCCTATCTGTATATATGTATAGCGCACACACATAACTGGCCCATTAATAAGCCCTATCTGTATATATGTATAGTGCACACACATAACTGGTCCATTAATAAGCCCTATCTGTATATATGTATAGTGTACACTAGGGGTGTGCAATGGCCACTTTTCGTGTTTTGTGTTTTGGTTTTGGATCTGGATCTTTCTTCGTGTTTTGGATCTGGATTGGTTTTGCCAAAACCACCCTTCCGTGTTTTGGGTTCTGGGTTTTGTGTTTTGGATCTGTATTTTTTTTTAAAAAAGCATAAAAACAGCTAAAATCACAGAATGTGTTGGTTTTTCTGCTCCTATGCTATTATTAACCTCAATAACCTTAATTTCCACTAATTTCCAGTCTATTCTGAACACCTCACACCTCACAATAGTGTTTTTATGTCCAAAAGACTGCACCGAGGTAGCTGGATGACTATGCTAAGCGACACGAGTGGGCGGCACAAACACGCGACCCATCTAGGAGTGATACTGCAGTGGCAGACAGGATGGCAGTTTGAAAAACTAGGCCCCAAACTGTACATAATGCAAAGAAAAAAAAGAGGTGCAAGATGGAATTGTCTTTGGGCCCTCTCACCCACCCTTATGTTGTATAAACAGGACATGCACACTTTAACAAAGCAATCATTTCAGCGCCAGAGTCTGCCACACAACTGTGGCTGAAATGATTGGTTCGTTTGGGCCCCCACAAAACAAGCTGGCAATTAATCTGTCCCTGCACAAACTGGCTCTACGGAGGCAAGATGTCCTCATCCTCCTCATCCACCGATTCCTCACCCTCTTCAGTGTTGTGTACATCCTCATCCTCACAGAGTATTAACTCGTCCCCACTGGAATCCACCACCACAGGTCCCTCTGTACGTTCTCGAGGCTGGTCTCCCTGGAAGAGTTGATAATTCATTTTTATGAACATCATCTTCTCCACATTTTGTGGAAGCAACCTCCTACGCCTTTCGCTGACAAGGTTCCCGGCTGCACTAAACACTCTTTCGGAGTACACACTGGAGGGGGGGCAACTCAGGTAAAATAGAGCCAGTTTGTACAGGGGCCTCCAAATTGCCTCTTTTTCCTGCCAGTACAGGTATGGACTGTCTGACATGCCTACTTGGATGCTGTCACCGATGTAATCCTCCACCATTCTGTCAATGGTGACAGTATCATATGTAGTGACAGTAGACATGTCAGAAATTGTTGCCAGGTCCTTCAGTTCGGACCAGATGTCCAAACTTGGTCCTGCCTGCCCTGCATCACCGCCAGCGGGTTGCTTAGGATACCTAAGTTTTTTCCTGGCAGCCCCAGTTGCGGGAGAAAATGAAGGAGCTGTTGACGTGTCACGTTCCGCTTCAGCTGACAGTGTGTTCACCAGCAGGTCTTTGCACCTCTGCAGGCTTGTGTCGGCCGGAAAGAGAGACACCACATAGGCTTTAAACCTAGGATCGAGCACGGTGGCCAAAATGTAGTGGTCTGATTTCAACAGATTGACCACCCTGGAATCCTGGCAAAGCGAATGAAGGGCTTCATCAACAAGTCTCACATGCCGAGCGGAATCGCTCCATCTTAGCTCCTCCTTCACTTTCTCCAGCTGCTTCTGCAAAAGCCTGATGAGGGGAATGACCTGACTCAAGCTGGCAGTGTCTGAACTGACTTCACGTGTGGCAAGTTCGAAGAGCTGGAGAACCTTGCACAACACGGAAATCATTCTCCACTGCGCTTGAGTCAGGTGCATACCCCCTCCTTTGCCTATGTCATAGGTGGATGTATAGGCTTGAATGGCCTTTTGCTGCTCCTCCATCCTCTGAAGCATATAGAGGGTTGAGTTCCACCGCGTCACAACCTCTTGCTTCAGGTGATGGCGGGGCAGGTTCAAGAGTGTTTGCTGGCGCTCCAGTCTTCGGCACGCAGTCGCTGAATGGCGAAAGTGGACAGAAATTTTTCGGGCCACCCAAAGTGTCTCCTGAACGCCCCTGTCGCTTTTCAGAAAATTCTGCACCACCAAGTTTATTGTGTGAGCAAAACATGGGACGTGCTGAAATTTGCCCAGATGTAATGCCCGCACAATATTTTTGGCGTTGTCAGATATCACAAATCCCCAGGAGAGTCTAAGTGGGGTTACAGCACCCTTTAACGGACAAGCCAGCCGGCCTTTTACTTATGGGACACAGGCGCACGCTTGGCACTACTTTGTTGATGCACGTGCGGCTACTGCGCACACAATTCACAAACACAGAAAATATTTTTTTATTTTGTTTGGAGTGTACTTTGGGGGTTACAGCACGCTTTAGTGGTCAATCCAGCCGGCCCTTTATTTATGGGACACAGGCGCACGCTTGGCACTACTTTGTTGATGCACGTGCGGCTACTGCGCACACAATTCACAAACACAAAAAAATATATTTTTTTACTTTGTTTGGAGTGCCCTTTGGGGGTTACAGCACCCTTTAACGGACAAGCCAGCCGGCATTTTACTTATGGGACACAGGCGCACGCTTGGCGCTGCTCCTTAGTTGATGCATGTGCAGCCACAGTGCACACAATTCACAAACACAGAAAAAATATTTTTTTTTAGCACTTGGGGGGAGCACCCCTGATGGACAGAGCATCCCCTGGACAATACTACAGCACCCCTTTAGGACTGGGACACTGCACAGGACTTTGGAGTGGACACAGCCCCTATGGACAACTGACTGCACAACACAGTTCAGCCAGCCCCTATGGACTTTGAAGTAGTGGACACAGCCCCTATGGACAACAGCAGCACAGCACAACACTACACTGCACTACACTACACAGCCCTGCCAGCCCTAACTCCCACCCTCCCTCTTCACTGTCCACAGCCGAGTGAGAAAATGGCGCCGACGCGGGTACCTTATATAGGATCCAAAACCTGCGAGACCCAGAAGGCGGGATGATGACGTTTTGCCTCGATTTCAGATCCGAGTCAGGCGGAAAAAGTCGAGCCTGACTCGGATCGGCCTCGGATCGGGGGGGCTCGGGGGGTTCGGATTTCAGAAATCCGAACCCGCTCACCCCTAGTGTACACACATCACTGGCCCATTAATAAGCTCTATCTGTATATATGTATAGCGCACACACATAACTGGCCCATTAATAAGCCCTATCTGTATATATGTATAGCGCACACACATAACTGGCCCATTAATAAGCCCTATCTGTATATATGTATAGCGCACACACCTAACTGGCCCATTAATAAGCCCTATCTGTATATATGTATAGTGCACACAAATAACTGGCCCATTAATAAGCCCTATCTGTATATATGTATAGCGCACACACATAACTGGTCCATTAATAAGCCCTATCTGTATATATGTATAGTGTACACACATAACTGGCCAATTAAAAAGCTCTATCTGTATATATGTATAGCGCACACACATAACTGGTCCATTAATAAGCCCTATCTGTATATATGTATAACGCACACACATAACTAGCCCATTAATAAGCCCTATCTGTATGTATGTATAGCACACGCCCATAACTGGCCTATTAATAAGCCCTATCTGAATATATGTATAGCGCACACATAACTGGCCCATTAATAAGCCCTATCTGTATATATGTATAGCGCACACACATAACTGGCCAATTAATAAGCCCTATCTGTATATATGTATAGCGCACACACATAACTGGCCCATTAATAAGCCCTATCTGTATATATGTATAGTGCACACAAATAACTGGCCCATTAATAAGCCCTATCTGTATATATGTATAGCGCACACACATAACTGACCCATTAATAAGCCCTATCTGTATATATGTATAGCGCACACACATAACTGGTCAATTAATAAGCCCTATCTGTATATATGTATTATGCACACACATAACTGGCCCATTAATAAGCCCTATCTGTATATATGTATAGCGCGCACAGATAACTGGCCCATTAATAAGCCCTATCTGTATATATGTATAGTGCACACACATAACTGGCCCATTAATAAGCCCTATCAGTAGATATGTATAGCACGCACATAACTGGCCCATTAATAAGCCCTATCTGTATATATGTATAGCGCGCACAGATAACTGGCCCATTAATAAGCCCTATCTGTATATATGTATAGTGCACGCACATAACTGGCCCATTAATAAGCCCTATCTGTATATATGTATAGCGCACACACATAACTGGCCCATTAATAAGCCCTATCTGTATATATGTATAGCGCGCACAGATAACTGGCCCATTAATAAGCCCTATCTGTTTATATGTATAGCGCACACACATAACTGGCCCATTAATAAGCCCTATCTGTATATATGTATAGTGCACGCACATAACTGGCCCATTAATAAGCCCTATCTGTATATATGTATAGCGCACACACATAACTGGCCCATTAATAAGCCCTATCTGTATATATGTATAGTGCACACACATAACTGGTCCATTAATAAGCCCTATCTGTATATATGTATAGTGTACACTAGGGGTGTGCAATGGCCACTTTTCGTGTTTTGTGTTTTGGTTTTGGATCTGGATCTTTCTTCGTGTTTTGGATCTGGATTGGTTTTGCCAAAACCACCCTTCCGTGTTTTGGGTTCTGGGTTTTGTGTTTTGGATCTGTATTTTTTTTTAAAAAAGCATAAAAACAGCTAAAATCACAGAATGTGTTGGTTTTTCTGCTCCTATGCTATTATTAACCTCAATAACCTTAATTTCCACTAATTTCCAGTCTATTCTGAACACCTCACACCTCACAATAGTGTTTTTATGTCCAAAAGACTGCACCGAGGTAGCTGGATGACTATGCTAAGCGACACGAGTGGGCGGCACAAACACGCGACCCATCTAGGAGTGATACTGCAGTGGCAGACAGGATGGCAGTTTGAAAAACTAGGCCCCAAACTGTACATAATGCAAAGAAAAAAAAGAGGTGCAAGATGGAATTGTCTTTGGGCCCTCTCACCCACCCTTATGTTGTATAAACAGGACATGCACACTTTAACAAAGCAATCATTTCAGCGCCAGAGTCTGCCACACAACTGTGGCTGAAATGATTGGTTCGTTTGGGCCCCCACAAAACAAGCTGGCAATTAATCTGTCCCTGCACAAACTGGCTCTACGGAGGCAAGATGTCCTCATCCTCCTCATCCACCGATTCCTCACCCTCTTCAGTGTTGTGTACATCCTCATCCTCACAGAGTATTAACTCGTCCCCACTGGAATCCACCACCACAGGTCCCTCTGTACGTTCTCGAGGCTGGTCTCCCTGGAAGAGTTGATAATTCATTTTTATGAACATCATCTTCTCCACATTTTGTGGAAGCAACCTCCTACGCCTTTCGCTGACAAGGTTCCCGGCTGCACTAAACACTCTTTCGGAGTACACACTGGAGGGGGGGCAACTCAGGTAAAATAGAGCCAGTTTGTACAGGGGCCTCCAAATTGCCTCTTTTTCCTGCCAGTACAGGTATGGACTGTCTGACATGCCTACTTGGATGCTGTCACCGATGTAATCCTCCACCATTCTGTCAATGGTGACAGTATCATATGTAGTGACAGTAGACATGTCAGAAATTGTTGCCAGGTCCTTCAGTTCGGACCAGATGTCCAAACTTGGTCCTGCCTGCCCTGCATCACCGCCAGCGGGTTGCTTAGGATACCTAAGTTTTTTCCTGGCAGCCCCAGTTGCGGGAGAAAATGAAGGAGCTGTTGACGTGTCACGTTCCGCTTCAGCTGACAGTGTGTTCACCAGCAGGTCTTTGCACCTCTGCAGGCTTGTGTCGGCCGGAAAGAGAGACACCACATAGGCTTTAAACCTAGGATCGAGCACGGTGGCCAAAATGTAGTGGTCTGATTTCAACAGATTGACCACCCTGGAATCCTGGCAAAGCGAATGAAGGGCTTCATCAACAAGTCTCACATGCCGAGCGGAATCGCTCCATCTTAGCTCCTCCTTCACTTTCTCCAGCTGCTTCTGCAAAAGCCTGATGAGGGGAATGACCTGACTCAAGCTGGCAGTGTCTGAACTGACTTCACGTGTGGCAAGTTCGAAGAGCTGGAGAACCTTGCACAACACGGAAATCATTCTCCACTGCGCTTGAGTCAGGTGCATACCCCCTCCTTTGCCTATGTCATAGGTGGATGTATAGGCTTGAATGGCCTTTTGCTGCTCCTCCATCCTCTGAAGCATATAGAGGGTTGAGTTCCACCGCGTCACAACCTCTTGCTTCAGGTGATGGCGGGGCAGGTTCAAGAGTGTTTGCTGGCGCTCCAGTCTTCGGCACGCAGTCGCTGAATGGCGAAAGTGGACAGAAATTTTTCGGGCCACCCAAAGTGTCTCCTGAACGCCCCTGTCGCTTTTCAGAAAATTCTGCACCACCAAGTTTATTGTGTGAGCAAAACATGGGACGTGCTGAAATTTGCCCAGATGTAATGCCCGCACAATATTTTTGGCGTTGTCAGATATCACAAATCCCCAGGAGAGTCTAAGTGGGGTAAGCCACTGGGCGATGATTTCCCTCAGTTTCTCTAAGAGGTTGTCGGCGGTGTGCCTCTTACTAAAACCGGTGATACACAGCGTAGCCTGCCTTGTAACGAGCTGGCGTTTCTGAGATGCTGCTACTGGTGACGCTGCTGCTGCTGCTGCGTAAGGTGATACATCTACCCAGTGGGCTGTCACAGTCATATAGTCCTTAGTCTGCCCTGTTCCATTTGTCCACATGTCCGTGGTTAAGTGGACATTGGGTACAACGGCATTTTTCAGGACACTGAGGACACTTTTTCTGACGTTTCTGTACAGTCTCGGTATCGCCTGCCTAGTGAAGTGGAATCTAGACGGGATTTGGAACCGGGGACACACTACCTCCATCAATTGTTTAAATCCCACTGCACTAATGGCGGATACCGGACGCACATCTAACACCAACATAGCAGTCAAGGCCTCAGTTATACGTTTTGCTTCAGGATGACTGCTGTCGTACTTCATCCTCCTCGCTACGGACTGTTGGAGGGTCAATTGTTTAGTAAAAGTAGTGGTGTTCCTACTTCCTCTCAGGGATGATGAACGACTCCCAGCAGCAGCAACAGCAGCAGCGGCAGCAGGAGGCGTAGCAATGCAGGATCCTCCGGAGGAATCCCGGATAGGAGAGTCAGTCATGCCAGTGACATGGCCTGCAGGACTACTTCCGATCCTGACTAAGGAGGAAATTGATGAGGAGGGAGTTGACGGTGTGGTTTGCAGGCGCTTGGATACAACAGGACAACGGGATTTAGGTGTCCCTGGACTGCTTACGGTCTTAGCCAAAGTTTCTGAACTTGACAGTAACTTTTTATGAACGCGCTGCAGGTGCCGTATAAGGGAGGATGTTCCTAGGTGGTTAACGTCCCCACCCCTACTTATTCCACCTTTACATATGGTACATATGGCAAGACAGTTGTTGTCCGGATTTGGATAGAAATATTGCCAGACCAAAGAGGTTGAATGTTTGGTCTTCTGCCCAGGCATGACCGTGATGGGCTTTTTCATCCCACGGACAACAACTGTCTCCCCCGGAGCCTGATTTAAACAAACCACATCACCATCAGAATCCTCCTCGCCAACTTCCTCCTCAGCGCCAGCTACACCAGTATCCTCATCCTGTTGTACTTCAACAGTGACATCTTCAATTTGCATATCAGCAAGTGGACTGTGGGTGCTCCTTTCAGCACTTGCAGGGGGCGTGCAAATGGTGGAAAGAGCCACCTCTTCCCGTCCAGTGCTGGGAAGGACAGCACACTTGGTCTCTCCTTGGGGATTTGTGATATCTTCTTAGAAAGCACAGTTCTTCGCAGTGCTTTTGCTAGCTTAACTCGTTTGATTTTTTTAGTGGGAGGAGAGCTTCCATCGTCATGTGAAGCTGAACCACTAGTCATGAACATAGGGAAAGACCTTAGCCATTCCTTGCCACTCCGTGTCGTAAATGGCATATTAGCAAGTTTACGTTTCTCTTCAGATGATTTAAATGTTTTTTTCAAGATCATTTTCCTGAACTTTGTCATTTGGGATTGTATGTGCCCTCTACTATGACATTGGGCATCGGCCTTGGCAGACGACGTTGATGGCATGTTATCGTCTATGTCATGACTAGTGGCAGCAGCTTCAGCACTAGGAGGAAGTGGTTCTTGATCTTTCCCTATTTTATTTTTATCGGAGAAAGTTTGGTCCTCCATTTATGTTATATTGATAATACGTGCGGCTAAGGCGCACACAAACACAGAAAATAATATTTTATTTTGTTTGGACTGCCCTTTGGGGGTTACAGCACCCTTTAGCGGTCAATCTAGCCGGCCTTTTACTTATGGGACACAGGCGCACGCTTGGCACCACTTTGTTGATGCACGTGCGGCTACTGCGCACACAATTCACAAACACAAAAAAATATATTTTTTTATTTTGTTTTTCGTGCCCTTTGGGGGTTACAGCACCTTTTAATGGACAAGCCAGCTGGCCTTTTACTTATGGGACACAGGCGCACGCTTGGCGCTGCTCCTTCGTTGATGCACGTGCAGCCACAGTGCACACAATTCACAAACACAGAAAAATCTATATTTTTATTTTGTTTGGAGTGCCCTTTGGGGGTTACAGCACCCTTTAACAGACAAGCCAGCCGGCCTTTTACTTATGGGACACAGGCGCACGCTTGGCGCTGCTCCTTCGTTGATGCACGTGCAGCCACAGTGCACACAATTCACAAACACAGAAAAATATATTTTTTTATTTTGTTTGGAGTGCCCTTTGGGGGTTACAGCACCCTTTAACGGACAAGCCAGCCGGCCTTTTACTTATGGGACACAGGCGCACGCTTGGCGCTGCTCTTTGTTGATGCACGTGCAGCCACAGTGCACACAATTCACAAACACAGAAAAATATATATCTTTTTATTTTGTTTGGAGTGCCCTTTGGGGGTTACAGCACCCTTTAACGGACAAGCCAGCCGGCCTTTTACTTATGGGACACAGGCGCACGCTTGGCACTACTTTGTTGATGCACGTGCGGCTACTGCGCACACAATTCACAAACACAGAAAATATTTTTTTATTTTGTTTGGAGTGTACTTTGGGGGTTACAGCACGCTTTAGTGGTCAATCCAGCCGGCCCTTTATTTATGGGACACAGGCGCACGCTTGGCACTACTTTGTTGATGCACGTGCGGCTACTGCGCACACAATTCACAAACACAAAAAAATATATTTTTTTACTTTGTTTGGAGTGCCCTTTGGGGGTTACAGCACCCTTTAACGGACAAGCCAGCCGGCATTTTACTTATGGGACACAGGCGCACGCTTGGCGCTGCTCCTTAGTTGATGCATGTGCAGCCACAGTGCACACAATTCACAAACACAGAAAAAATATTTTTTTTTAGCACTTGGGGGGAGCACCCCTGATGGACAGAGCATCCCCTGGACAATACTACAGCACCCCTTTAGGACTGGGACACTGCACAGGACTTTGGAGTGGACACAGCCCCTATGGACAACTGACTGCACAACACAGTTCAGCCAGCCCCTATGGACTTTGAAGTAGTGGACACAGCCCCTATGGACAACAGCAGCACAGCACAACACTACACTGCACTACACTACAACACTACACTACACAGCCCTGCCAGCCCTAACTCCCACCCTCCCTCTTCACTGTCCACAGCCGAGTGAGAAAATGGCGCCGACGCGGGTACCTTATATAGGATCCAAAACCTGCGAGACCCAGAAGGCGGGATGATGACGTTTTGCCTCGATTTCAGATCCGAGTCAGGCGGAAAAAGTCGAGCCTGACTCGGATCGGCCTCGGATCGGGGGGGCTCGGGGGGTTCGGATTTCAGAAATCCGAACCCGCTCACCCCTAGTGTACACACATCACTGGCCCATTAATAAGCTCTATCTGTATATATGTATAGCGCACACACATAACTGGTCCATTAATAAGCCCTATCTGTATATATGTATAGTGTACACACATAACTGGCCAATTAAAAAGCTCTATCTGTATATATGTATAGCGCACACACATAACTGGTCCATTAATAAGCCCTATCTGTATATATGTATAAGGAACACACATAACTAGCCCATTAATAAGCCCTATCTGTATGTATGTATAGCACACGCCCATAACTGGCCTATTAATAAGCCCTATCTGAATATATGTATAGCGCACACATAACTGGCCCATTAATAAGCCCTATCTGTATATATGTATAGCGCACACACATAACTGGCCCATTAATAAGCCCTATCTGTATATATGTATAGCGCACACACATAACTGGCCCATTAATAAGCCCTATCTGTATATATGTATAGTGCACACAAATAACTGGCCCATTAATAAGCCCTATCTGTATATATGTATAGCGCACACACATAACTGACCCATTAATAAGCCCTATCTGTATATATGTATAGCGCACACACATAACTGGTCAATTAATAAGCCCTATCTGTATATATGTATTATGCACACACATAACTGGCCCATTAATAAGCCCTATCTGTATATATGTATAGCGCGCACAGATAACTGGCCCATTAATAAGCCCTATCTGTATATATGTATAGTGCACACACATAACTGGCCCATTAATAAGCCCTATCAGTAGATATGTATAGCACGCACATAACTGGCCCATTAATAAGCCCTATCTGTATATATGTATAGCGCGCACAGATAACTGGCCCATTAATAAGCCCTATCTGTATATATGTATAGTGCACGCACATAACTGGCCCATTAATAAGCCCTATCTGTATATATGTATAGCGCACACACATAACTGGCCCATTAATAAGCCCCATCTGTATATATGTATAGCGCGCACAGATAACTGGCCCATTAATAAGCCCTATCTGTTTATATGTATAGCGCACACACATAACTGGCCCATTAATAAGCCCTATCTGTATATATGTATAGTGCACGCACATAACTGGCCCATTAATAAGCCCTATCTGTATATATGTATAGCGCACACACATAACTGGCCCATTAATAAGCCCTATCTGTATATATGTATAGTGCACACACATAACTGGTCCATTAATAAGCCCTATCTGTATATATGTATAGTGTACACTAGGGGTGTGCAATGGCCACTTTTCGTGTTTTGTGTTTTGGTTTTGGATCTGGATCTTTCTTCGTGTTTTGGATCTGGATTGGTTTTGCCAAAACCACCCTTCCGTGTTTTGGGTTCTGGGTTTTGTGTTTTGGATCTGTATTTTTTTTTAAAAAAGCATAAAAACAGCTAAAATCACAGAATGTGTTGGTTTTTCTGCTCCTATGCTATTATTAACCTCAATAACCTTAATTTCCACTAATTTCCAGTCTATTCTGAACACCTCACACCTCACAATAGTGTTTTTATGTCCAAAAGACTGCACCGAGGTAGCTGGATGACTATGCTAAGCGACACGAGTGGGCGGCACAAACACGCGACCCATCTAGGAGTGATACTGCAGTGGCAGACAGGATGGCAGTTTGAAAAACTAGGCCCCAAACTGTACATAATGCAAAGAAAAAAAAGAGGTGCAAGATGGAATTGTCTTTGGGCCCTCTCACCCACCCTTATGTTGTATAAACAGGACATGCACACTTTAACAAAGCAATCATTTCAGCGCCAGAGTCTGCCACACAACTGTGGCTGAAATGATTGGTTCGTTTGGGCCCCCACAAAACAAGCTGGCAATTAATCTGTCCCTGCACAAACTGGCTCTACGGAGGCAAGATGTCCTCATCCTCCTCATCCACCGATTCCTCACCCTCTTCAGTGTTGTGTACATCCTCATCCTCACAGAGTATTAACTCGTCCCCACTGGAATCCACCACCACAGGTCCCTCTGTACGTTCTCGAGGCTGGTCTCCCTGGAAGAGTTGATAATTCATTTTTATGAACATCATCTTCTCCACATTTTGTGGAAGCAACCTCCTACGCCTTTCGCTGACAAGGTTCCCGGCTGCACTAAACACTCTTTCGGAGTACACACTGGAGGGGGGGCAACTCAGGTAAAATAGAGCCAGTTTGTACAGGGGCCTCCAAATTGCCTCTTTTTCCTGCCAGTACAGGTATGGACTGTCTGACATGCCTACTTGGATGCTGTCACCGATGTAATCCTCCACCATTCTGTCAATGGTGACAGTATCATATGTAGTGACAGTAGACATGTCAGAAATTGTTGCCAGGTCCTTCAGTTCGGACCAGATGTCCAAACTTGGTCCTGCCTGCCCTGCATCACCGCCAGCGGGTTGCTTAGGATACCTAAGTTTTTTCCTGGCAGCCCCAGTTGCGGGAGAAAATGAAGGAGCTGTTGACGTGTCACGTTCCGCTTCAGCTGACAGTGTGTTCACCAGCAGGTCTTTGCACCTCTGCAGGCTTGTGTCGGCCGGAAAGAGAGACACCACATAGGCTTTAAACCTAGGATCGAGCACGGTGGCCAAAATGTAGTGGTCTGATTTCAACAGATTGACCACCCTGGAATCCTGGCAAAGCGAATGAAGGGCTTCATCAACAAGTCTCACATGCCGAGCGGAATCGCTCCATCTTAGCTCCTCCTTCACTTTCTCCAGCTGCTTCTGCAAAAGCCTGATGAGGGGAATGACCTGACTCAAGCTGGCAGTGTCTGAACTGACTTCACGTGTGGCAAGTTCGAAGAGCTGGAGAACCTTGCACAACACGGAAATCATTCTCCACTGCGCTTGAGTCAGGTGCATACCCCCTCCTTTGCCTATGTCATAGGTGGATGTATAGGCTTGAATGGCCTTTTGCTGCTCCTCCATCCTCTGAAGCATATAGAGGGTTGAGTTCCACCGCGTCACAACCTCTTGCTTCAGGTGATGGCGGGGCAGGTTCAAGAGTGTTTGCTGGCGCTCCAGTCTTCGGCACGCAGTCGCTGAATGGCGAAAGTGGACAGAAATTTTTCGGGCCACCCAAAGTGTCTCCTGAACGCCCCTGTCGCTTTTCAGAAAATTCTGCACCACCAAGTTTATTGTGTGAGCAAAACATGGGACGTGCTGAAATTTGCCCAGATGTAATGCCCGCACAATATTTTTGGCGTTGTCAGATATCACAAATCCCCAGGAGAGTCTAAGTGGGGTTACAGCACCCTTTAACGGACAAGCCAGCCGGCCTTTTACTTATGGGACACAGGCGCACGCTTGGCACTACTTTGTTGATGCACGTGCGGCTACTGCGCACACAATTCACAAACACAGAAAATATTTTTTTATTTTGTTTGGAGTGTACTTTGGGGGTTACAGCACGCTTTAGTGGTCAATCCAGCCGGCCCTTTATTTATGGGACACAGGCGCACGCTTGGCACTACTTTGTTGATGCACGTGCGGCTACTGCGCACACAATTCACAAACACAAAAAAATATATTTTTTTACTTTGTTTGGAGTGCCCTTTGGGGGTTACAGCACCCTTTAACGGACAAGCCAGCCGGCATTTTACTTATGGGACACAGGCGCACGCTTGGCGCTGCTCCTTCGTTGATGCACGTGCAGCCACAGTGCACACAATTCACAAACACAGAAAAATATATTTTCTTATTTTGTTTGGAGTGCCCTTTGGGGGTTACAGCACCCTTTAACGGACAAGCCAGCCGGCCTTTTACTTATGGGACACAGGCGCACGCTTGGCACTACTTTGTTGATGCACGTGCGGCTACTGCGCACACAATTCACAAACACAGAAAATATTTTTTTATTTTGTTTGGAGTGTACTTTGGGGGTTACAGCACGCTTTAGTGGTCAATCCAGCCGGCCCTTTATTTATGGGACACAGGCGCACGCTTGGCACTACTTTGTTGATGCACGTGCGGCTACTGCGCACACAATTCACAAACACAAAAAAATATTTTTTTTTACTTTGTTTGGAGTGCCCTTTGGGGGTTACAGCACCCTTTAACGGACAAGCCAGCCGGCATTTTACTTATGGGACACAGGCGCACGCTTGGCGCTGCTCCTTAGTTGATGCATGTGCAGCCACAGTGCACACAATTCACAAACACAGAAAAAATATTTTTTTTTAGCACTTGGGGGGAGCACCCCTGATGGACAGAGCATCCCCTGGACAATACTACAGCACCCCTTTAGGACTGGGACACTGCACAGGACTTTGGAGTGGACACAGCCCCTATGGACAACTGACTGCACAACACAGTTCAGCCAGCCCCTATGGACTTTGAAGTAGTGGACACAGCCCCTATGGACAACAGCAGCACAGCACAACACTACACTGCACTACACTACAACACTACACTACACAGCCCTGCCAGCCCTAACTCCCACCCTCCCTCTTCACTGTCCACAGCCGAGTGAGAAAATGGCGCCGACGCGGGTACCTTATATAGGATCCAAAACCTGCGAGACCCAGAAGGCGGGATGATGACGTTTTGCCTCGATTTCAGATCCGAGTCAGGCGGAAAAAGTCGAGCCTGACTCGGATCGGCCTCGGATCGGGGGGGCTCGGGGGGTTCGGATTTCAGAAATCCGAACCCGCTCACCCCTAGTGTACACACATCACTGGCCCATTAATAAGCTCTATCTGTATATATGTATAGCGCACACACATAACTGGTCCATTAATAAGCCCTATCTGTATATATGTATAGTGTACACACATAACTGGCCAATTAAAAAGCTCTATCTGTATATATGTATAGCGCACACACATAACTGGTCCATTAATAAGCCCTATCTGTATATATGTATAACGCACACACATAACTAGCCCATTAATAAGCCCTATCTGTATGTATGTATAGCACACGCCCATAACTGGCCTATTAATAAGCCCTATCTGAATATATGTATAGCGCACACATAACTGGCCCATTAATAAGCCCTATCTGTATATATGTATAGCGCACACACATAACTGGCCCATTAATAAGCCCTATCTGTATATATGTATAGCGCACACACATAACTGGCCCATTAATAAGCCCTATCTGTATATATGTATAGTGCACACAAATAACTGGCCCATTAATAAGCCCTATCTGTATATATGTATAGCGCACACACATAACTGACCCATTAATAAGCCCTATCTGTATATATGTATAGCGCACACACATAACTGGTCAATTAATAAGCCCTATCTGTATATATGTATTATGCACACACATAACTGGCCCATTAATAAGCCCTATCTGTATATATGTATAGCGCGCACAGATAACTGGCCCATTAATAAGCCCTATCTGTATATATGTATAGTGCACACACATAACTGGCCCATTAATAAGCCCTATCAGTAGATATGTATAGCACGCACATAACTGGCCCATTAATAAGCCCTATCTGTATATATGTATAGCGCGCACAGATAACTGGCCCATTAATAAGCCCTATCTGTATATATGTATAGTGCACGCACATAACTGGCCCATTAATAAGCCCTATCTGTATATATGTATAGCGCACACACATAACTGGCCCATTAATAAGCCCTATCTGTATATATGTATAGCGCGCACAGATAACTGGCCCATTAATAAGCCCTATCTGTTTATATGTATAGCGCACACACATAACTGGCCCATTAATAAGCCCTATCTGTATATATGTATAGTGCACGCACATAACTGGCCCATTAATAAGCCCTATCTGTATATATGTATAGCGCACACACATAACTGGCCCATTAATAAGCCCTATCTGTATATATGTATAGTGCACACACATAACTGGTCCATTAATAAGCCCTATCTGTATATATGTATAGTGTACACTAGGGGTGTGCAATGGCCACTTTTCGTGTTTTGTGTTTTGGTTTTGGATCTGGATCTTTCTTCGTGTTTTGGATCTGGATTGGTTTTGCCAAAACCACCCTTCCGTGTTTTGGGTTCTGGGTTTTGTGTTTTGGATCTGTATTTTTTTTTAAAAAAGCATAAAAACAGCTAAAATCACAGAATGTGTTGGTTTTTCTGCTCCTATGCTATTATTAACCTCAATAACCTTAATTTCCACTAATTTCCAGTCTATTCTGAACACCTCACACCTCACAATAGTGTTTTTATGTCCAAAAGACTGCACCGAGGTAGCTGGATGACTATGCTAAGCGACACGAGTGGGCGGCACAAACACGCGACCCATCTAGGAGTGATACTGCAGTGGCAGACAGGATGGCAGTTTGAAAAACTAGGCCCCAAACTGTACATAATGCAAAGAAAAAAAAGAGGTGCAAGATGGAATTGTCTTTGGGCCCTCTCACCCACCCTTATGTTGTATAAACAGGACATGCACACTTTAACAAAGCAATCATTTCAGCGCCAGAGTCTGCCACACAACTGTGGCTGAAATGATTGGTTCGTTTGGGCCCCCACAAAACAAGCTGGCAATTAATCTGTCCCTGCACAAACTGGCTCTACGGAGGCAAGATGTCCTCATCCTCCTCATCCACCGATTCCTCACCCTCTTCAGTGTTGTGTACATCCTCATCCTCACAGAGTATTAACTCGTCCCCACTGGAATCCACCACCACAGGTCCCTCTGTACGTTCTCGAGGCTGGTCTCCCTGGAAGAGTTGATAATTCATTTTTATGAACATCATCTTCTCCACATTTTGTGGAAGCAACCTCCTACGCCTTTCGCTGACAAGGTTCCCGGCTGCACTAAACACTCTTTCGGAGTACACACTGGAGGGGGGGCAACTCAGGTAAAATAGAGCCAGTTTGTACAGGGGCCTCCAAATTGCCTCTTTTTCCTGCCAGTACAGGTATGGACTGTCTGACATGCCTACTTGGATGCTGTCACCGATGTAATCCTCCACCATTCTGTCAATGGTGACAGTATCATATGTAGTGACAGTAGACATGTCAGAAATTGTTGCCAGGTCCTTCAGTTCGGACCAGATGTCCAAACTTGGTCCTGCCTGCCCTGCATCACCGCCAGCGGGTTGCTTAGGATACCTAAGTTTTTTCCTGGCAGCCCCAGTTGCGGGAGAAAATGAAGGAGCTGTTGACGTGTCACGTTCCGCTTCAGCTGACAGTGTGTTCACCAGCAGGTCTTTGCACCTCTGCAGGCTTGTGTCGGCCGGAAAGAGAGACACCACATAGGCTTTAAACCTAGGATCGAGCACGGTGGCCAAAATGTAGTGGTCTGATTTCAACAGATTGACCACCCTGGAATCCTGGCAAAGCGAATGAAGGGCTTCATCAACAAGTCTCACATGCCGAGCGGAATCGCTCCATCTTAGCTCCTCCTTCACTTTCTCCAGCTGCTTCTGCAAAAGCCTGATGAGGGGAATGACCTGACTAAAGCTGGCAGTGTCTGAACTGACTTCACGTGTGGCAAGTTCGAAGAGCTGGAGAACCTTGCACAACACGGAAATCATTCTCCACTGCGCTTGAGTCAGGTGCATACCCCCTCCTTTGCCTATGTCATAGGTGGATGTATAGGCTTGAATGGCCTTTTGCTGCTCCTCCATCCTCTGAAGCATATAGAGGGTTGAGTTCCACCGCGTCACAACCTCTTGCTTCAGGTGATGGCGGGGCAGGTTCAAGAGTGTTTGCTGGCGCTCCAGTCTTCGGCACGCAGTCGCTGAATGGCGAAAGTGGACAGAAATTTTTCGGGCCACCCAAAGTGTCTCCTGAACGCCCCTGTCGCTTTTCAGAAAATTCTGCACCACCAAGTTTATTGTGTGAGCAAAACATGGGACGTGCTGAAATTTGCCCAGATGTAATGCCCGCACAATATTTTTGGCATTGTCAGATATCACAAATCCCCAGGAGAGTCTAAGTGGGGTAAGCCACTGGGCGATGATTTCCCTCAGTTTCTCTAAGAGGTTGTCGGCGGTGTGCCTCTTACTAAAACCGGTGATACACAGCGTAGCCTGCCTTGTAACGAGCTGGCGTTTCTGAGATGCTGCTACTGGTGACGCTGCTGCTGCTGCTGCGTAAGGTGATACATCTACCCAGTGGGCTGTCACAGTCATATAGTCCTTAGTCTGCCCTGTTCCATTTGTCCACATGTCCGTGGTTAAGTGGACATTGGGTACAACGGCATTTTTCAGGACACTGAGGACACTTTTTCTGACGTTTCTGTACAGTCTCGGTATCGCCTGCCTAGTGAAGTGGAATCTAGACGGGATTTGGAACCGGGGACACACTACCTCCATCAATTGTTTAAATCCCACTGCACTAATGGCGGATACCGGACGCACATCTAACACCAACATAGCAGTCAAGGCCTCAGTTATACGTTTTGCTTCAGGATGACTGCTGTCGTACTTCATCCTCCTCGCTACGGACTGTTGGAGGGTCAATTGTTTAGTAAAAGTAGTGGTGTTCCTACTTCCTCTCAGGGATGATGAACGACTCCCAGCAGCAGCAACAGCAGCAGCGGCAGCAGGAGGCGTAGCAATGCAGGATCCTCCGGAGGAATCCCGGATAGGAGAGTCAGTCATGCCAGTGACATGGCCTGCAGGACTACTTCCGATCCTGACTAAGGAGGAAATTGATGAGGAGGGAGTTGACGGTGTGGTTTGCAGGCGCTTGGATACAACAGGACAACGGGATTTAGGTGTCCCTGGACTGCTTACGGTCTTAGCCAAAGTTTCTGAACTTGACAGTAACTTTTTATGAACGCGCTGCAGGTGCCGTATAAGGGAGGATGTTCCTAGGTGGTTAACGTCCCCACCCCTACTTATTCCACCTTTACATATGGTACATATGGCAAGACAGTTGTTGTCCGGATTTGGATAGAAATATTGCCAGACCAAAGAGGTTGAATGTTTGGTCTTCTGCCCAGGCATGACCGTGATGGGCTTTTTCATCCCACGGACAACAACTGTCTCCCCCGGAGCCTGATTTAAACAAACCACATCACCATCAGAATCCTCCTCGCCAACTTCCTCCTCAGCGCCAGCTACACCAGTATCCTCATCCTGTTGTACTTCAACAGTGACATCTTCAATTTGCATATCAGCAAGTGGACTGTGGGTGCTCCTTTCAGCACTTGCAGGGGGCGTGCAAATGGTGGAAAGAGCCACCTCTTCCCGTCCAGTGCTGGGAAGGACAGCACACTTGGTCTCTCCTTGGGGATTTGTGATATCTTCTTAGAAAGCACAGTTCTTCGCAGTGCTTTTGCTAGCTTAACTCGTTTGATTTTTTTAGTGGGAGGAGAGCTTCCATCGTCATGTGAAGCTGAACCACTAGTCATGAACATAGGGAAAGACCTTAGCCATTCCTTGCCACTCCGTGTCGTAAATGGCATATTAGCAAGTTTACGTTTCTCTTCAGATGATTTAAATGTTTTTTTCAAGATCATTTTCCTGAACTTTGTCATTTGGGATTGTATGTGCCCTCTACTATGACATTGGGCATCGGCCTTGGCAGACGACGTTGATGGCATGTTATCGTCTATGTCATGACTAGTGGCAGCAGCTTCAGCACTAGGAGGAAGTGGTTCTTGATCTTTCCCTATTTTATTTTTATCGGAGAAAGTTTGGTCCTCCATTTATGTTATATTGATAATACGTGCGGCTAAGGCGCACACAAACACAGAAAATAATATTTTATTTTGTTTGGACTGCCCTTTGGGGGTTACAGCACCCTTTAGCGGTCAATCTAGCCGGCCTTTTACTTATGGGACACAGGCGCACGCTTGGCACCACTTTGTTGATGCACGTGCGGCTACTGCGCACACAATTCACAAACACAAAAAAATATATTTTTTTATTTTGTTTTTCGTGCCCTTTGGGGGTTACAGCACCTTTTAATGGACAAGCCAGCTGGCCTTTTACTTATGGGACACAGGCGCACGCTTGGCGCTGCTCCTTCGTTGATGCACGTGCAGCCACAGTGCACACAATTCACAAACACAGAAAAATCTATATTTTTATTTTGTTTGGAGTGCCCTTTGGGGGTTACAGCACCCTTTAACAGACAAGCCAGCCGGCCTTTTACTTATGGGACACAGGCGCACGCTTGGCGCTGCTCCTTCGTTGATGCACGTGCAGCCACAGTGCACACAATTCACAAACACAGAAAAATATATTTTCTTATTTTGTTTGGAGTGCCCTTTGGGGGTTACAGCACCCTTTAACGGACAAGCCAGCCGGCCTTTTACTTATGGGACACAGGCGCACGCTTGGCGCTGCTCTTTGTTGATGCACGTGCAGCCACAGTGCACACAATTCACAAACACAGAAAAATATATATCTTTTTATTTTGTTTGGAGTGCCCTTTGGGGGTTACAGCACCCTTTAACGGACAAGCCAGCCGGCCTTTTACTTATGGGACACAGGCGCACGCTTGGCACTACTTTGTTGATGCACGTGCGGCTACTGCGCACACAATTCACAAACACAGAAAATATTTTTTTATTTTGTTTGGAGTGTACTTTGGGGGTTACAGCACGCTTTAGTGGTCAATCCAGCCGGCCCTTTATTTATGGGACACAGGCGCACGCTTGGCACTACTTTGTTGATGCACGTGCGGCTACTGCGCACACAATTCACAAACACAAAAAAATATTTTTTTTTACTTTGTTTGGAGTGCCCTTTGGGGGTTACAGCACCCTTTAACGGACAAGCCAGCCGGCATTTTACTTATGGGACACAGGCGCACGCTTGGCGCTGCTCCTTAGTTGATGCATGTGCAGCCACAGTGCACACAATTCACAAACACAGAAAAAATATTTTTTTTTAGCACTTGGGGGGAGCACCCCTGATGGACAGAGCATCCCCTGGACAATACTACAGCACCCCTTTAGGACTGGGACACTGCACAGGACTTTGGAGTGGACACAGCCCCTATGGACAACTGACTGCACAACACAGTTCAGCCAGCCCCTATGGACTTTGAAGTAGTGGACACAGCCCCTATGGACAACAGCAGCACAGCACAACACTACACTGCACTACACTACACTACAACACTACACTACACAGCCCTGCCAGCCCTAACTTCCACCCTCCCTCTTCACTGTCCACAGCCGAGTGAGAAAATGGCGCCGACGCGGGTACCTTATATAGGATCCAAAACCTGCGAGACCCAGAAGGCGGGATAATGACGTTTTGCCTCGATTTCAGATCCGAGTCAGGCGGAAAAAGTCGAGCCTTACTCGGATCGGCCTCGGATCGGGGGGGCTCGGGGGGTTCGGATTTCAGAAATCCGAACCCGCTCACCCCTAGTGTACACACATCACTGGCCCATTAATAAGCTCTATCTGTATATATGTATAGCGCACACACATAACTGGTCCATTAATAAGCTCTATCTGTATATATGTATAGTGTACACACGTAACTGGCCAATTAAAAAGCTCTATCTGTATATATGTATAGCGCACACACATAACTGGTCCATTAATAAGCCCTATCTGTATATATGTATAACGCACACACATAACTAGCCCATTAATAAGCCCTATCTGTATGTATGTATAGCACACGCCCATAACTGGCCTATTAATAAGCCCTATCTGAATATATGTATAGCGCACACATCACTGGCCCATTAATAAGCCCTATCTGTATATATGTATAGTGCACACACATCACTAGCCCATTAATAAGCCCTATCGGTATGTATGTATAGCACACGCCCATAACTGGCCTATTAATAAGCCCTATCTGTATATATGTACAGATGTGCCCAGCTAGTTTATTGCTCATAGCGTGCCATTCAGGCCTCTGTGTCGCGCAATGGAACATTACATGATGGCTGGACTTTGGCGTACCGTGGTATTCTTCAACGAAGGATATGCTACGGCATGTAATACAGCGCTTAACCGCTGGGTGGCGAGTGCTCCACTGTTGTAATTTGTAATGAATACCATACTGTTATTTAGATGGATATCACATTCACGCACTGTATAGTATTTGCATGTTCACACAACCAATCTTTTTAATACCACATAAGCTCTTATAACCAATACTGTAGATTAATTAGATGCATGCACAGCTTTTAATGAGATGGGATGAATTATTCTCTAATGGTGGGGTACTGTGTATATACTGTGTGTACTATTAAAATATTTTGAAAGGAAGACACATTTTTTTATTATTAAAAACAGCAGCGGGTGAGTGGAGTGCACAAGGATGAGCCCGCTATGTGCTGTACTTAATATAGCTGGCTTGTGGGCTAGAGGTTAGGTGATCGCTTTGCAACAGTTCTTGTCCTGGGTTTGAGTCCTGGAAAATAATATATTTTTATTTTTTGCCACTGTCGGATCTGGACACTGTAATGAAACTAGTAGTGGGCTGTTTAAAAGTAAGGCATTACAAACTGATTGTGCATTTAAAACTGCAAACTTGCGCCAAAGCTGGCATGTCAGTGCTGTGGTGGCTGTCAGCTCTGAGGGGTTACAATGGGATCTCTGGCACATGCCCAGTGGAGCCCCTCCATATGCCATGTAGCGCTATGCCATGGCGTATGGAAGATCAGAGCACTGCATGCCCAGTGGATCGGGAGTCACACAACGACAGTGGGATGGCTGTATTACAGTACATACTGACTGTGCGGTTGAAGTTGCACACTTGCGCCATTGTCAGCACTGTCCCAGACTTCGACACTATAGTGATTTCATGACTTCAGAAACTGGTAGTGAGTGGGCTCTGTTTGAGAAAGAGGTCTATGTATTACAAGCTGAGTGTGCTTTTAAACCGCAAACTTGCACCAATGTTGGCACGTCAGCGCTGTGGTGGCTGTCAGCTCCGAGGGGTTACAATGGGATCTTTGGCGCATGCCCAGTGGAGTCATTGCAATGGGATCTCTGGCGCATGCCCAGTGGAGCCGCTCCGTAGCTGTGGCGTAAGGAGGCTCATACAGTAGTAAAGCGAATGCCCAGTGGGTCAGGAGCCACACACAGTGCATCAGGTCCCTTCCTCCAAAGCAAACAAGAGACTTTCATTACCATAATGAAGGACGCTCTGTTAGCCATTTCCTGTAAGCAGCCAGCTCTGCCCTTGTGTCCTGAAAAGGCTACAAATGGTGACCATTGCCAAGGACACCATCCCCCATCTGCTAGGACAACTAAAGTGCCCTATGAATGTGTCTGTACTATATATTAAAAACTGACTGTGCGTTTTAAAGTCACAAAAAATAAAATGCCCTTCAGACCTGCGAGCAGCCTCCGGCAGCGAGCGGGTCTGAATCAGGGCCGCTGTATAGTAAAATGGCTACCAGAGAGCGCCGTTTTACCTCAGGTGAGCTTCTTCTACTTGTGAAGTGGAGAGATAGACCTCTCTCCAACAACCAAAAGAAGCTCGCCTACAGGAGTGCGAGGAGGGAAATACTGGCCAGATTTGCCCATTGCCAAGGACACCATCCCCCATCTGCTAGAACAACTAATGTGCCACTATGAATGTGTCTGTACTATATATTAAAAACTTACTGTGCATTTTAAAGTGCACACTTGCAGCGACGTTGCTGTATTATGTAGAATACAATGTCTAGTGCATTGTGGTTTCATGTAAAATGTAGTTGGGTGGCACAGAGTAGCATAGAAATGGCAGGTGGTGGGAAGTTGAGAAGAGTCTACTTGCTTAAGAATATTGAACTTCAATTGCTCGATATTTATGCAATGCTGTGTGTGCGTTGATACCTGTATGTATTGGTATAAATGACAGAATTCACACACCACCAAGTGATTTCTGTTTAATCCTGTAGTGAAGATGTAAAAAAAAAAAATCATAATAAAAAACATTTTTTTTTTACTCTACCAGGATTTGAACCCAGGATGCCCACACTGCCTTGCATTCTCCTAACCACTACACTACAGACACCTGCCATACCAAGAACTGCACCTGTCATGTGTGTGATGAATGAGCGTCGTGCATCTTGTGTGCGTCATGCATCTTATAGTGGTAGATATGGGCCTGATTCAGAGAGACCAGAGAGTGCTGTTTTACCTCAGGTGAGCTTCTTCTACTTGTAAAGTGGAGAGATAGACCTCTCTCCAACAACCAAGAGAAGAAGCTCGCCTACAGGAGTGCGAGGAGGGAAATACTGGCCAGATTTGGCCGGCGGCGGACCATCAAGGCCCTACAATGCCGCTGGTCGGACTTAGGCCCTGATTCAGAGCCGGACGCTCTGACAGAGCGCTCGCTCTGAATCAGGGCCGTCCCTGCTCCTTTTTTGAGCAGCCTCCTGGCCGCTCGCATAGCTGTGGGTGACCACCCACAGCTATAGCGAGCGGCCAAAATGATGGTCGCGATGGTCAAGACCATCGCGACCATAGGGCTTGCCATGAGACCCTGCGGTAGGGTCTCGCTGCCGCAAGCCCAGGAGTGCTTTTGGCTCTATCAGAGCCAAAAGCACTCCCACTGTCAATCACCATCGACAGCATGCCCCCTTTGGTGCAAGACCCTTAACGACGGCTTGGCCGTCGTTATTCGGGTCTCGTGCATGCGCACGACAGATGCACTTGGGCACCATCAACCCGCTTGCGAGCGATCAGCGCTCGCGAGCGGGTCAGAATCAGGCCCTTAGGGGGTCATTCAGACCCGCTCGCGAGCGGCAGTATGGTTGCAAGCGGGTCAATGTTCCCCACTGCGCATGCACACGACGGAGGGAGCTCCGTCGTGCGCATGTGCGAGACCTGGCGAGCGACGGGCTTTCCATCGCTCCGGGTCTCGCACCAAAGGGGGCGTGCTGTCGATGTTGATTGACAGCACGCCCCCTTTGGTGGGCGTGCCTGCCAGACGGAGGCGTTCCCATGGTAACGCCTACCGTCTGAAGCCGTCCCCACTGACATCACTAGTGATGTCAGTGGGAGTGATTTTGGCTCTGATAGAGCCAAAATCACTCCAGGGCTTGTGGCAGAGAGACCCTACCGCAGGGTCTCCGTCGCAGTCCGATGGTCGCGATGGTCAAGACCGTCGTGACCATCTTTTTGGCCGCTCGCATATGCTGTGGGTGGTCACCCACAGCTATACGAGAGTCCAGGAGGACGCTCCCTTTTCATGGAGGAGGGCCCTGATTCAGAGCGAGCGTTCTGCTCAGAGGGTTCAGCTCTGAATCAGGGCCTTAATTCTCAGGGATGCGCCTTGGCTCCAGAGGATCAGGAGGTGCCTCCTAATTAGTAAGTACAGTATTGCTGTACAATTACAGTAATTACAGAATATAGTACAGTAACAAATACAATGCACTACTGTGACATACACTGTACTTTAGGGTGTTTGATATCTGACAGTGACTGACAGTTGTTACCTTGCACTTGTGTGAACGACAGAGATTTGATTGGCAGGGTCATTAGGTCGACATGGACTAAAGGGCGACACACTATTACTTGGCAGGGCTTGTTTGTATAGTAAACCTACAGTAACAAAAGGCAAGTTGACCCACCATACTGGGTGTGTGCCAATATTGACTGTATTTGGTCGGCCAAAATAATTTGCCAACATTTCATCCATTGTTATCTATTGCCATGTTGGCAAATACTGTGTGTAAATGCCATGGTGTGCCTATAGCCTCCAAGGTACGCTAAAGGCAGCATGGTGGCAATCCTGGCACCCTGCAAGGCAAAAGCACAGCTCGTAGGGTTGCGATAGTGCTGCCCACAGAGCCTCTGTGTCAGGTAGCACCAGTTGGACATACAGTGCCCAGGGCCGTAACTAGGGTAGTGCGACCTGTTCCATGGCACAGGGCACCGCAGGGCAGGGGGCGCAGTTTGGGCCTGTCAATTTTCCTGTTTGTTATCATTTTCACTAGTAGCTTCCACTTATTTTATCCCCAGCATCTCCTGGCCTCCCCTATCTCTTCCCTGGCCCTTCCCCATGAGGCCATGGCCCTTTTTCGGGTGTGTTATCACCCTATTTAAAAAATAGGGGGATGCCAATGCTCTTTCTGGCACACGGCACCAATAAGTCTAGAAAGGGCTCTGACAGTACCTTCTGTAATTACACTGTTTTTTGTTTGTTTTCTACCATACTGTACCAGCTGCACAGACTAGTTTTTGTACTACAGTACTGTATACTGTATTTGTTTGTGTTGTTATTCAGGTAGAGACTTTTCGTACAGTTGGGTTTTTGGTATAGTCCAATTGTTTACAATCAAACTTTACTGTATAGTACTGTACATTACAGTGTTTTTTTTTGCACAGGAACAGAAAGGTGGCTTTTTCATGAGGCCGTAGCTGCCTTCAGGCGCCCTACAATGCTTCGTAAGTACTGTACTGTATGTTTCGGTGACTTTAGGCTCTATTTATTAACATTATTTTGACTAAAATAAAGTGAAAAAGGGTGTTTTCACACCCTTTTCACATTATTTTAGTAACACCTATAGTTATTACAGGGCAATTGGAGTAGAATTCGTAAAATTCTACTCATCCCCTAAGTATCACTTATTTCTAGTAATCAGATCGCATTTCCTATAATTGTAATGGGAAATATGATCCGACCAGAGTTACTAAAAATAAAATGTGAAAAAATATCGGGGAAAGCCCTGTGATAATAACGCCACCTGGAGGTCTCCCCCGGTTACCGGCCTCCTGTCCTGCTCTAACGGGGAGAGCAGAGCCGGGAGTCGGTTCCAGTAATCAGCTGTGTGGTCTAAACAGACCGCAAGCTGATTACTGTAAAAAAAAAGAAAAAAAAATTAGTAAAAAAAAAAAAATTACTTACCTGACTCCAGGGACCGGTGATCGGGCCTCCAGTGATGACTTCCCTCCGGTCAGCTGGTCTCCCATAGTGCACTGCTGCCCGGTCATCAGGTGATCGGGCCCCAGTGCAGTATGGGAGATCACCTGACCGGAGGAATGGAGAACATCACCGGAGGCCCGGAACATGCAGGTAAGTGTAATTAAGGGAGAGGGGGGTCGCGGGGGGGTCCGTGATCGTGGGGGCAGGGCTTAGCGCCAGGGGCGGGGCTTAGCACCGGGGGGGTAGCAGCGGCGACCGGTCGGCGCATGCGCGGGCACTTAATCATGGTATTTTTTGCAAAAATGCCGTGATAAGGCTCCGAAGGGGATTTGCAGGGACAGAGCTTTATCGCAAGCTCTGTCCCTGTAAGGGATTTGTAGTAAATCCCTGTGATATTGCCTGAATTCGCAATGCGTATTCACTCGGTAATATCATACTACAATCTGCATTCAATATGTGGATTGTAGTAAATAGAGCCCTTTGACTTATACTGCCAAAAAAGTGTAATACAGTAGTTCGCTTAGGCATACCTCCCAACTGTCCCGCATTCAGCGGGACAGTCCCGTTTTTATGGGGCTGTCCCACCCGCGGGCCACAGTACCTCGCGGTGGGGGGGGAGTTGGGGGAAGCATACACCGCTACTCTGCATAGCAGAGCAGCGTGTATGCAGAGCAATAATAGACACTGTGCTCATGCGCACAGCTTCTATTCACAGTACAGAGGGTAGCCCGGTTGCAGGCCAGCATCTGGGAGATGCTGGGCACGCCTCTTAGTGATGAAAACAGGTTGTGCCGATAGACCACGCCCCTTTACAGACAAGCCACAACCCTTTTCGGAAGCTCGTGCGGATGTCCCGGGCGACAATAATCAAATCTTGGGAGGTATGGCTTAGGCTCCATTTACAGTATTGACATTTGTTAAATTCTTCTGTGTCAAAATTACATTATGTTTTTTTTTCACAAATCAGCCCCACTACCGCCGCCCTTCCAGGCCTCAGCCCCCCACCTCCCAGGAGCCTGCACTCGGGCCCAGCCACCTTGCCAGGCCGCGTAAACACTGTACTGTACACTACATTGTCTTCTACAGTATCTCTCTCCTTTTTTTCCTTTTCATAGTGTCTCTCTCTCTCTCTCTCTCTCTCTCTCTCTCTCTCTCTCTCTCTCTCTCTCCTGTACTCCAAAGACGCATCTCCAATGACAGTTGGAAGCTGATTGGCTGGCACCTTATCACTTTCTTATCACTTTTCACTCTGTCTCGTAACACTGCTTAGTAAATTGACCCCCAATTCTTTCTGTACTGTACTTGTTTTCTTTTTTTAATTTCCAGTACTGTACAGTATGTTTCGGTGACCTGTATTAAGGGGCTTACACAGCAGACGATTTGCATGAACGATAATATGGTTCAATGATATATTGTTCATATCGTCTAGTGTGTATACAGTAAATCACCAAGGATGCATGGGCATGCTCCCCCGAGGCATCAACGATATCCCCAGTGGCCTGTACATGCAGCCCAATCTGGGAATATTGTTAACGATGCCATGCTGGCGAATGCAGCATGGCCTACTATATCCTCCCACCCCTTCGTCTTTCCTCGCTGCCAGCATCAGCAAGTTTGCATAGAGTCACTTGACGATGCCGGCACCGCTGCCGGGCCCGTGGCGAACAATATCGGCTCATACACACCTGGTCTAGTGTCCAAGGGCCATACTGTACAGTAAGTGGATACTGTCAATAAAGTGTAACAATACTGTAGTAATAGTACTGTCAGGCTGAATTTATTGACATTTTTCCACATTGTTTTGAGGCAAAATGACATGGGTTTTTTTTTTACCCACAGTGCCACAAATTGAAGGTCCTCAGCCCTCCCAGCCCGGGCCCAGTCGCCTTGCCAGGCCGCGTAAGTACAGTACTTTACACTACATTGTTTTCTATCACTCTCCTTTTTTTCCCTTGTCAGTCTCTCTCTCCTTCTCCTGTATTCCGGTGAAGAGTAATAGTACTGGCAAAAAAGTGTAATAGTACGGTTAGGCTCCATTTAGAGTATTGACATTTGTTAAATTCTTCTGTGTCAAATTTACATTATGTTTTTTTTTATCACAGATCACTGCCGCACTTCCAGGCCCCAGCCCCTCACCTACCAGGAGCCTGCACCCTGGCCCAGCTGCCTTGCCAGGCCGCATAAGTACTGTACTGTACACTACATTGTCTTCTATCTCTCTCCTTTTTTTCTTTTCACAGTGTCTCTCTCTCCTGTACTCCAAAGACGCATCTCCAACCTCTTCTCCTTACAAACTAATTCTTTCTGTACTGTACTTGTTTTCATTTTTTATTTTCCAGTACTGTACAGTATGTTTAGGTGACCTGTATTAAGGGGCTTACACACCAGATGATTTGCATGAACGATAACAATATGGTTCAATGATATATTGTTCATATTGTCTAGTGTGTATGCAGTAAATCACCAAGGATGATTGCACGCGCTCCCTCGAGGCATCAACGATATCTCCAGTGGGCTGTACATGCAGCCCAATCTTGGGATATTGTTAACGATGCCATGCTGGCGAATGCAGCATGGCCTACCTTCCCACCCCCTCATCTTTCCTCACTGCCGGCATCAGCAAGTGTGCAGAGTCACTTGACGACGCCGGCACCGCTGCCGGGCCCGTGGAAAACAATATCGGCTCATACACACCTGGTCTAGTGTCCAAGGGCCTTACTGTACAGTAAGTAGATACTGTCAATAAAGTGTAATAATACTGTAGTACAGTAATAGTACTGTCATGCTGAATTTATTGACATTTTTCCACATTGTTTTGAGGCAAAATGACATGGGGTTTTTTTTTACCCACAGTGCCACAAATTGAAGGGCCTCAGCCCTCCCAGCCCTGGCCCAGTCGCCTTGCCAGGCCGCATAAGTACAGTACTTTACACTACATTGTTTTCTATCTCTCTCCTTCTCCTGTATTCCGGAGAAGTGTAATAGTACTGGCAAAAAAGTGTAATAGTACGGTTAGGCTCCATTTACAGTATTGACATTTGTTAAATTCTTCTGTCTCAAATTTACATTATGTTTTTTTTTATCACAGATCACTGCCGCACTTCCCGGCCCCAGCCCCTCACCTACCAGGAGCCTGCACCCTGGCCCAGCCACCTTGCCAGGCCGCTTAAGTACTGTACTGTACACTACATTGTCTTCTATCTCTCTCCTTTTTTTCTTTTCACAGTGTCTCTCTCTCCTGTACTCCAAAGACGCATCTCCAACCTCTTCTCCTTACAAAGTAATTCTTTCTGAACTGTACTTGTTTTCATTTTTTATTTTCCAGTACTGTACAGTATGTTTCGGTGACCTGTATTAAGAGGCTTACACACCAGACGATTTGCATGAACGATAACAATATGGTTCAATGATATATTGTTCATATTGTCTAGTGTGTATGCAGTAAATCACCAAGGATGATTGCACGCGCTCCCTCGAGGCATCAACGATATCTCCAGTGGGCTGTACATGCAGCCCAATCTTGGGATATTGTTAACGATGCCATGCTGGCGAATGCAGCATGGCCTACCTTCCCACCCCCTTCATCTTTCCTCACTGCCGGCATCAGCAAGTGTGCAGAGTCACTTGACGACGCCGGCACCGCTGCCGGGCCCGTAGAAAACAATATCGGCTCATACACACCTGGTCTAGTGTCCATGGGCCTTACTGTACAGTAAGTAGATACTGTCAATAAAGTGTAATAATACTGTAGTAATAGTACTGTCAGGCTGAATTTATTTACATTTTTCCACATTGTTTTGAGGCAAAATTACAAATTGAAGGGCCTCAGCCCTCCCAGCCTGGGCCCAGTCGCCTTGCCAGGTCGCGCAAGTACAGTACTGTACACTACATTGTTTTCTTTCTCTCTCCTTTTTTCCTTTACAGTGTCTCTCTCTCTTTCTCTCTCTCCTGTACTCCAAAGACGCATCTCCAACCTCTTCTCCATACACATTAATTCTTTCTGTCCTTGTGTGTTTTTTTTATTTTTTAGGTAACAATCTATGGGCATGACTCAGAGACGTTCGCTAATGCCATCGCAGCTGCTGTGCAATAATATGAAAATGATGCAGACGCCGGGATATGTATTGGGATGTCCACAGACGACTTTGCAAATCCAGGTATCTATGTACAAAGAGGCGCAGCATCGTTTGCAGATGCCTCCATGTTAGCGGTTCTCAGTATATATATATATATATATATAAATATATACATACATATATATATATATATATATATACATACATAAACACACATATATATACTGTATATATTATATATATATTTATATATATACATACAGAAGATTGCAGTTTATAGGCGGCACTCGCAGCTGTGCAATCAGTGAAAAGTCGGAGATCCCGCTCCCCTCAAGTTCAACGTTTCAAATTTATTTAACATTTTTCATCAGGAACAATAAAAACAAACAAAATCTTACCTTAAATACATGTGCTAATCACCCACCAGACCATGTGCACCCGTCACCGCTTGTGTCCGGACTTCCGCTGACGTCACTGAATGCGTGCTGTCGCGACGCGTCTGACGTCAGAAGCCGGAGAGGTTGCTTGGCAACACAAGCGTGTGTGTATCCAACACCATGGTAACGGCGTAGGACCCTCACACAGAGCTTACAAGAGACTGGCTGTAAAATAACATAAAACAATAAGGAAAAGTGGCTGTATCAACATGCTAGTTAAAACATGCAGATAAAAGAACACAATTAAGTCTGTCTACCTAGGCACGATGTCTATAATGGGCGAATTACAAGAAACATGACAAAGAGAGATATTCATTTAGGCCAAATGGTCTGACCGTATTAAGGTCATAGATCCACTGAGCCTCTTTTTGTAATAAACCCTTAGCGCGGTCTCCTCCCCTAACATCAACTGGCACAAAATCAATCATCTTGTATTTT
Organism: Taudactylus pleione; assembly: GCA_031769625.1. Lineage (NCBI taxonomy): Eukaryota > Metazoa > Chordata > Amphibia > Anura > Myobatrachidae > Taudactylus > Taudactylus pleione. Next base: position 6,383,018 of record JAUIMM010000841.1, on the reverse strand, counting down.
AAACAGGCAAGACTATGCTTGCAGTCATTAAAATTATGGGCCACAGGTTGTTCTGTAGTCCTGCCCTAAAGAGCCAAGCGGATAGCGCTCCAATGAAGCGCCACTCGCTCATTAAATTTCCTAGTGGTTTTTCCTATATAATATAGACCACATATACACCTGATAAAGTAAATTACAAACTGACTACTGCAAAATAATCTATATTTTATCTTGTATTCTTTACCAGAATGGGGATGATGAAAGGTATCCCCTACTTCTAGATAGCTACATGTGGTGCAGCCTAAACACCTATAGTTCCCATATTTGCGGGACAAAAACATAGTCCTTAATACTTTTGCCTCGTTTGTAACACGATACCAATCTATTGTCTTTCAATAATGGTAATGTAGTATCCATATTGATCAATGGCCCAAATTTCTTGGCAGTTCTAGTAATCCTATCACTTGCTGTATAAAATTGGTTAATAAAAATCATGTTCTTGTCCACGTATTTTGACTCTGATTTGCGTAAGGTGTCCTTCCTGGGAATAGCTAATGCTTTGTTCTTCACTTCCGTTAGCAGTCTTTTAGAGTATCCTCTCTGTAAACATCAAAAAAAAGAACAATATTTTAATTGTTTGTGTAGCACACTTTGAGGGTGTCACCACCCTTTAACAGACAGACGCACGCTTGTCGCTGCTGCTTTAAGGATGCAGGTGCGGCTACAGCCCACACATTTCACAAAGACCGAAAAAAAAGAACAATATTTTTATTGTTTGTGTAGCGCACTTGAGGGTGTCACCACCCTTTAACAGACAGACGCACGCTTGTCGCTGCTGCTTTGAGGATGCAGGTGGAATCGAGACGGGATTTGGAACCGGGGACACACTACCTCCATCAATTGTCTAAATCCCACTGCACTAATGGCGGATACCGGACGCACGTCTAACACCAACATAGCAGTCAAGGCCTCAGTTATACGTTTTGCTTCAGGATGACTGCTGTTGTACTTCATCCTCATCGCTAGGGACTGTTGGAGGGTCAATTGTTTAGTAAAAGTAGTGATGTTCCTACTTCCTCTCTGGGATGATGAACAACTCCCAGCAGCAGCAATAGCACTAGGAGGAAGTGGTTCTTGATCTTTCCCTATTTTATTTTTATCGGAGAAAGTTTGGTCCTCCATTTATGTTATATTGATATATACGTGCGGCTAAAGCGCACACAAACACAGAAAATATATTTTTATTTTTGCTGGAGAGTAGTGCACTTTGTGGGTTACACCACCCTTTAAGAAATGAGCCAGCAGGCTCTTTACTTATGGGACACAGGCGCACGCTTGGCGCTGCTCCTTTGTTGATGCACGTGCAGCCACAGTGCACACAAGTCACAAACACAGAAAATATATATTTTTTTGGTTTGGAGTGTACTTTGGGGGTTACAGCACCCTTTAACGGTCAAGCCAGCCGGCCCTTTACTTATGACACAGGCGCACGCTTGGCACTACTTTGTTGAAGCACGTGCGGCTACTGCGCACACAATTCACAAACACAGAAAATAATTTTTTTTTTGGTTTGGACTGGAGTGTACTTTGGGGGTTACAGCACCCTTTAATGGTCAAGCCAGCCGGCCCTTTACTTATGACACAGGCGCACGCTTAGCACTACTTTGTTGATGCACGTGCAGCTACTGCGCACACAATTCACAAACACAGAAAATATATATTTTTTTGGTTTGGACTGGAGTGTACTTTGGGGGTTACAGCACCCTTTAACGGTCAAGCCAGCCGGCCCTTTACTTATGACACAGGTGCACACTTGGCATTACTTTGTTGATGCACGTGCGGCTACTGCGCACACAATTCACAAACACAGAAAATAACTTTTTTTTTATTTGGACTGGAGTGTACTTTGGGGGTTACAGCACCCTTTAACGGTCAAGCCAGCCGGCCCTTTACTTATGACACAGGCGCACGCTTGGCACTACTTTGTTGATGCATGTGCGGCTACTGCGCACACAATTCACAAACACAGAAAATATATTATTTTTTTAGCACTTGGGGGGAGCACCCCTGATGGACAGAGCACCCCCTGGACAACACTACAGCACCCCTTTAGGACTGGGACACTGCACAGGACTTTGGAGTGGACACAGCCCCTATGGAGAACTGACTGCACAACACAGTCCAGCCAGCTCCTATGGACTTTGAAGTAGAGGACACAGCCCCTATTAACAACAGCAGCACAGCACAACACAGCCAGCCCCTATGGACTTTGAAGTAGTGGACAACAGCAGCACTACACTACCCTACACAGCCCAGCCAGCCCTAACTCCCACCCTCCCTCTTCACTGTCCACAGCCGAGTGAGAAAATGGCGCCGACGCGGGCACCTTATATAGGATCCAAAACACGCGAGACTCGGAAGGCGGGATGATGACGTTTTGCCTCGATTTCAGATCCGAGTCAGACGGGAAAAGTCGAGCCTGACTCGGATCGGACTCGGATCGGGGGCGCTCGGGGGGGTTCGGATTTCAGAAATCCGAACCCGCTCACCCCTAATTACAACCAGTGCGGGACGCCGCCATTTGCTACTGTACGGGACTTCCTTGACAACACACACATCCTGGTCCAATAAGACTGTAGACCATAGGTCCAGCAAAGGGGACGTGCAGAAGTAAGGGCCGCACGACAAGGAGCCCCCCTCAAAGGGTCCACCCACTCCCTGACCAGGATCACACGGAACCATCTGTCCATCCCCAACCCCACAAACGGAACCACCTGGGGAGCATTGTGCCTCACCTAATAAACAGGTTGGATTCAATTCACAGTGTCTGGCTCATCCTTTACACACCTCATACCAACCCACACTGTACTCATACACTGTTACACGCCACCCCCCCTCCCCAGTCGCCCTCCTCCCCCCTCCACCCCCCCTCCATACACACACACCAAGGAGCGCACGTGTACCTTTTCTCTTTCAGCATAAACCAACAGGATCCGGTACTCCTGTTCCACGTGTAGCACCACTTTATCCCCCACCCCACCTTTCCCCCCAGTCGCCCCCTCCTCCCCCACACATCCATTAGATTCACCCACCAGAGCCTGGAGCGCGGACCACTCTGCTTATTATACATAGGGAGACATTTTGAGCTCTTCCAGATATATAATATATAAAGTATAACTGATAACTAATTTGCACATTATTGTGGAATGATGTTATCATCAATGGTTAGCACCATTAATGGAAATACATAGACTAAGCAGCTGGCTCTCTCCCTGCCAGTATGGCAGTGTGACTTCTGTGATGTCACTGTGTGATCCATTATGACACGTGAGCAGGTATAAAGCACCAGAGCATACTGACATCAGTGGCATTTCTTCAGTTGAGGCACTTGTTGCTGAAGCTGTTTTGCCTTTCCAGAGCGAATTGCTGATAATTATTATATATAACTTTCAGTAGTTTATAACTGTGTTCAAGCACCATAACATTTGTGCTTTTCCTGAACTTTTTTATTTATTTATTTATTTCTATATTAACATCTGAATGAAATGAGTCGCAGAGAACTGAGAGTTCTTCTGGAGGACCAGAGACATTGGGCGAGGATACATGGAGATCTTGGTGAGTAAAATGTTTAGGGCAGTAAAACCAATCTAGATCAATCTGTGGGGCCTGTTAGCTGTACATTAGCCCCATATCCTACCTCACACTTTTTGTTATTTATTCTTACAAGTTTATACATAGGATATTTGGGGATACTGTTGGTAAATGAAACGATAGCACTGAAGAGTGACTTCACACCTAGAACAAGGCCATTTTAGAATAATCATTCAGTTGCTGGAGCCAAAGAGGGTATTGATGTCTTAATGACACAATATGATTTTTGCCTTGTGCTCTGCATGCGGGAAAAGAGGTTGAGGGATTTGTGTATGAGCAGCTAAACGGAGATGGCAACAGCTACTGTAGGTTGGCCCAAAGTTATATAGAGTTTCAGTGTTCACTAAGTCATTGTATCATCTAATTAGATTGTAACCTCTTATGGGCAGGGCCCTCGCAAACCCTCACTTTCTTGTGTGTATTTATTTTGTTTTCTGTGCACGCTGATTTATTTGTGTCCTGTTTTCCCCACTGTCTGGTGCTGTGGATCACTGTAGTGTCTTATAAATCCACAACAATTATAATCTGTAGAGCAGGTGTCCTATGAAGCAAAAGGAATTATCCCAAGTGTAGGAAGTTTCCAAATTGCCATGTCCCCAGCGGGTGATTTTATTATAAATACACAATTTGTTTTAATGCCTCCTAATAAATCGGCACAATAGGGGGCTGACTGGACACTGGAAATGGGACTATACCACTGTAATCACAGTTGGGAGGTATGGGGTCAGGATAATGTCTATGTATTACTGGATGATTCCGTCAATGCAGAGTTGGCCACAAAATTAGTGCATTTTGGGGGTCAAAAAAGTGTACACAACACCTGAGTATATGCAGCAATATGCAATAAAGTCCACCAGCCTTTGCCAATTCAGCACATTCCCTAGGGAATTGGGCAAGCCAACCCTCTCCCCCTCACCAGGAGAAACCAGCCCCGTGCTGATGGCATTAGGACCCTTCCCAAACACCCCTGAATGGTAGTAAGCCATCATGCCTAAACTGTTGGGCATGCTGGGGCTCCTCATATTTCTTCCATGCTTTTGTGTATAACTCATACAGTAGGTGATGCTAGACTTGAATGACAGTCTGTAACTTTGTGCCTCTAATCAAACAGAGTGGCTTCACTCTGACTAGTTAGAGCGTGAGAAAAGCCATTCTGATTGGTTAGAAGTACATATAATGTACAATTATACAATATACTACTTTCATACATTTTATCAAAAAGGAGGAACCCCCTAACCCTTCCCTGGATCTAGGTGAGCAATAATGTGGCAGAAAAGGAATGTGTTGGGGAGTATTTAGTTAACCATTTAACTGATGGTAACTTAAAAAAAAAAGTATTATAAATTAGAATTTCTTATTTAGGTTAATAAATACTCATATCTATTAAACACTTTTTTTTTTTTCAACATTTTAGTAAAATTATATGTATTATCCTCCCACCCCTGTAGCATTTTCCTATCACCCTTGTAGAAGGTGACCAAAATATATCATCAACACCCCCCCGTAGTGTCAATGGCCCTGTAGCATTATATCCCCATCACTCTTGTAACATGAACCCGCACGCCTCATTGTACGTAGAACTGCATTGTACCATTACCCCCCTCCCTCCCCCCACAATAATAGGTCCCCCAAAACATATATGGCTTTAAGTGGGCCCCCCTAGTAACCATAGATGTCCCCTCACTCTTTACCCCCTCCACCTCTCATATATGCAGATGGCAGTGGAGCCTCTGTGAGATGGGACCAATCAGTCCCCATACTGAGCTCTGCACTTGGAGGGGATGAATATCACACATCAGCCTCATGACATAGAGCTAAGAGGGGAACTATCAGCAGGTTTAGATAATCTATAGTATATTCACACTCCCTTAGTATAAATTGTCTCTGTGAGAATGCTCCTTCCCAGCCATGTTCCCTGATAATGTACATACTATCAGGATATGTCTCACTATGCATCGCCTGTACTTACATGCCACCAGTTTTTTGAGCATTTACAGGACGCAAATATGCAAAAACCTCTCCACAAACAAGCGTACATTTACCCTCTACCAGGCCCAATACATGTAAATATTATTGCTGTAGTTCATGATACTGTTTGATGTTTATATGTTATCTGAGGGTAGTTATTATAGCTAAGATATATCTTTTCAGATGAACCCATCATATATGATGAGAGGCTGCGCTCAGAGCGGAGAAGAGCTGTAATGAGGAATAGACATCATAATGCTACAGACAGGAGCCGATCTCCGCAGCATCGTGGGCGCTCACACACCACCAGAACACAGCCTACTCTACATTCTGGGCAATCTCAAGGCATTATGACTGAGAGACCAAGCCAAAACTCCAGCACTGGGACCAGTGAGCCTCTCCAAAACCCCAGCACTGGAACGAGTGAGCCTCTCCAAAACCCCAGCACTGGGACGAGTGAGCCTCTCCCAAACCCCAGCACTGGGATGAGTGAGCCTCTCCCAAACCCCAGCACTGGGACGAGTGAGCCTCTCCCAAACCCCAGCACTGGGACAAGTCAGCCTCTCCCAAACCCCAGTGCTGGGCCAAGTCAGGCTCTCCCAAATGTGAGTCCTGGGCCAAGTCAGCCTCTACCAACCCCCAGCCCTGGGCCAAGTCAGCCTCTCCCATACCATCAGGTATCTGCTGAAAATAGGCAAATTATCTCGGCCGGCCGTTGGACACAACAATTCAACAGACTCCCATCCCACATTATCACCGAGAGTGTAACCAGGGAATCCTGTTCAATTTGTTTAGTGAATTATGAGAATGGGCAGCAGGTTACAGTTTTACCTTGCAGACATATATTCCATCCCCGTTGCATTGCACAATGGATCCGAAGAAGGCAAAACTGTCCTCTGTGCCGCAGCCTATGCTTTCCGCAGAGAACATGGAGAGAACGTTGTTGTATCTTATGAATTCCAAAGGAAACGAAGCAGTAAATATTGCCATAACACCAGGCTGGTAAAATGCCAAATGGACTTCTTGCCCTGGGCGCAACTACCGACCCTGTCAAGTTCATCTTAAGTTGCTGCTTAATCAAACTGCAGCCTTCCACCTATTCCTGAATTCACTGCTACTTCAAGATCATCTCAAGTTGCTGCTAATCTAACTGCAGCATTCCACCTATTCCTGCATTCACTGCTACTTCAAGATCATCTCAAGTTGCTGCTAATCTAACTGCAGCATTTCACCTATTCCTGCATTCACTGCATTCAGCAAGTTGCTGCTGAAGTAAATGGAAGAATTCTACATATTCCTGCATTTACTGCTTCTACAATTTCATCTCGAGTTGCTGCTTAATCCTATTGCAACATTCTACCTATTCCTCTATTTTATGTTAATTCAAAATCAACTAAAGTTGCTGTTTAATCAGACTGCAGCATTTAACTAATATTTGCATCATCCCAAATTGCTGCTTAATCATATTATGGATTCCACATATTCCTGAATTAACTATGTCTACCAATTCATCTCAAGTTCTTGCTAAATCAGACTTCAGCATTCCACCTATTTCTGCATTCACTGCTACTTCAATTTAATCTCAAGTTGCTGCTTAATCAAACTGCAGCATTACACCTAGTCCTGCATTTACTGCTACTTCAAGTTCAACACAAGATGCTCCTTAATCAGACTGCAGCAACTCCACTCACTTCTGCATAATCCCAAATTGCTGCTTAAACATATTGAAGAATTCCATATTTCCTTGAACTAACAGCTTTTACAAGATTATCTGATTAAGTTCCTACTTAATCAGACTGCATCATTCCACCTATTCCTGCATTCACTGCTGCAATACTTAACGTTCATCTCGACATCCAGGGTAGATCGTCTCAGGATCCTGCAAATCCCTGTGTACTGTGACATGGGCCCTTATACTGAAATTTGGCCAAGCATCGTCAATCAAGGTACCAGAAGTAAAGATGGCTGCCGTCTTCTGGTCTACAGCACAAGTAATAAGGTGTTTGTTAAACCCACCTGGCGTTTGTTTAAAGGATATTTTCATTCTTGTGTATTTTTCTTTAACAATTAACAATATCAATAAAAGTATTTTTATATTTCTAACCTTGTCTGAGTGATTGAGGAACCCCCAGAAGGACCTGGGAACCTTTCTATATTATAATAAAGGACCTCCAGGGGCCAGCCAGTGTAAAGCACGTACAAGTGGGTGAGAGAAACACACTAGAGGGTATATTTACTAAAGTAAGGGTTTTTAGAAATGGAGATGTTGCCTATAGCAATCAATCAGATTCTACTTAACATTCATCTAGCACCTTCTAGAAGAGCTATGAGCAACATCTCCACTAGTAAAAATCTTGTACCTTAGTTAATATACCCCATGGGCTGATTCTGAGTCAGACACAACTCTGACGAAATTCAGCTAATGGAAGTCTAACACGTGTATACGCCCATATTCTGAGTTGCACGGATCCCTGCATGTGCGGTAATCTCTGTTACTGTGCATGCTATGTGCAGGATATATGATTGCAATAGGCGTCTGCTCTGCATATGCACAATTTAGGAGACGGTTCTCAAATGTGAGTATGCCCAGTTGCCACAAGTAATGCCCATTTGACAGACGGATAGAAACTACTGAGATGTGTCTAACTCAGGATCGGCCAGAGATACATAAAGATGCATATAATCGCTGCGACACATGCGCACTACAGTTGTGGTCGAACTAGTGTGTGACTTACAATCAGACCCGCTATCCTTACACATATTATTACAGAAAGTTCATCGCACAACCTATTCCGCATCTTACATATAAGGGAGCGCTTTTTCTAATACGTTTTTCCTATTGTAATCGGCAGCGATGCTAGTTTATCATAATACAGGTGATACAGCTTATTGTAAAAAAGTTTCACCGATGACGTCATTTCGCCAGGCGGAAAAGTATCGCCGTATTCAATTTGAAAGACTTTCCGACTAGGTGGATAGTCAATGTAATGTAATAGACGGAAAACTTTCGCCTATGAATAACAGGCGGAAAAAAGTGTAGAATTGGGGTTTTGGGGTGAAACATTGTGGGAACCCCCGTCCAGCCTTCAGACAGTCCCCCAAAGGTAAACCGCATCAAAAAATATTTAAGAACACCCCAAAAAATCACTTTGAATTTGGGGGTGGAAAACAAATGTTGGGGCACAAAGTTAAAAACTAGCGAACTTCACTCTGGGGGGGTCCCCAAGTATGCCCCAGGTGTTTTTTTCATTGCAGGTGCTTGCGGCAGGTGGATTTTTCACAATTTTTTAAACTTAACTTTAGCAACTATAAAATATGCTGGCCCCCATTTTCAAGTACCCCAAATTTGCTGGGATAAGTTATTTTCTGCAAATAAAAATCCTGAATACTATTCTTCACCACTTATACAAAAACGCTATTTAGCAGCTATTGAGCCCGTTTAAAAACAACAAATACCTTCAGCAAGCCAAATCGGGGGTAACCATAGCTAACCCCCATGTCAGAGCATCTTTTGGGGGGTGTCAGGCTGATTTCCCCAAATCTGACAGGACTTTCCGCTTGTTTAAGTTTCGCCGGGTCCCGTTTTCACCTACTTTCAAACTGAATACGGGGATACGCGGGCACGCGCGCGATACTTTTCTGCCTGCAAAACACGTGATGTAGGCGAAAAGTCCAGGAGACGGAAAAGTATCGCGGGTTCGCTCAAATTGAATACGGGCCTATGTAATGCGCATACAATGTTTGCTGGGGGACCAGAAGCGCTATCACCACATATACACAATATATACTGTAATATAAGTCCAGCACTCCATTGTGTGACTGTACCAGTGCCCATATAAAGGAGTCTTCTTATCACTCAGAGGACAAAGGAATAAAATAGGTATATTTTCATATCTTCCTCACTGTTCCTCCTAGAGAAAGAGACCATCTGTGTGTATCATACTCGCCTACTTTTGAAAATGCATTTCAGGGAGATTGTGAAAGCAGCACCTATGAGCATGGCGGTAAAGTGGGCGTGTACTGCTACATCTGAGAGGCGTGTCATAAAATTGACTTTTATCCAAATGCAAATGAGCCCCAAAGCAGTCAGTAAGATCTATTTGTTGATGAAAACACACTATCACTTTTCAGAAAATACATGTAACCATAGGGATCATTGTGCCTTATAACCAATGCAGGAAAATGATAGTAATGATCCAATTTGAATGTAAATCTCTCTGTTTATTTTTATATATAACATATTCATAATGGCAGTAAGTTAGAATCAGGGAGATTGCTAGGCTCTTCAGGGAGACAGGGAGATTGCTACTGTTTCAGGGAGTCTCCCTGACAATGAGGGAGAGTTGGCAAGTATGGTGTGTATATACTGTTATCACACCATCACTGCCCCTATGTTTAATGTTATTCACTTCACAATATGATAACTTACATAGCACAATAAGATTGTTCTCCAGGGTTTCAACCTCTGTAAACAGGGATGTACAGGACCATTCCTCATCCAAATTACAAAGGCTGCTATTGTGTATTACCCTGAACATTTATTACCAGTGGTGGCCCCTGGGGTGGGGCTGCAGCACAGTCCAAAATTCAAACAGGGGAGTCACACCAACTGCCAGTGATTCCTGCCCATCTATGGTTGGTAGCATATGAAATGACAGTGGGTGTGGCTCCCCTATTTGAATTTTGGACTGTGCTGCAGCCTCACCTCTGGAGCCACCACTGGTTATTACTGTACAATACAAACAAATAGAATAAAATCTCCCACCCAAGGGGGATATAGGGGGTCATTCAGACCCACTCGCAAGCGGCAGTACGCTCGCAAGTGGGTCGATGTTCCCCACTGCGCATGCACACGACGGAGGGAGCTCCGTCGTGCGCATGCGCGAGACCCGGCGAGCGAAGGACTTTCCTTCGCTCGGAGAGTCTCATCAAAGGGGGCGTGCTGTCGATGGTGACTGACAGCACGCCCCCTTTGGGGGGCGTGCCTGCCAGGCGGAGGCGTTCCCAAGGGAACGCCTACCGTCTGAAGCCGACCCCACTGACATCACTAGTGATGTCAGTGGGAGTGCTTTTGGCTCTGATAGATGCTGTCAGGCTTTGTGCGTCTTTATACGCCACCATCAGTGGCACCATTGAACCTTTCACCAGCCCTATGCTAGGTGCAGATCATATATATGGCCTCCAATGTGAGAGATTCCGCGTCTCTCTGTTTATTACCCCTTATCCCAGGACATTCATCAGGGGAATAATGTCATTATTACTGCTCTGCTGGACTGCGGTAGGCATTATGGCCCTGATTCAGAGCCGGACGCTCTGACCAGGGCGCTCGCTCTGAATCAGGGCCCACCTCCATTAATATGGAGCGTCCTCCTGGATGCTCGTATAGCTGTGGGTCACCACCCACAGCATATACAAGCGTGGAAAAATGATGGTCGCGATGGTCTTGACCATCTTGACCATCGCGACCATCGGAACTGCGAGTGAAAGCCTGCGGTTGGGTTTCCGATGGTCGCGATGGTCAAGACCATCGCGACCATCTTTTGCACGCTCGTATATGCTGTGGGTGGTGACCCACAGCTATACGAGCATCCAGGAGGACGCTCCATATTAATGGAGGTGGGCCCTGATTCAGAGCGAGCGCCCTGGTCAGAGCGTCCGGCTCTGAATCAGGGCCATAATGCCTACCGCAATCCAGCAGAACAGTAATAATGACATTATTCCCTTGATGAATGTCCCGGGATAAGGGGTAATAAACAGAGAGACGCGGAATCTCTCACATTGGAGGCCATATGGATGATCTGCACCTAGCATAGGGCTGGTGAAAGGTTCAATGGTGCCACTGATGGTGGCGTATAAAGACGCACAAAGCCTGACAGTGGGCGTCTCAGTCCTTGTATATTTGGATGTACACCAGTTAGGGCATTGTAGCAGCATTAACCTAAAATCACAGACGCAACTGCTGCAAAAGGCGCGAGCAAGGCCGCAACTACGTCCAACTCAGAATCAGCTCCTATGAGGAATCCCGCCCCCTTGATAGGCCCCACCCCCTCAACAGACCCCACCCCATTAAAGCTGCTTCCATTAATTTCCCAGGCTGGTTTCCCATCCCAATCCGCCCCTGATCTCCTACATTGGCTATTGCAATCTATAGACGCAATTTTCACCAGCCCCATTGTATAGTAGGTGCAGATTGGCTTCCGATGTGAGCGATTATGTGTTTGAGATTGCAATCACTTCAGTGACACTCCCATAGCACGCCCATAGGACGGGCCATCTCCGTACATTTGACCTCCCAGTCGCTGCCCGGGAACGCCCAGTACATTTTCAAGTCATTCCTGAGACCGTGCACCTCAATCACGACTGCGACTCTAGGCCTGATTCACAGATGGTCGTAATGTCGGCGTTGTGCAGCCGATGTGTGACCGATGTTTCCATTGTTCCCGCTTTTGTACGTGCGTGGTGGATGTCAGGCGCCGGAGGTGGACGCCTCAATGCACAAGACGGCACCTGAAATGTTGGCATATATTTGTAAGTCTGCTGCTTATGGTATCACAGGTCCTCTGTGCGCACGGCCCTGGATACAGGCACAGTGCAACTTGGACGCATGCATGAATCAGGCCCTCTGTGAGCATGGACTCTGGACGCAGTGCAACTTATACGCATGCGCAGAAGAAATTTCCATCATCTGTGTCTGACATCACCATTGCGTCCGATCATTAGGCACTTTGGGCCTCATTTATCAACGTGTATTAACATTCACATTGAGTGATAAAATTCATTGTGTATGATAATGGTGCTCCAGCCAATCATCTCCCAACTGTCATTTTTAACTGTCATTTTTCACACAGATGACAGTTGGGAGCTGATTGGCTGGAGCACCATTATCATATGTAGCGAGTTATATTACTCGTTGATTATGATAAAACTTGTTGATAAATAAGGCCCTCAATTTGTTTAACCAGTATGTTATGTGTGGTATTTACCCTCATGTATCAAACTCTTATTTTCCTACAGATAGTTGGCTTGCTTGCAGGGCTCTCTGACTCTTTGGGCCCTAGTCAATTTGAGGCGTTAAGTCCGGATCCACGGTAATTTACCGCCGATGACGTCATTATCGCCTGTTTTGGTTTTCCCCATACTCAATTTTAAAGTCAATGCAATGTAATAGGCGGTAAAGTATCGCCTATGAATGACAGGCGGTAAAAAGTGCAGAATTGGGATTTTGGGGTGCAACGTATTGGGAACCACCGTGCAGCCTTCAGTCAGTCCCCCAAACGTAATCTGTGTCAAAAAAAATAAAAAAAAAACTTAAGGACACCCCAAAAATTGACTTTGAAAAAGGGGGCAAAAAAAAAAAGTCGGGTACAAACTTAAAAACTAGCGAACTTGACTCTGGGTGGGTCCCCAAGTATGCCCCAAGTGTTTTTTTGATTGCAGGTGTTTGCGCCAGGTGCATTTTTCACAATTGTTTTAAGTCACTTTAGCAAGTTTCAAATATGCTGAACCCCATTTTCAAGTACCCCAAATTTGATGGGCATAGTTGTTTTGCCCTAAAAAAACTTCTAAATGCTCTTCTGCATCACCTTATTCAAAACCACATTTATGTAACGGCGTTCACACAGACAGGCACGCCTGCGTTTTTCAGACCACCCCATCGTCACCACCCCCAAATGCTGACAACCTGTCACTCACTCTGCGATGGATTTCTCTGTGCGTCCGTAGTCGCAATGCGATGCACGATGGCAAACAACAGCTCGATCTGCGTGCGTAATAGCCTTTGCATCCAGCTCTGAATCCAGCCCAATAATAATAATAATAATAATAATAATAACTGCACAATAACATTCCTCTTTTTCTGCATGTTAGATGGGATTATTATGGCTTATATTCAGCATACAATATATCCTTTCTTCATTCCTATTTACTCGCAGGAGTTTTTAAAGTGCAACAAAAAACCTTATCATCAAACTTGGCGTACATGACATAATGACGACCAGGGCTGATCTCATACATCACATAATTAGATGCACCAACCCAACACCCAACACAGAGCCGTAACTAGACTTTTGATGCCCTGTGCCAGAAAGAGCATTGGCACCCACCTCATTTTTCAAAGGGACATAATGCACCCAAAAAAGGGCCATGGCTTCATGGGGAAGGGCCAGGGAAGAGATAGGAGAGGCCAGGGGATGCTGGGGATGAAATAAGAGGAAGCTACAAGCAAGAATGATAATAAACAGAAATTAGACAGGCCCAAACAGCGCCCCCTGCCCTGTGGTGCCCTGTGCGATGGCACCGGCCGCACTACCCTAGCTACGGCCCTGACCCAACAGCAAAGTAGCTCTGGAAACCATTTTTAAAATATTAGCAACTATGACAGCCTATAAAAGCAGATAACAGCTTTCAACAAGGCTTCTGGAGACTTGGATAAAGAAACTAGTTACAGCCACAATTATAATTAGGTATATAAATAGCTAAAGATGAATGTGGGGTTGTTGTTGTAGTCACTTACTTGCATTTGTTACCAAAATGAATGTTTCTTGTGTATAGAGGACCTGATTGCAGAGTTGTGCGCTACGCCAATGTTTTTGCAAATGAAGGGATTTCTTTTTGTCATCGCGCAGGCGTCTGAGTCGCACTGCGCATGCGTCAAGGTTCAATATTGTAGTCACACACTGTGAGTCGTTCATCAGGCAAGGAGGTGGCAATGGGGAGTGTCGGCTAATACTGCAGGTGTGTGCTGACCGCTTAGGGTGTGTGTCACATCCTGCATCTGTGATCCTGTACGCAGGAAACATGGCTCCAGCATCTCAGGTACGGCAGCCATTTTGAGTGACCATATACCCACTGAAGGATTCGTTGTTTGCATAATCTGTATATATGTATAGCGCACACACATCACTGGCCCATTAATAAGCCCTATCTGTATATATGTATAGCGCACACACATCACTGGCCCATTAATAAGCCCTATCTGTATATATGTATAGCGCACACACATCACTGGCCCATTAATAAGCCCTATCTGTATAAATGTATAGCGCGCACACATCACTGGCCCATTAATAAGCCCTATCTGTATATATGTATAGCGCACACACATCACTGGCCCATTAATAAGCCCTATCTGTATATATGTATAGCGCACACACATCACTGGCCCATTAATAAGCCCTATCTGTATATATGTATAGCGCACACACATCACTGGCCCATTAATAAACCCTATCTGTATATATGTATAGCGCACACACATAACTGGCCCATTAATAAGCCTTATCTGTATATATGTATAGTGCACACAAATAACTGGCCCATTAATAAGCCCTATCTGTATATATGTATAGCGCACACACATAACTGACCCATTAATAAGCCCTATCTGTATATATGTATAGTGCACACACATAACTGGTCCATTAATAAGCCCTATCTGTATATATGTATAACGCACACACATAACTGGCCCATTAATAAGCCCTATCTGTATATATGTATAGCGCGCACAGATAACTGGCCCATTAATAAGCCCTATCTGTATATATGTATAGCGCACACACATAACTGGTCAATTAATAAGCCCTATCTGTATATATGTATTATGCACACACATAACTGGCCCATTAATAAGCCCTATCTGTATATATGTATAGCGCGCACAGATAACTGGCCCATTAATAAGCCCTATCTGTATATATGTATAGTGCACACACATAACTGGCCCATTAATAAGCCCTATCAGTAGATATGTATAGCACGCACATAACTGGCCCATTAATAAGCCCTATCTGTATATATGTATAGCGCGCACAGATAACTGGCCCATTAATAAGCCCTATCTGTATATATGTATAGTGCACGCACATAACTGGCCCATTAATAAGCCCTATCTGTATATATGTATAGCGCACACACATAACTGGCCCATTAATAAGCCCTATCTGTATATATGTATAGCGCGCACAGATAACTGGCCCATTAATAAGCTCTATCAGTATATATGTATAGTGAACGCACATAACTGGCCCATGAATAAGCCCTATCTGTATATATGTATAGTGCACGCACATAACTGGCCCATTAATAAGCCCTATCTGTATATATGTATAGCGAGCACAGATAACTGGCCCATTAATAAGCCCTATCTGTATATATGTGTAGTGCACGCACATAACTGGCCCATTAATAAGCCCTATCTGTATATATGTATAGCGCGCACACATAACTGGCCCATTAATAAGCCCTATCTGTATATATGTATAGCGCACACACATAACTGGCCCATTAATAAGCCCTATCTGTATATATGTATAGTGCACACAAATAACTGGCCCATTAATAAGCCCTATCTGTATATATGTATAGCGCACACACATAACTGACCCATTAATAAGCCCTATCTGTATATATGTATAGCGCACACACATAACTGGTCAATTAATAAGCCCTATCTGTATATATGTATTATGCACACACATAACTGGCCCATTAATAAGCCCTATCTGTATATATGTATAGCGCGCACAGATAACTGGCCCATTAATAAGCCCTATCTGTATATATGTATAGTGCACACACATAACTGGCCCATTAATAAGCCCTATCAGTAGATATGTATAGCACGCACATAACTGGCCCATTAATAAGCCCTATCTGTATATATGTATAGCGCGCACAGATAACTGGCCCATTAATAAGCCCTATCTGTATATATGTGTAGTGCACGCACATAACTGGCCCATTAATAAGCCCTATCTGTATATATGTATAGCGCGCACACATAACTGGCCCATTAATAAGCCCTATCTGTATATATGTATAGCGCGCACAGATAACTGGCCCATTAATAAGCCCTATCTGTTTATATGTATAGCGCACACACATAACTGGCCCATTAATAAGCCCTATCTGTATATATGTATAGTGCACGCACATAACTGGCCCATTAATAAGCCCTATCTGTATATATGTATAGCGCACACACATAACTGGCCCATTAATAAGCCCTATCTGTATATATGTATAGTGCACACACATAACTGGTCCATTAATAAGCCCTATCTGTATATATGTATAGTGTACACTAGGGGTGTGCAATGGCCACTTTTCGTGTTTTGTGTTTTGGTTTTGGATCTGGATCTTTCTTCGTGTTTTGGATCTGGATTGGTTTTGCCAAAACCACCCTTCCGTGTTTTGGGTTCTGGGTTTTGTGTTTTGGATCTGTATTTTTTTTTAAAAAAGCATAAAAACAGCTAAAATCACAGAATGTGTTGGTTTTTCTGCTCCTATGCTATTATTAACCTCAATAACCTTAATTTCCACTAATTTCCAGTCTATTCTGAACACCTCACACCTCACAATAGTGTTTTTATGTCCAAAAGACTGCACCGAGGTAGCTGGATGACTATGCTAAGCGACACGAGTGGGCGGCACAAACACGCGACCCATCTAGGAGTGATACTGCAGTGGCAGACAGGATGGCAGTTTGAAAAACTAGGCCCCAAACTGTACATAATGCAAAGAAAAAAAGAGGTGCAAGATGGAATTGTCTTTGGGCCCTCTCACCCACCCTTATGTTGTATAAACAGGACATGCACACTTTAACAAAGCAATCATTTCAGCGCCAGAGTCTGCCACACAACTGTGGCTGAAATGATTGGTTCGTTTGGGCCCCCACAAAACAAGCTGGCAATTAATCTGTCCCTGCACAAACTGGCTCTACGGAGGCAAGATGTCCTCATCCTCCTCATCCACCGATTCCTCACCCTCTTCAGTGTTGTGTACATCCTCATCCTCACAGAGTATTAACTCGTCCCCACTGGAATCCACCACCACAGGTCCCTCTGTACGTTCTCGAGGCTGGTCTCCCTGGAAGAGTTGATAATTCATTTTTATGAACATCATCTTCTCCACATTTTGTGGAAGCAACCTCCTACGCCTTTCGCTGACAAGGTTCCCGGCTGCACTAAACACTCTTTCGGAGTACACACTGGAGGGGGGGCAACTCAGGTAAAATAGAGCCAGTTTGTACAGGGGCCTCCAAATTGCCTCTTTTTCCTGCTAGTACAGGTATGGACTGTCTGACATGCCTACTTGGATGCTGTCACCGATGTAATCCTCCACCATTCTGTCAATGGTGACAGTATCATATGTAGTGACAGTAGACATGTCAGAAATTGTTGCCAGGTCCTTCAGTCCGGACCAGATGTCCAAACTTGGTCCTGCCTGCCCTGCATCACCGCCAGCGGGTTGCTTAGGATACCTAAGTTTTTTCCTGGCAGCCCCAGTTGCGGGAGAAAATGAAGGAGCTGTTGACGTGTCACGTTCCGCTTCAGCTGACAGTGTGTTCACCAGCAGGTCTTTGCACCTCTGCAGGCTTGTGTCGGCCGGAAAGAGAGACACCACATAGGCTTTAAACCTAGGATCGAGCACGGTGGCCAAAATGTAGTGGTCTGATTTCAACAGATTGACCACCCTGGAATCCTGGCAAAGCGAATGAAGGGCTTCATCAACAAGACTCACATGCCGAGCGGAATCGCTCCATCTTAGCTCCTCCTTCACTTTCTCCAGCTGCTTCTGCAAAAGCCTGATGAGGGGAATGACCTGACTCAAGCTGGCAGTGTCTGAACTGACTTCACGTGTGGCAAGTTCGAAGAGCTGGAGAACCTTGCACAACACGGAAATCATTCTCCACTGCGCTTGAGTCAGGTGCATACCCCCTCCTTTGCCTATGTCATAGGTGGATGTATAGGCTTGAATGGCCTTTTGCTGCTCCTCCATCCTCTGAAGCATATAGAGGGTTGAGTTCCACCGCGTCACAACCTCTTGCTTCAGGTGATGGCGGGGCAGGTTCAAGAGTGTTTGCTGGCGCTCCAGTCTTCGGCACGCAGTCGCTGAATGGTGAAAGTGGACAGAAATTTTTCGGGCCACCCAAAGTGTCTCCTGAACGCCCCTGTCGCTTTTCAGAAAATTCTGCACCACCAAGTTTATTGTGTGAGCAAAACATGGGACGTGCTGAAATTTGCCCAGATGTAATGCCCGCACAATATTTTTGGCGTTGTCAGATATCACAAATCCCCAGGAGAGTCTAAGTGGGGTAAGCCACTGGGCGATGATTTCCCTCAGTTTCTCTAAGAGGTTGTCGGCGGTGTGCCTCTTACTAAAACCGGTGATACACAGCGTAGCCTGCCTTGTAACGAGCTGGCGTTTCTGAGATGCTGCTACTGGTGACGCTGCTGCTGCGTAAGGTGATACATCTACCCAGTGGGCTGTCACAGTCATATAGTCCTTAGTCTGCCCTGTTCCATTTGTCCACATGTCCGTGGTTAAGTGGACATTGGGTACAACGGCATTTTTCAGGACACTGAGGACACTTTTTCTGACGTTTCTGTACAGTCTCGGTATCGCCTGCCTAGTGAAGTGGAATCTAGACGGGATTTGGAACCGGGGACACACTACCTCCATCAATTGTTTAAATCCCACTGCACTAATGGCGGATACCGGACGCACATCTAACACCAACATAGCAGTCAAGGCCTCAGTTATACGTTTTGCTTCAGGATGACTGCTGTCGTACTTCATCCTCCTCGCTACGGACTGTTGGAGGGTCAATTGTTTAGTAAAAGTAGTGGTGTTCCTACTTCCTCTCTGGGATGATGAACGACTCCCAGCAGCAGCAACAGCAGCAGCGGCAGCAGGAGGCGTAGCAATGCAGGATCCTCCGGAGGAATCCCGGATAGGAGAGTCAGTCATGCCAGTGACATGGCCTGCAGGACTACTTCCGATCCTGACTAAGGAGGAAATTGATGAGGAGGGAGCTGACGGTGTGGTTTGCAGGCGCTTGGATACAACAGGACAACGGGATTTAGGTGTCCCTGGACTGCTTACGGTCTTAGCCAAAGTTTCTGAACTTGACAGTAACTTTTTATGAACGCGCTGCAGGTGCCGTATAAGGGAGAATGTTCCTAGGTGGTTAACGTCCCCACCCCTACTTATTCCACCTTTACATATGGTACATATGGCAAGACAGTTGTTGTCCGGATTTGGATAGAAATATTGCCAGACCAAAGAGGTTGAATGTTTGGTCTTCTGCCCAGGTATGACCGTGATGGGCTTTTTCATCCCACGGACAACAACTGTCTCCCCCGGAGCCTGATTTAAACAAACCACATCACCATCAGAATCCTCCTCGCCAACTTCCTCCTCAGCGCCAGCTACACCAGTATCCTCATCCTGTTGTACTTCAACAGTGACATCTTCAATTTGCATATCAGCAAGTGGACTGTGGGTGCTCCTTTCAGCACTTGCAGGGGGCGTGCAAATGGTGGAAAGAGCCACCTCTTCCCGTCCAGTGCTGGGAAGGACAGCACACTTGGTCTCTCCTTGGGGATTTGTGATATCTTCTTAGAAAGCACAGTTCTTCGCTGTGCTTTTGCTAGCTTAACTCGTTTGATTTTTTTAGTGGGAGGAGAGCTTCCATCGTCATGTGAAGCTGAACCACTAGTCATGAACATAGGGAAAGACCTTAGCCATTCCTTGCCACTCCGTGTCGTAAATGGCATATTAGCAAGTTTACGTTTCTCTTCAGATGATTTAAATGTTTTTTTCAAGATCATTTTCCTGAACTTTGTCATTTGGGATTGTATGTGCCCTCTACTATGACATTGGGCATCGGCCTTGGCAGATGACGCTGATGGCATGTTATCGTCTATGTCATGACTAGTGGCAGCAGCTTCAGCACTAGGAGGAAGTGGTTCTTGATCTTTCCCTATTTTATTTTTATCGGAGAAAGTTTGGTCCTCCATTTATGTTATATTGATAATACGTGCGGCTAAGGCGCACACAAACACAGAAAATAATATTTTATTTTGTTTGGACTGCCCTTTGGGGGTTACAGCACCCTTTAGCGGTCAATCTAGCCGGCCTTTTACTTATGGGACACAGGCGCACGCTTGGCACCACTTTGTTGATGCACGTGCGGCTACTGCGCACACAATTCACAAACACAAAAAAATATATTTTTTTATTTTGTTTGGAGTGCCCTTTGGGGGTTACAGCACCTTTTAATGGACAAGCCAGCTGGCCTTTTACTTATGGGACACAGGCGCACGCTTGGCGCTGCTCCTTCGTTGATGCACGTGCAGCCACAGTGCACACAATTCACAAACACAGAAAAATCTATATTTTTATTTTGTTTGGAGTGCCCTTTGGGGGTTACAGCACCCTTTAACAGACAAGCCAGCCGGCCTTTTACTTATGGGACACAGGCGCACGCTTGGCGCTGCTCCTTCGTTGATGCACGTGCAGCCACAGTGCACACAATTCACAAACACAGAAAAATATATTTTTTTATTTTGTTTAGAGTGCCCTTTGGGGGTTACAGCACCTTTTAATGGACAAGCCAGCTGGCCTTTTACTTATGGGACACAGGCGCACGCTTGGCGCTGCTCCTTCGTTGATGCACGTGCAGCCACAGTGCACACAATTCACAAACACAGAAAAATATATTTTTTTATTTTGTTTGGAGTGCCCTTTGGGGGTTACAGCACCCTTTAACAGACAAGCCAGCCGGCCTTTTACTTATGGGACACAGGCGCACGCTTGGCGCTGCTCTTTGTTGATGCACGTGCAGCCACAGTGCACACAATTCACAAACACAGAAAAATATATATCTTTTTATTTTGTTTGGAGTGCCCTTTGGGGGTTACAGCACCCTTTAACGGACAAGCCAGCCGGCTTTTTACTTATGGGACACAGGCGCACGCTTGGCACTACTTTGTTGATGCACGTGCGGCTACTGCGCACACAATTCACAAACACAGAAAATATTTTTTTATTTTGTTTGGAGTGTACTTTGGGGGTTACAGCACGCTTTAGTGGTCAATCCAGCCGGCTCTTTATTTATGGGACACAGGCGCACGCTTGGCACTACTTTGTTGATGCATGTGCGGCTACTGCGCACACAATTCACAAACACAAAAAAATATATTTTTTTACTTTGTTTGGAGTGCCCTTTGGGGGTTACAGCACCCTTTAACGGACAAGCCAGCCGTCATTTTACTTATGGGACACAGGCGCACGCTTGGCGCTGCTCCTTAGTTGATGCATGTGCAGCCACAGTGCACACAATTCACAAACACAGAAAAAATATTTTTTTTTAGCACTTGGGGGGAGCACCCTTGATGGACAGAGCATCCCCTGGACAATACTACAGCACCCCTTTAGGACTGGGACACTGCACAGGACTTTGGAGTGGACACAGCCCCTATGGACAACTGACTGCACAACACAGTCCAGCCAGCCCCTATGCACTTTGAAGTAGTGGACACAGCCCCTATGGACAACAGCAGCACAGCACAACACTACACTGCACTACACTACAACACTACACTACACTACACAGCCCTGCCAGCCCTAACTCCCACCCTCCCTCTTCACTGTCCACAGCCGAGTGAGAAAATGGCGCAGACGCGGGTACCTTATATAGGATCCAAAACCTGCGAGACCCAGAAGGCGGGATGATGACGTTTTGCCTCGATTTCAGATCCGAGTCAGGCGGAAAAAGTCGAGCCTGACTCGGATCGGCCTCGGATCGGGGGGGCTCGGGGGGTTCGGATTTCAGAAATCCGAACCCGCTCACCCCTAGTGTACACACATCACTGGCCCATTAATAAGCTCTATCTGTATATATGTATAGCGCACACACATAACTGGTCCATTAATAAGCCCTATCTGTATATATGTATAGTGTACACACATAACTGGCCAATTAAAAAGCTCTATCTGTATATATGTATAGCGCACACACATAACTGGTCCATTAATAAGCCCTATCTGTATATATGTATAACGCACACACATAACTAGCCCATTAATAAGCCCTATCTGTATGTATGTATAGCACACGCCCATAACTGGCCTATTAATAAGCCCTATCTGAATATATGTATAGCGCACACATCACTGGCCCATTAATAAGCCCTATCTGTATATATGTATAGTGGACACACATCACTAGCCCATTAATAAGCCCTATCGTTATGTATGTATAGCACACGCCCATAACTGGCCTATTAATAAGCCCTATCTGTATATATGTACAGATGTGCCCAGCTAGTTTATTGCTCATAGCGTGCCATTCAGGCCTCTGTGTCGCGCAATGGAACATTACATGATGGCTGGACTTTGGCGTACCGTGGTATTCTTCAACGAAGGATATGCTACGGCATGTAATACAGCGCTTAACCGCTGGGTGGCGAGTGCTCCACTGTTGTAATTTGTAATGAATACCATACTGTTATTTAGATGGATATCACATTCACGCACTGCATAGTATTTGCATGTTCACACAACCAATCTTTTTAATACCACATAAGCTCTTATAACCAATACTGTAGATTAATTAGATGCATGCACAGCTTTTAATGAGATGGGATGAATTATTCTCTAATGGTGGGGTACTGTGTATATACTGTGTGTACTATTAAAATATTTTGAAAGGAAGACACATTTTTTTATTATTAAAAACAGCAGCGGGTGAGTGGAGTGCACAAGGATGAGCCCGCTATGTGCTGTACTTAATATAGCTGGCTTGTGGGCTAGAGGTTAGGTGATCGCTTTGCAACAGTTCTTGTCCTGGGTTTGAGTCCTGGAAAATAATATATTTTTATTTTTTGCCACTGTCGGATCTGGACACTGTAATGAAACTAGTAGTGGGCTGTTTAAAAGTAAGGCATTACAAACTGATTGTGCATTTAAAACTGCAAACTTGCGCCAAAGCTGGCATGTCAGTGCTGTGGTGGCTGTCAGCTCTGAGGGGTTACAATGGGATCTCTGGCACATGCCCAGTGGAGCCCCTCCATATGTCATGTAGCGCTATGCCATGGTGTATGGAAGATCAGAGCACTGCATGCCCAGTGGATCGGGAGTCACACAACGACAGTGGGATGGCTGTATTACAGTACATACTGACTGTGCGGTTGAAGTTGCACACTTGCGCCATTGTCAGCACTGTCCCAGACTTCGACACTATAGTGATTTCATGACTTCAGAAACTGGTAGTGAGTGGGCTCTGTTTGAGAAAGAGGTCTATGTATTACAAGCTGAGTGTGCTTTTAAACCGCAAACTTGCACCAATGTTGGCACATCAGCGCTGTGGTGGCTGTCAGCTCCGAGGGGTTACAATGGGATCTTTGGCGCATGCCCAGTGGAGTCATTGCAATGGGATCTCTGGCGCATGCCCAGTGGAGCCGCTCCGTAGCTGTGGCGTAAGGAGGCTCATACAGTAGTAAAGCGAATGCCCAGTGGGTCAGGAGCCACACACAGTGCATCAGGTCCCTTCCTCCAAAGCAAACAAGAGACTTTCATTACCATAATGAAGGACGCTCTGTTAGCCATTTCCTGTAAGCAGCCAGCTCTGCCCTTGTGTCCTGAAAAGGCTACAAATGGTGACCATTGCCAAGGACACCATCCCCCATCTGCTAGGACAACTAAAGTGCCCTATGAATGTGTCTGTACTATATATTAAAAACTGACTGTGCGTTTTAAAGTCACAAAAAAAAAATGCCCTTCAGACCTGCGAGCAGCCTCCGGCAGCGAGCGGGTCTGAATCAGGGCCGCTGTATAGTAAAATGGCTACCAGAGAGCGCCGTTTTACCTCAGGTGAGCTTCTTCTACTTGTGAAGTGGAGAGATAGACCTCTCTCCAACAACCAAGAGAAGAAGCTCGCCTACAGGAGTGCGAGGAGGGAAATACTGGCCAGATTTGCCCATTGCCAAGGACACCATCCCCCATCTGCTAGAACAACTAATGTGCCACTATGAATGTGTCTGTACTATATATTAAAAACTGACTGTGCATTTTAAAGTGCACACTTGCAGCGACGTTGCTGTATTATGTAGAATACAATGTCTAGTGCATTGTGGTTTCATGTAAAATGTAGTTGGGTGGCACAGAGTAGCATAGAAATGGCAGGTGGTGGGAAGTTGAGAAGAGTCTACTTGCTTAAGAATATTGAACTTCAATTGCTCGATATTTATGCAATGCTGTGTGTGCGTTGATACCTGTATGTATTGGTATAAATGACAGAATTCACACACCACCAAGTGATTTCTGTTTAATCCTGTAGTGAAGATGTAAAAAAAAAAAATCATAATAAAAAACATTTTTTTTTTACTCTACCAGGATTTGAACCCAGGATGCCCACACTGCCTTGCATTCTCCTAACCACTACACTACAGACACCTGCCATACCAAGAACTGCACCTGTCATGTGTGTGATGAATGAGCATCGTGCATCTTGTGTGCGTCATGCATCTTATAGTGGTAGATATGGGCCTGATTCAGAGAGACCAGAGAGTGCTGTTTTACCTCAGGTGAGCTTCTTCTACTTGTAAAGTGGAGAGATAGACCTCTCTCCAACAACCAAGAGAAGAAGCTCGCCTACAGGAGTGCGAGGAGGGAAATACTGGCCAGATTTGGCCGGCGGCGGACCATCAAGGCCCTACAATGCCGCTGGTCGGACTTAGGCCCTGATTCAGAGCCGGACGCTCTGACAGAGCGCTCGCTCTGAATCAGGGCCGTCCCTGCTCCTTTTTTGAGCAGCCTCCTGGCCGCTCGCATAGCTGTGGGTGACCACCCACAGCTATAGCGAGCGGCCAAAATGATGGTCGCGATGGTCAAGACCATCGCGACCATAGGGCTTGCCATGAGACCCTGCGGTAGGGTCTCGCTGCCGCAAGCCCAGGAGTGCTTTTGGCTCTATCAGAGCCAAAAGCACTCCCACTGTCAATCACCATCGACAGCATGCCCCCTTTGGTGCAAGACCCTTAACGACGGCTTGGCCGTCGTTATTCGGGTCTCGTGCATGCGCACGACAGATGCACTTGGGCACCATCAACCCGCTTGCGAGCGATCAGTGCTCGCGAGCGGGTCAGAATCAGGCCCTTAGGGGGTCATTCAGACCCGCTCGCGAGCGGCAGTATGGTTGCAAGCGGGTCAATGTTCCCCAATGCGCATGCACACGACGGAGGGAGCTCCGTCGTGCGCATGTGCGAGACCTGGCGAGCGACGGGCTTTCCATCGCTCCGGGTCTCGCACCAAAGGGGGCGTGCTGTCGATGTTGATTGACAGCACGCCCCCTTTGGTGGGCGTGCCTGCCAGACGGAGGCGTTCCCATGGTAACGCCTACCGTCTGAAGCCGGCCCCACTGACATCACTAGTGATGTCAGTGGGAGTGATTTTGGCTCTGATAGAGCCAAAATCACTCCAGGGCTTGTGGCAGAGAGACCCTACCGCAGGGTCTCCGTCGCAGTCCGATGGTCGCGATGGTCAAGACCGTCGTGACCATCTTTTTGGCCGCTCGCATATGCTGTGGGTGGTCACCCACAGCTATACGAGAGTCCAGGAGGACGCTCCATTTTCATGGAGGAGGGCCCTGATTCAGAGCGAGCGTTCTGCTCAGAGGGTTCAGCTCTGAATCAGGGCCTTAATTCTCAGGGATGCGCCTTGGCTCCAGAGGATCAGGAGGTGCCTCCTAATTAGTAAGTACAGTATTGCTGTACAATTACAGTAATTACAGAATATAGTACAGTAACAAATACAATGCACTACTGTGACATACACTGTACTTTAGGGTGTTTGATATCTGACAGTGACTGACAGTTGTTACCTTGCACTTGTGTGAACGACAGAGATTTGATTGGCAGGGTCATTAGGTCGACATGGACTAAAGGGCGACACACTATTACTTGGCAGGGCTTGTTTGTATAGTAAACCTACAGTAACAAAAGGCAAGTTGACCCACCATACTGGGTCTGTGCCAATATTGACTGTATTTGGTCGGCCAAAATAATTTGCCAACATTTCATCCATTGTTATCTATTGCCATGTTGGCAAATACTGTGTGTAAATGCCACGGTGTGCCTATAGCCTCCAAGGTACGCTAAAGGCAGCATGGTGGCAATCCTGGCACCCTGCAAGGCAAAAGCACAGCTCGTAGGGTTGCGATAGTGCTGCCCACAGAGCCTCTGTGTCAGGTAGCACCAGTTGGACATACAGTGCCCAGGGCCGTAACTAGGTTAGTGCGACCTGTTCCATGGCACAGGGCACCGCAGGGCAGGGGGCGCAGTTTGGGCCTGTCAATTTTCCTGTTTGTTATCATTTTCACTAGTAGCTTCCACTTATTTTATCCCCAGCATCTCCTGGCCTCCCCTATCTCTTCCCTGGCCCTTCCCCATGAGGCCATGGCCCTTTTTCGGGTGTGTTATCACCCTATTTAAAAAATAGGGGGATGCCAATGCTCTTTCTGGCACACGGCACCAATAAGTCTAGAAAGGGCTCTGACAGTACCTTCTGTAATTACACTGTTTTTTGTTTGTTTTCTACCATACTGTACCAGCTTCACAGACTAGTTTTTGTACTACAGTACTGTATACTGTATTTGTTTGTGTTGTTATTCAGGTAGAGACTTTTCGTACAGTTGGGTTTTTGGTATAGTCCAATTGTTTACAATCAAACTTTACTGTATAGTACTGTACATTACAGTGTTTTTTTTTGCACAGGAACAGAAAGGTGGCTTTTTCATGAGGCCGTAGCTGCCTTCAGGCGCCCTACAATGCTTCGTAAGTACTGTACTGTATGTTTCGGTGACTTTAGGCTCTATTTATTAACATTATTTTGACTAAAATAAAGTGAAAAAGGGTGTTTTCACACCCTTTTCACATTATTTTAGTAACACCTATAGTTATTACAGGGCAATTGGAGTAGAATTCGTAAAATTCTACTCATCCCCTAAGTATCACTTATTTCTAGTAATCAGATCGCATTTCCTATAATTGTAATGGGAAATATGATCCGACCAGAGTTACTAAAAATAAAATGTGAAAAAATATCGGGGAAAGCCCTGTGATAATAACGCCACCTGGAGGTCTCCCCCGGTTACCGGCCTCCTGTCCTGCTCTAACGGGGAGAGCAGAGCCGGGAGTCGGTTCCAGTAATCAGCTGTGTGGTCTAAACAGACCGCAAGCTGATTACTGTAAAAAAAAAGAAAAAAAAATTAGTAAAAAAAAAAAAATTACTTACCTGACTCCAGGGACCGGTGATCGGGCCTCCAGTGATGACTTCCCTCCGGTCAGCTGGTCTCCCATAGTGCACTGCTGCCCGGTCATCAGGTGATCGGGCCCCAGTGCAGTATGGGAGATCACCTGACCGGAGGAATGGAGAACATCACCGGAGGCCCGGAACAGGCAGGTAAGTGTAATTAAGGGAGAGGGGGGTCGCGGGGGGGTCCGTGATCGTGGGGGCAGGGCTTAGCGCCAGGGGCGGGGCTTAGCACCGGGGGGGTAGCAGCGGCGACCGGTCGGCGCATGCGCGGGCACTTAATCATGGTATTTTTTGCAAAAATGCCGTGATAAGGCTCCGAAGGGGATTTGCAGGGACAGAGCTTTATCGCAAGCTCTGTCCCTGTAAGGGATTTGTAGTAAATCCCTGTGATATTGCCTGAATTCGCAATGCGTATTCACTCGGTAATATCATACTACAATCTGCATTCAATATGTGGATTGTAGTAAATAGAGCCCTTTGACTTATACTGCCAAAAAAGTGTAATACAGTAGTTCGCTTAGGCATACCTACCAACTGTCCCGCATTCAGCGGGACAGTCCCGTTTTTATGGGGCTGTCCCACCCGCGGGCCACAGTACCTCGCGGTGGGGGGGGAGTTGGGGGAAGCATACACCGCTACTCTGCATAGCAGAGCAGCGTGTATGCAGAGCAAGAATAGACACTGTGCTCATGCGCACAGCTTCTATTCACAGTACAGAGGGTAGCCCGGTTGCAGGCCAGCATCTGGGAGATGCTGGGCACGCCTCTTAGTGATGAAAACAGGTTGTGCCGATAGACCACGCCCCTTTACAGACAAGCCACAACCCTTTTCGGAAGCTCGTGCGGATGTCCCGGGCGACAATAATCAAATCTTGGGAGGTATGGCTTAGGCTCCATTTACAGTATTGACATTTGTTAAATTCTTCTGTGTCAAAATTACATTATGTTTTTTTTTCACAAATCAGCCCCACCACCGCCGCCCTTCCAGGCCTCAGCCCCCCACCTCCCAGGAGCCTGCACTCGGGCCCAGCCACCTTGCCAGGCCGCGTAAACACTGTACTGTACACTACATTGTCTTCTACAGTATCTCTCTCCTATTTTTCCTTTTCATAGTGTCTCTCTCTCTCTCTCTCTCTCCTGTACTCCAAAGACGCATCTCCAATGACAGTTGGAAGCTGATTGGCTGGCACCTTATCACTTTCTTATCACTTTTCACTCTGTCTCGTAACACTGCTTAGTAAATTGACCCCCAATTCTTTCTGTACTGTACTTGTTTTCTTTTTTTAATTTCCAGTACTGTACAGTATGTTTCGGTGACCTGTATTAAGGGGCTTACACAGCAGACGATTTGCATGAACGATAATATGGTTCAATGATATATTGTTCATATCGTCTAGTGTGTATACAGTAAATCACCAAGGATGCATGGGCATGCTCCCCCGAGGCATCAACGATATCCCCAGTGGCCTGTACATGCAGCCCAATCTGGGAATATTGTTAACGATGCCATGCTGGCGAATGCAGCATGGCCTACTATATCCTCCCACCCCTTCGTCTTTCCTCGCTGCCAGCATCAGCAAGTTTGCATAGAGTCACTTGACGATGCCGGCACCGCTGCCGGGCCCGTGGCGAACAATATCGGCTCATACACACCTGGTCTAGTGTCCAAGGGCCATACTGTACAGTAAGTGGATACTGTCAATAAAGTGTAACAATACTGTAGTAATAGTACTGTCAGGCTGAATTTATTGACATTTTTCCACATTGTTTTGAGGCAAAATGACAAGGGGTTTTTTTTTACCCACAGTGCCACAAATTGAAGGTCCTCAGCCCTCCCAGCCCGGGCCCAGTCGCCTTGCCAGGCCGCGTAAGTACAGTACTTTACACTACATTGTTTTCTATCACTCTCCTTTTTTTCCCTTGTCAGTCTCTCTCTCCTTCTCCTGTATTCCGGTGAAGTGTAATAGTACTGGCAAAAAAGTGTAATAGTACGGTTAGGCTCCATTTACAGTATTGACATTTGTTAAATTCTTCTGTGTCAAATTTACATTATGTTTTTTTTATCACAGATCACTGCCGCACTTCCAGGCCCCAGCCCCTCACCTACCAGGAGCCTGCACCCTGGCCCAGCTGCCTTGCCAGGCCGCATAAGTACTGTACTGTACACTACATTGTCTTCTATCTCTCTCTCCTTTTTTTCTTTTGACAGTGTCTCTCTCTCCTGTACTCCAAAGACGCATCTCCAACCTCTTCTCCTTACAAACTAATTCTTTCTGTACTGTACTTGTTTTCATTTTTTAATTTCCAGTACTGTACAGTATGTTTCGGTGACCTGTATTAAGGGGCTTACACAGCAGACGATTTGCATGAACGATAATATGGTTCAATGATATATTGTTCATATCGTCTAGTGTGTATACAGTAAATCACCAAGGATGCATGGGCATGCTCCCCCGAGGCATCAACGATATCCCCAGTGGCCTGTACATGCAGCCCAATCTTGGGATATTGTTAACGATGCCATGCTGGCGAATGCAGCATGGCCTACCTTCCCACCCCCTCATCTTTCCTCACTGCCGGCATCAGCAAGTGTGCAGAGTCACTTGACGACGCCGGCACCGCTGCCGGGTCCGTGGAAAACAATATCGGCTCATACACACCTGGTCTAGTGTCCAAGGGCCTTACTGTACAGTAAGTAGATACTGTCAATAAAGTGTAATAATACTGTAGTACAGTAATAGTACTGTCAGGCTGAATTTATTGACATTTTTCCACATTGTTTTGAGGCAAAATGACATGGGGGTTTTCTTTACCCACAGTGCCACAAATTGAAGGGCCTCAGCCCTCCCAGCCCTGGCCCAGTCGCCTTGCCAGGCCGCATAAGTACAGTACTTTACACTACATTGTTTTCTATCTCTCTCCTTCTCCTGTATTCCGGAGAAGTGTAATAGTACTGGCAAAAAAGTGTAATAGTACGGTTAGGCTCCATTTACAGTATTGACATTTGTTAAATTCTTCTGTCTCAAATTTACATTATGTTTTTTTTTATCACAGATCACTGCCGCACTTCCAGGCCCCAGCCCCTCACCTACCAGGAGCCTGCACCCTGGCCCAGCCACCTTGCCAGGCCGCTTAAGTACTGTACTGTACACTACATTGTCTTCTATCTCTCTCCTGTACTCCAAAGACGCATCTCCAACCTCTTCTCCTTACAAAGTAATTCTTTCTGAACTGTACTTGTTTTCATTTTTTATTTTCCAGTACTGTACAGTATGTTTCGGTGACCTGTATTAAGAGGCTTACACACCAGACGATTTGCATGAACGATAACAATATGGTTCAATGATATATTGTGGGCCCAGTCGCCTTGCCAGGTCGCGCAAGTACAGTACTGTACACTACATTGTTTTCTTTCTCTCTCCTTTTTTCCTTTACAGTGTCTCTCTCTCTTTCTCTCTCTCCTGTACTCCAAAGACGCATCTCCAACCTCTTCTCCATACACATTAATTCTTTCTGTCCTTGTGTGTTTTTTTTATTTTTTAGGTAACAATCTATGGGCATGACTCAGAGACATTCGCTAATGCCATCGCAGCTGCTGTGCAATAATATGAAAATTATGCAGACGCCGGGATATGTATTGGGATGTCCACAGACGACTTTGCAAATCCAGGTATCTATGTACAAAGAGGCGCAGCATCGTTTGCAGATGCCTCCATGTTAGCGGTTCTCAGTATATATATATATATATATATATAAATATATACATATATATATATATATACATAAACACACATATATATACTGTATATATTATATATATATTTATATATATACATACAGAAGATTGCAGTTTATAGGCGGCACTCGCAGCTGTGCAATCAGTGAAAAGTCGGAGATCCCGCTCCCCTCAAGTTCAACGTTTCAAATTTATTTAACATTTTTCATCAGGAACAATAAAAACAAACAAAATCTTACCTTAAATACATGTGCTAATCACCCACCAGACCATGTGCACCCGTCACCGCTTGTGTCCGGACTTCCGCTGACGTCACTGAATGCGTGCTATGTCGCGACGCGTCTGACGTCAGAAGCCGGAGAGGTTGCTTGGCAACACAAGCGTGTGTGTATCCAACACCATGGTAACGGCGTAGGACCCTCACACAGAGCTTACAAGAGACTGGCTGTAAAATAACATAAAACAATAAGGAAAAGTGGCTGTATCAACATGCTAGTTAAAACATGCAGATAAAAGAACACAATTAAGTCTGTCTACCTAGGCACGATGTCTATAATGGGCGAATTACAAGAAACATGACAAAGAGAGATATTCATTTAGGCCAAATGGTCTGACCGTATTAAGGTCATAGATCCACTGAGCCTCTTTTTGTAATAAACCCTTAGCGCGGTCTCCTCCCCTAACATCAACTGGCACAAAATCAATCATCTTGTATTTTAAACAGGCAAGACTATGCTTGCAGTCATTAAAATTATGGGCCACAGGTTGTTCTGTAGTCCTGCCCTAAAGAGCCAAGCGGATAGTGCTCCAATGAAGCGCCACTCGCTCATTAAATTTCCTAGTGGTTTTTCCTATATAATATAGACCACATATACACCTGATAAAGTAAATTACAAACTGACTACTGCAAAATAATCTATATTTTATCTTGTATTCTTTACCAGAATGGGGATGATGAAAGGTATCCCCTACTTCTAGATAGCTACATGTGGTGCAGCCTAAACACCTATAGTTCCCATATTTGCGGGACAAAAACATAGTCCTTAATATTTTTGCCTCGTTTGTAACACGATACCAATCTATTGTCTTTCAATAATGGTAATGTAGTATCCATATTGATCAATGGCCCAAATTTCTTGGCAGTTCTAGTAATCCTATCACTTGCTGTATAAAATTGTTTAATAAAAATCATGTTCTTGTCCACGTATTTTGACTCTGATTTGCGTAAGGTGTCCTTCCCGGGAATAGCTAATGCTTTGTTCTTCACTTCCGTTAGCAGTCTTTTAGAGTATCCTCTCTGTAAACATTTTTTAAAAGTGATATCCATCTGCAACCTTTCCTCCTCCTCATCAGAGCAGATGCGATGCACTCTCAGGAACTGGGGGAATGGCAATCCTCTTTTTAGGGGTGCAGGATGGTAACTAGAGGATAATACCGTATATACTCGAGTATAAGCCGAGTTTTTCAGCCGCGTTGGAGATCCTACATCCCCCGTACATCACTGCTGCATCAACACACCATTGGTGCTCATCACTAACCCCACGTATACGTGGGGCAGAACTGCAGCGCGGACCTCCGCATCACCCTAACCCACAGAGCAGTGACGGGCGCCGGTCCAGAGGACACCCTGCGGGTTCGCAGGGTGTCATTAACCACAGGGCCCACACCGGAGAACATACCAACTTTGCACCGAACCAGGGACAGCAGACCTACCGGTAGGTACTATTACAACTAGGGGTGTGCACCGGCCACTTTTCGTGTTTTGTGTTTTGGTTTTGGATCTGGATCTTTCTTCGTGTTTTGGATCTGGATTGGTTTTGCCAAAACCACCCTTCCGTGTTTTGGGTTCTGGGTTTTGTGTTTTGGATCTGTATTTTTTTGAAAAAAAGCATAAAAACAGCTAAAATCACAGAATTTGTAGGTTTTTCTGCTCCTATGCTATTATTAACCTCAATAACCTTAATTTCCACTCATTTCCAGTCTATTCTGAACACCTCACACTTCACAATAGTGTTTTTATGTCCAAAAGGTTGCACCGAGGTAGCTGGATGACTATGCTAAGCGACACGAGTGGGCGGCACAAACACGTGACCCAACTAGGCGTGAAACTGCAGTGGCAGACAGGATGGCAGTTTGAAAAACTAGGCCCCAAACTGTACATAATGCAAAGAAAAAAAAGAGGTGCAAGATGGAATTGTCCTTGGGCCCTCCCACCCACCCTTATGTTGTATAAACAGGACATGCACACTTTAACAAACCAATCATTTCAGCGCCAGGGTCTGCCACACAACTGTGGCTGAAATGATTGGTTCGTTTGGGCCCCCACAAAACAAGCTGGCAATTAATCTGTCCCTGCACAAACTGGCTCTACGGAGGCAAGATGTCATCCTCATCCTCCTCATCCACCGATTCCTCAACCTCTTCAGTGTGTACATCCTCATCCTCACAGAGTATTAATTCGTCCCCGCTGGAACCACAGGTCCCTCTGTACGTTCTGGAGGCTGGTCTCCCTGGAAGAGTTGATAATTCATTTTATGAACATCATCTTCTCCACATTTTGTGGAAGCAGCCTCCTACACCTTTCGCTGACAAGGTTCCCAGCTGCACTAAACACTCTTTCGGAGTACACACTGGAGGGGGGGCAACTCAGGTAAAATAGAGCCAGTTTGTACAGGGACCTCCAAATTGCTTCTTTTTCCTGCCAGTACAGGTACGGACTGTCTGACATGCCTACTTGGATGCTGTCACCGATGTAATCCTTTAACAGACAGACGCACGCTTGTCGCTGCTGCTTTGAGGATGCAAGTGCGGCTAAAGCCCACACAATTCACAAAGACAGAAAAAAAAAAATATATATTTTTATTGTTTGTGGAGCGCACTTTGAGGGTTACACCACCCTTTAACAGACAGACGCACGCTTGTCGCTGCTGCTTTAAGGATGCAGGTGCGGCTACAGCCCACACATTACACAAAGACAGAAAAAAAAAGAACAATATTTTAATTGTTTGTGTAGCACACTTTGAGGGTGTCACCACCCTTTAACAGACAGACGCACGCTTGTCGCTGCTGCTTTAAGGATGCAGGTGCGGCTACAGCCCACACATTTCACAAAGACAGAAAAAAAAAGAACAATATTTTAATTGTTTGTGTAGCACACTTTGAGGGTGTCACCACCCTTTAACAGACAGACGCACGCTTGTCGCTGCTGCTTTAAGGATGCAGGTGCGGCTACAGCCCACACATTTCACAAAGACCGAAAAAAAAGAACAATATTTTTATTGTTTGTGTAGCGCACTTTGAGGGTGTCACCACCCTTTAACAGACAGACGCACGCTTGTCGCTGCTGCTTTGAGGATGCAGGTGGAATCGAGATGGGATTTGGAACCGGGGACACACTACCTCCATCAATTGTCTAAATCCCACTGCACTAATGGCGGATACCGGACGCACGTCTAACACCAACATAGCAGTCAAGGCCTCAGTTATACGTTTTGCTTCAGGATGACTGCTGTCGTACTTCATCCTCATCGCTAGGGACTGTTGGAGGGTCAATTGTTTAGTAAAAGTAGTGATGTTCCTACTTCCTCTCTGGGATGATGAACAACTCCCAGCAGCAGCAATAGCACTAGGAGGAAGTGGTTCTTGATCTTTCCCTATTTTATTTTTATCGGAGAAAGTTTGGTCCTCCATTTATGTTATATTGATATATACGTGCGGCTAAAGCGCACACAAACACAGAAAATATTTTTTTATTTTTGCTGGAGAGTAGTGCACTTTGTGGGTTACACCACCCTTTAAGAAATGAGCCAGCCGGCTCTTTACTTATGGGACACAGGCGCACGCTTGGCGCTGCTCCTTTGTTGATGCACGTGCAGCCACAGTGCACACAAGTCACAAACACAGAAAATATATATTTTTTTGGTTTGGAGTGTACTTTGGGGGTTACAGCACCCTTTAACGGTCAAGCCAGCCGGCCCTTTACTTATGACACAGGCGCACGCTTGGCACTACTTTGTTGATGCACGTGCGGCTACTGCGCACACAATTCACAAACACAGAAAATAATTTTTTTTTTGGTTTGGACTGGAGTGTACTTTGGGGGTTACAGCACCCTTTAATGGTCAAGCCAGCCGGCCCTTTACTTATGACACAGGCGCACGCTTGGCACTACTTTGTTGATGCACGTGCAGCTACTGCGCACACAATTCACAAACACAGAAAATATATATTTTTTTGGTTTGGACTGGAGTGTACTTTGGGGGTTACAGCACCCTTTAACGGTCAAGCCAGCCGGCCCTTTACTTATGACACAGGCGCACACTTGGCATTACTTTGTTGATGCACGTGCGGCTACTGCGCACACAATTCACAAACACAGAAAATAACTTTTTTTTTTATTTGGACTGGAGTGTACTTTGGGGGTTACAGCACCCTTTAACGGTCAAGCCAGCCGGCCCTTTACTTATGACACAGGCGCACGCTTGGCACTACTTTGTTGATGCACGTGCGGCTACTGCGCACACAATTCACAAACACAGAAAATATATTATTTTTTTAGCACTTGGGGGGAGCACCCCTGATGGACAGAGCACCCCCTGGACAACACTACAGCACCCCTTTAGGACTGGGACACTGCACAGGACTTTGGAGTGGACACAGCCCCTATGGAGAACTGACTGCACAACACAGTCCAGCCAGCTCCTATGGACTTTGAAGTAGAGGACACAGCCCCTATTAACAACAGCAGCACAGCACAACACAGCCAGCCCCTATGGACTTTGAAGTAGTGGACAACAGCAGCACTACACTACCCTACACAGCCCAGCCAGCCCTAACTCCCACCCTCCCTCTTCACTGTCCACAGCCGAGTGAGAAAATGGCGCCGACGCGGGCACCTTATATAGGATACAAAACACGCGAGACTCGGAAGGCGGGATGATGACGTTTTGCCTCGATTTCAGATCCGAGTCAGGCGGGAAAAGTCGAGCCTGACTCGGATCGGACTCGGATCGGGGGCGCTCGGGGGGGTTCGGATTTCAGAAATCCGAACCCGCTCACCCCTAATTACAACCAGTGCGGGACGCCGCCATTTGCTATTGTACGGGACTTCCTTGACAACACACACATCCTGGTCCAATAAGACTGTAGACCATAGGTCCAGCAAAGGGGACGTGCAGAAGTAAGGGCTGCACGACAAGGAGCCCCCCTCAAAGGGTCCACCCACTCCCTGACCAGGATCACACGGAACCATCTGTCCATCCCCAACCCCACAAACGGAACCACCTGGGGAGCATTGTGCCTCACCTAATAAACAGGTTGGATTCAATTCACAGTGTCTGGCTCATCCTTTACACACCTCATACCAACCCACACTGTACTCATACACTGTTACACGCCACCCCCCCTCCCCAGTCGCCCTCCTCCCCCCTCCACCCCCCCTCCATATACACACACCAAGGAGCGCACGTGTACCTTTTCTCTTTCAGCATAAACCAACAGGATCCGGTACTCCTGTTCCACGTGTAGCACCACTTTATCCCCCACCCCACCTTTCCCCCCAGTCGCCCCCTCCTCCCCCACACATCCATTAGATTCACCCACCAGAGCCTGGAGCGCGGACCACTCTGCTTATTATACATAGGGAGACATTTTGAGCTCTTCCAGATATATAATATATAAAGTATAACTGATAACTAATTTGCACATTATTGTGGAATGATGTTATCATCAATGGTTAGCACCATTAATGGAAATACATAGACTAAGCAGCTGGCTCTCTCCCTGCCAGTATGGCAGTGTGACTTCTGTGATGTCACTGTGTGATCCATTATGACACGTGAGCAGGTATAAAGCACCAGAGCATACTGACATCAGTGGCATTTCTTCAGTTGAGGCACTTGTTGCTGAAGCTGTTTTGCCTTTCCAGAGCGAATTGCTGATAATTATTATATATAACTTTCAGTAGTTTATAACTGTGTTCAAGCACCATAACATTTGTGCTTTTCCTGAACTTTTTTATTTATTTATTTATTTCTATATTAACATCTGAATGAAATGAGTCGCAGAGAACTGAGAGTTCTTCTGGAGGACCAGAGACATTGGGCGAGGATACATGGAGATCTTGGTGAGTAAAATGTTTAGGGCAGTAAAACCAATCTAGATCAATCTGTGGGGCCTGTTAGCTGTACATTAGCCCCATATCCTACCTCACACTTTTTGTTATTTATTCTTACAAGTTTATACATAGGATATTTGGGGATACTGTTGGTAAATGAAACGATAGCACTGAAGAGTGACTTCACACCTAGAACAAGGCCATTTTAGAATAATCATTCAGTTGCTGGAGCCAAAGAGGGTATTGATGTCTTAATGACACAATATGATTTTTGCCTTGTGCTCTGCATGCGGGAAAAGAGGTTGAGGGATTTGTGTATGAGCAGCTAAACGGAGATGGCAACAGCTACTGTAGGTTGGCCCAAAGTTATATAGAGTTTCAGTGTTCACTAAGTCATTGTATCATCTAATTAGATTGTAACC
This sequence comes from Taudactylus pleione, assembly GCA_031769625.1. Classification (NCBI taxonomy): domain Eukaryota; kingdom Metazoa; phylum Chordata; class Amphibia; order Anura; family Myobatrachidae; genus Taudactylus; species Taudactylus pleione. The sequence continues at coordinate 6,345,047 of JAUIMM010000841.1, read as the reverse complement.
TCTTATGGGCAGGGCCCTCGCAAACCCTCACTTTCTTGTGTGTATTTATTTTGTTTTCTGTGCACGCTGATTTATTTGTGTCCTGTTTTCCCCACTGTCTGGTGCTGTGGATCACTGTAGTGTCTTATAAATCCACAACAATTATAATCTGTAGAGCAGGTGTCCTATGAAGCAAAAGGAATTATCCCAAGTGTAGGAACTTTCCAAATCGCCATGTCCCCAGCGGGTGATTTTATTATAAATACACAATTTGTTTTAATGCCTCCTAATAAATCGGCACAATAGGGGGCTGACTGGACACTGGAAATGGGACTATACCACTGTAATCACAGTTGGGAGGTATGGGGTCAGGATAATGTCTATGTATTACTGGATGATTCCGTCAATGCAGAGTTGGCCACAAAATTAGTGCATTTTGGGGGTCAAAAAAGTGTACACAACACCTGAGTATATGCAGCAATATGCAATAAAGTCCACCAGCCTTTGCCAATTCAGCACATTCCCTAGGGAATTGGGCAAGCCAACCCTCTCCCCCTCACCAGGAGAAACCAGCCCCGTGCTGATGGCATTAGGACCCTTCCCAAACACCCCTGAATGGTAGTAAGCCATCATGCCTAAACTGTTGGGCATGCTGGGGCTCCTCATATTTCTTCCATGCTTTTGTGTATAACTCATACAGTAGGTGATGCTAGACTTGAATGACAGTCTGTAACTTTGTGCCTCTAATCAAACAGAGTGGCTTCACTCTGACTGGTTAGAGCGTGAGAAAAGCCAATCTGATTGGTTAGAAGTACATATAATGTACAATTATACAATATACTACTTTCATACATTTTATCAAAAAGGAGGAACCCCCTAACCCTTCCCTGGATCTAGGTGAGCAATAATGTGGCAGAAAAGGAATGTGTTGGGGAGTATTTAGTTAACCATTTAACTGATGGTAACTTAAAAAAAAAAGTATTATAAATTAGAATTTCTTATTTAGGTTAATAAATACTCATATCTATTAAACACTTTTTTTTTTTTCAACATTTTAGTAAAATTATATGTATTATCCTCCCACCCCTGTAGCATTTTCCTATCACCCTTGTAGAAGGTGACCAAAATATATCATCAACACCCCCCCGTAGTGTCAATGGCCCTGTAGCATTATATCCCCATCACTCTTGTAACATGAACCCGCACGCCTCATTGTACGTAGAACTGCATTGTACCATTACCCCCCTCCCTCCCCCCACAATAATAGGTCCCCCAAAACATATATGGCTTTAAGTGGGCCCCCCTAGTAACCATAGATGTCCCCTCACTCTTTACCCCCTCCACCTCTCATATATGCAGATGGCAGTGGAGCCTCTGTGAGATGGGACCAATCAGTCCCCATACTGAGCTCTGCACTTGGAGGGGATGAATATCACACATCAGCCTCATGACATAGAGCTAAGAGGGGAACTATCAGCAGGTTTAGATAATCTATAGTATATTCACACTCCCTTAGTATAAATTGTCTCTGTGAGAATGCTCCTTCCCAGCCATGTTCCCTGATAATGTACATACTATCAGGATATGTCTCACTATGCATCGCCTGTACTTACATGCACCAGTTTTTTGAGCATTTACAGGACGCAAATATGCAAAAACCTCTCCACAAACAAGCGTACATTTACCCTCTACCAGGCCCAATACATGTAAATATTATTGCTGTAGTTCATGATACTGTTTGATGTTTATATGTTATCTGAGGGTAGTTATTATAGCTAAGATATATCTTTTCAGATGAACCCATCATATATGATGAGAGGCTGCGCTCAGAGCGGAGAAGAGCTGTAATGAGGAATAGACATCATAATGCTACAGACAGGAGCCGATCTCCGCAGCATCGTGGGCGCTCACACACCACCAGAACACAGCCTACTCTACATTCTGGGCAATCTCAAGGCATTATGACTGAGAGACCAAGCCAAAACTCCAGCACTGGGACCAGTGAGCCTCTCCAAAACCCCAGCACTGGAACGAGTGAGCCTCTCCAAAACCCCAGCACTGGGACGAGTGAGCCTCTCCCAAACCCCAGCACTGGGATGAGTGAGCCTCTCCCAAACCCCAGCACTGGGACGAGTGAGCCTCTCCCAAACCCCAGCACTGGGACAAGTCAGCCTCTCCCAAACCCCAGTGCTGGGCCAAGTCAGGCTCTCCCAAATGTGAGTCCTGGGCCAAGTCAGCCTCTACCAACCCCCAGCCCTGGGCCAAGTCAGCCTCTCCCATACCATCAGGTATCTGCTGAAAATAGGCAAATTATCTCGGCCGGCCATTGGACACAACAATTCAACAGACTCCCATCCCACATTATCACCGAGAGTGTAACCAGGGAATCCTGTTCAATTTGTTTAGTGAATTATGAGAATGGGCAGCAGGTTACAGTTTTACCTTGCAGACATATATTCCATCCCCGTTGCATTGCACAATGGATCCGAAGAAGGCAAAACTGTCCTCTGTGCCGCAGCCTATGCTTTCCGCAGAGAACATGGAGAGAACGTTGTTGTATCTTATGAATTCCAAAGGAAACGAAGCAGTAAATATTGCCATAACACCAGGCTGGTAAAATGCCAAATGGACTTCTTGCCCTGGGCGCAACTACCGACCCTGTCAAGTTCATCTTAAGTTGCTGCTTAATCAAACTGCAGCCTTCCACCTATTCCTGAATTCACTGCTACTTCAAGATCATCTCAAATTGCTGCTAATCTAACTGCAGCATTCCACCTATTCCTGCATTCACTGCTACTTCAAGATCATCTCAAGTTGCTGCTAATCTAACTGCAGCATTTCACCCATTCCTGCATTCACTGCATTCAGCAAGTTGCTGCTGAAGTAAATGGAAGAATTCTACATATTCCTGCATTTACTACTTCTACAATTTCATCTCGAGTTGCTGCTTAATCCTACTGCAACATTCTACCTATTCCTCTATTTTATGTTAATTCAAAATCAACTAAAGTTGCTGTTTAATCAGACTGCAGCATTTAACTAATATTTGCATCATCCCAAATTGCTGCTTAATCATATTATGGATTCCACATATTCCTGAATTAACTATGTCTACAAATTCATCTCAAGTTCTTGCTAAATCAGACCAGCATTCCACCTATTTCTGCATTCACTGCTACTTCATTCAACACAAGTTGCTGCTAATCAAACTGCAGCATTCCACCTATTTCTGCATTCACTGCTACTTCAATTTAATCTCAAGTTGCTGCTTAATCAAACTGCAGCATTACACCTAGTCCTGCATTTACTGCTACTTCAAGTTCAACACAAGATGCTCCTTAATCAGATTGCAGCAACTCCACTCACTTCTGCATAATCCCAAATTGCTGCTTAAACATATTGAAGAATTCCATATTTCCTTGAACTAACAGCTTTTACAAGATTATCTGATTAAGTTCCTACTTAATCAGACTGCATCATTCCACCTATTCCTGCATTCACTGCTGCAATACTTAACGTTCATCTCGACATCCAGGGTAGATCGTCTCAGGATCCTGCAAATCCCTGTGTACTGTGACATGGGCCCTTATACTGGATTCCAGTCACACTGAGAAATTTGGCCAAGCATCGTCAATCAAGGTACCAGAAGTAAAGATGGCTGCCGTCTTCTGGTCTACAGCACAAGTAATAAGGTGTTTGTTAAACCCACCTGGCGTTTGTTTAAAGGATATTTTCATTCTTGTGTATTTTTCTTTAACAATTAACAATATCAATAAAAGTATTTTTATATTTCTAACCTTGTCTGAGTGATTGAGGAACCCCCAGAAGGACCTGGGAACCTTTCTATATTATAATAAAGGACCTCCAGGGGCCAGCCAGTGTAAAGCACGTACAAGTGGGTGAGAGAAACACACTAGAGGGTATATTTACTAAAGTAAGGGTTTTTAGAAATGGAGATGTTGCCTATAGCAATCAATCAGATTCTACTTAACATTCATCTAGCACCTTCTAGAAGATAATAGCTAGAATCTGATTGGTTGCTATGAGCAACATCTCCACTAGTAAAAATCTTGTACCTTAGTTAATATACCCCATGGGCTGATTCTGAGTCAGACACAACTCTGACGAAATTCAGCTAATGGAAGTCTAACACGTGTATACGCCCATATTCTGAGTTGCACGGATCCCTGCATGTGCGGTAATCTCTGTTACTGTGCATGCTATGTGCAGGATATATGATTGCAATAGGCGTCTGCTCTGCATATGCACAATTTAGGAGACGGTTCTCAAATGTGAGTATGCCCAGTTGCCACAAGTAATGCCCATTTGACAGACGGATAGAAACTACTGAGATGTGTCTAACTCAGGATCGGCCAGAGATACATAAAGATGCATATAATCGCTGCGACACATGCGCACTACAGTTGTGGTCGAACTAGTGTGTGACTTACAATCAGACCCGCTATCCTTACACATATTATTACAGAAAGTTCATCGCACAACCTATTCCGCATCTTACATATAAGGGAGCGCTTTTTCTAATACGTTTTTCCTATTGTAATCGGCAGCGATGCTAGTTTATCATAATACAGGTGATACAGCTTATTGTAAAAAAGTTTCACCAATGACGTCATTTCGCCAGGCGGAAAAGTATCGCCGTATTCAATTTGAAAGACTTTCCGACTAGGTGGATAGTCAATGTAATGTAATAGACGGAAAACTTTCGCCTATGAATAACAGGCGGAAAAAAGTGTAGAATTGGGGTTTTGGGGTGAAACATTGTGGGAACCCCCGTCCAGCCTTCAGACAGTCCCCCAAAGGTAAACCGCATCAAAAAATATTTAAGAACACCCCAAAAAATCACTTTGAATTTGGGGGTGGAAAACAAATGTTGGGGCACAAAGTTAAAAACTAGCGAACTTCACTCTGGGGGGGTCCCCAAGTATGCCCCAGGTGTTTTTTTCATTGCAGGTGCTTGCGGCAGGTGGATTTTTCACAATTTTTTAAACTTAACTTTAGCAACTATAAAATATGCTGGCCCCCATTTTCAAGTACCCCAAATTTGCTGGGATAAGTTATTTTCTGCAAATAAAAATCCTGAATACTATTCTTCACCACTTATACAAAAACGCTATTTAGCAGCTATTGAGCCCGTTTAAAAACAACAAATACCTTCAGCAAGCCAAATCGGGGGTAACCATAGCTAACCCCCATGTCAGAGCATCTTTTGGGGGGTGTCAGGCTGATTTCCCCAAATCTGACAGGACTTTCCGCTTGTTTAAGTTTCGCCGGGTCCCGTTTTCACCTACTTTCAAACTGAATACGGGGATACGCGGGCACGCGCGCGATACTTTTCTGCCTGCAAAACACGTGATGTAGGCGAAAAGTCCAGGAGACGGAAAAGTATCACGGGTCCGCTCAAATTGAATACGGGCCTATGTAATGCGCATACAATGTTTGCTGGGGGACCAGAAGCGCTATCACCACATATACACAATATATACTGTAATATAAGTCCAGCACTCCATTGTGTGACTGTACCAGTGCCCATATAAAGGAGTCTTCTTATCACTCAGAGGACAAAGGAATAAAATAGGTATATTTTCATATCTTCCTCACTGTTCCTCCTAGAGAAAGAGACCATCTGTGTGTATCATACTCGCCTACTTTTGAAAATGCATTTCAGGGAGATTGTGAAAGCAGCACCTATGAGCATGGCGGTAAAGTGGGCGTGTACTGCTACATCTGAGAGGCGTGTCATAAAATTGACTTTTATCCAAATGCAAATGAGCCCCAAAGCAGTCAGTAAGATCTATTTGTTGATGAAAACACACTATCACTTTTCAGAAAATACATGTAACCATAGGGATCATTGTGCCTTATAACCAATGCAGGAAAATGATAGTAATGATCCAATTTGAATGTAAATCTCTCTGTTTATTTTTATATATAACATATTCATAATGGCAGTAAGTTAGAATCAGGGAGATTGCTAGGCTCTTCAGGGAGACAGGGAGATTGCTACTGTTTCAGGGAGTCTCCCTGACAATGAGGGAGAGTTGGCAAGTATGGTGTGTATATACTGTTATCACACCATCACTGCCCCTATGTTTAATGTTATTCACTTCACAATATGATAACTTACATAGCACAATAAGATTGTTCTCCAGGGTTTCAACCTCTGTAAACAGGGATGTACAGGACCATTCCTCATCCAAATTACAAAGGCTGCTATTGTGTATTACCCTGAACATTTATTACCAGTGGTGGCCCCTGGGGTGGGGCTGCAGCACAGTCCAAAATTCAAACAGGGGAGTCACACCAACTGCCAGTGATTCCTGCCCATCTATGGTTGGTAGCATATGAAATGACAGTGGGTGTGGCTCCCCTATTTGAATTTTGGACTGTGCTGCAGCCTCACCTCTGGAGCCACCACTGGTTATTACTGTACAATACAAACAAATAGAATAAAATCTCCCACCCAAGGGGGATATAGGGGGTCATTCAGACCCACTCGCAAGCGGCAGTACGCTCGCAAGTGGGTCGATGTTCCCCACTGCGCATGCACACGACGGAGGGAGCTCCGTCGTGCGCATGCGCGAGACCAGGCGAGCGAAGGACTTTCCTTCGCTCGGAGAGTCTCATCAAAGGGGGCGTGCTGTCGATGGTGACTGACAGCACGCCCCCTTTGGGGGGCGTGCCTGCCAGGCGGAGGCGTTCCCAAGGGAACGCCTACCGTCTGAAGCCGACCCCACTGACATCACTAGTGATGTCAGTGGGAGTGCTCTTGGCTCTGATAGATGCTGTCAGGCTTTGTGCGTCTTTATACGCCACCATCAGTGGCACCATTGAACCTTTCACCAGCCCTATGCTAGGTGCAGATCATATATATGGCCTCCAATGTGAGAGATTCCGCGTCTCTCTGTTTATTACCCCTTATCCCAGGACATTCATCAGGGAAATAATGTCATTATTACTGCTCTGCTGGACTGCGGTAGGCATTATGGCCCTGATTCAGAGCCGGACGCTCTGACCAGGGCGCTCGCTCTGAATCAGGGCCCACCTCCATTAATATGGAGCGTCCTCCTGGATGCTCGTATAGCTGTGGGTCACCACCCACAGCATATACAAGCGTGGAAAAATGATGGTCGCGATGGTCTTGACCATCTTGACCATCGCGACCATCGGAACTGCGAGTGAAAGCCTGCGGTTGGGTTTCCGATGGTCGCGATGGTCAAGACCATCGCGACCATCTTTTGCACGCTCGTATATGCTGTGGGTGGTGACCCACAGCTATACGAGCATCCAGGAGGACGCTCCATATTAATGGAGGTGGGCCCTGATTCAGAGCGAGCGCCCTGGTCAGAGCGTCCGGCTCTGAATCAGGGCCATAATGCCTACCGCAATCCAGCAGAACAGTAATAATGACATTATTCCCTTGATGAATGTCCCGGGATAAGGGGTAATAAACAGAGAGACGCGGAATCTCTCACATTGAAGGCCATATGGATGATCTGCACCTAGCATAGGGCTGGTGAAAGGTTCAATGGTGCCACTGATGGTGGCGTATAAAGACGCACAAAGCCTGACAGTGGGCGTCTCAGTCCTTGTATATTTGGATGTACACCAGTTAGGGCATTGTAGCAGCATTAACCTAAAATCACAGACGCAACTGCTGCAAAAGGCGCGAGCAAGGCCGCAACTACGTCCAACTCAGAATCAGCTCCTATGAGGAATCCCGCCCCCTTGATAGGCCCCACCCCCTCAACAGACCCCGCCCCATTAAAGCTGCTTCCATTAATTTCCCAGGCTGGTTTCCCATCCCAATCCGCCCCTGATCTCCTACATTGGCTATTGCAATCTATAGACGCAATTTTCACCAGCCCCATTGTATAGTAGGTGCAGATTGGCTTCCGATGTGAGCGATTATGTGTTTGAGATTGCAATCACTTCAGTGACACTCCCATAGCACGCCCATAGGACGGGCCATCTCCGTACATTTGACCTCCCAGTCACTGCCCGGGAACGCCCAGTACATTTTCAAGTCATTCCTGAGACCGTGCACCTCAATCACGACTGCGACTCTAGGCCTGATTCACAGATGGTCGTAATGTCGGCGTTGTGCAGCCGATGTGTGACCGATGTTTCCATTGTTCCCGCTTTTGTACGTGCGTGGTGGATGTCAGGCGCCGGAGGTGGACGCCTCAATGCACAAGACGGCACCTGAAATGTTGGCATATATTTGTAAGTCTGCTGCTTATGGTATCACAGGTCCTCTGTGCGCACGGCCCTGGATACAGGCACAGTGCAACTTGGACGCATGCATGAATCAGGCCCTCTGTGCGCATGGACTCTGGACGCAGTGCAACTTATACGCATGCGCAGAAGAAATTTCCATCATCTGTGTCTGACATCACCATTGCGTCCGATCATTAGGCACTTTGGGCCTCATTTATCAACGTGTATTAACATTCACATTGAGTGATAAAATTCATTGTGTATGATAATGGTGCTCCAGCCAATCATCTCCCAATTGTCATTTTTAACTGTCATTTTTCACACAGATGACAGTTGGGAGCTGATTGGCTGGAGCACCATTATCATATGTAGCGAGTTATATTACTCGTTGATTATGATAAAACTTGTTGATAAATAAGGCCCTCAATTTGTTTAACCAGTATGTTATGTGTGGTATTTACCCTCATGTATCAAACTCTTATTTTCCTACAGATAGTTGGCTTGCTTGCAGGGCTCTCTGACTCTTTGGGCCCTAGTCAATTTGAGGCGTTAAGTCCGGATCCACGGTAATTTACCGCCGATGACGTCATTATCGCCTGTTTTGGTTTTCCCCATACTCAATTTTAAAGTCAATGCAATGTAATAGGCGGTAAAGTATCGCCTATGAATGACAGGCGGTAAAAAGTGCAGAATTGGGATTTTGGGGTGCAACGTATTGGGAACCACCGTGCAGCCTTCAGTCAGTCCCCCAAACGTAATCTGTGTCAAAAAAAATAAAAAAAAAACTTAAGGACACCCCAAAAATTGACTTTGAAAAAGGGGGCAAAAAAAAAAAGTTCGGGTACAAACTTAAAAACTAGCGAACTTGACTCTGGGTGGGTCCCCAAGTATGCCCCAAGTGTTTTTTTGATTGCAGGTGTTTGCGCCAGGTGCATTTTTCACAATTGTTTTAAGTCACTTTAGCAAGTTTCAAATATGCTGAACCCCATTTTCAAGTACCCCAAATTTGAAGGGCATAGTTGTTTTGCCCTAAAAAAACTTCTAAATGCTCTTCTGCATCACCTTATTCAAAACCGCATTTATGTAACGGCGTTCACACAGACAGGCACGCCTGCGTTTTTCAGACCACCCCATCGTCACCACCCCCAAATGCTGACAACCTGTCACTCACTCTGCGATGGATTTCTCTGTGCGTCCGTAGTCGCAATGCGATGCACGATGGCAAACAACAGCTCGATCTGCGTGCGTAATAGCCTTTGCATCCAGGTCTGAATCCAGCCCAATAATAATAATAATAATAATAATAATAATAACTGCACAATAACATTCCTCTTTTTCTGCATGTTAGATGGGATTATTATGGCTTATATTCAGCATACAATATATCCTTTCTTCATTCCTATTTACTCGCAGGAGTTTTTAAAGTGCAACAAAAAACCTTATCATCAAACTTGGCGTACATGACATAATGACGACCAGGGCTGATCTCATACATCACATAATTAGATGCACCAACCCAACACCCAACACAGAGCCGTAACTAGACTTTTTGATGCCCTGTGCCAGAAAGAGCATTGGCACCCACCTCATTTTTCAAAGGGACATAATGCACCCAAAAAAGGGCCATGGCTTCATGGGGAAGGGCCAGGGAAGAGATAGGAGAGGCCAGGGGATGCTGGGGATGAAATAAGAGGAAGCTACAAGCAAGAATGATAATAAACAGAAATTTGACAGGCCCAAACAGCGCCCCCTGCCCTGTGGTGCCCTGTGCGATGGCACCGGCCGCACTACCCTAGCTACGGCCCTGACCCAACAGCAAAGTAGCTCTGGAAACCATTTTTAAAATATTAGCAACTATGACAGCCTATAAAAGCAGATAACAGCTTTCAACAAGGCTTCTGGAGACTTGGATAAAGAAACTAGTTACAGCCACAATTATAATTAGGTATATAAATAGCTAAAGATGAATGTGGGGTTGTTGTTGTAGTCACTTACTTGCATTTGTTACCAAAATGAATGTTTCTTGTGTATAGAGGACCTGATTGCAGAGTTGTGCGCTACGCCAATGATTTTGCAAATGGAGGGATTTCTTTTTGTCATCGCGCAGGCGTCTGAGTCGCACTGCGCATGCGTCAAGGTTCAATATTGTAGTCACACACTGTGAGTCGTTCATCAGGCAAGGAGGTGGCAATGGGGAGTGTCGGCTAATACTGCAGGTGTGTGCTGACCGCTTAGGGTGTGTGTCACATCCTGCATCTGTGATCCTGTACGCAGGAAACATGGCTCCAGCGTCTCAGGTACGGCAGCCATTTTGAGTGACCATAGACCCACTGAAGGATTCGTTGTTTGCATAATCTGTATATATGTATAGCGCACACACATCACTGGCCCATTAATAAGCCCTATCTGTATATATGTATAGCGCACACACGTCACTGGCCCATTAATAAGCCCTATCTGTATATATGTATAGCGCGCACACATCACTGGCCCATTAATAAGCCCTATCTGTATATATGTATAGCGCACACACATCACTGGCCCATTAATAAGCCCTATCTGTATATATGTATAGCGCACACACATCACTGGCCCATTAATAAGCCCTATCTGTATATATGTATAGCGCACACACATCACTGGCCCATTAATAAACCCTATCTGTATATATGTATAGCGCACACACATAACTGGCCCATTAATAAGCCTTATCTGTATATATGTATAGTGCACACAAATAACTGGCCCATTAATAAGCCCTATCTGTATATATGTATAGCGCACACACATAACTGACCCATTAATAAGCCCTATCTGTATATATGTATAGTGCACACACATAACTGGTCCATTAATAAGCCCTATCTGTATATATGTATAACGCACACACATAACTGGCCCATTAATAAGCCCTATCTGTATATATGTATAGCGCGCACAGATAACTGGCCCATTAATAAGCCCTATCTGTATATATGTATAGCGCACACACATAACTGGTCAATTAATAAGCCCTATCTGTATATATGTATTATGCACACACATAACTGGCCCATTAATAAGCCCTATCTGTATATATGTATAGCGCGCACAGATAACTGGCCCATTAATAAGCCCTATCTGTATATATGTATAGTGCACACACATAACTGGCCCATTAATAAGCCCTATCAGTAGATATGTATAGCACGCACATAACTGGCCCATTAATAAGCCCTATCTGTATATATGTATAGCGCGCACAGATAACTGGCCCATTAATAAGCCCTATCTGTATATATGTATAGTGCACGCACATAACTGGCCCATTAATAAGCCCTATCTGTATATATGTATAGCGCACACACATAACTGGCCCATTAATAAGCCCTATCTGTATATATGTATAGCGCGCACAGATAACTGGCCCATTAATAAGCTCTATCAGTATATATGTATAGTGAACGGACATAACTGGCCCATTAATAAGCCCTATCTGTATATATGTATAGCGCACACACATAACTGGCCCATTAATAAGCCCTATCTGTATATATGTATAGCGCACACACCTAACTGGCCCATTAATAAGCCCTATCTGTATATATGTATAGTGCACACAAATAACTGGCCCATTAATAAGCCCTATCTGTATATATGTATAGCGCACACACATAACTGACCCATTAATAAGCCCTATCTGTATATATGTATAGCGCACACACATAACTGGTCAATTAATAAGCCCTATCTGTATATATGTATTATGCACACACATAACTGGCCCATTAATAAGCCCTATCTGTATATATGTATAGCGCGCACAGATAACTGGCCCATTAATAAGCCCTATCTGTATATATGTATAGTGCACACACATAACTGGCCCATTAATAAGCCCTATCAGTAGATATGTATAGCACGCACATAACTGGCCCATTAATAAGCCCTATCTGTATATATGTATAGCGCGCACAGATAACTGGCCCATTAATAAGCCCTATCTGTATATATGTATAGTGCACGCACATAACTGGCCCATTAATAAGCCCTATCTGTATATATGTATAGCGCACACACATAACTGGCCCATTAATAAGCCCTATCTGTATATATGTATAGCACGCACAGATAACTGGCCCATTAATAAGCCCTATCTGTTTATATGTATAGCGCACACACATAACTGGCCCATTAATAAGCCCTATCTGTATATATGTATAGTGCACGCACATAACTGGCCCATTAATAAGCCCTATCTGTATATATGTATAGCGCACACACATAACTGGCCCATTAATAAGCCCTATCTGTATATATGTATAGTGCACACACATAACTGGTCCATTAATAAGCCCTATCTGTATATATGTATAGTGTACACTAGGGGTGTGCAATGGCCACTTTTCGTGTTTTGTGTTTTGGTTTTGGATCTTTCTTCGTGTTTTGGATCTGGATTGGTTTTGCCAAAACCACCCTTCCGTGTTTTGGGTTCTGGGTTTTGTGTTTTGGATCTGTATTTTTTTTTAAAAAAGCATAAAAACAGCTAAAATCACAGAATGTGTTGGTTTTTCTGCTCCTATGCTATTATTAACCTCAATAACCTTAATTTCCACTAATTTCCAGTCTATTCTGAACACCTCACACCTCACAATAGTGTTTTTATGTCCAAATGACTGCACCGAGGTAGCTGGATGACTATGCTAAGCGACACGAGTGGGCGGCACAAACACGCGACCCATCTAGGAGTGATACTGCAGTGGCAGACAGGATGGCAGTTTGAAAAACTAGGCCCCAAACTGTACATAATGCAAAGAAAAAAAAGAGGTGCAAGATGGAATTGTCTTTGGGCCCTCTCACCCACCCTTATGTTGTATAAACAGGACATGCACACTTTAACAAAGCAATCATTTCAGCGCCAGAGTCTGCCACACAACTGTGGCTGAAATGATTGGTTCGTTTGGGCCCCCACAAAACAAGCTGGCAATTAATCTGTCCCTGCACAAACTGGCTCTACGGAGGCAAGATGTCCTCATCCTCCTCATCCACCGATTCCTCACCCTCTTCAGTGTTGTGTACATCCTCATCCTCACAGAGTATTAACTCGTCCCCACTGGAATCCACCACCACAGGTCCCTCTGTACGTTCTCGAGGCTGGTCTCCCTGGAAGAGTTGATAATTCATTTTTATGAACATCATCTTCTCCACATTTTGTGGAAGCAACCTCCTACGCCTTTCGCTGACAAGGTTCCCGGCTGCACTAAACACTCTTTCGGAGTACACACTGGAGGGGGGGCAACTCAGGTAAAATAGAGCCAGTTTGTACAGGGGCCTCCAAATTGCCTCTTTTTCCTGCCAGTACAGGTATGGACTGTCTGACATGCCTACTTGGATGCTGTCACCGATGTAATCCTCCACCATTCTGTCAATGGTGACAGTATCATATGTAGTGACAGTAGACATGTCAGAAATTGTTGCCAGGTCCTTCAGTCCGGACCAGATGTCCAAACTTGGTCCTGCCTGCCCTGCATCACCGCCAGCGGGTTGCTTAGGATACCTAAGTTTTTTCCTGGCAGCCCCAGTTGCGGGAGAAAATGAAGGAGCTGTTGACGTGTCACGTTCCGCTTCAGCTGACAGTGTGTTCACCAGCAGGTCTTTGCACCTCTGCAGGCTTGTGTCGGCCGGAAAGAGAGACACCACATAGGCTTTAAACCTAGGATCGAGCACGGTGGCCAAAATGTAGTGGTCTGATTTCAACAGATTGACCACCCTGGAATCCTGGCAAAGCGAATGAAGGGCTTCATCAACAAGTCTCACATGCCGAGCGGAATCGCTCCATCTTAGCTCCTCCTTCACTTTCTCCAGCTGCTTCTGCAAAAGCCTGATGAGGGGAATGACCTGACTCAAGCTGGCAGTGTCTGAACTGACTTCACGTGTGGCAAGTTCGAAGAGCTGGAGAACCTTGCACAACACGGAAATCATTCTCCACTGCGCTTGAGTCAGGTGCATACCCCCTCCTTTGCCTATGTCATAGGTGGATGTATAGGCTTGAATGGCCTTTTGCTGCTCCTCCATCCTCTGAAGCATATAGAGGGTTGAGTTCCACCGCGTCACAACCTCTTGCTTCAGGTGATGGCGGGGCAGGTTCAAGAGTGTTTGCTGGCGCTCCAGTCTTCGGCACGCAGTCGCTGAATGGCGAAAGTGGACAGAAATTTTTCGGGCCACCCAAAGTGTCTCCTGAACGCCCCTGTCGCTTTTCAGAAAATTCTGCACCACCAAGTTTATTGTGTGAGCAAAACATGGGACGTGCTGAAATTTGCCCAGATGTAATGCCCGCACAATATTTTTGGCGTTGTCAGATATCACAAATCCCCAGGAGAGTCTAAGTGGGGTAAGCCACTGGGCGATGATTTCCCTCAGTTTCTCTAAGAGGTTGTCGGCGGTGTGCCTCTTACTAAAACCGGTGATACACAGCGTAGCCTGCCTTGTAACGAGCTGGCGTTTCTGAGATGCTGCTACTGGTGACGCTGCTGCTGCTGCTGCGTAAGGTGATACATCTACCCAGTGGGCTGTCACAGTCATATAGTCCTTAGTCTGCCCTGTTCCATTTGTCCACATGTCCGTGGTTAAGTGGACATTGGGTACAACGGCATTTTTCAGGACACTGAGGACACTTTTTCTGACGTTTCTGTACAGTCTCGGTATCGCCTGCCTAGTGAAGTGGAATCTAGACGGGATTTGGAACCGGGGACACACTACCTCCATCAATTGTTTAAATCCCACTGCACTAATGGCGGATACCGGACGCACATCTAACACCAACATAGCAGTCAAGGCCTCAGTTATACGTTTTGCTTCAGGATGACTGCTGTCGTACTTCATCCTCCTCGCTACGGACTGTTGGAGGGTCAATTGTTTAGTAAAAGTAGTGGTGTTCCTACTTCCTCTCTGGGATGATGAACGACTCCCAGCAGCAGCAACAGCAGCAGCGGCAGCAGGAGGCGTAGCAATGCAGGATCCTCCGGAGGAATCCCGGATAGGAGAGTCAGTCATGCCAGTGACATGGCCTGCAGGACTACTTCCGATCCTGACTAAGGAGGAAATTGATGAGGAGGGAGTTGACGGTGTGGTTTGCAGGCGCTTGGATACAACAGGACAACGGGATTTAGGTGTCCCTGGACTGCTTACGGTCTTAGCCAAAGTTTCTGAACTTGACAGTAACTTTTTATGAACGCGCTGCAGGTGCCGTATAAGGGAGGATGTTCCTAGGTGGTTAACGTCCCCACCCCTACTTATTCCACCTTTACATATGGTACATATGGCAAGACAGTTGTTGTCCGGATTTGGATAGAAATATTGCCAGACCAAAGAGGTTGAATGTTTGGTCTTCTGCCCAGGCATGACCGTGATGGGCTTTTTCATCCCACGGACAACAACTGTCTCCCCCGGAGCCTGATTTAAACAAACCACATCACCATCAGAATCCTCCTCGCCAACTTCCTCCTCAGCGCCAGCTACACCAGTATCCTCATCCTGTTGTACTTCAACAGTGACATCTTCAATTTGCATATCAGCAAGTGGACTGTGGGTGCTCCTTTCAGCACTTGCAGGGGGCGTGCAAATGGTGGAAAGAGCCACCTCTTCCCGTCCAGTGCTGGGAAGGACAGCACACTTGGTCTCTCCTTGGGGATTTGTGATATCTTCTTAGAAAGCACAGTTCTTCGCAGTGCTTTTGCTAGCTTAACTCGTTTGATTTTTTTAGTGGGAGGAGAGCTTCCATCGTCATGTGAAGCTGAACCACTAGTCATGAACATAGGGAAAGACCTTAGCCATTCCTTGCCACTCCGTGTCGTAAATGGCATATTAGCAAGTTTACGTTTCTCTTCAGATGATTTAAATGTTTTTTTCAAGATCATTTTCCTGAACTTTGTCATTTGGGATTGTATGTGCCCTCTACTATGACATTGGGCATCGGCCTTGGCAGACGACGTTGATGGCATGTTATCGTCTATGTCATGACTAGTGGCAGCAGCTTCAGCACTAGGAGGAAGTGGTTCTTGATCTTTCCCTATTTTATTTTTATCGGAGAAAGTTTGGTCCTCCATTTATGTTATATTGATAATACGTGCGGCTAAGGCGCACACAAACACAGAAAATAATATTTTATTTTGTTTGGACTGCCCTTTGGGGGTTACAGCACCCTTTAGCGGTCAATCTAGCCGGCCTTTTACTTATGGGACACAGGCGCACGCTTGGCACCACTTTGTTGATGCACGTGCGGCTACTGCGCACACAATTCACAAACACAAAAAAATATATTTTTTTATTTTGTTTTTCGTGCCCTTTGGGGGTTACAGCACCTTTTAATGGACAAGCCAGCTGGCCTTTTACTTATGGGACACAGGCGCACGCTTGGCGCTGCTCCTTCGTTGATGCACGTGCAGCCACAGTGCACACAATTCACAAACACAGAAAAATCTATATTTTTATTTTGTTTGGAGTGCCCTTTGGGGGTTACAGCACCCTTTAACAGACAAGCCAGCCGGCCTTTTACTTATGGGACACAGGCGCACGCTTGGCGCTGCTCCTTCGTTGATGCACGTGCAGCCACAGTGCACACAATTCACAAACACAGAAAAATATATTTTTTTATTTTGTTTGGAGTGCCCTTTGGGGGTTACAGCACCCTTTAACGGACAAGCCAGCCGGCCTTTTACTTATGGGACACAGGCGCACGCTTGGCGCTGCTCTTTGTTGATGCACGTGCAGCCACAGTGCACACAATTCACAAACACAGAAAAATATATATCTTTTTATTTTGTTTGGAGTGCCCTTTGGGGGTTACAGCACCCTTTAACGGACAAGCCAGCCGGCCTTTTACTTATGGGACACAGGCGCACGCTTGGCACTACTTTGTTGATGCACGTGCGGCTACTGCGCACACAATTCACAAACACAGAAAATATTTTTTTATTTTGTTTGGAGTGTACTTTGGGGGTTACAGCACGCTTTAGTGGTCAATCCAGCCGGCCCTTTATTTATGGGACACAGGCGCACGCTTGGCACTACTTTGTTGATGCACGTGCGGCTACTGCGCACACAATTCACAAACACAAAAAAATATATTTTTTTACTTTGTTTGGAGTGCCCTTTGGGGGTTACAGCACCCTTTAACGGACAAGCCAGCCGGCATTTTACTTATGGGACACAGGCGCACGCTTGGCGCTGCTCCTTAGTTGATGCATGTGCAGCCACAGTGCACACAATTCACAAACACAGAAAAAATATTTTTTTTTAGCACTTGGGGGGAGCACCCCTGATGGACAGAGCATCCCCTGGACAATACTACAGCACCCCTTTAGGACTGGGACACTGCACAGGACTTTGGAGTGGACACAGCCCCTATGGACAACTGACTGCACAACACAGTTCAGCCAGCCCCTATGGACTTTGAAGTAGTGGACACAGCCCCTATGGACAACAGCAGCACAGCACAACACTACACTGCACTACAACACTACACTACACAGCCCTGCCAGCCCTAACTCCCACCCTCCCTCTTCACTGTCCACAGCCGAGTGAGAAAATGGCGCCGACGCGGGTACCTTATATAGGATCCAAAACCTGCGAGACCCAGAAGGCGGGATGATGACGTTTTGCCTCGATTTCAGATCCGAGTCAGGCGGAAAAAGTCGAGCCTGACTCGGATCGGCCTCGGATCGGGGGGGCTCGGGGGGTTCGGATTTCAGAAATCCGAACCCGCTCACCCCTAGTGTACACACATCACTGGCCCATTAATAAGCTCTATCTGTATATATGTATAGCGCACACACATAACTGGTCCATTAATAAGCCCTATCTGTATATATGTATAGTGTACACACATAACTGGCCAATTAAAAAGCTCTATCTGTATATATGTATAGCGCACACACATAACTGGTCCATTAATAAGCCCTATCTGTATATATGTATAACGCACACACATAACTAGCCCATTAATAAGCCCTATCTGTATGTATGTATAGCACACGCCCATAACTGGCCTATTAATAAGCCCTATCTGAATATATGTATAGCGCACACATAACTGGCCCATTAATAAGCCCTATCTGTATATATGTATAGCGCACACACATAACTGGCCCATTAATAAGCCCTATCTGTATATATGTATAGCGCACACACATAACTGGCCCATTAATAAGCCCTATCTGTATATATGTATAGTGCACACAAATAACTGGCCCATTAATAAGCCCTATCTGTATATATGTATAGCGCACACACATAACTGACCCATTAATAAGCCCTATCTGTATATATGTATAGCGCACACACATAACTGGTCAATTAATAAGCCCTATCTGTATATATGTATTATGCACACACATAACTGGCCCATTAATAAGCCCTATCTGTATATATGTATAGCGCGCACAGATAACTGGCCCATTAATAAGCCCTATCTGTATATATGTATAGTGCACACACATAACTGGCCCATTAATAAGCCCTATCAGTAGATATGTATAGCACGCACATAACTGGCCCATTAATAAGCCCTATCTGTATATATGTATAGCGCGCACAGATAACTGGCCCATTAATAAGCCCTATCTGTATATATGTATAGTGCACGCACATAACTGGCCCATTAATAAGCCCTATCTGTATATATGTATAGCGCACACACATAACTGGCCCATTAATAAGCCCTATCTGTATATATGTATAGCGCGCACAGATAACTGGCCCATTAATAAGCCCTATCTGTTTATATGTATAGCGCACACACATAACTGGCCCATTAATAAGCCCTATCTGTATATATGTATAGTGCACGCACATAACTGGCCCATTAATAAGCCCTATCTGTATATATGTATAGTGCACACACATAACTGGCCCATTAATAAGCCCTATCTGTATATATGTATAGTGCACACACATAACTGGTCCATTAATAAGCCCTATCTGTATATATGTATAGTGTACACTAGGGGTGTGCAATGGCCACTTTTCGTGTTTTGTGTTTTGGTTTTGGATCTGGATCTTTCTTCGTGTTTTGGATCTGGATTGGTTTTGCCAAAACCACCCTTCCGTGTTTTGGGTTCTGGGTTTTGTGTTTTGGATCTGTATTTTTTTTTAAAAAAGCATAAAAACAGCTAAAATCACAGAATGTGTTGGTTTTTCTGCTCCTATGCTATTATTAACCTCAATAACCTTAATTTCCACTAATTTCCAGTCTATTCTGAACACCTCACAATAGTGTTTTTATGTCCAAAAGACTGCACCGAGGTAGCTGGATGACTATGCTAAGCGACACGAGTGGGCGGCACAAACACGCGACCCATCTAGGAGTGATACTGCAGTGGCAGACAGGATGGCAGTTTGAAAAACTAGGCCCCAAACTGTACATAATGCAAAGAAAAAAAAGAGGTGCAAGATGGAATTGTCTTTGGGCCCTCTCACCCACCCTTATGTTGTATAAACAGGACATGCACACTTTAACAAAGCAATCATTTCAGCGCCAGAGTCTGCCACACAACTGTGGCTGAAATGATTGGTTCGTTTGGGCCCCCACAAAACAAGCTGGCAATTAATCTGTCCCTGCACAAACTGGCTCTACGGAGGCAAGATGTCCTCATCCTCCTCATCCACCGATTCCTCACCCTCTTCAGTGTTGTGTACATCCTCATCCTCACAGAGTATTAACTCGTCCCCACTGGAATCCACCACCACAGGTCCCTCTGTACGTTCTCGAGGCTGGTCTCCCTGGAAGAGTTGATAATTCATTTTTATGAACATCATCTTCTCCACATTTTGTGGAAGCAACCTCCTACGCCTTTCGCTGACAAGGTTCCCGGCTGCACTAAACACTCTTTCGGAGTACACACTGGAGGGGGGGCAACTCAGGTAAAATAGAGCCAGTTTGTACAGGGGCCTCCAAATTGCCTCTTTTTCCTGCCAGTACAGGTATGGACTGTCTGACATGCCTACTTGGATGCTGTCACCGATGTAATCCTCCACCATTCTGTCAATGGTGACAGTATCATATGTAGTGACAGTAGACATGTCAGAAATTGTTGCCAGGTCCTTCAGTTCGGACCAGATGTCCAAACTTGGTCCTGCCTGCCCTGCATCACCGCCAGCGGGTTGCTTAGGATACCTAAGTTTTTTCCTGGCAGCCCCAGTTGCGGGAGAAAATGAAGGAGCTGTTGACGTGTCACGTTCCGCTTCAGCTGACAGTGTGTTCACCAGCAGGTCTTTGCACCTCTGCAGGCTTGTGTCGGCCGGAAAGAGAGACACCACATAGGCTTTAAACCTAGGATCGAGCACGGTGGCCAAAATGTAGTGGTCTGATTTCAACAGATTGACCACCCTGGAATCCTGGCAAAGCGAATGAAGGGCTTCATCAACAAGTCTCACATGCCGAGCGGAATCGCTCCATCTTAGCTCCTCCTTCACTTTCTCCAGCTGCTTCTGCAAAAGCCTGATGAGGGGAATGACCTGACTCAAGCTGGCAGTGTCTGAACTGACTTCACGTGTGGCAAGTTCGAAGAGCTGGAGAACCTTGCACAACACGGAAATCATTCTCCACTGCGCTTGAGTCAGGTGCATACCCCCTCCTTTGCCTATGTCATAGGTGGATGTATAGGCTTGAATGGCCTTTTGCTGCTCCTCCATCCTCTGAAGCATATAGAGGGTTGAGTTCCACCGCGTCACAACCTCTTGCTTCAGGTGATGGCGGGGCAGGTTCAAGAGTGTTTGCTGGCGCTCCAGTCTTCGGCACGCAGTCGCTGAATGGCGAAAGTGGACAGAAATTTTTCGGGCCACCCAAAGTGTCTCCTGAACGCCCCTGTCGTTTTTCAGAAAATTCTGCACCACCAAGTTTATTGTGTGAGCAAAACATGGGACGTGCTGAAATTTGCCCAGATGTAATGCCCGCACAATATTTTTGGCGTTGTCAGATATCACAAATCCCCAGGAGAGTCTAAGTGGGGTAAGCCACTGGGCGATGATTTCCCTCAGTTTCTCTAAGAGGTTGTCGGCGGTGTGCCTCTTACTAAAACCGGTGATACACAGCGTAGCCTGCCTTGTAACGAGCTGGCGTTTCTGAGATGCTGCTACTGGTGACGCTGCTGCTGCGTAAGGTGATACATCTACCCAGTGGGCTGTCACAGTCATATAGTCCTTAGTCTGCCCTGTTCCATTTGTCCACATGTCCGTGGTTAAGTGGACATTGGGTACAACGGCATTTTTCAGGACACTGAGGACACTTTTTCTGACGTTTCTGTACAGTCTCGGTATCGCCTGCCTAGTGAAGTGGAATCTAGACGGGATTTGGAACCGGGGACACACTACCTCCATCAATTGTTTAAATCCCACTGCACTAATGGCGGATACCGGACGCACATCTAACACCAACATAGCAGTCAAGGCCTCAGTTATACGTTTTGCTTCAGGATGACTGCTGTCGTACTTCATCCTCCTCGCTACGGACTGTTGGAGGGTCAATTGTTTAGCAAAAGTAGTGGTGTTCCTACTTCCTCTCAGGGATGATGAACGACTCCCAGCAGCAGCAACAGCAGCAGCGGCAGCAGGAGGCGTAGCAATGCAGGATCCTCCGGAGGAATCCCGGATAGGAGAGTCAGTCATGCCAGTGACATGGCCTGCAGGACTACTTCCGATCCTGACTAAGGAGGAAATTGATGAGGAGGGAGTTGACGGTGTGGTTTGCAGGCGCTTGGATACAACAGGACAACGGGATTTAGGTGTCCCTGGACTGCTTACGGTCTTAGCCAAAGTTTCTGAACTTGACAGTAACTTTTTATGAACGCGCTGCAGGTGCCGTATAAGGGAGGATGTTCCTAGGTGGTTAACGTCCCCACCCCTACTTATTCCACCTTTACATATGGTACATATGGCAAGACAGTTGTTGTCCGGATTTGGATAGAAATATTGCCAGACCAAAGAGGTTGAATGTTTGGTCTTCTGCCCAGGCATGACCGTGATGGGCTTTTTCATCCCACGGACAACAACTGTCTCCCCCGGAGCCTGATTTAAACAAACCACATCACCATCAGAATCCTCCTCGCCAACTTCCTCCTCAGCGCCAGCTACACCAGTATCCTCATCCTGTTGTACTTCAACAGTGACATCTTCAATTTGCATATCAGCAAGTGGACTGTGGGTGCTCCTTTCAGCACTTGCAGGGGGCGTGCAAATGGTGGAAAGAGCCACCTCTTCCCGTCCAGTGCTGGGAAGGACAGCACACTTGGTCTCTCCTTGGGGATTTGTGATATCTTCTTAGAAAGCACAGTTCTTCGCAGTGCTTTTGTTAGCTTAACTCGTTTGATTTTTTTAGTGGGAGGAGAGCTTCCATCGTCATGTGAAGCTGAACCACTAGTCATGAACATAGGGAAAGACCTTAGCCATTCCTTGCCACTCCGTGTCGTAAATGGCATATTAGCAAGTTTACGTTTCTCTTCAGATGATTTAAATGTTTTTTTCAAGATCATTTTCCTGAACTTTGTCATTTGGGATTGTATGTGCCCTCTACTATGACATTGGGCATTGGCCTTGGCAGACGACGTTGATGGCATGTTATCGTCTATGTCATGACTAGTGGCAGCAGCTTCAGCACTAGGAGGAAGTGGTTCTTGATCTTTCCCTATTTTATTTTTATCGGAGAAAGTTTGGTCCTCCATTTATGTTATATTGATAATACGTGCGGCTAAGGCGCACACAAACACAGAAAATAATATTTTATTTTGTTTGGACTGCCCTTTGGGGGTTACAGCACCCTTTAGCGGTCAATCTAGCCGGCCTTTTACTTATGGGACACAGGCGCACGCTTGGCACCACTTTGTTGATGCACGTGCGGCTACTGCGCACACAATTCACAAACACAAAAAAATATATTTTTTTATTTTGTTTTTCGTGCCCTTTGGGGGTTACAGCACCTTTTAATGGACAAGCCAGCTGGCCTTTTACTTATGGGACACAGGCGCACGCTTGGCGCTGCTCCTTCGTTGATGCACGTGCAGCCACAGTGCACACAATTCACAAACACAGAAAAATCTATATTTTTATTTTGTTTGGAGTGCCCTTTGGGGGTTACAGCACCCTTTAACAGACAAGCCAGCCGGCCTTTTACTTATGGGACACAGGCGCACGCTTGGCGCTGCTCCTTCGTTGATGCACGTGCAGCCACAGTGCACACAATTCACAAACACAGAAAAATATATTTTTTTATTTTGTTTGGAGTGCCCTTTGGGGGTTACAGCACCCTTTAACGGACAAGCCAGCCGGCCTTTTACTTATGGGACACAGGCGCACGCTTGGCGCTGCTCTTTGTTGATGCACGTGCAGCCACAGTGCACACAATTCACAAACACAGAAAAATATATATCTTTTTATTTTGTTTGGAGTGCCCTTTGGGGGTTACAGCACCCTTTAACGGACAAGCCAGCCGGCCTTTTACTTATGGGACACAGGCGCACGCTTGGCACTACTTTGTTGATGCACGTGCGGCTACTGCGCACACAATTCACAAACACAGAAAATATTTTATTTTGTTTGGAGTGTACTTTGGGGGTTACAGCACGCTTTAGTGGTCAATCCAGCCGGCCCTTTATTTATGGGACACAGGCGCACGCTTGGCACTACTTTGTTGATGCACGTGCGGCTACTGCGCACACAATTCACAAACACAAAAAAATATATTTTTTTACTTTGTTTGGAGTGCCCTTTGGGGGTTACAGCACCCTTTAACGGACAAGCCAGCCGGCATTTTACTTATGGGACACAGGCGCACGCTTGGCGCTGCTCCTTAGTTGATGCATGTGCAGCCACAGTGCACACAATTCACAAACACAGAAAAAATATTTTTTTTTAGCACTTGGGGGGAGCACCCCTGATGGACAGAGCATCCCCTGGACAATACTACAGCACCCCTTTAGGACTGGGACACTGCACAGGACTTTGGAGTGGACACAGCCCCTATGGACAACTGACTGCACAACACAGTTCAGCCAGCCCCTATGGACTTTGAAGTAGTGGACACAGCCCCTATGGACAACAGCAGCACAGCACAACACTACACTGCACTACACTACAACACTACACTACACAGCCCTGCCAGCCCTAACTCCCACCCTCCCTCTTCACTGTCCACAGCCGAGTGAGAAAATGGCGCCGACGCGGGTACCTTATATAGGATCCAAAACCTGCGAGACCCAGAAGGCGGGATGATGACGTTTTGCCTCGATTTCAGATCCGAGTCAGGCGGAAAAAGTCGAGCCTGACTCGGATCGGCCTCGGATCGGGGGGGCTCGGGGGGTTCGGATTTCAGAAATCCGAACCCGCTCACCCCTAGTGTACACACATCACTGGCCCATTAATAAGCTCTATCTGTATATATGTATAGCGCACACACATAACTGGTCCATTAATAAGCCCTATCTGTATATATGTATAGTGTACACACATAACTGGCCAATTAAAAAGCTCTATCTGTATATATGTATAGCGCACACACATAACTGGTCCATTAATAAGCCCTATCTGTATATATGTATAACGCACACACATAACTAGCCCATTAATAAGCCCTATCTGTATGTATGTATAGCACACGCCCATAACTGGCCTATTAATAAGCCCTATCTGAATATATGTATAGCGCACACATAACTGGCCCATTAATAAGCCCTATCTGTATATATGTATAGCGCACACACATAACTGGCCCATTAATAAGCCCTATCTGTATATATGTATAGCGCACACACATAACTGGCCCATTAATAAGCCCTATCTGTATATATGTATAGTGCACACAAATAACTGGCCCATTAATAAGCCCTATCTGTATATATGTATAGCGCACACACATAACTGACCCATTAATAAGCCCTATCTGTATATATGTATAGCGCACACACATAACTGGTCAATTAATAAGCCCTATCTGTATATATGTATTATGCACACACATAACTGGCCCATTAATAAGCCCTATCTGTATATATGTATAGCGCGCACAGATAACTGGCCCATTAATAAGCCCTATCTGTATATATGTATAGTGCACACACATAACTGGCCCATTAATAAGCCCTATCAGTAGATATGTATAGCACGCACATAACTGGCCCATTAATAAGCCCTATCTGTATATATGTATAGCGCGCACAGATAACTGGCCCATTAATAAGCCCTATCTGTATATATGTATAGTGCACGCACATAACTGGCCCATTAATAAGCCCTATCTGTATATATGTATAGCGCACACACATAACTGGCCCATTAATAAGCCCTATCTGTATATATGTATAGCGCGCACAGATAACTGGCCCATTAATAAGCCCTATCTGTTTATATGTATAGCGCACACACATAACTGGCCCATTAATAAGCCCTATCTGTATATATGTATAGTGCACGCACATAACTGGCCCATTAATAAGCCCTATCTGTATATATGTATAGCGCACACATATAACTGGCCCATTAATAAGCCCTATCTGTATATATGTATAGTGCACACACATAACTGGTCCATTAATAAGCCCTATCTGTATATATGTATAGTGTACACTAGGGGTGTGCAATGGCCACTTTTCGTGTTTTGTGTTTTGGTTTTGGATCTGGATCTTTCTTCGTGTTTTGGATCTGGATTGGTTTTGCCAAAACCACCCTTCCGTGTTTTGGGTTCTGGGTTTTGTGTTTTGGATCTGTATTTTTTTTTAAAAAAGCATAAAAACAGCTAAAATCACAGAATGTGTTGGTTTTTCTGCTCCTATGCTATTATTAACCTCAATAACCTTAATTTCCACTAATTTCCAGTCTATTCTGAACACCTCACAATAGTGTTTTTATGTCCAAAAGACTGCACCGAGGTAGCTGGATGACTATGCTAAGCGACACGAGTGGGCGGCACAAACACGCGACCCATCTAGGAGTGATACTGCAGTGGCAGACAGGATGGCAGTTTGAAAAACTAGGCCCCAAACTGTACATAATGCAAAGAAAAAAAAGAGGTGCAAGATGGAATTGTCTTTGGGCCCTCTCACCCACCCTTATGTTGTATAAACAGGACATGCACACTTTAACAAAGCAATCATTTCAGCGCCAGAGTCTGCCACACAACTGTGGCTGAAATGATTGGTTCGTTTGGGCCCCCACAAAACAAGCTGGCAATTAATCTGTCCCTGCACAAACTGGCTCTACGGAGGCAAGATGTCCTCATCCTCCTCATCCACCGATTCCTCACCCTCTTCAGTGTTGTGTACATCCTCATCCTCACAGAGTATTAACTCGTCCCCACTGGAATCCACCACCACAGGTCCCTCTGTACGTTCTCGAGGCTGGTCTCCCTGGAAGAGTTGATAATTCATTTTTATGAACATCATCTTCTCCACATTTTGTGGAAGCAACCTCCTACGCCTTTCGCTGACAAGGTTCCCGGCTGCACTAAACACTCTTTCGGAGTACACACTGGAGGGGGGGCAACTCAGGTAAAATAGAGCCAGTTTGTACAGGGGCCTCCAAATTGCCTCTTTTTCCTGCCAGTACAGGTATGGACTGTCTGACATGCCTACTTGGATGCTGTCACCGATGTAATCCTCCACCATTCTGTCAATGGTGACAGTATCATATGTAGTGACAGTAGACATGTCAGAAATTGTTGCCAGGTCCTTCAGTTCGGACCAGATGTCCAAACTTGGTCCTGCCTGCCCTGCATCACCGCCAGCGGGTTGCTTAGGATACCTAAGTTTTTTCCTGGCAGCCCCAGTTGCGGGAGAAAATGAAGGAGCTGTTGACGTGTCACGTTCCGCTTCAGCTGACAGTGTGTTCACCAGCAGGTCTTTGCACCTCTGCAGGCTTGTGTCGGCCGGAAAGAGAGACACCACATAGGCTTTAAACCTAGGATCGAGCACGGTGGCCAAAATGTAGTGGTCTGATTTCAACAGATTGACCACCCTGGAATCCTGGCAAAGCGAATGAAGGGCTTCATCAACAAGTCTCACATGCCGAGCGGAATCGCTCCATCTTAGCTCCTCCTTCACTTTCTCCAGCTGCTTCTGCAAAAGCCTGATGAGGGGAATGACCTGACTCAAGCTGGCAGTGTCTGAACTGACTTCACGTGTGGCAAGTTCGAAGAGCTGGAGAACCTTGCACAACACGGAAATCATTCTCCACTGCGCTTGAGTCAGGTGCATACCCCCTCCTTTGCCTATGTCATAGGTGGATGTATAGGCTTGAATGGCCTTTTGCTGCTCCTCCATCCTCTGAAGCATATAGAGGGTTGAGTTCCACCGCGTCACAACCTCTTGCTTCAGGTGATGGCGGGGCAGGTTCAAGAGTGTTTGCTGGCGCTCCAGTCTTCGGCACGCAGTCGCTGAATGGCGAAAGTGGACAGAAATTTTTCGGGCCACCCAAAGTGTCTCCTGAACGCCCCTGTCGCTTTTCAGAAAATTCTGCACCACCAAGTTTATTGTGTGAGCAAAACATGGGACGTGCTGAAATTTGCCCAGATGTAATGCCCGCACAATATTTTTGGCGTTGTCAGATATCACAAATCCCCAGGAGAGTCTAAGTGGGGTAAGCCACTGGGCGATGATTTCCCTCAGTTTCTCTAAGAGGTTGTCGGCGGTGTGCCTCTTACTAAAACCGGTGATACACAGCGTAGCCTGCCTTGTAACGAGCTGGCGTTTCTGAGATGCTGCTACTGGTGACGCTGCTGCTGCGTAAGGTGATACATCTACCCAGTGGGCTGTCACAGTCATATAGTCCTTAGTCTGCCCTGTTCCATTTGTCCACATGTCCGTGGTTAAGTGGACATTGGGTACAACGGCATTTTTCAGGACACTGAGGACACTTTTTCTGACGTTTCTGTACAGTCTCGGTATCGCCTGCCTAGTGAAGTGGAATCTAGACGGGATTTGGAACCGGGGACACACTACCTCCATCAATTGTTTAAATCCCACTGCACTAATGGCGGATACCGGACGCACATCTAACACCAACATAGCAGTCAAGGCCTCAGTTATACGTTTTGCTTCAGGATGACTGCTGTCGTACTTCATCCTCCTCGCTACGGACTGTTGGAGGGTCAATTGTTTAGTAAAAGTAGTGGTGTTCCTACTTCCTCTCAGGGATGATGAACGACTCCCAGCAGCAGCAACAGCAGCAGCGGCAGCAGGAGGCGTAGCAATGCAGGATCCTCCGGAGGAATCCCGGATAGGAGAGTCAGTCATGCCAGTGACATGGCCTGCAGGACTACTTCCGATCCTGACTAAGGAGGAAATTGATGAGGAGGGAGTTGACGGTGTGGTTTGCAGGCGCTTGGATACAACAGGACAACGGGATTTAGGTGTCCCTGGACTGCTTACGGTCTTAGCCAAAGTTTCTGAACTTGACAGTAACTTTTTATGAACGCGCTGCAGGTGCCGTATAAGGGAGGATGTTCCTAGGTGGTTAACGTCCCCACCCCTACTTATTCCACCTTTACATATGGTACATATGGCAAGACAGTTGTTGTCCGGATTTGGATAGAAATATTGCCAGACCAAAGAGGTTGAATGTTTGGTCTTCTGCCCAGGCATGACCGTGATGGGCTTTTTCATCCCACGGACAACAACTGTCTCCCCCGGAGCCTGATTTAAACAAACCACATCACCATCAGAATCCTCCTCGCCAACTTCCTCCTCAGCGCCAGCTACACCAGTATCCTCATCCTGTTGTACTTCAACAGTGACATCTTCAATTTGCATATCAGCAAGTGGACTGTGGGTGCTCCTTTCAGCACTTGCAGGGGGCGTGCAAATGGTGGAAAGAGCCACCTCTTCCCGTCCAGTGCTGGGAAGGACAGCACACTTGGTCTCTCCTTGGGGATTTGTGATATCTTCTTAGAAAGCACAGTTCTTCGCAGTGCTTTTGTTAGCTTAACTCGTTTGATTTTTTTAGTGGGAGGAGAGCTTCCATCGTCATGTGAAGCTGAACCACTAGTCATGAACATAGGGAAAGACCTTAGCCATTCCTTGCCACTCCGTGTCGTAAATGGCATATTAGCAAGTTTACGTTTCTCTTCAGATGATTTAAATGTTTTTTTCAAGATCATTTTCCTGAACTTTGTCATTTGGGATTGTATGTGCCCTCTACTATGACATTGGGCATTGGCCTTGGCAGACGACGTTGATGGCATGTTATCGTCTATGTCATGACTAGTGGCAGCAGCTTCAGCACTAGGAGGAAGTGGTTCTTGATCTTTCCCTATTTTATTTTTATCGGAGAAAGTTTGGTCCTCCATTTATGTTATATTGATAATACGTGCGGCTAAGGCGCACACAAACACAGAAAATAATATTTTATTTTGTTTGGACTGCCCTTTGGGGGTTACAGCACCCTTTAGCGGTCAATCTAGCCGGCCTTTTACTTATGGGACACAGGCGCACGCTTGGCACCACTTTGTTGATGCACGTGCGGCTACTGCGCACACAATTCACAAACACAAAAAAATATATTTTTTTATTTTGTTTTTCGTGCCCTTTGGGGGTTACAGCACCTTTTAATGGACAAGCCAGCTGGCCTTTTACTTATGGGACACAGGCGCACGCTTGGCGCTGCTCCTTCGTTGATGCACGTGCAGCCACAGTGCACACAATTCACAAACACAGAAAAATCTATATTTTTATTTTGTTTGGAGTGCCCTTTGGGGGTTACAGCACCCTTTAACAGACAAGCCAGCCGGCCTTTTACTTATGGGACACAGGCGCACGCTTGGCGCTGCTCCTTCGTTGATGCACGTGCAGCCACAGTGCACACAATTCACAAACACAGAAAAATATATTTTTTTATTTTGTTTGGAGTGCCCTTTGGGGGTTACAGCACCCTTTAACGGACAAGCCAGCCGGCCTTTTACTTATGGGACACAGGCGCACGCTTGGCGCTGCTCTTTGTTGATGCACGTGCAGCCACAGTGCACACAATTCACAAACACAGAAAAATATATATCTTTTTATTTTGTTTGGAGTGCCCTTTGGGGGTTACAGCACCCTTTAACGGACAAGCCAGCCGGCCTTTTACTTATGGGACACAGGCGCACGCTTGGCACTACTTTGTTGATGCACGTGCGGCTACTGCGCACACAATTCACAAACACAGAAAATATTTTTTTATTTTGTTTGGAGTGTACTTTGGGGGTTACAGCACGCTTTAGTGGTCAATCCAGCCGGCCCTTTATTTATGGGACACAGGCGCACGCTTGGCACTACTTTGTTGATGCACGTGCGGCTACTGCGCACACAATTCACAAACACAAAAAAATATATTTTTTTACTTTGTTTGGAGTGCCCTTTGGGGGTTACAGCACCCTTTAACGGACAAGCCAGCCGGCATTTTACTTATGGGACACAGGCGCACGCTTGGCGCTGCTCCTTAGTTGATGCATGTGCAGCCACAGTGCACACAATTCACAAACACAGAAAAAATATTTTTTTTTAGCACTTGGGGGGAGCACCCCTGATGGACAGAGCATCCCCTGGACAATACTACAGCACCCCTTTAGGACTGGGACACTGCACAGGACTTTGGAGTGGACACAGCCCCTATGGACAACTGACTGCACAACACAGTTCAGCCAGCCCCTATGGACTTTGAAGTAGTGGACACAGCCCCTATGGACAACAGCAGCACAGCACAACACTACACTGCACTACACTACAACACTACACTACACAGCCCTGCCAGCCCTAACTCCCACCCTCCCTCTTCACTGTCCACAGCCAAGTGAGAAAATGGCGCCGACGCGGGTACCTTATATAGGATCCAAAACCTGCGAGACCCAGAAGGCGGGATGATGACGTTTTGCCTCGATTTCAGATCCGAGTCAGGCGGAAAAAGTCGAGCCTGACTCGGATCGGCCTCGGATCGGGGGGGCTCGGGGGGTTCAGATTTCAGAAATCCGAACCCGCTCACCCCTAGTGTACACACATCACTGGCCCATTAATAAGCTCTATCTGTATATATGTATAGCGAACACACATAACTGGTCCATTAATAAGCCCTATCTGTATATATGTATAGTGTACACACATAACTGGCCAATTAAAAAGCTCTATCTGTATATATGTATAGCGCACACACATAACTGGTCCATTAATAAGCCCTATCTGTATATATGTATAACGCACACACATAACTAGCCCATTAATAAGCCCTATCTGTATGTATGTATAGCACACGCCCATAACTGGCCTATTAATAAGCCCTATCTGAATATATGTATAGCGCACACATAACTGGCCCATTAATAAGCCCTATCTGTATATATGTATAGCGCACACACATAACTGGCCCATTAATAAGCCCTATCTGTATATATGTATAGCGCACACACATAACTGGCCCATTAATAAGCCCTATCTGTATATATGTATAGTGCACACAAATAACTGGCCCATTAATAAGCCCTATCTGTATATATGTATAGCGCACACACATAACTGACCCATTAATAAGCCCTATCTGTATATATGTATAGCGCACACACATAACTGGTCAATTAATAAGCCCTATCTGTATATATGTATTATGCACACACATAACTGGCCCATTAATAAGCCCTATCTGTATATATGTATAGCGCGCACAGATAACTGGCCCATTAATAAGCCCTATCTGTATATATGTATAGTGCACACACATAACTGGCCCATTAATAAGCCCTATCAGTAGATATGTATAGCACGCACATAACTGGCCCATTAATAAGCCCTATCTGTATATATGTATAGCGCGCACAGATAACTGGCCCATTAATAAGCCCTATCTGTATATATGTATAGTGCACGCACATAACTGGCCCATTAATAAGCCCTATCTGTATATATGTATAGCGCACACACATAACTGGCCCATTAATAAGCCCTATCTGTATATATGTATAGCGCGCACAGATAACTGGCCCATTAATAAGCCCTATCTGTTTATATGTATAGCGCACACACATAACTGGCCCATTAATAAGCCCTATCTGTATATATGTATAGTGCACGCACATAACTGGCCCATTAATAAGCCCTATCTGTATATATGTATAGCGCACACACATAACTGGCCCATTAATAAGCCCTATCTGTATATATGTATAGTGCACACACATAACTGGTCCATTAATAAGCCCTATCTGTATATATGTATAGTGTACACTAGGGGTGTGCAATGGCCACTTTTCGTGTTTTGTGTTTTGGTTTTGGATCTGGATCTTTCTTCGTGTTTTGGATCTGGATTGGTTTTGCCAAAACCACCCTTCCGTGTTTTGGGTTCTGGGTTTTGTGTTTTGGATCTGTATTTTTTTTAAAAAAAGCATAAAAACAGCTAAAATCACAGAATGTGTTGGTTTTTCTGCTCCTATGCTATTATTAACCTCAATAACCTTAATTTCCACTAATTTCCAGTCTATTCTGAACACCTCACACCTCACAATAGTGTTTTTATGTCCAAAAGACTGCACCGAGGTAGCTGGATGACTATGCTAAGCGACACGAGTGGGCGGCACAAACACGCGACCCATCTAGGAGTGATACTGCAGTGGCAGACAGGATGGCAGTTTGAAAAACTAGGCCCCAAACTGTACATAATGCAAAGAAAAAAAAGAGGTGCAAGATGGAATTGTCTTTGGGCCCTCTCACCCACCCTTATGTTGTATAAACAGGACATGCACACTTTAACAAAGCAATCATTTCAGCGCCAGAGTCTGCCACACAACTGTGGCTGAAATGATTGGTTCGTTTGGGCCCCCACAAAACAAGCTGGCAATTAATCTGTCCCTGCACAAACTGGCTCTACGGAGGCAAGATGTCCTCATCCTCCTCATCCACCGATTCCTCACCCTCTTCAGTGTTGTGTACATCCTCATCCTCACAGAGTATTAACTCGTCCCCACTGGAATCCACCACCACAGGTCCCTCTGTACGTTCTCGAGGCTGGTCTCCCTGGAAGAGTTGATAATTCATTTTTATGAACATCATCTTCTCCACATTTTGTGGAAGCAACCTCCTACGCCTTTCGCTGACAAGGTTCCCGGCTGCACTAAACACTCTTTCGGAGTACACACTGGAGGGGGGGCAACTCAGGTAAAATAGAGCCAGTTTGTACAGGGGCCTCCAAATTGCCTCTTTTTCCTGCCAGTACAGGTATGGACTGTCTGACATGCCTACTTGGATGCTGTCACCGATGTAATCCTCCACCATTCTGTCAATGGTGACAGTATCATATGTAGTGACAGTAGACATGTCAGAAATTGTTGCCAGGTCCTTCAGTTCGGACCAGATGTCCAAACTTGGTCCTGCCTGCCCTGCATCACCGCCAGCGGGTTGCTTAGGATACCTAAGTTTTTTCCTGGCAGCCCCAGTTGCGGGAGAAAATGAAGGAGCTGTTGACGTGTCACGTTCCGCTTCAGCTGACAGTGTGTTCACCAGCAGGTCTTTGCACCTCTGCAGGCTTGTGTCGGCCGGAAAGAGAGACACCACATAGGCTTTAAACCTAGGATCGAGCACGGTGGCCAAAATGTAGTGGTCTGATTTCAACAGATTGACCACCCTGGAATCCTGGCAAAGCGAATGAAGGGCTTCATCAACAAGTCTCACATGCCGAGCGGAATCGCTCCATCTTAGCTCCTCCTTCACTTTCTCCAGCTGCTTCTGCAAAAGCCTGATGAGGGGAATGACCTGACTCAAGCTGGCAGTGTCTGAACTGACTTCACGTGTGGCAAGTTCGAAGAGCTGGAGAACCTTGCACAACACGGAAATCATTCTCCACTGCGCTTGAGTCAGGTGCATACCCCCTCCTTTGCCTATGTCATAGGTGGATGTATAGGCTTGAATGGCCTTTTGCTGCTCCTCCATCCTCTGAAGCATATAGAGGGTTGAGTTCCACCGCGTCACAACCTCTTGCTTCAGGTGATGGCGGGGCAGGTTCAAGAGTGTTTGCTGGCGCTCCAGTCTTCGGCACGCAGTCGCTGAATGGCGAAAGTGGACAGAAATTTTTCGGGCCACCCAAAGTGTCTCCTGAACGCCCCTGTCGCTTTTCAGAAAATTCTGCACCACCAAGTTTATTGTGTGAGCAAAACATGGGACGTGCTGAAATTTGCCCAGATGTAATGCCCGCACAATATTTTTGGCGTTGTCAGATATCACAAATCCCCAGGAGAGTCTAAGTGGGGTAAGCCACTGGGCGATGATTTCCCTCAGTTTCTCTAAGAGGTTGTCGGCGGTGTGCCTCTTACTAAAACCGGTGATACACAGCGTAGCCTGCCTTGTAACGAGCTGGCGTTTCTGAGATGCTGCTACTGGTGACGCTGCTGCTGCGTAAGGTGATACATCTACCCAGTGGGCTGTCACAGTCATATAGTCCTTAGTCTGCCCTGTTCCATTTGTCCACATGTCCGTGGTTAAGTGGACATTGGGTACAACGGCATTTTTCAGGACACTGAGGACACTTTTTCTGACGTTTCTGTACAGTCTCGGTATCGCCTGCCTAGTGAAGTGGAATCTAGACGGGATTTGGAACCGGGGACACACTACCTCCATCAATTGTTTAAATCCCACTGCACTAATGGCGGATACCGGACGCACATCTAACACCAACATAGCAGTCAAGGCCTCAGTTATACGTTTTGCTTCAGGATGACTGCTGTCGTACTTCATCCTCCTCGCTACGGACTGTTGGAGGGTCAATTGTTTAGTAAAAGTAGTGGTGTTCCTACTTCCTCTCAGGGATGATGAACGACTCCCAGCAGCAGCAACAGCAGCAGCGGCAGCAGGAGGCGTAGCAATGCAGGATCCTCCGGAGGAATCCCGGATAGGAGAGTCAGTCATGCCAGTGACATGGCCTGCAGGACTACTTCCGATCCTGACTAAGGAGGAAATTGATGAGGAGGGAGTTGACGGTGTGGTTTGCAGGCGCTTGGATACAACAGGACAACGGGATTTAGGTGTCCCTGGACTGCTTACGGTCTTAGCCAAAGTTTCTGAACTTGACAGTAACTTTTTATGAACGCGCTGCAGGTGCCGTATAAGGGAGGATGTTCCTAGGTGGTTAACGTCCCCACCCCTACTTATTCCACCTTTACATATGGTACATATGGCAAGACAGTTGTTGTCCGGATTTGGATAGAAATATTGCCAGACCAAAGAGGTTGAATGTTTGGTCTTCTGCCCAGGCATGACCGTGATGGGCTTTTTCATCCCACGGACAACAACTGTCTCCCCCGGAGCCTGATTTAAACAAACCACATCACCATCAGAATCCTCCTCGCCAACTTCCTCCTCAGCGCCAGCTACACCAGTATCCTCATCCTGTTGTACTTCAACAGTGACATCTTCAATTTGCATATCAGCAAGTGGACTGTGGGTGCTCCTTTCAGCACTTGCAGGGGGCGTGCAAATGGTGGAAAGAGCCACCTCTTCCCGTCCAGTGCTGGGAAGGACAGCACACTTGGTCTCTCCTTGGGGATTTGTGATATCTTCTTAGAAAGCACAGTTCTTCGCAGTGCTTTTGTTAGCTTAACTCGTTTGATTTTTTTAGTGGGAGGAGAGCTTCCATCGTCATGTGAAGCTGAACCACTAGTCATGAACATAGGGAAAGACCTTAGCCATTCCTTGCCACTCCGTGTCGTAAATGGCATATTAGCAAGTTTACGTTTCTCTTCAGATGATTTAAATGTTTTTTTCAAGATCATTTTCCTGAACTTTGTCATTTGGGATTGTATGTGCCCTCTACTATGACATTGGGCATTGGCCTTGGCAGACGACGTTGATGGCATGTTATCGTCTATGTCATGACTAGTGGCAGCAGCTTCAGCACTAGGAGGAAGTGGTTCTTGATCTTTCCCTATTTTATTTTTATCGGAGAAAGTTTGGTCCTCCATTTATGTTATATTGATAATACGTGCGGCTAAGGCGCACACAAACACAGAAAATAATATTTTATTTTGTTTGGACTGCCCTTTGGGGGTTACAGCACCCTTTAGCGGTCAATCTAGCCGGCCTTTTACTTATGGGACACAGGCGCACGCTTGGCACCACTTTGTTGATGCACGTGCGGCTACTGCGCACACAATTCACAAACACAAAAAAATATATTTTTTTATTTTGTTTTTCGTGCCCTTTGGGGGTTACAGCACCTTTTAATGGACAAGCCAGCTGGCCTTTTACTTATGGGACACAGGCGCACGCTTGGCGCTGCTCCTTCGTTGATGCACGTGCAGCCACAGTGCACACAATTCACAAACACAGAAAAATCTATATTTTTATTTTGTTTGGAGTGCCCTTTGGGGGTTACAGCACCCTTTAACAGACAAGCCAGCCGGCCTTTTACTTATGGGACACAGGCGCACGCTTGGCGCTGCTCCTTCGTTGATGCACGTGCAGCCACAGTGCACACAATTCACAAACACAGAAAAATATATTTTTTTATTTTGTTTGGAGTGCCCTTTGGGGGTTACAGCACCCTTTAACGGACAAGCCAGCCGGCCTTTTACTTATGGGACACAGGCGCACGCTTGGCGCTGCTCTTTGTTGATGCACGTGCAGCCACAGTGCACACAATTCACAAACACAGAAAAATATATATCTTTTTATTTTGTTTGGAGTGCCCTTTGGGGGTTACAGCACCCTTTAACGGACAAGCCAGCCGGCCTTTTACTTATGGGACACAGGCGCACGCTTGGCACTACTTTGTTGATGCACGTGCGGCTACTGCGCACACAATTCACAAACACAGAAAATATTTTTTTATTTTGTTTGGAGTGTACTTTGGGGGTTACAGCACGCTTTAGTGGTCAATCCAGCCGGCCCTTTATTTATGGGACACAGGCGCACGCTTGGCACTACTTTGTTGATGCACGTGCGGCTACTGCGCACACAATTCACAAACACAAAAAAATATATTTTTTTACTTTGTTTGGAGTGCCCTTTGGGGGTTACAGCACCCTTTAACGGACAAGCCAGCCGGCATTTTACTTATGGGACACAGGCGCACGCTTGGCGCTGCTCCTTAGTTGATGCATGTGCAGCCACAGTGCACACAATTCACAAACACAGAAAAAATATTTTTTTTTAGCACTTGGGGGGAGCACCCCTGATGGACAGAGCATCCCCTGGACAATACTACAGCACCCCTTTAGGACTGGGACACTGCACAGGACTTTGGAGTGGACACAGCCCCTATGGACAACTGACTGCACAACACAGTTCAGCCAGCCCCTATGGACTTTGAAGTAGTGGACACAGCCCCTATGGACAACAGCAGCACAGCACAACACTACACTGCACTACACTACAACACTACACTACACAGCCCTGCCAGCCCTAACTCCCACCCTCCCTCTTCACTGTCCACAGCCAAGTGAGAAAATGGCGCCGACGCGGGTACCTTATATAGGATCCAAAACCTGCGAGACCCAGAAGGCGGGATGATGACGTTTTGCCTCGATTTCAGATCCGAGTCAGGCGGAAAAAGTCGAGCCTGACTCGGATCGGCCTCGGATCGGGGGGGCTCGGGGGGTTCAGATTTCAGAAATCCGAACCCGCTCACCCCTAGTGTACACACATCACTGGCCCATTAATAAGCTCTATCTGTATATATGTATAGCGAACACACATAACTGGTCCATTAATAAGCCCTATCTGTATATATGTATAGTGTACACACATAACTGGCCAATTAAAAAGCTCTATCTGTATATATGTATAGCGCACACACATAACTGGTCCATTAATAAGCCCTATCTGTATATATGTATAACGCACACACATAACTAGCCCATTAATAAGCCCTATCTGTATGTATGTATAGCACACGCCCATAACTGGCCTATTAATAAGCCCTATCTGAATATATGTATAGCGCACACATAACTGGCCCATTAATAAGCCCTATCTGTATATATGTATAGCGCACACACATAACTGGCCCATTAATAAGCCCTATCTGTATATATGTATAGCGCACACACATAACTGGCCCATTAATAAGCCCTATCTGTATATATGTATAGTGCACACAAATAACTGGCCCATTAATAAGCCCTATCTGTATATATGTATAGCGCACACACATAACTGACCCATTAATAAGCCCTATCTGTATATATGTATAGCGCACACACATAACTGGTCAATTAATAAGCCCTATCTGTATATATGTATTATGCACACACATAACTGGCCCATTAATAAGCCCTATCTGTATATATGTATAGCGCGCACAGATAACTGGCCCATTAATAAGCCCTATCTGTATATATGTATAGTGCACACACATAACTGGCCCATTAATAAGCCCTATCAGTAGATATGTATAGCACGCACATAACTGGCCCATTAATAAGCCCTATCTGTATATATGTATAGCGCGCACAGATAACTGGCCCATTAATAAGCCCTATCTGTATATATGTATAGTGCACGCACATAACTGGCCCATTAATAAGCCCTATCTGTATATATGTATAGCGCACACACATAACTGGCCCATTAATAAGCCCTATCTGTATATATGTATAGCGCGCACAGATAACTGGCCCATTAATAAGCCCTATCTGTTTATATGTATAGCGCACACACATAACTGGCCCATTAATAAGCCCTATCTGTATATATGTATAGTGCACGCACATAACTGGCCCATTAATAAGCCCTATCTGTATATATGTATAGCGCACACACATAACTGGCCCATTAATAAGCCCTATCTGTATATATGTATAGTGCACACACATAACTGGTCCATTAATAAGCCCTATCTGTATATATGTATAGTGTACACTAGGGGTGTGCAATGGCCACTTTTCGTGTTTTGTGTTTTGGTTTTGGATCTGGATCTTTCTTCGTGTTTTGGATCTGGATTGGTTTTGCCAAAACCACCCTTCCGTGTTTTGGGTTCTGGGTTTTGTGTTTTGGATCTGTATTTTTTTTAAAAAAAGCATAAAAACAGCTAAAATCACAGAATGTGTTGGTTTTTCTGCTCCTATGCTATTATTAACCTCAATAACCTTAATTTCCACTAATTTCCAGTCTATTCTGAACACCTCACACCTCACAATAGTGTTTTTATGTCCAAAAGACTGCACCGAGGTAGCTGGATGACTATGCTAAGCGACACGAGTGGGCGGCACAAACACGCGACCCATCTAGGAGTGATACTGCAGTGGCAGACAGGATGGCAGTTTGAAAAACTAGGCCCCAAACTGTACATAATGCAAAGAAAAAAAAGAGGTGCAAGATGGAATTGTCTTTGGGCCCTCTCACCCACCCTTATGTTGTATAAACAGGACATGCACACTTTAACAAAGCAATCATTTCAGCGCCAGAGTCTGCCACACAACTGTGGCTGAAATGATTGGTTCGTTTGGGCCCCCACAAAACAAGCTGGCAATTAATCTGTCCCTGCACAAACTGGCTCTACGGAGGCAAGATGTCCTCATCCTCCTCATCCACCGATTCCTCACCCTCTTCAGTGTTGTGTACATCCTCATCCTCACAGAGTATTAACTCGTCCCCACTGGAATCCACCACCACAGGTCCCTCTGTACGTTCTCGAGGCTGGTCTCCCTGGAAGAGTTGATAATTCATTTTTATGAACATCATCTTCTCCACATTTTGTGGAAGCAACCTCCTACGCCTTTCGCTGACAAGGTTCCCGGCTGCACTAAACACTCTTTCGGAGTACACACTGGAGGGGGGGCAACTCAGGTAAAATAGAGCCAGTTTGTACAGGGGCCTCCAAATTGCCTCTTTTTCCTGCCAGTACAGGTATGGACTGTCTGACATGCCTACTTGGATGCTGTCACCGATGTAATCCTCCACCATTCTGTCAATGGTGACAGTATCATATGTAGTGACAGTAGACATGTCAGAAATTGTTGCCAGGTCCTTCAGTTCGGACCAGATGTCCAAACTTGGTCCTGCCTGCCCTGCATCACCGCCAGCGGGTTGCTTAGGATACCTAAGTTTTTTCCTGGCAGCCCCAGTTGCGGGAGAAAATGAAGGAGCTGTTGACGTGTCACGTTCCGCTTCAGCTGACAGTGTGTTCACCAGCAGGTCTTTGCACCTCTGCAGGCTTGTGTCGGCCGGAAAGAGAGACACCACATAGGCTTTAAACCTAGGATCGAGCACGGTGGCCAAAATGTAGTGGTCTGATTTCAACAGATTGACCACCCTGGAATCCTGGCAAAGCGAATGAAGGGCTTCATCAACAAGTCTCACATGCCGAGCGGAATCGCTCCATCTTAGCTCCTCCTTCACTTTCTCCAGCTGCTTCTGCAAAAGCCTGATGAGGGGAATGACCTGACTCAAGCTGGCAGTGTCTGAACTGACTTCACGTGTGGCAAGTTCGAAGAGCTGGAGAACCTTGCACAACACGGAAATCATTCTCCACTGCGCTTGAGTCAGGTGCATACCCCCTCCTTTGCCTATGTCATAGGTGGATGTATAGGCTTGAATGGCCTTTTGCTGCTCCTCCATCCTCTGAAGCATATAGAGGGTTGAGTTCCACCGCGTCACAACCTCTTGCTTCAGGTGATGGCGGGGCAGGTTCAAGAGTGTTTGCTGGCGCTCCAGTCTTCGGCACGCAGTCGCTGAATGGCGAAAGTGGACAGAAATTTTTCGGGCCACCCAAAGTGTCTCCTGAACGCCCCTGTCGCTTTTCAGAAAATTCTGCACCACCAAGTTTATTGTGTGAGCAAAACATGGGACGTGCTGAAATTTGCCCAGATGTAATGCCCGCACAATATTTTTGGCGTTGTCAGATATCACAAATCCCCAGGAGAGTCTAAGTGGGGTAAGCCACTGGGCGATGATTTCCCTCAGTTTCTCTAAGAGGTTGTCGGCGGTGTGCCTCTTACTAAAACCGGTGATACACAGCGTAGCCTGCCTTGTAACGAGCTGGCGTTTCTGAGATGCTGCTACTGGTGACGCTGCTGCTGCGTAAGGTGATACATCTACCCAGTGGGCTGTCACAGTCATATAGTCCTTAGTCTGCCCTGTTCCATTTGTCCACATGTCCGTGGTTAAGTGGACATTGGGTACAACGGCATTTTTCAGGACACTGAGGACACTTTTTCTGACGTTTCTGTACAGTCTCGGTATCGCCTGCCTAGTGAAGTGGAATCTAGACGGGATTTGGAACCGGGGACACACTACCTCCATCAATTGTTTAAATCCCACTGCACTAATGGCGGATACCGGACGCACATCTAACACCAACATAGCAGTCAAGGCCTCAGTTATACGTTTTGCTTCAGGATGACTGCTGTCGTACTTCATCCTCCTCGCTACGGACTGTTGGAGGGTCAATTGTTTAGTAAAAGTAGTGGTGTTCCTACTTCCTCTCAGGGATGATGAACGACTCCCAGCAGCAGCAACAGCAGCAGCGGCAGCAGGAGGCGTAGCAATGCAGGATCCTCCGGAGGAATCCCGGATAGGAGAGTCAGTCATGCCAGTGACATGGCCTGCAGGACTACTTCCGATCCTGACTAAGGAGGAAATTGATGAGGAGGGAGTTGACGGTGTGGTTTGCAGGCGCTTGGATACAACAGGACAACGGGATTTAGGTGTCCCTGGACTGCTTACGGTCTTAGCCAAAGTTTCTGAACTTGACAGTAACTTTTTATGAACGCGCTGCAGGTGCCGTATAAGGGAGGATGTTCCTAGGTGGTTAACGTCCCCACCCCTACTTATTCCACCTTTACATATGGTACATATGGCAAGACAGTTGTTGTCCGGATTTGGATAGAAATATTGCCAGACCAAAGAGGTTGAATGTTTGGTCTTCTGCCCAGGCATGACCGTGATGGGCTTTTTCATCCCACGGACAACAACTGTCTCCCCCGGAGCCTGATTTAAACAAACCACATCACCATCAGAATCCTCCTCGCCAACTTCCTCCTCAGCGCCAGCTACACCAGTATCCTCATCCTGTTGTACTTCAACAGTGACATCTTCAATTTGCATATCAGCAAGTGGACTGTGGGTGCTCCTTTCAGCACTTGCAGGGGGCGTGCAAATGGTGGAAAGAGCCACCTCTTCCCGTCCAGTGCTGGGAAGGACAGCACACTTGGTCTCTCCTTGGGGATTTGTGATATCTTCTTAGAAAGCACAGTTCTTCGCAGTGCTTTTGTTAGCTTAACTCGTTTGATTTTTTTAGTGGGAGGAGAGCTTCCATCGTCATGTGAAGCTGAACCACTAGTCATGAACATAGGGAAAGACCTTAGCCATTCCTTGCCACTCCGTGTCGTAAATGGCATATTAGCAAGTTTACGTTTCTCTTCAGATGATTTAAATGTTTTTTTCAAGATCATTTTCCTGAACTTTGTCATTTGGGATTGTATGTGCCCTCTACTATGACATTGGGCATT
Source organism: Taudactylus pleione (assembly GCA_031769625.1). NCBI lineage: Eukaryota > Metazoa > Chordata > Amphibia > Anura > Myobatrachidae > Taudactylus > Taudactylus pleione. The sequence continues at coordinate 6,302,416 of JAUIMM010000841.1, read as the reverse complement.
GGCCTTGGCAGACGACGTTGATGGCATGTTATCGTCTATGTCATGACTAGTGGCAGCAGCTTCAGCACTAGGAGGAAGTGGTTCTTGATCTTTCCCTATTTTATTTTTATCGGAGAAAGTTTGGTCCTCCATTTATGTTATATTGATAATACGTGCGGCTAAGGCGCACACAAACACAGAAAATAATATTTTATTTTGTTTGGACTGCCCTTTGGGGGTTACAGCACCCTTTAGCGGTCAATCTAGCCGGCCTTTTACTTATGGGACACAGGCGCACGCTTGGCACCACTTTGTTGATGCACGTGCGGCTACTGCGCACACAATTCACAAACACAAAAAAATATATTTTTTTATTTTGTTTTTCGTGCCCTTTGGGGGTTACAGCACCTTTTAATGGACAAGCCAGCTGGCCTTTTACTTATGGGACACAGGCGCACGCTTGGCGCTGCTCCTTCGTTGATGCACGTGCAGCCACAGTGCACACAATTCACAAACACAGAAAAATCTATATTTTTATTTTGTTTGGAGTGCCCTTTGGGGGTTACAGCACCCTTTAACAGACAAGCCAGCCGGCCTTTTACTTATGGGACACAGGCGCACGCTTGGCGCTGCTCCTTCGTTGATGCACGTGCAGCCACAGTGCACACAATTCACAAACACAGAAAAATATATTTTTTTATTTTGTTTGGAGTGCCCTTTGGGGGTTACAGCACCCTTTAACGGACAAGCCAGCCGGCCTTTTACTTATGGGACACAGGCGCACGCTTGGCGCTGCTCTTTGTTGATGCACGTGCAGCCACAGTGCACACAATTCACAAACACAGAAAAATATATATCTTTTTATTTTGTTTGGAGTGCCCTTTGGGGGTTACAGCACCCTTTAACGGACAAGCCAGCCGGCCTTTTACTTATGGGACACAGGCGCACGCTTGGCACTACTTTGTTGATGCACGTGCGGCTACTGCGCACACAATTCACAAACACAGAAAATATTTTTTTATTTTGTTTGGAGTGTACTTTGGGGGTTACAGCACGCTTTAGTGGTCAATCCAGCCGGCCCTTTATTTATGGGACACAGGCGCACGCTTGGCACTACTTTGTTGATGCACGTGCGGCTACTGCGCACACAATTCACAAACACAAAAAAATATATTTTTTTACTTTGTTTGGAGTGCCCTTTGGGGGTTACAGCACCCTTTAACGGACAAGCCAGCCGGCATTTTACTTATGGGACACAGGCGCACGCTTGGCGCTGCTCCTTAGTTGATGCATGTGCAGCCACAGTGCACACAATTCACAAACACAGAAAAAATATTTTTTTTTAGCACTTGGGGGGAGCACCCCTGATGGACAGAGCATCCCCTGGACAATACTACAGCACCCCTTTAGGACTGGGACACTGCACAGGACTTTGGAGTGGACACAGCCCCTATGGACAACTGACTGCACAACACAGTTCAGCCAGCCCCTATGGACTTTGAAGTAGTGGACACAGCCCCTATGGACAACAGCAGCACAGCACAACACTACACTGCACTACACTACAACACTACACTACACAGCCCTGCCAGCCCTAACTCCCACCCTCCCTCTTCACTGTCCACAGCCGAGTGAGAAAATGGCGCCGACGCGGGTACCTTATATAGGATCCAAAACCTGCGAGACCCAGAAGGCGGGATGATGACGTTTTGCCTCGATTTCAGATCCGAGTCAGGCGGAAAAAGTCGAGCCTGACTCGGATAGGCCTCGGATCGGGGGGGCTCGGGGGGTTCGGATTTCAGAAATCCGAACCCGCTCACCCCTAGTGTACACACATCACTGGCCCATTAATAAGCTCTATCTGTATATATGTATAGCGCACACACATAACTGGTCCATTAATAAGCCCTATCTGTATATATGTATAGTGTACACACATAACTGGCCAATTAAAAAGCTCTATCTGTATATATGTATAGCGCACACACATAACTGGTCCATTAATAAGCCCTATCTGTATATATGTATAACGCACACACATAACTAGCCCATTAATAAGCCCTATCTGTATGTATGTATAGCACACGCCCATAACTGGCCTATTAATAAGCCCTATCTGAATATATGTATAGCGCACACATAACTGGCCCATTAATAAGCCCTATCTGTATATATGTATAGCGCACACACATAACTGGCCCATTAATAAGCCCTATCTGTATATATGTATAGCGCACACACATAACTGGCCCATTAATAAGCCCTATCTGTATATATGTATAGTGCACACAAATAACTGGCCCATTAATAAGCCCTATCTGTATATATGTATAGCGCACACACATAACTGACCCATTAATAAGCCCTATCTGTATATATGTATAGCGCACACACATAACTGGTCAATTAATAAGCCCTATCTGTATATATGTATTATGCACACACATAACTGGCCCATTAATAAGCCCTATCTGTATATATGTATAGCGCGCACAGATAACTGGCCCATTAATAAGCCCTATCTGTATATATGTATAGTGCACACACATAACTGGCCCATTAATAAGCCCTATCAGTAGATATGTATAGCACGCACATAACTGGCCCATTAATAAGCCCTATCTGTATATATGTATAGCGCGCACAGATAACTGGCCCATTAATAAGCCCTATCTGTATATATGTATAGTGCACGCACATAACTGGCCCATTAATAAGCCCTATCTGTATATATGTATAGCGCACACACATAACTGGCCCATTAATAAGCCCTATCTGTATATATGTATAGCGCGCACAGATAACTGGCCCATTAATAAGCCCTATCTGTTTATATGTATAGCGCACACACATAACTGGCCCATTAATAAGCCCTATCTGTATATATGTATAGTGCACGCACATAACTGGCCCATTAATAAGCCCTATCTGTATATATGTATAGCGCACACACATAACTGGCCCATTAATAAGCCCTATCTGTATATATGTATAGTGCACACACATAACTGGTCCATTAATAAGCCCTATCTGTATATATGTATAGTGTACACTAGGGGTGTGCAATGGCCACTTTTCGTGTTTTGGTTTTGGATCTGGATCTTTCTTCGTGTTTTGGATCTGGATTGGTTTTGCCAAAACCACCCTTCCGCTGTTTTGGGTTCTGGGTTTTGTGTTTTGGATCTGTATTTTTTTTTAAAAAAGCATAAAAACAGCTAAAATCACAGAATGTGTTGGTTTTTCTGCTCCTATGCTATTATTAACCTCAATAACCTTAATTTCCACTAATTTCCAGTCTATTCTGAACACCTCACACCTCACAATAGTGTTTTTATGTCCAAAAGACTGCACCGAGGTAGCTGGATGACTATGCTAAGCGACACGAGTGGGCGGCACAAACACGCGACCCATCTAGGAGTGATACTGCAGTGGCAGACAGGATGGCAGTTTGAAAAACTAGGCCCCAAACTGTACATAATGCAAAGAAAAAAAAGAGGTGCAAGATGGAATTGTCTTTGGGCCCTCTCACCCACCCTTATGTTGTATAAACAGGACATGCACACTTTAACAAAGCAATCATTTCAGCGCCAGAGTCTGCCACACAACTGTGGCTGAAATGATTGGTTCGTTTGGGCCCCCACAAAACAAGCTGGCAATTAATCTGTCCCTGCACAAACTGGCTCTACGGAGGCAAGATGTCCTCATCCTCCTCATCCACCGATTCCTCACCCTCTTCAGTGTTGTGTACATCCTCATCCTCACAGAGTATTAACTCGTCCCCACTGGAATCCACCACCACAGGTCCCTCTGTACGTTCTCGAGGCTGGTCTCCCTGGAAGAGTTGATAATTCATTTTTATGAACATCATCTTCTCCACATTTTGTGGAAGCAACCTCCTACGCCTTTCGCTGACAAGGTTCCCGGCTGCACTAAACACTCTTTCGGAGTACACACTGGAGGGGAGGCAACTCAGGTAAAATAGAGCCAGTTTGTACAGGGGCCTCCAAATTGCCTCTTTTTCCTGCCAGTACAGGTATGGACTGTCTGACATGCCTACTTGGATGCTGTCACCGATGTAATCCTCCACCATTCTGTCAATGGTGACAGTATCATATGTAGTGACAGTAGACATGTCAGAAATTGTTGCCAGGTCCTTCAGTTCGGACCAGATGTCCAAACTTGGTCCTGCCTGCCCTGCATCACCGCCAGCGGGTTGCTTAGGATACCTAAGTTTTTTCCTGGCAGCCCCAGTTGCGGGAGAAAATGAAGGAGCTGTTGACGTGTCACGTTCCGCTTCAGCTGACAGTGTGTTCACCAGCAGGTCTTTGCACCTCTGCAGGCTTGTGTCGGCCGGAAAGAGAGACACCACATAGGCTTTAAACCTAGGATCGAGCACGGTGGCCAAAATGTAGTGGTCTGATTTCAACAGATTGACCACCCTGGAATCCTGGCAAAGCGAATGAAGGGCTTCATCAACAAGTCTCACATGCCGAGCGGAATCGCTCCATCTTAGCTCCTCCTTCACTTTCTCCAGCTGCTTCTGCAAAAGCCTGATGAGGGGAATGACCTGACTCAAGCTGGCAGTGTCTGAACTGACTTCACGTGTGGCAAGTTCGAAGAGCTGGAGAACCTTGCACAACACGGAAATCATTCTCCACTGCGCTTGAGTCAGGTGCATACCCCCTCCTTTGCCTATGTCATAGGTGGATGTATAGGCTTGAATGGCCTTTTGCTGCTCCTCCATCCTCTGAAGCATATAGAGGGTTGAGTTCCACCGCGTCACAACCTCTTGCTTCAGGTGATGGCGGGGCAGGTTCAAGAGTGTTTGCTGGCGCTCCAGTCTTCGGCACGCAGTCGCTGAATGGCGAAAGTGGACAGAAATTTTTCGGGCCACCCAAAGTGTCTCCTGAACGCCCCTGTCGCTTTTCAGAAAATTCTGCACCACCAAGTTTATTGTGTGAGCAAAACATGGGACGTGCTGAAATTTGCCCAGATGTAATGCCCGCACAATATTTTTGGCGTTGTCAGATATCACAAATCCCCAGGAGAGTCTAAGTGGGGTAAGCCACTGGGCGATGATTTCCCTCAGTTTCTCTAAGAGGTTGTCGGCGGTGTGCCTCTTACTAAAACCGGTGATACACAGCGTAGCCTGCCTTGTAACGAGCTGGCGTTTCTGAGATGCTGCTACTGGTGACGCTGCTGCTGCTGCGTAAGGTGATACATCTACCCAGTGGGCTGTCACAGTCATATAGTCCTTAGTCTGCCCTGTTCCATTTGTCCACATGTCCGTGGTTAAGTGGACATTGGGTACAACGGCATTTTTCAGGACACTGAGGACACTTTTTCTGACGTTTCTGTACAGTCTCGGTATCGCCTGCCTAGTGAAGTGGAATCTAGACGGGATTTGGAACCGGGGACACACTACCTCCATCAATTGTTTAAATCCCACTGCACTAATGGCGGATACCGGACGCACATCTAACACCAACATAGCAGTCAAGGCCTCAGTTATACGTTTTGCTTCAGGATGACTGCTGTCGTACTTCATCCTCCTCGCTACGGACTGTTGGAGGGTCAATTGTTTAGTAAAAGTAGTGGTGTTCCTACTTCCTCTCAGGGATGATGAACGACTCCCAGCAGCAGCAACAGCAGCAGCGGCAGCAGGAGGCGTAGCAATGCAGGATCCTCCGGAGGAATCCCGGATAGGAGAGTCAGTCATGCCAGTGACATGGCCTGCAGGACTACTTCCGATCCTGACTAAGGAGGAAATTGATGAGGAGGGAGTTGACGGTGTGGTTTGCAGGTGCTTGGATACAACAGGACAACGGGATTTAGGTGTCCCTGGACTGCTTACGGTCTTAGCCAAAGTTTCTGAACTTGACAGTAACTTTTTATGAACGCGCTGCAGGTGCCGTATAAGGGAGGATGTTCCTAGGTGGTTAACGTCCCCACCCCTACTTATTCCACCTTTACATATGGTACATATGGCAAGACAGTTGTTGTCCGGATTTGGATAGAAATATTGCCAGACCAAAGAGGTTGAATGTTTGGTCTTCTGCCCAGGCATGACCGTGATGGGCTTTTTCATCCCACGGACAACAACTGTCTCCCCCGGAGCCTGATTTAAACAAACCACATCACCATCAGAATCCTCCTCGCCAACTTCCTCCTCAGCGCCAGCTACACCAGTATCCTCATCCTGTTGTACTTCAACAGTGACATCTTCAATTTGCATATCAGCAAGTGGACTGTGGGTGCTCCTTTCAGCACTTGCAGGGGGCGTGCAAATGGTGGAAAGAGCCACCTCTTCCCGTCCAGTGCTGGGAAGGACAGCACACTTGGTCTCTCCTTGGGGATTTGTGATATCTTCTTAGAAAGCACAGTTCTTCGCAGTGCTTTTGCTAGCTTAACTCGTTTGATTTTTTTAGTGGGAGGAGAGCTTCCATCGTCATGTGAAGCTGAACCACTAGTCATGAACATAGGGAAAGACCTTAGCCATTCCTTGCCACTCCGTGTCGTAAATGGCATATTAGCAAGTTTACGTTTCTCTTCAGATGATTTAAATGTTTTTTTCAAGATCATTTTCCTGAACTTTGTCATTTGGGATTGTATGTGCCCTCTACTATGACATTGGGCATCGGCCTTGGCAGACGACGTTGATGGCATGTTATCGTCTATGTCATGACTAGTGGCAGCAGCTTCAGCACTAGGAGGAAGTGGTTCTTGATCTTTCCCTATTTTATTTTTATCGGAGAAAGTTTGGTCCTCCATTTATGTTATATTGATAATACGTGCGGCTAAGGCGCACACAAACACAGAAAATAATATTTTATTTTGTTTGGACTGCCCTTTGGGGGTTACAGCACCCTTTAGCGGTCAATCTAGCCGGCCTTTTACTTATGGGACACAGGCGCACGCTTGGCACCACTTTGTTGATGCACGTGCGGCTACTGCGCACACAATTCACAAACACAAAAAAATATATTTTTTTATTTTGTTTTTCGTGCCCTTTGGGGGTTACAGCACCTTTTAATGGACAAGCCAGCTGGCCTTTTACTTATGGGACACAGGCGCACGCTTGGCGCTGCTCCTTCGTTGATGCACGTGCAGCCACAGTGCACACAATTCACAAACACAGAAAAATCTATATTTTTATTTTGTTTGGAGTGCCCTTTGGGGGTTACAGCACCCTTTAACAGACAAGCCAGCCGGCCTTTTACTTATGGGACACAGGCGCACGCTTGGCGCTGCTCCTTCGTTGATGCACGTGCAGCCACAGTGCACACAATTCACAAACACAGAAAAATATATTTTTTTATTTTGTTTGGAGTGCCCTTTGGGGGTTACAGCACCCTTTAACGGACAAGCCAGCCGGCCTTTTACTTATGGGACACAGGCGCACGCTTGGCGCTGCTCTTTGTTGATGCACGTGCAGCCACAGTGCACACAATTCACAAACACAGAAAAATATATATCTTTTTATTTTGTTTGGAGTGCCCTTTGGGGGTTACAGCACCCTTTAACGGACAAGCCAGCCGGCCTTTTACTTATGGGACACAGGCGCACGCTTGGCACTACTTTGTTGATGCACGTGCGGCTACTGCGCACACAATTCACAAACACAGAAAATATTTTTTTATTTTGTTTGGAGTGTACTTTGGGGGTTACAGCACGCTTTAGTGGTCAATCCAGCCGGCCCTTTATTTATGGGACACAGGCGCACGCTTGGCACTACTTTGTTGATGCACGTGCGGCTACTGCGCACACAATTCACAAACACAAAAAAATATATTTTTTTACTTTGTTTGGAGTGCCCTTTGGGGGTTACAGCACCCTTTAACGGACAAGCCAGCCGGCATTTTACTTATGGGACACAGGCGCACACTTGGCGCTGCTCCTTAGTTGATGCATGTGCAGCCACAGTGCACACAATTCACAAACACAGAAAAAATATTTTTTTTTAGCACTTGGGGGGAGCACCCCTGATGGACAGAGCATCCCCTGGACAATACTACAGCACCCCTTTAGGACTGGGACACTGCACAGGACTTTGGAGTGGACACAGCCCCTATGGACAACTGACTGCACAACACAGTTCAGCCAGCCCCTATGGACTTTGAAGTAGTGGACACAGCCCCTATGGACAACAGCAGCACAGCACAACACTACACTGCACTACACTACACTACAACACTACACAGCCCTGCCAGCCCTAACTCCCACCCTCCCTCTTCACTGTCCACAGCCGAGTGAGAAAATGGCGCCGACGCGGGTACCTTATATAGGATCCAAAACCTGCGAGACCCAGAAGGCGGGATAATGACGTTTTATATGTATAGCGCACACACATAACTGGTCCATTAATAAGCCCTATCTGTATATATGTATAGTGTACACACATAACTGGCCAATTAAAAAGCTCTATCTGTATATATGTATAGCGCACACACATAACTGGTCCATTAATAAGCCCTATCTGTATATATGTATAACGCACACACATAACTAGCCCATTAATAAGCCCTATCTGTATGTATGTATAGCACACGCCCATAACTGGCCTATTAATAAGCCCTATCTGTATATATGTACAGATGTGCCCAGCTAGTTTATTGCTCATAGCGTGCCATTCAGGCCTCTGTGTCGCGCAATGGAACATTACATGATGGCTGGACTTTGGCGTACCGTGGTATTCTTCAACGAAGGATATGCTACGGCATGTAATACAGCGCTTAACCGCTGGGTGGCGAGTGCTCCACTGTTGTAATTTGTAATGAATACCATACTGTTATTTAGATGGATATCACATTCACGCACTGTATAGTATTTGCATGTTCACACAACCAATCTTTTTAATACCACATAAGCTCTTATAACCAATACTGTAGATTAATTAGATGCATGCACAGCTTTTAATGAGATGGGATGAATTATTCTCTAATGGTGGGGTACTGTGTATATACTGTGTGTACTATTAAAATATTTTGAAAGGAAGACACATTTTTTTATTATTAAAAACAGCAGCGGGTGAGTGGAGTGCACAAGGATGAGCCCGCTATGTGCTGTACTTGATATAGCTGGCTTGTGGGCTAGAGGTTAGGTGATCGCTTTGCAACAGTTCTTGTCCTGGGTTTGAGTCCTGGAAAATAATATATTTTTATTTTTTGCCACTGTCGGATCTGGACACTGTAATGAAACTAGTAGTGGGCTGTTTAAAAGTAAGGCATTACAAACTGATTGTGCATTTAAAACTGCAAACTTGCGCCAAAGCTGGCATGTCAGTGCTGTGGTGGCTGTCAGGTCTGAGGGGTTACAATGGGATCTCTGGCACATGCCCAGTGGAGCCCCTCCATATGCCATGTAGCGCTATGCCATGGCGTATGGAAGATCAGAGCACTGCATGCCCAGTGGATCGGGAGTCACACAACGACAGTGGGATGGCTGTATTACAGTACATACTGACTGTGCGGTTGAAGTTGCACACTTGCGCCATTGTCAGCACTGTCCCAGACTTCGACACTATAGTGATTTCATGACTTCAGAAACTGGTAGTGAGTGGGCTCTGTTTGAGAAAGAGGTCTATGTATTACAAGCTGAGTGTGCTTTTAAACCGCAAACTTGCACCAATGTTGGCACGTCAGCGCTGTGGTGGCTGTCAGCTCCGAGGGGTTACAATGGGATCTTTGGCGCATGCCCAGTGGAGTCATTGCAATGGGATCTCTGGCGCATGCCCAGTGGAGCCGCTCCGTAGCTGTGGCGTAAGGAGGCTCATACAGTAGTAAAGCGAATGCCCAGTGGGTCAGGAGCCACACACAGTGCATCAGGTCCCTTCCTCCAAAGCAAACAAGAGACTTTCATTACCATAATGAAGGACGCTCTGTTAGCCATTTCCTGTAAGCAGCCAGCTCTGCCCTTGTGTCCTGAAAAGGCTACAAATGGTGACCATTGCCAAGGACACCATCCCCCATCTGCTAGGACAACTAAAGTGCCCTATGAATGTGTCTGTACTATATATTAAAAACTGACTGTGCGTTTTAAAGTCACAAAAAATAAAATGCCCTTCAGACCTGCGAGCAGCCTCCGGCAGCGAGCGGGTCTGAATCAGGGCCGCTGTATAGTAAAATGGCTACCAGAGAGCGCCGTTTTACCTCAGGTGAGCTTCTTCTACTTGTGAAGTGGAGAGATAGACCTCTCTCCAACAACCAAAAGAAGCTCGCCTACAGGAGTGCGAGGAGGGAAATACTGGCCAGATTTGCCCATTGCCAAGGACACCATCCCCCATCTGCTAGAACAACTAATGTGCCACTATGAATGTGTCTGTACTATATATTAAAAACTTACTGTGCATTTTAAAGTGCACACTTGCAGCGACGTTGCTGTATTATGTAGAATACAATGTCTAGTGCATTGTGGTTTCATGTAAAATGTAGTTGGGTGGCACAGAGTAGCATAGAAATGGCAGGTGGTGGGAAGTTGAGAAGAGTCTACTTGCTTAAGAATATTGAACTTCAATTGCTCGATATTTATGCAATGCTGTGTGTGCGTTGATACCTGTATGTATTGGTATAAATGACAGAATTCACACACCACCAAGTGATTTCTGTTTAATCCTGTAGTGAAGATGTAAAAAAAAAAAATCATAATAAAAAACATTTTTTTTTTACTCTACCAGGATTTGAACCCAGGATGCCCACACTGCCTTGCATTCTCCTAACCACTACACTACAGACACCTGCCATACCAAGAACTGCACCTGTCATGTGTGTGATGAATGAGCGTCGTGCATCTTGTGTGCGTCATGCATCTTATAGTGGTAGATATGGGCCTGATTCAGAGAGACCAGAGAGTGCTGTTTTACCTCAGGTGAGCTTCTTCTACTTGTAAAGTGGAGAGATAGACCTTTCTCGAACAACCAAGAGAAGAAGCTCGCCTACAGGAGTGCGAGGAGGGAAATACTGGCCAGATTTGGCCGGCGGCGGACCATCAAGGCCCTACAATGCCGCTGGTCGGACTTAGGCCCTGATTCAGAGCCGGACGCTCTGACAGAGCGCTCGCTCTGAATCAGGGCCGTCCCTGCTCCCTTTTTTGAGCAGCCTCCTGGCCGCTCGCATAGCTGTGGGTGACCACCCACAGCTATAGCGAGCGGCCAAAATGATGGTCGCGATGGTCAAGACCATCGCGACCATAGGGCTTGCCATGAGACCCTGCGGTAGGGTCTCGCTGCCGCAAGCCCAGGAGTGCTTTTGGCTCTATCAGAGCCAAAAGCACTCCCACTGTCAATCACCATCGACAGCATGCCCCCTTTGGTGCAAGACCCTTAACGACGGCTTGGCCGTCGTTATTCGGGTCTCGTGCATGCGCACGACAGATGCACTTGGGCACCATCAACCCGCTTGCGAGCGATCAGCGCTCGCGAGCGGGTCAGAATCAGGCCCTTAGGGGGTCATTCAGACCCGCTCGCGAGCGGCAGTATGGTTGCAAGCGGGTCAATGTTCCCCACTGCGCATGCACACGACGGAGGGAGCTCCGTCGTGCGCATGTGCGAGACCTGGCGAGCGACGGGCTTTCCATCGCTCCGGGTCTCGCACCAAAGGGGGCGTGCTGTCGATGTTGATTGACAGCACGCCCCCTTTGGTGGGCGTGCCTGCCAGACGGAGGCGTTCCCATGGTAACGCCTACCGTCTGAAGCCGGCCCCACTGACATCACTAGTGATGTCAGTGGGAGTGATTTTGGCTCTGATAGAGCCAAAATCACTCCAGGGCTTGTGGCAGAGAGACCCTACCGCAGGGTCTCCGTCGCAGTCCGATGGTCGCGATGGTCAAGACCGTCGTGACCATCTTTTTGGCCGCTCGCATATGCTGTGGGTGGTCACCCACAGCTATACGAGAGTCCAGGAGGACGCTCCATTTTCATGGAGGAGGGCCCTGATTCAGAGCGAGCGTTCTGCTCAGAGGGTTCAGCTCTGAATCAGGGCCTTAATTCTCAGGGATGCGCCTTGGCTCCAGAGGATCAGGAGGTGCCTCCTAATTAGTAAGTACAGTATTGCTGTACAATTACAGTAATTACAGAATATAGTACAATAACAAATACAATGCACTACTGTGACATACACTGTACTTTAGGGTGTTTGATATCTGACAGTGACTGACAGTTGTTACCTTGCACTTGTGTGAACGACAGAGATTTGATTGGCAGGGTCATTAGGTCGACATGGACTAAAGGGCGACACACTATTACTTGGCAGGGCTTGTTTGTATAGTAAACCTACAGTAACAAAAGGCAAGTTGACCCACCATACTGGGTCTGTGCCAATATTGACTGTATTTGGTCGGCCAAAATAATTTGCCAACATTTCATCCATTGTTATCTATTGCCATGTTGGCAAATACTGTGTGTAAATGCCACGGTGTGCCTATAGCCTCCAAGGTACGCTAAAGGCAGCATGGTGGCAATCCTGGCACCCTGCAAGGCAAAAGCACAGCTCGTAGGGTTGCGATAGTGCTGCCCACAGAGCCTCTGTGTCAGGAAGCACCAGTTGGACATACAGTGCCCAGGGCCGTAACTAGGGTAGTGCGACCTGTTCCATGGCACAGGGCACCGCAGGGCAGAGGGCGCAGTTTGGGCCTGTCAATTTTCCTGTTTGTTATCATTTTCACTAGTAGCTTCCACTTATTTTATCCCCAGCATCTCCTGGCCTCCCCTATCTCTTCCCTGGCCCTTCCCCATGAGGCCATGGCCCTTTTTCGGGTGTGTTATCACCCTATTTAAAAAATAGGGGGATGCCAATGCTCTTTCTGGCACACGGCACCAATAAGTCTAGAAAGGGCTCTGACAGTACCTTCTGTAATTACACTGTTTTTTGTTTGTTTTCTACCATACTGTACCAGCTTCACAGACTAGTTTTTGTACTACAGTACTGTATACTGTATTTGTTTGTGTTGTTATTCAGGTAGAGACTTTTCGTACAGTTGGGTTTTTGGTATAGTCCAATTGTTTACAATCAAACTTTACTGTATAGTACTGTACATTACAGTGTTTTTTTTTGCACAGGAACAGAAAGGTGGCTTTTTCATGAGGCCGTAGCTGCCTTCAGGCGCCCTACAATGCTTCGTAAGTACTGTACTGTATGTTTCGGTGACTTTAGGCTCTATTTATTAACATTATTTTGACTAAAATAAAGTGAAAAAGGGTGTTTTCACACCCTTTTCACATTATTTTAGTAACACCTATAGTTATTACAGGGCAATTGGAGTAGAATTCGTAAAATTCTACTCATCCCCTAAGTATCACTTATTTCTAGTAATCAGATGGCATTTCCTATAATTGTAATGGGAAATATGATCCGACCAGAGTTACTAAAAATAAAATGTGAAAAAATATCGGGGAAAGCCCTGTGATAATAACGCCACCTGGAAGTCTCCCCCGGTTACCGGCCTCCTGTCCTGCTCTAACGGGGAGAGCAGAGCCGGGAGTCGGTTCCAGTAATCAGCTGTGTGGTCTAAACAGACCGCAAGCTGATTACTGTAAAAAAAAAGAAAAAAAAATTAGTAAAAAAAAAAAAATTACTTACCTGACTCCAGGGACCGGTGATCGGGCCTCCAGTGATGACTTCCCTCCGGTCAGCTGGTCTCCCATAGTGCACTGCTGCCCGGTCATCAGGTGATCGGGCCCCAGTGCAGTATGGGAGATCACCTGACCGGAGGAATGGAGAACATCACCGGAGGCCCGGAACATGCAGGTAAGTGTAATTAAGGGAGAGGGGGGTCGCGGGGGGGTCCGTGATCGTGGGGGCAGGGCTTAGCGCCAGGGGCGGGGCTTAGCACCAGGGGGGTAGCAGCGGCGACCGGTCGGCGCATGCGCGGGCACTTAATCATGGTATTTTTTGCAAAAATGCCGTGATAAGGCTCCGAAGGGGATTTGCAGGGACAGAGCTTTATCGCAAGCTCTGTCCCTGTAAGGGATTTGTAGTAAATCCCTGTGATATTGCCTGAATTCGCAATGCGTATTCACTCGGTAATATCATACTACAATCTGCATTCAATATGTGGATTGTAGTAAATAGAGCCCTTTGACTTATACTGCCAAAAAAGTGTAATACAGTAGTTCGCTTAGGCATACCTACCAACTGTCCCGCATTCAGCGGGACAGTCCCGTTTTTATGGGGCTGTCCCACCCGCGGGCCACAGTACCTCGCGGTGGGGGGGGGAGTTGGGGGAAGCATACACCGCTACTCTGCATAGCAGAGCAGCGTGTATGCAGAGCAAGAATAGACACTGTGCTCATGCGCACAGCTTCTATTCACAGTACAGAGGGTAGCCCGGTTGCAGGCCAGCATCTGGGAGATGCTGGGCACGCCTCTTAGTGATGAAAACAGGTTGTGCCGATAGACCACGCCCCTTTACAGACAAGCCACAACCCTTTTCGGAAGCTCGTGCGGATGTCCCGGGCGACAATAATCAAATCTTGGGAGGTATGGCTTAGGCTCCATTTACAGTATTGACATTTGTTAAATTCTTCTGTGTCAAAATTACATTATGTTTTTTTTTCACAAATCAGCCCCACCACCGCCGCCCTTCCAGGCCTCAGCCCCCCACCTCCCAGGAGCCTGCACTCGGGCCCAGCCACCTTGCCAGGCCGCGTAAACACTGTACTGTACACTACATTGTCTTCTACAGTATCTCTCTCCTTTTTTTCCTTTTCATAGTGTCTCTCTCTCTCTCTCTCTCTCTCTCTCTCTCTCCTGTACTCCAAAGACGCATCTCCAATGACAGTTGGAAGCTGATTGGCTGGCACCTTATCACTTTCTTATCACTTTTCACTCTGTCTCGTAACACTGCTTAGTAAATTGACCCCCAATTCTTTCTGTACTGTACTTGTTTTCTTTTTTTAATTTCCAGTACTGTACAGTATGTTTCGGTGACCTGTATTAAGGGGCTTACACAGCAGACGATTTGCATGAACGATAATATGGTTCAATGATATATTGTTCATATCGTCTAGTGTGTATACAGTAAATCACCAAGGATGCATGGGCATGCTCCCCCGAGGCATCAACGATATCCCCAGTGGCCTGTACATGCAGCCCAATCTGGGAATATTGTTAACGATGCCATGCTGGCGAATGCAGCATGGCCTACTATATCCTCCCACCCCTTCGTCTTTCCTCGCTGCCAGCATCAGCAAGTTTGCATAGAGTCACTTGACGATGCCGGCACCACTGCCGGGCCCGTGGCGAACAATATCGGCTCATACACACCTGGTCTAGTGTCCAAGGGCCATACTGTACAGTAAGTGGATACTGTCAATAAAGTGTAACAATACTGTAGTAATAGTACTGTCAGGCTGAATTTATTGACATTTTTCCACATTGTTTTGAGGCAAAATGACATGGGTTTTTTTTTTACCCACAGTGCCACAAATTGAAGGTCCTCAGCCCTCCCAGCCCGGGCCCAGTCGCCTTGCCAGGCCGCGTAAGTACAGTACTTTACACTACATTGTTTTCTATCACTCTCCTTTTTTTCCCTTGTCAGTCTCTCTCTCCTTCTCCTGTATTCCGGTGAAGTGTAATAGTACTGGCAAAAAAGTGTAATAGTACGGTTAGGCTCCATTTAGAGTATTGACATTTGTTAAATTCTTCTGTGTCAAATTTACATTATGTTTTTTTTTATCACAGATCACTGCCGTACTTCCAGGCCCCAGCCCCTCACCTACCAGGAGCCTGCACCCTGGCCCAGCTGCCTTGCCAGGCCGCATAAGTACTGTACTGTACACTACATTGTCTTCTATCTCTCTCCTTTTTTTCTTTTCACAGTGTCTCTCTCTCCTGTACTCCAAAGACGCATCTCCAACCTCTTCTCCTTACAAACTAATTCTTTCTGTACTGTACTTGTTTTCATTTTTTATTTTCCAGTACTGTACAGTATGTTTAGGTGACCTGTATTAAGGGGCTTACACACCAGATGATTTGCATGAACGGTAACAATATGGTTCAATGATATATTGTTCATATTGTCTAGTGTGTATGCAGTAAATCACCAAGGATGATTGCACGCGCTCCCTCGAGGCATCAACGATATCTCCAGTGGGCTGTACATGCAGCCCAATCTTGGGATATTGTTAACGATGCCATGCTGGCGAATGCAGCATGGCCTACCTTCCCACCCCCTCATCTTTCCTCACTGCCGGCATCAGCAAGTGTGCAGAGTCACTTGACGACGCCGGCACCGCTGCCGGGCCCGTGGAAAACAATATCGGCTCATACACACCTGGTCTAGTGTCCAAGGGCCTTACTGTACAGTAAGTAGATACTGTCAATAAAGTGTAATAATACTGTAGTACAGTAATAGTACTGTCAGGCTGAATTTATTGACATTTTTCCACATTGTTTTGAGGCAAAATGACATGGGGTTTTTTTTTACCCACAGTGCCACAAATTGAAGGGCCTCAGCCCTCCCAGCCCGGGCCCAGTCGCCTTGCCAGGCCGCATAAGTACAGTACTTTACACTACATTGTTTTCTATCTCTCTCCTTCTCCTGTATTCCGGAGAAGTGTAATAGTACTGGCAAAAAAGTGTAATAGTACGGTTAGGCTCCATTTACAGTATTGACATTTGTTAAATTCTTCTGTCTCAAATTTACATTATGTTTTTTTTTATCACAGATCACTGCCGCACTTCCCGGCCCCAGCCCCTCACCTACCAGGAGCCTGCACCCTGGCCCAGCCACCTTGCCAGGCCGCTTAAGTACTGTACTGTACACTACATTGTCTTCTATCTCTCTCCTTTTTTTCTTTTCACAGTGTCTCTCTCTCCTGTACTCCAAAGACGCATCTCCAACCTCTTCTCCTTACAAAGTAATTCTTTCTGAACTGTACTTGTTTTCATTTTTTATTTTCCAGTACTGTACAGTATGTTTCGGTGACCTGTATTAAGAGGCTTACACACCAGACGATTTGCATGAACGATAACAATATGGTTCAATGATATATTGTTCATATTGTCTAGTGTGTATGCAGTAAATCACCAAGGATGATTGCACGCGCTCCCTCGAGGCATCAACGATATCTCCAGTGGGCTGTACATGCAGCCCAATCTTGGGATATTGTTAACGATGCCATGCTGGCGAATGCAGCATGGCCTACCTTCCCACCCCCTTCATCTTTCCTCACTGCCGGCATCAGCAAGTGTGCAGAGTCACTTGACGACGCCGGCACCGCTGCCGGGCCCGTAGAAAACAATATCGGCTCATACACACCTGGTCTAGTGTCCATGGGCCTTACTGTACAGTAAGTAGATACTGTCAATAAAGTGTAATAATACTGTAGTAATAGTACTGTCAGGCTGAATTTATTTACATTTTTCCACATTGTTTTGAGGCAAAATTACAAATTGAAGGGCCTCAGCCCTCCCAGCCTGGGCCCAGTCGCCTTGCCAGGTCGCGCAAGTACAGTACTGTACACTACATTGTTTTCTTTCTCTCTCCTTTTTTCCTTTACAGTGTCTCTCTCTCTTTCTCTCTCTCCTGTACTCCAAAGACGCATCTCCAACCTCTTCTCCATACACATTAATTCTTTCTGTCCTTGTGTGTTTTTTTTATTTTTTAGGTAACAATCTATGGGCATGACTCAGAGACGTTCGCTAATGCCATCGCAGCTGCTGTGCAATAATATGAAAATGATGCAGACGCCGGGATATGTATTGGGATGTCCACAGACAACTTTGCAAATCCAGGTATCTATGTACAAAGAGGCGCAGCATCGTTTGCAGATGCCTCCATGTTAGCGGTTCTCAGTATATATATATATATATATATATATATAAATATATACATACATATATATATATATATATATACATACATAAACACACATATATATACTGTATATATTATATATATATTTATATATATACATACAGAAGATTGCAGTTTATAGGCGGCACTCGCAGCTGTGCAATCAGTGAAAAGTCGGAGATCCCGCTCCCCTCAAGTTCAACGTTTCAAATTTATTTAACATTTTTCATCAGGAACAATAAAAACAAACAAAATCTTACCTTAAATACATGTGCTAATCACCCACCAGACCATGTGCACCCGTCACCGCTTGTGTCCGGACTTCCGCTGACGTCACTGAATGCGTGCTATGTCGCGACGCGTCTGACGTCAGAAGCCGGAGAGGTTGCTTGGCAACACAAGCGTGTGTGTATCCAACACCATGGTAACGGCGTAGGACCCTCACACAGAGCTTACAAGAGACTGGCTGTAAAATAACATAAAACAATAAGGAAAAGTGGCTGTATCAACATGCTAGTTAAAACATGCAGATAAAAGAACACAATTAAGTCTGTCTACCTAGGCACGATGTCTATAATGGGCGAATTACAAGAAACATGACAAAGAGAGATATTCATTTAGGCCAAATGGTCTGACCGTATTAAGGTCATAGATCCACTGAGCCTCTTTTTGTAATAAACCCTTAGCGCGGTCTCCTCCCCTAACATCAACTGGCACAAAATCAATCATCTTGTATTTTAAACAGGCAAGACTATGCTTGCAGTCATTAAAATTATGGGCCACAGGTTGTTCTGTAGTCCTGCCCTAAAGAGCCAAGCGGATAGCGCTCCAATGAAGCGCCACTCGCTCATTAAATTTCCCAGTGGTTTTTCCTATATAATATAGACCACATATACACCTGATAAAGTAAATTACAAACTGACTACTGCAAAATAATCTATATTTTATCTTGTATTCTTTACCAGAATGGGGATGATGAAAGGTATCCCCTACTTCTAGATAGCTACATGTGGTGCAGCCTAAACACCTATAGTTCCCATATTTGCGGGACAAAAACATAGTCCTTAATACTTTTGCCTCGTTTGTAACACGATACCAATCTATTGTCTTTCAATAATGGTAATGTAGTATCCATATTGATCAATGGCCCAAATTTCTTGGCAGTTCTAGTAATCCTATCACTTGCTGTATAAAATTGGTTAATAAAAATCATGTTCTTGTCCACGTATTTTGACTCTGATTTGCGTAAGGTGTCCTTCCTGGGAATAGCTAATGCTTTGTTCTTCACTTCCGTTAGCAGTCTTTTAGAGTATCCTCTCTGTAAACATCAAAAAAAAGAACAATATTTTAATTGTTTGTGTAGCACACTTTGAGGGTGTCACCACCCTTTAACAGACAGACGCACGCTTGTCGCTGCCGCTTTAAGGATGCAGGTGCGGCTACAGCCCACACATTTCACAAAGACCGAAAAAAAAGAACAATATTTTTATTGTTTGTGTAGCGCACTTGAGGGTGTCACCACCCTTTAACAGACAGACGCACGCTTGTCGCTGCTGCTTTGAGGATGCAGGTGGAATCGAGACGGGATTTGGAACCGGGGACACACTACCTCCATCAATTGTCTAAATCCCACTGCACTAATGGCGGATACCGGACGCACGTCTAACACCAACATAGCAGTCAAGGCCTCAGTTATACGTTTTGCTTCAGGATGACTGCTGTCGTACTTCATCCTCATCGCTAGGGACTGTTGGAGGGTCAATTGTTTAGTAAAAGTAGTGATGTTCCTACTTCCTCTCTGGGATGATGAACAACTCCCAGCAGCAGCAATAGCCTAGGAGGAAGTGGTTCTTGATCTTTCCCTATTTTATTTTTATCGGAGAAAGTTTGGTCCTCCATTTATGTTATATTGATATATACGTGCGGCTAAAGCGCACACAAACACAGAAAATATATTTTTATTTTTGCTGGAGAGTAGTGCACTTTGTGGGTTACACCACCCTTTAAGAAATGAGCCAGCAGGCTCTTTACTTATGGGACACAGGCGCACGCTTGGCGCTGCTCCTTTGTTGATGCACGTGCAGCCACAGTGCACACAAGTCACAAACACAGAAAATATATATTTTTTTGGTTTGGAGTGTACTTTGGGGGTTACAGCAGCCTTTAACGGTCAAGCCAGCCGGCCCTTTACTTATGACACAGGCGCACGCTTGGCACTACTTTGTTGAAGCACGTGCGGCTACTGCGCACACAATTCACAAACACAGAAAATAATTTTTTTTTTGGTTTGGACTGGAGTGTACTTTGGGGGTTACAGCACCCTTTAATGGTCAAGCCAGCCGGCCCTTTACTTATGACACAGGCGCACGCTTGGCACTACTTTGTTGATGCACGTGCAGCTACTGCGCACACAATTCACAAACACAGAAAATATATATTTTTTTGGTTTGGACTGGAGTGTACTTTGGGGGTTACAGCACCCTTTAACGGTCAAGCCAGCCGGCCCTTTACTTATGACACAGGCGCACACTTGGCATTACTTTGTTGATGCACGTGCGGCTACTGCGCACACAATTCACAAACACAGAAAATAACTTTTTTTTTATTTGGACTGGAGTGTACTTTGGGGGTTACAGCACCCTTTAACGGTCAAGCCAGCCGGCCCTTTACTTATGACACAGGCGCACGCTTGGCACTACTTTGTTGATGCATGTGCGGCTACTGCGCACACAATTCACAAACACAGAAAATATATTATTTGTTTAGCACTTGGGGGGAGCACCCCTGATGGACAGAGCACCCCCTGGACAACACTACAGCACCCCTTTAGGACTGGGACACTGCACAGGACTTTGGAGTGGACACAGCCCCTATGGAGAACTGACTGCACAACACAGTCCAGCCAGCTCCTATGGACTTTGAAGTAGAGGACACAGCCCCTATTAACAACAGCAGCACAGCACAACACAGCCAGCCCCTATGGACTTTGAAGTAGTGGACAACAGCAGCACTACACTACACTACCCTACACAGCCCAGCCAGCCCTAACTCCCACCCTCCCTCTTCACTGTCCACAGCCGAGTGAGAAAATGGCGCCGACGCGGGCACCTTATATAGGATCCAAAACACGCGAGACTCGGAAGGCGGGATGATGACGTTTTGCCTCGATTTCAGATCCGAGTCAGGCGGGAAAAGTCGAGCCTGACTCGGATCGGACTCGGATCGGGGGCGCTCGGGGGGGTTCGGATTTCAGAAATCCGAACCCGCTCACCCCTAATTACAACCAGTGCGGGACGCCGCCATTTGCTACTGTACGGGACTTCCTTGACAACACACACATCCTGGTCCAATAAGACTGTAGACCATAGGTCCAGCAAAGGGGACGTGCAGAAGTAAGGGCCGCACGACAAGGAGCCCCCCTCAAAGGGTCCACCCACTCCCTGACCAGGATCACACGGAACCATCTGTCCATCCCCAACCCCACAAACGGAACCACCTGGGGAGCATTGTGCCTCACCTAATAAACAGGTTGGATTCAATTCACAGTGTCTGGCTCATCCTTTACACACCTCATACCAACCCACACTGTACTCATACACTGTTACACGCCACCCCCCCTCCCCAGTCGCCCTCCTCCCCCCTCCACCCCCCCTCCATACACACACACCAAGGAGCGCACGTGTACCTTTTCTCTTTCAGCATAAACCAACAGGATCCGGTACTCCTGTTCCACGTGTAGCACCACTTTATCCCCCACCCCACCTTTCCCCCCAGTCGCCCCCTCCTCCCCCACACATCCATTAGATTCACCCACCAGAGCCTGGAGCGCGGACCACTCTGCTTATTATACATAGGGAGACATTTTGAGCTCTTCCAGATATATAATATATAAAGTATAACTGATAACTAATTTGCACATTATTGTGGAATGATGTTATCATCAATGGTTAGCACCATTAATGGAAATACATAGACTAAGCAGCTGGCTCTCTCCCTGCCAGTATGGCAGTGTGACTTCTGTGATGTCACTGTGTGATCCATTATGACACGTGAGCAGGTATAAAGCACCAGAGCATACTGACATCAGTGGCATTTCTTCAGTTGAGGCACTTGTTGCTGAAGCTGTTTTGCCTTTCCAGAGCGAATTGCTGATAATTATTATATATAACTTTCAGTAGTTTATAACTGTGTTCAAGCACCATAACATTTGTGCTTTTCCTGAACTTTTTTATTTATTTATTTATTTCTATATTAACATCTGAATGAAATGAGTCGCAGAGAACTGAGAGTTCTTCTGGAGGACCAGAGACATTGGGCGAGGATACATGGAGATCTTGGTGAGTAAAATGTTTAGGGCAGTAAAACCAATCTAGATCAATCTGTGGGGCCTGTTAGCTGTACATTAGCCCCATATCCTACCTCACACTTTTTGTTATTTATTCTTACAAGTTTATACATAGGATATTTGGGGATACTGTTGGTAAATGAAACGATAGCACTGAAGAGTGACTTCACACCTAGAACAAGGCCATTTTAGAATAATCATTCAGTTGCTGGAGCCAAAGAGGGTATTGATGTCTTAATGACACAATATGATTTTTGCCTTGTGCTCTGCATGCGGGAAAAGAGGTTGAGGGATTTGTGTATGAGCAGCTAAACGGAGATGGCAACAGCTACTGTAGGTTGGCCCAAAGTTATATAGAGTTTCAGTGTTCACTAAGTCATTGTATCATCTAATTAGATTGTAACCTCTTATGGGCAGGGCCCTCGCAAACCCTCACTTTCTTGTGTGTATTTATTTTGTTTTCTGTGCACGCTGATTTATTTGTGTCCTGTTTTCCCCACTGTCTGGTGCTGTGGATCACTGTAGTGTCTTATAAATCCACAACAATTATAATCTGTAGAGCAGGTGTCCTATGAAGCAAAAGGAATTATCCCAAGTGTAGGAAGTTTCCAAATTGCCATGTCCCCAGCGGGTGATTTTATTATAAATACACAATTTGTTTTAATGCCTCCTAATAAATCGGCACAATAGGGGGCTGACTGGACACTGGAAATGGGACTATACCACTGTAATCACAGTTGGGAGGTATGGGGTCAGGATAATGTCTATGTATTACTGGATGATTCCGTCAATGCAGAGTTGGCCACAAAATTAGTGCATTTTGGGGGTCAAAAAAGTGTACACAACACCTGAGTATATGCAGCAATATGCAATAAAGTCCACCAGCCTTTGCCAATTCAGCACATTCCCTAGGGAATTGGGCAAGCCAACCCTCTCCCCCTCACCAGGAGAAACCAGCCCCGTGCTGATGGCATTAGGACCCTTCCCAAACACCCCTGAATGGTAGTAAGCCATCATGCCTAAACTGTTGGGCATGCTGGGGCTCCTCATATTTCTTCCATGCTTTTGTGTATAACTCATACAGTAGGTGATGCTAGACTTGAATGACAGTCTGTAACTTTGTGCCTCTAATCAAACAGAGTGGCTTCACTCTGACTAGTTAGAGCGTGAGAAAAGCCATTCTGATTGGTTAGAAGTACATATAATGTACAATTATACAATATACTACTTTCATACATTTTATCAAAAAGGAGGAACCCCCTAACCCTTCCCTGGATCTAGGTGAGCAATAATGTGGCAGAAAAGGAATGTGTTGGGGAGTATTTAGTTAACCATTTAACTGATGGTAACTTAAAAAAAAAAGTATTATAAATTAGAATTTCTTATTTAGGTTAATAAATACTCATATCTATTAAACACTTTTTTTTTTTCAACATTTTAGTAAAATTATATGTATTATCCTCCCACCCCTGTAGCATTTTCCTATCACCCTTGTAGAAGGTGACCAAAATATATCATCAACACCCCCCCGTAGTGTCAATGGCCCTGTAGCATTATATCCCCATCACCCTTGTAACATGAACCCGCACGCCTCATTGTACGTAGAACTGCATTGTACCATTACCCCCCTCCCTCCCCCCACAATAATAGGTCCCCCAAAACATATATGGCTTTAAGTGGGCCCCCCTAGTAACCATAGATGTCCCCTCACTCTTTACCCCCTCCACCTCTCATATATGCAGATGGCAGTGGAGCCTCTGTGAGATGGGACCAATCAGTCCCCATACTGAGCTCTGCACTTGGAGGGGATGAATATCACACATCAGCCTCATGACATAGAGCTAAGAGGGGAACTATCAGCAGGTTTAGATAATCTATAGTATATTCACACTCCCTTAGTATAAATTGTCTCTGTGAGAATGCTCCTTCCCAGCCATGTTCCCTGATAATGTACATACTATCAGGATATGTCTCACTATGCATCGCCTGTACTTACATGTCACCAGTTTTTTGAGCATTTACAGGACGCAAATATGCAAAAACCTCTCCACAAACAAGCGTACATTTACCCTCTACCAGGCCCAATACATGTAAATATTATTGTTGTAGTTCATGATACTGTTTGATGTTTATATGTTATCTGAGGGTAGTTATTATAGCTAAGATATATCTTTTCAGATGAACCCATCATATATGATGAGAGGCTGCGCTCAGAGCGGAGAAGAGCTGTAATGAGGAATAGACATCATAATGCTACAGACAGGAGCCGATCTCCGCAGCATCGTGGGCGCTCACACACCACCAGAACACAGCCTACTCTACATTCTGGGGAATCTCAAGGCATTATGACTGAGAGACCAAGCCAAAACTCCAGCACTGGGACCAGTGAGCCTCTCCAAAACCCCAGCACTGGAACGAGTGAGCCTCTCCAAAACCCCAGCACTGGGACGAGTGAGCCTCTCCCAAACCCCAGCACTGGGATGAGTGAGCCTCTCCCAAACCCCAGCACTGGGACGAGTGAGCCTCTCCCAAACCCCAGCACTGGGACAAGTCAGCCTCTCCCAAACCCCAGTGCTGGGCCAAGTCAGGCTCTCCCAAATGTGAGTCCTGGGCCAAGTCAGCCTCTACCAACCCCCAGCCCTGGGCCAAGTCAGCCTCTCCCATACCATCAGGTATCTGCTGAAAATAGGCAAATTATCTCGGCCGGCCGTTGGACACAACAATTCAACAGACTCCCATCCCACATTATCACCGAGAGTGTAACCAGGGAATCCTGTTCAATTTGTTTAGTGAATTATGAGAATGGGCAGCAGGTTACAGTTTTACCTTGCAGACATATATTCCATCCCCGTTGCATTGCACAATGGATCCGAAGAAGGCAAAACTGTCCTCTGTGCCGCAGCCTATGCTTTCCGCAGAGAACATGGAGAGAACGTTGTTGTATCTTATGAATTCCAAAGGAAACGAAGCAGTAAATATTGCCATAACACCAGGCTGGTAAAATGCCAAATGGACTTCTTGCCCTGGGCGCAACTACCGACCCTGTCAAGTTCATCTTAAGTTGCTGCTTAATCAAACTGCAGCCTTCCACCTATTCCTGAATTCACTGCTACTTCAAGATCATCTCAAGTTGCTGCTAATCTAACTGCAGCATTCCACCTATTCCTGCATTCACTGCTACTTCAAGATCATCTCAAGTTGCTGCTAATCTAACTGCAGCATTTCACCTATTCCTGCATTCACTGCATTCAGCAAGTTGCTGCTGAAGTAAATGGAAGAATTCTACATATTCCTGCATTTACTGCTTCTACAATTTCATCTCGAGTTGCTGCTTAATCCTACTGCAACATTCTACCTATTCCTCTATTTTATGTTAATTCAAAATCAACTAAAGTTGCTGTTTAATCAGACTGCAGCATTTAACTAATATTTGCATCATCCCAAATTGCTGCTTAATCATATTATGGATTCCACATATTCCTGAATTAACTATGTCTACAAATTCATCTCAAGTTCTTGCTAAATCAGACTTCAGCATTCCACCTATTTCTGCATTCACTGCTACTTCATTCAACACAAGTTGCTGCTAATCAAACTGCAGCATTCCACCTATTTCTGCATTCACTGCTACTTCAATTTAATCTCAAGTTGCTGCTTAATCAAACTGCAGCATTACACCTAGTCCTGCATTTACTGCTACTTCAAGTTCAACACAAGATGCTCCTTAATCAGACTGCAGCAACTCCACTCACTTCTGCATAATCCCAAATTGCTGCTTAAACATATTGAAGAATTCCATATTTCCTTGAACTAACAGCTTTTACAAGATTATCTGATTAAGTTCCTACTTAATCAGACTGCATCATTCCACCTATTCCTGCATTCACTGCTGCAATACTTAACGTTCATCTCGACATCCAGGGTAGATCGTCTCAGGATCCTGCAAATCCCTGTGTACTGTGACATGGGCCCTTATACTGGATTCCAGTCACACTGAGAAATTTGGCCAAGCATCGTCAATCAAGGTACCAGAAGTAAAGATGGCTGCCGTCTTCTGGTCTACAGCACAAGTAATAAGGTGTTTGTTAAACCCACCTGGCGTTTGTTTAAAGGATATTTTCATTCTTGTGTATTTTTCTTTAACAATTAACAATATCAATAAAAGTATTTTTATATTTCTAACCTTGTCTGAGTGATTGAGGAACCCCCAGAAGGACCTGGGAACCTTTCTATATTATAATAAAGGACCTCCAGGGGCCAGCCAGTGTAAAGCACGTACAAGTGGGTGAGAGAAACACACTAGAGGGTATATTTACTAAAGTAAGGGTTTTTAGAAATGGAGATGTTGCCTATAGCAATCAATCAGATTCTACTTAACATTCATCTAGCACCTTCTAGAAGATAATAGCTAGAATCTGATTGGTTGCTATGAGCAACATCTCCACTAGTAAAAATCTTGTACCTTAGTTAATACACCCCATGGGCTGATTCTGAGTCAGACACAACTCTGACGAAATTCAGCTAATGGAAGTCTAACACGTGTATACGCCCATATTCTGAGTTGCACGGATCCCTGCATGTGCGGTAATCTCTGTTACTGTGCATGCTATGTGCAGGATATATGATTGCAATAGGCGTCTGCTCTGCATATGCACAATTTAGGAGACGGTTCTCAAATGTGAGTATGCCCAGTTGCCACAAGTAATGCCCATTTGACAGACAGATAGAAACTACTGAGATGTGTCTAACTCAGGATCGGCCAGAGATACATAAAGATGCATATAATCGCTGCGACACATGCGCACTACAGTTGTGGTCGAACTAGTGTGTGACTTACAATCAGACCCGCTATCCTTACACATATTATTACAGAAAGTTCATCGCACAACCTATTCCGCATCTTACATATAAGGGAGCGCTTTTTCTAATAAGTTTTTCCTATTGTAATCGGCAGCGATGCTAGTTTATCATAATACAGGTGATACAGCTTATTGTAAAAAAGTTTCACCGATGACGTCATTTCGCCAGGCGGAAAAGTATCGCCGTATTCAATTTGAAAGACTTTCCGACTAGGTGGATAGTCAATGTAATGTAATAGACGGAAAACTTTCGCCTATGAATAACAGGCGGAAAAAAGTGTAGAATTGGGGTTTTGGGGTGAAACATTGTGGGAACCCCCGTCCAGCCTTCAGACAGTCCCCCAAAGGTAAACCGCATCAAAAAATATTTAAGAACACCCCAAAAAATCACTTTGAATTTGGGGGTGGAAAACAAATGTTGGGGCACAAAGTTAAAAACTAGCGAACTTCACTCTGGGGGGGTCCCCAAGTATGCCCCAGGTGTTTTTTTCATTGCAGGTGCTTGCGGCAGGTGGATTTTTCACAATTTTTTAAACTTAACTTTAGCAACTATAAAATATGCTGGCCCCCATTTTCAAGTACCCCAAATTTGCTGGGATAAGTTATTTTCTGCAAATAAAAATCCTGAATACTATTCTTCACCACTTATACAAAAACGCTATTTAGCAGCTATTGAGCCCGTTTAAAAACAACAAATACCTTCAGCAAGCCAAATCGGGGGTAACCATAGCTAACCCCCATGTCAGAGCATCTTTTGGGGGGTGTCAGGCTGATTTCCCCAAATCTGACAGGACTTTCCGCTTGTTTAAGTTTCGCCGGGTCCCGTTTTCACCTACTTTCAAATTGAATACGGGGATATGCGGGCACGCGCGCGATACTTTTCTGCCTGCAAAACACGTGATGTAGGCAAAAAGTCCAGGAGACGGAAAAGTATCACGGGTCCGCTCAAATTGAATACGGGCCTATGTAATGCGCATACAATGTTTGCTGGGGGACCAGAAGCGCTATCACCACATATACACAATATATACTGTAATATAAGTCCAGCACTCCATTGTGTGACTGTACCAGTGCCCATATAAAGGAGTCTTCTTATCACTCAGAGGACAAAGGAATAAAATAGGTATATTTTCATATCTTCCTCACTGTTCCTCCTAGAGAAAGAGACCATCTGTGTGTATCATACTCGCCTACTTTTGAAAATGCATTTCAGGGAGATTGTGAAAGCAGCACCTATGAGCATGGCGGTAAAGTGGGCGTGTACTGCTACATCTGAGAGGCGTGTCATAAAATTGACTTTTATCCAAATGCAAATGAGCCCCAAAGCAGTCAGTAATATCTATTTGTTGATGAAAACACACTATCACTTTTCAGAAAATACATGTAACCATAGGGATCATTCTGCCTTATAACCAATGCAGGAAAATGATAGTAATGATCCAATTTGAATGTAAATCTCTCTGTTTATTTTTATATATAACATATTCATAATGGCAGTAAGTTAGAATCAGGGAGATTGCTAGGCTCTTCAGGGAGACAGGGAGATTGCTACTGTTTCAGGGAGTCTCCCTGACAATGAGGGAGAGTTGGCAAGTATGGTGTGTATATACTGTTATCACACCATCACTGCCCCTATGTTTAATGTTATTCACTTCACAATATGATAACTTACATATCACAATAAGATTGTTCTCCAGGGTTTCAACCTCTGTAAACAGGGATGTACAGGACCATTCCTCATCCAAATTACAAAGGCTGCTATTGTGTATTACCCTGAACATTTATTACCAGTGGTGGCCCCTGGGGTGGGGCTGCAGCACAGTCCAAAATTCAAACAGGGGAGTCACACCAACTGCCAGTGATTCCTGCCCATCTATGGTTGGTAGCATATGAAATGACAGTGGGTGTGGCTCCCCTATTTGAATTTTGGACTGTGCTGCAGCCTCACCTCTGGAGCCACCACTGGTTATTACTGTACAATACAAACAAATAGAATAAAATCTCCCACCCAAGGGGGATATAGGGGGTCATTCAGACCCACTCGCAAGCGGCAGTACGCTCGCAAGTGGGTCGATGTTCCCCACTGCGCATGCACACGACGGAGGGAGCTCCGTCGTGCGCATGCGCGAGACCCGGCGAGCGAAGGACTTTCCTTCACTCGGAGAGTCTCATCAAAGGGGGCGTGCTGTCGATGGTGACTGACAGCACGCCCCCTTTGGGGGGCGTGCCTGCCAGGCGGAGGCGTTCCCAAGGGAACGCCTACCGTCTGAAGCCGACCCCACTGACATCACTAGTGATGTCAGTGGGAGTGCTTTTGGCTCTGATAGATGCTGTCAGGCTTTGTGCGTCTTTATACGCCACCATCAGTGGCACCATTGAACCTTTCACCAGCCCTATGCTAGGTGCAGATCATATATATGGCCTCCAATGTGAGAGATTCCGCGTCTCTCTGTTTATTACCCCTTATCCCAGGACATTCATCAGGGGAATAATGTCATTATTACTGCTCTGCTGGACTGCGGTAGGCATTATGGCCCTGATTCAGAGCCGGACGCTCTGACCAGGGCGCTCGCTCTGAATCAGGGCCCACCTCCATTAATATGGAGCGTCCTCCTGGATGCTCGTATAGCTGTGGGTCACCACCCACAGCATATACAAGCGTGGAAAAATGATGGTCGCGATGGTCTTGACCA
The DNA here is from genome assembly GCA_031769625.1 of Taudactylus pleione. Classification (NCBI taxonomy): domain Eukaryota; kingdom Metazoa; phylum Chordata; class Amphibia; order Anura; family Myobatrachidae; genus Taudactylus; species Taudactylus pleione. Next base: position 6,272,750 of record JAUIMM010000841.1, on the reverse strand, counting down.
TCTTGACCATCGCGACCATCGGAACTGCGAGTGAAAGCCTGCGGTTGGGTTTCCGATGGTCGCGATGGTCAAGACTATCGCGACCATCTTTTGCACGCTCGTATATGCTGTGGGTGGTGACCCACAGCTATACGAGCATCCAGGAGGACGCTCCATATTAATGGAGGTGGGCCCTGATTCAGAGCGAGATCCCTGGTCAGAGCGTCCGGCTCTGAATCAGGGCCATAATGCCTACCGCAATCCAGCAGAACAGTAATAATGACATTATTCCCTTGATGAATGTCCCGGGATAAGGGGTAATAAACAGAGAGACGCGGAATCTCTCACATTGGAGGCCATATGGATGATCTGCACCTAGCATAGGGCTGGTGAAAGGTTCAATGGTGCCACTGATGGTGGCGTATAAAGACGCACAAAGCCTGACAGTGGGCGTCTCAGTCCTTGTATATTTGGATGTACACCAGTTAGGGCATTGTAGCAGCATTAACCTAAAATCACAGACGCAACTGCTGCAAAAGGCGCGAGCAAGGCCGCAACTACGTCCAACTCAGAATCAGCTCCTATGAGGAATCCCGCCCCCTTGATAGGCCCCACCCCCTCAACAGACCCCACCCCATTAAAGCTGCTTCCATTAATTTCCCAGGCTGGTTTCCCATCCCAATCTGCCCCTGATCTCCTACATTGGCTATTGCAATCTATAGACGCAATTTTCACCAGCCCCATTGTATAGTAGGTGCAGATTGGCTTCCGATGTGAGCGATTATGTGTTTGAGATTGCAATCACTTCAGTGACACTCCCATAGCACGCCCATAGGACGGGCCATCTCCGTACATTTGCACCTCCCAGTCACTGCCCGGGAACGCCCAGTACATCATCTGTGTCTGACATCACCATTGCGTCCGATCATTAGGCACTTTGGGCCTCATTTATCAACGTGTATTAACATTCACATTGAGTGATAAAATTCATTGTGTATGATAATGGTGCTCCAGCCAATCATCTCCCAACTGTCATTTTTAACTGTCATTTTTCACACAGATGACAGTTGGGAGCTGATTGGCTGGAGCACCATTATCATATGTAGCGAGTTATATTACTCGTTGATTATGATAAAACTTGTTGATAAATAAGGCCCTCAATTTGTTTAACCAGTATGTTATGTGTGGTATTTACCCTCATGTATCAAACTCTTATTTTCCTACAGATAGTTGGCTTGCTTGCAGGGCTCTCTGACTCTTTGGGCCCTAGTCAATTTGAGGCGTTAAGTCCGGATCCACGGTAATTTACCGCCGATGATGTCATTATCGCCTGTTTTGGTTTTCCCCATACTCAATTTCAAAGTCAATGCAATGTAATAGGCGGTAAAGTATCGCCTATGAATGACAGGTGGTAAAAAGTGCAGAATTGGGATTTTGGGGTGCAACGTATTGGGAACCACCGTGCAGCCTTCAGTCAGTCCCCCAAACGTAATCTGTGTCAAAAAAAATAAAAAAAAAACTTAAGGACACCCCAAAAATTGACTTTGAAAAAGGGGGCAAAAAAAAAAAGTTGGGGTACAAACTTAAAAACTAGCGAACTTGACTCTGGGTGGGTCCCCAAGTATGCCCCAAGTGTTTTTTTGATTGCAGGTGTTTGCGCCAGGTGGATTTTTCACAATTGTTTTAAGTCACTTTAGCAAGTTTCAAATATGCTGAACCCCATTTTCAAGTACCCCAAATTTGATGGGCATAGTTGTTTTGCCCTAAAAAAACTTCTAAATGCTCTTCTGCATCACCTTATTCAAAGCCGCATTTATGTAACGGCGTTCACACAGACAGGCACGCCTGCGTTTTTCAGACCACCCCATCGTCACCACCCCCAAATGCTGACAACCTGTCACTCACTCTGCGATGGATTTCTCTGTGCGTCCGTAGTCGCAATGCGATGCACGATGGCAAACAACAGCTCGATCTGCGTGCGTAATAGCCTTTGCATCCAGCTCTGAATCCAGCCCAATAATAATAATAATAATAATAACTGCACAATAACATTCCTCTTTTTCTGCATGTTAGATGGGATTATTATGGCTTATATTCAGCATACAATATATCCTTTCTTCATTCCTATTTACTCGCAGGAGTTTTTAAAGTGCAACAAAAAACCTTATCATCAAACTTGGCGTACATGACATAATGACGACCAGGGCTGATCTCATACATCACATAATTAGATGCACCAACCCAACACCCAACACAGAGCCGTAACTAGACTTTTGATGCCCTGTGCCAGAAAGAGCATTGGCACCCACCTCATTTTTCAAAGGGACATAATGCACCCAAAAAAGGGCCATGGCTTCATGGGGAAGGGCCAGGGAAGAGATAGGAGAGGCCAGGGGATGCTGGGGATGAAATAAGAGGAAGCTACAAGCAAGAATGATAATAAACAGAAATTAGACAGGCCCAAACAGCGCCCCCTGCCCTGTGGTGCCCTGTGCGATGGCACCGGCCGCACTACCCTAGCTACGGCCCTGACCCAACAGCAAAGTAGCTCTGGAAACCATTTTTAAAATATTAGCAACTATGACAGCCTATAAAAGCAGATAACAGCTTTCAACAAGGCTTCTGGAGACTTGGATAAAGAAACTAGTTACAGCCACAATTATAATTAGGTATATAAATAGCTAAAGATGAATGTGGGGTTGTTGTTGTAGTCACTTACTTGCATTTGTTACCAAAATGAATGTTTCTTGTGTATAGAGGACCTGATTGCAGAGTTGTGCGCTACGCCAATGTTTTTGCAAATGAAGGGATTTCTTTTTGTCATCGCGCAGGCGTCTGAGTCGCACTGCGCATGCGTCAAGGTTCAATATTGTAGTCACACACTGTGAGTCGTTCATCAGGCAAGGAGGTGGCAATGGGGAGTGTCGGCTAATACTGCAGGTGTGTGCTGACCGCTTAGGGTGTGTGTCACATCCTGCATCTGTGATCCTGTACGCAGGAAACATGGCTCCAGCGTCTCAGGTACGGCAGCCATTTTGAGTGACCATATACCCACTGAAGGATTCGTTGTTTGCATAATCTGTATATATGTATAGCGCACACACATCACTGGCCCATTAATAAGCCCTATCTGTATATATGTATAGCGCACACACATCACTGGCCCATTAATAAGCCCTATCTGTATATATGTATAGCGCACACACATCACTGGCCCATTAATAAGCCCTATCTGTATAAATGTATAGCGCGCACACATCACTGGCCCATTAATAAGCCCTATCTGTATATATGTATAGCGCACACACATCACTGGCCCATTAATAAGCCCTATCTGTATATATGTATAGCGCACACACATCACTGGCCCATTAATAAGCCCTATCTGTATATATGTATAGCGCACACACATCACTGGCCCATTAATAAACCCTATCTGTATATATGTATAGCGCACACACATAACTGGCCCATTAATAAGCCTTATCTGTATATATGTATAGTGCACACAAATAACTGGCCCATTAATAAGCCCTATCTGTATATATGTATAGCGCACACACATAACTGACCCATTAATAAGCCCTATCTGTATATATGTATAGTGCACACACATAACTGGTCCATTAATAAGCCCTATCTGTATATATGTATAACGCACACACATAACTGGTCCATTAATAAGCCCTATCTGTATATATGTATAGCGCGCACAGATAACTGGCCCATTAATAAGCCCTATCTGTATATATGTATAGCGCACACACATAACTGGTCAATTAATAAGCCCTATCTGTATATATGTATTATGCACACACATAACTGGCCCATTAATAAGCCCTATCTGTATATATGTATAGCGCGCACAGATAACTGGCCCATTAATAAGCCCTATCTGTATATATGTATAGTGCACACACATAACTGGCCCATTAATAAGCCCTATCAGTAGATATGTATAGCACGCACATAACTGGCCCATTAATAAGCCCTATCTGTATATATGTATAGCGCGCACAGATAACTGGCCCATTAATAAGCCCTATCTGTATATATGTATAGTGCACGCACATAACTGGCCCATTAATAAGCCCTATCTGTATATATGTATAGCGCACACACATAACTGGCCCATTAATAAGCCCTATCTGTATATATGTATAGCGCGCACAGATAACTGGCCCATTAATAAGCTCTATCAGTATATATGTATAGTGAACGCACATAACTGGCCCATGAATAAGCCCTATCTGTATATATGTATAGCGCACACACATAACTGGCCCATTAATAAGCCCTATCTGTATATATGTATAGCGCACACACATAACTGGCCCATTAATAAGCCCTATCTGTATATATGTATAGTGCACACAAATAACTGGCCCATTAATAAGCCCTATCTGTATATATGTATAGCGCACACACATAACTGACCCATTAATAAGCCCTATCTGTATATATGTATAGCGCACACACATAACTGGTCAATTAATAAGCCCTATCTGTATATATGTATTATGCACACACATAACTGGCCCATTAATAAGCCCTATCTGTATATATGTATAGCGCGCACAGATAACTGGCCCATTAATAAGCCCTATCTGTATATATGTATAGTGCACACACATAACTGGCCCAATAATAAGCCCTATCAGTAGATATGTATAGCACGCACATAACTGGCCCATTAATAAGCCCTATCTGTATATATGTATAGCGCGCACAGATAACTGGCCCATTAATAAGCCCTATCTGTATATATGTATAGTGCACGCACATAACTGGCCCATTAATAAGCCCTATCTGTATATATGTATAGCGCACACACATAACTGGCCCATTAATAAGCCCTATCTGTATATATGTATAGCGCGCACAGATAACTGGCCCATTAATAAGCCCTATCTGTTTATATGTATAGCGCACACACATAACTGGCCCATTAATAAGCCCTATCTGTATATATGTATAGTGCACGCACATAACTGGCCCATTAATAAGCCCTATCTGTATATATGTATAGCGCACACACATAACTGGCCCATTAATAAGCCCTATCTGTATATATGTATAGTGCACACACATAACTGGTCCATTAATAAGCCCTATCTGTATATATGTATAGTGTACACTAGGGGTGTGCAATGGCCACTTTTCGTGTTTTGTGTTTTGGTTTTGGATCTGGATCTTTCTTCGTGTTTTGGATCTGGATTGGTTTTGCCAAAACCACCCTTCCGTGTTTTGGGTTCTGGGTTTTGTGTTTTGGATCTGTATTTTTTTTAAAAAAAGCATAAAAACAGCTAAAATCACAGAATGTGTTGGTTTTTCTGCTCCTATGCTATTATTAACCTCAATAACCTTAATTTCCACAAATTTCCAGTCTATTCTGAACACCTCACAATAGTGTTTTTATGTCCAAAAGACTGCACCGAGGTAGCTGGATGACTATGCTAAGCGACACGAGTGGGCGGCACAAACACGCGACCCATCTAGGAGTGATACTGCAGTGGCAGACAGGATGGCAGTTTGAAAAACTAGGCCCCAAACTGTACATAATGCAAAGAAAAAAAAGAGGTGCAAGATGGAATTGTCTTTGGGCCCTCTCACCCACCCTTATGTTGTATAAACAGGACATGCACACTTTAACAAAGCAATCATTTCAGCGCCAGAGTCTGCCACACAACTGTGGCTGAAATGATTGGTTCGTTTGGGCCCCCACAAAACAAGCTGGCAATTAATCTGTCCCTGCACAAACTGGCTCTACGGAGGCAAGATGTCCTCATCCTCCTCATCCACCGATTCCTCACCCTCTTCAGTGTTGTGTACATCCTCATCCTCACAGAGTATTAACTCGTCCCCACTGGAATCCACCACCACAGGTCCCTCTGTACGTTCTCGAGGCTGGTCTCCCTGGAAGAGTTGATAATTCATTTTTATGAACATCATCTTCTCCACATTTTGTGGAAGCAACCTCCTACGCCTTTCGCTGACAAGGTTCCCGGCTGCACTAAACACTCTTTCGAAGTACACACTGGAGGGGGGGCAACTCAGGTAAAATAGAGCCAGTTTGTACAGGGGCCTCCAAATTGCCTCTTTTTCCTGCCAGTACAGGTATGGACTGTCTGACATGCCTACTTGGATGCTGTCACCGATGTAATCCTCCACCATTCTGTCAATGGTGACAGTATCATATGTAGTGACAGTAGACATGTCAGAAATTGTTGCCAGGTCCTTCAGTCCGGACCAGATGTCCAAACTTGGTCCTGCCTGCCCTGCATCACCGCCAGCGGGTTGCTTAGGATACCTAAGTTTTTTCCTGGCAGCCCCAGTTGCGGGAGAAAATGAAGGAGCTGTTGACGTGTCACGTTCCGCTTCAGCTGACAGTGTGTTCACCAGCAGGTCTTTGCACCTCTGCAGGCTTGTGTCGGCCAGAAAGAGAGACACCACATAGGCTTTAAACCTAGGATCGAGCACGGTGGCCAAAATGTAGTGGTCTGATTTCAACAGATTGACCACCCTGGAATCCTGGCAAAGCGAATGAAGGGCTTCATCAACAAGTCTCACATGCCGAGCGGAATCGCTCCATCTTAGCTCCTCCTTCACTTTCTCCAGCTGCTTCTGCAAAAGCCTGATGAGGGGAATGACCTGACTCAAGCTGGCAGTGTCTGAACTGACTTCACGTGTGGCAAGTTCGAAGAGCTGGAGAACCTTGCACAACACGGAAATCATTCTCCACTGCGCTTGAGTCAGGTGCATACCCCCTCCTTTGCCTATGTCATAGGTGGATGTATAGGCTTGAATGGCCTTTTGCTGCTCCTCCATCCTCTGAAGCATATAGAGGGTTGAGTTCCACCGCGTCACAACCTCTTGCTTCAGGTGATGGCGGGGCAGGTTCAAGAGTGTTTGCTGGCGCTCCAGTCTTCGGCACGCAGTCGCTGAATGGTGAAAGTGGACAGAAATTTTTCGGGCCACCCAAAGTGTCTCCTGAACGCCCCTGTCGCTTTTCAGAAAATTCTGCACCACCAAGTTTATTGTGTGAGCAAAACATGGGACGTGCTGAAATTTGCCCAGATGTAATGCCCGCACAATATTTTTGGCGTTGTCAGATATCACAAATCCCCAGGAGAGTCTAAGTGGGGTAAGCCACTGGGCGATGATTTCCCTCAGTTTCTCTAAGAGGTTGTCGGCGGTGTGCCTCTTACTAAAACCGGTGATACACAGCGTAGCCTGCCTTGTAACGAGCTGGCGTTTCTGAGATGCTGCTACTGGTGACGCTGCTGCTGCGTAAGGTGATACATCTACCCAGTGGGCTGTCACAGTCATATAGTCCTTAGTCTGCCCTGTTCCATTTGTCCACATGTCCGTGGTTAAGTGGACATTGGGTACAACGGCATTTTTCAGGACACTGAGGACACTTTTTCTGACGTTTCTGTACAGTCTCGGTATCGCCTGCCTAGTGAAGTGGAATCTAGACGGGATTTGGAACCGGGGACACACTACCTCCATCAATTGTTTAAATCCCACTGCACTAATGGCGGATACCGGACGCACATCTAACACCAACATAGCAGTCAAGGCCTCAGTTATACGTTTTGCTTCAGGATGACTGCTGTCGTACTTCATCCTCCTCGCTACGGACTGTTGGAGGGTCAATTGTTTAGTAAAAGTAGTGGTGTTCCTACTTCCTCTCTGGGATGATGAACGACTCCCAGCAGCAGCAACAGCAGCAGCGGCAGCAGGAGGCGTAGCAATGCAGGATCCTCCGGAGGAATCCCGGATAGGAGAGTCAGTCATGCCAGTGACATGGCCTGCAGGACTACTTCCGATCCTGACTAAGGAGGAAATTGATGAGGAGGGAGCTGACGGTGTGGTTTGCAGGCGCTTGGATACAACAGGACAACGGTATTTAGGTGTCCCTGGACTGCTTACGGTCTTAGCCAAAGTTTCTGAACTTGACAGTAACTTTTTATGTACGCGCTGCAGGTGCCGTATAAGGGAGAATGTTCCTAGGTGGTTAACGTCCCCACCCCTACTTATTCCACCTTTACATATGGTACATATGGCAAGACAGTTGTTGTCCGGATTTGGATAGAAATATTGCCAGACCAAAGAGGTTGAATGTTTGGTCTTCTGCCCAGGCATGACCGTGATGGGCTTTTTCATCCCACGGACAACAACTGTCTCCCCCGGAGCCTGATTTAAACAAACCACATCACCATCAGAATCCTCCTCGCCAACTTCCTCCTCAGCGCCAGCTACACCAGTATCCTCATCCTGTTGTACTTCAACAGTGACATCTTCAATTTGCATATCAGCAAGTGGACTGTGGGTGCTCCTTTCAGCACTTGCAGGGGGCGTGCAAATGGTGGAAAGAGCCACCTCTTCCCGTCCAGTGCTGGGAAGGACAGCACACTTGGTCTCTCCTTGGGGATTTGTGATATCTTCTTAGAAAGCACAGTTCTTCGCTGTGCTTTTGCTAGCTTAACTCGTTTGATTTTTTTAGTGGGAGGAGAGCTTCCATCGTCATGTGAAGCTGAACCACTAGTCATGAACATAGGGAAAGACCTTAGCCATTCCTTGCCACTCCGTGTCGTAAATGGCATATTAGCAAGTTTACGTTTCTCTTCAGATGATTTAAATGTTTTTTTCAAGATCATTTTCCTGAACTTTGTCATTTGGGATTGTATGTGCCCTCTACTATGACATTGGGCATCGGCCTTGGCAGACGACGCTGATGGCATGTTATCGTCTATGTCATGACTAGTGGCAGCAGCTTCAGCACTAGGAGGAAGTGGTTCTTGATCTTTCCCTATTTTATTTTTATCGGAGAAAGTTTGGTCCTCCATTTATGTTATATTGATAATACGTGCGGCTAAGGCGCACACAAACACAGAAAATAATATTTTATTTTGTTTGGACTGCCCTTTGGGGGTTACAGCACCCTTTAGCGGTCAATCTAGCCGGCCTTTTACTTATGGGACACAGGCGCACGCTTGGCACCACTTTGTTGATGCACGTGCGGCTACTGCGCACACAATTCACAAACACAAAAAAATATATTTTTTTATTTTGTTTGGAGTGCCCTTTGGGGGTTACAGCACCTTTTAATGGACAAGCCAGCTGGCCTTTTACTTATGGGACACAGGCGCACGCTTGGCGCTGCTCCTTCGTTGATGCACGTGCAGCCACAGTGCACACAATTCACAAACACAGAAAAATCTATATTTTTATTTTGTTTGGAGTGCCCTTTGGGGGTTACAGCACCCTTTAACAGACAAGCCAGCCGGCCTTTTACTTATGGGACACAGGCGCACGCTTGGCGCTGCTCCTTCGTTGATGCACGTGCAGCCACAGTGCACACAATTCACAAACACAGAAAAATATATTTTTTTATTTTGTTTGGAGTGCCCTTTGGGGGTTACAGCACCCTTTAACGGACAAGCCAGCCGGCCTTTTACTTATGGGACACAGGCGTACGCTTGGCGCTGCTCTTTGTTGATGCACGTGCAGCCACAGTGCACACAATTCACAAACACAGAAAAATATATATCTTTTTATTTTGTTTGGAGTGCCCTTTGGGGGTTACAGCACCCTTTAACGGACAAGCCAGCCGGCCTTTTACTTATGGGACACAGGCGCACGCTTGGCACTACTTTGTTGATGCACGTGCGGCTACTGCGCACACAATTCACAAACACAGAAAATATTTTTTTATTTTGTTTGGAGTGTACTTTGGGGGTTACAGCACGCTTTAGTGGTCAATCCAGCTGGCCCTTTATTTATGGGACACAGGCGCACGCTTGGCACTACTTTGTTGATGCACGTGCGGCTACTGCGCACACAATTCACAAACACAAAAAAATATATTTTTTTACTTTGTTTGGAGTGCCCTTTGGGGGTTACAGCACCCTTTAACGGACAAGCCAGCCGGCATTTTACTTATGGGACACAGGCGCACGCTTGGCGCTGCTCCTTAGTTGATGCATGTGCAGCCACAGTGCACAAAATTCACAAACACAGAAAAAATATTTTTTTTTAGCACTTGGGGGGAGCACCCCTGATGGACAGAGCATCCCCTGGACAATACTACAGCACCCCTTTAGGACTGGGACACTGCACAGGACTTTGGAGTGGACACAGCCCCTATGGACAACTGACTGCACAACACAGTTCAGCCAGCCCCTATGGACTTTGAAGTAGTGGACACAGCCCCTATGGACAACAGCAGCACAGCACAACACTACACTGCACTACACTACAACACTACACTACACAGCCCTGCCAGCCCTAACTCCCACCCTCCCTCTTCACTGTCCACAGCCGAGTGAGAAAATGGCGCCGACGCGGGTACCTTATATAGGATCCAAAACCTGCGAGACCCAGAAGGCGGGATGATGACGTTTTGCCTCGATTTCAGATCCGAGTCAGGCGGAAAAAGTCGAGCCTGACTCGGATCGGCCTCGGATCGGGGGGGCTCGGGGGGTTCGGATTTCAGAAATCCGAACCCGCTCACCCCTAGTATACACACATCACTGGCCCATTAATAAGCTCTATCTGTATATATGTATAGCGCACACACATAACTGGTCCATTAATAAGCCCTATCTGTATATATGTATAGTGTACACACATAACTGGCCAATTAAAAAGCTCTATCTGTATATATGTATAGCGCACACACATAACTGGTCCATTAATAAGCCCTATCTGTATATATGTATAACGCACACACATAACTAGCCCATTAATAAGCCCTATCTGTATGTATGTATAGCACACGCCCATAACTGGCCTATTAATAAGCCCTATCTGAATATATGTATAGCGCACACATCACTGGCCCATTAATAAGCCCTATCTGTATATATGTATAGTGCACACACATCACTAGCCCATTAATAAGCCCTATCGGTATGTATGTATAGCACACGCCCATAACTGGCCTATTAATAAGCCCTATCTGTATATATGTACAGATGTGCCCAGCTAGTTTATTGCTCATAGCGTGCCATTCAGGCCTCTGTGTCGCGCAATGGAACATTACATGATGGCTGGACTTTGGCGTACCGTGGTATTCTTCAAGGAAGGATATGCTACGGCATGTAATACAGCGCTTAACCGCTGGGTGGCGAGTGCTCCACTGTTGTAATTTGTAATGAATACCATACTGTTATTTAGATGGATATCACATTCACGCACTGTATAGTATTTGCATGTTCACACAACCAATCTTTTTAATACCACATAAGCTCTTATAACCAATACTGTAGATTAATTAGATGCATGCACAGCTTTTAATGAGATGGGATGAATTATTCTCTAATGGTGGGGTACTGTGTATATACTGTGTGTACTATTAAAATATTTTGAAAGGAAGACACATTTTTTTATTATTAAAAACAGCAGCGGGTGAGTGGAGTGCACAAGGATGAGCCCGCTATGTGCTGTACTTAATATAGCTGGCTTGTGGGCTAGAGGTTAGGTGATCGCTTTGCAACAGTTCTTGTCCTGGGTTTGAGTCCTGGAAAATAATATATTTTTATTTTTTGCCACTGTCGGATCTGGACACTGTAATGAAACTAGTAGTGGGCTGTTTAAAAGTAAGGCATTACAAACTGATTGTGCATTTAAAACTGCAAACTTGCGCCAAAGCTGGCATGTCAGTGCTGTGGTGGCTGTCAGCTCTGAGGGGTTACAATGGGATCTCTGGCACATGCCCAGTGGAGCCCCTCCATATGTCATGTAGCGCTATGCCATGGCGTATGGAAGATCAGAGCACTGCATGCCCAGTGGATCGGGAGTCACACAACGACAGTAGGATGGCTGTATTACAGTACATACTGACTGTGCGGTTGAAGTTGCACACTTGCGCCATTGTCAGCACTGTCCCAGACTTCGACACTATAGTGATTTCATGACTTCAGAAACTGGTAGTGAGTGGGCTCTGTTTGAGAAAGAGGTCTATGTATTACAAGCTGAGTGTGCTTTTAAACCGCAAACTTGCACCAATGTTGGCACGTCAGCGCTGTGGTGGCTGTCAGCTCCGAGGGGTTACAATGGGATCTTTGGCGCATGCCCAGTGGAGTCATTGCAATGGGATCTCTGGCGCATGCCCAGTGGAGCCGCTCCGTAGCTGTGGCGTAAGGAGGCTCATACAGTAGTAAAGCGAATGCCCAGTGGGTCAGGAGCCACACACAGTGCATCAGGTCCCTTCCTCCAAAGCAAACAAGAGACTTTCATTACCATAATGAAGGACGCTCTGTTAGCCATTTCCTGTAAGCAGCCAGCTCTGCCCTTGTGTCCTGAAAAGGCTACAAATGGTGACCATTGCCAAGGACACCATCCCCCATCTGCTAGGACAACTAAAGTGCCCTATGAATGTGTCTGTACTATATATTAAAAACTGACTGTGCGTTTTAAAGTCACAAAAAAAAAATGCCCTTCAGACCTGCGAGCAGCCTCCGGCAGCGAGCGGGTCTGAATCAGGGCCGCTGTATAGTAAAATGGCTACCAGAGAGCGCCGTTTTACCTCAGGTGAGCTTCTTCTACTTGTGAAGTGGAGAGATAGACCTCTCTCCAACAACCAAGAGAAGAAGCTCGCCTACAGGAGTGCGAGGAGGGAAATACTGGCCAGATTTGCCCATTGCCAAGGACACCATCCCCCATCTGCTAGAACAACTAATGTGCCACTATGAATGTGTCTGTACTATATATTTAAAACTGACTGTGCATTTTAAAGTGCACACTTGCAGCGACGTTGCTGTATTATGTAGAATACAATGTCTAGTGCATTGTGGTTTCATGTAAAATGTAGTTGGGTGGCACAGAGTAGCATAGAAATGGCAGGTGGTGGGAAGTTGAGAAGAGTCTACTTGCTTAAGAATATTGAACTTCAATTGCTCGATATTTATGCAATGCTGTGTGTGCGTTGATACCTGTATGTATTGGTATAAATGACAGAATTCACACACCACCAAGTGATTTCTGTTTAATCCTGTAGTGAAGATGTAAAAAAAAAAAATCATAATAAAAAACATTTTTTTTTTACTCTACCAGGATTTGAACCCAGGATGCCCACACTGCCTTGCATTCTCCTAACCACTACACTACAGACACCTGCCATACCAAGAACTGCACCTGTCATGTGTGTGATGAATGAGCGTCGTGCATCTTGTGTGCGTCATGCATCTTATAGTGGTAGATATGGGCCTGATTCAGAGAGACCAGAGAGTGCTGTTTTACCTCAGGTGAGCTTCTTCTACTTGTAAAGTGGAGAGATAGACCTCTCTCCAACAACCAAGAGAAGAAGCTCGCCTACAGGAGTGCGAGGAGGGAAATACTGGCCAGATTTGGCCGGCGGCGGACCATCAAGGCCCTACAATGCCGCTGGTCGGACTTAGGCCCTGATTCAGAGCCGGACGCTCTGACAGAGCGCTCGCTCTGAATCAGGGCCGTCCCTGCTCCTTTTTTGAGCAGCCTCCTGGCCGCTCGCATAGCTGTGGGTGACCACCCACAGCTATAGCGAGCGCCCAAAATGATGGTCGCGATGGTCAAGACCATCGCGACCATAGGGCTTGCCATGAGACCCTGCGGTAGGGTCTCGCTGCCGCAAGCCCAGGAGTGCTTTTGGCTCTATCAGAGCCAAAAGCACTCCCACTGTCAATCACCATCGACAGCATGCCCCCTTTGGTGCAAGACCCTTAACGACGGCTTGGCCGTCGTTATTCGGGTCTCGTGCATGCGCCCGACAGATGCACTTGGGCACCATCAACCCGCTTGCGAGCGATCAGCGCTCGCGAGCGGGTCAGAATCAGGCCCTTAGGGGGTCATTCAGACCCGCTCGCGAGCGGCAGTATGGTTGCAAGCGGGTCAATGTTCCCCACTGCGCATGCACACGACGGAGGGAGCTCCATCGTGCGCATGTGCGAGACCTGGCGAGCGACGGGCTTTCCATCGTTCCGGGTCTCGCACCAAAGGGGGCGTGCTGTCGATGTTGATTGACAGCACGCCCCCTTTGGTGGGCGTGCCTGCCAGACGGAGGCGTTCCTAACGCCTACCGTCTGAAGCCGGCCCCACTGACATCACTAGTGATGTCAGTGGGAGTGATTTTGGCTCTGATAGAGCCAAAATCACTCCAGGGCTTGTGGCAGGGAGACCCTACCGCAGGGTCTCCGTCGCAGTCCGATGGTCGCGATGGTCAAGACCGTCGTGACCATCTTTTTGGCCGCTCGCATATGCTGTGGGTGGTCATCCACAGCTATACGAGAGTCCAGGAGGACGCTCCATTTTCATGGAGGAGGGCCCTGATTCAGAGCGAGCGTTCTGCTCAGAGGGTTCAGCTCTGAATCAGGGCCTTAATTCTCAGGGATGCGCCTTGGCTCCAGAGGATCAGGAGGTGCCTCCTAATTAGTAAGTACAGTATTGCTGTACAATTACAGTAATTACAGAATATAGTACAGTAACAAATACAATGCACTACTGTGACATACACTGTACTTTAGGGTGTTTGATATCTGACAGTGACTGACAGTTGTTACCTTGCACTTGTGTGAACGACAGAGATTTGATTGGCAGGGTCATTAGGTCGACATGGACTAAAGGGCGACACACTATTACTTGGCAGGGCTTGTTTGTATAGTAAACCTACAGTAACAAAAGGCAAGTTGACCCACCATACTGGGTGTGTGCCAATATTGACTGTATTTGGTCGGCCAAAATAATTTGCCAACATTTCATCCATTGTTATCTATTGCCATGTTGGCAAATACTGTGTGTAAATGCCATGGTGTGCCTATAGCCTCCAAGGTACGCTAAAGGCAGCATGGTGGCAATCCTGGCACCCTGCAAGGCAAAAGCACAGCTCGTAGGGTTGCGATAGTGCTGCCCACAGAGCCTCTGTGTCAGGTAGCACCAGTTGGACATACAGTGCCCAGGGCCGTAACTAGGGTAGTGCGACCTGTTCCATGGCACAGGGCACCGCAGGGCAGGGGGCGCAGTTTGGGCCTGTCAATTTTCCTGTTTGTTATCATTTTCACTAGTAGCTTCCACTTATTTTATCCCCAGCATCTCCTGGCCTCCCCTATCTCTTCCCTGGCCCTTCCCCATGAGGCCATGGCCCTTTTTCGGGTGTGTTATCACCCTATTTAAAAAATAGGGGGATGCCAATGCTCTTTCTGGCACACGGCACCAATAAGTCTAGAAAGGGCTCTGACAGTACCTTCTGTAATTACACTGTTTTTTGTTTGTTTTCTACCATACTGTACCAGCTTCACAGACTAGTTTTTGTACTACAGTACTGTATACTGTATTTGTTTGTGTTGTTATTCAGGTAGAGACTTTTCGTACAGTTGGGTTTTTGGTATAGTCCAATTGTTTACAATCAAACTTTACTGTATAGTACTGTACATTACAGTGTTTTTTTTTGCACAGGAACAGAAAGGTGGCTTTTTCATGAGGCCGTAGCTGCCTTCAGGCGCCCTACAATGCTTCGTAAGTACTGTACTGTATGTTTCGGTGACTTTAGGCTCTATTTATTAACATTATTTTGACTAAAATAAAGTGAAAAAGGGTGTTTTCACACCCTTTTCACATTATTTTAGTAACACCTATAGTTATTACAGGGCAATTGGAGTAGAATTCGTAAAATTCTACTCATCCCCTAAGTATCACTTATTTCTAGTAATCAGATCGCATTTCCTATAATTGTAATGGGAAATATGATCCGACCAGTTACTAAAAATAAAATGTGAAAAAATATCGGGGGGGGGGGTAGCAGCGGCGACGGGTCGGCGCATGCGCGGGCACTTAATCATGGTATTTTTTGCAAAAATGCCGTGATAAGGCTCCGAAGGGGATTTGCAGGGACAGAGCTTTATCGCAAGCTCTGTCCCTGTAAGGGATTTGTAGTAAATCCCTGTGATATTGCCTGAATTCGCAATGCGTATTCACTCGGTAATATCATACTACAATCTGCATTCAATATGTGGATTGTAGTAAATAGAGCCCTTTGACTTATACTGCCAAAAAAGTGTAATACAGTAGTTCGCTTAGGCATACCTCCCAACTGTCCCGCATTCAGCGGGACAGTCCCGTTTTTATGGGGCTGTCCCACCCGCGGGCCACAGTACCTCGCGGTGGGGGGGGAGTTGGGGGAAGCATACACCGCTACTCTGCATAGCAGAGCAGCGTGTATGCAGAGCAAGAATAGACACTGTGCTCATGCGCACAGCTTCTATTCACAGTACAGAGGGTAGCCCGGTTGCAGGCCAGCATCTGGGAGATGCTGGGCACGCCTCTTAGTGATGAAAACAGGTTGTGCCGATAGACCACGCCCCTTTACAGACAAGCCACAACCCTTTTCGGAAGCTCGTGCGGATGTCCCGGGCGACAATAATCAAATCTTGGGAGGTATGGCTTAGGCTCCATTTACAGTATTGACATTTGTTAAATTCTTCTGTGTCAAAATTACATTATGTTTTTTTTTCACAAATCAGCCCCACCACCGCCGCCCTTCCAGGCCTCAGCCCCCCACCTCCCAGGAGCCTGCACTCGGGCCCAGCCACCTTGCCAGGCCGCGTAAACACTGTACTGTACACTACATTGTCTTCTACAGTATCTCTCTCCTTTTTTTCCTTTTCATAGTGTCTCTCTCTCTCTCTCTCTCTCTCTCCTGTACTCCAAAGACGCATCTCCAATGACAGTTGGAAGCTGATTGGCTGGCACCTTATCACTTTCTTATCACTTTTCACTCTGTCTCGTAACACTGCTTAGTAAATTGACCCCCAATTCTTTCTGTACTGTACTTGTTTTCTTTTTTTAATTTCCAGTACTGTACAGTATGTTTCGGTGACCTGTATTAAGGGGCTTACACAGCAGACGATTTGCATGAACGATAATATGGTTCAATGATATATTGTTCATATCGTCTAGTGTGTATACAGTAAATCACCAAGGATGCATGGGCATGCTCCCCCGAGGCATCAACGATATCCCCAGTGGCCTGTACATGCAGCCCAATCTGGGAATATTGTTAACGATGCCATGCTGGCGAATGCAGCATGGCCTACTATATCCTCCCACCCCTTCGTCTTTCCTCGCTGCCAGCATCAGCAAGTTTGCATAGAGTCACTTGACGATGCCGGCACCGCTGCCGGGCCCGTGGCGAACAATATCGGCTCATACACACCTGGTCTAGTGTCCAAGGGCCATACTGTACAGTAAGTGGATACTGTCAATAAAGTGTAACAATACTGTAGTAATAGTACTGTCAGGCTGAATTTATTGAAATTTTTCCACATTGTTTTGAGGCAAAATGACATGGGGTTTTTTTTTACCCACAGTGCCACAAATTGAAGGTCCTCAGCCCTCCCAGCCCGGGCCCAGTCGCCTTGCCAGGCCGCGTAAGTACAGTACTTTACACTACATTGTTTTCTATCACTCTCCTTTTTTTCCCTTGTCAGTCTCTCTCTCCTTCTCCTGTATTCCGGTGAAGTGTAATAGTACTGGCAAAAAAGTGTAATAGTACGGTTAGGCTCCATTTACAGTATTGACATTTGTTAAATTCTTCTGTGTCAAATTTACATTATGTTTTTTTTATCACAGATCACTGCCGCACTTCCAGGCCCCAGCCCCTCACCTACCAGGAGCCTGCACCCTGGCCCAGCTGCCTTGCCAGGCCGCATAAGTACTGTACTGTACACTACATTGTCTTCTATCTCTCTCTCCTTTTTTTCTTTTCACAGTGTCTCTCTCTCCTGTACTCCAAAGACGCATCTCCAACCTCTTCTCCTTACAAACTAATTCTTTCTGTACTGTACTTGTTTTCATTTTTTATTTTCCAGTACTGTACAGTATGTTTAGGTGACCTGTATTAAGGGGCTTACACACCAGATGATTTGCATGAACGATAACAATATGGTTCAATGATAAATTGTTCATATTGTCTAGTGTGTATGCAGTAAATCACCAAGGATGATTGCACGCGCTCCCTCGAGGCATCAACGATATCTCCAGTGGGCTGTACATGCAGCCCAATCTTGGGATATTGTTAACGATGCCATGCTGGCGAATGCAGCATGGCCTACCTTCCCACCCCCTCATCTTTCCTCACTGCCGGCATCAGCAAGTGTGCAGAGTCACTTGACGACGCCGGCACCGCTGCCGGGCCCGTGGAAAACAATATCGGCTCATACACACCTGGTCTAGTGTCCAAGGGCCTTACTGTACAGTAAGTAGATACTGTCAATAAAGTGTAATAATACTGTAGTACAGTAATAGTACTGTCAGGCTGAATTTATTGACATTTTTCCACATTGTTTTGAGGCAAAATGACATGGGGGTTTTTTTTACCCACAGTGCCACAAATTGAAGGGCCTCAGCCCTCCCAGCCCTGGCCCAGTCGCCTTGCCAGGCCGCATAAGTACAGTACTTTACACTACATTGTTTTCTATCTCTCTCCTTCTCCTGTATTCCGGAGAAGTGTAATAGTACTGGCAAAAAAGTGTAATAGTACGGTTAGGCTCCATTTACAGTATTGACATTTGTTAAATTCTTCTGTCTCAAATTTACATTATGTTTTTTTTTATCACAGATCACTGCCGCACTTCCAGGCCCCAGCCCCTCACCTACCAGGAGCCTGCACCCTGGCCCAGCCACCTTGCCAGGCCGCTTAAGTACTGTACTGTACACTACATTGTCTTCTATCTCTCTCCTTTTTTTCTTTTCACAGTGTCTCTCTCTCCTGTACTCCAAAGACGCATCTCCAACCTCTTCTCCTTACAAAGTAATTCTTTCTGAACTGTACTTGTTTTCATTTTTTATTTTCCAGTACTGTACAGTATGTTTCGGTGACCTGTATTAAGAGGCTTACACACCAGACGATTTGCATGAACGATAACAATATGGTTCAATGATATATTGTTCATATTGTCTAGTGTGTATGCAGTAAATCACCAAGGATGATTGCACGCGCTCCCTCGAGGCATCAACGATATCTCCAGTGGGCTGTACATGCAGCCCAATCTTGGGATATTGTTAACGATGCCATGCTGGCGAATGCAGCATGGCCTACCTTCCCACCCCCTCATCTTTCCTCACTGCCGGCATCAGCAAGTGTGCAGAGTCACTTGACGACGCCGGCACCGCTGCCGGGCCCGTAGAAAACAATATCGGCTCATACACACCTGGTCTAGTGTCCATGGGCCTTACTGTACAGTAAGTAGATACTGTCAATAAAGTGTAATAATACTGTAGTAATAGTACTGTCAGGCTGAATTTATTTACATTTTTCCACATTGTTTTGAGGCAAAATGACAAATTGAAGGGCCTCAGCCCTCCCAGCCTGGGCCCAGTCGCCTTGCCAGGTCGCGCAAGTACAGTACTGTACACTACATTGTTTTCTTTCTCTCTCCTTTTTTCCTTTACAGTGTCTCTCTCTCTTTCTCTCTCCTGTACTCCAAAGACGCATCTCCATACACATTAATTCTTTCTGTCCTTGTGTGTTTTTTTTATTTTTTAGGTAACAATCTATGGGCATGACTCAGAGACGTTCGCTAATGCCATCGCAGCTGCTGTGCAATAATATGAAAATGATGCAGACGCCGGGATATGTATTGGGATGTCCACAGACGACTTTGCAAATCCAGGTATCTATGTACAAAGAGGCGCAGCATCATTTGCAGATGCCTCCATGTTAGCGGTTCTCAGTATATATATATATATATATATATATAAATATATACATACATATATATATATATATATATATACATACATAAACACACATATATATACTGTATATATTATATATATATTTATATATATACATACAGAAGATTGCAGTTTATAGGCGGCACTCGCAGCTGTGCAATCAGTGAAAAGTCGGAGATCCCGCTCCCCTCAAGTTCAACGTTTCAAATTTATTTAACATTTTTCATCAGGAACAATAAAAACAAACAAAATCTTACCTTAAATACATGTGCTAATCACCCACCAGACCATGTGCACCCGTCACCGCTTGTGTCCGGACTTCCGCTGACGTCACTGAATGCGTGCTATGTCGCGACGCGTCTGACGTCAGAAGCCGGAGAGGTTGCTTGGCAACACAAGCGTGTGTGTATCCAACACCATGGTAACGGCGTAGGACCCTCACACAGAGCTTACAAGAGACTGGCTGTAAAATAACATAAAACAATAAGGAAAAGTGGCTGTATCAACATGCTAGTTAAAACATGCAGATAAAAGAACACAATTAAGTCTGTCTACCTAGGCACGATGTCTATAATGGGCGAATTACAAGAAACATGACAAAGAGAGATATTCATTTAGGCCAAATGGTCTGACCGTATTAAGGTCATAGATCCACTGAGCCTCTTTTTGTAATAAACCCTTAGCGCGGTCTCCTCCCCTAACATCAACTGGCACAAAATCAATCATCTTGTATTTTAAACAGGCAAGACTATGCTTGCAGTCATTAAAATTATGGGCCACAGGTTGTTCTGTAGTCCTGCCCTAAAGAGCCAAGCGGATAGCGCTCCAATGAAGCGCCACTCGCTCATTAAATTTCCTAGTGGTTTTTCCTATATAATATAGACCACATATACACCTGATAAAGTAAATTACAAACTGACTACTGCAAAATAATCTATATTTTATCTTGTATTCTTTACCAGAATGGGGATGATGAAAGGTATCCCCTACTTCTAGATAGCTACATGTGGTGCAGCCTAAACACCTATAGTTCCCATATTTGCGGGACAAAAACATAGTCCTTAATACTTTTGCCTCGTTTGTAACACGATACCAATCTATTGTCTTTCAATAATGGTAATGTAGTATCCATATTGATCAATGGCCCAAATTTCTTGGCAGTTCTAGTAATCCTATCACTTGCTGTATAAAATTGGTTAATAAAAATCATGTTCTTGTCCACGTATTTTGACTCTGATTTGCGTAAGGTGTCCTTCCTGGGAATAGCTAATGCTTTGTTCTTCACTTCCGTTAGCAGTCTTTTAGAGTATCCTCTCTGTAAACATTTTTTAAAAGTGATATCCATCTGCAACCTTTCCTCCTCCTCATCAGAGCAGATGCGATGCACTCTCAGGAACTGGGGGAATGGCAATCCTCTTTTTAGGGGTGCAGGATGGTAACTAGAGGATAATACCGTATATACTCGAGTATAAGCCCAGTTTTTCAGCCGCGTTGGAGATCCTACATCCCCCGTACATCACTGCTGCATCAACACACCATTGGTGCTCATCACTAACCCCACGTATACGTGGGGCAGAACTGCAGCGCGGACCTCCGCATCACCCTAACCCACAGAGCAGTGACGGGCGCCCGTCCAGAGGACACCTGCGGGTTCGCAGGGTGTCATTAACCACAGGGCCCACACCGGAGAACATACCAACTTTGCACCGAACCAGGGACAGCAGACCTACCGGTAGGTACTATTACAACTAGGGGTGTGCACCGGCCACTTTTCGTGTTTTGTGTTTTGGTTTTGGATCTGGATCTTTCTGCGTGTTTTGGATCTGGATTGGTTTTGCCAAAACCACCCTTCCGTGTTTTGGGTTCTGGGTTTTGTGTTTTGGATCTGTATTTTTTTGAAAAAAAGCATAAAAACAGCTAAAATCACAGAATTTGTAGGTTTTTCTGCTCCTATGCTATTATTAACCTCAATAACCTTAATTTCCACTCATTTCCAGTCTATTCTGAACACCTCACACCTCACAATAGTGTTTTTATGTCCAAAAGGTTGCACCGAGGTAGCTGGATGACTATGCTAAGCGACACGAGTGGGCGGCACAAACACGTGACCCAACTAGGCGTGAAACTGCAGTGGCAGACAGGATGGCAGTTTGAAAAACTAGGCCCCAAACTGTACATAATGCAAAGAAAAAAAAGAGGTGCAAGATGGAATTGTCCTTGGGCCCTCCCACCCACCCTTATGTTGTATAAACAGGACATGCACACTTTAACAAAGCAATCATTTCAGCGCCAGGGTCTGCCACACAACTGTGGCTGAAATGATTGGTTCGTTTGGGCCCCCACAAAACAAGCTGGCAATTAATCTGTCCCTGCACAAACTGGCTCTACGGAGGCAAGATGTCATCCTCATCCTCCTCATCCACCGATTCCTCAACCTCTTCAGTGTGTACATCCTCATCCTCACAGAGTATTAATTCGTCCCCGCTGGAACCACAGGTCCCTCTGTACGTTCTGGAGGCTGGTCTCCCTGGAAGAGTTGATAATTCATTTTATGAACATCATCTTCTCCACATTTTGTGGAAGCAGCCTCCTACACCTTTCGCTGACAAGGTTCCCAGCTGCACTAAACACTCTTTCGGAGTACACACTGGAGGGGGGGCAACTCAGGTAAAATAGAGCCAGTTTGTACAGGGACCTCCAAATTGCTTCTTTTTCCTGCCAGTACAGGTACGGACTGTCTGACATGCCTACTTGGATGCTGTCACCGATGTAATCCTTTAACAGACAGACGCACGCTTGTCGCTGCTGCTTTGAGGATGCAAGTGCGGCTAAAGCCCACACAATTCACAAAGACAGAAAAAAAAAAAAGAATATTTTTATTGTTTGTGGAGCGCACTTTGAGGGTTACACCACCCTTTAACAGACAGACGCACGCTTGTCGCTGCTGCTTTAAGGATGCAGGTGCGGCTACAGCCCACACATTACACAAAGACAGAAAAAAAAAGAACAATATTTTAATTGTTTGTGTAGCACACTTTGAGGGTGTCACCACCCTTTAACAGACAGACGCACGCTTGTCGCTGCTGCTTTGAGGATGCAGGTGGAATCGAGACGGGATTTGGAACCAGGGACACACTACCTCCATCAATTGTCTAAATCCCACTGCACTAATGGCGGATACCGGACGCACGTCTAACACCAACATAGCAGTCAAGGCCTCAGTTATACGTTTTGCTTCAGGATGACTGCTGTCGTACTTCATCCTCATCGCTAGGGACTGTTGGAGGGTCAATTGTTTAGTAAAAGTAGTGATGTTCCTACTTCCTCTCTGGGATGATGAACAACTCCCAGCAGCAGCAATAGCACTAGGAGGAAGTGGTTCTTGATCTTTCCCTATTTTATTTTTATCGGAGAAAGTTTGGTCCTCCATTTATGTTATATTGATATATACGTGCGGCTAAAGCGCACACAAACACAGAAAATATTTTTTTATTTTTGCTGGAGAGTAGTGCACTTTGTGGGTTACACCACCCTTTAAGAAATGAGCCAGCCGGCTCTTTACTTATGGGACACAGGCGCACGCTTGGCGCTGCTCCTTTGTTGATGCACGTGCAGCCACAGTGCACACAAGTCACAAACACAGAAAATATATATTTTTTTGGTTTGGAGTGTACTTTGGGGGTTACAGCACCCTTTAACGGTCAAGCCAGCCGGTCCTTTACTTATGACACAGGCGCACGCTTGGCACTACTTTGTTGATGCACGTGCGGCTACTGCGCACACAATTCACAAACACAGAAAATATTTTTTTTTTTGGTTTGGACTGGAGTGTACTTTGGGGGTTACAGCACCCTTTAATGGTCAAGCCAGCCGGCCCTTTACTTATGACACAGGCGCACGCTTGGCACTACTTTGTTGATGCACGTGCAGCTACTGCGCACACAATTCACAAACACAGAAAATATATATTTTTTTGGTTTGGACTGGAGTGTACTTTGGGGGTTACAGCACCCTTTAACGGTCAAGCCAGCCGGCCCTTTACTTATGACACAGGCGCACACTTGGCATTACTTTGTTGATGCACGTGCGGCTACTGCGCACACAATTCACAAACACAGAAAATAACTTTTTTTTTTATTTGGACTGGAGTGTACTTTGGGGGTTACAGCACCCTTTAACGGTCAAGCCAGCCGGCCCTTTACTTATGACACAGGCGCACGCTTGGCACTACTTTGTTGATGCACGTGCGGCTACTGCGCACACAATTCACAAACACAGAAAATATATTATTTTTTTAGCACTTGGGGGGAGCACCCCTGATGGACAGAGCACCCCCTGGACAACACTACAGCACCCCTTTAGGACTGGGACACTGCACAGGACTTTGGAGTGGACACAGCCCCTATGGAGAACTGACTGCACAACACAGTCCAGCCAGCTCCTATGGACTTTGAAGTAGAGGACACAGCCCCTATTAACAACAGCAGCACAGCACAACACAGCCAGCCCCTATGGACTTTGAAGTAGTGGACAACAGCAGCACTACACTACCCTACACAGCCCAGCCAGCCCTTACTCCCACCCTCCCTCTTCACTGTCCACAGCCGAGTGAGAAAATGGCGCCGACGCGGGCACCTTATATAGGATCCAAAACACGCGAGACTCGGAAGGCGGGATGATGACGTTTTGCCTCGATTTCAGATCCGAGTCAGGCGGGAAAAGTCGAGCCTGACTCGGATTGGAATCGGATCGGGGGCGCTCGGGGGGGTTCGGATTTCAGAAATAAGACTGTAGACCATAGGTCCAGCAAAGGGGACGTGCAGAAGTAAGGGCCGCACGACAAGGAGCCCCCCTCAAAGGGTCCACCCACTCCCTGACCAGGATCACACGGAACCATCTGTCCATCCCCAACCCCACAAACGGAACCACCTGGGGAGCATTGTGCCTCACCTAATAAACAGGTTGGATTCAATTCACAGTGTCTGGCTCATCCTTTACACACCTCATACCAACCCACACTGTACTCATACACTGTTACACGCCACCCCCCCTCCCCAGTCGCCCTCCTCCCCCCTCCACCCCCCCTCCATACACACACACCAAGGAGCGCACGTGTACCTTTTCTCTTTCAGCATAAACCAACAGGATCCGGTACTCCTGTTCCACGTGTAGCACCACTTTATCCCCCACCCCACCTTTCCCCCCAGTCGCCCCCTCCTCCCCCACACATCCATTAGATTCACCCACCAGAGCCTGGAGCGCGGACCACTCTGCTTATTATACATAGGGAGACATTTTGAGCTCTTCCAGATATATAATATATAAAGTATAACTGATAACTAATTTGCACATTATTGTGGAATGACGTTATCATCAATGGTTAGCACCATTAATGGAAATACATAGACTAAGCAGCTGGCTCTCTCCCTGCCAGTATGGCAGTGTGACTTCTGTGATGTCACTGTGTGATCCATTATGACACGTGAGCAGGTATAAAGCACCAGAGCATACTGACATCAGTGGCATTTCTTCAGTTGAGGCACTTGTTGCTGAAGCTGTTTTGCCTTTCCAGAGCGAATTGCTGATAATTATTATATATAACTTTCAGTAGTTTATAACTGTGTTCAAGCACCATAACATTTGTGCTTTTCCTGAACTTTTTTATTTATTTATTTATTTCTATATTAACATCTGAATGAAATGAGTCGCAGAGAACTGAGAGTTCTTCTGGAGGACCAGAGACATTGGGCGAGGATACATGGAGATCTTGGTGAGTAAAATGTTTAGGGCAGTAAAACCAATCTAGATCAATCTGTGGGGCCTGTTAGCTGTACATTAGCCCCATATCCTACCTCACACTTTTTGTTATTTATTCTTACAAGTTTATACATAGGATATTTGGGGATACTGTTGGTAAATGAAACGATAGCACTGAAGAGTGACTTCACACCTAGAACAAGGCCATTTTAGAATAATCATTCAGTTGCTGGAGCCAAAGAGGGTATTGATGTCTTAATGACACAATATGATTTTTGCCTTGTGCTCTGCATGCGGGAAAAGAGGTTGAGGGATTTGTGTATGAGCAGCTAAACGGAGATGGCAACAGCTACTGTAGGTTGGCCCAAAGTTATATAGAGTTTCAGTGTTCACTAAGTCATTGTATCATCTAATTAGATTGTAACCTCTTATGGGCAGGGCCCTCGCAAACCCTCACTTTCTTGTGTGTATTTATTTTGTTTTCTGTGCACGCTGATTTATTTGTGTCCTGTTTTCCCCACTGTCTGGTGCTGTGGATCACTGTAGTGTCTTATAAATCCACAACAATTATAATCTGTAGAGCAGGTGTCCTATGAAGCAAAAGGAATTATCCCAAGTGTAGGAAGTTTCCAAATCGCCATGTCCCCAGCGGGTGATTTTATTATAAATACACAATTTGTTTTAATGCCTCCTAATAAATCGGCACAATAGGGGGCTGACTGGACACTGGAAATGGGACTATACCACTGTAATCACAGTTGGGAGGTATGGGGTCAGGATAATGTCTATGTATTACTGGATGATTCCGTCAATGCAGAGTTGGCCACAAAATTAGTGCATTTTGGGGGTCAAAAAAGTGTACACAACACCTGAGTATATGCAGAAATATGCAATAAAGTCCACCAGCCTTTGCCAATTCAGCACATTCCCTAGGGAATTGGGCAAGCCAAACCTCTCCCCCTCACCAGGAGAAACCAGCCCCGTGCTGATGGCATTAGGACCCTTCCCAAACACCCCTGAATGGTAGTAAGCCATCATGCCTAAACTGTTGGGCATGCTGGGGCTCCTCATATTTCTTCCATGCTTTTGTGTATAACTCATACAGTAGGTGATGCTAGACTTGCATGACAGTCTGTAACTTTGTGCCTCTAATCAAACAGAGTGGCTTCACTCTGACTGGTTAGAGCGTGAGAAAAGCCAATCTGATTGGTTAGAAGTACATATAATGTACAATTATACAATATACTACTTTCATACATTTTATCAAAAAGGAGGAACCCCCTAACCCTTCCCTGGATCTAGGTGAGCAATAATGTGGCAGAAAAGGAATGTGTTGGGGAGTATTTAGTTAACCATTTAACTGATGGTAACTTAAAAAAAAAAGTATTATAAATCAGAATTTCTTATTTAGGTTAATAAATACTCATATCTATTAAACACTTTTTTTTTTTTCAACATTTTAGTAAAATTATATGTATTATCCTCCCACCCCTGTAGCATTTTCCTATCACCCTTGTAGAAGGTGACCAAAATATATCATCAACACCCCCCCGTAGTGTCAATGGCCCTGTAGCATTATATCCCCATCACTCTTGTAACATGAACCCGCACGCCTCATTGTACGTAGAACTGCATTGTACCATTACCCCCCTCCCTCCCCCCACAATAATAGGTCCCCCAAAACATATATGGCTTTAAGTGGGCCCCCCTAGTAACCATAGATGTCCCCTCACTCTTTACCCCCTCCACCTCTCATATATGCAGATGGCAGTGGAGCCTCTGTGAGATGGGACCAATCAGTCCCCATACTGAGCTCTGCACTTGGAGGGGATGAATATCACACATCAGCCTCATGACATAGAGCTAAGAGGGGAACTATCAGCAGGTTTAGATAATCTATATTATATTCACACTCCCTTAGTATAAATTGTCTCTGTGAGAATGCTCCTTCCCAGCCATGTTCCCTGATAATGTACATACTATCAGGATATGTCTCACTATGCATCGCCTGTACTTACATGCCACCAGTTTTTTGAGCATTTACAGGACGCAAATATGCAAAAACCTCTCCACAAACAAGCGTACATTTACCCTCTACCAGGCCCAATACATGTAAATATTATTGTTGTAGTTCATGATACTGTTTGATGTTTATATGTTATCTGAGGGTAGTTATTATAGCTAAGATATATCTTTTCAGATGAACCCATCATATATGATGAGAGGCTGCGCTCAGAGCGGAGAAGAGCTGTAATGAGGAATAGACATCATAATGCTACAGACAGGAGCCGATCTCCGCAGCATCGTGGGCGCTCACACACCACCAGAACACAGCCTACTCTACATTCTGGGCAATCTCAAGGCATTATGACTGAGAGACAAAGCCAAAACTCCAGCACTGGGACCAGTGAGCCTCTCCAAAACCCCAGCACTGGAACGAGTGAGCCTCTCCAAAACCCCAGCACTGGGACGAGTGAGCCTCTCCCAAACCCCAGCACTGGGATGAGTGAGCCTCTCCCAAACCCCAGCACTGGGACGAGTGAGCCTCTCCCAAACCCCAGCACTGGGACAAGTCAGCCTCTCCCAAACCCCAGTGCTGGGCCAAGTCAGGCTCTCCCAAATGTGAGTCCTGGGCCAAGTCAGCCTCTACCAACCCCCAGCCCTGGGCCAAGTCAGCCTCTCCCATACCATCAGGTATCTGCTGAAAATAGGCAAATTATCTCGGCCGGCCGTTGGACACAACAATTCAACAGACTCCCATCCCACATTATCACCGAGAGTGTAACCAGGGAATCCTGTTCAATTTGTTTAGTGAATTATGAGAATGGACAGCAGGTTACAGTTTTACCTTGCAGACATATATTCCATCCCCGTTGCATTGCACAATGGATCCGAAGAAGGCAAAACTGTCCTCTGTGCCGCAGCCTATGCTTTCCGCAGAGAACATGGAGAGAACGTTGTTGTATCTTATGAATTCCAAAGGAAACGAAGCAGTAAATATTGCCATAACACCAGGCTGGTAAAATGCCAAATGGACTTCTTGCCCTGGGCGCAACTACCGACCCTGTCAAGTTCATCTTAAGTTGCTGCTTAATCAAACTGCAGCCTTCCACCTATTCCTGAATTCACTGCTACTTCAAGATCATCTCAAGTTGCTGCTAATCTAACTGCAGCATTCCACCTATTCCTGCATTCACTGCTACTTCAAGATCATCTCAAGTTGCTGCTAATCTAACTGCAGCATTTCACCTATTCCTGCATTCACTGCATTCAGCAAGTTGCTGCTGAAGTAAATGGAAGAATTCTACATATTCCTGCATTTACTGCTTCTACAATTTCATCTCGAGTTGCTGCTTAATCCTACTGCAACATTCTACCTATTCCTCTATTTTATGTTAATTCAAAATCAACTAAAGTTGCTGTTTAATCAGACTGCAGCATTTAACTAATATTTGCATCATCCCAAATTGCTGCTTAATCATATTATGGATTCCACATATTCCTGAATTAACTATGTCTACAAATTCATCTCAAGTTCTTGCTAAATCAGACTTCAGCATTCCACCTATTTCTGCATTCACTGCTACTTCAATTTAATCTCAAGTTGCTGCTTAATCAAACTGCAGCATTACACCTAGTCCTGCATTTACTGCTACTTCAAGTTCAACACAAGATGCTCCTTAATCAGACTGCAGCAACTCCACTCACTTCTGCATAATCCCAAATTGCTGCTTAAACATATTGAAGAATTCCATATTTCCTTGAACTAACAGCTTTTACAAGATTATCTGATTAAGTTCCTACTTAATCAGACTGCATCATTCCACCTATTCCTGCATTCACTGCTGCAATACTTAACGTTCATCTCGACATCCAGGGTAGATCGTCTCAGGATCCTGCAAATCCCTGTGTACTGTGACATGGGCCCTTATACTGGATTCCAGTCACACTGAGAAATTTGGCCAAGCATCGTCAATCAAGGTACCAGAAGTAAAGATGGCTGCCGTCTTCTGGTCTACAGCACAAGTAATAAGGTGTTTGTTAAACCCACCTGGCGTTTGTTTAAAGGATATTTTCATTCTTGTGTATTTTTCTTTAACAATTAACAATATCAATAAAAGTATTTTTATATTTCTAACCTTGTCTGAGTGATTGAGGAACCCCCAGAAGGACCTGGGAACCTTTCTATATTATAATAAAGGACCTCCAGGGGCCAGCCAGTGTAAAGCACGTACAAGTGGGTGAGAGAAACACACTAGAGGGTATATTTACTAAAGTAAGGGTTTTTAGAAATGGAGATGTTGCCTATAGCAATCAATCAGATTCTACTTAACATTCATCTAGCACCTTCTAGAAGATAATAGCTAGAATCTGATTGGTTGCTATGAGCAAAATCTCCACTAGTAAAAATCTTGTACCTTAGTTAATATACCCCATGGGCTGATTCTGAGTCAGACACAACTCTGACGAAATTCAGCTAATGGAAGTCTAACACGTGTATACGCCCATATTCTGAGTTGCACGGATCCCTGCATGTGCGGTAATCTCTGTTACTGTGCATGCTATGTGCAGGATATATGATTGCAATAGGCGTCTGCTCTGCATATGCACAATTTAGGAGACGGTTCTCAAATGTGAGTATGCCCAGTTGCCACAAGTAATGCCCATTTGACAGACGGATAGAAACTACTGAGATGTGTCTAACTCAGGATCGGCCAGAGATACATAAAGATGCATATAATCGCTGCGACACATGCGCACTACAGTTGTGGTCGAACTAGTGTGTGACTTACAATCAGACCCGCTATCCTTACACATATTATTACAGAAAGTTCATCGCACAACCTATTCCGCATCTTACATATAAGGGAGCGCTTTTTCTAATACGTTTTTCCTATTGTAATCGGCAGCGATGCTAGTTTATCATAATACAGGTGATACAGCTTATTGTAAAAAAGTTTCACCGATGACGTCATTTCGCCAGGCGGAAAAGTATCGCCGTATTCAATTTGAAAGACTTTCCGACTAGGTGGATAGTCAATGTAATGTAATAGACGGAAAACTTTCGCCTATGAATAACAGGCGGAAAAAAGTGTAGAATTGGGGTTTTGGGGTGAAACATTGTGGGAACCCCCGTCCAGCCTTCAGACAGTCCCCCAAAGGTAAACCGCATCAAAAAATATTTAAGAACACCCCAAAAAATCACTTTGAATTTGGGGGTGGAAAACAAATGTTGGGGCACAAAGTTAAAAACTAGCGAACTTCACTCTGGGGGGGTCCCCAAGTATGCCCCAGGTGTTTTTTTCATTGCAGGTGCTTGCGGCAGGTGGATTTTTCACAATTTTTTAAACTTAACTTTAGCAACTATAAAATATGCTGGCCCCCATTTTCAAGTACCCCAAATTTGCTGGGATAAGTTATTTTCTGCAAATAAAAATCCTGAATACTATTCTTCACCACTTATACAAAAACGCTATTTAGCAGCTATTGAGCCCGTTTAAAAACAACAAATACCTTCAGCAAGCCAAATCGGGGGTAACCATAGCTAACCCCCATGTCAGAGCATCTTTTGGGGGGTGTCAGGCTGATTTCCCCAAATCTGACAGGACTTTCCGCTTGTTTAAGTTTCGCCGGGTCCCGTTTTCACCTACTTTCAAATTGAATACGGGGATATGCGGGCACGCGCGCGATACTTTTCTGCCTGCAAAACACGTGATGTAGGCGAAAAGTCCAGGAGACGGAAAAGTATCGCGGGTCCGCTCAAATTGAATACGGGCCTATGTAATGCGCATACAATGTTTGCTGGGGGACCAGAAGCGCTATCACCACATATACACAATATATACTGTAATATAAGTCCAGCACTCCATTGTGTGACTGTACCAGTGCCCATATAAAGGAGTCTTCTTATCACTCAGAGGACAAAGGAATAAAATAGGTATATTTTCATATCTTCCTCACTGTTCCTCCTAGAGAAAGAGACCATCTGTGTGTATCATACTTGCCTACTTTTGAAAATGCATTTCAGGGAGATTGTGAAAGCAGCACCTATGAGCATGGCGGTAAAGTGGGCGTGTACTGCTACATCTGAGAGGCGTGTCATAAAATTGACTTGCATCCAAATGCAAATGAGCCCCAAAGCAGTCAGTAAGATCTATTTGTTGATGAAAACACACTATCACTTTTCAGAAAATACATGTAACCATAGGGATCATTCTGCCTTATAACCAATGCAGGAAAATGATAGTAATGATCCAATTTGAATGTAAATCTCTCTGTTTATTTTTATATATAACATATTCATAATGGCAGTAAGTTAGAATCAGGGAGATTGCTAGGCTCTTCAGGGAGACAGGGAGATTGCTACTGTTTCAGGGAGTCTCCCTGACAATGAGGGAGAGTTGGCAAGTATGGTGTGTATATACTGTTATCACACCATCACTGCCCCTATGTTTAATGTTATTCACTTCACAATATGATAACTTACATATCACAATAAGATTGTTCTCCAGGGTTTCAACCTCTGTAAACAGGGATGTACAGGACCATTCCTCATCCAAATTACAAAGGCTGCTATTGTGTATTACCCTGAACATTTATTACCAGTGGTGGCCCCTGGGGTGGGGCTGCAGCACAGTCCAAAATTCAAACAGGGGAGTCACACCAACTGCCAGTGATTCCTGCCCATCTATGGTTGGTAGCATATGAAATGACAGTGGGTGTGGCTCCCCTATTTGAATTTTGGACTGTGCTGCAGCCTCACCTCTGGAGCCACCACTGGTTATTACTGTACAATACAAACAAATAGAATAAAATCTCCCACCCAAGGGGGATATAGGGGGTCATTCAGACCCACTCGCAAGCGGCAGTACGCTCGCAAGTGGGTCGATGTTCCCCACTGCGCATGCACACGACGGAGGGAGCTCCGTCGTGCGCATGCGCGAGACCCGGCGAGCGAAGGACTTTCCTTCGCTCGGAGAGTCTCATCAAAGGGGGCGTGCTGTCGATGGTGACTGACAGCACGCCCCCTTTGGGGGGCGTGCCTGCCAGGCGGAGGCGTTCCCAAGGGAACGCCTACCGTCTGAAGCCGACCCCACTGACATCACTAGTGATGTCAGTGGGAGTGATTTTGGCTCTGATAGATGCTGTCAGGCTTTGTGCGTCTTTATACGCCACCATCAGTGGCACCATTGAACCTTTCACCAGCCCTATGCTAGGTGCAGATCATATATATGGCCTCCAATGTGAGAGATTCCGCGTCTCTCTGTTTATTACCCCTTATCCCGGGACATTCATCAGGGGAATAATGTCATTATTACTGCTCTGCTGGACTGCGGTAGGCATTATGGCCCTGATTCAGAGCCGGACGCTCTGACCAGGGCGCTCGCTCTGAATCAGGGCCCACCTCCATTAATATGGAGCGTCCTCCTGGATGCTCGTATAGCTGTGGGTCACCACCCACAGCATATACGAGCGTGGAAAAATGATGGTCGCGATGGTCTTGACCATCTTGACCATCGCGACCATCGGAACTGCGAGTGAAAGCCTGCGGTTGGGTTTCCGATGGTCGCGATGGTCAAGACCATCGCGACCATCTTTTTGCACGCTCGTATATGCTGTGGGTGGTGACCCACAGCTATACGAACATCCAGGAGGACGCTCCATATTAATGGAGGTGGGCCCTGATTCAGAGCGAGCGCCCTGGTCAGAGCGTCCGGCTCTGAATCAGGGCCATAATGCCTACCGCAATCCAGCAGAGCAGTAATAATGACATCATTCCCCTGATGAATGTCCCGGAATAAGGGGTAATAAACAGAGAGACGCGGAATCTCTCACATTGGAGGCCATATGGATGATCTGCACCTAGCATAGGGCTGGTGAAAGGTTCAATGGTGCCACTGATGGTGGCGTATAAAGACGCACAAAGCCTGACAGTGGGCGTCTCAGTCCTTGTATATTTGGATGTACACCAGTTAGGGCATTGTAGCAGCATTAGCCTAAAATCACAGACGCAACTGCTGCAAAAGACGCGAGCAAGGCCGCAACTACGTCCAACTCAGAATCAGCTCCTATGAGGAGGAATCCTGCCCCCTTGATAGGCCCCACCCCCTCAACAGACCCCGCCCCATTAGAGCTGCTTCCATTAATTTCCCAGGCTGGTTTCCCATCCCAATCCGCCCCTGATCTCCTACATTGGCTATTGCAATCTATAGACGCAAACATTGGTAGCACCATGGCAATTTTCACCAGCCCCATTGTATAGTAGGTGCAGATTGGCTTCCGATGTGAGCGATTATGTGTTTGAGATTGCAATCACTTCAGTGACACTCCCATAGCACGCCCATAGGACGGGCCATCTCCGTGCATTTGCATAGCCACCTCCCAGTCACTGCCCGGGAACGCCCAGTACATTTTCAAGTCATTCCTGAGACCGTGCACCTCAATCACAACTGCGACTCCAAGCCTGATTCACAGATGGTCGTAATGTTGACGTTGTGCAGCCGATGTGTGACCGATGTTTCCATTGTTCTCGCTTTTGTATGTGCGTGGTGAATGTCAGGCACCGGAGGTGGACGCCTCAATGCACAAGACAGCAACTGAAATGTTAGCATATATTTGTAAGTCTGCTGCGTATGGTATCACAGGCCCTCTGTGCGCACAGCCCTGGATACAGGCACAGTGCAACTTGGACGCATGCATGAATCAGGCCCTCTGTGCACATGGACTCTGGACGCAGTGCAACTTATACGCATGCGCAGAAGAAATTTCCATCATCTGTGTCTGACATCACCTTTGCGTCCGATCATTAGGCACTTTGGGCCTCATTTATCAAAGAGTATTAACATTCACATTGAGTGATAAAATTCATTGTGTATGATAATGGTGCTCCAGCCAATCATCTCCCAACTGTCATTTTTAACTGTCATTTTTCACACAGATGACAGTTGGGAGCTGATTGGCTGGAGCACCATTATCATATGTAGCGAGTTATATTACTCATTGCGTATGATAAAACTTGTTGATAAATAAGGCCCTCAATTTGTTTAACCAGTATGTTATGTGTGGTATTTACCCTCATGTATCAAACTCTTATTTTCCTATAGATCGATGGTTTGTTTGCAGGGCTCTCTGACTCTTTGGGCCGTATTCAATTTGAGGCGTTAAGTCCGGATCCACGGTAATTTACCGCCGATGACATCATTATCGCCTGTTTTGGTTTTACCCCGTATTCAATTTCAAAGACTTTCCGCCTAGGCGGAAAGTCAATGCAATGTAATAGGCCGTAAAGTATCGCCTATGAATGACAGGCGGTAAAAAGTGCAGAATTGGGGTGCAACGTTGTGGGAACCCCCGTGCAGCCTTCAGTCAGTCCCCCAAAGGTAATCTGGGTAAAAAAAAATTGAAACTTAAGGACACCCCAAAAACTTACTTTGAAAAAGGGGGCAAAAAAAAAAAGTTGGGGTACAAACTTAAAAACTAGCGAACTTGACTCTGGGTGGGTCCCCAAGTATGCCCCAAGTGTTTTTTTGATTGCAGGTGTTTGCGCCAGGTGGATTTTTCACAATTTTTTTAAGTCACTTTAGCAAGTTTAAAATATGCTGAACCCCATTTTCAAGTACCCCAAATTTGATGGGCATAGTTGTTTTGCCTTAAAAAAAGACTTCTAAATGCTCTTCTGCATGACCTTATTCAAAGCCGCATTTATGTAACGGCGTTCACACAGACAGGCACGCCTGCGTTTTTCAGACCACCCCATCGTCACCACCCCCAAATGCTGACAACCTGTCACTCACTCTGCGATGGATTTCTCTGTGCGTCCGTAGTCGCAATGCGATGCACGATGGCAAACAACAGCTCGATCTGCGTGCGTAATAGCCTTTGCATCCAGCTCTGAATCCAGCCCAATAATAATAATAATAATAATAACTGCACAATAACATTCCTCTTTTTCTGCATGTTAGATGGGATTATTATGGCTTATATTCAGCATACAATATATCCTTTCTTCATTCCTATTTACTGGCAGCAGCTTTTAAAGAGCAACAAAATACCTTATCATAAAACTTGGCGTACATGACATAAGGACGACCAGGGCTGATCTCATACATCACATAATTAGATGCACCAACCCAACACCCAACACAGAGCCGTAACTAGACTTTTTGATGCCCTGTGCCAGAAAGAGCATTGGCACTCCCCTCATTTTTCAAAGGGACATAATGCACCCAAAAAAGGGCCATGGCTTCATAGGGAAGGCCCAGGGAAGAGATAGGAGAGGCCAGGAGATGCTGGGGATGAAATAAGAGGAAGCTACAAGCAAGAATGATAATAAACAGAAATGTGACAGGCCCAAACAGCGCCCCCCGCCCTGTGGCGCCCTGTGTGATGGCACCGGCCGCACTACCCTAGCTACGGCCCTGACCCAACAGCAAAATAGCTCTGGAAACCATTTTTAAAATATTAAGGCAACAAGGCTTCTGGAGACTTGGATAAAGTAACTAGTTACAGCCACAATTATAATTAGGTATATAAATAGCTAAAGATGAATGTGAGGGTTGTTGTTGTAGTCACTTACTTGCATTTGTTACCAAAATGAATGTTTCTTGTGTATAGAGGACCTGATTGCAGAGTTGTGCGCTACGCCAATGTTTTTGCAAATGGAGGGATTTCTTTTTGTCATCGCGCAGGTGTCTGAGTCGCACTGCGCATGCGTCAAGGTACATTACTGTAGTCACCGACTGTGAGTCATTCATCAGGCAAGGAGGTGGCAATGGGGAGTGTCGACTAATACTGCAGGTGTGTGCTGACCGCTTAGGGTGTGTGTCACATCCTGAATCTGTGATCCTGTACGCAGGAAACATGGCTCCAGCATCTCAGGTATGGCAGCCATTTTGAGTGACCATAGACCAACTGAAGGATTCGGTCTTTGCATAATCTGTATATATGTATAGCGCACACACATAACTGGCCCATTAATAAGCTCTATCTGTATATATGTATAGTGCACACATGTCACTGGTCCATTAATAATCCCTATCTGTATATATGTATAGTGCACACACATCACTGGTCCATTAATAAGCCCTCTCTGCATATATGTATAGCGCACACACATAACTGGCCCATTAATAAGCCCTATCTGTATATATGTATAGCGCACACACATAACTGGTCCATTAATAAGCCCTATCTGTATATATGTATAGCGCACACACATCACTGGCCCATTAATAAGCCCTATCTGTATATATGTATAGTGCACACACATAACTGACCCATTAATAAGCCCTATCTGTATATATGTATAGCACACACATAACTGGCCCATTAATAAGCCCTCTCTGTATATATGTATAGCGCACACAAATAACTGGTCCATTAATAAGCCCTATCTGTATATATGTATAGCGCACACACATCACTGGCCCATTAATAAGCCCTATCTGTATATATGTATAGTGCACACACATAACTGACCCATTAATAAGCCCTCTCTGTATATATGTATAGCACACACAAAACTGGCCCATTAATAAGCCCTCTCTGTATATATGTATAGCGCACACACATCACTGGCCCACTAATAAGCCCTATCTGTATATATATATAGCGCACACACATAACTGGTCCATTAATAAGCCCTATCTGCATATATGTATAGCACACACATAACTGGCCCATTAATAAGCCATATCTGTATATATGTATAGCACAAACACATAACTGGCCCATTAATAAGCCCTATCTGTATATATGTATAGCACACACATAACTGGCCCATTAATAAGCCCTATCTGTATATATGTATAGCGCACACACATAACTGGCCCATTAATAAGCCCTATCTGTATATATGTATAGTGCACACACATAATTGGTCCATTAATTAGCCCTATCTGTATATATGTATAGCGCACACACAAAACTGGCCCATTAATAAGCCCTATCTGTATATATGTATAGCGCACACACATCACTGGCCCATTAATAAGCCCTATCTGTATATATGTATAGCACACACATAACTGGCCCATTAATAAGCCCTATCTGTATATATGTATAGCGCACACACATAACTGGTCCATTAATAATCCCTATCTGTATATATGTATAGTGCACACACATCACTGGTCCATTAATAAGCCCTCTCTGTATATATGTATAGCGCACACATAACTGGCCCATTAATAAGCCCTCTCTGTATATATGTATAGCGCACACATAACTGGCCCATTAATAAGCCCTCTCTGTATATATGTATAGTGCACACACATCACTGGTCCATTAATAATCCCTATCTGTATATATGTATAGCGCACACACATAACTGGTCCATTAATTAGCCCTAACTGAATATATGTATAGTGCACACATATAACTGGTCCATTAATTAGCCCTATCTGTATATATGTATAGCGCACACACATAACTGGTCCATTAATTAGCCCTAGCTGTATATATGTATAGTGCACACACATAACTGGCCCATTAATTAGCCCTATCTGTATATATGTATAGTGCACACACATAACTGGCCCATTAATAAGCCCTATCTGTATATATGTATAGTGCACACACATAACTGGCCCATTAATTAGCCCTATCTGTATATATGTATAACGCACACACATAACTGGTCCATTAATTAGCCCTATCTGTATATATGTATAGCGCACACACATAACTGGCCCATTAATAAGCCCTATCTGTATATATGTATAGCACACACATAACTGGCCCATTAATAATCCCTATCTGTATATATGTATAGTGCACACACATCACTGGCCCATTAATAAGCCCTATCTGTATGTATGTATAGCGCACACACATAACTGGCCCATTAATAAGCCCTATCTGTATATATGTATTATGCACACACATAACTGGCCCATTAATAAGCCCTATCTGTATATATGTATAGCGCGCACAGATAACTGGCCCATTAATAAGCCCTATCTGTATATATGTATAGTGCACACACATAACTGGCCCATTAATAAGCCCTATCAGTAGATATGTATAGCACGCACATAACTGGCCCATTAATAAGCCCTATCTGTATATATGTATAGCGCGCACAGATAACTGGCCCATTAATAAGCCCTATCTGTATATATGTATAGTGCACGCACATAACTGGCCCATTAATAAGCCCTATCTGTATATATGTATAGCGCACACACATAACTGGCCCATTAATAACCGATATCTGTATATATGTATAGCGCGCACAGATAACTGGCCCATTAATAAGCCCTATCTGTTTATATGTATAGCGCACACACATAACTGGCCCATTAATAAGCCCTATCTGTATATATGTATAGTGCACGCACATAACTGGCCCATTAATAAGCCCTATCTGTATATATGTATAGCGCACACACATAACTGGCCCATTAATAAGCCCTATCTGTATATATGTATAGTGCACACACATAACTGGTCCATTAATAAGCCCTATCTGTATATATGTATAGTGTACACTAGGGGTGTGCAATGGCCACTTTTCGTGTTTTGTGTTTTGGTTTTGGATCTGGATCTTTCTTCGTGTTTTGGATCTGGATTGGTTTTGCCAAAACCACCCTTCCGTGTTTTGGGTTCTGGGTTTTGTGTTTTGGATCTGTATTTTTTTTTAAAAAAGCATAAAAACAGCTAAAATCACAGAATGTGTTGGTTTTTCTGCTCCTATGCTATTATTAACCTCAATAACCTTAATTTCCACTAATTTCCAGTCTATTCTGAACACCTCACACCTCACAATAGTGTTTTTATGTCCAAAAGACTGCACCGAGGTAGCTGGATGACTATGCTAAGCGACACGAGTGGGCGGCACAAACACGCGACCCATCTAGGAGTGATACTGCAGTGGCAGACAGGATGGCAGTTTGAAAAACTAGGCCCCAAACTGTACATAATGCAAAGAAAAAAAAGAGGTGCAAGATGGAATTGTCTTTGGGCCCTCTCACCCACCCTTATGTTGTATAAACAGGACATGCACACTTTAACAAAGCAATCATTTCAGCGCCAGAGTCTGCCACACAACTGTGG
Source organism: Taudactylus pleione (assembly GCA_031769625.1). Lineage (NCBI taxonomy): Eukaryota > Metazoa > Chordata > Amphibia > Anura > Myobatrachidae > Taudactylus > Taudactylus pleione. Next base: position 6,233,246 of record JAUIMM010000841.1, on the reverse strand, counting down.
CTGAAATGATTGGTTCGTTTGGGCCCCCACAAAACAAGCTGGCAATTAATCTGTCCCTGCACAAACTGGCTCTACGGAGGCAAGATGTCCTCATCCTCCTCATCCACCGATTCCTCACCCTCTTCAGTGTTGTGTACATCCTCATCCTCACAGAGTATTAACTCGTCCCCACTGGAATCCACCACCACAGGTCCCTCTGTACGTTCTCGAGGCTGGTCTCCCTGGAAGAGTTGATAATTCATTTTTATGAACATCATCTTCTCCACATTTTGTGGAAGCAACCTCCTACGCCTTTCGCTGACAAGGTTCCCGGCTGCACTAAACACTCTTTCGAAGTACACACTGGAGGGGGGCAACTCAGGTAAAATAGAGCCAGTTTGTACAGGGGCCTCCAAATTGCCTCTTTTTCCTGCCAGTACAGGTATGGACTGTCTGACATGCCTACTTGGATGCTGTCACCGATGTAATCCTCCACCATTCTGTCAATGGTGACAGTATCATATGTAGTGACAGTAGACATGTCAGAAATTGTTGCCAGGTCCTTCAGTCCGGACCAGATGTCCAAACTTGGTCCTGCCTGCCCTGCATCACCGCCAGCGGGTTGCTTAGGATACCTAAGTTTTTTCCTGGCAGCCCCAGTTGCGGGAGAAAATGAAGGAGCTGTTGACGTGTCACGTTCCGCTTCAGCTGACAGTGTGTTCACCAGCAGGTCTTTGCACCTCTGCAGGCTTGTGTCGGCCGGAAAGAGAGACACCACATAGGCTTTAAACCTAGGATCGAGCACGGTGGCCAAAATGTAGTGGTCTGATTTCAACAGATTGACCACCCTGGAATCCTGGCAAAGCGAATGAAGGGCTTCATCAACAAGTCTCACATGCCGAGCGGAATCGCTCCATCTTAGCTCCTCCTTCACTTTCTCCAGCTGCTTCTGCAAAAGCCTGATGAGGGGAATGACCTGACTCAAGCTGGCAGTGTCTGAACTGACTTCACGTGTGGCAAGTTCGAAGAGCTGGAGAACCTTGCACAACACGGAAATCATTCTCCACTGCGCTTGAGTCAGGTGCATACCCCCTCCTTTGCCTATGTCATAGGTGGATGTATAGGCTTGAATGGCCTTTTGCTGCTCCTCCATCCTCTGAAGCATATAGAGGGTTGAGTTCCACCGCGTCACAACCTCTTGCTTCAGGTGATGGCGGGGCAGGTTCAAGAGTGTTTGCTGGCGCTCCAGTCTTCGGCACGCAGTCGCTGAATGGCGAAAGTGGACAGAAATTTTTCGGGCCACCCAAAGTGTCTCCTGAACGCCCCTGTCGCTTTTCAGAAAATTCTGCACCACCAAGTTTATTGTGTGAGCAAAACATGGGACGTGCTGAAATTTGCCCAGATGTAATGCCCGCACAATATTTTTGGCGTTGTCAGATATCACAAATCCCCAGGAGAGTCTAAGTGGGGTAAGCCACTGGGCGATGATTTCCCTCAGTTTCTCTCAGAGGTTGTCGGCGGTGTGCCTCTTACTAAAACCGGTGATACACAGCGTAGCCTGCCTTGTAACGAGCTGGCGTTTCTGAGATGCTGCTACTGGTGACGCTGCTGCTGCGTAAGGTGATACATCTACCCAGTGGGCTGTCACAGTCATATAGTCCTTAGTCTGCCCTGTTCCATTTGTCCACATGTCCGTGGTTAAGTGGACATTGGGTACAACGGCATTTTTCAGGACACTGAGGACACTTTTTCTGACGTTTCTGTACAGTCTCGGTATCGCCTGCCTAGTGAAGTGGAATCTAGACGGGATTTGGAACCGGGGACACACTACCTCCATCAATTGTTTAAATCCCACTGCACTAATGGCGGATACCGGACGCATATCTAACACCAACATAGCAGTCAAGGCCTCAGTTATACGTTTTGCTTCAGGATGACTGCTGTCGTACTTCATCCTCCTCGCTACGGACTGTTGGAGGGTCAATTGTTTAGTAAAAGTAGTGGTGTTCCTACTTCCTCTCTGGGATGATGAACGACTCCCAGCAGCAGCAACAGCAGCAGCGGCAGCAGGAGGCGTAGCAATGCAGGATCCTCCGGAGGAATCCCGGATAGGAGAGTCAGTCATGCCAGTGACATGGCCTGCAGGACTACTTCCGATCCTGACTAAGGAGGAAATTGATGAGGAGGGAGCTGACGGTGTGGTTTGCAGGCGCTTGGATACAACAGGACAACGGGATTTAGGTGTCCCTGGACTGCTTACGGTCTTAGCCAAAGTTTCTGAACTTGACAGTAACTTTTTATGAACGCGCTGCAGGTGCCGTATAAGGGAGAATGTTCCTAGGTGGTTAACGTCCCCACCCCTACTTATTCCACCTTTACATATGGTACATATGGCAAGACAGTTGTTGTCCGGATTTGGATAGAAATATTGCCAGACCAAAGAGGTTGAATGTTTGGTCTTCTGCCCAGGCATGACCGTGATGGGCTTTTTCATCCCACGGACAACAACTGTCTCCCCCGGAGCCTGATTTAAACAAACCACATCACCATCAGAATCCTCCTCGCCAACTTCCTCCTCAGCGCCAGCTACACCAGTATCCTCATCCTGTTGTACTTCAACAGTGACATCTTCAATTTGCATATCAGCAAGTGGACTGTGGGTGCTCCTTTCAGCACTTGCAGGGGGCGTGCAAATGGTGGAAAGAGCCACCTCTTCCCGTCCAGTGCTGGGAAGGACAGCACACTTGGTCTCTCCTTGGGGATTTGTGATATCTTCTTAGAAAGCACAGTTCTTCGCTGTGCTTTTGCTAGCTTAACTCGTTTGATTTTTTTAGTGGGAGGAGAGCTTCCATCGTCATGTGAAGCTGAACCACTAGTCATGAACATAGGGAAAGACCTTAGCCATTCCTTGCCACTCCGTGTCGTAAATGGCATATTAGCAAGTTTACGTTTCTCTTCAGATGATTTAAATGTTTTTTTCAAGATCATTTTCCTGAACTTTGTCATTTGGGATTGTATGTGCCCTCTACTATGACATTGGGCATCGGCCTTGGCAGACGACGTTGATGGCATGTTATCGTCTATGTCATGACTAGTGGCAGCAGCTTCAGCACTAGGAGGAAGTGGTTCTTGATCTTTCCCTATTTTATTTTTATCGGAGAAAGTTTGGTCCTCCATTTATGTTATATTGATAATACGTGCGGCTAAGGCGCACACAAACACAGAAAATAATATTTTATTTTGTTTGGACTGCCCTTTGGGGGTTACAGCACCCTTTAGCGGTCAATCTAGCCGGCCTTTTACTTATGGGACACAGGCGCACGCTTGGCACCACTTTGTTGATGCACGTGCGGCTACTGCGCACACAATTCACAAACACAAAAAAATATATTTTTTTATTTTGTTTGGAGTGCCCTTTGGGGGTTACAGCACCTTTTAATGGACAAGCCAGCTGGCCTTTTACTTATGGGACACAGGCGCACGCTTGGCGCTGCTCCTTCGTTGATGCACGTGCAGCCACAGTGCACACAATTCACAAACACAGAAAAATCTATATTTTTATTTTGTTTGGAGTGCTCTTTGGGGGTTACAGCACCCTTTAACAGACAAGCCAGCCGGCCTTTTACTTATGGGACACAGGCGCACGCTTGGCGCTGCTCCTTCGTTGATGCACGTGCAGCCACAGTGCACACAATTCACAAACACAGAAAAATATATTTTTTTATTTTGTTTGGAGTGCCCTTTGGGGGTTACAGCACCCTTTAACGGACAAGCCAGCCGGCCTTTTACTTATGGGACACAGGCGCACGCTTGGCGCTGCTCTTTGTTGATGCACGTGCAGCCACAGTGCACACAATTCACAAACACAGAAAAATATATATCTTTTTATTTTGTTTGGAGTGCCCTTTGGGGGTTACAGCACCCTTTAACGGACAAGCCAGCCGGCCTTTTACTTATGGGACACAGGCGCACGCTTGGCACTACTTTGTTGATGCACGTGCGGCTACTGCGCACACAATTCACAAACACAGAAAATATTTTTTTATTTTGTTTGGAGTGTACTTTGGGGGTTACAGCACGCTTTAGTGGTCAATCCAGCCGGCCCTTTATTTATGGGACACAGGCGCACGCTTGGCACTACTTTGTTGATGCACGTGCGGCTACTGCGCACACAATTCACAAACACAAAAAAATATATTTTTTTACTTTGTTTGGAGTGCCCTTTGGGGGTTACAGCACCCTTTAACGGACAAGCCAGCCGGCATTTTACTTATGGGACACAGGCGCACGCTTGGCGCTGCTCCTTAGTTGATGCATGTGCAGCCACAGTGCACACAATTCACAAACACAGAAAAAATATTTTTTTTAGCACTTGGGGGGAGCACCCCTGATGGACAGAGCATCCCCTGGACAATACTACAGCACCCCTTTAGGACTGGGACACTGCACAGGACTTTGGAGTGGACACAGCCCCTATGGACAACTGACTGCACAACACAGTTCAGCCAGCCCCTATGGACTTTGAAGTAGTGGACACAGCCCCTATGGACAACAGCAGCACAGCACAACACTACACTGCACTACACTACACTACAACACTACACTACACAGCCCTGCCAGCCCTAACTCCCACCCTCCCTCTTCACTGTCCACAGCCGAGTGAGAAAATGGCGCCGACGCGGGTACCTTATATAGGATCCAAAACCTGCGAGACCCAGAAGGCGGGATGATGACGTTTTGCCTCGATTTCAGATCCGAGTCAGGCGGAAAAAGTCGAGCCTGACTCGGATCGGCCTCGGATCGGGGGGGGCTCGGGGGGTTCGGATTTCAGAAATCCGAACCCGCTCACCCCTAGTGTACACACATCACTGGCCCATTAATAAGCTCTATCTGTATATATGTATAGCGCACACACATAACTGGTCCATTAATAAGCTCTATCTGTATATATGTATAGTGTACACACATAACTGGCCAATTAAAAAGCTCTATCTGTATATATGTATAGCGCACACACATAACTGGTCCATTAATAAGCCCTATCTGTATATATGTATAACGCACACACATAACTAGCCCATTAATAAGCCCTATCTGTATGTATGTATAGCACACGCCCATAACCGGCCTATTAATAAGCCCTATCTGAATATATGTATAGCGCACACATCACTGGCCCATTAATAAGCCCTATCTGTATATATGTATAGTGCACACACATCACTAGCCCATTAATAAGCCCTATCGGTATGTATGTATAGCACACGCCCATAACTGTCCTATTAATAAGCCCTATCTGTATATATGTACAGATGTGCCCAGCTAGTTTATTGCTCATAGCGTGCCATTCAGGCCTCTGTGTCGCGCAATGGAACATTACATGATGGCTGGACTTTGGCGTACCGTGGTATTCTTCAATGAAGGATATGCTACGGCATGTAATACAGCGCTTAACCGCTGGGTGGCGAGTGCTCCACTGTTGTAATTTGTAATGAATACCATACTGTTATTTAGATGGATATCACATTCACGCACTGTATAGTATTTGCATGTTCACACAACCAATCTTTTTAATACCACATAAGCTCTTATAACCAATGCTGTAGATTAATTAGATGCATGCACAGCTTTTAATGAGATGGGATGAATTATTCTCTAATGGTGGGGTACTGTGTATATACTGTGTGTACTATTAAAATATTTTGAAAGGAAGACACATTTTTTTATTATTAAAAACAGCAGCGGGTGAGTGGAGTGCACAAGGATGAGCCCGCTATGTGCTGTACTTAATATAGCTGGCTTGTGGGCTAGAGGTTAGGTGATCGCTTTGCAACAGTTCTTGTCCTGGGTTTGAGTCCTGGAAAATAATATATTTTTATTTTTTGCCACTGTCGGATCTGGACACTGTAATGAAACTAGTAGTGGGCTGTTTAAAAGTAAGGCATTACAAACTGATTGTGCATTTAAAACTGCAAACTTGCGCCAAAGCTGGCATGTCAGTGCTGTGGTGGCTGTCAGCTCTGAGGGGTTACAATGGGATCTCTGGCACATGCCCAGTGGAGCCCCTCCATATGCCATGTAGCGCTATGCCATGGCGTATGGAAGATCAGAGCACTGCATGCCCAGTGGATCGGGAGTCACACAACGACAGTGGGATGGCTGTATTACAGTACATACTGACTGTGCGGTTGAAGTTGCACACTTGCGCCATTGTCAGCACTGTCCCAGACTTCGACACTATAGTGATTTCATGACTTCAGAAACTGGTAGTGAGTGGGCTCTGTTTGAGAAAGAGGTCTATGTATTACAAGCTGAGTGTGCTTTTAAACCGCAAACTTGCACCAATGTTGGCACGTCAGCGCTGTGGTGGCTGTCAGCTCCGAGGGGTTACAATGGGATCTTTGGCGCATGCCCAGTGGAGTCATTGCAATGGGATCTCTGGCGCATGCCCAGTGGAGCCGCTCCGTAGCTGTGGCGTAAGGAGGCTCATACAGTAGTAAAGCGAATGCCCAGTGGGTCAGGAGCCACACACAGTGCATCAGGTCCCTTCCTCCAAAGCAAACAAGAGACTTTCATTACCATAATGAAGGACGCTCTGTTAGCCATTTCCTGTAAGCAGCGAGCTCTGCCCTTGTGTCCTGAAAAGGCTACAAATGGTGACCATTGCCAAGGACACCATCCCCCATCTGCTAGGACAACTAAAGTGCCCTATGAATGTGTCTGTACTATATATTAAAAACTGACTGTGCGTTTTAAAGTCACAAAAAAAAAAATGCCCTTCAGACCTGCGAGCAGCCTCCGGCAGCGAGCGGGTCTGAATCAGGGCCGCTGTATAGTAAAATGGCTACCAGAGAGCGCCGTTTTACCTCAGGTGAGCTTCTTCTACTTGTGAAGTGGAGAGATAGACCTCTCTCCAACAACCAAGAAAAGAAGCTCGCCTACAGGAGTGCGAGGAGGGAAATACTGGCCAGATTTGCCCATTGCCAAGGACACCATCCCCCATCTGCTAGAACAACTAATGTGCCACTATGAATGTGTCTGTACTATATATTAAAAACTGACTGTGCATTTTAAAGTGCACACTTGCAGCGACGTTGCTGTATTATGTAGAATACAATGTCTAGTGCATTGTGGTTTCATGTAAAATGTAGTTGGGTGGCACAGAGTAGCATAGAAATGGCAGGTGGTGGGAAGTTGAGAAGAGTCTACTTGCTTAAGAATATTGAACTTCAATTGCTCGATATTTATGCAATGCTGTGTGTGCGTTGATACCTGTATGTATTGGTATAAATGACAGAATTCACACACCACCAAGTGATTTCTGTTTAATCCTGTAGTGAAGATGTAGTGTCCAAGGGCCATACTGTACAGTAAGGGGATACTGTCAATAAAGTGTAACAATACTGTAGTAATAGTACTGTCAGGCTGAATTTATTGAAATTTTTCCACATTGTTTTGAGGCAAAATGACATGGGGTTTTTTTTTACCCACAGTGCCACAAATTGAAGGTCCTCAGCCCTCCCAGCCCGGGCCCAGTCGCCTTGCCAGGCCGCGTAAGTACAGTACTTTACACTACATTGTTTTCTATCACTCTCCTTTTTTTCCCTTGTCAGTCTCTCTCTCCTTCTCCTGTATTCCGGTGAAGTGTAATAGTACTGGCAAAAAAGTGTAATAGTACGGTTAGGCTCCATTTACAGTATTGACATTTGTTAAATTCTTCTGTGTCAAATTTACATTATGTTTTTTTTATCACAGATCACTGCCGCACTTCCAGGCCCCAGCCCCTCACCTACCAGGAGCCTGCACCCTGGCCCAGCTGCCTTGCCAGGCCGCATAAGTACTGTACTGTACACTACATTGTCTTCTATCTCTCTCCTTTTTTTCTTTTCACAGTGTCTCTCTCTCCTGTACTCCAAAGACGCATCTCCAACCTCTTCTCCTTACAAACTAATTCTTTCTGTACTGTACTTGTTTTCATTTTTTATTTTCCAGTACTGTACAGTATGTTTAGGTGACCTGTATTAAGGGGCTTACACACCAGATGATTTGCATGAACGATAACAATATGGTTCAATGATAAATTGTTCATATTGTCTAGTGTGTATGCAGTAAATCACCAAGGATGATTGCACGCGCTCCCTCGAGGCATCAACGATATCTCCAGTGGGCTGTACATGCAGCCCAATCTTGGGATATTGTTAACGATGCCATGCTGGCGAATGCAGCATGGCCTACCTTCCCACCACCTCATCTTTCCTCACTGCCGGCATCAGCAAGTGTGCAGAGTCACTTGACGACGCCGGCACCGCTGCCGGGCCCGTGGAAAACAATATCGGCTCATACACACCTGGTCTAGTGTCCAAGGGCCTTACTGTACAGTAAGTAGATACTGTCAATAAAGTGTAATAATACTGTAGTACAGTAATAGTACTGTCAGGCTGAATTTATTGACATTTTTCCACATTGTTTTGAGGCAAAATGACATGGGGGTTTTTTTTACCCACAGTGCCACAAATTGAAGGGCCTCAGCCCTCCCAGCCCTGGCCCAGTCGCCTTGCCAGGCCGCATAAGTACAGTACTTTACACTACATTGTTTTCTATCTCTCTCCTTCTCCTGTATTCCGGAGAAGTGTAATAGTACTGGCAAAAAAGTATAATAGTACGGTTAGGCTCCATTTACAGTATTGACATTTGTTAAATTCTTCTGTCTCAAATTTACATTATGTTTTTTTTTATCACAGATCACTGCCGCACTTCCAGGCCCCAGCCCCTCACCTACCAGGAGCCTGCACCCTGGCCCAGCCACCTTGCCAGGCCGCTTAAGTACTGTACTGTACACTACATTGTCTTCTATCTCTCTCCTTTTTTTCTTTTCACAGTGTCTCTCTCTCCTGTACTCCAAAGACGCATCTCCAACCTCTTCTCCTTACAAAGTAATTCTTTCTGAACTGTACTTGTTTTCATTTTTTATTTTCCAGTACTGTACAGTATGTTTCGGTGACCTGTATTAAGAGGCTTACACACCAGACGATTTGCATGAACGATAACAATATGGTTCAATGATATATTGTTCATATTGTCTAGTGTGTATGCAGTAAATCACCAAGGATGATTGCACGCGCTCCCTCGAGGCATCAACGATATCTCCAGTGGGCTGTACATGCAGCCCAATCTTGGGATATTGTTAACGATGCCATGCTGGCGAATGCAGCATGGCCTACCTTCCCACCCCCTCATCTTTCCTCACTGCCGGCATCAGCAAGTGTGCAGAGTCACTTGACGACGCCGGCACCGCTGCCGGGCCCGTAGAAAACAATATCGGCTCATACACACCTGGTCTAGTGTCCATGGGCCTTACTGTACAGTAAGTAGATACTGTCAATAAAGTGTAATAATACTGTAGTAATAGTACTGTCAGGCTGAATTTATTTACATTTTTCCACATTGTTTTGAGGCAAAATGACAAATTGAAGGGCCTCAGCCCTCCCAGCCTGGGCCCAGTCGCCTTGCCAGGTCGCGCAAGTACAGTACTGTACACTACATTGTTTTCTTTCTCTCTCCTTTTTTCCTTTACAGTGTCTCTCTCTCTTTCTCTCTCCTGTACTCCAAAGACGCATCTCCAACCTCTTCTCCATACACATTAATTCTTTCTGTCCTTGTGTGTTTTTTTTATTTTTTAGGTAACAATCTATGGGCATGACTCAGAGACGTTCGCTAATGCCATCGCAGCTGCTGTGCAATAATATGAAAATGATGCAGACGCCGGGATATGTATTGGGATGTCCACAGACGACTTTGCAAATCCAGGTATCTATGTACAAAGAGGCGCAGCATCGTTTGCAGATGCCTCCATGTTAGCGGTTCTCAGTATATATATATATATATATATATATAAATATATACATACATATATATATATATATATATATATATACATACATAAACACACATATATATACTGTATATATTATATATATTTATATATATACATACAGAAGATTGCAGTTTATAGGCGGCACTCGCAGCTGTGCAATCAGTGAAAAGTCGGAGATCCCGCTCCCCTCAAGTTCAACGTTTCAAATTTATTTAACATTTTTCATCAGGAACAATAAAAACAAACAAAATCTTACCTTAAATACATGTGCTAATCACCCACCAGACCATGTGCACCCGTCACCGCTTGTGTCCGGACTTCCGCTGACGTCACTGAATGCGTGCTATGTCGCGACGCGTCTGACGTCAGAAGCCGGAGAGGTTGCTTGGCAACACAAGCGTGTGTGTATCCAACACCATGGTAACGGCGTAGGACCCTCACACAGAGCTTACAAGAGACTGGCTGTAAAATAACATAAAACAATAAGGAAAAGTGGCTGTATCAACATGCTAGTTAAAACATGCAGATAAAAGAACACAATTAAGTCTGTCTACCTAGGCACGATGTCTATAATGGGCGAATTACAAGAAACATGACAAAGAGAGATATTCATTTAGGCCAAATGGTCTGACCGTATTAAGGTCATAGATCCACTGAGCCTCTTTTTGTAATAAACCCTTAGCGCGGTCTCCTCCCCTAACATCAACTGGCACAAAATCAATCATCTTGTATTTTAAACAGGCAAGACTATGCTTGCAGTCATTAAAATTATGGGCCACAGGTTGTTCTGTAGTCCTGCCCTAAAGAGCCAAGCGGATAGCGCTCCAATGAAGCGCCACTCGCTCATTAAATTTCCTAGTGGTTTTTCCTATATAATATAGACCACATATACACCTGATAAAGTAAATTACAAACTGACTACTGCAAAATAATCTATATTTTATCTTGTATTCTTTACCAGAATGGGGATGATGAAAGGTATCCCCTACTTCTAGATAGCTACATGTGGTGCAGCCTAAACACCTATAGTTCCCATATTTGCGGGACAAAAACATAGTCCTTAATACTTTTGCCTCGTTTGTAACACGATACCAATCTATTGTCTTTCAATAATGGTAATGTAGTATCCATATTGATCAATGGCCCAAATTTCTTGGCAGTTCTAGTAATCCTATCACTTGCTGTATAAAATTGGTTAATAAAAATCATGTTCTTGTCCACGTATTTTGACTCTGATTTGCGTAAGGTGTCCTTCCTGGGAATAGCTAATGCTTTGTTCTTCACTTCCGTTAGCAGTCTTTTAGAGTATCCTCTCTGTAAACATTTTTTAAAAGTGATATCCATCTGCAACCTTTCCTCCTCCTCATCAGAGCAGATGCGATGCACTCTCAGGAACTGGGGGAATGGCAATCCTCTTTTTAGGGGTGCAGGATGGTAACTAGAGGATAATACCGTATATACTCGAGTATAAGCCGAGTTTTTCAGCCGCGTTGGAGATCCTACATCCCCCGTACATCACTGCTGCATCAACACACCATTGGTGCTCATCACTAACCCCACGTATACGTGGGGCAGAACTGCAGCGCGGACCTCCGCATCACCCTAACCCACAGAGCAGTGACGGGCGCCCGTCCAGAGGACACCCTGCGGGTTCGCAGGGTGTCATTAACCACAGGGCCCACACCGGAGAACATACCAACTTTGCACCGAACCAGGGACAGCAGACCTACCGGTAGGTACTATTACAACTAGGGGTGTGCACCGGCCACTTTTCGTGTTTTGTGTTTTGGTTTTGGATCTGGATCTTTCTTCGTGTTTTGGATCTGGATTGGTTTTGCCAAAACCACCCTTCCGTGTTTTGGGTTCTGGGTTTTGTGTTTTGGATCTGTATTTTTTTGAAAAAAAGCATAAAAACAGCTAAAATCACAGAATTTGTAGGTTTTTCTGCTCCTATGCTATTATTAACCTCAATAACCTTAATTTCCACTCATTTCCAGTCTATTCTGAACACCTCACACCTCACAATAGTGTTTTTATGTCCAAAAGGTTGCACCGAGGTAGCTGGATGACTATGCTAAGCGACACGAGTGGGCGGCACAAACACGTGACCCAACTAGGCGTGAAACTGCAGTGGCAGACAGGATGGCAGTTTGAAAAACTAGGCCCCAAACTGTACATAATGCAAAGAAAAAAAAGAGGTGCAAGATGGAATTGTCCTTGGGCCCTCCCACCAACCCTTATGTTGTATAAACAGGACATGCACACTTTAACAAACCAATCATTTCAGCGCCAGGGTCTGCCACACAACTGTGGCTGAAATGATTGGTTCGTTTGGGCCCCCACAAAACAAGCTGGCAATTAATCTGTCCCTGCACAAACTGGCTCTACGGAGGCAAGATGTCATCCTCATCCTCCTCATCCACCGATTCCTCAACCTCTTCAGTGTGTACATCCTCATCCTCACAGAGTATTAATTCGTCCCCGCTGGAACCACAGGTCCCTCTGTACGTTCTGGAGGCTGGTCTCCCTGGAAGAGTTGATAATTCATTTTATGAACATCATCTTCTCCACATTTTGTGGAAGCAGCCTCCTACACCTTTCGCTGACAAGGTTCCCAGCTGCACTAAACACTCTTTCGGAGTACACACTGGAGGGGGGGCAACTCAGGTAAAATAGAGCCAGTTTGTACAGGGACCTCCAAATTGCTTCTTTTTCCTGCCAGTACAGGTACGGACTGTCTGACATGCCTACTTGGATGCTGTCACCGATGTAATCCTTTAACAGACAGACGCACGCTTGTCGCTGCTGCTTTGAGGATGCAAGTGCGGCTAAAGCCCACACAATTCACAAAGACAGAAAAAAAAAAAAGAATATTTTTATTGTTTGTGGAGCGCACTTTGAGGGTTACACCACCCTTTAACAGACAGACGCACGCTTGTCGCTGCTGCTTTAAGGATGCAGGTGCGGCTACAGCCCACACATTACACAAAGACAGAAAAAAAAAGAACAATATTTTAATTGTTTGTGTAGCACACTTTGAGGGTGTCACCACCCTTTAACAGACAGACGCACGCTTGTCGCTGCTGCTTTAAGGATGCAGGTGCGGCTACAGCCCACACATTTCACAAAGACAGAAAAAAAAAGAACAATATTTTAATTGTTTGTGTAGCACACTTTGAGGGTGTCACCACCCTTTAACAGACAGACGCACGCATGTCGCTGCTGCTTTGAGGATGCAGGTGGAATCGAGACGGGATTTGGAACCGGGGACACACTACCTCCATCAATTGTCTAAATCCCACTGCACTAATGGCGGATACCGGACGCACGTCTAACACCAACATAGCAGTCAAGGCCTCAGTTATACGTTTTGCTTCAGGATGACTGCTGTCGTACTTCATCCTCATCGCTAGGGACTGTTGGAGGGTCAATTGTTTTGTAAAAGTAGTGATGTTCCTACTTCCTCTCTGGGATGATGAACAACTCCCAGCAGCAGCAATAGCACTAGGAGGAAGTGGTTCTTGATCTTTCCCTATTTTATTTTTATCGGAGAAAGTTTGGTCCTCCATTTATGTTATATTGATATATACGTGCGGCTAAAGCGCACACAAACACAGAAAATATTTTTTTATTTTTGCTGGAGAGTAGTGCACTTTGTGGGTTACACCACCCTTTAATTAATGAGCCAGCCGGCTCTTTACTTATGGGACACAGGCGCACGCTTGGCGCTGCTCCTTTGTTGATGCACGTGCAGCCACAGTGCACACAAGTCACAAACACAGAAAATATATATTTTTTTGGTTTGGAGTGTACTTTGGGGGTTACAGCACCCTTTAACGGTCAAGCCAGCCGGCCCTTTACTTATGACACAGGCGCACGCTTGGCACTACTTTGTTGATGCACGTGCGGCTACTGCGCACACAATTCACAAACACAGAAAATAATTTTTTTTTGGTTTGGACTGGAGTGTACTTTGGGGGTTACAGCACCCTTTAATGGTCAAGCCAGCCGGCCCTTTACTTATGACACAGGCGCACGCTTGGCACTACTTTGTTGATGCACGTGCAGCTACTGCGCACACAATTCACAAACACAGAAAATATATATTTTTTTGGTTTGGACTGGAGTGTACTTTGGGGGTTACAGCACCCTTTAATGGTCAAGCCAGCCGGCCCTTTACTTATGACACAGGCGCACACTTGGCATTACTTTGTTGATGCACGTGCGGCTACTGCGCACACAATTCACAAACACAGAAAATAACTTTTTTTTTTATTTGGACTGGAGTGTACTTTGGGGGTTACAGCACCCTTTAACGGTCAAGCCAGACGGCCCTTTACTTATGACACAGGCGCACGCTTGGCACTACTTTGTTGATGCACGTGCGGCTACTGCGCACACAATTCACAAACACAGAAAATATATTATTTTTTTAGCACTTGGGGGGAGCACCCCTGATGGACAGAGCACCCCCTGGACAACACTACAGCACCCCTTTAGGACTGGGACACTGCACAGGACTTTGGAGTGGACACAGCCCCTATGGAGAACTGACTGCACAACACAGTCCAGCCAGCTCCTATGGACTTTGAAGTAGAGGACACAGCCCCTATTAACAACAGCAGCACAGCACAACACAGCCAGCCCCTATGGACTTTGAAGTAGTGGACAACAGCAGCACTACACTACCCTACACAGCCCAGCCAGCCCTAACTCCCACCCTCCCTCTTCACTGTCCACAGCCGAGTGAGAAAATGGCGCCGACGCGGGCACCTTATATAGGATCCAAAACACGCGAGACTCGGAAGGCGGGATGATGACGTTTTGCCTCGATTTCAGATCCGAGTCAGGCGGGAAAAGTCGAGCCTGACTCGGATCGGCCTCGGATCGGGGGCGCTCGGGGGGGTTCGGATTTCAGAAATCCGAACCCGCTCACCCCTAATTACAACCAGTGCGGGACGCCGCCATTTGCTATTGTACGGGACTTCCTTGACAACACACACATCCTGGTCCAATAAGACTGTAGACCATAGGTCCAGCAAAGGGGACGTGCAGAAGTAAGGGCCGCACGACAAGGAGCCCCCCTCAAAGGGTCCACCCACTCCCTGACCAGGATCACACGGAACCATCTGTCCATCCCCAACCCCACAAACGGAACCACCTGGGGAGCATTGTGCCTCACCTAATAAACAGGTTGGATTCAATTCACAGTGTCTGGCTCATCCTTTACACACCTCATACCAACCCACACTGTACTCATACACTGTTACACGCTACCCCCCCTCCCCAGTCGCCCTCCTCCCCCCTCCACCCCCCCTCCATACACACACACCAAGGAGCGCACGTGTACCTTTTCTCTTTCAGCATAAACCAACAGGATCCGGTACTCCTGTTCCACGTGTAGCACCACTTTATCCCCCACCCCACCTTTCCCCCCAGTCGCCCCCTCCTCCCCCACACATCCATTAGATTCACCCACGAGAGCCTGGAGCGCGGACCACTCTGCTTATTATACATAGGGAGACATTTTGAGCTCTTCCAGATATATAATATATAAAGTATAACTGATAACTAATTTGCACATTATTGTGGAATGACGTTATCATCAATGGTTAGCACCATTAATGGAAATACATAGACTAAGCAGCTGGCTCTCTCCCTGCCAGTATGGCAGTGTGACTTCTGTGATGTCACTGTGTGATCCATTATGACACGTGAGCAGGTATAAAGCACCAGAGCATACTGACATCAGTGGCATTTCTTCAGTTGAGGCACTTGTTGCTGAAGCTGTTTTGCCTTTCCAGAGCGAATTGCTGATAATTATTATATATAACTTTCAGTAGTTTATAACTGTGTTCAAGCACCATAACATTTGTGCTTTTCCTGAACTTTTTTATTTATTTATTTATTTCTATATTAACATCTGAATGAAATGAGTCGCAGAGAACTGAGAGTTCTTCTGGAGGACCAGAGACATTGGGCGAGGATACATGGAGATCTTGGTGAGTAAAATGTTTAGGGCAGTAAAACCAATCTAGATCAATCTGTGGGGCCTGTTAGCTGTACATTAGCCCCATATCCTACCTCACACTTTTTGTTATTTATTCTTACAAGTTTATACATAGGATATTTGGGGATACTGTTGGTAAATGAAACGATAGCACTGAAGAGTGACTTCACACCTAGAACAAGGCCATTTTAGAATAATCATTCAGTTGCTGGAGCCAAAGAGGGTATTGATGTCTTAATGACACAATATGATTTTTGCCTTGTGCTCTGCATGCGGGAAAAGAGGTTGAGGGATTTGTGTATGAGCAGCTAAACGGAGATGGCAACAGCTACTGTAGGTTGGCCCAAAGTTATATAGAGTTTCAGTGTTCACTAAGTCATTGTATCATCTAATTAGATTGTAACCTCTTATGGGCAGGGCCCTCGCAAACCCTCACTTTCTTGTGTGTATTTATTTTGTTTTCTGTGCACGCTGATTTATTTGTGTCCTGTTTTCCCCACTGTCTGGTGCTGTGGATCACTGTAGTGTCTTATAAATCCACAACAATTATAATCTGTAGAGCAGGTGTCCTATGAAGCAAAAGGAATTATCCCAAGTGTAGGAAGTTTCCAAATCGCCATGTCCCCAGCGGGTGATTTTATTATAAATACACAATTTGTTTTAATGCCTCCTAATAAATCGGCACAATAGGGGGCTGACTGGACACTGGAAATG
Source organism: Taudactylus pleione (assembly GCA_031769625.1). NCBI lineage: Eukaryota > Metazoa > Chordata > Amphibia > Anura > Myobatrachidae > Taudactylus > Taudactylus pleione. The sequence goes on along the minus strand of JAUIMM010000841.1, from coordinate 6,216,669 downwards.
GGACTATACCACTGTAATCACAGTTGGGAGGTATGGGGTCAGGATAATGTCTATGTATTACTGGATGATTCCGTCAATGCAGAGTTGGCCACAAAATTAGTGCATTTTGGGGGTCAAAAAAGTGTACACAACACCTGAGTATATGCAGCAATATGCAATAGAGTCCACCAGCCTTTGCCAATTCAGCACATTCCCTAGGGAATTGGGCAAGCCAACCCTCTCCCCCTCACCAGGAGAAACCAGCCCCGTGCTGATGGCATTAGGACCCTTCCCAAACACCCCTGAATGGTAGTAAGCCATCATGCCTAAACTGTTGGGCATGCTGGGGCTCCTCATATTTCTTCCATGCTTTTGTGTATAACTCATACAGTAGGTGATGCTAGACTTGAATGACAGTCTGTAACTTTGTGCCTCTAATCAAACAGAGTGGCTTCACTCTGACTGGTTAGAGCGTGAGAAAAGCCATTCTGATTGGTTAGAAGTACATATAATGTACAATTATACAATATACTACTTTCATACATTTTATCAAAAAGGAGGAACCCCCTAACCCTTCCCTGGATCTAGGTGAGCAATAATGTGGCAGAAAAGGAATGTGTTGGGGAGTATTTAGTTAACCATTTAACTGATGGTAACTTAAAAAAAAAAGTATTATAAATTAGAATTTCTTATTTAGGTTAATAAATACTCATATCTATTAAACACTTTTTTTTTTTTCAACATTTTAGTAAAATTATATGTATTATCCTCCCACCCCTGTAGCATTTTCCTATCACCCTTGTAGAAGGTGACCAAAATATATCATCAACACCCCCCCGTAGTGTCAATGGCCCTGTAGCATTATATCCCCATCACTCTTGTAACATGAACCCGCACGCCTCATTGTACGTAGAACTGCATTGTACCATTACCCCCCTCCCTCCCCCCACAATAATAGGTCCCCCAAAACATATATGGCTTTAAGTGGGCCCCCCTAGTAACCATAGATGTCCCCTCACTCTTTACCCCCTCCACCTCTCATATATGCAGATGGCAGTGGAGCCTCTGTGAGATGGGACCAATCAGTCCCCATACTGAGCTCTGCACTTGGAGGGGATGAATATCACACATCAGCCTCATGACATAGAGCTAAGAGGGGAACTATCAGCAGGTTTAGATAATCTATATTATATTCACACTCCCTTAGTATAAATTGTCTCTGTGAGAATGCTCCTTCCCAGCCATGTTCCCTGATAATGTACATACTATCAGGATATGTCTCACTATGCATCGCCTGTACTTACATGCCACCAGTTTTTTGAGCATTTACAGGACGCAAATATGCAAAAACCTCTCCACAAACAAGCGTACATTTACCCTCTACCAGGCCCAATACATGTAAATATTATTGCTGTAGTTCATGATACTGTTTGATGTTTATATGTTATCTGAGGGTAGTTATTATAGCTAAGATATATCTTTTCAGATGAACCCATCATATATGATGAGAGGCTGCGCTCAGAGCGGAGAAGAGCTGTAATGAGGAATAGACATCATAATGCTACAGACAGGAGCCGATCTCCGCAGCATCGTGGGCGCTCACACACCACCAGAACACAGCCTACTCTACATTCTGGGCAATCTCAAGGCATTATGACTGAGAGACAAAGCCAAAACTCCAGCACTGGGACCAGTGAGCCTCTCCAAAACCCCAGCACTGGAACGAGTGAGCCTCTCCAAAACCCCAGCACTGGGACGAGTGAGCCTCTCCCAAACCCCAGCACTGGGATGAGTGAGCCTCTCCCAAACCCCAGCACTGGGACGAGTGAGCCTCTCCCAAACCCCAGCACTGGGACAAGTCAGCCTCTCCCAAACCCCAGTGCTGGGCCAAGTCAGGCTCTCCCAAATGTGAGTCCTGGGCCAAGTCAGCCTCTACCAACCCCCAGCCCTGGGCCAAGTCAGCCTCTCCCATACCATCAGGTATCTGCTGAAAATAGGCAAATTATCTCGGCCGGCCGTTGGACACAACAATTCAACAGACTCCCATCCCACATTATCACCGAGAGTGTAACCAGGGAATCCTGTTCAATTTGTTTAGTGAATTATGAGAATGGACAGCAGGTTACAGTTTTACCTTGCAGACATATATTCCATCCCCGTTGCATTGCACAATGGATCCGAAGAAGGCAAAACTGTCCTCTGTGCCGCAGCCTATGCTTTCCGCAGAGAACATGGAGAGAACGTTGTTGTATCTTATGAATTCCAAAGGAAACGAAGCAGTAAATATTGCCATAACACCAGGCTGGTAAAATGCCAAATGGACTTCTTGCCCTGGGCGCAACTACCGACCCTGTCAAGTTCATCTTAAGTTGCTGCTTAATCAAACTGCAGCCTTCCACCTATTCCTGAATTCACTGCTACTTCAAGATCATCTCAAGTTGCTGCTAATCTAACTGCAGCATTCCACCTATTCCTGCATTCACTGCTACTTCAAGATCATCTCAAGTTGCTGCTAATCTAACTGCAGCATTTCACCTATTCCTGCATTCACTGCATTCAGCAAGTTGCTGCTGAAGTAAATGGAAGAATTCTACATATTCCTGCATTTACTGCTTCTACAATTTCATCTCGAGTTGCTGCTTAATCCTACTGCAACATTCTACCTATTCCTCTATTTTATGTTAATTCAAAATCAACTAAAGTTGCTGTTTAATCAGACTGCAGCATTTAACTAATATTTGCATCATCCCAAATTGCTGCTTAATCATATTATGGATTCCACATATTCCTGAATTAACTATGTCTACAAATTCATCTCAAGTTCTTGCTAAATCAGACTTCAGCATTCCACCTATTTCTGCATTCACTGCTACTTCAATTTAATCTCAAGTTGCTGCTTAATCAAACTGCAGCATTACACCTAGTCCTGCATTTACTGCTACTTCAAGTTCAACACAAGATGCTCCTTAATCAGACTGCAGCAACTCCACTCACTTCTGCATAATCCCAAATTGCTGCTTAAACATATTGAAGAATTCCATATTTCCTTGAACTAACAGCTTTTACAAGATTATCTGATTAAGTTCCTACTTAATCAGACTGCATCATTCCACCTATTCCTGCATTCACTGCTGCAATACTTAACGTTCATCTCGACATCCAGGGTAGATCGTCTCAGGATCCTGCAAATCCCTGTGTACTGTGACATGGGCCCTTATACTGGATTCCAGTCACACTGAGAAATTTGGCCAAGCATCGTCAATCAAGGTACCAGAAGTAAAGATGGCTGCCGTCTTCTGGTCTACAGCACAAGTAATAAGGTGTTTGTTAAACCCACCTGGCGTTTGTTTAAAGGATATTTTCATTCTTGTGTATTTTTCTTTAACAATTAACAATATCAATAAAAGTATTTTTATATTTCTAACCTTGTCTGAGTGATTGAGGAACCCCCAGAAGGACCTGGGAACCTTTCTATATTATAATAAAGGACCTCCAGGGGCCAGCCAGTGTAAAGCACGTACAAGTGGGTGAGAGAAACACACTAGAGGGTATATTTACTAAAGTAAGGGTTTTTAGAAATGGAGATGTTGCCTATAGCAATCAATCAGATTCTACTTAACATTCATCTAGCACCTTCTAGAAGATAATAGCTAGAATCTGATTGGTTGCTATGAGCAACATCTCCACTAGTAAAAATCTTGTACCTTAGTTAATATACCCCATGGGCTGATTCTGAGTCAGACACAACTCTGACGAAATTCAGCTAATGGAAGTCTAACACGTGTATACGCCCATATTCTGAGTTGCACGGATCCCTGCATGTGCGGTAATCTCTGTTACTGTGCATGCTATGTGCAGGATATATGATTGCAATAGGCGTCTGCTCTGCATATGCACAATTTAGGAGACGGTTCTCAAATGTGAGTATGCCCAGTTGCCACAAGTAATGCCCATTTGACAGACGGATAGAAACTACTGAGATGTGTCTAACTCAGGATCGGCCAGAGATACATAAAGATGCATATAATCGCTGCGACACATGCGCACTACAGTTGTGGTCGAACTAGTGTGTGACTTACAATCAGACCCGCTATCCTTACACATATTATTACAGAAAGTTCATCGCACAACCTATTCCGCATCTTACATATAAGGGAGCGCTTTTTCTAATACGTTTTTCCTATTGTAATCGGCAGCGATGCTAGTTTATCATAATACAGGTGATACAGCTTATTGTAAAAAAGTTTCACCGATGACGTCATTTCGCCAGGCGGAAAAGTATCGCCGTATTCAATTTGAAAGACTTTCCGACTAGGTGGATAGTCAATGTAATGTAATAGACGGAAAACTTTCGCCTATGAATAACAGGCGGAAAAAAGTGTAGAATTGGGGTTTTGGGGTGAAACATTGTGGGAACCCCCGTCCAGCCTTCAGACAGTCCCCCAAAGGTAAACCGCATCAAAAAATATTTAAGAACACCCCAAAAAATCACTTTGAATTTGGGGGTGGAAAACAAATGTTGGGGCACAAAGTTAAAAACTAGCGAACTTCACTCTGGGGGGGTCCCCAAGTATGCCCCAGGTGTTTTTTTCATTGCAGGTGCTTGCGGCAGGTGGATTTTTCACAATTTTTTAAACTTAACTTTAGCAACTATAAAATATGCTGGCCCCCATTTTCAAGTACCCCAAATTTGCTGGGATAAGTTATTTTCTGCAAATAAAAATCCTGAATACTATTCTTCACCACTTATACAAAAACGCTATTTAGCAGCTATTGAGCCCGTTTAAAAACAACAAATACCTTCAGCAAGCCAAATCGGGGGTAACCATAGCTAACCCCCATGTCAGAGCATCTTTTGGGGGGTGTCAGGCTGATTTCCCCAAATCTGACAGGACTTTCCGCTTGTTTAAGTTTCGCCGGGTCCCGTTTTCACCTACTTTCAAATTGAATACGGGGATATGCGGGCACGCGCGCGATACTTTTCTGCCTGCAAAACACGTGATGTAGGCGAAAAGTCCAGGAGACGGAAAAGTATCACGGGTCCGCTCAAATTGAATACGGGCCTATGTAATGCGCATACAATGTTTGCTGGGGGACCAGAAGCGCTATCACCACATATACACAATATATACTGTAATATAAGTCCAGCACTCCATTGTGTGACTGTACCAGTGCCCATATAAAGGAGTCTTCTTATCACTCAGAGGACAAAGGAATAAAATAGGTATATTTTCATATCTTCCTCACTGTTCCTCCTAGAGAAAGAGACCATCTGTGTGTATCATACTCGCCTACTTTTGAAAATGCATTTCAGGGAGATTGTGAAAGCAGCACCTATGAGCATGGCGGTAAAGTGGGCGTGTACTGCTACATCTGAGAGGCGTGTCATAAAATTGACTTTTATCCAAATGCAAATGAGCCCCAAAGCAGTCAGTAATATCTATTTGTTGATGAAAACACACTATCACTTTTCAGAAAATACATGTAACCATAGGGATCATTCTGCCTTATAACCAATGCAGGAAAATGATAGTAATGATCCAATTTGAATGTAAATCTCTCTGTTTATTTTTATATATAACATATTCATAATGGCAGTAAGTTAGAATCAGGGAGATTGCTAGGCTCTTCAGGGAGACAGGGAGATTGCTACTGTTTCAGGGAGTCTCCCTGACAATGAGGGAGAGTTGGCAAGTATGGTGTGTATATACTGTTATCACACCATCACTGCCCCTATGTTTAATGTTATTCACTTCACAATATGATAACTTACATATCACAATAAGATTGTTCTCCAGGGTTTCAACCTCTGTAAACAGGGATGTACAGGACCATTCCTCATCCAAATTACAAAGGCTGCTATTGTGTATTACCCTGAACATTTATTACCAGTGGTGGCCCCTGGGGTGGGGCTGCAGCACAGTCCAAAATTCAAACAGGGGAGTCACACCAACTGCCAGTGATTCCTGCCCATCTATGGTTGGTAGCATATGAAATGACAGTGGGTGTGGCTCCCCTATTTGAATTTTGGACTGTGCTGCAGCCTCACCTCTGGAGCCACCACTGGTTATTACTGTACAATACAAACAAATAGAATAAAATCTCCCACCCAAGGGGGATATAGGGGGTCATTCAGACCCACTCGCAAGCGGCAGTACGCTCGCAAGTGGGTCGATGTTCCCCACTGCGCATGCACACGACGGAGGGAGCTCCGTCGTGCGCATGCGCGAGACCCGGCGAGCGAAGGACTTTCCTTCACTCGGAGAGTCTCATCAAAGGGGGCGTGCTGTCGATGGTGACTGACAGCACGCCCCCTTTGGGGGGCGTGCCTGCCAGGCGGAGGCGTTCCCAAGGGAACGCCTACCGTCTGAAGCCGACCCCACTGACATCACTAGTGATGTCAGTGGGAGTGCTTTTGGCTCTGATAGATGCTGTCAGGCTTTGTGCGTCTTTATACGCCACCATCAGTGGCACCATTGAACCTTTCACCAGCCCTATGCTAGGTGCAGATCATATATATGGCCTCCAATGTGAGAGATTCCGCGTCTCTCTGTTTATTACCCCTTATCCCAGGACATTCATCAGGGGAATAATGTCATTATTACTGCTCTGCTGGACTGCGGTAGGCATTATGGCCCTGATTCAGAGCCGGACGCTCTGACCAGGGCGCTCGCTCTGAATCAGGGCCCACCTCCATTAATATGGAGCGTCCTCCTGGATGCTCGTATAGCTGTGGGTCACCACCCACAGCATATACAAGCGTGGAAAAATGATGGTCGCGATGGTCTTGACCATCTTGACCATCGCGACCATCGGAACTGCGAGTGAAAGCCTGCGGTTGGGTTTCCGATGGTCGCGATGGTCAAGACTATCGCGACCATCTTTTGCACGCTCGTATATGCTGTGGGTGGTGACCCACAGCTATACGAGCATCCAGGAGGACGCTCCATATTAATGGAGGTGGGCCCTGATTCAGAGCGAGATCCCTGGTCAGAGCGTCCGGCTCTGAATCAGGGCCATAATGCCTACCGCAATCCAGCAGAACATTAATAATGACATTATTCCCTTGATGAATGTCCCGGGATAAGGGGTAATAAACAGAGAGACGCGGAATCTCTCACATTGGAGGCCATATGGATGATCTGCACCTAGCATAGGGCTGGTGAAAGGTTCAATGGTGCCACTGATGGTGGCGTATAAAGACGCACAAAGCCTGACAGTGGGCGTCTCAGTCCTTGTATATTTGGATGTACACCAGTTAGGGCATTGTAGCAGCATTAACCTAAAATCACAGACGCAACTGCTGCAAAAGGCGCGAGCAAGGCCGCAACTACGTCCAACTCAGAATCAGCTCCTATGAGGAGGAATCCCGCCCCCTTGATAGGCCCCACCCCCTCAACAGACCCCACCCCATTAAAGCTGCTTCCATTAATTTCCCAGGCTGGTTTCCCATCCCAATCTGCCCCTGATCTCCTACATTGGCTATTGCAATCTATAGACGCAATTTTCACCAGCCCCATTGTATAGTAGGTGCAGATTGGCTTCCGATGTGAGCGATTATGTGTTTGAGATTGCAATCACTTCAGTGACACTCCCATAGCACGCCCATAGGACGGGCCATCTCCGTACATTTGCACCTCCCAGTCACTGCCCGGGAACGCCCAGTACATCATCTGTGTCTGACATCACCATTGCGTCCGATCATTAGGCACTTTGGGCCTCATTTATCAACGTGTATTAACATTCACATTGAGTGATAAAATTCATTGTGTATGATAATGGTGCTCCAGCCAATCATCTCCCAACTGTCATTTTTAACTGTCATTTTTCACACAGATGACAGTTGGGAGCTGATTGGCTGGAGCACCATTATCATATGTAGCGAGTTATATTACTCGTTGATTATGATAAAACTTGTTGATAAATAAGGCCCTCAATTTGTTTAACCAGTATGTTATGTGTGGTATTTACCCTCATGTATCAAACTCTTATTTTCCTACAGATAGTTGGCTTGCTTGCAGGGCTCTCTGACTCTTTGGGCCCTAGTCAATTTGAGGCGTTAAGTCCGGATCCACGGTAATTTACCGCCGATGATGTCATTATCGCCTGTTTTGGTTTTCCCCATACTCAATTTCAAAGTCAATGCAATGTAATAGGCGGTAAAGTATCGCCTATGAATGACAGGTGGTAAAAAGTGCAGAATTGGGATTTTGGGGTGCAACGTATTGGGAACCACCGTGCAGCCTTCAGTCAGTCCCCCAAACGTAATCTGTGTCAAAAAAAATAAAAAAAAAACTTAAGGACACCCCAAAAATTGACTTTGAAAAAGGGGGCAAAAAAAAAAAGTTCGGGTACAAACTTAAAAACTAGGGAACTTGACTCTGGGTGGGTACCCAAGTATGCCCCAAGTGTTTTTTTGATTGCAGGTGTTTGCGCCAGGTGCATTTTTCACAATTGTTTTAAGTCACTTTAGCAAGTTTCAAATATGCTGAACCCCATTTTCAAGTACCCCAAATTTGATGGGCATAGTTGTTTTGCCCTAAAAAAACTTCTAAATGCTCTTCTGCATCACCTTATTCAAAGCCGCATTTATGTAACGGCGTTCACACAGACAGGCACGCCTGCGTTTTTCAGACCACCCCATCGTCACCACCCCCAAATGCTGACAACCTGTCACTCACTCTGCGATGGATTTCTCTGTGCGTCCGTAGTCGCAATGCGATGCACGATGGCAAACAACAGCTCGATCTGCGTGCGTAATAGCCTTTGCATCCAGCTCTGAATCCAGCCCAATAATAATAATAATAATAATAACTGCACAATAACATTCCTCTTTTTCTGCATGTTAGATGGGATTATTATGGCTTATATTCAGCATACAATATATCCTTTCTTCATTCCTATTTACTCGCAGGAGTTTTTAAAGTGCAACAAAAAACCTTATCATCAAACTTGGCGTACATGACATAATGACGACCAGGGCTGATCTCATACATCACATAATTAGATGCACCAACCCAACACCCAACACAGAGCCGTAACTAGACTTTTGATGCCCTGTGCCAGAAAGAGCATTGGCACCCACCTCATTTTTCAAAGGGACATAATGCACCCAAAAAAGGGCCATGGCTTCATGGGGAAGGGCCAGGGAAGAGATAGGAGAGGCCAGGGGATGCTGGGGATGAAATAAGAGGAAGCTACAAGCAAGAATGATAATAAACAGAAATTAGACAGGCCCAAACAGCGCCCCCTGCCCTGTGGTGCCCTGTGCGATGGCACCGGCCGCACTACCCTAGCTACGGCCCTGACCCAACAGCAAAGTAGCTCTGGAAACCATTTTTAAAATATTAGCAACTATGACAGCCTATAAAAGCAGATAACAGCTTTCAACAAGGCTTCTGGAGACTTGGATAAAGAAACTAGTTACAGCCACAATTATAATTAGGTATATAAATAGCTAAAGATGAATGTGGGGTTGTTGTTGTAGTCACTTACTTGCATTTGTTACCAAAATGAATGTTTCTTGTGTATAGAGGACCTGATTGCAGAGTTGTGCGCTACGCCAATGTTTTTGCAAATGAAGGGATTTCTTTTTGTCATCGCGCAGGCGTCTGAGTCGCACTGCGCATGCGTCAAGGTTCAATATTGTAGTCACACACTGTGAGTCGTTCATCAGGCAAGGAGGTGGCAATGGGGAGTGTCGGCTAATACTGCAGGTGTGTGCTGACCGCTTAGGGTGTGTGTCACATCCTGCATCTGTGATCCTGTACGCAGGAAACATGGCTCCAGCGTCTCAGGTACGGCAGCCATTTTGAGTGACCATATACCCACTGAAGGATTCGTTGTTTGCATAATCTGTATATATGTATAGCGCACACACATCACTGGCCCATTAATAAGCCCTATCTGTATATATGTATAGCGCACACACATCACTGGCCCATTAATAAGCCCTATCTGTATATATGTATAGCGCACACACATCACTGGCCCATTAATAAGCCCTATCTGTATAAATGTATAGCGCGCACACATCACTGGCCCATTAATAAGCCCTATCTGTATATATGTATAGCGCACACACATCACTGGCCCATTAATAAGCCCTATCTGTATATATGTATAGCGCACACACATCACTGGCCCATTAATAAGCCCTATCTGTATATATGTATAGCGCACACACATCACTGGCCCATTAATAAACCCTATCTGTATATATGTATAGCGCACACACATAACTGGCCCATTAATAAGCCTTATCTGTATATATGTATAGTGCACACAAATAACTGGCCCATTAATAAGCCCTATCTGTATATATGTATAGCGCACACACATAACTGACCCATTAATAAGCCCTATCTGTATATATGTATAGTGCACACACATAACTGGTCCATTAATAAGCCCTATCTGTATATATGTATAACGCACACACATAACTGGTCCATTAATAAGCCCTATCTGTATATATGTATAGCGCGCACAGATAACTGGCCCATTAATAAGCCCTATCTGTATATATGTATAGCGCACACACATAACTGGTCAATTAATAAGCCCTATCTGTATATATGTATTATGCACACACATAACTGGCCCATTAATAAGCCCTATCTGTATATATGTATAGCGCGCACAGATAACTGGCCCATTAATAAGCCCTATCTGTATATATGTATAGTGCACACACATAACTGGCCCATTAATAAGCCCTATCAGTAGATATGTATAGCACGCACATAACTGGCCCATTAATAAGCCCTATCTGTATATATGTATAGCGCGCACAGATAACTGGCCCATTAATAAGCCCTATCTGTATATATGTATAGTGCACGCACATAACTGGCCCATTAATAAGCCCTATCTGTATATATGTATAGCGCACACACATAACTGGCCCATTAATAAGCCCTATCTGTATATATGTATAGCGCGCACAGATAACTGGCCCATTAATAAGCTCTATCAGTATATATGTATAGTGAACGCACATAACTGGCCCATGAATAAGCCCTATCTGTATATATGTATAGCGCACACACATAACTGGCCCATTAATAAGCCCTATCTGTATATATGTATAGCGCACACACATAACTGGCCCATTAATAAGCCCTATCTGTATATATGTATAGTGCACACAAATAACTGGCCCATTAATAAGCCCTATCTGTATATATGTATAGCGCACACACATAACTGACCCATTAATAAGCCCTATCTGTATATATGTATAGCGCACACACATAACTGGTCAATTAATAAGCCCTATCTGTATATATGTATTATGCACACACATAACTGGCCCATTAATAAGCCCTATCTGTATATATGTATAGCGCGCACAGATAACTGGCCCATTAATAAGCCCTATCTGTATATATGTATAGTGCACACACATAACTGGCCCATTAATAAGCCCTATCAGTAGATATGTATAGCACGCACATAACTGGCCCATTAATAAGCCCTATCTGTATATATGTATAGCGCGCACAGATAACTGGCCCATTAATAAGCCCTATCTGTATATATGTATAGTGCACGCACATAACTGGCCCATTAATAAGCCCTATCTGTATATATGTATAGCGCACACACATAACTGGCCCATTAATAAGCCCTATCTGTATATATGTATAGCGCGCACAGATAACTGGCCCATTAATAAGCCCTATCTGTTTATATGTATAGCGCACACACATAACTGGCCCATTAATAAGCCCTATCTGTATATATGTATAGTGCACGCACATAACTGGCCCATTAATAAGCCCTATCTGTATATATGTATAGCGCACACACATAACTGGCCCATTAATAAGCCCTATCTGTATATATGTATAGTGCACACACATAACTGGTCCATTAATAAGCCCTATCTGTATATATGTATAGTGTACACTAGGGGTGTGCAATGGCCACTTTTCGTGTTTTGTGTTTTGGTTTTGGATCTGGATCTTTCTTCGTGTTTTGGATCTGGATTGGTTTTGCCAAAACCACCCTTCCGTGTTTTGGGTTCTGGGTTTTGTGTTTTGGATCTGTATTTTTTTTAAAAAAAGCATAAAAACAGCTAAAATCACAGAATGTGTTGGTTTTTCTGCTCCTATGCTATTATTAACCTCAATAACCTTAATTTCCACAAATTTCCAGTCTATTCTGAACACCTCACAATAGTGTTTTTATGTCCAAAAGACTGCACCGAGGTAGCTGGATGACTATGCTAAGCGACACGAGTGGGCGGCACAAACACGCGACCCATCTAGGAGTGATACTGCAGTGGCAGACAGGATGGCAGTTTGAAAAACTAGGCCCCAAACTGTACATAATGCAAAGAAAAAAAAGAGGTGCAAGATGGAATTGTCTTTGGGCCCTCTCACCCACCCTTATGTTGTATAAACAGGACATGCACACTTTAACAAAGCAATCATTTCAGCGCCAGAGTCTGCCACACAACTGTGGCTGAAATGATTGGTTCGTTTGGGCCCCCACAAAACAAGCTGGCAATTAATCTGTCCCTGCACAAACTGGCTCTACGGAGGCAAGATGTCCTCATCCTCCTCATCCACCGATTCCTCACCCTTTTCAGTGTTGTGTACATCCTCATCCTCACAGAGTATTAACTCGTCCCCACTGGAATCCACCACCACAGGTCCCTCTGTACGTTCTCGAGGCTGGTCTCCCTGGAAGAGTTGATAATTCATTTTTATGAACATCATCTTCTCCACATTTTGTGGAAGCAACCTCCTACGCCTTTCGCTGACAAGGTTCCCGGCTGCACTAAACACTCTTTCGAAGTACACACTGGAGGGGGGGCAACTCAGGTAAAATAGAGCCAGTTTGTACAGGGGCCTCCAAATTGCCTCTTTTTCCTGCCAGTACAGGTATGGACTGTCTGACATGCCTACTTGGATGCTGTCACCGATGTAATCCTCCACCATTCTGTCAATGGTGACAGTATCATATGTAGTGACAGTAGACATGTCAGAAATTGTTGCCAGGTCCTTCAGTCCGGACCAGATGTCCAAACTTGGTCCTGCCTGCCCTGCATCACCGCCAGCGGGTTGCTTAGGATACCTAAGTTTTTTCCTGGCAGCCCCAGTTGCGGGAGAAAATGAAGGAGCTGTTGACGTGTCACGTTCCGCTTCAGCTGACAGTGTGTTCACCAGCAGGTCTTTGCACCTCTGCAGGCTTGTGTCGGCCAGAAAGAGAGACACCACATAGGCTTTAAACCTAGGATCGAGCACGGTGGCCAAAATGTAGTGGTCTGATTTCAACAGATTGACCACCCTGGAATCCTGGCAAAGCGAATGAAGGGCTTCATCAACAAGTCTCACATGCCGAGCGGAATCGCTCCATCTTAGCTCCTCCTTCACTTTCTCCAGCTGCTTCTGCAAAAGCCTGATGAGGGGAATGACCTGACTCAAGCTGGCAGTGTCTGAACTGACTTCACGTGTGGCAAGTTCGAAGAGCTGGAGAACCTTGCACAACACGGAAATCATTCTCCACTGCGCTTGAGTCAGGTGCATACCCCCTCCTTTGCCTATGTCATAGGTGGATGTATAGGCTTGAATGGCCTTTTGCTGCTCCTCCATCCTCTGAAGCATATAGAGGGTTGAGTTCCACCGCGTCACAACCTCTTGCTTCAGGTGATGGCGGGGCAGGTTCAAGAGTGTTTGCTGGCGCTCCAGTCTTCGGCACGCAGTCGCTGAATGGTGAAAGTGGACAGAAATTTTTCGGGCCACCCAAAGTGTCTCCTGAACGCCCCTGTCGCTTTTCAGAAAATTCTGCACCACCAAGTTTATTGTGTGAGCAAAACATGGGACGTGCTGAAATTTGCCCAGATGTAATGCCCGCACAATATTTTTGGCGTTGTCAGATATCACAAATCCCCAGGAGAGTCTAAGTGGGGTAAGCCACTGGGCGATGATTTCCCTCAGTTTCTCTAAGAGGTTGTCGGCGGTGTGCCTCTTACTAAAACCGGTGATACACAGCGTAGCCTGCCTTGTAACGAGCTGGCGTTTCTGAGATGCTGCTACTGGTGACGCTGCTGCTGCGTAAGGTGATACATCTACCCAGTGGGCTGTCACAGTCATATAGTCCTTAGTCTGCCCTGTTCCATTTGTCCACATGTCCGTGGTTAAGTGGACATTGGGTACAACGGCATTTTTCAGGACACTGAGGACACTTTTTCTGACGTTTCTGTACAGTCTCGGTATCGCCTGCCTAGTGAAGTGGAATCTAGACGGGATTTGGAACCGGGGACACACTACCTCCATCAATTGTTTAAATCCCACTGCACTAATGGCGGATACCGGACGCACATCTAACACCAACATAGCAGTCAAGGCCTCAGTTATACGTTTTGCTTCAGGATGACTGCTGTCGTACTTCATCCTCCTCGCTACGGACTGTTGGAGGGTCAATTGTTTAGTAAAAGTAGTGGTGTTCCTACTTCCTCTCTGGGATGATGAACGACTCCCAGCAGCAGCAACAGCAGCAGCGGCAGCAGGAGGCGTAGCAATGCAGGATCCTCCGGAGGAATCCCGGATAGGAGAGTCAGTCATGCCAGTGACATGGCCTGCAGGACTACTTCCGATCCTGACTAAGGAGGAAATTGATGAGGAGGGAGCTGACGGTGTGGTTTGCAGGCGCTTGGATACAACAGGACAACGGTATTTAGGTGTCCCTGGACTGCTTACGGTCTTAGCCAAAGTTTCTGAACTTGACAGTAACTTTTTATGAACGCGCTGCAGGTGCCGTATAAGGGAGAATGTTCCTAGGTGGTTAACGTCCCCACCCCTACTTATTCCACCTTTACATATGGTACATATGGCAAGACAGTTGTTGTCCGGATTTGGATAGAAATATTGCCAGACCAAAGAGGTTGAATGTTTGGTCTTCTGCCCAGGCATGACCGTGATGGGCTTTTTCATCCCACGGACAACAACTGTCTCCCCCGGAGCCTGATTTAAACAAACCACATCACCATCAGAATCCTCCTCGCCAACTTCCTCCTCAGCGCCAGCTACACCAGTATCCTCATCCTGTTGTACTTCAACAGTGACATCTTCAATTTGCATATCAGCAAGTGGACTGTGGGTGCTCCTTTCAGCACTTGCAGGGGGCGTGCAAATGGTGGAAAGAGCCACCTCTTCCCGTCCAGTGCTGGGAAGGACAGCACACTTGGTCTCTCCTTGGGGATTTGTGATATCTTCTTAGAAAGCACAGTTCTTCGCTGTGCTTTTGCTAGCTTAACTCGTTTGATTTTTTTAGTGGGAGGAGAGCTTCCATCGTCATGTGAAGCTGAACCACTAGTCATGAACATAGGGAAAGACCTTAGCCATTCCTTGCCACTCCGTGTCGTAAATGGCATATTAGCAAGTTTACGTTTCTCTTCAGATGATTTAAATGTTTTTTTCAAGATCATTTTCCTGAACTTTGTCATTTGGGATTGTATGTGCCCTCTACTATGACATTGGGCATCGGCCTTGGCAGACGACGCTGATGGCATGTTATCGTCTATGTCATGACTAGTGGCAGCAGCTTCAGCACTAGGAGGAAGTGGTTCTTGATCTTTCCCTATTTTATTTTTATCGGAGAAAGTTTGGTCCTCCATTTATGTTATATTGATAATACGTGCGGCTAAGGCGCACACAAACACAGAAAATAATATTTTATTTTGTTTGGACTGCCCTTTGGGGGTTACAGCACCCTTTAGCGGTCAATCTAGCCGGCCTTTTACTTATGGGACACAGGCGCACGCTTGGCACCACTTTGTTGATGCACGTGCGGCTACTGCGCACACAATTCACAAACACAAAAAAATATATTTTTTTATTTTGTTTGGAGTGCCCTTTGGGGGTTACAGCACCTTTTAATGGACAAGCCAGCTGGCCTTTTACTTATGGGACACAGGCGCACGCTTGGCGCTGCTCCTTCGTTGATGCACGTGCAGCCACAGTGCACACAATTCACAAACACAGAAAAATCTATATTTTTATTTTGTTTGGAGTGCCCTTTGGGGGTTACAGCACCCTTTAACAGACAAGCCAGCCGGCCTTTTACTTATGGGACACAGGCGCACGCTTGGCGCTGCTCCTTCGTTGATGCACGTGCAGCCACAGTGCACACAATTCACAAACACAGAAAAATATATTTTTTTATTTTTTGGAGTGCCCTTTGGGGGTTACAGCACCCTTTAACGGACAAGCCAGCCGGCCTTTTACTTATGGGACACAGGCGTACGCTTGGCGCTGCTCTTTGTTGATGCACGTGCAGCCACAGTGCACACAATTCACAAACACAGAAAAATATATATCTTTTTATTTTGTTTGGAGTGCCCTTTGGGGGTTACAGCACCCTTTAACGGACAAGCCAGCCGGCCTTTTACTTATGGGACACAGGCGCACGCTTGGCACTACTTTGTTGATGCACGTGCGGCTACTGCGCACACAATTCACAAACACAGAAAATATTTTTTTATTTTGTTTGGAGTGTACTTTGGGGGTTACAGCACGCTTTAGTGGTCAATCCAGCTGGCCCTTTATTTATGGGACACAGGCGCACGCTTGGCACTACTTTGTTGATGCACGTGCGGCTACTGCGCACACAATTCACAAACACAAAAAAATATATTTTTTTACTTTGTTTGGAGTGCCCTTTGGGGGTTACAGCACCCTTTAACGGACAAGCCAGCCGGCATTTTACTTATGGGACACAGGCGCACGCTTGGCGCTGCTCCTTAGTTGATGCATGTGCAGCCACAGTGCACACAATTCACAAACACAGAAAAAATATTTTTTTTTAGCACTTGGGGGGAGCACCCCTGATGGACAGAGCATCCCCTGGACAATACTACAGCACCCCTTTAGGACTGGGACACTGCACAGGACTTTGGAGTGGACACAGCCCCTATGGACAACTGACTGCACAACACAGTTCAGCCAGCCCCTATGGACTTTGAAGTAGTGGACACAGCCCCTATGGACAACAGCAGCACAGCACAACACTACACTGCACTACACTACAACACTACACTACACAGCCCTGCCAGCCCTAACTCCCACCCTCCCTCTTCACTGTCCACAGCCGAGTGAGAAAATGGCGCCGACGCGGGTACCTTATATAGGATCCAAAACCTGCGAGACCCAGAAGGCGGGATGATGACGTTTTGCCTCGATTTCAGATCCGAGTCAGGCGGAAAAAGTCGAGCCTGACTCGGATCGGCCTCGGATCGGGGGGGCTCGGGGGGTTCGGATTTCAGAAATCCGAACCCGCTCACCCCTAGTATACACACATCACTGGCCCATTAATAAGCTCTATCTGTATATATGTATAGCGCACACACATAACTGGTCCATTAATAAGCCCTATCTGTATATATGTATAGTGTACACACATAACTGGCCAATTAAAAAGCTCTATCTGTATATATGTATAGCGCACACACATAACTGGTCCATTAATAAGCCCTATCTGTATATATGTATAACGCACACACATAACTAGCCCATTAATAAGCCCTATCTGTATGTATGTATAGCACACGCCCATAACTGGCCTATTAATAAGCCCTATCTGAATATATGTATAGCGCACACATCACTGGCCCATTAATAAGCCCTATCTGTATATATGTATAGTGCACACACATCACTAGCCCATTAATAAGCCCTATCGGTATGTATGTATAGCACACGCCCATAACTGGCCTATTAATAAGCCCTATCTGTATATATGTACAGATGTGCCCAGCTAGTTTATTGCTCATAGCGTGCCATTCAGGCCTCTGTGTCGCGCAATGGAACATTACATGATGGCTGGACTTTGGCGTACCGTGGTATTCTTCAAGGAAGGATATGCTACGGCATGTAATACAGCGCTTAACCGCTGGGTGGCGAGTGCTCCACTGTTGTAATTTGTAATGAATACCATACTGTTATTTAGATGGATATCACATTCACGCACTGTATAGTATTTGCATGTTCACACAACCAATCTTTTTAATACCACATAAGCTCTTATAACCAATACTGTAGATTAATTAGATGCATGCACAGCTTTTAATGAGATGGGATGAATTATTCTCTAATGGTGGGGTACTGTGTATATACTGTGTGTACTATTAAAATATTTTGAAAGGAAGACACATTTTTTTATTATTAAAAACAGCAGCGGGTGAGTGGAGTGCACAAGGATGAGCCCGCTATGTGCTGTACTTAATATAGCTGGCTTGTGGGCTAGAGGTTAGGTGATCGCTTTGCAACAGTTCTTGTCCTGGGTTTGAGTCCTGGAAAATAATATATTTTTATTTTTTGCCACTGTCGGATCTGGACACTGTAATGAAACTAGTAGTGGGCTGTTTAAAAGTAAGGCATTACAAACTGATTGTGCATTTAAAACTGCAAACTTGCGCCAAAGCTGGCATGTCAGTGCTGTGGTGGCTGTCAGCTCTGAGGGGTTACAATGGGATCTCTGGCACATGCCCAGTGGAGCCCCTCCATATGTCATGTAGCGCTATGCCATGGCGTATGGAAGATCAGAGCACTGCATGCCCAGTGGATCGGGAGTCACACAACGACAGTGGGATGGCTGTATTACAGTACATACTGACTGTGCGGTTGAAGTTGCACACTTGCGCCATTGTCAGCACTGTCCCAGACTTCGACACTATAGTGATTTCATGACTTCAGAAACTGGTAGTGAGTGGGCTCTGTTTGAGAAAGAGGTCTATGTATTACAAGCTGAGTGTGCTTTTAAACCGCAAACTTGCACCAATGTTGGCACGTCAGCGCTGTGGTGGCTGTCAGCTCCGAGGGGTTACAATGGGATCTTTGGCGCATGCCCAGTGGAGTCATTGCAATGGGATCTCTGGCGCATGCCCAGTGGAGCCGCTCCGTAGCTGTGGCGTAAGGAGGCTCATACAGTAGTAAAGCGAATGCCCAGTGGGTCAGGAGCCACACACAGTGCATCAGGTCCCTTCCTCCAAAGCAAACAAGAGACTTTCATTACCATAATGAAGGACGCTCTGTTAGCCATTTCCTGTAAGCAGCCAGCTCTGCCCTTGTGTCCTGAAAAGGCTACAAATGGTGACCATTGCCAAGGACACCATCCCCCATCTGCTAGGACAACTAAAGTGCCCTATGAATGTGTCTGTACTATATATTAAAAACTGACTGTGCGTTTTAAAGTCACAAAAAAAAAATGCCCTTCAGACCTGCGAGCAGCCTCCGGCAGCGAGCGGGTCTGAATCAGGGCCGCTGTATAGTAAAATGGCTACCAGAGAGCGCCGTTTTACCTCAGGTGAGCTTCTTCTACTTGTGAAGTGGAGAGATAGACCTCTCTCCAACAACCAAGAGAAGAAGCTCGCCTACAGGAGTGCGAGGAGGGAAATACTGGCCAGATTTGCCCATTGCCAAGGACACCATCCCCCATCTGCTAGAACAACTAATGTGCCACTATGAATGTGTCTGTACTATATATTTAAAACTGACTGTGCATTTTAAAGTGCACACTTGCAGCGACGTTGCTGTATTATGTAGAATACAATGTCTAGTGCATTGTGGTTTCATGTAAAATGTAGTTGGGTGGCACAGAGTAGCATAGAAATGGCAGGTGGTGGGAAGTTGAGAAGAGTCTACTTGCTTAAGAATATTGAACTTCAATTGCTCGATATTTATGCAATGCTGTGTGTGCGTTGATACCTGTATGTATTGGTATAAATGACAGAATTCACACACCACCAAGTGATTTCTGTTTAATCCTGTAGTGAAGATGTAAAAAAAAAAAATCATAATAAAAAACATTTTTTTTTTACTCTACCAGGATTTGAACCCAGGATGCCCACACTGCCTTGCATTCTCCTAACCACTACACTACAGACACCTGCCATACCAAGAACTGCACCTGTCATGTGTGTGATGAATGAGCGTCGTGCATCTTGTGTGCGTCATGCATCTTATAGTGGTAGATATGGGCCTGATTCAGAGAGACCAGAGAGTGCTGTTTTACCTCAGGTGAGCTTCTTCTACTTGTAAAGTGGAGAGATAGACCTCTCTCCAACAACCAAGAGAAGAAGCTCGCCTACAGGAGTGCGAGGAGGGAAATACTGGCCAGATTTGGCCGGCGGCGGACCATCAAGGCCCTACAATGCCGCTGGTCGGACTTAGGCCCTGATTCAGAGCCGGACGCTCTGACAGAGCGCTCGCTCTGAATCAGGGCCGTCCCTGCTCCTTTTTTGAGCAGCCTCCTGGCCGCTCGCATAGCTGTGGGTGACCACCCACAGCTATAGCGAGCGCCCAAAATGATGGTCGCGATGGTCAAGACCATCGCGACCATAGGGCTTGCCATGAGACCCTGCGGTAGGGTCTCGCTGCCGCAAGCCCAGGAGTGCTTTTGGCTCTATCAGAGCCAAAAGCACTCCCACTGTCAATCACCATCGACAGCATGCCCCCTTTGGTGCAAGACCCTTAACGACGGCTTGGCCGTCGTTATTCGGGTCTCGTGCATGCGCCCGACAGATGCACTTGGGCACCATCAACCCGCTTGCGAGCGATCAGCGCTCGCGAGCGGGTCAGAATCAGGCCCTTAGGGGGTCATTCAGACCCGCTCGCGAGCGGCAGTATGGTTGCAAGCGGGTCAATGTTCCCCACTGCGCATGCACACGACGGAGGGAGCTCCATCGTGCGCATGTGCGAGACCTGGCGAGCGACGGGCTTTCCATCGTTCCGGGTCTCGCACCAAAGGGGGCGTGCTGTCGATGTTGATTGACAGCACGCCCCCTTTGGTGGGCGTGCCTGCCAGACGGAGGCGTTCCTAACGCCTACCGTCTGAAGCCGGCCCCACTGACATCACTAGTGATGTCAGTGGGAGTGATTTTGGCTCTGATAGAGCCAAAATCACTCCAGGGCTTGTGGCAGGGAGACCCTACCGCAGGGTCTCCGTCGCAGTCCGATGGTCGCGATGGTCAAGACCGTCGTGACCATCTTTTTGGCCGCTCGCATATGCTGTGGGTGGTCATCCACAGCTATACGAGAGTCCAGGAGGACGCTCCATTTTCATGGAGGAGGGCCCTGATTCAGAGCGAGCGTTCTGCTCAGAGGGTTCAGCTCTGAATCAGGGCCTTAATTCTCAGGGATGCGCCTTGGCTCCAGAGGATCAGGAGGTGCCTCCTAATTAGTAAGTACAGTATTGCTGTACAATTACAGTAATTACAGAATATAGTACAGTAACAAATACAATGCACTACTGTGACATACACTGTACTTTAGGGTGTTTGATATCTGACAGTGACTGACAGTTGTTACCTTGCACTTGTGTGAACGACAGAGATTTGATTGGCAGGGTCATTAGGTCGACATGGACTAAAGGGCGACACACTATTACTTGGCAGGGCTTGTTTGTATAGTAAACCTACAGTAACAAAAGGCAAGTTGACCCACCATACTGGGTGTGTGCCAATATTGACTGTATTTGGTCGGCCAAAATAATTTGCCAACATTTCATCCATTGTTATCTATTGCCATGTTGGCAAATACTGTGTGTAAATGCCATGGTGTGCCTATAGCCTCCAAGGTACGCTAAAGGCAGCATGGTGGCAATCCTGGCACCCTGCAAGGCAAAAGCACAGCTCGTAGGGTTGCGATAGTGCTGCCCACAGAGCCTCTGTGTCAGGTAGCACCAGTTGGACATACAGTGCCCAGGGCCGTAACTAGGGTAGTGCGACCTGTTCCATGGCACAGGGCACCGCAGGGCAGGGGGCGCAGTTTGGGCCTGTCAATTTTCCTGTTTGTTATCATTTTCACTAGTAGCTTCCACTTATTTTATCCCCAGCATCTCCTGGCCTCCCCTATCTCTTCCCTGGCCCTTCCCCATGAGGCCATGGCCCTTTTTCGGGTGTGTTATCACCCTATTTAAAAAATAGGGGGATGCCAATGCTCTTTCTGGCACACGGCACCAATAAGTCTAGAAAGGGCTCTGACAGTACCTTCTGTAATTACACTGTTTTTTGTTTGTTTTCTACCATACTGTACCAGCTTCACAGACTAGTTTTTGTACTACAGTACTGTATACTGTATTTGTTTGTGTTGTTATTCAGGTAGAGACTTTTCGTACAGTTGGGTTTTTGGTATAGTCCAATTGTTTACAATCAAACTTTACTGTATAGTACTGTACATTACAGTGTTTTTTTTTGCACAGGAACAGAAAGGTGGCTTTTTCATGAGGCCGTAGCTGCCTTCAGGCGCCCTACAATGCTTCGTAAGTACTGTACTGTATGTTTCGGTGACTTTAGGCTCTATTTATTAACATTATTTTGACTAAAATAAAGTGAAAAAGGGTGTTTTCACACCCTTTTCACATTATTTTAGTAACACCTATAGTTATTACAGGGCAATTGGAGTAGAATTCGTAAAATTCTACTCATCCCCTAAGTATCACTTATTTCTAGTAATCAGATCGCATTTCCTATAATTGTAATGGGAAATATGATCCGACCAGTTACTAAAAATAAAATGTGAAAAAATATCGGAGGGGGGTAGCAGCGGCGACGGGTCGGCGCATGCGCGGGCACTTAATCATGGTATTTTTTGCAAAAATGCCGTGATAAGGCTCCGAAGGGGATTTGCAGGGACAGAGCTTTATCGCAAGCTCTGTCCCTGTAAGGGATTTGTAGTAAATCCCTGTGATATTGCCTGAATTCGCAATGCGTATTCACTCGGTAATATCATACTACAATCTGCATTCAATATGTGGATTGTAGTAAATAGAGCCCTTTGACTTATACTGCCAAAAAAGTGTAATACAGTAGTTCGCTTAGGCATACCTCCCAACTGTCCCGCATTCAGCGGGACAGTCCCGTTTTTATGGGGCTGTCCCACCCGCGGGCCACAGTACCTCGCGGTGGGGGGGGAGTTGGGGGAAGCATACACCGCTACTCTGCATAGCAGAGCAGCGTGTATGCAGAGCAAGAATAGACACTGTGCTCATGCGCACAGCTTCTATTCACAGTACAGAGGGTAGCCCGGTTGCAGGCCAGCATCTGGGAGATGCTGGGCACGCCTCTTAGTGATGAAAACAGGTTGTGCCGATAGACCACGCCCCTTTACAGACAAGCCACAACCCTTTTCGGAAGCTCATGCGGATGTCCCGGGCGACAATAATCAAATCTTGGGAGGTATGGCTTAGGCTCCATTTACAGTATTGACATTTGTTAAATTCTTCTGTGTCAAAATTACATTATGTTTTTTTTTCACAAATCAGCCCCACCACCGCCGCCCTTCCAGGCCTCAGCCCCCCACCTCCCAGGAGCCTGCACTCGGGCCCAGCCACCTTGCCAGGCCGCGTAAACACTGTACTGTACACTACATTGTCTTCTACAGTATCTCTCTCCTTTTTTTCCTTTTCATAGTGTCTCTCTCTCTCTCTCTCTCCTGTACTCCAAAGACGCATCTCCAATGACAGTTGGAAGCTGATTGGCTGGCACCTTATCACTTTCTTATCACTTTTCACTCTGTCTCGTAACACTGCTTAGTAAATTGACCCCCAATTCTTTCTGTACTGTACTTGTTTTCTTTTTTTAATTTCCAGTACTGTACAGTATGTTTCGGTGACCTGTATTAAGGGGCTTACACAGCAGACGATTTGCATGAACGATAATATGGTTCAATGATATATTGTTCATATCGTCTAGTGTGTATACAGTAAATCACCAAGGATGCATGGGCATGCTCCCCCGAGGCATCAACGATATCCCCAGTGGCCTGTACATGCAGCCCAATCTGGGAATATTGTTAACGATGCCATGCTGGCGAATGCAGCATGGCCTACTATATCCTCCCACCCCTTCGTCTTTCCTCGCTGCCAGCATCAGCAAGTTTGCATAGAGTCACTTGACGATGCCGGCACCGCTGCCGGGCCCGTGGCGAACAATATCGGCTCATACACACCTGGTCTAGTGTCCAAGGGCCATACTGTACAGTAAGTGGATACTGTCAATAAAGTGTAACAATACTGTAGTAATAGTACTGTCAGGCTGAATTTATTGAAATTTTTCCACATTGTTTTGAGGCAAAATGACATGGGGTTTTTTTTTACCCACAGTGCCACAAATTGAAGGTCCTCAGCCCTCCCAGCCCGGGCCCAGTCGCCTTGCCAGGCCGCGTAAGTACAGTACTTTACACTACATTGTTTTCTATCACTCTCCTTTTTTTCCCTTGTCAGTCTCTCTCTCCTTCTCCTGTATTCCGGTGAAGTGTAATAGTACTGGCAAAAAAGTGTAATAGTACGGTTAGGCTCCATTTACAGTATTGACATTTGTTAAATTCTTCTGTGTCAAATTTACATTATGTTTTTTTTATCACAGATCACTGCCGCACTTCCAGGCCCCAGCCCCTCACCTACCAGGAGCCTGCACCCTGGCCCAGCTGCCTTGCCAGGCCGCATAAGTACTGTACTGTACACTACATTGTCTTCTATCTCTCTCTCCTTTTTTTCTTTTCACAGTGTCTCTCTCTCCTGTACTCCAAAGACGCATCTCCAACCTCTTCTCCTTACAAACTAATTCTTTCTGTACTGTACTTGTTTTCATTTTTTATTTTCCAGTACTGTACAGTATGTTTAGGTGACCTGTATTAAGGGGCTTACACACCAGATGATTTGCATGAACGATAACAATATGGTTCAATGATAAATTGTTCATATTGTCTAGTGTGTATGCAGTAAATCACCAAGGATGATTGCACGCGCTCCCTCGAGGCATCAACGATATCTCCAGTGGGCTGTACATGCAGCCCAATCTTGGGATATTGTTAACGATGCCATGCTGGCGAATGCAGCATGGCCTACCTTCCCACCCCCTCATCTTTCCTCACTGCCGGCATCAGCAAGTGTGCAGAGTCACTTGACGACGCCGGCACCGCTGCCGGGCCCGTGGAAAACAATATCGGCTCATACACACCTGGTCTAGTGTCCAAGGGCCTTACTGTACAGTAAGTAGATACTGTCAATAAAGTGTAATAATACTGTAGTACAGTAATAGTACTGTCAGGCTGAATTTATTGACATTTTTCCACATTGTTTTGAGGCAAAATGACATGGGGGTTTTTTTTACCCACAGTGCCACAAATTGAAGGGCCTCAGCCCTCCCAGCCCTGGCCCAGTCGCCTTGCCAGGCCGCATAAGTACAGTACTTTACACTACATTGTTTTCTATCTCTCTCCTTCTCCTGTATTCCGGAGAAGTGTAATAGTACTGGCAAAAAAGTGTAATAGTACGGTTAGGCTCCATTTACAGTATTGACATTTGTTAAATTCTTCTGTCTCAAATTTACATTATGTTTTTTTTTATCACAGATCACTGCCGCACTTCCAGGCCCCAGCCCCTCACCTACCAGGAGCCTGCACCCTGGCCCAGCCACCTTGCCAGGCCGCTTAAGTACTGTACTGTACACTACATTGTCTTCTATCTCTCTCCTTTTTTTCTTTTCACAGTGTCTCTCTCTCCTGTACTCCAAAGACGCATCTCCAACCTCTTCTCCTTACAAAGTAATTCTTTCTGAACTGTACTTGTTTTCATTTTTTATTTTCCAGTACTGTACAGTATGTTTCGGTGACCTGTATTAAGAGGCTTACACACCAGACGATTTGCATGAACGATAACAATATGGTTCAATGATATATTGTTCATATTGTCTAGTGTGTATGCAGTAAATCACCAAGGATGATTGCACGCGCTCCCTCGAGGCATCAACGATATCTCCAGTGGGCTGTACATGCAGCCCAATCTTGGGATATTGTTAACGATGCCATGCTGGCGAATGCAGCATGGCCTACCTTCCCACCCCCTCATCTTTCCTCACTGCCGGCATCAGCAAGTGTGCAGAGTCACTTGACGACGCCGGCACCGCTGCCGGGCCCGTAGAAAACAATATCGGCTCATACACACCTGGTCTAGTGTCCATGGGCCTTACTGTACAGTAAGTAGATACTGTCAATAAAGTGTAATAATACTGTAGTAATAGTACTGTCAGGCTGAATTTATTTACATTTTTCCACATTGTTTTGAGGCAAAATGACAAATTGAAGGGCCTCAGCCCTCCCAGCCTGGGCCCAGTCGCCTTGCCAGGTCGCGCAAGTACAGTACTGTACACTACATTGTTTTCTTTCTCTCTCCTTTTTTCCTTTACAGTGTCTCTCTCTCTTTCTCTCTCCTGTACTCCAAAGACGCATCTCCATACACATTAATTCTTTCTGTCCTTGTGTGTTTTTTTTATTTTTTAGGTAACAATCTATGGGCATGACTCAGAGACGTTCGCTAATGCCATCGCAGCTGCTGTGCAATAATATGAAAATGATGCAGACGCCGGGATATGTATTGGGATGTCCACAGACGACTTTGCAAATCCAGGTATCTATGTACAAAGAGGCGCAGCATCGTTTGCAGATGCCTCCATGTTAGCGGTTCTCAGTATATATATATATATATATAAATATATACATACATATATATATATATATATATATACATACATAAACACACATATATATACTGTATATATTATATATATATTTATATATATACATACAGAAGATTGCAGTTTATAGGCGGCACTCGCAGCTGTGCAATCAGTGAAAAGTCGGAGATCCCGCTCCCCTCAAGTTCAACGTTTCAAATTTATTTAACATTTTTCATCAGGAACAATAAAAACAAACAAAATCTTACCTTAAATACATGTGCTAATCACCCACCAGACCATGTGCACCCGTCACCGCTTGTGTCCGGACTTCCGCTGACGTCACTGAATGCGTGCTATGTCGCGACGCGTCTGACGTCAGAAGCCGGAGAGGTTGCTTGGCAACACAAGCGTGTGTGTATCCAACACCATGGTAACGGCGTAGGACCCTCACACAGAGCTTACAAGAGACTGGCTGTAAAATAACATAAAACAATAAGGAAAAGTGGCTGTATCAACATGCTAGTTAAAACATGCAGATAAAAGAACACAATTAAGTCTGTCTACCTAGGCACGATGTCTATAATGGGCGAATTACAAGAAACATGACAAAGAGAGATATTCATTTAGGCCAAATGGTCTGACCGTATTAAGGTCATAGATCCACTGAGCCTCTTTTTGTAATAAACCCTTAGCGCGGTCTCCTCCCCTAACATCAACTGGCACAAAATCAATCATCTTGTATTTTAAACAGGCAAGACTATGCTTGCAGTCATTAAAATTATGGGCCACAGGTTGTTCTGTAGTCCTGCCCTAAAGAGCCAAGCGGATAGCGCTCCAATGAAGCGCCACTCGCTCATTAAATTTCCTAGTGGTTTTTCCTATATAATATAGACCACATATACACCTGATAAAGTAAATTACAAACTGACTACTGCAAAATAATCTATATTTTATCTTGTATTCTTTACCAGAATGGGGATGATGAAAGGTATCCCCTACTTCTAGATAGCTACATGTGGTGCAGCCTAAACACCTATAGTTCCCATATTTGCGGGACAAAAACATAGTCCTTAATACTTTTGCCTCGTTTGTAACACGATACCAATCTATTGTCTTTCAATAATGGTAATGTAGTATCCATATTGATCAATGGCCCAAATTTCTTGGCAGTTCTAGTAATCCTATCACTTGCTGTATAAAATTGGTTAATAAAAATCATGTTCTTGTCCACGTATTTTGACTCTGATTTGCGTAAGGTGTCCTTCCTGGGAATAGCTAATGCTTTGTTCTTCACTTCCGTTAGCAGTCTTTTAGAGTATCCTCTCTGTAAACATTTTTTAAAAGTGATATCCATCTGCAACCTTTCCTCCTCCTCATCAGAGCAGATGCGATGCACTCTCAGGAACTGGGGGAATGGCAATCCTCTTTTTAGGGGTGCAGGATGGTAACTAGAGGATAATACCGTATATACTCGAGTATAAGCCCAGTTTTTCAGCCGCGTTGGAGATCCTACATCCCCCGTACATCACTGCTGCATCAACACACCATTGGTGCTCATCACTAACCCCACGTATACGTGGGGCAGAACTGCAGCGCGGACCTCCGCATCACCCTAACCCACAGAGCAGTGACGGGCGCCCGTCCAGAGGACACCTGCGGGTTCGCAGGGTGTCATTAACCACAGGGCCCACACCGGAGAACATACCAACTTTGCACCGAACCAGGGACAGCAGACCTACCGGTAGGTACTATTACAACTAGGGGTGTGCACCGGCCACTTTTCGTGTTTTGTGTTTTGGTTTTGGATCTGGATCTTTCTGCGTGTTTTGGATCTGGATTGGTTTTGCCAAAACCACCCTTCCGTGTTTTGGGTTCTGGGTTTTGTGTTTTGGATCTGTATTTTTTTGAAAAAAAGCATAAAAACAGCTAAAATCACAGAATTTGTAGGTTTTTCTGCTCCTATGCTATTATTAACCTCAATAACCTTAATTTCCACTCATTTCCAGTCTATTCTGAACACCTCACACCTCACAATAGTGTTTTTATGTCCAAAAGGTTGCACCGAGGTAGCTGGATGACTATGCTAAGCGACACGAGTGGGCGGCACAAACACGTGACCCAACTAGGCGTGAAACTGCAGTGGCAGACAGGATGACAGTTTGAAAAACTAGGCCCCAAACTGTACATAATGCAAAGAAAAAAAAGAGGTGCAAGATGGAATTGTCCTTGGGCCCTCCCACCCACCCTTATGTTGTATAAACAGGACATGCACACTTTAACAAAGCAATCATTTCAGCGCCAGGGTCTGCCACACAACTGTGGCTGAAATGATTGGTTCGTTTGGGCCCCCACAAAACAAGCTGGCAATTAATCTGTCCCTGCACAAACTGGCTCTACGGAGGCAAGATGTCATCCTCATCCTCCTCATCCACCGATTCCTCAACCTCTTCAGTGTGTACATCCTCATCCTCACAGAGTATTAATTCGTCCCCGCTGGAACCACAGGTCCCTCTGTACGTTCTGGAGGCTGGTCTCCCTGGAAGAGTTGATAATTCATTTTATGAACATCATCTTCTCCACATTTTGTGGAAGCAGCCTCCTACACCTTTCGCTGACAAGGTTCCCAGCTGCACTAAACACTCTTTCGGAGTACACACTGGAGGGGGGGCAACTCAGGTAAAATAGAGCCAGTTTGTACAGGGACCTCCAAATTGCTTCTTTTTCCTGCCAGTACAGGTACGGACTGTCTGACATGCCTACTTGGATGCTGTCACCGATGTAATCCTTTAACAGACAGACGCACGCTTGTCGCTGCTGCTTTGAGGATGCAAGTGCGGCTAAAGCCCACACAATTCACAAAGACAGAAAAAAAAAAAAGAATATTTTTATTGTTTGTGGAGCGCACTTTGAGGGTTACACCACCCTTTAACAGACAGACGCACGCTTGTCGCTGCTGCTTTAAGGATGCAGGTGCGGCTACAGCCCACACATTACACAAAGACAGAAAAAAAAAGAACAATATTTTAATTGTTTGTGTAGCACACTTTGAGGGTGTCACCACCCTTTAACAGACAGACGCACGCTTGTCGCTGCTGCTTTAAGGATGCAGGTGCGGCTACAGCCCACACATTTCACAAAGACAGAAAAAAAAAGAACAATATTTTAATTGTTTGTGTAGCACACTTTGAGGGTGTCACCACCCTTTAACAGACAGACGCACGCTTGTCGCTGCTGCTTTGAGGATGCAGGTGGAATCGAGACGGGATTTGGAACCAGGGACACACTACCTCCATCAATTGTCTAAATCCCACTGCACTAATGGCGGATACCGGACGCACGTCTAACACCAACATAGCAGTCAAGGCCTCAGTTATACGTTTTGCTTCAGGATGACTGCTGTCGTACTTCATCCTCATCGCTAGGGACTGTTGGAGGGTCAATTGTTTAGTAAAAGTAGTGATGTTCCTACTTCCTCTCTGGGATGATGAACAACTCCCAGCAGCAGCAATAGCACTAGGAGGAAGTGGTTCTTGATCTTTCCCTATTTTATTTTTATCGGAGAAAGTTTGGTCCTCCATTTATGTTATATTGATATATACGTGCGGCTAAAGCGCACACAAACACAGAAAATATTTTTTTATTTTTGCTGGAGAGTAGTGCACTTTGTGGGTTACACCACCCTTTAAGAAATGAGCCAGCCGGCTCTTTACTTATGGGACACAGGCGCACGCTTGGCGCTGCTCCTTTGTTGATGCACGTGCAGCCACAGTGCACACAAGTCACAAACACAGAAAATATATATTTTTTTGGTTTGGAGTGTACTTTGGGGGTTACAGCACCCTTTAACGGTCAAGCCAGCCGGCCCTTTACTTATGACACAGGCGCACGCTTGGCACTACTTTGTTGATGCACGTGCGGCTACTGCGCACACAATTCACAAACACAGAAAATAATTTTTTTTTTGGTTTGGACTGGAGTGTACTTTGGGGGTTACAGCACCCTTTAATGGTCAAGCCAGCCGGCCCTTTACTTATGACACAGGCGCACGCTTGGCACTACTTTGTTGATGCACGTGCAGCTACTGCGCACACAATTCACAAACACAGAAAATATATATTTTTTTGGTTTGGACTGGAGTGTACTTTGGGGGTTACAGCACCCTTTAACGGTCAAGCCAGCCGGCCCTTTACTTATGACACAGGCGCACACTTGGCATTACTTTGTTGATGCACGTGCGGCTACTGCGCACACAATTCACAAACACAGAAAATAACTTTTTTTTTTATTTGGACTGGAGTGTACTTTGGGGGTTACAGCACCCTTTAACGGTCAAGCCAGCCGGCCCTTTACTTATGACACAGGCGCACGCTTGGCACTACTTTGTTGATGCACGTGCGGCTACTGCGCACACAATTCACAAACACAGAAAATATATTATTTTTTTAGCACTTGGGGGGAGCACCCCTGATGGACAGAGCACCCCCTGGACAACACTACAGCACCCCTTTAGGACTGGGACACTGCACAGGACTTTGGAGTGGACACAGCCCCTATGGAGAACTGACTGCACAACACAGTCCAGCCAGCTCCTATGGACTTTGAAGTAGAGGACACAGCCCCTATTAACAACAGCAGCACAGCACAACACAGCCAGCCCCTATGGACTTTGAAGTAGTGGACAACAGCAGCACTACACTACCCTACACAGCCCAGCCAGCCCTTACTCCCACCCTCCCTCTTCACTGTCCACAGCCGAGTGAGAAAATGGCGCCGACGCGGGCACCTTATATAGGATCCAAAACACGCGAGACTCGGAAGGCGGGATGATGACGTTTTGCCTCGATTTCAGATCCGAGTCAGGCGGGAAAAGTCGAGCCTGACTCGGATTGGAATCGGATCGGGGGCGCTCGGGGGGGTTCGGATTTCAGAAATAAGACTGTAGACCATAGGTCCAGCAAAGGGGACGTGCAGAAGTAAGGGCCGCACGACAAGGAGCCCCCCTCAAAGGGTCCACCCACTCCCTGACCAGGATCACACGGAACCATCTGTCCATCCCCAACCCCACAAACGGAACCACCTGGGGAGCATTGTGCCTCACCTAATAAACAGGTTGGATTCAATTCACAGTGTCTGGCTCATCCTTTACACACCTCATACCAACCCACACTGTACTCATACACTGTTACACGCCACCCCCCCTCCCCAGTCGCCCTCCTCCCCCCTCCACCCCCCCTCCATACACACACACCAAGGAGCGCACGTGTACCTTTTCTCTTTCAGCATAAACCAACAGGATCCGGTACTCCTGTTCCACGTGTAGCACCACTTTATCCCCCACCCCACCTTTCCCCCCAGTCGCCCCCTCCTCCCCCACACATCCATTAGATTCACCCACCAGAGCCTGGAGCGCGGACCACTCTGCTTATTATACATAGGGAGACATTTTGAGCTCTTCCAGATATATAATATATAAAGTATAACTGATAACTAATTTGCACATTATTGTGGAATGACGTTATCATCAATGGTTAGCACCATTAATGGAAATACATAGACTAAGCAGCTGGCTCTCTCCCTGCCAGTATGGCAGTGTGACTTCTGTGATGTCACTGTGTGATCCATTATGACACGTGAGCAGGTATAAAGCACCAGAGCATACTGACATCAGTGGCATTTCTTCAGTTGAGGCACTTGTTGCTGAAGCTGTTTTGCCTTTCCAGAGCGAATTGCTGATAATTATTATATATAACTTTCAGTAGTTTATAACTGTGTTCAAGCACCATAACATTTGTGCTTTTCCTGAACTTTTTTATTTATTTATTTATTTCTATATTAACATCTGAATGAAATGAGTCGCAGAGAACTGAGAGTTCTTCTGGAGGACCAGAGACATTGGGCGAGGATACATGGAGATCTTGGTGAGTAAAATGTTTAGGGCAGTAAAACCAATCTAGATCAATCTGTGGGGCCTGTTAGCTGTACATTAGCCCCATATCCTACCTCACACTTTTTGTTATTTATTCTTACAAGTTTATACATAGGATATTTGGGGATACTGTTGGTAAATGAAACGATAGCACTGAAGAGTGACTTCACACCTAGAACAAGGCCATTTTAGAATAATCATTCAGTTGCTGGAGCCAAAGAGGGTATTGATGTCTTAATGACACAATATGATTTTTGCCTTGTGCTCTGCATGCGGGAAAAGAGGTTGAGGGATTTGTGTATGAGCAGCTAAACGGAGATGGCAACAGCTACTGTAGGTTGGCCCAAAGTTATATAGAGTTTCAGTGTTCACTAAGTCATTGTATCATCTAATTAGATTGTAACCTCTTATGGGCAGGGCCCTCGCAAACCCTCACTTTCTTGTGTGTATTTATTTTGTTTTCTGTGCACGCTGATTTATTTGTGTCCTGTTTTCCCCACTGTCTGGTGCTGTGGATCACTGTAGTGTCTTATAAATCCACAACAATTATAATCTGTAGAGCAGGTGTCCTATGAAGCAAAAGGAATTATCCCAAGTGTAGGAAGTTTCCAAATCGCCATGTCCCCAGCGGGTGATTTTATTATAAATACACAATTTGTTTTAATGCCTCCTAATAAATCGGCACAATAGGGGGCTGACTGGACACTGGAAATGGGACTATACCACTGTAATCACAGTTGGGAGGTATGGGGTCAGGATAATGTCTATGTATTACTGGATGATTCCGTCAATGCAGAGTTGGCCACAAAATTAGTGCATTTTGGGGGTCAAAAAAGTGTACACAACACCTGAGTATATGCAGAAATATGCAATAAAGTCCACCAGCCTTTGCCAATTCAGCACATTCCCTAGGGAATTGGGCAAGCCAAACCTCTCCCCCTCACCAGGAGAAACCAGCCCCGTGCTGATGGCATTAGGACCCTTCCCAAACACCCCTGAATGGTAGTAAGCCATCATGCCTAAACTGTTGGGCATGCTGGGGCTCCTCATATTTCTTCCATGCTTTTGTGTATAACTCATACAGTAGGTGATGCTAGACTTGCATGACAGTCTGTAACTTTGTGCCTCTAATCAAACAGAGTGGCTTCACTCTGACTGGTTAGAGCGTGAGAAAAGCCAATCTGATTGGTTAGAAGTACATATAATGTACAATTATACAATATACTACTTTCATACATTTTATCAAAAAGGAGGAACCCCCTAACCCTTCCCTGGATCTAGGTGAGCAATAATGTGGCAGAAAAGGAATGTGTTGGGGAGTATTTAGTTAACCATTTAACTGATGGTAACTTAAAAAAAAAAGTATTATAAATCAGAATTTCTTATTTAGGTTAATAAATACTCATATCTATTAAACACTTTTTTTTTTTTCAACATTTTAGTAAAATTATATGTATTATCCTCCCACCCCTGTAGCATTTTCCTATCACCCTTGTAGAAGGTGACCAAAATATATCATCAACACCCCCCCGTAGTGTCAATGGCCCTGTAGCATTATATCCCCATCACTCTTGTAACATGAACCCGCACGCCTCATTGTACGTAGAACTGCATTGTACCATTACCCCCCTCCCTCCCCCCACAATAATAGGTCCCCCAAAACATATATGGCTTTAAGTGGGCCCCCCTAGTAACCATAGATGTCCCCTCACTCTTTACCCCCTCCACCTCTCATATATGCAGATGGCAGTGGAGCCTCTGTGAGATGGGACCAATCAGTCCCCATACTGAGCTCTGCACTTGGAGGGGATGAATATCACACATCAGCCTCATGACATAGAGCTAAGAGGGGAACTATCAGCAGGTTTAGATAATCTATATTATATTCACACTCCCTTAGTATAAATTGTCTCTGTGAGAATGCTCCTTCCCAGCCATGTTCCCTGATAATGTACATACTATCAGGATATGTCTCACTATGCATCGCCTGTACTTACATGCCACCAGTTTTTTGAGCATTTACAGGACGCAAATATGCAAAAACCTCTCCACAAACAAGCGTACATTTACCCTCTACCAGGCCCAATACATGTAAATATTATTGTTGTAGTTCATGATACTGTTTGATGTTTATATGTTATCTGAGGGTAGTTATTATAGCTAAGATATATCTTTTCAGATGAACCCATCATATATGATGAGAGGCTGCGCTCAGAGCGGAGAAGAGCTGTAATGAGGAATAGACATCATAATGCTACAGACAGGAGCCGATCTCCGCAGCATCGTGGGCGCTCACACACCACCAGAACACAGCCTACTCTACATTCTGGGCAATCTCAAGGCATTATGACTGAGAGACAAAGCCAAAACTCCAGCACTGGGACCAGTGAGCCTCTCCAAAACCCCAGCACTGGAACGAGTGAGCCTCTCCAAAACCCCAGCACTGGGACGAGTGAGCCTCTCCCAAACCCCAGCACTGGGATGAGTGAGCCTCTCCCAAACCCCAGCACTGGGACGAGTGAGCCTCTCCCAAACCCCAGCACTGGGACAAGTCAGCCTCTCCCAAACCCCAGTGCTGGGCCAAGTCAGGCTCTCCCAAATGTGAGTCCTGGGCCAAGTCAGCCTCTACCAACCCCCAGCCCTGGGCCAAGTCAGCCTCTCCCATACCATCAGGTATCTGCTGAAAATAGGCAAATTATCTCGGCCGGCCGTTGGACACAACAATTCAACAGACTCCCATCCCACATTATCACCGAGAGTGTAACCAGGGAATCCTGTTCAATTTGTTTAGTGAATTATGAGAATGGACAGCAGGTTACAGTTTTACCTTGCAGACATATATTCCATCCCCGTTGCATTGCACAATGGATCCGAAGAAGGCAAAACTGTCCTCTGTGCCGCAGCCTATGCTTTCCGCAGAGAACATGGAGAGAACGTTGTTGTATCTTATGAATTCCAAAGGAAACGAAGCAGTAAATATTGCCATAACACCAGGCTGGTAAAATGCCAAATGGACTTCTTGCCCTGGGCGCAACTACCGACCCTGTCAAGTTCATCTTAAGTTGCTGCTTAATCAAACTGCAGCCTTCCACCTATTCCTGAATTCACTGCTACTTCAAGATCATCTCAAGTTGCTGCTAATCTAACTGCAGCATTCCACCTATTCCTGCATTCACTGCTACTTCAAGATCATCTCAAGTTGCTGCTAATCTAACTGCAGCATTTCACCTATTCCTGCATTCACTGCATTCAGCAAGTTGCTGCTGAAGTAAATGGAAGAATTCTACATATTCCTGCATTTACTGCTTCTACAATTTCATCTCGAGTTGCTGCTTAATCCTACTGCAACATTCTACCTATTCCTCTATTTTATGTTAATTCAAAATCAACTAAAGTTGCTGTTTAATCAGACTGCAGCATTTAACTAATATTTGCATCATCCCAAATTGCTGCTTAATCATATTATGGATTCCACATATTCCTGAATTAACTATGTCTACAAATTCATCTCAAGTTCTTGCTAAATCAGACTTCAGCATTCCACCTATTTCTGCATTCACTGCTACTTCAATTTAATCTCAAGTTGCTGCTTAATCAAACTGCAGCATTACACCTAGTCCTGCATTTACTGCTACTTCAAGTTCAACACAAGATGCTCCTTAATCAGACTGCAGCAACTCCACTCACTTCTGCATAATCCCAAATTGCTGCTTAAACATATTGAAGAATTCCATATTTCCTTGAACTAACAGCTTTTACAAGATTATCTGATTAAGTTCCTACTTAATCAGACTGCATCATTCCACCTATTCCTGCATTCACTGCTGCAATACTTAACGTTCATCTCGACATCCAGGGTAGATCGTCTCAGGATCCTGCAAATCCCTGTGTACTGTGACATGGGCCCTTATACTGGATTCCAGTCACACTGAGAAATTTGGCCAAGCATCGTCAATCAAGGTACCAGAAGTAAAGATGGCTGCCGTCTTCTGGTCTACAGCACAAGTAATAAGGTGTTTGTTAAACCCACCTGGCGTTTGTTTAAAGGATATTTTCATTCTTGTGTATTTTTCTTTAACAATTAACAATATCAATAAAAGTATTTTTATATTTCTAACCTTGTCTGAGTGATTGAGGAACCCCCAGAAGGACCTGGGAACCTTTCTATATTATAATAAAGGACCTCCAGGGGCCAGCCAGTGTAAAG
The DNA here is from genome assembly GCA_031769625.1 of Taudactylus pleione. Lineage (NCBI taxonomy): Eukaryota > Metazoa > Chordata > Amphibia > Anura > Myobatrachidae > Taudactylus > Taudactylus pleione. The sequence continues at coordinate 6,180,093 of JAUIMM010000841.1, read as the reverse complement.
CACGTACAAGTGGGTGAGAGAAACACACTAGAGGGTATATTTACTAAAGTAAGGGTTTTTAGAAATGGAGATGTTGCCTATAGCAATCAATCAGATTCTACTTAACATTCATCTAGCACCTTCTAGAAGATAATAGCTAGAATCTGATTGGTTGCTATGAGCAAAATCTCCACTAGTAAAAATCTTGTACCTTAGTTAATATACCCCATGGGCTGATTCTGAGTCAGACACAACTCTGACGAAATTCAGCTAATGGAAGTCTAACACGTGTATACGCCCATATTCTGAGTTGCACGGATCCCTGCATGTGCGGTAATCTCTGTTACTGTGCATGCTATGTGCAGGATATATGATTGCAATAGGCGTCTGCTCTGCATATGCACAATTTAGGAGACGGTTCTCAAATGTGAGTATGCCCAGTTGCCACAAGTAATGCCCATTTGACAGACGGATAGAAACTACTGAGATGTGTCTAACTCAGGATCGGCCAGAGATACATAAAGATGCATATAATCGCTGCGACACATGCGCACTACAGTTGTGGTCGAACTAGTGTGTGACTTACAATCAGACCCGCTATCCTTACACATATTATTACAGAAAGTTCATCGCACAACCTATTCCGCATCTTACATATAAGGGAGCGCTTTTTCTAATACGTTTTTCCTATTGTAATCGGCAGCGATGCTAGTTTATCATAATACAGGTGATACAGCTTATTGTAAAAAAGTTTCACCGATGACGTCATTTCGCCAGGCGGAAAAGTATCGCCGTATTCAATTTGAAAGACTTTCCGACTAGGTGGATAGTCAATGTAATGTAATAGACGGAAAACTTTCGCCTATGAATAACAGGCGGAAAAAAGTGTAGAATTGGGGTTTTGGGGTGAAACATTGTGGGAACCCCCGTCCAGCCTTCAGACAGTCCCCCAAAGGTAAACCGCATCAAAAAATATTTAAGAACACCCCAAAAAATCACTTTGAATTTGGGGGTGGAAAACAAATGTTGGGGCACAAAGTTAAAAACTAGCGAACTTCACTCTGGGGGGGTCCCCAAGTATGCCCCAGGTGTTTTTTTCATTGCAGGTGCTTGCGGCAGGTGGATTTTTCACAATTTTTTAAACTTAACTTTAGCAACTATAAAATATGCTGGCCCCCATTTTCAAGTACCCCAAATTTGCTGGGATAAGTTATTTTCTGCAAATAAAAATCCTGAATACTATTCTTCACCACTTATACAAAAACGCTATTTAGCAGCTATTGAGCCCGTTTAAAAACAACAAATACCTTCAGCAAGCCAAATCGGGGGTAACCATAGCTAACCCCCATGTCAGAGCATCTTTTGGGGGGTGTCAGGCTGATTTCCCCAAATCTGACAGGACTTTCCGCTTGTTTAAGTTTCGCCGGGTCCCGTTTTCACCTACTTTCAAATTGAATACGGGGATATGCGGGCACGCGCGCGATACTTTTCTGCCTGCAAAACACGTGATGTAGGCGAAAAGTCCAGGAGACGGAAAAGTATCACGGGTCCGCTCAAATTGAATACGGGCCTATGTAATGCGCATACAATGTTTGCTGGGGGACCAGAAGCGCTATCACCACATATACACAATATATACTGTAATATAAGTCCAGCACTCCATTGTGTGACTGTACCAGTGCCCATATAAAGGAGTCTTCTTATCACTCAGAGGACAAAGGAATAAAATAGGTATATTTTCATATCTTCCTCACTGTTCCTCCTAGAGAAAGAGACCATCTGTGTGTATCATACTTGCCTACTTTTGAAAATGCATTTCAGGGAGATTGTGAAAGCAGCACCTATGAGCATGGCGGTAAAGTGGGCGTGTACTGCTACATCTGAGAGGCGTGTCATAAAATTGACTTTTATCCAAATGCAAATGAGCCCCAAAGCAGTCAGTAAGATCTATTTGTTGATGAAAACACACTATCACTTTTCAGAAAATACATGTAACCATAGGGATCATTCTGCCTTATAACCAATGCAGGAAAATGATAGTAATGATCCAATTTGAATGTAAATCTCTCTGTTTATTTTTATATATAACATATTCATAATGGCAGTAAGTTAGAATCAGGGAGATTGCTAGGCTCTTCAGGGAGACAGGGAGATTGCTACTGTTTCAGGGAGTCTCCCTGACAATGAGGGAGAGTTGGCAAGTATGGTGTGTATATACTGTTATCACACCATCACTGCCCCTATGTTTAATGTTATTCACTTCACAATATGATAACTTACATATCACAATAAGATTGTTCTCCAGGGTTTCAACCTCTGTAAACAGGGATGTACAGGACCATTCCTCATCCAAATTACAAAGGCTGCTATTGTGTATTACCCTGAACATTTATTACCAGTGGTGGCCCCTGGGGTGGGGCTGCAGCACAGTCCAAAATTCAAACAGGGGAGTCACACCAACTGCCAGTGATTCCTGCCCATCTATGGTTGGTAGCATATGAAATGACAGTGGGTGTGGCTCCCCTATTTGAATTTTGGACTGTGCTGCAGCCTCACCTCTGGAGCCACCACTGGTTATTACTGTACAATACAAACAAATAGAATAAAATCTCCCACCCAAGGGGGATATAGGGGGTCATTCAGACCCACTCGCAAGCGGCAGTACGCTCGCAAGTGGGTCGATGTTCCCCACTGCGCATGCACACGACGGAGGGAGCTCCGTCGTGCGCATGCGCGAGACCCGGCGAGCGAAGGACTTTCCTTCGCTCGGAGAGTCTCATCAAAGGGGGCGTGCTGTCGATGGTGACTGACAGCACGCCCCCTTTGGGGGGCGTGCCTGCCAGGCGGAGGCGTTCCCAAGGGAACGCCTACCGTCTGAAGCCGACCCCACTGACATCACTAGTGATGTCAGTGGGAGTGATTTTGGCTCTGATAGATGCTGTCAGGCTTTGTGCGTCTTTATACGCCACCATCAGTGGCACCATTGAACCTTTCACCAGCCCTATGCTAGGTGCAGATCATATATATGGCCTCCAATGTGAGAGATTCCGCGTCTCTCTGTTTATTACCCCTTATCCCGGGACATTCATCAGGGGAATAATGTCATTATTACTGCTCTGCTGGACTGCGGTAGGCATTATGGCCCTGATTCAGAGCCGGACGCTCTGACCAGGGCGCTCGCTCTGAATCAGGGCCCACCTCCATTAATATGGAGCGTCCTCCTGGATGCTCGTATAGCTGTGGGTCACCACCCACAGCATATACGAGCGTGGAAAAATGATGGTCGCGATGGTCTTGATCATCTTGACCATCGCGACCATCGGAACTGCGAGTGAAAGCCTGCGGTTGGGTTTCCGATGGTCGCGATGGTCAAGACCATCGCGACCATCTTTTTGCACGCTCGTATATGCTGTGGGTGGTGACCCACAGCTATACGAACATCCAGGAGGACGCTCCATATTAATGGAGGTGGGCCCTGATTCAGAGCGAGCGCCCTGGTCAGAGCGTCCGGCTCTGAATCAGGGCCATAATGCCTACCGCAATCCAGCAGAGCAGTAATAATGACATCATTCCCCTGATGAATGTCCCGGAATAAGGGGTAATAAACAGAGAGACGCGGAATCTCTCACATTGGAGGCCATATGGATGATCTGCACCTAGCATAGGGCTGGTGAAAGGTTCAATGGTGCCACTGATGGTGGCGTATAAAGACGCACAAAGCCTGACAGTGGGCGTCTCAGTCCTTGTATATTTGGATGTACACCAGTTAGGGCATTGTAGCAGCATTAGCCTAAAATCACAGACGCAACTGCTGCAAAAGACGCGAGCAAGGCCGCAACTACGTCCAACTCAGAATCAGCTCCTATGAGGAGGAATCCTGCCCCCTTGATAGGCCCCACCCCCTCAACAGACCCCGCCCCATTAGAGCTGCTTCCATTAATTTCCCAGGCTGGTTTCCCATCCCAATCCGCCCCTGATCTCCTACATTGGCTATTGCAATCTATAGACGCAAACATTGGTAGCACCATGGCAATTTTCACCAGCCCCATTGTATAGTAGGTGCAGATTGGCTTCCGATGTGAGCGATTATGTGTTTGAGATTGCAATCACTTCAGTGACACTCCCATAGCACGCCCATAGGACGGGCCATCTCCGTGCATTTGCATAGCCACCTCCCAGTCACTGCCCGGGAACGCCCAGTACATTTTCAAGTCATTCCTGAGACCGTGCACCTCAATCACAACTGCGACTCCAAGCCTGATTCACAGATGGTCGTAATGTTGACGTTGTGCAGCCGATGTGTGACCGATGTTTCCATTGTTCTCGCTTTTGTATGTGCGTGGTGAATGTCAGGCACCGGAGGTGGACGCCTCAATGCACAAGACAGCAACTGAAATGTTAGCATATATTTGTAAGTCTGCTGCGTATGGTATCACAGGCCCTGTGTGCGCACAGCCCTGGATACAGGCACAGTGCAACTTGGACGCATGCATGAATCAGGCCCTCTGTGCACATGGACTCTGGACGCAGTGCAACTTATACGCATGCGCAGAAGAAATTTCCATCATCTGTGTCTGACATCACCTTTGCGTCCGATCATTAGGCACTTTGGGCCTCATTTATCAAAGAGTATTAACATTCACATTGAGTGATAAAATTCATTGTGTATGATAATGGTGCTCCAGCCAATCATCTCCCAACTGTCATTTTTAACTGTCATTTTTCACACAGATGACAGTTGGGAGCTGATTGGCTGGAGCACCATTATCATATGTAGCGAGTTATATTACTCATTGCGTATGATAAAACTTGTTGATAAATAAGGCCCTCAATTTGTTTAACCAGTATGTTATGTGTGGTATTTACCCTCATGTATCAAACTCTTATTTTCCTATAGATCGATGGTTTGTTTGCAGGGCTCTCTGACTCTTTGGGCCGTATTCAATTTGAGGCGTTAAGTCCGGATCCACGGTAATTTACCGCCGATGACATCATTATCGCCTGTTTTGGTTTTACCCCGTATTCAATTTCAAAGACTTTCCGCCTAGGCGGAAAGTCAATGCAATGTAATAGGCCGTAAAGTATCGCCTATGAATGACAGGCGGTAAAAAGTGCAGAATTGGGGTGCAACGTTGTGGGAACCCCCGTGCAGCCTTCAGTCAGTCCCCCAAAGGTAATCTGGGTAAAAAAAAATTGAAACTTAAGGACACCCCAAAAACTTACTTTGAAAAAGGGGGCAAAAAAAAAAAGTTGGGGTACAAACTTAAAAACTAGCGAACTTGACTCTGGGTGGGTCCCCAAGTATGCCCCAAGTGTTTTTTTGATTGCAGGTGTTTGCGCCAGGTGGATTTTTCACAATTTTTTTAAGTCACTTTAGCAAGTTTAAAATATGCTGAACCCCATTTTCAAGTACCCCAAATTTGATGGGCATAGTTGTTTTGCCTTAAAAAAAGACTTCTAAATGCTCTTCTGCATGACCTTATTCAAAGCCGCATTTATGTAACGGCGTTCACACAGACAGGCACGCCTGCGTTTTTCAGACCACCCCATCGTCACCACCCCCAAATGCTGACAACCTGTCACTCACTCTGCGATGGATTTCTCTGTGCGTCCGTAGTCGCAATGCGATGCACGATGGCAAACAACAGCTCGATCTGCGTGCGTAATAGCCTTTGCATCCAGCTCTGAATCCAGCCCAATAATAATAATAATAATAATAACTGCACAATAACATTCCTCTTTTTCTGCATGTTAGATGGGATTATTATGGCTTATATTCAGCATACAATATATCCTTTCTTCATTCCTATTTACTGGCAGCAGCTTTTAAAGAGCAACAAAATACCTTATCATAAAACTTGGCGTACATGACATAAGGACGACCAGGGCTGATCTCATACATCACATAATTAGATGCACCAACCCAACACCCAACACAGAGCCGTAACTAGACTTTTTGATGCCCTGTGCCAGAAAGAGCATTGGCACTCCCCTCATTTTTCAAAGGGACATAATGCACCCAAAAAAGGGCCATGGCTTCATAGGGAAGGCCCAGGGAAGAGATAGGAGAGGCCAGGAGATGCTGGGGATGAAATAAGAGGAAGCTACAAGCAAGAATGATAATAAACAGAAATGTGACAGGCCCAAACAGCGCCCCCCGCCCTGTGGCGCCCTGTGTGATGGCACCGGCCGCACTACCCTAGCTACGGCCCTGACCCAACAGCAAAATAGCTCTGGAAACCATTTTTAAAATATTAAGGCAACAAGGCTTCTGGAGACTTGGATAAAGTAACTAGTTACAGCCACAATTATAATTAGGTATATAAATAGCTAAAGATGAATGTGAGGGTTGTTGTTGTAGTCACTTACTTGCATTTGTTACCAAAATGAATGTTTCTTGTGTATAGAGGACCTGATTGCAGAGTTGTGCGCTACGCCAATGTTTTTGCAAATGGAGGGATTTCTTTTTGTCATCGCGCAGGTGTCTGAGTCGCACTGCGCATGCGTCAAGGTACATTACTGTAGTCACCGACTGTGAGTCATTCATCAGGCAAGGAGGTGGCAATGGGGAGTGTCGACTAATACTGCAGGTGTGTGCTGACCGCTTAGGGTGTGTGTCACATCCTGAATCTGTGATCCTGTACGCAGGAAACATGGCTCCAGCATCTCAGGTATGGCAGCCATTTTGAGTGACCATAGACCAACTGAAGGATTCGGTCTTTGCATAATCTGTATATATGTATAGCGCACACACATAACTGGCCCATTAATAAGCTCTATCTGTATATATGTATAGTGCACACATGTCACTGGTCCATTAATAATCCCTATCTGTATATATGTATAGTGCACACACATCACTGGTCCATTAATAAGCCCTCTCTGCATATATGTATAGCGCACACACATAACTGGCCCATTAATAAGCCCTATCTGTATATATGTATAGCGCACACACATAACTGGTCCATTAATAAGCCCTATCTGTATATATGTATAGCGCACACACATCACTGGCCCATTAATAAGCCCTATCTGTATATATGTATAGTGCACACACATAACTGACCCATTAATAAGCCCTATCTGTATATATGTATAGCACACACATAACTGGCCCATTAATAAGCCCTCTCTGTATATATGTATAGCGCACACAAATAACTGGTCCATTAATAAGCCCTATCTGTATATATGTATAGCGCACACACATCACTGGCCCATTAATAAGCCCTATCTGTATATATGTATAGTGCACACACATAACTGACCCATTAATAAGCCCTCTCTGTATATATGTATAGCACACACAAAACTGGCCCATTAATAAGCCCTCTCTGTATATATGTATAGCGCACACACATCACTGGCCCACTAATAAGCCCTATCTGTATATATATATAGCGCACACACATAACTGGTCCATTAATAAGCCCTATCTGCATATATGTATAGCACACACATAACTGGCCCATTAATAAGCCATATCTGTATATATGTATAGCACAAACACATAACTGGCCCATTAATAAGCCCTATCTGTATATATGTATAGCACACACATAACTGGCCCATTAATAAGCCCTATCTGTATATATGTATAGCGCACACACATAACTGGCCCATTAATAAGCCCTATCTGTATATATGTATAGTGCACACACATAATTGGTCCATTAATTAGCCCTATCTGTATATATGTATAGCGCACACACAAAACTGGCCCATTAATAAGCCCTATCTGTATATATGTATAGCGCACACACATCACTGGCCCATTAATAAGCCCTATCTGTATATATGTATAGCACACACATAACTGGCCCATTAATAAGCCCTATCTGTATATATGTATAGCGCACACACATAACTGGTCCATTAATAATCCCTATCTGTATATATGTATAGTGCACACACATCACTGGTCCATTAATAAGCCCTCTCTGTATATATGTATAGCGCACACATAACTGGCCCATTAATAAGCCCTCTCTGTATATATGTATAGCGCACACATAACTGGCCCATTAATAAGCCCTCTCTGTATATATGTATAGTGCACACACATCACTGGTCCATTAATAATCCCTATCTGTATATATGTATAGCGCACACACATAACTGGTCCATTAATTAGCCCTAACTGAATATATGTATAGTGCACACATATAACTGGTCCATTAATTAGCCCTATCTGTATATATGTATAGCGCACACACATAACTGGTCCATTAATTAGCCCTAGCTGTATATATGTATAGTGCACACACATAACTGGCCCATTAATTAGCCCTATCTGTATATATGTATAGTGCACACACATAACTGGCCCATTAATAAGCCCTATCTGTATATATGTATAGTGCACACACATAACTGGCCCATTAATTAGCCCTATCTGTATATATGTATAACGCACACACATAACTGGTCCATTAATTAGCCCTATCTGTATATATGTATAGCGCACACACATAACTGGCCCATTAATAAGCCCTATCTGTATATATGTATAGCACACACATAACTGGCCCATTAATAATCCCTATCTGTATATATGTATAGTGCACACACATCACTGGCCCATTAATAAGCCCTATCTGTATGTATGTATAGCGCACACACATAACTGGCCCATTAATAAGCCCTATCTGTATATATGTATTATGCACACACATAACTGGCCCATTAATAAGCCCTATCTGTATATATGTATAGCGCGCACAGATAACTGGCCCATTAATAAGCCCTATCTGTATATATGTATAGTGCACACACATAACTGGCCCATTAATAAGCCCTATCAGTAGATATGTATAGCACGCACATAACTGGCCCATTAATAAGCCCTATCTGTATATATGTATAGCGCGCACAGATAACTGGCCCATTAATAAGCCCTATCTGTATATATGTATAGTGCACGCACATAACTGGCCCATTAATAAGCCCTATCTGTATATATGTATAGCGCACACACATAACTGGCCCATTAATAACCCCTATCTGTATATATGTATAGCGCGCACAGATAACTGGCCCATTAATAAGCCCTATCTGTTTATATGTATAGCGCACACACATAACTGGCCCATTAATAAGCCCTATCTGTATATATGTATAGTGCACGCACATAACTGGCCCATTAATAAGCCCTATCTGTATATATGTATAGCGCACACACATAACTGGCCCATTAATAAGCCCTATCTGTATATATGTATAGTGCACACACATAACTGGTCCATTAATAAGCCCTATCTGTATATATGTATAGTGTACACTAGGGGTGTGCAATGGCCACTTTTCGTGTTTTGTGTTTTGGTTTTGGATCTGGATCTTTCTTCGTGTTTTGGATCTGGATTGGTTTTGCCAAAACCACCCTTCCGTGTTTTGGGTTCTGGGTTTTGTGTTTTGGATCTGTATTTTTTTTTAAAAAAGCATAAAAACAGCTAAAATCACAGAATGTGTTGGTTTTTCTGCTCCTATGCTATTATTAACCTCAATAACCTTAATTTCCACTAATTTCCAGTCTATTCTGAACACCTCACACCTCACAATAGTGTTTTTATGTCCAAAAGACTGCACCGAGGTAGCTGGATGACTATGCTAAGCGACACGAGTGGGCGGCACAAACACGCGACCCATCTAGGAGTGATACTGCAGTGGCAGACAGGATGGCAGTTTGAAAAACTAGGCCCCAAACTGTACATAATGCAAAGAAAAAAAAGAGGTGCAAGATGGAATTGTCTTTGGGCCCTCTCACCCACCCTTATGTTGTATAAACAGGACATGCACACTTTAACAAAGCAATCATTTCAGCGCCAGAGTCTGCCACACAACTGTGGCTGAAATGATTGGTTCGTTTGGGCCCCCACAAAACAAGCTGGCAATTAATCTGTCCCTGCACAAACTGGCTCTACGGAGGCAAGATGTCCTCATCCTCCTCATCCACCGATTCCTCACCCTCTTCAGTGTTGTGTACATCCTCATCCTCACAGAGTATTAACTCGTCCCCACTGGAATCCACCACCACAGGTCCCTCTGTACGTTCTCGAGGCTGGTCTCCCTGGAAGAGTTGATAATTCATTTTTATGAACATCATCTTCTCCACATTTTGTGGAAGCAACCTCCTACGCCTTTCGCTGACAAGGTTCCCGGCTGCACTAAACACTCTTTCGAAGTACACACTGGAGGGGGGCAACTCAGGTAAAATAGAGCCAGTTTGTACAGGGGCCTCCAAATTGCCTCTTTTTCCTGCCAGTACAGGTATGGACTGTCTGACATGCCTACTTGGATGCTGTCACCGATGTAATCCTCCACCATTCTGTCAATGGTGACAGTATCATATGTAGTGACAGTAGACATGTCAGAAATTGTTGCCAGGTCCTTCAGTCCGGACCAGATGTCCAAACTTGGTCCTGCCTGCCCTGCATCACCGCCAGCGGGTTGCTTAGGATACCTAAGTTTTTTCCTGGCAGCCCCAGTTGCGGGAGAAAATGAAGGAGCTGTTGACGTGTCACGTTCCGCTTCAGCTGACAGTGTGTTCACCAGCAGGTCTTTGCACCTCTGCAGGCTTGTGTCGGCCGGAAAGAGAGACACCACATAGGCTTTAAACCTAGGATCGAGCACGGTGGCCAAAATGTAGTGGTCTGATTTCAACAGATTGACCACCCTGGAATCCTGGCAAAGCGAATGAAGGGCTTCATCAACAAGTCTCACATGCCGAGCGGAATCGCTCCATCTTAGCTCCTCCTTCACTTTCTCCAGCTGCTTCTGCAAAAGCCTGATGAGGGGAATGACCTGACTCAAGCTGGCAGTGTCTGAACTGACTTCACGTGTGGCAAGTTCGAAGAGCTGGAGAACCTTGCACAACACGGAAATCATTCTCCACTGCGCTTGAGTCAGGTGCATACCCCCTCCTTTGCCTATGTCATAGGTGGATGTATAGGCTTGAATGGCCTTTTGCTGCTCCTCCATCCTCTGAAGCATATAGAGGGTTGAGTTCCACCGCGTCACAACCTCTTGCTTCAGGTGATGGCGGGGCAGGTTCAAGAGTGTTTGCTGGCGCTCCAGTCTTCGGCACGCAGTCGCTGAATGGCGAAAGTGGACAGAAATTTTTCGGGCCACCCAAAGTGTCTCCTGAACGCCCCTGTCGCTTTTCAGAAAATTCTGCACCACCAAGTTTATTGTGTGAGCAAAACATGGGACGTGCTGAAATTTGCCCAGATGTAATGCCCGCACAATATTTTTGGCGTTGTCAGATATCACAAATCCCCAGGAGAGTCTAAGTGGGGTAAGCCACTGGGCGATGATTTCCCTCAGTTTCTCTAAGAGGTTGTCGGCGGTGTGCCTCTTACTAAAACCGGTGATACACAGCGTAGCCTGCCTTGTAACGAGCTGGCGTTTCTGAGATGCTGCTACTGGTGACGCTGCTGCTGCGTAAGGTGATACATCTACCCAGTGGGCTGTCACAGTCATATAGTCCTTAGTCTGCCCTGTTCCATTTGTCCACATGTCCGTGGTTAAGTGGACATTGGGTACAACGGCATTTTTCAGGACACTGAGGACACTTTTTCTGACGTTTCTGTACAGTCTCGGTATCGCCTGCCTAGTGAAGTGGAATCTAGACGGGATTTGGAACCGGGGACACACTACCTCCATCAATTGTTTAAATCCCACTGCACTAATGGCGGATACCGGACGCATATCTAACACCAACATAGCAGTCAAGGCCTCAGTTATACGTTTTGCTTCAGGATGACTGCTGTCGTACTTCATCCTCCTCGCTACGGACTGTTGGAGGGTCAATTGTTTAGTAAAAGTAGTGGTGTTCCTACTTCCTCTCTGGGATGATGAACGACTCCCAGCAGCAGCAACAGCAGCAGCGGCAGCAGGAGGCGTAGCAATGCAGGATCCTCCGGAGGAATCCCGGATAGGAGAGTCAGTCATGCCAGTGACATGGCCTGCAGGACTACTTCCGATCCTGACTAAGGAGGAAATTGATGAGGAGGGAGCTGACGGTGTGGTTTGCAGGCGCTTGGATACAACAGGACAACGGGATTTAGGTGTCCCTGGACTGCTTACGGTCTTAGCCAAAGTTTCTGAACTTGACAGTAACTTTTTATGAACGCGCTGCAGGTGCCGTATAAGGGAGAATGTTCCTAGGTGGTTAACGTCCCCACCCCTACTTATTCCACCTTTACATATGGTACATATGGCAAGACAGTTGTTGTCCGGATTTGGATAGAAATATTGCCAGACCAAAGAGGTTGAATGTTTGGTCTTCTGCCCAGGCATGACCGTGATGGGCTTTTTCATCCCACGGACAACAACTGTCTCCCCCGGAGCCTGATTTAAACAAACCACATCACCATCAGAATCCTCCTCGCCAACTTCCTCCTCAGCGCCAGCTACACCAGTATCCTCATCCTGTTGTACTTCAACAGTGACATCTTCAATTTGCATATCAGCAAGTGGACTGTGGGTGCTCCTTTCAGCACTTGCAGGGGGCGTGCAAATGGTGGAAAGAGCCACCTCTTCCCGTCCAGTGCTGGGAAGGACAGCACACTTGGTCTCTCCTTGGGGATTTGTGATATCTTCTTAGAAAGCACAGTTCTTCGCTGTGCTTTTGCTAGCTTAACTCGTTTGATTTTTTTAGTGGGAGGAGAGCTTCCATCGTCATGTGAAGCTGAACCACTAGTCATGAACATAGGGAAAGACCTTAGCCATTCCTTGCCACTCCGTGTCGTAAATGGCATATTAGCAAGTTTACGTTTCTCTTCAGATGATTTAAATGTTTTTTTCAAGATCATTTTCCTGAACTTTGTCATTTGGGATTGTATGTGCCCTCTACTATGACATTGGGCATCGGCCTTGGCAGACGACGTTGATGGCATGTTATCGTCTATGTCATGACTAGTGGCAGCAGCTTCAGCACTAGGAGGAAGTGGTTCTTGATCTTTCCCTATTTTATTTTTATCGGAGAAAGTTTGGTCCTCCATTTATGTTATATTGATAATACGTGCGGCTAAGGCGCACACAAACACAGAAAATAATATTTTATTTTGTTTGGACTGCCCTTTGGGGGTTACAGCACCCTTTAGCGGTCAATCTAGCCGGCCTTTTACTTATGGGACACAGGCGCACGCTTGGCACCACTTTGTTGATGCACGTGCGGCTACTGCGCACACAATTCACAAACACAAAAAAATATATTTTTTTATTTTGTTTGGAGTGCCCTTTGGGGGTTACAGCACCTTTTAATGGACAAGCCAGCTGGCCTTTTACTTATGGGACACAGGCGCACGCTTGGCGCTGCTCCTTCGTTGATGCACGTGCAGCCACAGTGCACACAATTCACAAACACAGAAAAATCTATATTTTTATTTTGTTTGGAGTGCTCTTTGGGGGTTACAGCACCCTTTAACAGACAAGCCAGCCGGCCTTTTACTTATGGGACACAGGCGCACGCTTGGCGCTGCTCTTTGTTGATGCACGTGCAGCCACAGTGCACACAATTCACAAACACAGAAAAATATATTTTTTTATTTTGTTTGGAGTGCCCTTTGGGGGTTACAGCACCCTTTAACGGACAAGCCAGCCGGCCTTTTACTTATGGGACACAGGCGCACGCTTGGCGCTGCTCTTTGTTGATGCACGTGCAGCCACAGTGCACACAATTCACAAACACAGAAAAATATATATCTTTTTATTTTGTTTGGAGTGCCCTTTGGGGGTTACAGCACCCTTTAACGGACAAGCCAGCCGGCCTTTTACTTATGGGACACAGGCGCACGCTTGGCACTACTTTGTTGATGCACGTGCGGCTACTGCGCACACAATTCACAAACACAGAAAATATTTTTTTATTTTGTTTGGAGTGTACTTTGGGGGTTACAGCACGCTTTAGTGGTCAATCCAGCCGGCCCTTTATTTATGGGACACAGGCGCACGCTTGGCACTACTTTGTTGATGCACGTGCGGCTACTGCGCACACAATTCACAAACACAAAAAAATATATTTTTTTACTTTGTTTGGAGTGCCCTTTGGGGGTTACAGCACCCTTTAACGGACAAGCCAGCCGGCATTTTACTTATGGGACACAGGCGCACGCTTGGCGCTGCTCCTTAGTTGATGCATGTGCAGCCACAGTGCACACAATTCACAAACACAGAAAAAATATTTTTTTTAGCACTTGGGGGGAGCACCCCTGATGGACAGAGCATCCCCTGGACAATACTACAGCACCCCTTTAGGACTGGGACACTGCACAGGACTTTGGAGTGGACACAGCCCCTATGGACAACTGACTGCACAACACAGTTCAGCCAGCCCCTATGGACTTTGAAGTAGTGGACACAGCCCCTATGGACAACAGCAGCACAGCACAACACTACACTGCACTACACTACACTACAACACTACACTACACAGCCCTGCCAGCCCTAACTCCCACCCTCCCTCTTCACTGTCCACAGCCGAGTGAGAAAATGGCGCCGACGCGGGTACCTTATATAGGATCCAAAACCTGCGAGACCCAGAAGGCGGGATGATGACGTTTTGCCTCGATTTCAGATCCGAGTCAGGCGGAAAAAGTCGAGCCTGACTCGGATCGGCCTCGGATCGGGGGGGGCTCGGGGGGTTCGGATTTCAGAAATCCGAACCCGCTCACCCCTAGTGTACACACATCACTGGCCCATTAATAAGCTCTATCTGTATATATGTATAGCGCACACACATAACTGGTCCATTAATAAGCTCTATCTGTATATATGTATAGTGTACACACATAACTGGCCAATTAAAAAGCTCTATCTGTATATATGTATAGCGCACACACATAACTGGTCCATTAATAAGCCCTATCTGTATATATGTATAACGCACACACATAACTAGCCCATTAATAAGCCCTATCTGTATGTATGTATAGCACACGCCCATAACCGGCCTATTAATAAGCCCTATCTGAATATATGTATAGCGCACACATCACTGGCCCATTAATAAGCCCTATCTGTATATATGTATAGTGCACACACATCACTAGCCCATTAATAAGCCCTATCGGTATGTATGTATAGCACACGCCCATAACTGTCCTATTAATAAGCCCTATCTGTATATATGTACAGATGTGCCCAGCTAGTTTATTGCTCATAGCGTGCCATTCAGGCCTCTGTGTCGCGCAATGGAACATTACATGATGGCTGGACTTTGGCGTACCGTGGTATTCTTCAATGAAGGATATGCTACGGCATGTAATACAGCGCTTAACCGCTGGGTGGCGAGTGCTCCACTGTTGTAATTTGTAATGAATACCATACTGTTATTTAGATGGATATCACATTCACGCACTGTATAGTATTTGCATGTTCACACAACCAATCTTTTTAATACCACATAAGCTCTTATAACCAATGCTGTAGATTAATTAGATGCATGCACAGCTTTTAATGAGATGGGATGAATTATTCTCTAATGGTGGGGTACTGTGTATATACTGTGTGTACTATTAAAATATTTTGAAAGGAAGACACATTTTTTTATTATTAAAAACAGCAGCGGGTGAGTGGAGTGCACAAGGATGAGCCCGCTATGTGCTGTACTTAATATAGCTGGCTTGTGGGCTAGAGGTTAGGTGATCGCTTTGCAACAGTTCTTGTCCTGGGTTTGAGTCCTGGAAAATAATATATTTTTATTTTTTGCCACTGTCGGATCTGGACACTGTAATGAAACTAGTAGTGGGCTGTTTAAAAGTAAGGCATTACAAACTGATTGTGCATTTAAAACTGCAAACTTGCGCCAAAGCTGGCATGTCAGTGCTGTGGTGGCTGTCAGCTCTGAGGGGTTACAATGGGATCTCTGGCACATGCCCAGTGGAGCCCCTCCATATGCCATGTAGCGCTATGCCATGGCGTATGGAAGATCAGAGCACTGCATGCCCAGTGGATCGGGAGTCACACAACGACAGTGGGATGGCTGTATTACAGTACATACTGACTGTGCGGTTGAAGTTGCACACTTGCGCCATTGTCAGCACTGTCCCAGACTTCGACACTATAGTGATTTCATGACTTCAGAAACTGGTAGTGAGTGGGCTCTGTTTGAGAAAGAGGTCTATGTATTACAAGCTGAGTGTGCTTTTAAACCGCAAACTTGCACCAATGTTGGCACGTCAGCGCTGTGGTGGCTGTCAGCTCCGAGGGGTTACAATGGGATCTTTGGCGCATGCCCAGTGGAGTCATTGCAATGGGATCTCTGGCGCATGCCCAGTGGAGCCGCTCCGTAGCTGTGGCGTAAGGAGGCTCATACAGTAGTAAAGCGAATGCCCAGTGGGTCAGGAGCCACACACAGTGCATCAGGTCCCTTCCTCCAAAGCAAACAAGAGACTTTCATTACCATAATGAAGGACGCTCTGTTAGCCATTTCCTGTAAGCAGCGAGCTCTGCCCTTGTGTCCTGAAAAGGCTACAAATGGTGACCATTGCCAAGGACACCATCCCCCATCTGCTAGGACAACTAAAGTGCCCTATGAATGTGTCTGTACTATATATTAAAAACTGACTGTGCGTTTTAAAGTCACAAAAAAAAAAATGCCCTTCAGACCTGCGAGCAGCCTCCGGCAGCGAGCGGGTCTGAATCAGGGCCGCTGTATAGTAAAATGGCTACCAGAGAGCGCCGTTTTACCTCAGGTGAGCTTCTTCTACTTGTGAAGTGGAGAGATAGACCTCTCTCCAACAACCAAGAAAAGAAGCTCGCCTACAGGAGTGCGAGGAGGGAAATACTGGCCAGATTTGCCCATTGCCAAGGACACCATCCCCCATCTGCTAGAACAACTAATGTGCCACTATGAATGTGTCTGTACTATATATTAAAAACTGACTGTGCATTTTAAAGTGCACACTTGCAGCGACGTTGCTGTATTATGTAGAATACAATGTCTAGTGCATTGTGGTTTCATGTAAAATGTAGTTGGGTGGCACAGAGTAGCATAGAAATGGCAGGTGGTGGGAAGTTGAGAAGAGTCTACTTGCTTAAGAATATTGAACTTCAATTGCTCGATATTTATGCAATGCTGTGTGTGCGTTGATACCTGTATGTATTGGTATAAATGACAGAATTCACACACCACCAAGTGATTTCTGTTTAATCCTGTAGTGAAGATGTAGTGTCCAAGGGCCATACTGTACAGTAAGTGGATACTGTCAATAAAGTGTAACAATACTGTAGTAATAGTACTGTCAGGCTGAATTTATTGAAATTTTTCCACATTGTTTTGAGGCAAAATGACATGGGGTTTTTTTTTACCCACAGTGCCACAAATTGAAGGTCCTCAGCCCTCCCAGCCCGGGCCCAGTCGCCTTGCCAGGCCGCGTAAGTACAGTACTTTACACTACATTGTTTTCTATCACTCTCCTTTTTTTCCCTTGTCAGTCTCTCTCTCCTTCTCCTGTATTCCGGTGAAGTGTAATAGTACTGGCAAAAAAGTGTAATAGTACGGTTAGGCTCCATTTACAGTATTGACATTTGTTAAATTCTTCTGTGTCAAATTTACATTATGTTTTTTTTATCACAGATCACTGCCGCACTTCCAGGCCCCAGCCCCTCACCTACCAGGAGCCTGCACCCTGGCCCAGCTGCCTTGCCAGGCCGCATAAGTACTGTACTGTACACTACATTGTCTTCTATCTCTCTCTCCTTTTTTTCTTTTCACAGTGTCTCTCTCTCCTGTACTCCAAAGACGCATCTCCAACCTCTTCTCCTTACAAACTAATTCTTTCTGTACTGTACTTGTTTTCATTTTTTATTTTCCAGTACTGTACAGTATGTTTAGGTGACCTGTATTAAGGGGCTTACACACCAGATGATTTGCATGAACGATAACAATATGGTTCAATGATAAATTGTTCATATTGTCTAGTGTGTATGCAGTAAATCACCAAGGATGATTGCACGCGCTCCCTCGAGGCATCAACGATATCTCCAGTGGGCTGTACATGCAGCCCAATCTTGGGATATTGTTAACGATGCCATGCTGGCGAATGCAGCATGGCCTACCTTCCCACCACCTCATCTTTCCTCACTGCCGGCATCAGCAAGTGTGCAGAGTCACTTGACGACGCCGGCACCGCTGCCGGGCCCGTGGAAAACAATATCGGCTCATACACACCTGGTCTAGTGTCCAAGGGCCTTACTGTACAGTAAGTAGATACTGTCAATAAAGTGTAATAATACTGTAGTACAGTAATAGTACTGTCAGGCTGAATTTATTGACATTTTTCCACATTGTTTTGAGGCAAAATGACATGGGGGTTTTTTTTACCCACAGTGCCACAAATTGAAGGGCCTCAGCCCTCCCAGCCCTGGCCCAGTCGCCTTGCCAGGCCGCATAAGTACAGTACTTTACACTACATTGTTTTCTATCTCTCTCCTTCTCCTGTATTCCGGAGAAGTGTAATAGTACTGGCAAAAAAGTGTAATAGTACGGTTAGGCTCCATTTACAGTATTGACATTTGTTAAATTCTTCTGTCTCAAATTTACATTATGTTTTTTTTTATCACAGATCACTGCCGCACTTCCAGGCCCCAGCCCCTCACCTACCAGGAGCCTGCACCCTGGCCCAGCCACCTTGCCAGGCCGCTTAAGTACTGTACTGTACACTACATTGTCTTCTATCTCTCTCCTTTTTTTCTTTTCACAGTGTCTCTCTCTCCTGTACTCCAAAGACGCATCTCCAACCTCTTCTCCTTACAAAGTAATTCTTTCTGAACTGTACTTGTTTTCATTTTTTATTTTCCAGTACTGTACAGTATGTTTCGGTGACCTGTATTAAGAGGCTTACACACCAGACGATTTGCATGAACGATAACAATATGGTTCAATGATATATTGTTCATATTGTCTAGTGTGTATGCAGTAAATCACCAAGGATGATTGCACGCGCTCCCTCGAGGCATCAACGATATCTCCAGTGGGCTGTACATGCAGCCCAATCTTGGGATATTGTTAACGATGCCATGCTGGCGAATGCAGCATGGCCTACCTTCCCACCCCCTCATCTTTCCTCACTGCCGGCATCAGCAAGTGTGCAGAGTCACTTGACGACGCCGGCACCGCTGCCGGGCCCGTAGAAAACAATATCGGCTCATACACACCTGGTCTAGTGTCCATGGGCCTTACTGTACAGTAAGTAGATACTGTCAATAAAGTGTAATAATACTGTAGTAATAGTACTGTCAGGCTGAATTTATTTACATTTTTCCACATTGTTTTGAGGCAAAATGACAAATTGAAGGGCCTCAGCCCTCCCAGCCTGGGCCCAGTCGCCTTGCCAGGTCGCGCAAGTACAGTACTGTACACTACATTGTTTTCTTTCTCTCTCCTTTTTTCCTTTACAGTGTCTCTCTCTCTTTCTCTCTCCTGTACTCCAAAGACGCATCTCCAACCTCTTCTCCATACACATTAATTCTTTCTGTCCTTGTGTGTTTTTTTTATTTTTTAGGTAACAATCTATGGGCATGACTCAGAGACGTTCGCTAATGCCATCGCAGCTGCTGTGCAATAATATGAAAATGATGCAGACGCCGGGATATGTATTGGGATGTCCACAGACGACTTTGCAAATCCAGGTATCTATGTACAAAGAGGCGCAGCATCGTTTGCAGATGCCTCCATGTTAGCGGTTCTCAGTATATATATATATATATATATATATAAATATATACATACATATATATATATATATATATATATACATACATAAACACACATATATATACTGTATATATTATATATATTTATATATATACATACAGAAGATTGCAGTTTATAGGCGGCACTCGCAGCTGTGCAATCAGTGAAAAGTCGGAGATCCCGCTCCCCTCAAGTTCAACGTTTCAAATTTATTTAACATTTTTCATCAGGAACAATAAAAACAAACAAAATCTTACCTTAAATACATGTGCTAATCACCCACCAGACCATGTGCACCCGTCACCGCTTGTGTCCGGACTTCCGCTGACGTCACTGAATGCGTGCTATGTCGCGACGCGTCTGACGTCAGAAGCCGGAGAGGTTGCTTGGCAACACAAGCGTGTGTGTATCCAACACCATGGTAACGGCGTAGGACCCTCACACAGAGCTTACAAGAGACTGGCTGTAAAATAACATAAAACAATAAGGAAAAGTGGCTGTATCAACATGCTAGTTAAAACATGCAGATAAAAGAACACAATTAAGTCTGTCTACCTAGGCACGATGTCTATAATGGGCGAATTACAAGAAACATGACAAAGAGAGATATTCATTTAGGCCAAATGGTCTGACCGTATTAAGGTCATAGATCCACTGAGCCTCTTTTTGTAATAAACCCTTAGCGCGGTCTCCTCCCCTAACATCAACTGGCACAAAATCAATCATCTTGTATTTTAAACAGGCAAGACTATGCTTGCAGTCATTAAAATTATGGGCCACAGGTTGTTCTGTAGTCCTGCCCTAAAGAGCCAAGCGGATAGCGCTCCAATGAAGCGCCACTCGCTCATTAAATTTCCTAGTGGTTTTTCCTATATAATATAGACCACATATACACCTGATAAAGTAAATTACAAACTGACTACTGCAAAATAATCTATATTTTATCTTGTATTCTTTACCAGAATGGGGATGATGAAAGGTATCCCCTACTTCTAGATAGCTACATGTGGTGCAGCCTAAACACCTATAGTTCCCATATTTGCGGGACAAAAACATAGTCCTTAATACTTTTGCCTCGTTTGTAACACGATACCAATCTATTGTCTTTCAATAATGGTAATGTAGTATCCATATTGATCAATGGCCCAAATTTCTTGGCAGTTCTAGTAATCCTATCACTTGCTGTATAAAATTGGTTAATAAAAATCATGTTCTTGTCCACGTATTTTGACTCTGATTTGCGTAAGGTGTCCTTCCTGGGAATAGCTAATGCTTTGTTCTTCACTTCCGTTAGCAGTCTTTTAGAGTATCCTCTCTGTAAACATTTTTTAAAAGTGATATCCATCTGCAACCTTTCCTCCTCCTCATCAGAGCAGATGCGATGCACTCTCAGGAACTGGGGGAATGGCAATCCTCTTTTTAGGGGTGCAGGATGGTAACTAGAGGATAATACCGTATATACTCGAGTATAAGCCGAGTTTTTCAGCCGCGTTGGAGATCCTACATCCCCCGTACATCACTGCTGCATCAACACACCATTGGTGCTCATCACTAACCCCACGTATACGTGGGGCAGAACTGCAGCGCGGACCTCCGCATCACCCTAACCCACAGAGCAGTGACGGGCGCCCGTCCAGAGGACACCCTGCGGGTTCGCAGGGTGTCATTAACCACAGGGCCC
The DNA here is from genome assembly GCA_031769625.1 of Taudactylus pleione. Taxonomy (NCBI): domain Eukaryota; kingdom Metazoa; phylum Chordata; class Amphibia; order Anura; family Myobatrachidae; genus Taudactylus; species Taudactylus pleione. Next base: position 6,158,734 of record JAUIMM010000841.1, on the reverse strand, counting down.
ACACCGGAGAACATACCAACTTTGCACCGAACCAGGGACAGCAGACCTACCGGTAGGTACTATTACAACTAGGGGTGTGCACCGGCCACTTTTCGTGTTTTGTGTTTTGGTTTTGGATCTGGATCTTTCTTCGTGTTTTGGATCTGGATTGGTTTTGCCAAAACCACCCTTCCGTGTTTTGGGTTCTGGGTTTTGTGTTTTGGATCTGTATTTTTTTGAAAAAAAGCATAAAAACAGCTAAAATCACAGAATTTGTAGGTTTTTCTGCTCCTATGCTATTATTAACCTCAATAACCTTAATTTCCACTCATTTCCAGTCTATTCTGAACACCTCACACCTCACAATAGTGTTTTTATGTCCAAAAGGTTGCACCGAGGTAGCTGGATGACTATGCTAAGCGACACGAGTGGGCGGCACAAACACGTGACCCAACTAGGCGTGAAACTGCAGTGGCAGACAGGATGGCAGTTTGAAAAACTAGGCCCCAAACTGTACATAATGCAAAGAAAAAAAAGAGGTGCAAGATGGAATTGTCCTTGGGCCCTCCCACCAACCCTTATGTTGTATAAACAGGACATGCACACTTTAACAAACCAATCATTTCAGCGCCAGGGTCTGCCACACAACTGTGGCTGAAATGATTGGTTCGTTTGGGCCCCCACAAAACAAGCTGGCAATTAATCTGTCCCTGCACAAACTGGCTCTACGGAGGCAAGATGTCATCCTCATCCTCCTCATCCACCGATTCCTCAACCTCTTCAGTGTGTACATCCTCATCCTCACAGAGTATTAATTCGTCCCCGCTGGAACCACAGGTCCCTCTGTACGTTCTGGAGGCTGGTCTCCCTGGAAGAGTTGATAATTCATTTTATGAACATCATCTTCTCCACATTTTGTGGAAGCAGCCTCCTACACCTTTCGCTGACAAGGTTCCCAGCTGCACTAAACACTCTTTCGGAGTACACACTGGAGGGGGGGCAACTCAGGTAAAATAGAGCCAGTTTGTACAGGGACCTCCAAATTGCTTCTTTTTCCTGCCAGTACAGGTACGGACTGTCTGACATGCCTACTTGGATGCTGTCACCGATGTAATCCTTTAACAGACAGACGCACGCTTGTCGCTGCTGCTTTGAGGATGCAAGTGCGGCTAAAGCCCACACAATTCACAAAGACAGAAAAAAAAAAAAGAATATTTTTATTGTTTGTGGAGCGCACTTTGAGGGTTACACCACCCTTTAACAGACAGACGCACGCTTGTCGCTGCTGCTTTAAGGATGCAGGTGCGGCTACAGCCCACACATTACACAAAGACAGAAAAAAAAAGAACAATATTTTAATTGTTTGTGTAGCACACTTTGAGGGTGTCACCACCCTTTAACAGACAGACGCACGCTTGTCGCTGCTGCTTTAAGGATGCAGGTGCGGCTACAGCCCACACATTTCACAAAGACAGAAAAAAAAAGAACAATATTTTAATTGTTTGTGTAGCACACTTTGAGGGTGTCACCACCCTTTAACAGACAGACGCACGCATGTCGCTGCTGCTTTGAGGATGCAGGTGGAATCGAGACGGGATTTGGAACCGGGGACACACTACCTCCATCAATTGTCTAAATCCCACTGCACTAATGGCGGATACCGGACGCACGTCTAACACCAACATAGCAGTCAAGGCCTCAGTTATACGTTTTGCTTCAGGATGACTGCTGTCGTACTTCATCCTCATCGCTAGGGACTGTTGGAGGGTCAATTGTTTAGTAAAAGTAGTGATGTTCCTACTTCCTCTCTGGGATGATGAACAACTCCCAGCAGCAGCAATAGCACTAGGAGGAAGTGGTTCTTGATCTTTCCCTATTTTATTTTTATCGGAGAAAGTTTGGTCCTCCATTTATGTTATATTGATATATACGTGCGGCTAAAGCGCACACAAACACAGAAAATATTTTTTTATTTTTGCTGGAGAGTAGTGCACTTTGTGGGTTACACCACCCTTTAATTAATGAGCCAGCCGGCTCTTTACTTATGGGACACAGGCGCACGCTTGGCGCTGCTCCTTTGTTGATGCACGTGCAGCCACAGTGCACACAAGTCACAAACACAGAAAATATATATTTTTTTGGTTTGGAGTGTACTTTGGGGGTTACAGCACCCTTTAACGGTCAAGCCAGCCGGCCCTTTACTTATGACACAGGCGCACGCTTGGCACTACTTTGTTGATGCACGTGCGGCTACTGCGCACACAATTCACAAACACAGAAAATAATTTTTTTTTGGTTTGGACTGGAGTGTACTTTGGGGGTTACAGCACCCTTTAATGGTCAAGCCAGCCGGCCCTTTACTTATGACACAGGCGCACGCTTGGCACTACTTTGTTGATGCACGTGCAGCTACTGCGCACACAATTCACAAACACAGAAAATATATATTTTTTTGGTTTGGACTGGAGTGTACTTTGGGGGTTACAGCACCCTTTAATGGTCAAGCCAGCCGGCCCTTTACTTATGACACAGGCGCACACTTGGCATTACTTTGTTGATGCACGTGCGGCTACTGCGCACACAATTCACAAACACAGAAAATAACTTTTTTTTTTATTTGGACTGGAGTGTACTTTGGGGGTTACAGCACCCTTTAACGGTCAAGCCAGACGGCCCTTTACTTATGACACAGGCGCACGCTTGGCACTACTTTGTTGATGCACGTGCGGCTACTGCGCACACAATTCACAAACACAGAAAATATATTATTTTTTTAGCACTTGGGGGGAGCACCCCTGATGGACAGAGCACCCCCTGGACAACACTACAGCACCCCTTTAGGACTGGGACACTGCACAGGACTTTGGAGTGGACACAGCCCCTATGGAGAACTGACTGCACAACACAGTCCAGCCAGCTCCTATGGACTTTGAAGTAGAGGACACAGCCCCTATTAACAACAGCAGCACAGCACAACACAGCCAGCCCCTATGGACTTTGAAGTAGTGGACAACAGCAGCACTACACTACCCTACACAGCCCAGCCAGCCCTAACTCCCACCCTCCCTCTTCACTGTCCACAGCCGAGTGAGAAAATGGCGCCGACGCGGGCACCTTATATAGGATCCAAAACACGCGAGACTCGGAAGGCGGGATGATGACGTTTTGCCTCGATTTCAGATCCGAGTCAGGCGGGAAAAGTCGAGCCTGACTCGGATCGGCCTCGGATCGGGGGCGCTCGGGGGGGTTCGGATTTCAGAAATCCGAACCCGCTCACCCCTAATTACAACCAGTGCGGGACGCCGCCATTTGCTATTGTACGGGACTTCCTTGACAACACACACATCCTGGTCCAATAAGACTGTAGACCATAGGTCCAGCAAAGGGGACGTGCAGAAGTAAGGGCCGCACGACAAGGAGCCCCCCTCAAAGGGTCCACCCACTCCCTGACCAGGATCACACGGAACCATCTGTCCATCCCCAACCCCACAAACGGAACCACCTGGGGAGCATTGTGCCTCACCTAATAAACAGGTTGGATTCAATTCACAGTGTCTGGCTCATCCTTTACACACCTCATACCAACCCACACTGTACTCATACACTGTTACACGCTACCCCCCCTCCCCAGTCGCCCTCCTCCCCCCTCCACCCCCCCTCCATACACACACACCAAGGAGCGCACGTGTACCTTTTCTCTTTCAGCATAAACCAACAGGATCCGGTACTCCTGTTCCACGTGTAGCACCACTTTATCCCCCACCCCACCTTTCCCCCCAGTCGCCCCCTCCTCCCCCACACATCCATTAGATTCACCCACGAGAGCCTGGAGCGCGGACCACTCTGCTTATTATACATAGGGAGACATTTTGAGCTCTTCCAGATATATAATATATAAAGTATAACTGATAACTAATTTGCACATTATTGTGGAATGACGTTATCATCAATGGTTAGCACCATTAATGGAAATACATAGACTAAGCAGCTGGCTCTCTCCCTGCCAGTATGGCAGTGTGACTTCTGTGATGTCACTGTGTGATCCATTATGACACGTGAGCAGGTATAAAGCACCAGAGCATACTGACATCAGTGGCATTTCTTCAGTTGAGGCACTTGTTGCTGAAGCTGTTTTGCCTTTCCAGAGCGAATTGCTGATAATTATTATATATAACTTTCAGTAGTTTATAACTGTGTTCAAGCACCATAACATTTGTGCTTTTCCTGAACTTTTTTATTTATTTATTTATTTCTATATTAACATCTGAATGAAATGAGTCGCAGAGAACTGAGAGTTCTTCTGGAGGACCAGAGACATTGGGCGAGGATACATGGAGATCTTGGTGAGTAAAATGTTTAGGGCAGTAAAACCAATCTAGATCAATCTGTGGGGCCTGTTAGCTGTACATTAGCCCCATATCCTACCTCACACTTTTTGTTATTTATTCTTACAAGTTTATACATAGGATATTTGGGGATACTGTTGGTAAATGAAACGATAGCACTGAAGAGTGACTTCACACCTAGAACAAGGCCATTTTAGAATAATCATTCAGTTGCTGGAGCCAAAGAGGGTATTGATGTCTTAATGACACAATATGATTTTTGCCTTGTGCTCTGCATGCGGGAAAAGAGGTTGAGGGATTTGTGTATGAGCAGCTAAACGGAGATGGCAACAGCTACTGTAGGTTGGCCCAAAGTTATATAGAGTTTCAGTGTTCACTAAGTCATTGTATCATCTAATTAGATTGTAACCTCTTATGGGCAGGGCCCTCGCAAACCCTCACTTTCTTGTGTGTATTTATTTTGTTTTCTGTGCACGCTGATTTATTTGTGTCCTGTTTTCCCCACTGTCTGGTGCTGTGGATCACTGTAGTGTCTTATAAATCCACAACAATTATAATCTGTAGAGCAGGTGTCCTATGAAGCAAAAGGAATTATCCCAAGTGTAGGAAGTTTCCAAATCGCCATGTCCCCAGCGGGTGATTTTATTATAAATACACAATTTGTTTTAATGCCTCCTAATAAATCGGCACAATAGGGGGCTGACTGGACACTGGAAATGGGACTATACCACTGTAATCACAGTTGGGAGGTATGGGGTCAGGATAATGTCTATGTATTACTGGATGATTCCGTCAATGCAGAGTTGGCCACAAAATTAGTGCATTTTGGGGGTCAAAAAAGTGTACACAACACCTGAGTATATGCAGCAATATGCAATAAAGTCCACCAGCCTTTGCCAATTCAGCACATTCCCTAGGGAATTGGGCAAGCCAACCCTCTCCCCCTCACCAGGAGAAACCAGCCCCGTGCTGATGGCATTAGGACCCTTCCCAAACACCCCTGAATGGTAGTAAGCCATCATGCCTAAACTGTTGGGCATGCTGGGGCTCCTCATATTTCTTCCATGCTTTTGTGTATAACTCATACAGTAGGTGATGCTAGACTTGAATGACAGTCTGTAACTTTGTGCCTCTAATCAAACAGAGTGGCTTCACTCTGACTGGTTAGAGCGTGAGAAAAGCCATTCTGATTGGTTAGAAGTACATATAATGTACAATTATACAATATACTACTTTCATACATTTTATCAAAAAGGAGGAACCCCCTAACCCTTCCCTGGATCTAGGTGAGCAATAATGTGGCAGAAAAGGAATGTGTTGGGGAGTATTTAGTTAACCATTTAACTGATGGTAACTTAAAAAAAAAAGTATTATAAATTAGAATTTCTTATTTAGGTTAATAAATACTCATATCTATTAAACACTTTTTTTTTTTTCAACATTTTAGTAAAATTATATGTATTATCCTCCCACCCCTGTAGCATTTTCCTATCACCCTTGTAGAAGGTGACCAAAATATATCATCAACACCCCCCCGTAGTGTCAATGGCCCTGTAGCATTATATCCCCATCACTCTTGTAACATGAACCCGCACGCCTCATTGTACGTAGAACTGCATTGTACCATTACCCCCCTCCCTCCCCCCACAATAATAGGTCCCCCAAAACATATATGGCTTTAAGTGGGCCCCCCTAGTAACCATAGATGTCCCCTCACTCTTTACCCCCTCCACCTCTCATATATGCAGATGGCAGTGGAGCCTCTGTGAGATGGGACCAATCAGTCCCCATACTGAGCTCTGCACTTGGAGGGGATGAATATCACACATCAGCCTCATGACATAGAGCTAAGAGGGGAACTATCAGCAGGTTTAGATAATCTATATTATATTCACACTCCCTTAGTATAAATTGTCTCTGTGAGAATGCTCCTTCCCAGCCATGTTCCCTGATAATGTACATACTATCAGGATATGTCTCACTATGCATCGCCTGTACTTACATGCCACCAGTTTTTTGAGCATTTACAGGACGCAAATATGCAAAAACCTCTCCACAAACAAGCGTACATTTACCCTCTACCAGGCCCAATACATGTAAATATTATTGCTGTAGTTCATGATACTGTTTGATGTTTATATGTTATCTGAGGGTAGTTATTATAGCTAAGATATATCTTTTCAGATGAACCCATCATATATGATGAGAGGCTGCGCTCAGAGCGGAGAAGAGCTGTAATGAGGAATAGACATCATAATGCTACAGACAGGAGCCGATCTCCGCAGCATCGTGGGCGCTCACACACCACCAGAACACAGCCTACTCTACATTCTGGGCAATCTCAAGGCATTATGACTGAGAGACAAAGCCAAAACTCCAGCACTGGGACCAGTGAGCCTCTCCAAAACCCCAGCACTGGAACGAGTGAGCCTCTCCAAAACCCCAGCACTGGGACGAGTGAGCCTCTCCCAAACCCCAGCACTGGGATGAGTGAGCCTCTCCCAAACCCCAGCACTGGGACGAGTGAGCCTCTCCCAAACCCCAGCACTGGGACAAGTCAGCCTCTCCCAAACCCCAGTGCTGGGCCAAGTCAGGCTCTCCCAAATGTGAGTCCTGGGCCAAGTCAGCCTCTACCAACCCCCAGCCCTGGGCCAAGTCAGCCTCTCCCATACCATCAGGTATCTGCTGAAAATAGGCAAATTATCTCGGCCGGCCGTTGGACACAACAATTCAACAGACTCCCATCCCACATTATCACCGAGAGTGTAACCAGGGAATCCTGTTCAATTTGTTTAGTGAATTATGAGAATGGACAGCAGGTTACAGTTTTACCTTGCAGACATATATTCCATCCCCGTTGCATTGCACAATGGATCCGAAGAAGGCAAAACTGTCCTCTGTGCCGCAGCCTATGCTTTCCGCAGAGAACATGGAGAGAACGTTGTTGTATCTTATGAATTCCAAAGGAAACGAAGCAGTAAATATTGCCATAACACCAGGCTGGTAAAATGCCAAATGGACTTCTTGCCCTGGGCGCAACTACCGACCCTGTCAAGTTCATCTTAAGTTGCTGCTTAATCAAACTGCAGCCTTCCACCTATTCCTGAATTCACTGCTACTTCAAGATCATCTCAAGTTGCTGCTAATCTAACTGCAGCATTCCACCTATTCCTGCATTCACTGCTACTTCAAGATCATCTCAAGTTGCTGCTAATCTAACTGCAGCATTTCACCTATTCCTGCATTCACTGCATTCAGCAAGTTGCTGCTGAAGTAAATGGAAGAATTCTACATATTCCTGCATTTACTGCTTCTACAATTTCATCTCGAGTTGCTGCTTAATCCTACTGCAACATTCTACCTATTCCTCTATTTTATGTTAATTCAAAATCAACTAAAGTTGCTGTTTAATCAGACTGCAGCATTTAACTAATATTTGCATCATCCCAAATTGCTGCTTAATCATATTATGGATTCCACATATTCCTGAATTAACTATGTCTACAAATTCATCTCAAGTTCTTGCTAAATCAGACTTCAGCATTCCACCTATTTCTGCATTCACTGCTACTTCAATTTAATCTCAAGTTGCTGCTTAATCAAACTGCAGCATTACACCTAGTCCTGCATTTACTGCTACTTCAAGTTCAACACAAGATGCTCCTTAATCAGACTGCAGCAACTCCACTCACTTCTGCATAATCCCAAATTGCTGCTTAAACATATTGAAGAATTCCATATTTCCTTGAACTAACAGCTTTTACAAGATTATCTGATTAAGTTCCTACTTAATCAGACTGCATCATTCCACCTATTCCTGCATTCACTGCTGCAATACTTAACGTTCATCTCGACATCCAGGGTAGATCGTCTCAGGATCCTGCAAATCCCTGTGTACTGTGACATGGGCCCTTATACTGGATTCCAGTCACACTGAGAAATTTGGCCAAGCATCGTCAATCAAGGTACCAGAAGTAAAGATGGCTGCCGTCTTCTGGTCTACAGCACAAGTAATAAGGTGTTTGTTAAACCCACCTGGCGTTTGTTTAAAGGATATTTTCATTCTTGTGTATTTTTCTTTAACAATTAACAATATCAATAAAAGTATTTTTATATTTCTAACCTTGTCTGAGTGATTGAGGAACCCCCAGAAGGACCTGGGAACCTTTCTATATTATAATAAAGGACCTCCAGGGGCCAGCCAGTGTAAAGCACGTACAAGTGGGTGAGAGAAACACACTAGAGGGTATATTTACTAAAGTAAGGGTTTTTAGAAATGGAGATGTTGCCTATAGCAATCAATCAGATTCTACTTAACATTCATCTAGCACCTTCTAGAAGATAATAGCTAGAATCTGATTGGTTGCTATGAGCAACATCTCCACTAGTAAAAATCTTGTACCTTAGTTAATATACCCCATGGGCTGATTCTGAGTCAGACACAACTCTGACGAAATTCAGCTAATGGAAGTCTAACACGTGTATACGCCCATATTCTGAGTTGCACGGATCCCTGCATGTGCGGTAATCTCTGTTACTGTGCATGCTATGTGCAGGATATATGATTGCAATAGGCGTCTGCTCTGCATATGCACAATTTAGGAGACGGTTCTCAAATGTGAGTATGCCCAGTTGCCACAAGTAATGCCCATTTGACAGACGGATAGAAACTACTGAGATGTGTCTAACTCAGGATCGGCCAGAGATACATAAAGATGCATATAATCGCTGCGACACATGCGCACTACAGTTGTGGTCGAACTAGTGTGTGACTTACAATCAGACCCGCTATCCTTACACATATTATTACAGAAAGTTCATCGCACAACCTATTCCGCATCTTACATATAAGGGAGCGCTTTTTCTAATACGTTTTTCCTATTGTAATCGGCAGCGATGCTAGTTTATCATAATACAGGTGATACAGCTTATTGTAAAAAAGTTTCACCGATGACGTCATTTCGCCAGGCGGAAAAGTATCGCCGTATTCAATTTGAAAGACTTTCCGACTAGGTGGATAGTCAATGTAATGTAATAGACGGAAAACTTTCGCCTATGAATAACAGGCGGAAAAAAGTGTAGAATTGGGGTTTTGGGGTGAAACATTGTGGGAACCCCCGTCCAGCCTTCAGACAGTCCCCCAAAGGTAAACCGCATCAAAAAATATTTAAGAACACCCCAAAAAATCACTTTGAATTTGGGGGTGGAAAACAAATGTTGGGGCACAAAGTTAAAAACTAGCGAACTTCACTCTGGGGGGGTCCCCAAGTATGCCCCAGGTGTTTTTTTCATTGCAGGTGCTTGCGGCAGGTGGATTTTTCACAATTTTTTAAACTTAACTTTAGCAACTATAAAATATGCTGGCCCCCATTTTCAAGTACCCCAAATTTGCTGGGATAAGTTATTTTCTGCAAATAAAAATCCTGAATACTATTCTTCACCACTTATACAAAAACGCTATTTAGCAGCTATTGAGCCCGTTTAAAAACAACAAATACCTTCATACTTGCCTACTTTTGAAAATGCATTTCAGGGAGATTGTGAAAGCAGCACCTATGAGCATGGCGGTAAAGTGGGCGTGTACTGCTACATCTGAGAGGCGTGTCATAAAATTGACTTGCATCCAAATGCAAATGAGCCCCAAAGCAGTCAGTAAGATCTATTTGTTGATGAAAACACACTATCACTTTTCAGAAAATACATGTAACCATAGGGATCATTCTGCCTTATAACCAATGCAGGAAAATGATAGTAATGATCCAATTTGAATGTAAATCTCTCTGTTTATTTTTATATATAACATATTCATAATGGCAGTAAGTTAGAATCAGGGAGATTGCTAGGCTCTTCAGGGAGACAGGGAGATTGCTACTGTTTCAGGGAGTCTCCCTGACAATGAGGGAGAGTTGGCAAGTATGGTGTGTATATACTGTTATCACACCATCACTGCCCCTATGTTTAATGTTATTCACTTCACAATATGATAACTTACATATCACAATAAGATTGTTCTCCAGGGTTTCAACCTCTGTAAACAGGGATGTACAGGACCATTCCTCATCCAAATTACAAAGGCTGCTATTGTGTATTACCCTGAACATTTATTACCAGTGGTGGCCCCTGGGGTGGGGCTGCAGCACAGTCCAAAATTCAAACAGGGGAGTCACACCAACTGCCAGTGATTCCTGCCCATCTATGGTTGGTAGCATATGAAATGACAGTGGGTGTGGCTCCCCTATTTGAATTTTGGACTGTGCTGCAGCCTCACCTCTGGAGCCACCACTGGTTATTACTGTACAATACAAACAAATAGAATAAAATCTCCCACCCAAGGGGGATATAGGGGGTCATTCAGACCCACTCGCAAGCGGCAGTACGCTCGCAAGTGGGTCGATGTTCCCCACTGCGCATGCACACGACGGAGGGAGCTCCGTCGTGCGCATGCGCGAGACCCGGCGAGCGAAGGACTTTCCTTCGCTCGGAGAGTCTCATCAAAGGGGGCGTGCTGTCGATGGTGACTGACAGCACGCCCCCTTTGGGGGGCGTGCCTGCCAGGCGGAGGCGTTCCCAAGGGAACGCCTACCGTCTGAAGCCGACCCCACTGACATCACTAGTGATGTCAGTGGGAGTGATTTTGGCTCTGATAGATGCTGTCAGGCTTTGTGCGTCTTTATACGCCACCATCAGTGGCACCATTGAACCTTTCACCAGCCCTATGCTAGGTGCAGATCATATATATGGCCTCCAATGTGAGAGATTCCGCGTCTCTCTGTTTATTACCCCTTATCCCGGGACATTCATCAGGGGAATAATGTCATTATTACTGCTCTGCTGGACTGCGGTAGGCATTATGGCCCTGATTCAGAGCCGGACGCTCTGACCAGGGCGCTCGCTCTGAATCAGGGCCCACCTCCATTAATATGGAGCGTCCTCCTGGATGCTCGTATAGCTGTGGGTCACCACCCACAGCATATACGAGCGTGGAAAAATGATGGTCGCGATGGTCTTGACCATCTTGACCATCGCGACCATCGGAACTGCGAGTGAAAGCCTGCGGTTGGGTTTCCGATGGTCGCGATGGTCAAGACCATCGCGACCATCTTTTTGCACGCTCGTATATGCTGTGGGTGGTGACCCACAGCTATACGAACATCCAGGAGGACGCTCCATATTAATGGAGGTGGGCCCTGATTCAGAGCGAGCGCCCTGGTCAGAGCGTCCGGCTCTGAATCAGGGCCATAATGCCTACCGCAATCCAGCAGAGCAGTAATAATGACATCATTCCCCTGATGAATGTCCCGGAATAAGGGGTAATAAACAGAGAGACGCGGAATCTCTCACATTGGAGGCCATATGGATGATCTGCACCTAGCATAGGGCTGGTGAAAGGTTCAATGGTGCCACTGATGGTGGCGTATAAAGACGCACAAAGCCTGACAGTGGGCGTCTCAGTCCTTGTATATTTGGATGTACACCAGTTAGGGCATTGTAGCAGCATTAGCCTAAAATCACAGACGCAACTGCTGCAAAAGACGCGAGCAAGGCCGCAACTACGTCCAACTCAGAATCAGCTCCTATGAGGAGGAATCCTGCCCCCTTGATAGGCCCCACCCCCTCAACAGACCCCGCCCCATTAGAGCTGCTTCCATTAATTTCCCAGGCTGGTTTCCCATCCCAATCCGCCCCTGATCTCCTACATTGGCTATTGCAATCTATAGACGCAAACATTGGTAGCACCATGGCAATTTTCACCAGCCCCATTGTATAGTAGGTGCAGATTGGCTTCCGATGTGAGCGATTATGTGTTTGAGATTGCAATCACTTCAGTGACACTCCCATAGCACGCCCATAGGACGGGCCATCTCCGTGCATTTGCATAGCCACCTCCCAGTCACTGCCCGGGAACGCCCAGTACATTTTCAAGTCATTCCTGAGACCGTGCACCTCAATCACAACTGCGACTCCAAGCCTGATTCACAGATGGTCGTAATGTTGACGTTGTGCAGCCGATGTGTGACCGATGTTTCCATTGTTCTCGCTTTTGTATGTGCGTGGTGAATGTCAGGCACCGGAGGTGGACGCCTCAATGCACAAGACAGCAACTGAAATGTTAGCATATATTTGTAAGTCTGCTGCGTATGGTATCACAGGCCCTGTGTGCGCACAGCCCTGGATACAGGCACAGTGCAACTTGGACGCATGCATGAATCAGGCCCTCTGTGCACATGGACTCTGGACGCAGTGCAACTTATACGCATGCGCAGAAGAAATTTCCATCATCTGTGTCTGACATCACCTTTGCGTCCGATCATTAGGCACTTTGGGCCTCATTTATCAAAGAGTATTAACATTCACATTGAGTGATAAAATTCATTGTGTATGATAATGGTGCTCCAGCCAATCATCTCCCAACTGTCATTTTTAACTGTCATTTTTCACACAGATGACAGTTGGGAGCTGATTGGCTGGAGCACCATTATCATATGTAGCGAGTTATATTACTCATTGCGTATGATAAAACTTGTTGATAAATAAGGCCCTCAATTTGTTTAACCAGTATGTTATGTGTGGTATTTACCCTCATGTATCAAACTCTTATTTTCCTATAGATCGATGGTTTGTTTGCAGGGCTCTCTGACTCTTTGGGCCGTATTCAATTTGAGGCGTTAAGTCCGGATCCACGGTAATTTACCGCCGATGACATCATTATCGCCTGTTTTGGTTTTACCCCGTATTCAATTTCAAAGACTTTCCGCCTAGGCGGAAAGTCAATGCAATGTAATAGGCCGTAAAGTATCGCCTATGAATGACAGGCGGTAAAAAGTGCAGAATTGGGGTGCAACGTTGTGGGAACCCCCGTGCAGCCTTCAGTCAGTCCCCCAAAGGTAATCTGGGTAAAAAAAAATTGAAACTTAAGGACACCCCAAAAACTTACTTTGAAAAAGGGGGCAAAAAAAAAAAGTTGGGGTACAAACTTAAAAACTAGCGAACTTGACTCTGGGTGGGTCCCCAAGTATGCCCCAAGTGTTTTTTTGATTGCAGGTGTTTGCGCCAGGTGGATTTTTCACAATTTTTTTAAGTCACTTTAGCAAGTTTAAAATATGCTGAACCCCATTTTCAAGTACCCCAAATTTGATGGGCATAGTTGTTTTGCCTTAAAAAAAGACTTCTAAATGCTCTTCTGCATGACCTTATTCAAAGCCGCATTTATGTAACGGCGTTCACACAGACAGGCACGCCTGCGTTTTTCAGACCACCCCATCGTCACCACCCCCAAATGCTGACAACCTGTCACTCACTCTGCGATGGATTTCTCTGTGCGTCCGTAGTCGCAATGCGATGCACGATGGCAAACAACAGCTCGATCTGCGTGCGTAATAGCCTTTGCATCCAGCTCTGAATCCAGCCCAATAATAATAATAATAATAATAACTGCACAATAACATTCCTCTTTTTCTGCATGTTAGATGGGATTATTATGGCTTATATTCAGCATACAATATATCCTTTCTTCATTCCTATTTACTGGCAGCAGCTTTTAAAGAGCAACAAAATACCTTATCATAAAACTTGGCGTACATGACATAAGGACGACCAGGGCTGATCTCATACATCACATAATTAGATGCACCAACCCAACACCCAACACAGAGCCGTAACTAGACTTTTTGATGCCCTGTGCCAGAAAGAGCATTGGCACTCCCCTCATTTTTCAAAGGGACATAATGCACCCAAAAAAGGGCCATGGCTTCATAGGGAAGGCCCAGGGAAGAGATAGGAGAGGCCAGGAGATGCTGGGGATGAAATAAGAGGAAGCTACAAGCAAGAATGATAATAAACAGAAATGTGACAGGCCCAAACAGCGCCCCCCGCCCTGTGGCGCCCTGTGTGATGGCACCGGCCGCACTACCCTAGCTACGGCCCTGACCCAACAGCAAAATAGCTCTGGAAACCATTTTTAAAATATTAAGGCAACAAGGCTTCTGGAGACTTGGATAAAGTAACTAGTTACAGCCACAATTATAATTAGGTATATAAATAGCTAAAGATGAATGTGAGGGTTGTTGTTGTAGTCACTTACTTGCATTTGTTACCAAAATGAATGTTTCTTGTGTATAGAGGACCTGATTGCAGAGTTGTGCGCTACGCCAATGTTTTTGCAAATGGAGGGATTTCTTTTTGTCATCGCGCAGGTGTCTGAGTCGCACTGCGCATGCGTCAAGGTACATTACTGTAGTCACCGACTGTGAGTCATTCATCAGGCAAGGAGGTGGCAATGGGGAGTGTCGACTAATACTGCAGGTGTGTGCTGACCGCTTAGGGTGTGTGTCACATCCTGAATCTGTGATCCTGTACGCAGGAAACATGGCTCCAGCATCTCAGGTATGGCAGCCATTTTGAGTGACCATAGACCAACTGAAGGATTCGGTCTTTGCATAATCTGTATATATGTATAGCGCACACACATAACTGGCCCATTAATAAGCTCTATCTGTATATATGTATAGTGCACACATGTCACTGGTCCATTAATAATCCCTATCTGTATATATGTATAGTGCACACACATCACTGGTCCATTAATAAGCCCTCTCTGCATATATGTATAGCGCACACACATAACTGGCCCATTAATAAGCCCTATCTGTATATATGTATAGCGCACACACATAACTGGTCCATTAATAAGCCCTATCTGTATATATGTATAGCGCACACACATCACTGGCCCATTAATAAGCCCTATCTGTATATATGTATAGTGCACACACATAACTGACCCATTAATAAGCCCTATCTGTATATATGTATAGCACACACATAACTGGCCCATTAATAAGCCCTCTCTGTATATATGTATAGCGCACACAAATAACTGGTCCATTAATAAGCCCTATCTGTATATATGTATAGCGCACACACATCACTGGCCCATTAATAAGCCCTATCTGTATATATGTATAGTGCACACACATAACTGACCCATTAATAAGCCCTCTCTGTATATATGTATAGCACACACAAAACTGGCCCATTAATAAGCCCTCTCTGTATATATGTATAGCGCACACACATCACTGGCCCACTAATAAGCCCTATCTGTATATATATATAGCGCACACACATAACTGGTCCATTAATAAGCCCTATCTGCATATATGTATAGCACACACATAACTGGCCCATTAATAAGCCATATCTGTATATATGTATAGCACAAACACATAACTGGCCCATTAATAAGCCCTATCTGTATATATGTATAGCACACACATAACTGGCCCATTAATAAGCCCTATCTGTATATATGTATAGCGCACACACATAACTGGCCCACTAATAAGCCCTATCTGTATATATGTATAGTGCACACACATAATTGGTCCATTAATTAGCCCTATCTGTATATATGTATAGCGCACACACAAAACTGGCCCATTAATAAGCCCTATCTGTATATATGTATAGCGCACACACATCACTGGCCCATTAATAAGCCCTATCTGTATATATGTATAGCACACACATAACTGGCCCATTAATAAGCCCTATCTGTATATATGTATAGCGCACACACATAACTGGTCCATTAATAAGCCCTATCTGTATATATGTATAGTGCACACACATAACTGGCCCATTAATAAGCCCTATCTGTATATATGTATAGCGCACACACATAACTGGCCCATTAATAAGCCCTATCTGTATATATGTATAGCACACACATAACTGGCCCATTAATAAGCCCTATCTGTATATATGTATAGCGCACACACATAACTGGTCCATTAATAAGCCCTATCTGTATATATGTATAGCGCACACACATCACTGGCACATTAATAAGCCCTATCTGTATATATGTATAGTGCACACACATAACTGGCCCATTAATAAGCCCTATCTGTATATATGTATAGCGCACACATAACTGGCCCATTAATAAGCCCTATCTGTATATATGTATAGTGCACACACATAACTGGCCCATTAATAAGCCCTATCTGTATATATGTATAGCGCACACACATCACTGCCCATTAATAAGCCCTATCTCTATATATGTATAGCGCACACACATAACTGGTCCATTAATAAGCCCTATCTGTATATATGTATAGCACACACATAACTGGCCCATTAATAAGCCCTATCTGTATATATGTATAGCGCACACATAACTGGCCCATTAATAAGCCCTATCTGTATATATGTATAGTGCACACACATAACTGGCCCATTAATAAGCCCTATCTGTAAATATGTATAGCGCACACACATCACTGCCCATTAATAAGCCCTATCTCTATATATGTATAGCACACACATAACTAGCCCATTAATAAGCCCTATCTGTATATATGTATAGCGCACACACATAACTGCCCCATTAATAAGCCCTATCTGTATATATGTATAGTGCACACACATAACTGGGCCATTAATAAGCCCTATCTGTATATATGTATAGTGCACAGACATCACTGGCCCATTAATAAGCCCTATCTGTATATATACATGCATGTGTATATACATTATGAGATATGGTAAGAACTTACCCTTGTTATCTCTATTTCTACGAAGTCCATAGGGTTCCACAGGATACCTTGGGTATAGGTGATGACGTCAGTCTTCAGGCACCACAGAGTTAAAGTTTTCAGCCTCCCAGGATGCATCTGGGTCCCTCTCCTATACCCCGCCCCCGGGCCAAGGCATCTCAGTTACGTCACAAGCCATAGGCCGGAGGAGGAGAAGAAAGAGAGAGAGAAGAAAAAAATCTGGACACTCACAAGAATCACATTCTCACCATAGGGAGACGGAAAAAACGGTGACCAGAATAAAGCCCATCTGCAGTACAGGTGCGACAGGGCGGGAGTCCTGTGGAACCCTATGGACTTCGTAGAAATAGAGATAACAAGGGTAAGTTCTTACCATATCTCATATTTTCTACTTCAGGGTCCATAGGGTATCCACAGGATACCTTGGGGATGTCCCAAAGCAGTATCCTTTAAGGGTGGGGACGCTCCTGTGCTGAGAGGAGAATCCGCCGCCCGAAGGAAGCATCCTGAGAGGCAAAGATGTCAAAAGCGTAATACCTCACAAAGGTATTGACAGAAGACTACGTAGCAGCCTTGCAGATCTGAACTCCAGAGGCACCACGTCTAGCTGCAAACGAAGGACCCACAGACCTAGTGGAATGAGCCCTCACCAAGGAGGGAACTGGAAGACCTTCATGAAGATAAGCTTCTGAAATTGCCATACGAATCCAGCCTGCCAAAGTCTACTTTGAAGCAGGCCAACCCTTTTTACGGAAGCCATAGAGGACAAACAAGGCGTCCGACTTCCTAAAAGAAGAAGTGCGATCAACATAAATTCTCAATGCCCGCACAACATCCCAAGTGGCGTCACCCACTGAAAGTCCAGGTGAATTGAAAGCCGGCACAACAATTTCTTCATTGATGTGAAAACTGGATACCACTTCGGGAAGGAATCCCGGACGAGTGCGAAGCACCGCCCTATTCCTATGAAAATTCAGAAAAGGGGGTCTACAAGAGAGAACCCCTAAATCCGACATCCGTCTGGCCGAGGCAATGGCCAGAAGGAATATGGTTTCAGCTGTAAGCCATTTAAAGTCCACTGAGTCCAGTGGTTCAAACGGCGGTCCCTAGAGAACTCTCAGGACCACAGCCCAATTCCAAGGCGCCACCGGTGGAACAAAAGGTGGCTGAATGCGAAGAACACCTCGCATAAAGGTGTGCACATCAGAGAGCGCAGCAATCCTACGATGAAACCAGACTGACAGGGCAGACACCTGCACTTTCAGAGAAGCCAGGCGAAGCCCATGATCCAGTCCAGCCTGTAGGAAAGCCAACACCCTAGACAGGCGGAACTCCCTAAGGGAATAACCTCTAGGTCTACATCACCGGAAGAAAGTATGCCACACACGATGGTAGATTCTTGCCGAGGAAGGTTTACAAGCTCTTAGTATGGTTTGCACCACGGAGCTAGAAAAACCCTCTGGACCTTAGCATGACCGTTTCAACAGCCACACCGAGTCAGGTCCGGGTGAAGACAAGGACCCTATGACAGCAGATTCGGTCGTAATGGTAACCTCAGAGGAACGTCTACTGACAGACTCTGGAGGTCGGAGAACCAGTGCCGTCTGGGCCACTCGGAAGCTATCAACAGTAGCGTACCTCCTTCTTGATTTGAATTTCCGTAATACCCGCGGAAGAAGGGAAAACGGAGGGAAAAGGTAGGCAAACTGGAACATCTACTAGACGGACAGGGCATACACCAGAGACGCCTTTTCGTCTCATGTTCGAGACCCGTACACCGGCAACTTGTTGTTGTGCCGGGACGCCATGAGGTCTATCTCTGGAAGACCCCACTTGTCCACCAGACTCCGAAAGACGTCCTGGTATAAAGACCACTCTCCCGGTTCCTCCTTGCTGGTTTAAATAGGCCACCGTGGTGGCGTTGTCCGACGGGACCTGCACAGGGTGACCCTGGAGAACCGGCTGTGCCCGCTGGAGAGCTCTTGACACCGCATGGAGCTCCAGAATGTTTATTGGAAGCTCCGCTACCGCCCGAGTCCACCTGCCCTGAAACAAGTGTGGACCCGTGACAGCTCCCCAGCACCGGAGACTGGCGTCCGTTGTTAACAGGACCCAGTTCGCCACCCAGAACGGGCGTCTGCAAACACCAGGTTAGAGACAGGCGAACATCCGGAGTGAGCCCCATCGTCTGGGACTTGAGACACTGAGGCAATCCATTCCATCTGGACCGGATCAATAGCAGCAGAGGTTTGGAGTGAAATTGGGCGTACTCCACCATGTCGAATACCGACACCATTGAGCCCAATAATCTCTTTGCCAAGTGTGTCGACACTCGACGACACTGCAGACAACTGCGCACCCTCAACTACAAAGCAAGGATCTTTTCCTCCATCACAAAGATCCACTGCTGCCTGGAGTCCAATAAGGCCCCGAGGTGCAGGATCCTCTGAGACGGGGTGAGAGTGGACCTCTGCCAGTTTGTCAACCAGCCGTGACGTTGCAGTACCGCAATCGTCAGATCCAGATGGTGTAAAAGAAACTCTGGAGACCCCGCTATCAACAGGAGGTCGTCCAGATAAGGCAACAGTCGGACTCCCTGCGTCCGCAGGAGAGCCGCCATGACCGCCATGACCTTGGTGAATACCCGTGGAGCAGTCACCAGGCCAAAAGGCAGTGCCCGGAACTGGAAATGTTCGTTGCAGATTGCCAATCTGAGGAACTGCTGATGGCGCAAAAAAATAGGGACATGCAGGTAAGCGTCCTGGATGTCCAATGACACCATGTAGTCCCCAGAATAATGGACCGCAGGGTCTCCATCCGAAACAGAGACACCCTCAAGGACTTGCTGAGGGCCTTTAGGTTTAGTATTGAACGGTAAGACCCATTGGGTTTCTGCACCAAAAATAGAATGGAATAGAAACCCAGGCCCCTCTGGGAAATTGGAACATGCACTGCGACCAGCACCGGGCGAACTGAAGCAGGCGCCCCCCACTTTGGGGTCCCCCAAAAGGAGGCCTGGACCGTCAGGCCGCAGGTTTGTTATCTGACCTAGGAGCCGGACATCTGGTACTCCAGACCTGATTCTTGGGCTTGGACAATTTCTTGGCCCCAGCCTGCCGTGGACAGGACTGTACTTTAGGCCTACCTTGGGCCCTGTGAGGCCAAAAGGACGACCCACCAGCACTAGAAAGAATCGTAGCAGACAGAAGGCATGCAGATTTTGCTGCTGCCAACGTAACTACAATTTTGTCCAGATCTGGACCAAATAGTACCTGTCCAGACCTTCTAATCCCTTTTTGGAATCCGCGTCCGCTTTCCAAGAACGCAACCATAAGGTGCAACGAGCAGCCACGGCTGCAGAGGAGATCCTAGAGGTGAGCATACAAATAGCTAAGGTCGCTTCATTAATGTAAGTGGCCGAGACTCGGAGATTGCCCACCAACTCGGTCTGTTCAGCCGAACAGTCAGAGTCCAAAGACGCCTCCAAATTATCCGCCCAGCACTCCATAGCTCTGGCTACCCAACACACGGCCAGAGCCGGTCTGGATGCTTCCCTGCAAGGGAATAAACGGCTTTGAGGCAGATCTCCACCTTGCGGTCAGTGACATCCTTCAAGGATGACATCGAAGGCATAGGCAATGTGGCACTTTTGACTAGGCGTGTGACATGTGAATCCACTTGCGTAGGGGATTCCCGCTTAGAAAAATAATTGACCGCAAACGGATAAGCCACGGCTAAGCGTCTCTGGGGCTGAACCGTTTACCTGGATTTTTCCACGCCTCCTCTAAATGATCCACTAATTGATCAGAAAGAGGGAACACCGTAGCCTCACCCTTAATATCCTTAAAAAGGCATATATGAATGTGGCCACCAAAGGATCAATATCCTCAATAACTAAAGCCGAGCGGACCGCTCGAATAAGACCAGGGATATACACCTTGGACTTAGCGTCCGGCTCTTTGGTACGGAGAGGTTCTTGGTCAGATAGATCCAGAATCTCCCCATTATCTGACGTCTCATCGTCATCCCCATAAGGAGCAGATAAAGACGCCACCGGCCGTTATGAGGCCGCAACACAGACTCCCCCTGTAAAACATCGGACAAATGCTGAACCGATGTAGTTAAGAGTATTAACCCACGCAGGCTCCGGAGAAACCTGGGAAGGGACAGGGAGACTGTGGGGTACCATCAATTGTCTCGGGAACTCCCGCATGGGTGACGACACCACTGACTGCTGGGACAAACCCGTCTGGGTAAACGCAGGTGGCGGAGCTAGCTGGCCCACAAGGGTTGTAAGCGCCTTAGCGAAACAAGCCCAGGGAGGTTCCTGTACCGGGACCGTGACCATAATCGCCCGTGACAGTGCCAGGCACTGGGGGCATAACCCCTCCGCGTTACCCTCTCCCTCCGCTATTGGTACCTTACATTTAGTACACATGAGCTGGAGAGGAAAATCAGTCTCAGACATGATGGTAAGTATGTGACACTCACACCTATACGTATTGGTATAGTGTGAATAACACCCTGCACACCGCGCACCGCAAGGGCTTTGAGCAGAGCAAGATCAGGGACAGTAATAAAGCTGACAGTAGAAAGTGAAAGTACAGACAGCAGGCTAGCAGTTCAGTCACATACAATGCAGAAGAAACAAATCCCTGCACTATTAGCGGTGATTCTCAACTACTCAGACCCTCAGGCTGGTAGGACTCAGCGCTGCATACACTGACCTGTGACAAACAGAGGAGAGGTATGCTGGGGGACCCAGACCGCAATGCCACCGCTCACAGGCTTCCAGCAGTGTTCACCATGCTTTAAAGATGGCCACCGAGGAGCAGAAGATGAAGGAGGCCGGCCTGGGGAGGACAGCTGACACACTGTGGCCAATCAGGCAGAGCAGAGAGGCTGTGTGCAGCAGGGGAGGCGCCGGCTGTGAGACAGGGAAAGCGCGCTCCCCTGGCATGCATTTAACCCCTGGGACGCCGCAGCGCATGCCGCTCAGCAGCGGCCCGCTGTCCCAGGGGGTAGTGGAAGCGCAGGTTGGTCGCCTGGCTCCACGCTGCAGCCAGTCCCCAGGGAGCCCCCTGCCTGGGGACTCAGGAGCATGTGACCAGCAGGGACCCACCGCGGGACCCCGCTGCTTACCTGCATCCCCTTGGATCCGGCCATGGTCCAAAACATCTGGGGACACCGCTAGCCGTGACCCCAGATGTCTACCAGCATCCCCGGATCAGTACCGGCGTTCTGGTACCGGCGGGGTGTAGGGGAGACGGCATGGACGTCAGTACTGACTGTCCATGCTGTACTCCCAGATGTGCAGCCAGCGCTGCCTTTAAAAGAAACTTCAGGGGCTCTTCATAGCCCCCCTCTGCACAGTGCCTCCGACTCAGGCCAGGCACCGACGAAACTGAGATGCCTTGGCCCGGGGGCGGGGTATAGGAGAGGGACCCAGATGCATCCTGGGAGGCTGAAAACTTTAACTCTGTGGTGCCTGAAGACTGACGTCATCACCTATACCCAAGGTATCCTGTGGATACCCTATGGACCCTGAAGTAGAAATATATATATATATATATATAGCGCACGCCCATAACTGGCCCAGCACCTGTTCACAGAACCTGATGCACTTTATCCAATTGCACCTTTTTAGCCTGGATGACATTTTAAGAAGGCTGGATGGTGATATCACTGGTACATATATTCCTTGAATATTCATAAATTCTCCTCTGTGTACAAAGATGTCGGTTACACTGGAAAACCAGGATTCAAGTGGATTAAGATGTTTAAATCTGAAAGTGGGAGATATATTGAGTTTTTCTGACTCTGACGCAGACAGTGTATTGATAAATATACTTTAAAAGCAACTTCAGGTTCAGATACAGTTGATGAAATGTATTATTTCTTATTAAAACTTAAGAAAAAGCAAATTGATTATCAGTTGCATGGTTATTATATAGATCGCAAAATTCCTTGGGGGTTCAGAATAAAAAATATTCCAACCATCGGCAGGAATAATAATGAATTCTGCCGCCGCTGGTTCGCGGTTCTGAACAAATGTTCGTTAGACCTCATTTTGTTAGCAGTGGAGGAGTCAACCAGGATCTTAGGTGAAACAAAAGATAAAATTTAAGCATTACAAACATCCTCTAAACAATTGCTGATTGATGATAAGAACACTGATTGGTTAGAGAAGCTCATCACCAGCGTTGACACATATAGACGTGAATTAATTAAATAAATAAAGAATAAGTTGGCTACAGTTGATAGAAACTATCAAGAGCAAACAGTCTATTCATGGGCTACAGGGAGATATCCTCCCAACAGGACAGGTAAATTTAAAGCCCGACGACTTAGACGCCAAATAGGTACAGATACTGAGGTTACTACGGAGAATAGTTCATCTCAAAGTGAAATGGAAACCACTCACATGAAATCATCTGGGAAGCCCCCTTTAGGGGTAGCGACCCGCGCCAGGGGCGTGGAAGGGTTCAACCCTACACGCGCCGCGGTGGCAGAGGACGAGGAAGGAAAAACTACAGGTAGTAGATTTGATCATCAATCTTTCATCATATGAACTATCAGCAATGGAAAAGAAGGTGTTAAACAAGGGGCTATCATTTGTGCCGACAGGGAATTTCAGTGACTTTAGCTGGAAAATAGATGTATGGCGTCATCAGCGCACTTTAAAATTAAAGGAGTTTTTTTCTAACCAACCTGTAACCATTGAGAACAGGGCGTAAACCATCCGTTTAAGCCCAAATCCAGTTTTGACCCGCAAACAGATAATTCTTCTATAAAGTGCTACTCTAGGATGCTGGATACGACAGTGCAGGAATCAATGAAAGGTCAAATACATCATAAAAACATGTTGCATAATGAATTTTTGGCATTGAAGGGATTAAGTGAGAATAATACCCTTATTATAAGGCCAGCCAACAAAGGAGGTGCGATAGTGCTACAAGACATTGATAAATATAAAGACGAAATATACAGGCAATTAAATGATTCCAACGTATATGTGAGAAATTGGAGAGTGACCCCACAATTGTATTCAAAAAAGATATTGATGACATTTTACGAACTGCAGTTGAAAAATGGGGTTATAGATAATACCACTGCTGAAGCATTGCATGTTGCACATCCAATTATGCCATTAATATATACACTGCCTACGGTACACAAAAACCTGGAGTGCCCTCCGGGACGACCTATTTTAGGGGCACGTGACTCCTTATTTAATGTAATTGCTAAGTATTTGGACTATTTTTTGCAACCAGTAATTCAATCTGAGGCTACATTCCTCAGAGATACAACTGATCTACTACTTAAATTACGAGATGTACAGGATCTGACGGAAAACTGTTTATTATGTTGTATTGATGTGACTAGCCTATACACAAATATACCCCATGTGAGTGGACTAAGGGCCTAATTCAGAGCCGCTCGAAAGCACACAGAGCTCGCAAACGGCTCGATGATACCCCTCTGTGCACGCGCTGCGTCCAGCGTGCGTGTGCATGAGCCCCATACAGCGACTGCAGCTCAGTCGCTACGGGGCTCGCTACAAGATGGGGTGGCTGTCGATTGTGAGTGACAGCTCGCCCCATTTGTAGGCGGGGAGGGGGGGTGACAACACAAACGCAGGCGTTCCCTTAGGAACACCTGGAGTTTGTGGGAGGCCATTCTGACATCATTACCGATGTCAGTAGTGGACTTCCTCCTCTATTAGAGCAGGAAGTCCACTCTGCCTTGCGGTAGCCAAAACCCTACCACAGGGTCTCGTCGCAAGGCCGATGGTCGCGATAATCACGACAGCCTCCTAGCCGCTCGCACAAGCTGTGGGAGGTCTCCCACAGCTTAGCGAGCTGGCAGAGAAAAAAAAACACGCCCATCAGAATCAGGCCCTAAAGGCAGTACAAGAGCTCCTGATGGATAATCCTGAGTATACAGGCCCTGCGAAATCATTCTTTTTGAATCTGTTGGAACAAACACTAGCTAAAAAACAATTTCTACGTCAATGGTGAATACTTCATCAAGAAACTTGGTTGCGCGATGAGCTCGAATGTGGCACCTGCCTTCGCCAACACATACATGTTTCATATTGATAAACGTCTTTTTCTTCAAAATGCCTTCTTCAATAATAAATTGAGATTTTTTTACATGCTATATTGATGACATTTTGTTAATTTGGGAGGGGACAAGGGAAGAATTTGAGGTGCAAATGTAGCGCATACTGTAAATGAAATGGATAGCACAATAAAAGTCACCTATGAATTTAATATGACCTCTGTGCATTACTTGGATGTACTAATCACAAGAAAGGAACAACATCTGGAGACTAGTATATACTATAAACCTACGGACAAAAATACATTTTTACATTCCAACAGTCATCATCCAATCTCTATGAAGAACGGCTTGCCATTTTCACAATTATTAAGAATAAGAAGAATAACAAGTTCGGAAACGGAGACACTGAGACACATGGATGAGATGATACAAAAATTTCTCCAAAGGATATTCTCGCCACGAATTGGAAGCCGCCAAGTTAAAAGCGCTCTCGATTTCAAGAGAGCAGTGCCTGAAACCCAAAGTAAAATCCGGTAAGGAGATGCTGCCCTTTGTGAGTCAGTTCTCTACAGCTAGTCCTGCCATAGTTAAAACATCCAAACAACTGTGGCCAATGATAGTAACTTATCCTCAGTTATCAGTACTTAGAAATACTCGAGTACTAAATTGCCATAAAAGAGGTAGGAACCATAAGAATTGGCTTATTCGTAATGATGTGACATCAAAAGTTATTCCTCATCCACTTAATTTTTTAGCAAAACCACCAGGATCCTACAAATGTGTAGGGTGTATGACCTGTAGGTATCTGGAAACTGGGCCATATGTGACACATCCACATTCAGGTGCAAAAATACCTATTAAACATGTGCTCAGTTGTAGTAGCAAATTTGTCATTTATATTATCAAATGCCCTTGTGGGCTTGCTTAAATCGGAAAGACTAATCACAAAACAAATAGATCCAGGCGCTGCAGAGTAGAAATCACTTATCAATCTCAAAACGGTTATATGAGGGAGTCAACCTCATAAGTAGAAAAACATGTAAATGATAAAAAAAAGGCAACCAAAGAGAGAGAAAGTGTTTTAAAAAATCAGTGAGGTGTATATATAAAAAATAATCAATGTATTCTAAAAATCAACAGAAGAAACCCAAAAAGTCACTGTAATCTGGAGAATTGTTACTGGTATCCAGTTGAGTAATTACACTGCCAGTGTTCTTTTGCGACATGGATTTTATAAGAGAACCTTCCTTTATTATTGCAAAAGAACACTGACTGTGTAATTTCTCAAATGGATACAAGTAACAATTCTCCTGGTTACAGTGACTTTTTGGGCTTCTTTTGCTTATTCATTATTAATTTGTGTATTACATGTGTTGTCATGTGGCAATGTTGATTTTTAGAATAAATTGATTATTTATTTATTTTTATAATAATAATGTTTATTGAAGATTTTACATGTTAAACAGAGGACAATTCAATCTCGTAAATAACAACACTGGCATATTATACACAGAAAGAATTCCAAATATAATGTTATATCTGTCAGAACATTAAACACAATGGACCTCATTCAGAGTCGGTCGAAGCGGCCGCACGGTCGTATAGAAAAAGGGTCCAAATATGCAAATGATGCACACGCATGTTGCGTCCCTAAGGTCGGATCGTTAGCTGGCCGACCAAGGGGTGGATGCGGTCGGTTCGCTAAAAATACGCCCACTTCTCGTACGCATAGCACGTCATCTCCAGCTATATAAGGATTAATCGCGAGCATCGTATACCATCGGAACTGGTCGTAGAGCTTAAGGTTGACCATACCCTCTCTTAAGCTCTACGATCATGTCAGTGTGAAACCTCCCATTTCACATGTGCCATGACGCTACTTTGCAATTTATGCACTCCCATAAAACGCCGTTCGCATAATGAGGCACGCCTGCGTTCGGATCTCCACTCCCTCGTTTTCAAGCACCTTCCCCTGTTACCACCCACAAACGCCGCAATCTGTCACTCAAACTACCGACCTGGCGGTGTTGAAGGAGAGAGAAATTTCTGATCGTAGCCGCTAGTTTGCGCACGCGCATTGCGAACTTTACGCATGCGCAGTAAAGCGACCATCGGCTGCGTACGACCATGCGGCCGCTTCGACCGACTCTGAATGAGGTCCAATATCTCATCTAGGTATGGGAGACACATACTATATAGTTGAAGTGCGTATTCAATTTTACAAGCAATATACAGTATATAACTAAAAGTTTTGTAACATTACTATTGTACTCTGTGAGGACTTAGAGTAGGGAAGGGGGGGGGGGGGAGACAAGGGTAACACATAAGGGAATTTAATGAAAAGGTGACTAATAGCTTTCGGATATAAAAACATATGTTGAGTAGCAACGTGGGGGACAAATCCAGCATAAGTTTATAGATATGTTGACTTGATAGGCTTTATAGTTTTACGTAGTTATGAATGGAATTTTCCTCCAGTACCAAGCATTAAACACACTGAAGACAGTATATTAATATATATTAACTAAGGATGTTTATGTCATGTTTCTGTGTATGAACCATTCAGTATTTTCAAAAAGTTTTGAAATTTGTTTTTGAGTACCTTCATCTAGAGAAGTTATGTAGGGCTCCCATTTAGTATAGAATTTTTCAACTACTTTATCTATTTCAGGGATAGTAGATCTTCTATCGAAATAAAGCAACTGAAGCAACTTTTGCTTTAAATTGATTATTTTTATATATACACCTCACTGATTTTTTTAAACACTTTCTCTCTCTTTGGTTGCCTTTTTTATCATGTACATCGGAAAGACTGCCTGTAGTTTTAAAGAACGTACTGCTCAGCATAGGTCGGCAATTTGACTCGCACAGGATGGCAAAGAAATGGAACAGCCTGTGGCAAGGCCCTTCAGGGATGCCCGACATTCACTGGCGACCCTGAAGTATAAATTGATAGATCATATACCGTGTCCAACCAGAGGGGGGGATTGGAATAGGATGTTATTCCAAAGAGAAGCACACTGGATATTTAAATTGAATACAGTAGCCCCGAATGGTTTGAACGAACATCCGGGGCTGTCATGTTTTATATGATATTTGATATGTTTTTGCATTGGTTGTTTTGGTGAGGAATGTTGCTATATTGAATATGTGTGCTACATCAAATTTGTGTGATTATATGATATAGCAGCATTGGGCCTTATGTAATTAATTTGGATATTATTATGTTTTTGTTCCGGATTTCCTCTAGATTTTATTCTTTCTTTGATATTCGATATGTATAGATGATTTATTTAGGCTTGATAAATGTCAGACTATAGGGCTTATTTGATCTATATAATGTACATATTGTTCTCTCTGGCTTGATAGAAATTTTACGGTTATTAGTTATTTTACCATTTGATTATGAATCAATATCATATAGATGCAATCTGCAGATTGATAAGTGATTATGCCGTCTATACTCTATATTCTGTATATTATGAGTGGCCATTATGTGGTATTGTGAAGCTCTGATCCTGTTTGCTGATGTTTTAACGTTTAGATACTTTTTTGGTGATGGTTGTCACTTGTTTCTATGGTTACCCAGTGTACCACCTGACCTCCGTCGCGCATTGTGCGTCACTGCACACGCAGCCGGAAGTTGGCTGGGACCTCGGCACGGTCTGAGCACTGGGTGCATGTTATTTAAAGAGGTAAGTTTGATTTGCATTTTGTCCCTGACAAAAAATGTAATTAAAACATTTGAAACGATGGAATTACGATGCCACAGTTTGGTGATCTTGTGAAGAAAAACCGAGGAGTGCCGCCCGCTTTGTTGTCACTATATTTGGAGGCTGTCGCTGTCCCAGGGAGGGCACCCAGGTACCTTTACTTGATGTATTGGAGTGCCGGTCACAATTGGGATTGGATTTTATATATATATAATATATATATATATAATACACAGTACCTGTCCAGTGTCCATCCACTCCAGTGCTGCTGTGCTGACACACACACACATATATATATATATACTGTAATGCAGTCGGCACTCCCGATCATCAACAATAGGCTCCAGTCCAGAGAGTAATGCAGCCGTATATATCATATTTTGTTCATTGTAAGCCTCCGTGTGCTGTTCCTATTTACGGCTATATAATATATATACATATATTATACACAGTATCTGTCCAGAGCCCATCCACTCCAGTGCTGCTGAAGTATCTGTCCACTCCAGTCCCCTCAGGTTTAGGCAGTATCCCACATATAAGCAGTGTGACTTAACAGTGTCCTTTGTCATTTGCAAAGTTGTTTGTTTTTTCTTACAAATTGTTGTGTGTGCTATACTCCACTGCGTTTGTTCACACATACATATATAAATGCTATGATACCCCCCAGGGTGAGCTGTAAATTGCAAAAGAAAGTAAAACAAAGGTGTTTTGTTGTATTGTTTTTACTACTTGTGTGTTCGTCGACTCGATATGGATAACGATCAGTTGAGAGAAGAGCAGGAGCAGCAACCAAATACTAACACTGCAGCTGCTGCCACAAGCCACGATGATACTAGTCCTTCAACATAATCTACTAAAGCTGATGCCCAAGGGTATAGAGCGTTTAAGTCAGGCCATATAAAATAAAAAAATTATATTTTATAGTGGTATAGAAAAGAAAACCCTCTAGTAAAGGGAAAGTTTAGTGAAGAAAAACATAAAATTGCCAGGATACCATTTACCACATGCAGTGGCAAGGAAAGGCTCAGGCCTTGGACTTTATTTATGAGTGGTGGTTCTAAAACTGTCAGTGAGGCATCCTCACCTGCCTCTTAAGACCTTTTCATTCTGAGTTTAGAAGAGGTGTCAAAAAAATGAAAACCACTAAGGCAGTAGAACAAACTGTGTGTTCAGAAATAGAAATGTCACAAATCCCTAAGGACAGTCTAAGTGTGTCCACGAGTGCTATGTGTAAGCATGACATTTCTGAACTTGTATAGAAGCCTCCTTCCTCTATTCCTGCACCCTCTGCCTATGTGCGGATGAGCAGCACAAGTCGAGAAGTTGCTGACCTAGATATTGAGGATGCTATGGTAGAAGTGCAACAGGACGAGGGGGATATTTGAGTAGCTGGTGCAGGCGCTGATGAGGATGTTGATGATGTTCTTTGTGTAAGTGAGGCACCAGTGGAATCAGCTCTTGCCCATGATAAGAAGAAGGCCATTATCCCATTATCATGCCTGGGAATAAGACAAAAAATACACCTCTTATGTGTGGAATTATTTTTACTGAGATCCAGACAACAATTGTCTTGCCATCTGTAGCATTTGTAAAGCCACTGTAAGTAGAGATAGGGACTTAAATCATCTAGGAACCTCCTCCCTGTTAGGATATTTGCAGCACGTGCATGAAACGTTTTTGGAAAAATCTGAAACTGATGCTATTATTATTATTATTATTATTATTATTATTATTATTATCATCCTTTATTTATATGGCGCCACAAGTATTCTGCAGCACCTTACATAGTACATAGAACTAATAAGTGAATAAGAAACAAGTAATTTACAGTAGATTACAGTGCAGGACAAGGACACGATTTATATACATTGCTGCAATAGCGATTAAACACTCACAATAAGCAGCAGGGAGTTGGCAGTCATGTGTTAGGTGCCCTTATGGGGAGTAAAGAGTCAAAGAAAATGTAAAGAGAAGCACATGAGGGAAGAGGTCCCTGCTCGTGAGAGCTTACATTCTAAAGGGGAGGGGCAGACAGACAGGCATGACACAGAAGGGGAAGATAGGGAGGAAAGAGCATGAAGTGGGTTAGCATGAGAGCTGGAAGGCCTTGATGAAGTAGTGGGTCTTGAGAGCCCATTTGAAGATTTGTGGAGAGTCTGATAGGGAGAGGGAGAGCATTCCAAAGGTAGGGAGCAGCACGGGCAAAATCTTGGATACGGGAGTGGGAGGAAGTAATCAGTTGGCAAGAGAGGCGACATGCATTTGTTGAGCGAAGTGGACGGGCGGGAGTGTGAAGGGAGAGAAGGTCAGAAATGTATGTGGGAGAGGATTTGGTGAGGGCTTTGTAAGTGAGTGTAAGAAACTTGAATTGGCATCTGAAGGGGAAGGGGAGCCAGTGTAGGGCTTGAAGGAGAGGGGAAGCAGATGTAGAACGTCTGGAGAGGAAGATGAGCCAAGCAGCAGCATTGAGAACTGATTGTAGTGGAGAGAGGTGAGAGACTGGGAGGCCAGCTAGGAGAAGGTTACAGTAGTCCAATCTGGAGATGACCAGTGAGTGGATGAGGGTTTTAGTGGCATCCTGGGTGAGGAAGGGTCTAATCCTGGAGATATTTTTTAGGTGGAAATGGCAGGACTGCGAGAGGGACTGAATCTGTGGTTTAAATGAGAGGGAAGAGTCTAGGATAACTCCAAGACAGCGCACTTTGGGGCTAGAGGCGATTGTTGTGCCATCAATAGATAATGAAATTGGGGGAAGTGAGGTAGTGGAAGAGGGTGGAAAGATGATCAGCTCAGTCTTAGACATGTTAAGTTTAAGAAAGCGCTGGGACATCCATGAAGAGATAGCAGAGAGACAATTGGAGATACGGGTAAGGAGCGAGGGGGAGAGCTCCGGGGTGGAAAGGTAAATTTGAGTATCATCAGCATAGAGATGATATTGGAGGTCAAAGGAGTTTATGAGTTCACCTAAAGAGGATGTATATAGGGAGAAAAGGAGAGGTCCAAGAACAGAAACTTGGGGAACTCCTACTGTTAGTGGAAGTGGGGGGGAAGAGGAGTCATGAGAGGACACAGAGAAGGAACGATCAGAGAGGTAGGAGGAAAGCCAGGAGAGGGCAGTGCTATGTAAACCAAGAGAGTGAAGGATTTGCAGGACAAGAGGGTGGTCTACAGTGTCAAATGCAGCAGAGAGGTCAAGGAGAATGAGCAGAGAGTAGTGGCCCTTGGATTTGGCAGCAAGGAGGTCATTGCTGACTTCGTGAGGGCAGTTTCAGTGGAGTGGAGAGAACGGAAGCCAGATTGAAATCAGTCAAGGAGGGAGTGGGAGGAAAGAAAGGTGGTAAGGTGGTTGTAAACAATACGCTCAAGGAGTTTGGAAGCAAAAGGGAGACGAGACGAGAGATGGGTCGGTAATTGGAAAGTATGTTAGGATCAAGGGTAGTTTTTTTTAAGAATGGGAGAGACAAGGGCATGTTCCAGATGATAGGGAGAGATTAAGGAGGTGAGCAAGATGGGAACAGGCAGAAGGAGGCAGGTAACAGAGGAGAAATGCTAAAAAAGTAAAAAAAAAAAAAAGTAACAAGCATTCCAGCATGCTAGAACCAAGCACCTAAAATCTTTAGCACCAACACCATCATCATCAATATCCTCAATCATTATCAGAAGTAGTCCTACCTTCAATTTGATAAATCTAAGTGAGTCCTCTCTTATCCAGGATTCCTCAGAAGAATCTTTGAGCACTAGGCCTGCTACTGCTGCTGCTGGTGTTGGCTTTTCATCCCAGAAGGGACCAAAAAGACAACCCCTAGTAGTAGTTTAAAAAAACAATTGACTGTTAAACAGTCCTTTGATAGAGGAAGCAAATACGACAGCTATCACCCAGTTGCACAGCGGATCACTGACGCCATGATGGCTGTGCTGGTATTAGATGGTGAAATAATAAAAAATGAGGATGATAGTGTGGAGGAAGTGCAACAGGAGGATGAGAGGGATATTTGTTTACTATCTGATGCTAATGAGCATGTTGATAATGAGGATGTTGTTTGTGTAAATCAGCCACCAGTGGCAGCAATTCTTGCTCATGATAAAATTAAAGCAATTGTCATGTCTGGACATAAGATCAGAAAAGCCATATCTTGGGTGTGGAATTATTTTAACCCAAATCCTGACAACATTTGTGAAGGCATCTGTTAATTAGTAGAGGCAGGGACATTGACACGTTCGCCGTGAAGAAATCCCTTTTGGAGGGAGTGAAAGCTGAGGTCCCGGGTTGAGGGAGGAATCGGAGGCGTGGAGCATGTATATATGATCTCTTCATTCATGGACATCAGATGTTGACGAGACCAGTCCAAAGACATGGAGTCTAACCAGCTGGGAGGTGTTCTCCAGTGACCCCACCAATTAGGATATGGGTTTAAGCTGGACCCAACTGGCAGGTCGCGGCCCTTTGCACTGGTGTCTTATACCGTGGGATTAGAGACAGATATAAATGGCCAAGGAGATATACTTCTAAAAGAAGCACCTGTACTGGAGATGGATACTTGTATTAGAATGCTGGTAGCACTACGTGTCCCATGATGACAAGGAGAGCACTTGAGAATTGTACACTGGAGAGAAACCTTGACACAATACTGCGTCAATAGATGCAATAAGTTGTACACCAGAAGGGGTTACTTGACACAATGCTGCAACGAGATAGGCACAGATAATTGGTACACCAGAAGCGCTCCTTGACGCAACCCTGCGTCAGAATCCGGTATTTGTAGACCACACAGGAAAGATGATAATGCACTGTTGCACGGGGAGTAGGTATAGCTGGCACACAGGCTAGATGTTCTGGATGCACTGTTGCAAAGGGAGTTGGTATAGCTGGCACACAGGCTAAATGTTCTGGACGCACTGTTGCACAGGGAGTTGGTATAGCTGGCACATAGGCTAGATGTACTGGAGGCACTGTTGCAAAGGGAGTTGGTATAATTAGCACACAGGCTAGATTTTCTGGACGCGCTGTTGCTCAAAGATCTAACACTGGAATCACAAGGAATCACAGAGGAACCTGGAAAGGTAACAGCAAGAATACACTCAGTAGCGACAACATTGCACAGGCAACTTCCTGCTGTCTGGAGGCCGGCTTTATACCCTGCAGTAGCAGATCATTGGCGGACAGCGTCAGCTGACCACCACCATGCTACCAATGGGTACAGGTTAGTCAGGTGATGCAAACTGTCATGGCTGCGTCCATGACGGCGACCACAGTAACCCAGGCACAGCACAGCTCACGGCAGTCTACATGGCTCTAAGAATAATACTCAGCACGTCACCCTCCACCGCAACTGGCATCTGACCACACGAGTGACCAGGGAAGCCGGCGCTGGAGTGAGTAACGGCTGATCCTAGGCCCGAAACCTGACAGAAATTAACCATCTAGTCACCTACTCCCTGTTATGTCATTTGCAGCGAGTTCATGCAATTTATTTAACAAAATTATAATAATTTTTAAATTAATAAAAAGTAGTCCAGTATCAGCTACCAGCAGTTTGGACCAGCAGTTTGGACCAGCACATGTAATCTCCACCACCAACACTCTCATCATCAACCTCCTCCTTAATGATTGGAGGTATCCCTTCCAAAAATATGTTTTGATGGGACCCAAACAAACCAAGGACTTCAGCCACAAAAGTGTCAGTCCTTGTCGCTGAAGTGCTTAGTTTGTTAAACTGTGCATGTCTTTTTTTAATATCCAACATAAGGGTGGGTGTAAGGACCCAAGGACATTTCCATCTTGCACCTCTTTTCTTTGGATTATGCGTTGTTTGGGGCATTGCTGACTGACATTATTATAGTTTATTTAGCTGCCATCCTGTCTGCCACTGCTGTGTGGAAATGTTTCATAGATGTCCTATATGTTTTTAAACTGCTGTGCGTTTATGCCGCTGCTCTGTCGCTTACTTTTGCCAGCCAACTCGCTGCAGCCTTTGACCTATATTGGTGAAAAGTTGTGAAAAACAATATTGTGAGCTGTGAGGTGGTCAAAATTGACTGGACATTAATGTTATTTAGGTTAATAATACTGTAGGAACAAAAACAGTAACAAATTATGTGATATTAGCTGTTTTCATAACTTTTTGAAAATATACAGATCCAAAACCAATACACATGAGGGTGGTTTTGCAAAACCAGAACCACAACCAAGCATGAAAGTTTATCCAGATCCAAAAACCGGGCGTCCGTGCACTTCTCTAAATGAAACCTGAATTAATCACTAACTGGAAGCCAGCCAGGTCTAGAGTCAGTAACTGACTTCCAGTGTCTGCGTTCTATCTTGGGATGCATCATGCATGTGCATGTGTGTGTACGCATAGGACTTTTAATCCTCCCGGCATTAAGCATGTGTGTTTCATAGTGGCATGCACATTTGCAACTTAATTAATAGCCATTTGCATTCCAGCCTGGAATGCTGGGTATTGATGTTCATTGTGGAATGCCCACTTGCACATGCATTCATTATCTTTTGCTGCGTTCCAGCCTGAAACGCTGAGTTTTGATGTCCATAGTAGACTGTCCATTTATGCATGCATTAATTATCTTATGCATTCCAGCCTGGAACGCTGGGTATTGATATCCATAGTGGGAAACCCAATCGCGCATGCATTAATTATCTTTTGTGTTCCATCTTGCAATGCTGGGTACTGATGTCCAATTACTGCCACTTATATGTAATGTAACACGGGATATAGAAATGAGGAATCCAGACAGGCAGGTACTCGGTAAAGCAGTGGCTTTTTAATAGGAGCTAACACTGAGTTTAGGCCTGGACACACACAAAAAATAAGCAAACATAAACGGAAATGTCCCAGCACTCCTTGAGCTAATGTCTGTCGACCCTCCATGCCCTCGAACCTTAATGCTAACCACCACCCCCAGCCCATCGCCTAGCCAGACTGTCCAGCTTCAGGTGCCATGTGCAACAGGTGTGTGAGAGTTTAACCCTTCCTGTGCTCCAGTGATTATTCCAGCTGGGCCTGTGTAAATGTATTCCCCTTGAGCAGAGGAGCCATGTGTGTCCAAAAAGGGGCGTGATCTAACAAAAGGGGCATGGTCTCAAGTAAAATCCCTCTGGGGGTGTGCCCAGCATCCCCGGTAATGCTGGGCTTCCCCCGGAGATTAGTTCCTGCAATATCTGCTCCTCCTCTGTGACAGGAGCTTAGTGCTGCAGGAGAATGTCACACTGCAGCACCCGGCTCCTGTCACTGAGGAGGAGCCGGCATTTGGTGCAGCCCACACTCCCCGCACCTCAATAGCGACGCCACTCTCCCAGAGTAGGTCAGGAGCTGCAATGCTGAGTAAAAGGTATATGATATATAATATTATAGCAGGTAGAGTGTAATAATCGCTTCATTCTTATAAACATGAATAATGTTTGACAATATATACCTTCTAGCAAAAATGAATATAAAAGTAAAAACGTGTCTGCGCCAATAAAACATATGTAGCAACACTGAATCAACAACCTAAAAACAACTTTGACAATTTAAAAAGACACTTACAAAAATAAACCATAAAATAAATAAAAAATAAAGGATGCAATTGTTACCTAAAGGGCTCTGTTTGCGTAGCGTTATCTAGCGTGCTTTCACACTGTGCATGCATCGGAACGTCGACCAGAGAGTCATAACTGGGTTGTAATGGGTCGTGATCATGTAGACGTAATGCAGTGAGGGCATGTTGATGGACCTGCAGTCCATGGGCTACATGTACTAAGCCATGAATAGAGATAAAGTGGGGAGAAATAAAGGAGACCATGTACTAAGCCATGGGTAGAGATAAAGTACCAACCAATCAGCTCCTAACTGTCCTTTTTAAAACCAAACAGCCAGTAAAGTGAGAGGAGCTGATTGGTTGGTACTTTATCTTTCTCCAAGTCTCAGTACATCCCCCCTTCCCTATGAGAATTGCTTGTATATGTTTGTGTGCCTACATAACATTTATGGTGTAACTCCAAACTAATTATAATGAGAAGTAACCAACCAGCTAGGGAGCGGATGAGCTGCCAGATGCATACAGCCCTGCATATAGGTGAATATACCCATTTATTACCATGCAGGAGCACGTACGGCCAACAGGATGTAGTTTGAATCCCGGCTGTGGGATGCCGGAGCTCAGAATACCGGTGGTGGAATCCTGACAGTGTCAGAATCTTGGCATCAGCTCCCCAACTGCCGGCATCATGATGGTAAGTAGTGGTGTTAGGGGTTAGGGTTAGGCACTAGGGAGGATGGATTACGTTTAAGCTGTGGGGGGGGGGGAGGTTAGGTTTAGGCTGCGGGGAGGGAGGGTAGGGGTATGGGTAGGGTTAGGAAACTTACCGACAGGTGTCGGTTTCCTAAAGCTGTTGAGATGCCGGTGTCGAGATTCTGACCACCGAGATCCTGAGCGCTGGCATCCTGTACCCATCCCCGGCTGTCTGCATCAGACCATAGGCAGGGAAGTTTGCAACACCAAGAAATGTAAAGTTAGAATAAAATGAAAGTAAAGAGCCTTGCTATAGGGCCTGATTCACTACGGATCACAACTGAGAATGCAATAGCGATTACGCACACAGTTCAACTGCGATAGTATGCTAATCCATTGCGATCGCTATGCCCTCGCAGCACTACATAAGGATGCCCACCTTACCTTACACACATCGGTAATGTTTAGCAAGACTGCGAAACCATTGATTCAATTTAAAACAACATCGCAGCCACACACACACTTGCACAAGCCCTGACCTTACTCAGGAATGGCTAACTTCATCGCGCGCTGTGTGTACTCAAGCTGCGTATGGCATCGCAGCGCACTGGCATTTGCCTGACCATCCCCCTCCCCTCCGTCACCACCCACAAGCAGCACTTCCTCTCAATCTGCGTGGTTACTGTGGTTACTGTGATCGCAGTCCCCAGGGCCGGATTAAGGTCTGTGGGGGGCCCTGGGCAACAAACTTGGGGGGAACCCTATATACCACCGTTTCTCGTCACCCTAGGATTTTTTTTCTTTCTATTCACCTTAATGTCCCCGTAGACGTGCCCCTTATGCAATGTCCCCAGTAATGGTCCCCCCCTATACAGTGCACTTTATGCAGTGCCCCATGTTGTAGTCCCCCCTATGCAGTGCCCCTGTAGTAGTGCCCCTTATGCAGTGCCCCCTGTCAGGGCCGGACTGGGACTAAAAATAGGCATTTAAAGCACAAAGGCCCACCATGCATCAGCACCTGGCTCCTGGCATAATCTCCTCCGTTTACTATTCCTGACTCCTCCTACTTCTTAGTCTAGTCTATGCTTTTATAATTAATATTAGAACAACCTACAAGTATACATCGTTATCTGTATTAA
This sequence comes from Taudactylus pleione, assembly GCA_031769625.1. Lineage (NCBI taxonomy): Eukaryota > Metazoa > Chordata > Amphibia > Anura > Myobatrachidae > Taudactylus > Taudactylus pleione. Next base: position 6,120,698 of record JAUIMM010000841.1, on the reverse strand, counting down.
AATACATACAACAGAGGACATTCTGCAGGAGGGGATTCAAACATGTGCCATAGTCAGACATTTGGTATTTGGTTGCTTCTGTTAGGTAAAGCTGGCACTTCATTGGTGGAGGTCACACACATAGAAAAGTAAAGGCATTTTGCCAATTGATGAAGCCCTAGCTTAGCAGTTGTAGAGGAATAGATTGTGATTACCCTAGGAATTTTTTAGGGCAGGGGTGCTGCACGCACCCATGCACACCACATCCGTGCACACCACAGCAGAGCTATTACTACACATTTTGGTGCCCTGTGTTCATAAAAAGCATTGGTGCCACCATACATGTAGAAAAGAGTGCGTGCCGAAGGCGCGCATCGAAAAAAAACAGGTGTGGTCAGCCTGGGAAGGGGCGTGACCATACAATAGTACCACCAATTCAAATAATGCCACACAGTAGTGTCCCTTAGTCACATTAGACTGTACAGTAGTGTCCCTTATTCACGTTACGCCACACAGAGCCCATTCACGTTATGCCACACAGAGCCCATTCACGTTATACCACACAGAGCCCATTCATGCTACGCCACACAGTAGTAGTGCCCCTTATACTATATGACTTACACAGTACAAGGGAACGGGATGTAGTCAGCATCCCGTCATGTGGGATGCCGACAGAAAAAAAATATTGGCGCCGGGATCCCGAAGGTAAGTATCGGGGGTTAGGGGAGGGTTAGGTTTAGAGGTTAGGCACTAGGGGAAGGGTTAGGTTTAGGCACTAGGGGGGAGGTTAGGTTTAGGCACTGGGCAGGGATGGTTAGGGGTAAAGGTTAGAGCTAGGCAGGTTACCTTGTGGTGTCGGGATTCTGACTGACTGGATGCAGCTGTCAGTATTCTGACCGGCGGAATCCCGACCACAGTTTCCCATACCCAACTGCAAGGAACTGGTACAGCGGAAGTGAAGAGAACCAGGGGCAGGGCTGGCTCCTGGTCAAGCAGCACCCTGTGCAATAATGTTTTGGAGCGCACCCCACCTCGTCACTTAGCACCCTGTGTGTATTATACTGTGTATGTATATATATATATATATATATATATATATATATATATATATATAGTTCTCCTCCAATTTGCCGGCACTCAATTCAAATAAACAACCTGCTCCGTTGCACAGAGAAATAAACCAATAGACAGAAGAAACTGGCACACGGAGTCGATAAATAATGTCAAAAACGATGTAATGAATCTAACGTTTTCGGGGTCACAGCCCCGTCCTCAGGACAATTACATACAAGCACAACATAGACAACACTTACCCCACTCTAATATACCCCCCGTCTGGCCGCCATCCATCCCTCTCTGCGCCCGGCGTCAGCTCCTCCCACCGGAACCGGCAACTGTTGAACTTCCGGAAACCACTCCAGACATCACCATAGGCACAAGCAGCTTGCGTTCCAGCGGCCCGCCTCCTGAACTCCAGCATGCTCATTCTATGCCTCTCACCAGTGGGATAGCTGTATTGTACACCAGGACACAGCGACACTGTGGATGCACGGAGTAACAAAATTTGAAACCAAAATAAAAATAAAACTAAAGATAAAAATAAAACTAAAGATAAAAAGACATATACAGACTCACCGTCGTAGCAACAACCCACTCAATACAAAGCTACACCAAATAAACCAGACAAATAAGTAGAAAAAATAGAAAAAATACAGAAAAAATACATCGAGAAATCATATACATTACATAACATAAATATCAAAATACCTTATGACTATTAATACAGTGGAACAACTACTCCATTCATATAAGACTATTCCAATTGATTTTATCATTTAATCCCCCAGGTTTCGTGGTGCCCAATCTAGTGATCCATCTTGCTTCTTTAAATAGCAAAGCTTTAGCCCGATCCCCCCCTCTCAAGGATACAGGGGCATGATCGATAATGAAATATCTCAAAGAATCCAGTGAATGGCCAACCTCTCCAAAGTGTCTAGCCATCGGTCAATTTCCCTGCCATTTAATACCAGACGGATCGCTGACCGATGCGCTGCCATCCGTTCTCTAAACTGTCGTGTAGTCTGACCAACATAATGTAGTCCACACGGGCACACAATAATGTAGACTACATAGGTTGTCAGACAAGAAAGAACAAATATAATGTTATACGTGGTATTTAAGTGTGGGTGTTTAAAAGTCTTGCACGGTACCAAAAATTTACATGTCGTGCAACCACTACACTTATAGCACCCAGGTGCTTTTACATATGTATTGGGTGGCACTGTCAGACCAACGTCAGTGATATCCGAATGGACCAATCTATCCTTCAGATTACGGCCTCTCCGGAAGGCTGCTAAAGGACGTTTGTTATGAAACATAGGTAAATCCTTATTCGTGTTGACGATGGGCAAGAGTGCTTTAGTGGCCCTCCTGATAATCGGGCTAGCCACTGTATACTCACTGGTCCATGGTATAACACTAGTATCATCCCTATTGGCAGGATTCAAAAGCACAGTTCTCTGAAGTTGAAGAATCTCTTGTTTTTGTTTCTTAAGCAGATCTATGTCATAACCTCTACACACAAATCTATCAATTAAAGCATTCAATTCCGATTCAATCTTACCAGGATCACTGGTGATGCGTGCCACCCGCATCATCTGTGATCGCGGCAAACCTTTCTTCAAAGAAGGGGGATGATGACTGTTGGCCATTAGAAAGGTATTTCTATCTGTCTTTTTCCGAAACACCCGTTTCAACAAATCCATCTTTCACAGTAACATTCACATCTAGAAAATCAATACTACTATGACTATATGTATATGTGAATTTAATGGGTGAGTTAGACCCATTAATCTCCTGCATGAGCTGTATGAAATTATCAACCCCCCCCCCAGCCAAATCAAAAACACATCATCTATATGTCTCGTAAATAACAAGATATGTTTGCTGGTCTCGGGGTTGCTAAAAAACATACGAGCTTCCTGCTCAAACATAAATACATTAGCGTACGAGGGTGCCACGGAAGAACCCATGGCGCACCCGTAGCTGTAGATAGAAAGCCCCATCAAATAAAAAATAATTCCGACGTAACGTTAGCTCAAGCAGTGTCAACAAAAGGTCATGGTCAAATACAGTAGGTGATAAATTATCTTTCAAAAATCCTTTCATTGCCAACATTCCCCCCTCATACGGAATGGAGGTGTACAAACTACACACATCCAGACAGCATAACAGTGCCTCCGCAGGTAAACAGCCAATATCCATTAGCTTCTTCAAGAACATCGTAGTATCTCTCAAGTATGTCTCTTGAAGATATAACAATGGCTGTAACACACAGTTAAGAAGTTGGGACACCGGCTGTAATAAGGAACCACGGGCCGAAATAATTGGCCTCCCTGGTGGTCTAATGGGGTCCTTGTGAATTTTCGGCAAGGTGTAAATCACTGGAACTTTGGGGTGCTGGATACACAAAGATTGAAAGACCTTGGCATCAATAATATTTTCCTCTTTAGCCCTCGTCAGGATAGTAATCAATTCCTTTTGGTATTCCACTGTAGGATTATAGCGGAGTTTAGAGTAGACATCGTGATCCGACAATTGGTGATAAATTTCATTTTTGTAATCCTCAATCCCTTGGATCACAATAGCGCTGCCCTTATCGGCCGGTCTAATAATGATGTCTTTGTAATCCTCCAAATTCTGTGGAGCCTGGAACTCAAGTTTAGAGAGGTTCGGTTGAATCTTACAGGGGGTGGATATATATCTGGTCACAGAATCGTCAAGTAGTCTACTGAAAGTCTTCAGCGATGGATTGTAGCGTTCCCGCTAGGCTGTTTTAGCGGGGCGCGGCGCCCTGCCCTCCTTCTGGAGGGCAAAAAGCACCCTGCCCTCCAAGAGGAGGGCAAAAAGCACACTGCCCTAACAGCCTAACACCGCCGGAGAATAGACGGCGGGCGCATGCGCCCGACATCTATTCTCCCTTTCTGCAGCGCTTGGGGGCTGCCCGGCATGTCCGTAAGCGCCAGGCACGCCCCCAAGTATGATGAAAAGGGGACGCGTCTTATAGACACGCCCCCTTATCTTAACCACGCCCCCTTTTCGGACGCGCGCGCGCCTTAGGCGCGCACACAAGATTGCCCTCTCTCGCTCCGGCGCCCTGCCTGCCGCCGGAGCTAGAGGGAACACTAGGATTGGTAGACACTGGATCAAAGTTAGATCGCGAGGTTTTCCGTAAGAAAATTTCTTGGACCGACAACTCACGTGAAGGATTTTCATCACGATAAAATTCCTTCAACCTTAGCTTTCTGGAAAACCTGTGAAGGTTCAATTTCCAGGTAAAATCATCATGTTTGTTCGTGGGTACAAAGCTAAGTCCTCTATTAAGTACCCTAAGTTCAGTAGGAGTGAGAGTACGGTCTGAAAGATTGAAAATCAGTGTTTCTTTTTCTGGGTCACCTTTCTGGATCCTCTTCCTCTGCCCACCCCGACGGGTGGGAGATCGTCTCTGGAAGGTAGGGTGGGTGTAGACGCCCCCTCTAAAGGGACCACAGACCTAGATACAGTGTCCTCCACTTCCGACACTCTAAAGTCACTGTCACTACTTGACTTATATTGTTTGTGTTGCACCCCCTGCTGCTACCTCCTCTGCCATGGTCGCCTTCTCCTTGTCCCTGATGCATTAGACTGGAGCATCTCACCCCCAGACAACCATTTGTACACTCGGTTATCTTCATAGTCAGAGTCCACTGCCAGTTTTTTTCTACGTTTAAATTTCAATAGCTCTCTGCGATATTGATCACACTGAGACTCTAATTTGGACATCCAGTCAAAATTGGTATCCTCTTCAATGAATTTAATGTGTACCTTCTCAAAAGAGGCAATCTTTGTTCTAACCAATGCAAGTTCTTTGTTTGCTTCATCAATAACCAAAATCATGAGATCAAAGGCACATTTATTGAGGATAGCAATCCATTTAAGAACAAATTCTGGATTATTCCGTCCAATTGTCGGGACGTTGTGCACTCTAAAACCTCTTGGTATTTTATGCTCCCTGTAGTAATCCGAAAGGGATATACTGTGGAGCAAGAAATCAATTTCTCGACGTTTCAGTTTTAAAAATTGGAAATACAGATCTTCCACGTATAACATTAGATTTGTTCTTTCTTGTCTGACAACCTATGTAGTCTACATTATTGTGTGCCCGTGTGGACTACATTATGTTGGTCAGACTACACGACAGTTTAGAGAACGGATGGCAGCGCATCGGTCAGCGATCCGTCTGGTATTGAATGGCAGGGAAATTGACCAACCGGTGGCTAGACACTTTGGAGAGGTTGGCCATTCACTGGATTCTTTGAGATATTTCATTATCGATCATGCCCCTGTATCCTTGAGAGGGGGGGATCGGGCTAAAGCTTTGCTATTTAAAGAAGCAAGATGGATCACTAGATTGGGCACCACGAAACCTGGGGGATTAAATGATAAAATCAATTGGAATAGTCTTATATGAATGGAGTAGTTGTTCCACTGTATTAATAGTCATTAGGTATTTTGATATTTATGTTATGTAATGTATATGATTTCTCAATGTATTTTTGCTGTATTTTTTCTACTTATTTGTCTGGTTTATTTGGTGTAGCTTTGTATTTAGGGGGTTGTTGCTGCGACGGTGAGTCTGTATATGTCTTTTTATCTTTATTTTTATTTTTATTTTGGTTTCAAATTTTGTTACTCCGTGCATCCACAGTGTCGCTGTGTCCTGGTGTACAATACAGCTATCCCACTGGTGAGAAGCATAGAATGAGCATGCTGGAGTTCAGGAGGCGGGCCGCTGGAACGCAAACTGCTTGTTCCTATGGTGATGTCTGGAGTGGATTCCGGAAGATCAACAGTTGCCGGTTCCGGTGGGAGGAGCTGGTGCCGGGCGCAGAGAGGGATGAATGGCGGCCAGACGGGGGGTATATTAGAGTGGGGTAAGTGTTGTCTATGTTGTGTTTGTATGTAATTGTCCTGAGGACAGGGCTGTGACCCCGAAAACGTTAGATTCATTACATCGTTTTTGACATTATTTGTCGACTTCGTGTGCCAGTTTCTTCTGTCTATATATATATATATATATGGCCTGATATATATATATATATATATAAAAATGTTGAAGGGCCAGCACTTCTGCGCTAGTTGAATTTGTAGTGCGTCCGTTGCCCCCCAAATTAACTCTTCAGCCAACCAAGAGGCATAAACATACAAGGAACAGGCGGCAGTTGTGACGAGTTGTCAAATAAGGCACTCCACACCTGCTTGTTGCACACACGAGTGCCGCCTGTTCCTTGTATAATAATATATTATGTTAGAGAGAATGGAAAAAGATATGTTGGCATTCAGAGTCTTAAGCAAAGTCACACAGGACAGGTCCCAAAACGTTGATATGCTAGACTAGTGGTTCTCAAACTCAGTCCTCAGGACCTCACACTGGTCATGTTTCCAGGTCACCCAGCAGGTGCACAGGTGTAGTCATTACTCACTGACACATTTTAAAAGATCCACAGGTGATTCTGTGAGGAGACATGGAAAACATGCACTGTTTGGGGGTCCTGAGGACCGAGCTTGAGAACCTGTGTGCTACACTACACAATATTGTTAACAATTTGGCCGATCCGTCGCATCAGAACAACAAATCATCAATATTGTGCAGTGTGGATGCACTACATTGTGTAGTGCGCGCTCCCATGGGGTCATCAGCCGCATCGCCTGATCTTTTGTACATGCAGTAAAATCAGGCGATGTGGCTGACGATCCCATGCAGTGCTTTCCGGCGGAGGCCAGCATATCGGGCGGTGGTGCACCGGATAGCCCAGTGTATACGGACCGCCTGATATTTCCATTTTCTGTATTATATGAGACGTAAGGCGGCATGATGACATCATCCGCTTCCCCATCTCCACGGCAACATCCGCCAGTGAGGAGGCTCCGATGCACGGGCGGCAAGGACAATGCCAGGGACCCAATACACAAATGGACAATACAAAAAATAATGCCCCGTGTATAATATAGCTGACGAAACAAAAAAATTTTTAAATAAAATTAATATAGACACAATACTCAGTAGAAAATCAACACCCAGTGAATATATAAATTCAAATCTTACCTACCACCACATATAATAAATGATAATATATAATACACCAAAAAGAAAGGAAACTGGAGTCCAGGATGACCCAAAGGTCGGCTGTCAAAAAACACCACTAGTCAAAAAATATATATATATAACACACACATACAGTACATATACTGTATAGAGACAGAGAGAGAACACCACTAATCAAAAAATATATATTTATCACACATTTACGAGAGAGAAAAATAAATTAAAAAACAAACATAATTTGTAAGTTTGACTTACCCATGAATGGAGACTGGGTTGTAGCTTTCTCACCATTATCTTCACTGTTTCTAATTCTTTATAGTGCAGGCAGCAGGGAAGAGGTGGAATTCGGGTTGCAGGGAGAAGAGGGATTTTGGACTGCAGGGGGGAGGGGGGTTTATGGATGCAGGGGGAAGGTGGGTTTCTGTCTCCAGGGGAAAGGGGGATTTGAGCTGCTCTGCAGGGGAAGGTGGAAACGTTTATGTCTGCAGGGGACAGGGGGGGGAGGGGGTGGATCGGGCTGCACTTAAGGAGGAAGGTGGGTTCTGTCAGCAGGAGGGAGGAATCGGGCTACACAGTAGAGGAAAGGGCGGCTTCTAGCTGCAGGGGGAAGGTGGTTACAAGCTGCACTACAGTGGGGAGGGAGGCTTCTAGCTGCAGGGGGAAAGTGGATGTTACTCAACAGTGAGGATTATTTTGCGCTGCACTGCAGGGGGGAAGGGGGCTTCTGGATGCAGGGCAAGGTGAGTTTGTCTTGTCTCCAGGGGAAAGGGAGGATTTGGGCTACACTAGTGCAGGGGAATGTGTGTTTATGTCTGCTGGGAGAAGGGGAGGGGGGGGGGTCAGGCTGGACTTCAGGGGAATGTGTGTTTATGTCTGCTGGGAGAAGGGGAGGGGATCGGGCTGGACTTCAGGGGAAGGGGGGTTTCTGTCTGCAGGGGGAGGGAGGGGGGGAATCAGGCTGTATTGTAGAGGGGAGGCTTCTAGCTGCAGGGGGAAGGGGGTGATTGGGCTGTTTTGTAAGGGAACAGGAAAGGAGGCTTCTACCTGCAGGGGGAAGGGGGGGGGTAAAAACTGCACTACAGGGGGGAAGTGGGTGTCAGCCTGCAGTGGCAATGGGGAGGACTAGGGATTCAGGGAGGGAAGGTTGCAGTACTCAGAGTCCTGATTGAAAGCAAGTCTCGTGAGATGTTGGTGCAGCATCCCATGAGACCTATACTGTGTGTAGCTCCGCGATGGTAATCCGGCTCTGCAGAGAGGGAGGGGAGGGCAGCAGGTCCAGCTAAGGTGGAGGTTGAGCAGGCGGGGGCACGGCACTGGAAGGATGTCAGCCAGGGTTCACATCTAATAATCGAGGAGCTGCCGTGCAGAAGCTCCGGTATTGAGCCTCTGCACCAGGCGTCACTCTCACTTCCGGGCCTGGCAGGAAGGTTGGTCTGGCCGCACGCACTTCTGTGTTGCCTCACTGCCGCCACGGAGATCTCCCCTGGCGGCACTGCCCGGACCGGCCCATCTGGCCATTGTCCCTTCTGGCATTTGCCAGAACTGCCCGATGGCCAGTCCGGCCCTGCCCCCTGTAGTAGTCCCCCCTATGCAGTGCCCCTATAGTAGTCCCCCTTATGCAGTGCCCCCAGTATTGGTCTTCCCTATGCAATGCCCCTTATATAATGCCAACAGCAGTGGTCCCCCCTATACAGTGCCCCCAGTAGTTGTCCCCCCTATGCATTGCCCTCAGTAGTAGTTCCCCCCTATGCATTGCCCGCAGTAGTCCCCCTATGCAGTGTCCTTTATATAGAGTATATGGGAAAGATTCCTGGACTGCACACCCTGAATATATATATGTACTTTATATAGAGCCCCCAGTAGTATTCCCCCAAAAGCATTGCCTCCAGTAGTAGTCCCCCCTATACAGTGCCCCCAGTAGAAGTCTCACCCTATACAGTGCCCCCAGTAGTAATCCCTCCATGCTCTGCCCCCAGTAGTAGACCCACCCTATACAGTGCCCCCAGTAGTAGTCCCCCCCATGGTCTGCGGCCAGTATTAGTCCCCCCCCTATACAGTGCCCCCAGTAGTAGTCCCCCCCTATACAGTGCCCCCATGCTCTTCCCCCAGTATTAGTCCCCCCTGTACAGTGCCCCCAGTAGTAGTCCCTCCATGCTCTGCCCCCAGTAGTAGTCCCCCTATACAGTGCCCCCCAGTAGTAGTCCCCTCATGCTCTGCCCCCAGTAGTAGTCCCCCCCTATACAGTGCCCCCAGTAGTAGTCCCCCCCTATGCATTGCCCCTAGTAGCACCCCCCCCCCCCCCTATACAGTGGCCCCCCTATACTGGGACGCCTGTAGCGCTCCCCCCTAAGCAGTGACAGTGCCTCACACACACACAAAAAAAAATTACCTGATTCCCCGCTCCTGATGCAAGTCCCGGCTCTTCTGTTGCACAGATGGGAGAGACGTCAGCGTCATGACATCTCTCCCATCATCACCAGCTGCGGGGGGGAGCCAGAAGGCGGAGCTCATGAGTGAGCTCCAGCTGGCTCCCTCCATTGACGCAGCAGCCAATGAGAGTCTGTGTGACTCTCTTCGGCTGCTGCAATATACACACAGCTGCCGCCAGCAGCTGTGTGTATGTCACTGTGTAGTGTGGCCGCGCTCCCAGCGTGGTCCTCACTACACTAGCGGAGGGGACACTAGCGGCGGGCGCAGATAGCGCACCGCTCCTAGTGGGGGCCCCTCCGTGTGTAGGGGCCCAGGGACGACCGCCCCGTCGCCCCCCTCTTAATCCGGCCCGGGCAGTCCCGAAGGTAGTGGCTAGTTCGTGGACGCACACTACGATGCTTACACATGCGCAGTTCGCAACAATCAGCCGATTGCGTGCGTAATCGCAGCTGCAATCCGTAATGAATCAGACCCATAGACAATTACAGTACATGGAGCAGAGCAACAAAACTAACAGCATATAGAAGACACAAGCAGCAATGCCAAACACAGTATCTTCCATTGTAAACAGAGTGCAATGTATCTTGTACTAACATGAGCTGATGTAGCAGGCAGGAATGTGACCAGCTGAAATTGTCTGCAGAAGGTTAATGTATTCCGTACACCGATCACACAGGAGTAGAAACAGTACATATTTGAAATAAAAGCACAATAAATCATGAACAATGCCAAGGTCTGTATAATTACATGCTTAGAACTATGCTGCGTCCACGGGCACTTGGCCACAAAGGCAGAAATGTCAGTCTGAAAAAAAATTGCTCTAGAGCAGAATTTCTCTACTTTTTTTTCTCACGTGGACAAGAGGCGTAAGAAGGAATTTTTGCATTGTGGGCGCAGTTTTCTATTTATGCCCTTTTTGCAACACTATAGGCCACGTGCCTTCCAATCCACCAAGCCGTGTCCCCTTGTCACCATGTCCCGCTTTCACCATTAATTTAATTTACTGACGCACAGACCCCATGGTAATAATTTATTATGACTTCTTATGTGTGCTGTAGCTCTTACTCTCGGCCCGTCACTCCTGTGGACAGTCTGCCGAGCAGCAGAGAGCTGACAAATATGCGGGAAATGGGAAAGAAGTCGTTTATCTACTGTATTGGGTTTAGTACATAGTTATAATTTTTCCATTGAAAAAATCTGGGAATGTTTTGTGAAACATAGGACAAACAGGGAAAACAGGAGCCCTGATGATACCTGCTGAGCTTCTGTAATTATTACTTAGCCTAAGCATGTGGGTTCAGGGAGCGCCAAGAGGGTTGGGGATCAGATACAGAGTACCTGGACCCAGGCCTCCTTGAGCCATGCCCCCCCAATAAATCCCAGCCAGGCCGCCATTAGCGCGTGCTTCCAGGAAGAAGTGACACATAGTTTATTATACATGAGAAGCCTGCCTGGGAGTAACTACGCCCCAGCATTGGTGCCCATAAGATCTGTCAGCAGCCTTGTATGGCACCCACAATATCAGGATAAAAGAATGTTAACAACAAAAAAAAATACATTATTGGAAAGATATTTCAAAGCCTATTCTTCATCACTTAAATGGCCCGTTACACAAGCGAAAATGCTATTTTATGTAACAGGCCATTCATTATTTGGGGTTCCATAGGAACGCCTAATATTCAGCAAACTCCGAAAATGTAAAATTTGCGGAGCTTACTCGCGAGAACAAATGCCATCTTCAGATGGCGCTTGTTGTTAGAGCACCACTCATTTTTATGGGAAAGAGTTCCGGGGTTGCAAATTGAGATCCGAACATATCACTCCACTGCCTCCTCATTGCCTCACCAACAGCTTTGCATATGAGTGACCTCAGGACACACATGCGCAAAAACTGGCCACAGAGTGGAAAGTAACAGTAGTGCTACTAATCGCAGGGACAGCTGATTTTTGGAGCAGCTGCCCCCGCACTGGAGCAATGCTGAGTTGCTCCAGTGATAAGCATCCCCCCGCAGTGAATGGAATTCTTAATCATCGCAGGCCATCCGGCCCCTTGAATGAATAGGCCCCTTAGAATTAAGAAACAAATGCATACATGTAAGTTGCAGTAATTCTTTCTCTCACACTTTATCACCTATTGACTGTCAGTGGTGTAATGTTGGGGGGCAGAACGGGGCGTCCACAGTCCAGGGTAGTGGGGTCCGCAGCACTATACACTAAAACAAACTGGTAACAACTACAGAGAGTTGCCGCAGCACGATTTACTGATTTACGCTAATGCGTTCTTGTCTGCAACTGTCGCCATTAGTATCGGCACATACACCTATTGCAGGGTCTGTCTGAAACAGGTGTCTCTACGTCATATACATGCCTCATAATAGCACAGAGCTCTGGCTACATGCCCGTGACCATATTAAGAGAGAAGGGGGCCCATGCTCAGTCTCTGTCCAGGCCCCCTCCTCTCTGGCTGGCAGCGCAAGTCAGTAGACCCTGGGATAGTGCGTGATGCCCATTTTTGCAGATAATCTTTCTACTATGCATGCGCAAATCACCGGGATAATAGCCGCAGCATCATTAGCTGGCGATTTGCGATGCACTGCCAACGCGGGACTCCGAAGAGGTAAACATTGAAGAACATGGGTAAAGGGTGTGCGGTATGGGCCCACCTGGACTCAGGAGCCCGTGTACACTGCACATCCTGCACTGATTATAGATACATCACTGCCCATGGCACTACCATCAGATGGATGTCATGCGTGTGTTCACAAGGTTGCCGTCCAGTGCGTCCGGCAGTTGGAATCCCGACAGCGGCTGCCCGACATGGGTGAAAATCCCGATCGTCCCTAAGGTAAGTATTGACTAACCTAGTTCCCTCCCCTAACCCTAACCTCCCTTAGGGGTGCCTAACCTTCCCCCCAGTGCCTAACCCTAATCCCCCCTAAGTGCTTAAACCTAACTCCCCCTTCCCCACCGCCTAGACCTAAGTCCCCCGAGGGGGTGCCTAACCCTAAATCCCCCCTGGGGGTGCCTAACCCTAACCCCCCTTCCCCTAGCCTAAACCTAACCTCCCAGGGGGGTGCCTAACCCTAAGTCCCCCCACCGGGAACCCTAAACCTAACCCTCCTCCCCCCCGCGGCTATCTGCGCTCGGCGCCCGACGTCCCTTCAAATGGGATGCCGGGCGCCGGTCTCCCGGCGTTGGTAAAATGACAGGCGTCTAGATTTAGACGCCTGTCATTTAACCCTTGCCGGGATTAAGCAGTCGGGAAGCCGGCAGTAGGGATTAGGTCCGCCGGCTTCCCGATTGCATACCGTCCAGTTGACACCCAGAAACGTTTAAATGCCTACAAACTCCTATTACACAGACAGAGAACCAGCCATGCGCGTATGTGCGTATACATGTGCAATCTGCTCCCAATGGATAGAATTATCCTAATTTAGACATGCATGTGATTCACAATCAGGCCCATTATGTGCTTTAAACCTTCATGCCATTTGTAGGCATTTAAACGTAATTGATGCATCAACAAATATTGCTTAGTGACACAATAAAGAGATGTGCTTGGCTCAGCTTCCTGACAAACCAGAGCTATTTTTTCTGTTTTTCCATAACAAAAGAATTAAGTTTTATTTAGATTATTATATCCTTCAGAGAAGCATCCAGCTGGATTCTTACAGAGGATTACATAACATGCTCTGCCCCTACTTGTCAGGAAGCAGAAGTCTCTGTTATATATTCAAGGGGTACTTAAGTCTGTTAAATATAACTCAAAATAACATAAAGGATCCAAAGAGGAACAAACCATGTTGCAATGCAAGGGGTGGAATTACCGTGGAAATGCATTTATTTCCTAATGCGGGGAAAGTGCTGGCTGCTTTGTCAGGTACCAAGCAAATTCTGGGCAGCTTTATTTTGACACTGAAATTAAGCTAAGTCAAAACCCTTCCCAACTCTAAGCGATCGGTTCAATTGCGGGCAATGTGTGGGCGATGCCCGAGATGTGCCATTGGAATGCCAGCAATCGCACTCTTCAGCTGACACAACCTTTCCCAACTTTAAGAGGTCAATTCAGTTATGGGCAATGTGCGGGCGATGCCTGATATGTGACATTGGAATGCTGGCAATGGCACTATTCGGCTCCCCTAAATCCTGCTGATTTTGCCACTAAATCACACATTTTAGTTTGCAGCCCCTTAGGGGAATGTATGTAGCGCTACAGTGTGTACCATATTTATGTGTATTGCTGGTATCGTGCAGAATTGAATTGACTTCCACTGTAAATCTCTCTGCACACTTCACTACAATATGGTTTTGGCAAGGTGCATATTGCCCCATTTTTTGATCCTTGTTTTGATTTGTTCTTAACTGAATCAGGCCCAAAATGTTTTAGATTTTTTATTTTTTTTCAAAAGTGGCTAGGTATATTTTTACCTTTATTACCCAAGTTAGGGGATATTCAAAAGAATTTTATGTGGGAACCATTTATAACAAGATGATAGCTTTTATTTATTTTTTTAAGTGGTTAAAAAAATCCTGCAACAGATATTCAGATCTGCTGCCCTGTAAACCTGTAAATAGAGATATTCCTTGCAGAAAGGTACATTTTATCAAATACTGGCAGAATACGGGGCAGGTAAAGTAAATCCCTCAGATACTTGTATAAGCGCTGTGAGGTCACATCGATATATACAATATCCTCTATGGGTCAAAAAACATTCAGAAGCTGTACAAATATAATAGATACAAAAGTCCTTCCACATCTTCTTTTCTTTCCTCATCTTTTCTCCTCAATGGTCCAGGCGGACATGAATCGAGGGAAAAGGGGAGAAGAAAAGACAATGTGTCCGTCCTGATTTGTTTTCCACTTGAATACAGTACAGACAATATAAAAATATTCATAGAGCGCACCTTACTCACACAAAAAGGTAAGCAGGTACATATATCAAGGTATCTTTCAACAGGCTTTCACATTTCATAGAGAAACCACATTAAATAAGTAAGGGACGTACCCCACTTACTCAAGCATATGTCTATATACTCCTATAGCAGTTTCTTTGTAAGTGAGCATACCATATACTGCCATACAGCCAGGACTGCCAAGAGAAATTCTGGGCCCCGGTACAGCAAGTTCCTGGGGCCCCCCCAGCCATACATAGTGCATGACATTTCCGCCGTCTATTGGAGTGGGGGACAGGGCAAGATCTCATTGGCCACAGCGCATAGCAGCCGGATTAGTGTTCCCGCTAGACCGCGGGCAGGGCGCTGAGGTTTGCAAGCAGGGAGTCTCTGCAAGCGCCTTTGGCGCTCATGCTCCCGAAAAGGGAGGAGGCGTGTCCTTGTGACATGCCCCAATTCATCCCACTTGGGGGCGTGCCCAGCACTTACATCGGTGTTGGGCTTCCCCCAAGCTCACCCTTCACGCGCATGGTGTCTATTTATAATCGGTACAGGATCAGCAATGCCATGTATTATGCAATCACTATTATATATATATGTACCCACACATATACATACACACATATATATGTGTATATATAAACAAACAAAAACATATGCATATCACATATAATATATATATATATATTACACACATACACATTTAGATATAACTAATAATATATATATGTAGATAAATATGACCCATATATATATACACAGTATATACAGTCAGGTGCATAAATATTGGGACATTGACAGAATTTTCATATTTTGGCCTCTATTCACCACCACAATGGCATTAGCTCCGCAGCGGCTGGGAGTAACATACTGTACCGTCTGGTGGCCAAGACCTCCCCCCCACCCGAACTACCGCCGCCGGAGCAGGTTTTAATAAAGATGACCCTTTTTTTAAATAAAAAGGTTGAAAAAAAAAAAATACTGGGTTTATGGGTGTTCTGCTGCCCGGGCCCCCTGACATAGCCGGGGCCCGGGTAATCAGTACCGGCTCCCCCCCCCTCTCGATGCCCCTGTATACAGCATCAGGTGATCTTTCCTATAATGGTATCTTTTATGTTGGTCCGGGATATAGATATCCACACGATCTTCATGTATTTAAGTAAGGTTTCATTCATAGGTGTACAAAACACAGTTACAAATCCAACAAAAAGACTCAATGTGACATATGCAGAAAAAATCACGGAGTCAGTGGGATCAGTCACTTAAATCAGTCAATAAAATCCAGATCGTGGGTCCAAATAGTCCATAAGCCAATGCGTCTCTACCCGCATGTCTTTATCAAGGCATGGTAATAATGAGTCCCAGAACCAACTTATATACCCTCCCTCCTAACCCTAACAAGGGGGGGGGAGCCCAAGCAATAAACACATATCAAACTGTTAAAAACTGAGTACAGGTTGAGTCTCCCATATCCAAATATTCCAAAATACGGAATATTTTTAGCATGACTGAGATGGTGAAACTTTTGATTTTTGATGGTTTAATATACACAAACTTTATTAAGGCACAAAAATATTAAAAATAAAGTATAAACTGACCTATAGGCTATGTGTAAAAGGTTTATATGAAACAAATGAATTTCATGTATGTACACAAACTTTGTTTGAGCCACAAAATTATTGAAAATATTGTATAAAATGACATTCAGGTTGTGTGTATAAAGGTGTATATGATTCATAAATGCATTCTGTGTTTAGATTTGGGCTCTATTCCTAAGACATTTCAATATGGCATGCAATTATTCCAAAATACGGAATATTCCGATATCCAAAATACCCTTGGTCCCAAGCATTTTGGATATGGGAGACTCAACCTGTAATATAAAATCAGTAAAATACAAATTAATAGTATTTGCACAGTGCATCCCATATAGATAACACAGATGTCTCAAACTGTGACATACCTTGTTTAGTCACGGAGAGTCTGTACATGATCTCACATGCGTTCCACTACTGGAACGTATCAGCTACCCATGATGGACACGAAAAATTACATTATATAAAAAACACAAAATACATAAATAATTAGATACAAATAGGAGCGCTATCTCTAAAGGCCTGGGTAAAAGGTATTAATGATTTAATATCAGTGAAGAACTGTTACTTCAGTTGTAATATAGCAGATCTTAAATTAGGGTATACAGGTTCATCCTTTAGGATTGCAGTATCAAATGTTTTTGCTACTTTTGATTACACCACATTTCTAGGCTATTTTTTATGCTTATGTTACTATTGATGCAAATGTCATTGTTTTTCATGTGTATTGTTTTATTATATTATTGTGTTTTTTAAATTTATACAGTATATATATATATTTTTTTTTTTTTTTTTTTGCTTTCTTGATCCTTTTAATGTTTATAAAGATTTTCACTTGATTCAATATCTGTAAGACTCTCATTACTTTCTTGATTTCTGTGGGTCTTTCCCCCTTTAGTGGAATCTGTTATTAAGTCATTAATACCTTTTACCCAGGCCTTTAGAGATAGCGCTCCTATTTGTATTGAATTGTTCTGTATTTAAGAGGGTCAGCTCCTCTATTGGTAGCAGTAATCACCTGAGGCCTATTTCCCTGTCTCTTTGTATTGTTCCCCCTTTTTTTTGGGGGGGGGGTCCATATTACTCATTATCACATCACCTTCTCCCTCTTTAGTTGTATAGCGCCCCTGGTTTGTGTTTTTTCTTTTTGTGATATCAAAATACATAAATAGCAGCAAGATGGCATAAAAATGCATAATTAGAAGGGGTGATACTCAATCAAAGACACAGAACGTTAATATAGCAGCAAGATGGTATACATATGGTTAATCAAGGTAAAAACCACTTCAATTCGAAGTCCGAGTTGAGCCCCTTTGGTCCAAGTGTCCCCAACTAGCTAGCTTATCCTCTCCATAATTTTTAAGCCAGGATTTTGTGATGTGTGAAATGCCGCAGAAGAGAGTTAAATGGGATGGGCAGCGTCCGTGCACTTTATCAAAATGGGCTGATTAACTGTGCGTGGGGAGACCCTTCTTAATATTGCGGATATGCTCCGCTAATCTCTCCTTCCGTTTTCACGTGGTTCTCCCAACATATTGCTTGTTGCAAGAACATTGCAACAAATACACCACGTTTTTCGTATTATAGGTAATAAAACTCTTTATATTATGTTTCAAATTATTAGAACTGGAGGTGTATTCTATAATTTTAGCACCGCCCATAGTACAATTCTTGCACATCGTACAATCTCCACATTTAAAAAATCCTTCGGAAGTAATGGAGCTTCTCGTTAGTCTGGATGGGCCAAATGAGGCACTTTTAACTAAATTCTTTTTAATATTATCCGCTCTCCGATAGACAAATCTAGGTATATTCTTAGGGATATATTCTTATTCTTAGGGATATATTCACTAATTTCTGTGTCCTTCTTAAGGATATCCCAATATTTTGTAATGATTTTTTTCTAAACCTTTATATTGTCCATTAAATTTCATAATGAAGGGAATTGCTTTACTACCTGGTTGTCCTTCGGAAGGAATAGGATTTAATAGAGATGATCTATTCAGATCGGCATATTTGTTGAAAGTTTTTTGGACTAGTTCTTCTTTATAGCCTTTTTTTGAGAAATTTCTCTTTCATAATCAAACCTTGTGTAATATTTGTCTAAGGCTGTTTCATTTACTTTTCCCGCAAGGCTGATCCTCTTTGCAGCCGTCAGGGGAGGGGTGCTGCTGGGCTGCCAAATCAGCAGTGATCGGCTGCACGCCATACACGGGGGGTGGGTGCAAGGATACATAGGGGCCGGGAGGTCCCTCTGAGATTGGCAGCTGCTTGAAGACTTAGGGGTCTATTTACTAAGCAGTGTTAGGAGACAGAGTGAAAAGTGATAAGGTGCCAGCCAATCAGCTCCCAACTGTCATTTTTCAAACACAGCCTGTGAGATGACAGTTAGGAGCTGATTGGCTGGCACCTTATCACTTTTCACTCTGTCTCCTAACACTGCTTAGTAAATAGACCCCTTATTTATTTAGTTTCTGACTTTTTGCATTGTTTGCAACCATGTCAGGGAGCGTACAGCCTGGCGTGCTCGCTTTGTTTGTAAGTAGCTAATATGTGATCTGACAAAAATCGTATCTCATCCTAGATGTTTAATCAAAAACATTTTGTCTCAGAGCTAATTTCTAGGCACACTTTGCCCAATGTAAGTAAAGCCGTAAGTGCACAAAGTGATACATATTACACAGTCTGGATGCCCCCTGCACTCCTGATTCATTTACTAGCCATAAAAGAGACTAAATGAAGCAGTATTTTAGGAGTAAAGAATTTATGTAATGAAAGGGGTGGTTCGAACATGGTAGGGGAGTGTGGATCTAGACGTGGCATGTTCGTACATTTGCACCGAGAAAACCTAGGGGCACCTGTCACTTGTGAAGATGTCTCCAGCATAGAGTAGCCATACTGTACACCTCACAGTGGGCTGGGCGTGCCCTGTAGGTGCACTGGTGTATAGCTAAAAGTGTTTTGTAGAGCGTGGTTCCTAAAGGAGGTCCTCTGCCAGCATTGCAGATTTACAGGGCATTACATAAGTTATGATGTAATCAGGTAAATGGACACTAGATGGCGATGCTATTAGCAATGCAATTAAGAAATGTTACACAAGTTTTTTCTTCCTTAACCTCTGTCATTCATTTAGCTTTGTCACTTTGTTACCTGTCATTACTGTATAATAAAGGTCACAAATCAATGTTTTTATATTCACAAGTTCGCAAAGTCCATATGGTTTTATTTAGTTGAATTTCTAAATTGAATAGCTGAATAGTTTAATATCTGTACTGTATGATGTCAGTACAGTATGATGTATCTGTCTGATACTTTGGCTTTTACTTGCATGCAAAAAATTACAGATACAGTATAAACATCAGATAAATTAAGAAGGGATCCGGATGGCTAACACACAAATGGGTCTCATCTCTCATGTACAGTTAGAATTACGCCAGCTTGGGTAGCATCAATTGTATACAATCGCACTGAGCATTCACACAATTGCGAACATACCAGCAAAGAGATACACAAAGTAGGGCCGCAACTAGGGGTGTGCTACCACTGCAGCTGTAACAGATCGCAATGGCTCTGTGGGTGGAACGGTCGCCAGTCCACGGCCCTTGCTTCTGGCCAGCAGGGTGCCTGGAATGCCACTCCAGATGGGCACACTGCAGTCTGTGCAGCCAACCAGGTGCCTGGTCAGCGATGCACTTACTGGTGCTGCTAGCCTCGCCCCTTTTTGCGTGACATCATGATGTGATACGCATAGGGGGCAGGGCTGGCACAGGTTGCATTTGTACCCTGTTACGGCCTGGCATACAATATACACTTATGAGCGCCGTATTATTTGCTGATGGTCAAAAACAGATGCAAATGCACACTAAGGGTAATAATGATGGTGACCAGCAATAACGAACCACTTATGATTGGCATGTGCACCACTGGTGCTGACTGCTGCTTTTTAGTTGCTGATGCATATATATCATTTTTCGTGTGTTTTACAACACATGTTTTGCCTGTAATTTGGTGAACATTTGTGGACAATTCTGAATCAGTCCCAGGGCCTGATCCACAGGTGGATACAGTGTCCATGTTTGCGCAGTTGATCTTTTTTTCATGCGTGAAAAATGAGAGAAATCCCTTCGGTGCATGCCTTCCACTGAGTGTTCCCAGAGATCGCTGACGCGTATGCAATCACACTAAATTGAGACAGCGATGCTCAGACATGGGCGTTCTTGGGAGGTGACTGGGAGGTGCCCTGAAGCGAAGGCAATAAAAGGACGCCTCATGGGCATGTTATGGGAGTGTCACAGGTGTGTCAGTGAACGCAGATGTCACAATTACAGATGATTAGCGAAAAATCAGAAGGAGACACTGTGCCAGCCATAGGGCAGAGTAATTGTTGATGGTCATTGTGATGTTGCGCCATTGGTGGAATATTTGAGCACAGCGGTGGATTTCCACTGTCCATTGACATTGAAAACGGGCGTCTCAGGGCCTACAATCTCCGGCACTCGTAATTACAGCAGTGGAAGGCTAAGACTACCATCTGCATATTATTGTACCTGCGAATCTGAAAGAATCACCGCCATGCGTGCATTTCTGTCCACCTATGAATCAGGCCTTTTGTATCATAGCAATACTACTTTCATCATTTCTAACCCTAACTCTAATCTAACCCTAACTCTAACCTAACCCTAACTCCAATCTAACTCTTACTCGAACCTAACCCTACAGTAACTCTAATTTAACTCTAACCTAACCCTAATATAACCCTAACTCTAATCTAACCCTTAAACTAATCTAACCTTAGTCTAACCTAACCCTAACTAACTATAACCTAACCCTTACTCCAATCTAACCCTTACTCTAATCTAACTCTTACTCTAACCTAACCCTAACTCCAATCTAACCCTAACCTAACTCTAACTCCAATCTAATTCTAACCTAACCCTAACTCCAATCTAACCCTAACCTAACTCTAACTCCAATCTAACTCTAACCTAACCCTAACTCCAATCTAACCCCTACTCTAATCTAACTCTAACCTAACCCCAACTCCAATCTAACCCTTACTCTAACCTAACTCTAATCTAACCCTGACTCTCACCTAACTCTAACCTAACACTAATCTAATCCTAACTCCAATCTAACCCTTACTCTAACCTAACCCTACAGTAACTCTAATCTAACTCTAACCTAACCCTAACGCTACTCTAACCCTTACTCTAACCCTAACTCTAACCTAACCCTTACTCTAATCTAACCCTTACTCTAACCTAACCCTAAAATTAATATTGGCTTGACATTAGCACAATTTCGACATAATGTTAGTGTTGACATTGTTAATGTCGACATGTTAAATGCTGACATTCTGTTCATGTTGACATTCTGAATGTCAACATTCAGACCATATCAACATTCTGGCATCGACATTCTTAATGTTAGCTTTTTGATTGCATACCCTAAAAACAACTTTCAGCAATTTTCACGTATAATAAATGTGTGCATGCTTGTTGCAATAAGTGAAATAAATGAAAAGGTCTCAGGAAGGGAAAGAAACTGTGTGAGCTGCTGGAATTAGCGCTGCCTGTGAGGTAGAGATTTCCAGATTTAGGAGATAAGCAGTCTGCAGTTGTCGCCTCTCTATAGTGTGTTGTCAATGGGAATTCAGGCCCATACATCAGCAATCAATTGGGGCAAGTCTGCGATTTGCAAACGATTGTGTAAATACTCGGCAATGTATAGGGTTACAGTGAATTAGGTTATCCAACATGTTATATTTTGCCGGCCAATCAGGGCTGTAGATTGCCAGTGTATGGTAACGATCGCGTCCGTTGTGCAGACCTTTTCGCCGATAGAACAATTTACTTTCTTTACATGTGACTAGTAAAATGACGACCCTTTGAGATAATGTATGAGATAATGTATGAGATAATGTATGGGCACTCTCAAGATTTGCAGACCCATTCTTTGGATGAAAAATGTGCAAATCACAGTAAAATATCGGCAATGTATTGACGAATATTAGTGGATTGGAAAATCGTTACATCGGTAAAAAATGCAGAATCAGTGAATCTTTTTTTTTTTGTGATTGCTGATGTATGGGCCCCATCAGATCATCGATGCAATTAGATCAGTGGTTCCCAAACTGGGTGACTTGGCACCCTGGGGAGCTGCGGGGCACTTGCAGGGGTGCCGTGGCTTAATACAATTATTTATGGTCAATGTGATAGGCAAGACCAGAGCTGGTGACTGGCAATAATAAAACATGCGGACAAACAGTAGATCAGCCCTGTCCAGCACCACATTACTGAACCTAAGACTGACAGGTCAGCATAATTTACTTATGTAATAATTTTTTCTTAATAAGATAATTTTGGCCTTGGGAGTGCCGCGAAGCAAATATTGATAGTCTTGGGTGCCGTGATTCAAGAAAGTTTGGGTACCACTGAATCAGATAGCTGAAGTGACCTGGTGATCATTTACAAGAATGGTTTTGTGGAAATTGTACCTATATAAAAGTTAATGCCATTTAAAAATAAGCAAATAATATGTATATGTTGTCAGTGCTTGGGATCTCGGGGGTCAGAATCCCGACATTTGTAGTTGGTCAGTATCCTGACCCTCCTAACACGCCCCCTTCCCCCAGGCCTGGCGCATCTCTTGACTCCCCTGCAGAGCGGTAACTAGGGTAGTGCGACCTGTGCCATGGCACAGGGCACCGCAGTGCAGGGGGCGCTGTTTGTGCCTGTCAACTTTTTGTTTATCATCATTCTCACTTGTAGCTTCATCTTTTATCACCAGCATCTCCTGGCTGCCCCAGGAGTACCCCTATCTCTTCCCTGGCCCGTCCCCATGAAGCCATGGCCCTTTTTAGGTGCATTATCTTATGTCCCTATTTAAAAAATGGGGGGGCGCCAATGCTCTCTCTGGCACAGGGCACCAAAAAGTCTAGATACGGCCCTGCTCCCCTGCATACACTATATTAACCTCTCACCCCTTTCCACTGGTATCTTCTCCCTTAGATGGCCAGGGGTCTGTAAATTTGTGCATGGATTGCAATCCCATACATTGGCTGCTGTCCCTAGAGGCCAGGTAGGGCTGCCGTGGTAGCAGGGAAGCGATCTCTGTTATTGCAGTCTGGACTGGCAGTCCCAGGGGGAGATAACAGCCCCCTCCCCATGGGAAGCCAATGTCACTGGTAGACAGTCACTGTGGGTGGCAGATTAAACTAGGGGGTGGGGCAGCAGCCCTGCACTCCCCAGGTAAAATTCACCATTGCCCCTCTCCCTCTTCACAGAAGGCCTTACTGTGTTTCCTCTAGGCTGTATTAGCAGGGCGCCGCATCCTGCCCCATTTGAAATCCTGAAATGCGCCCTGTCCTTCTGGCGGTGCCCCGCTGAAACAGCCATCCCCACCCACAGGTTGCAGTGTCCCACCGGTTATAGTTGAATATTCACACTGCAGGGAGAGCTTGGGGGCAGCCCAGCATCTCCATGAGTGCTGGGCATGCCCCTACAGTGATGAAAGGGGGGGGCGCATCTCAAGGCCATGCCATCTTTCGAGTGACAATGGCCCTATTTCGGTGGACAGGCACGTGCAGAGGTGTGCCCTTCTGTGATGGCTGTCCTGCCCCCCTAGAAGGAATACTAGTCCTCATTTACTAACAATGCATTCATGTGAAAGAGTTGGGCTAAACACAGGGGGGCTTACGCGGAGTTGGGCGGAAAAGCAATTTGCACCATTTTTCCCCAAAATTTGCCATCTTAGCATGTACGTAAAACGTTATCCATTTTAGTAATACCGACCAAGGCACAGTCTGTAATTACGACTCATTGAAATTGAGTTGAAGGGGTGTGTAAACGCGGCCAAAGTACAGTTTCTGTCCCATGCTGGCCACAGGGAAGACTGTATGCATCTGTCAGGAAACGGATCATTTATGTGGGCTCGGCCACTGCTGCAAAATGCGAACTGGTGAGGATCTGCGACCACGTCTGATAAATGCATCTGAATCCCTCCCATTATGCTAATACTACAGCAACGTGGCTGCTGAGACCTATTTGCATATTCACAGAGATATTAGCAATTGCTCTGCGTCAATAAAATTATATTTCCATATGATCGGTTAAAGGGAAAGATGACGGATGTGTGGATTGGTTTGAACATAATACTTTCATCTTGCCTTTGTGTATTGCGCTAACTTCCTTTTATTTGTTGAATATGACTTTATTAGTTATTAATAATACTGTCTGGTTATGGACTATATTGTGCATGAATTGTGTACTGTATTTTTAGCATTTATGACTATCACTGTGCAGCGGGATTGCTTTTTCTCTCCAGGAGTAAAGTAGGCACATATGCTACCCTCTCCAAGCTACAGCCAACTATGCAAAATAAGCAAAATACAGCTTTCCTCGGGGAACATTTTGCACTTCCAATGTAGATGCAACTTACGACCAACTCAGCATGAGCCCCATAGTAACCATTATTACATGTGCACTAACTATATTCAGCTCCGGGAGCAGGGGCTCACTGCCATCCTGTGCTGGCCTAACCCCCAAACACACGGAATCACGCGAGGGATGGGGATGCTGGCAGAAGAAAGTAGAGAACTGCTCAGTAGCTTTGGGAGGCTTCTATACACTGACAGGTCGGGACCCCGGCACCAGTATCCCGACCGCCGGCATCCCAAAGGTAAGTATCAGGGTGTTAAGGGGACGTTACGGTTAGGGTGCGGGGTTAGGGTGAGGCACTATGGGGGAAGGTTAGTGTTAGGCACCGGGGAGGAAGGGTTAGGATTAGGGTGCGGGGAGGGGGAGGTTAGGTTTAGGCACTAGGGTGGAGGGGGTTAGGGTTGGGCACTGGACAGCGTGGGTCAGGATTAGGGTAGGGGTTAGGAAAAGACTTACCTGTCTTCCCTATGGGTATTGGGATTCTGACTGTTGGGATGCCGCTGTCAGTAATCTGATCAGTGGCATCCCGACAGCCGGGAATTCATACCCAACCTATGTGCCAGGATGTTCCGTGCAGCACTGCAGCAACATTACTGGACACAGGTTGCCATTCCAGACACCCTGCTAGCCAGATGCAAGGGCATTGGGGCAGCATGGTGCGACTCCCAGGGCCTTGCACCCTGAGCCACGGCACCCCTCGCACACCCCTCCCTATGGCCCTGGATATATTACATCTAATTACTCATCATTTGCCGTGGGTCAATGCAAATTTTGCACCTAAATGCTATTTTAGTAAATGCACCATAATGTCCGACAAGGGTAATGTTTTTCTAACATAAGTATTATGCATGCTTTTATTTTATTTTGAATTTTGAATTTGGAGCAAATGTTGGTAAATAGACTTCATAGTAAATTGATGACAACAGAATAATAATTTGTGATTCAACCATTTCTGTAATTTTAAAAATCCCAACAGAACCATTGTCGGCTTTTTATATGTATTAATGCAGAAAATTATTATTTGGATATTTGCAGGAAACAATTTGTAGCTAACCAACCTATATTATTTAGTCTACAGTACATGTGAGAATAAAATATATGTATACCTTTGTATAAAGTGAATATTTCCCATTGCTGCAAAATAAAATATAGACAGCAGTCCAACAACTGTGATATTACACAGCATGTACTGTACACTAAATGTCATGGAAACCATAAAAGTAATTAACCAATTTTTTAAAAGGTTTATTCAGGTGGAAAATTGCAAAAAGTATTAGCTGAGCCGAATATGGAGAATAACAAATAACAAAATGAAACACATTGTACCTGTTTTCTAATCCCTTGAATATGAAAGCTACAATGAAAGATGTTTTAGGGCTTAAGGCACTTGACAGAAGAGCAGTAAAAGAATAATTTGTTGCAATGTAAATCTATAATCCATATTAATAATACAATTTTAATGTTATGTAATTACTAAATATATTACTAAATATTATTATTTATTTAGTAGCTTTGGGAAGCAGAGATGGTGTAATGGTAGCATTACTGCCTCACAGCACTGAGGTTGTGGGTTCAATTCCAACCATGGCTCTAACTGTGTGTGGAGTTTGTATATTCTCCCTGTGCTTGCGTGGGTTTGCTCCAGTTTCCTCCAGCACTCCAATAATATACAGGCAGGTTAATTGGCTCTCACAAAAATTAACCCTAGTGTGTATGTGTGTGAGCATGTGATAGGAAACATAGGCCCTCATTCAGAGCCGTACGCTCTGAGCAGAGCGCACGCTCTGAATGAGGGCCGGGCTCCATTTTCATGGAGCGTCCTCCTGGTCGCTCGTATAGCTGTGGGTCACCACCCACAGGCTATACGAGCGTGCATTGTGATTGCGAGCCGGAGCCTGCGGTTGAGGTTTTCAACCGCAAGCTCCGGAGTGATTTTGGCTCTATCAGAGCCAAAATCACTCCCACTGACATCACTAGTGATGTCAGTGGGCCGGCTTCTGACGGGAGGCGTTCCCGTGGGAACGCCCCCGTCAGGGAGGCACGCCCCCGGCACGCCCACCAAAGGGGGCGTGCTGTCAATCAACATTGACAGCACGCCCCCTTTGATCGGACACAACGAGCGAAGGACTTTCCTTCGCTCGTCGCGTCTGGCGCATGCGCACGACGGAGCTCCCTCCGTCGTGCGCATGCTCAGTCCATAACATCGACCCACTTGCGAGCGGACAGCCGCTCGCGAGTGGGTCTGAATCAGGCCCATAGAGTGTAAGCTCCACTGTGGAAGGGTCTGATGTGAATGGCCAAATATTCTCTGTAAAGTGCTGCAGAATATGTGTGCGCTATATAAATAACTGACAATAAACAGTTTTACTTTTTAATTAGTCACGACCCCTATTCCTCAAGAACAGTGGGCCTGATTCAGAGCCGGACGCAAGTGGCCGTTCGTTCGGCGTACGAGCGAAAAAATGTAAATTCAAGCGCTCGCTCATATGTTCGCTCGCAGCTAATCTTCCGCCCCATAGTCTCACAACCCCTCCTCTAGCTAGCGAACGTTCGAAATAGCGACCGTCTGTCTCCTCTTTGGTTGCAGGGAACTCTCGCACAAGTCAATTCCGGAAGTGGCCTTGTCAGTTTTCGATTGCCTGCTATTTCATTCTGCCCACATACTTGAATCGATTAATAGCACTCAATATATTCATTAGCTTAATTGGTATTCACATCTTTGCAATCCGTTTTTTTTAACAATGTCAATAAACTTTATTATTGTTCGTGTGTGTCATTCCTTCCGCAGAATACGTACGTTTGTACCAAGGGGATGGTTTTTCAATTTTATAAGTTTGTTTGAATGCTACTATTGTTTTGCGTTAGTTTGTATGCAGATTTTTCATCTTTATTAATATTATTTAAATTAGCTTACGCATGTCACTGCATCAAGCCTATCATAATTCACATTATATTTCTGAGGGTGTAGGTCACATGACTCATACAATAACCAATACAATGCGTTCTGTTATTTTTCAAAGTACATTAGCCAATCAAATTTTTTCAGGGACCTTTATTAAAACTGTTTTTTCTTGAAAAAATCATTGCCATCATGAGAGCCGCAGCATTTACCCGCAGAGAGCTCCTGGTCCTCACAGACGTAATGGACCGGAGAATCACTGCTCATCCAGCCCCCATCACAAACCTCCGCAAGTGGCTCGCCCATGCAAGTGCGGCTCCGGCTGCGTAATTTGGGCTTCCGCCGCAATATCGGCCAGCTTGAAAGGCCTTGGTTGGATCTCCACCGTAGGTCCCCACGCCTTTTGGCCAATTTGCGTCAGCAAATTACCGAAAGTAAGTGTTTTTTTTTACATTTTGAATGTAAGCATACCTGTGTGTGCATGTTTTCCATCTAGCCCTGTTTGTTTATTTAGGACATACCTGCGTGTGCATGTTTTCCGTCTAGCCCTGTTTGTTTATTTAGGACATACCTGCGTGTGCATGTTTTCCGTCTAGCCCTGTTTGTTTATTTAGGACATACCTGCGTGTGCATGTTTTCCATCAAGCCCTGTTTGTTTATTTAGGACATACCTGCGTGTGCATGTTTTCCTTTTTTTTGTCATTTTAAATTTTGGGGTGTGTAAATTGTTAACAAAACCAAAAGTAAAAAAAAACCTAAAAAATGTTATTCCATCATTTAGGGGCTGAGCGCAGACTACGACGTCTAAACTGACAACGTCGTCGGCCTCGTCCCCTATCTCCCACTCCCACCCAATCCTCCTCTCCCCAACCTTCCCCAAATTCCTCCTCCACCCCAGACCGGCCAGTCCGTGAGGCCCCTCCCTCTCCTAATATTCCCATCCCTCAAAATTCACCCTCCCCTCCACCCCCCCCTCTCTTTTCATCACCCTCCCCTCCACCCACCCCTCTCTTTTCCTCCCCCTCCACACCTAGTCAAATATCCCCTCCATCGGACCAGCACTGGCCCACCTCAGAGGAGGACGATGTCGGGGCTACAGGACCAGGCATCAATATGACCGGTATGTTTCCCTTTTAACTATGGTTGCTTTGGCATTTTTTGTTTTTTGGGTGATGTTGTCCTTTTGCCTGTGCATTTCCAATTTTTTAAGTATTTCTAATGTTTTGGATATATATCTTTGCAAAACAATGTCTAGGATGTTTTCCCCTTACACATATCACACATGTCCAAACACTCATACTTGTTTCTTTCTAGTTTACGGTACCAACAAATGTAGTGTTTTTGCGTACTTCACCCTTTTTTTGGTTGTCTTTTTATGTGTAATTTTTATAGTTTGTATTTATACAATCTTTGTGTTTGCCATTACTTTGTTTTTATTAAAAATTTGATATCTTTTTTTAAAGTATAGTCTGAATTTAAAGCTGTTTGGTAACATATAAATTAAGGTGTCAGTTTAGTAATCCACAATTTTTTTTTAACCCACAGAGGACCAGAGGTGTTTGCAAGCAATGCAGGAAGGCTTGCACACGTTGAGGGGCCATCTCATCGGGATGCTTGTGGTCCTGGATCACATGTTGGCGGTCCTGCGGCACTAATTTTTTTGTTGTTTCCCCCCTAAAAATGTGGTTAAAAATAAAATATATTTTGATTTATTAAAGTCTCATTCCTTGTCTGTAAATATTAGATTGTTTAACCTTATATAAGTAGACTATTGGAGCATGTTTTTTTTAAGTAATGTAAATTAGATTGTAGAAAGCTCAAGTAAGTATGTAAGCTGGCACATTAAACACCTAACAATACCAATAGGTTTGTAGAATTACCAGCATTTTTTTTTTTTTTGGTGGGTAATGTAAATATTAAAGCAAACCTGCTTAGGTCTAGATCATAAAACATACTGATTCACCATAATACCTTTAGCGTTTGTTTTTAGCCACAAAGCATGGTAAAATACTTTTCAATTTAACACTTTACAAGATTAGCCATTAAGAAAGTTTGCCTTTTTTGGACCAGGTTACACTTGCTTGTAATTTACCAAGGAAAAGTCTTAACGTAAACCAAAAATTTTATACATACAAATAATAAACACAAAGTGAATTGTGACAATCAATTCACACAGTGAAAACACACTCCAAAAAACAACCAACACCCAAAAAAAAAAAAACAACAATCAAGAACTGTTTGAAGAAGTAGCAGGCCAACATGAATCCACAAATGTGGCAAAGAAATAATTGTTCCAGAAGTTATATCCAATGTGGCAACATGAAGACAATTTTTTGGATCAGGTAGTAGGCATCGTTTTGTCGGGTAATTTTATGGAATAAAAGACTAAAAATAGCCTCAAGCCTTGCTGGAGGCTGAAGTGGTATGTGAGTGCCATCCACAACCCCTATGATGTGTGGGAAGCCAGCTATTTGGTAAAAATTTGCCTTCGCCACACTAAGGGAACCCATATCCACTGGCATTTTAATAAAATGATGGAGGTGTTTGAAAAGGGCCTCCATCACTGCCCTCAGGATCCTTGAAAAGGAGGATTGGGAGATTCCGGCAACTATTCCCACCGTGGTTTGAAAGGACCCTGAGGCACAGAAATGTAACACCAACATTAATTGCGTAAGTGGTGGTATTGCTGTAGGACTGTCAATTTGCCATTCAAGATCACTCTCTATTAATGAGAGAGTGTCTAGGATGATTTGTGGAGGTAGACGGTATCGTCTTAATACCTCATCATCTGGCATTCCAAAAAGGGTGACACGTTTTCTATATATCTGGGGCCTTGCACGCCTACGAGGCCTACGCCTGGGAGGAAGTTGAGGTTGGTCGGGTTCTGGAACCATGGCCAATATAATACGACCAACATCAACCTGAAATGGTAAGCCAGGTAGTTATTGTTTAAGACAAATGTGTAAAGAAAATTATACTTAAATCCAAAGATGCTTACAGGCCGGGGTCTTGTCATGAGTAGAACAACCTACATTTCCAAAGTAGAAAATATTTTTAGCTTTTTTTGTGAAAACTTGGATTGTAAACACATTTTTTAGGGTTAAAAAAAAGAGAAGGGAGCACACATTAGTTTGGAAAATCGCACGCTACATTTAGTGGTAAAACATGATTTTATACTGAAAAAATAAAAACACATTAGTGCGCTAAATAGTACGCATTTTTTACAGGTAAAACAAGACACATTAGTTCGCTAAATAGTACACTACTTTTACAGTTCAATAAGGAGACATTAGTGCGCTAAATAGTACGCATTTTTTACAGGTAAAACAAGACACATTAGTTCGCTAAATAGTACGCTACTTTTACAGTTCAATAAGGAGACATTAGTGCCCTAAATAGTACGCATTTTAAATTAAAAACAAATCAAACATTATTTCGCAAAAGAGTACGCTATATTTAGTGGTAAGACATGATTGGTCTAAGAAAAAAAAAAAGATTACTTAACGAAACATATGCGAAGACCAACACATCGAAATTGTAACGTCATGAAACTAAAAACACTTACCAAAAACAGACAAAGAACCCAAAGTCCAAAAATGTCAAGGGGGCAATGCCAAAATAACTGTAAAAAAAACAAAAAAAACATAAATACTAACATTTGTAAACTATTTACTTTTTTTTTAACGGTGGTTTTTAAAAAGACTTACTCAAAAACTCCAATAAAAAAAGCTAAACAATAAAAAAAAGCGAACAGAAATTAAATAAGTAAGAAAACAAACAAAACGATCACACTAGAAAAAACCACCTCAAACTCCACAAACCGCCAACAAACAACTCCTACGCCAAACCTCCAACATTCATAACCCGCCACCTCGACTCGAGTCACACCTAGCCATAAATAGTCTTTATTTTGCCAAATTAAGGACGGACAATAGGAGCGCACAATCAATGATGTGGCCGAATAATGCTGACGCATGTATAAAAACGTCACTGAAAACCCCAATCGGTCTGCTGTAGTGAGACCTGAAAGTCAAAAATGGCTACAGAGCAGCAAAGCACTGGCCAAGAGGTGCCAGGTAAGTATTTGTCTTTTTGGGACTAAAGGATTATGGTTAACAATAATTTGGTTAACGTTTGACATTATCGTTTTTAAAATCTATTTCAAAAAAGGAGTGGAGGATGCCATGGAAGAGGCTGCTGGGCCAACTAAACCAAAAAAAAAAAGGCAGCCACAATTCACAAGAAAGGAGATGGAGGTTTTGGTCCAAATGTGCAATGACAACCTGCCACAGGCACCAAGGAATATGGGTGCAAGCCAGAAATGGAAAATGTGAGATGACATAGCCAGTGATGTGAATAGGGCGGGTGATTGTGAACGTTCAACCCGGGAGGTCAAACGGCGGTACGTAAAAACTACATTTTAGTAAAAAGTGTTTACAGGTCCAAATACTGCAGGAATAATGCCAACTTTTTACCCCACAGATGGAGTGACTTCAAATATCGTCTTAAGCAAAAACTGGCTGATAGGGCTAGGCATGCAGTGGGGACAGGTGGGGTCCCACCCCTGTGTCACTGGAGCTCACAGATTTGGAGGAGCTGGCCCAGGGGTGTGTGCAGGATGAGGAGGTGTTTGGCGTGTCGAACATGGATACCGACATGCCAGACTTTGCGGCTCCTCATGTTGCCCCAGGTAAATGTTGTAATGTTAACAACTCAGAAATGTGTTTGGGACAATATCTAGATTATAATGTTACTCTTTTCTCTTTTTTCTCACAGAGACACAGGCGGATGAGTCTGCTCCAGAGGGGAACTTTGGCCGCAGAATTTCTGCTGGCTCTGCAGGGGAGGAAGCAGTAGATCCGGCTGTGGACCCTGTGGCAGACAGTCCAGGGCATTCCCCCTCACAGGCAGTGGGCCTCCTCAGTGATCTCAATATTAAAACGGATCAGCAGACCGAGATTCTGCTGAGGATGGACGCCAATCTGCTACGGGTGGCGGACGCCCTGGAGCAAAGTGCTGCGGCCAACGTGACCATTGCTAAGGCCCTGGCGGAAAATACTGGGGCCAACGTGCGAATAGCAAATGCCCTGGAGCAGCTCGTTCGCCAGCACATGTTGGAGCCGGCCTCCCTTCCTGCCGGAACAACAGGACCCTCCACCTCTGGCACAACAACAGCCATCCCTCCAAATGTGCCTAGCCCTATGCCTAGTCCAGAGGCCACAACATCTGCCTCTGGCCAGGCCAGCAGAAGGACATCCCGGACCCTTTCAGGCTCCCTCCCTACCACGGCCAAATGGGCCAAAAGGCGATGACAGCACTGGCTAATTTCCCCCATATTCCTTAATGCCCAAAACCTCATTCTCTCTTTTCTTGTGAATTTTTTATTAATTGTGTTTGTTTGTGGATTTCAAATGCCACTTATTTTGTTTGTGTGTTTTTAAAATCATTTGTTATTTGTTTTTACGTTATCAAGTTTTTTTTATTTCCACAAAATTGGTTGAGAAATAAACCCAAAAAAATAAAAAATACTGTTGAAAATCTGCACAATTCTATTGTTAATTTATTAAAAAAATGGTTAAAAGGTAATCCCGCAAACAACATTACAAACAATACCACGGAAATCTAAACATTTTTTGGAGAAAAATAAACCAAGGGTTAAAAACAATTTATGATTTTTAATTAATACTTAGCAAAAAACAAAAGGACAATTGTTTTCTTGGCCCCTAAAAAAAAAAGAAAAACAACAAACCTGCGTACAATATTGTTGGCTGAAACAAAATAAAAAAAAAATTTGGCAAAAACACGCAAATGTAAAATAAATTTGTAAGCTAATTGATTGTCTAACCCAGAAATTAACAGCTGAGTAGTTCACCTGCGTACGGTTTTTTGCTACTAAAAAAAAGCTATTTGCTAAACAGCTTACAAGCATTTTTACAATTCAAAACTGATTGTTTTTGAGGCCTCAATTGATAAATCGGGAAACCATCGATGAGCCACGGGAAGAACGAAGAGACCATCGTCATTGCGGTAGAGAATACCAGACCACAAGCTGAGCGAGCAGTATGAATGGAAAGTGGATCAGACAGTGACGTAACACTTTTTCCGTTCACATTGGCCGTTCGCATCAGATAATTTATGTACGCCCAAAAAACGCCTCGACACGCCGGAGTTTTCCCATCTCCACCCCCGTCACTGCCCCAAAACGGACAGTTCTGTCAATCACATTTGACATGTCACTTCCTGTTCGCTATTCGACGAACGACTGAAAAAATTAACGCAATCAGACGTACACACATGCGCACTGTTACACCGACGCATGCGTGGTTTAACAACATCGGATGACTACGAGCGTACGACCGCTTACGAGCGGCTCTGAATGAGGGCCAGTGACCGCAATAACAACAACTACAAACTTTAAAGTATAATAACCAAAATGAGTTAACTGGAGGAGCCTTGTAAGAAACAATATAACAACTTTATCCATTATTTTAACATAATGGAATGTCACGGTCTTGGTATTCTGTAGATCTGGCTCTGGGCCCTTAGGTATGACAGATGCGCATAGGAAAAGAGGAGGCTTAATAATAGTTTGGCTCATGGGTATAACAGGAGTATAGACACACTAATGACAATGTAAGAACCACAAGCTAGTAAGATAAGATAAGATAAGCATGGATACTGAACTGGAATGAACAGGCCAAGTTCACTGGGCGACCCCTCTCTTAGTGACCTGTGAAGGTCAGCAGGACCAGGGATACACACCAGAAACAAAGGTGAACTCCACGACTTAGAACAGCATAGTACTGGTAGATAGGAACTCAGAACTCAAGCCAGGAATCGGGGTCTTATGTAGTCAGGGTACAACTTGCTGAAGCTGTAACCCTGGTTCTGCTCTGACACAAGACCTGGAACCCAGAAACTGGGAGTCAGGATAAGTAACACAGCTTACTGGACACCACAGTGTACAGAGCATATACTGCACACTGAACCCTAGTCCTGGAACCAGCACCCTTAACTGAACCAGCCCAAGACAAATAGCACACAGCACAGGGAAACCAATACAGGGTCAGCACAGTAATATAACCAAATGACCTGAATAACCACAGAGCACAGAGTTATACAACATAGGTAACTTGCATGCATTGTCCCAGCGGTATGATGGAATGAAGACCACGGCTGCACTCGCCGACTCTGCACTGATGAGTAGCAAGTTGGTATGCAGCGTGGAAGCTGCGGCGCTGACAGGTGACGATACACAGTGGCAGATGGAAAGCAGGTAACTGTATACTCGCTGGCAGAATGAAGTGGTTGGAGCAGGTCTATATGCAGCGTGGAAGCTGCGGCGCTGACAGGTGACGATACACTGCGGCAGATGGAAAGCAGGTAACTGTATACTCGCTGGCAGAATGAAGCAGTTGAAGCAGGTCTATATGCAGTGTGGAAGCTGCGGGGCAGACAGGTGACATTACACAGCGGCAGATGGAAAGCAGGTAACTGTATACTCGCTGGCAGAATGAGGTGGTTGGAGCAGGTCCGTATGCAGCGTGGAAGCTGCGGTGCTGACAGGTGACAATACACAGCAGCAGATGGAAAGCAGGTAATGGTATACTCGCTGGCAGAATGAAGTGGTTGGAGTAGGTCCGTATGCAGCGTGGAAGCTGCGGTGGTGACAGGTGATGATACACAGTGGCAGATGGAAAGCAGGTAACTGTATACTCGCTGGCAGAATGAAGTGGTTGGAGCAGGTCTATATGCAGCATGGAAGCTGCGGTGCTGACAGGTGACAATACACAGTGGCAGATGGAAAGCAGGTAACTGTATACTCACTGGCAGAATGAAGTGGTTGGAGCAGGTCTATATGCAGCGTGGAAGCTGCGGTGCTGACAGGTGACAATACACAGCGGCAGATGGAAAGCAGGTAACTGTATACTCGCTGGCAGAATGAAGCGGTTGGAGCAGGTCCGTATGCAGCGTGGAAGCTGCGGCACTGACTGGTGACAATACACAGCGGCAGATGGAAAGCAGATAACTGTATACTCACTGGCAGAATGAAGTGGTTGGAGCAGGTTTGTATGCAGCGTGGAAGCTGCTGCGCTGACAGGTGACAATGCACAGCAGCAGATGGAAAGCAGGTAACTGTATACTCGCTGGCAAAATTAAGTGGTTGGAGCAGGTCCGTATGCAGCATGGAAGCTGTGGTGCTGACAGGTGACAATACACTGCGGCAGATGGAAAGCAGGTAACTGTATACTCGCTGGCAGAATGAAGTGGTTGGAGCAGGTCCGTATGCAGCGTGGAAGCTGCGGGGCTGACAGGTGACAATACACTGCGGCAGATGGAAAGCAGATAATGGTATACTCGCTGGCAGAATGAAGTGGTTGGAGCAGGTCCATATGCAGCGAGGAAGCTGCGGTGCTGACAGGCGACAATACACTGCGGCAGATGGAAAGCAGGTAACTGTATACTCGCTGGCAGAATGAAGTGGTTGGAGCAGGTCCGTATGCAGCGTGGAAGCTGCGGTGCTGGCAGGTGACAATACACAGCGGCAGATGGTAAATAGTGAGAAATTCACGGAGTAGCAAAAAGAGTCGCAGAGAACACGATCACAGGATACAGGAGTAAACCTGGAGCCTAGAACTATCCTGGGTAGGAACACATTGTTCAGGCAATTGGTTGCTCCCTGGAACTGGTTTAAATAGGAGGCAGTGAATAGCCATTGGTCTGGCTGACCAGGGGAGCACACAGGTGCATTAGTTAATCACAGGGAGGCTCGGATGTCTTGGAGACAGAAATAAAAGAATGTCTAAGTTTGTTAGGGATGCTAACACCCCGATTTGTGACATGGAAATTGTAACTTGCTAATACTGAGCATTTAACTCTTATGCCGGTTACACACTTTGCGATATATATTATTGTGCAGCCGATGAACGATATATCGTTAAGTGCGTTGGCTCATGTGTACACACAATATATCTGTGAACGACATAATTCACGGATATATTGTGTTGGCTGTTCAGCACATCAGATGCGATATATCTTGCAGATATATCGTGCGCATCTGTGCGTGTGTTTGGGAGATCCATTACACTGGCTGCAGGAACCGCCGACACTGACATCACAACTGAGTGGGCAAATTGAAATGCCCCCCAAGTTGTAATGTCCGGCCACACATATCGACTGGCCGATTGGTAAGTGTGTATAGCTTACCAAATCGGTCGCTCAGTCTGCGAGGCTGTATAAATGTGTTCACATACACCTTTGCTTAAATTGCCCAAATAGCCCCATTTGGCGTGCCACAGATTTTGCAATATAGTCGCACCAAGCGTCTTGCTGGTGACTTTTTTCAAAATACGTGCCTTAATCGCATCATTTATGCAACAAATGTACAATGCAGGGGTATGCTGAGTACTGGCACTGGCATGTAGCTTCTGTGAGCATCTAAGTCGCTAATCCAAGTAAAAAAAAGCAAAAGACAGGGTTTCCGATATGAGCAACTGCGCCATGTCTCATGCCCCATATCGCTATGCTTAATCTGACACTTTATACCATTCCTTTTGCAATAAAAGTACTAACCTAGTGTGCCTGGTACTCAGTGAGCGACTTTGTATGCATCTACTAACTGAATAAGATTCACAATTTGGGAAAAAGTATGAATCGTTACCCGTTGCCAAGTCGCACCGTATGGTGCAGAAACACTAGGTGAATAAGGACACACCTGTAGGAGAAAAGTCCCCGCAGAGGAGGCTGTGAGTGAGGCAGCAGGTTGCTTTAAAGCACAAGGTAACTGGAGAGGATGGCAGCTGTATATTGCACAGTGATAATGTATAGTAATAAGTAGAATGATCCAGCAAGCAGTGGGGTCATGCTGGGGTACATAGTAACCTGCAGACTAAGACACCGGAACTGTGGTTTAGGTCTGGACTGTGTGCCGCTATTCATCTCTCTCACTTCTGGAGCTTGGAGGCACAGTGGTTAGCAGTGCTGCCTCACACCACTCGTATCATGGGTTTGATTCCAACAAGGATCCAAAAAACAGCTATACAAGCACATTTTAAAATATGTGATCAGCAAAATCAAAGTAGCAAGGTTCAAACAAGGGCCTTAACTAATAAAGCATTTTTTCTCATTAAAATTATATTCAAATAATAGGTTTTTTTATTATTTTTTTAATCTTTTTTTTTTTTTTTCTTAATTTCTATTTTTTATTTTTAATCTGCACCTGCTAGCCTGAGACCGGACTTCCATTTCAGTGTACATGTATGACCTGGCATTGATGGGTCACAAATGTGCGGGAGGAACCCAGTTTAGCCGGCGATGTGATAAGCCTCTGCTTACTGTATCTAAGGGTGACAGCAGCCACAACAATTATCAGAACAAAGTTGCACCAGCCCTATCCCTGGTGCAAAAGATCCCTCTTAAGTCCGTATGGATTGCTGCGTACATCACCTCTGAATAGCCTGCAATTCCGTCTCAATGCCCACGACCTGCCTATAAGTTTCCATATGTTGTACGCGCATTCTCCAACGCATGTGCAGTTGACTAAAAGTTGCTAAAGAGCCGTCTGCAGATGGAGTTGCGTGTAACTCTGAATCGGGAGCATATTGTTGGGAGCGGGATGTTTCCTAGGTTAACTCTGAATCCCAGTGTAAAACTAAGTAAGTCATATTAGTTTCATTTTAATCATGGATTTTAGATGGATTTAGATGTCCATACAGTAATGTAGAGTTGGACGTATTTTACGTCAAACGAGCAGGCAGATAACAGAAAAGAGTAGCGCTGTGGCTTGGTAGTGTTAGTAGAAGTCGCGCATTCTACTTAGGGGTTGCAGGCTGCAGCCCCCTCCGTATAATCCGCCACCCCTAGAGAGCCCCCAGTCTGTGCACTGGCTTCCCATTGGACGTCCTTTGTTCTGCTAATCACAAGCTGGATGTTAGTCACAGGGGGAAGATATATTCTTCCCCCGCCTGGGACTGTCAGTCCTTTTGGCCATTAGCAGAAAGCGTTTCCAGTGTGAAGCTACTTCTGCTGCTACTGCGCTATGGTTACCCGGCTTCTAAGTGCTGCAGCCCCTGGAAACCAGGTTTTGTGTGCAAGTGCATTTTGCTCTTTTCCTTCCTGGATAGTTTTTCTGCATATGTGCAATAGATACTTACGGAGTACAGACTAGCGCTGACCTGAGTTGCATCCCAGACAGCCACCCAAACTTGAAATGGTAGGAGCCACCACCGGTTAGTAGCATTTTCCATCAAAATTGTGGACATTAAATGCGTCTGAGAAAGATATGATATGCTCAAGATCAGTCTGTAGCACATGAGCCAGGTTTACGCCAGGAGAAAACAGTAGCATATGTGCCAATACTCCAAAACAGACATCTATATTTTATACCCCCAAAAAATGAATTTATCCAACTCTACATCAGGCCCTCAATCTGTCGTGGCATAGAAAGACTCAAAAGTCATATCTCCCAACCTTACCAAATTCCTGCAGGACAATCCCAATTTTATGCGATTGCCCTGCAGTCTTGCAGTCGGGACTTTTGTACCAATTAGCAGGGAGTTTGGGAGGTATGAAAGGGCTGGTGCCTCCACGGCATGTAACAGAAAGAAGAAAAAATTACAAATTTCTAAAAACGGCCACGGCAGGTGAGGCCACGGCCACAGGCAGAGTAGCCACACCCCCAGATTTCTACAGCCATGCCCCCATGCTAATTTTACGATCTCCGCTCCCAGAGTTATATTTGTGTCATGCAGCATTTGCCCTTTCAACAACAGTGTTTATTTAATTTTCACCACCCTAAATTTACTGACTTGCAACTTCTTCAACCTTATTTGTGCATCTATTCCTTTAGGCAAGGCAATTTTAGGGCATACACTTAAATAAAAAAGAAAAAAAAAAAGAAACTACAATAGACACCGTGCTTCCTCCCGTTCATTTCAATTCACCTTCTCTCTACCACTCACATTCCTCCTGAGTGCAGAATGGTACACATCACAGGTATGGCACAGAGTATAATTGCGAAATACTTTTTGGATGACATTACTTTTATTCTTTTTTTTTTTTTTATACAATGTACTTTGGTATTTTGTTCATATTTATTTGTTTTGCTTTATTTGTTTAAAAAAATCTTTTATTCGATAAACTGCTTAATTGAAAAAAAAAAGCAAACAGTTAGGAATATGTAAATATAAAAACATATTAAGGGTCTTAAAAGAATAACACAAAATAGAGTCCTAAAAATGCATAAAAAAGAGTCTTATATTTTTGACTATTATTGTAGTACATTGATAGCACCTCTGTTATATTTTGATATCTGATGCAGTTTTCAAGTTCACCTTTGTTTTTTATGTGACTGTTTAGTTGTTCTGTTTATTTTACCATTTGAATTGTACAGGTCACCAAAACTTAACATTGTCTGAATCAATATTATATAACAAGTTAAATATGGGTTTTAAATGTTCTACATGTTTTTATTATTATTATTTATTTATTATTATTTTTTATTATTATTATTATTATTATTATTTTTCTAATTTTCATTCTGTCTCATCCCTTTCCAGCTGGCATTTCCTGTGTAATGCCCATGGCTCCAGTTCATAAATGAGTTGGAGAAGATCGGCATTACCATAGTAACATAAGAATAAGATGCCCCACTGCTTCTGTGTTCTGGATAGAGGATACAAAAGGTATTACTAATACAAATACATAAGCACAAATCATTATTTGGTTATCTAAAGATGCCATGTGCTTTTATATTGGGGCAAGAGGTGTAGGCACGTTTAAGCTTTCCATCTACTGAATATTTCCCTATAATGGGGAAAGCGTCAGTCAGGGGCCTTGATTAAGGATTTTCCAATGTGATACGTTGCTACTCATATGATGAACACTAGTACAGTGCTTGCAGGCATCATACTGCTCTGGCTTGCTCATGCCACATTAAATCATTGCTCCCATCAGTCATAGAGCACCGGCTGTGCCTGCGGAAATGCTGGGTCAGTGTGGCACGAGCTCAGGAGAAAATAACATGGAAACATTGTGACAGACGAACGCACAATAAATAAGCAGGTTGGATACGTTAACATAATAAGCAACATAAAAGCTAAGACTGGGCTAACTCTAGCAGCGGTTGCTTTCATTGGTCTCAGGGGCAAGACGTGCTGATTATGTTTAGCATTAAATACAATTTGTTTCATGCTGTTAGGGTCTGACCTGACATGTCCCAGATCTATCTGCTGTGCCTGAGCATTCTGTTTAACTACACAACTGTGTATTTAAATGTTATGCAACATTGCATCTAAGCGTATTCACTCTTCCAGCAAAACTTTATGTAATGGCATTCACCTTTGAGCCGTACTAAAGCTGGGTACAAACCACCAGCTACCCAGTCCGATTATTGCACAGTGTATACACAGCACCTAGAGCCAATGGACTTTCCAGAATGTGAAACCACAAACAGACAGAAACACAGATAGATAGATAGATAGATAGATAGATAGATAGATAGATAGATAGATAGATAGATAGATAGATAAATGAGAAAAAACATGCATCTCATGTAATATATTCAGTGTAATATATTAAGTTATATTTATGGCTTGTGCGAAATACAAAATATAATTTAAATGCGTAAAAGAAATATGTGTATAGATGCTTATCTGTCGGTCAAGCGCTCTCTGGAAGATGTGTATTTCAAGGAATTGTAGTTTGAAAACCAAGTGAGTGCCGAGTTTGTATGATATATTTTATGTACATGCAGGGCCGGATTAGTAATGGGGCTGATGGAGCTACAGCTCCAGGCCTACAGTCAGAATAGGCCCACAGCCCTCTGAATTGTGAGTCTGCTGCTGTAGAAAGGAATTTTTCTTTCGTTCCGCAGCAGCCTCAGGGCCGACCATGCCCCCCCTGCCGCGCATTACCCCCCCCCCCGATCCCGAATGTGACACCGGAATGCCGGTGAGCAAACATACCGTAAGGGCAGCGCAATGGAGGGCTGGGCTTCTCTAGCCCTCCCAGCGCTAGTAACAGCAAAATGGCAGCAGCGGAGCCTACGTGTCACTGCGTGTGATGTCACACGTCCAGGTGAGCTGCTTTTCAATCCTTAATACCAGGCTGCTGCTGTGTATATATTCTGTGTGTGTGTATATATGTATGTATGTATATATATATATATATATATATATATATACAGATAAACTGTGTATATATATATATACAGTCAGGTCCATAAATATTGGGACATTGACAGAATTTTCAGATTTTGGCCTCTATTCACCACCACAATGACTTTGAAATGAAACAAACAAGATGTGCTTTAATTGCAGACTTTCAGATTTAATTTGAGGGTAATTACATCCAAATCGGGTGAACGGTGCAGGAATTACAACAGTTTCAATATGTGCCTCCCACTTTTTAAGGGGCCAAAAGTAATGGGACTATCAACTCAAAAGCTATTTCATGGACAGGTGTGGGCTATTCCCTCGTTATTTCATTATCAATTAAGCAGGTAAAAGGTCTGGAGTTGATTCTAGGTGTGACATTTGCATTTGGAATCAGTTGCTGTCAACTCTCAATATGAGATCCAAAGAGCTGTCACTATCAGTGAAGCAAGCCATCATTAGGCTGAAAAATCAAAACAAACCCATCAGAGAGATAGCAAAAACATTAGGTGTGGCCAAGTCAACTGTTTGGAACATTCTTAAAAAGAAAGAACGCGCCGGAGAGCTCAGCAACACCAAAAGACCCGGAAGACCACGGAAAACAACTGTGAATGACAGAAGAATTATTTCCCTGGTGAAAAAAAACCCCTTCACAACAGTTGACCAAATCAAGAACACTCTCCAGGAGGTAGATGTATATGTGTCAAAGTCAACAATCAA
Source organism: Taudactylus pleione (assembly GCA_031769625.1). Classification (NCBI taxonomy): domain Eukaryota; kingdom Metazoa; phylum Chordata; class Amphibia; order Anura; family Myobatrachidae; genus Taudactylus; species Taudactylus pleione. Next base: position 6,078,447 of record JAUIMM010000841.1, on the reverse strand, counting down.
GAGAAGACTTCACAAGAGTGAATATAGCGGGTTCACCACAAGATGTAAACCATTGGTGAGCCACAAAAACAGGAAGACCAGAATAGAGTTTGCCAAACAACATCTAAAAAAGCCATTACAGTTCTGGAACAACATCCTATGGACAGATGAGACAAAGATCAACTTGTACCAGAGTGATGGGAAGAGAAGATAAGGAAAGGAACTGCTCATGATCCAAAACATACCACCTCATCAGTGAAGCATGGTGGTGGTAGTGTCATGGCGTAGGCATGTATGGCTGCCAATGGAACTGGTTCCCTTGTATTTATTGATGATGTGACTGCTGACAAAAGCAGCAGAATTAATTCTGAAGTGTTTCGGGCAATATTATATGCTCATATTCAGTCAAATGCTTCAGAACTCATTGGACGGCGCTTCACAGTACAGATGGACAGAGACCCGAAGCATACTGCAAAAGCAACCAAAGAGTTTTTTAAGGCTAAAAAGTGGAATGTTATGCAATCCCCTGACCTAAATCCGATTGAGCATGCATTTCACTTGATGAAGACAAAACTGAAGGGAAAATGCCCCAAGAACAAGCAGGAACTGAAGACATTTGCAGTAGAGGCCTGGCAGAGCATTACCAGGGATGAAACCCAGCGTCTGGTGATGTCTATGCATTCCAGACTTCAGGCTGTAATTGCCTGCAAAGGATTTGCAACAAAGTATTAAAAAGTGAAAGTTAGATTTAGGATTGTTTAGTTTGTCCCATTACTTTTGGCCCCTTAAAAAGTGGGAGGCACATATAGAAACCGTTGTAATTCCTACACCGTTCACCTGATTTGGATGTAATTACCCTCAAATTAAATCTGAAAGTCTGCAGTTAAATCACATCTTGTTTGTTTCATTTCAAAGCCATTGTGGTGGAGAATAGAGGCCAAAATCTGAAAATTCTGTCAATGTCCCAATATTTATGGACCTGACTGTATGTATATATATATATATATATATATATATATATAAGTAAATATACTGTGTGTGGATATATATATATATATATATATATATATATATATATATATATATTATATATATACATATATACATACAGTATATAATCTATATGTGCGTGTGTGTATGTATATATATATAATATATATATATATATTTACACACACATTTAAACTGTATGTGTATGTGTATATATATATATATATATATATACACACACATATAAATACATATGTATATATATATATATACTGTGATATACAGATAAACTGTGTATATATATATATATATATACGCACACTATTTATGTATATATATACTGTGTGTGTATATGTGTGTACATGTATATATGTATATATATATATATATTTATATATATATGTGTGTATATATATATAAGTAAATATACTGTGTGTGGATATATATATATATATATATATATACACACAGTATATAAACTAAATGTGTGTGTATATATATATGTGTGTGTGTATGTGTATATATATATATACACACACACACATATATATATATATATATATATACACACAGTATATAAACTAAATGTGTGTGTGTATATATATGTGTGTGTGTATGTGTATATATATATATATACACACACACATTTAAACTTTCAAGGTGTGAAAAAGGAGCTTAGAGCTTCGAAACATCAGGTTTTAATATGTGACACTATTTAATATATTATTCAAACATCAGTCTCTGAGTGCCGCAGCGTTATTGTTCTATTGAAAATCCCCCTGTTGCTGAGGGCACCAGAGCGAGTTGTCTCATACAGTAAGATTGCCGGACCGCAAGAGTTTTTGTGTGTATATATATACAGTATATATACATATATATATACTGTGTTTGTATATGTATATATATATATATATATATATATAACTCTCCAAGATCCGGCACTCACAGGTATAATGTATAACTGGACCGGGTGCCCTCCTCACTGTGACCTCCAAACGGGGATACACTGACACATACTCCAACCACTGGCGGCACTCCGGATAACAAACGATACGGACACTTAGCTGGTTTCAGCGACATTTCAGCGCCTTTAATCAGCGCTTTTATCAAGCATATACAGTAATACAAATGTGAATAACAGACTTAAATAGCTCACCACCCAGCAGGCCAAACCTCCGGTGTTGCACACGTGCGCTGCCAGACAGGAGTCGCACAGGAAATGACGTCATGGACAGTCCCTGGTGTAGCCATAGTGATATGAATAAACACTAATACACGCTGTGACTGCTAATCAAATAATCGTGGGGTAAAAGCAAACTCTGTGTCAAAACCGCAAAGCGGCCTGAAACAGGATATGCACCATTAAGTGAAAATGGATGAAAACACCAATAATCTAAAAATTACTCTCGGCAAACAGCCGTAATTATGTTAAAAGCACCATAAGCACTACCTACACCTATACATACACGACTGACAACATCAACACGACGTACCTTAACATATATGACATTAGACACATGAGACAATAACAATGTACAAAAACATATTAATGCACACTGTAATCAGACAACCAGCAGCAGAAAGGTACCCACCTTGCATCAACCCACAAAAAGCTTATTATGACTGTAATCAGGCCAAAAATAACATAGACAACACTGAGATGTAATATAGTGTCCGGACATATCAAACAGCCCCCTTGGGAGCAATAATCTATTGGCCACTGTGGCGAACACCACTACATGTTAAATAACTGATTAATTAGCTGTTTATACAAAGCATTGAAGACCTAAAGTCTCATTCAAACCACGAGGTGCCAATGTCTCTAAAATCATGATCCAATTGGCTTCACACTGTAGCAGTTTCTTGCCACGGTCCCCACCTCTCTTTAGGGGAGGCACATGGTCAATAATGCGATAGCGTAACGTCGCATTGCTGTGTTTGGCCTCAGAAAAATGTCTCGCTACAGGCTGTTCACTGGTGCCGCTAGCAATAGCGGCCCTAATAGCTGACCTATGTTGCGCCATACGAACTCTGAGTGTACACTCTGTCTTCCCTATGTACATTTTGGAGCAAGGGCAGATGATCGCATAAACAATGTATGAACTAGTGCATGTAAGGTGATAGCGTATATTGTATTTCACACCTGTAAAAGGATGGAAAAACGAAGACCCTGTCTGTAAATAACTGCAAGTGGTGCAGTTAGAACATTTATAACAACCCAATTTAGGATTTCCCAAAAAGCTGCTTTTCTTGGATTTACCCAATTGGGTGATGTCATTACGCACTAAAAGGTCTTTGAGGTTTCTACCTCTGCGATAACAAGACATAAGAGATGAATTAATGAGGGGTTGTAGATGCTTGTCTGTACTAATGATTGGCCACAAATGTTTAGCTTGTCGATTAATGGAAGAACTCATGTGGTTAAAGTTGTTGACCCATATATGCCTGTTAGACTGAGCAATCTTGTCGGTTCTAGGAACACCAAGAAGTTTATCTGCAGGAATTACCAACGCTTTAAGTTTGGCTTGTTCCAAAGTTGACAAACTCTACCCTCTTTGTAAAAAATTAGTCAGCATCCTATCTAGTTGTTTAATCCCTTCATCTCGATCTTTGGCTATACGCAAAGCGCGTAAAAACTGTGAGAATGGTAAAGAGTTTTTTAATGGTGCTGGATGTGCACTACTGGCCAGCAACACATTGTTCCTGTCAGTAGCCTTAGTAAATAAAGAGGGAACTAATCTACCTCCACATTTGGTAACTGTAACATCTAAGAAATTCACCGAAGTGAGACTAGTGTGGTACGTAAATCTCACAGGTCTATGCAACTCGTTGTATTGCTCAATCATATTGACAAATGCCTGTGTGGTACCTCCCCACACAATCAACAAATCGTCGATATATCGGAAAAAAGCCAATATGTTTTTGGAAATGTTAGGGTCAGAAAAAAAGACTTCATGTTCAATGGTGAACATATATGAATTAGCATATGATGGGGCCACATTAGACCCCATAGCGCAACCAGACAGCTGCAAGTAATAAGCGCCATTAAACATAAAGTAATTTCTAGTGAGTGTTAATTCTAACAACTGTAGAAATAATTCCTCATTGATACCCTTGAATAAGGGATTATCATGTATTAAATTCCTGGTGGCATGTAAACCTTCCCCGTGGGGGATACACGTGTATAGGCTACATACGTCCACCGAACACAAGACGCAATCCAAAGGTAAATCAGGAAGATCCACAAAAGCCTTTAACAAAGTGTTAGTGTCCTTTAAGTATGATGGTCTAGCTTGAACACAAGGTTGCAGCAACGAGTCCAAATAGGTGGATGTCGGTTGGTACAATGAGCCGCGAGCAGCAATGATTGGCCGACCCGGCGGTCTGATGGGATCTTTGTGTAACTTGGGAATCAAATAAAACAATGGTCTAATGGGAAACTTTACTTCCAGAATTTTTTTGATAGCAGCAGGAATAGTTCCCATACGGCAAGCTTCATCCAGTATAGCATCCAATTCCTTTTTGAAAATGCACGTAGGATCTTGTGCGAGCTTTTTATATGTAGTGACATCACTGAGTTGTCGGGATGCCTCCTCAATGTAATCAGTGAGGTTTAAAACATCAATCCCTCCACCCTTGTCAGCTTGGCGGAATACAATGTCATCATATGCAGCTAGATGTTTAAGGGCCATGCGTTCATCTTTAGTAAGATTCCAGAAAGCAGGTGTCTTATTATTGGAATCCTCACTAATTGCTTTATCCAAAAGCCGAGTAAAAGTAGTAATCGTCGCATTGGTGCTGATCGGTTCAAACGCGGACTTCTCCTGCAACTTCATCAATTGCGGGGTATCGATGTGGAAACTGAAGGCTTATCTGCAAAGTATTCTTTTATTTTAAGACTTCTATTCAACATAAATATTTCTTTCTTCCATTGGATTTGATTGAAGGGTACGGTAGGGACAAAAGTAAGTCCTTTGCATAGAACTGAAAGTTCTGTGGCAGACAGCATTCTATCTGATAAGTTAAAAACTAAGTCCTGCGTCCCTTGGGGGGTCTTCCTCTCCCTCTTGTTTTGCTGCCCTCTACGGGTGCGCTTGGGCCCAAGTCTAAAAAACGGGCTCTCGTGCGGTTACCAACAGGGGATTGAATACGCTGTCTTGTCTTGAACTTAACAGATGTGTCAGTGTCACTTTCTGTGGTCACAGTATCATCGGAGGTATTGAAGTGGGGTTTATACGTATTACGTCTGAACTGAGGTCTCCTGTCATTTTTGGAGTTCGCCCCCGTGAGCCAGTTATAAACTCGCTGTTGATCGTAGTCAAGATCCACCTTCTTCTTTTTGTCTGCTTTAAATTTTACAAGCTCCGTTTTATAGGCTTCCAATTGTTAACTTAGAAATCCATTCGCCTTGTTTGTCATTCTGAAGAGTTATTAAGTGGCAAGATTCAAAGGTTGTAATTTTGTCTCTAATAATTGCCACCTCTCTTTTGGACTCTTCAATAACCAGTAATAATAAATCGAATGAACACTTATTCAAAATTGAAGTCCATTTCTTGCAGAAATCGATGTTGTAACGGCCGATGGTAGGCACATTTTTGATTCTGAACCCCCGAGAAAGTTTTTTATCTTTGTAATAATTGGATAACGTGAGTCCATGGAAAAAGAAGTCAGTTTCTTTCTTTTTGAGATGTAACAAATCGTAGAATAAATCTGATGAGGTAGGTACAGACACATGTTTAGACAAATCTTCTGTAAACAGTATGGCCTCAGCCTCTGACTCAGAAAAGCTGAAAATAGACCCCTGCTCTAGGGTAATGCATTGGTGTAAACCCTCAGCAGTGCCTTCCGCCATTGTGCCACAAAATACTGTGTAACTTAAGCCCAAAAAGCCTCAAACAAGGAAGAAAGCGGCTGAATTAGCTATGCCTATAAAGCCAATGTTGACACACGCAGAGGGAAACAAATATCACATACTGGTTCCAATGTCAGAAAAAAATGACATAAAAATACATATAATGAACGCACTCAGAGCAGGACCTGCACTAGCGGTTTGCTCTTAATCCAAGGTGCCTTGATAAATGACAGACCTGCTCCAAGACTGAATGATAAGCCTGGACATCTGCTGCCATACACAACTCTCCAAGATCCGGCACTCACAGGTATAATGTATAACTGGACCGGGTGCCCTCCTCACTGTGACCTCCAAACGGGGATACACTGACACATACTCCAACCACTGGCGGCACTCCGGATAACAAACGATACGGACACTTAGCTGGTTTCAGCAACGTTTCAGCGCCTTTAATCAGCGCTTTTATCAAGCATATACAGTAATACAAATGTGAATAACAGACTTAAATAGCTCACCACCCAGCAGGCCAAACCTCCGGTGTTGCACACGTGCGCTGCCAGACAGCAGTCGCACAGGAAATGACGTCATGGACAGTCCCTGGTGTAGCCATAGTGATATGAATAAACACTAATACACGCTGTGACTGCTAATCAAATAATCGTGGGGTAAAAGCAAACTCTGTGTCAAAACCGCAAAGCGGCCTGAAACAGGATATGCACCATTAAGTGAAAATGGATGAAAACACCAATAATCTAAAAATTACTCTCGGCAAACAGCCGTAATTATGTTAAAAGCACCATAAGCACTACCTACACCTATACATACACGACTGACAACATCAACACGACGTACCTTAACATATATGACATGGAATCTTACTAAAGATGAACGCATGGCCTTTAAACATCTAGCTGCATATGATGACATTGTATTCCGCCAAGCTGACAAGGGTGGAGGGATTGTTGTTTTAAACCTCACTGATTACATTGAGGAGGCATCCCGACAACTCAGTGACGTCACTACATATAAAAAGCTCGCACAAGATCCTACGTGCATTTTCAAAAAGGAATTGGATGCTATACTGGATGAATCTTGCCGTATGGGAACTATTCCTGCTGCTATCAAAAAAATTCTGGAAGTAAAGTTTCCCATTAGACCATTGTTTTATTTGATTCCCAAGTTACACAAAGATCCCATCAGACCGCCGGGTCGGCCAATCATTGCTGCTCGCGGCTCATTGTACCAACCGACATCCACCTATTTGGACTCGTTGCTGCAACCTTGTGTTCAAGCTAGACCATCATACTTAAAGGACACTAACACTTTGTTAAAGGCTTTTGTGGATCTTCCTGATTTACCTTTGGATTGCGTCTTGTGTTCGGTGGACGTATGTAGCCTATACACGTGTATCCCCCACGGGGAAGGTTTACATGCCACCAGGAATTTAATACATGATAATCCCTTATTCAAGGGTATCAATGAGGAATTATTTCTACAGTTGTTAGAATTAACACTCACTAGAAATTACTTTATGTTTAATGGCGCTTATTACTTGCAGCTGTCTGGTTGCGCTATGGGGTCTAATGTGGCCCCATCATATGCTAATTCATATATGTTCGCCATTGAACATGAAGTATTTTTTTCTGACCCTAACATTTCCAAAAACATATTGGCTTTTTTCCGATATATCGACGATTTGTTGATTGTGTGGGGAGGTACCACACAGGCATTTGTCAATATGATTGAGCAATACAACGAGTTGCATAGACCTGTGAGATTTACGTACCACACTAGTCTCATTTCGGTGAATTTCTTAGATGTTACGGTTACCAAATGTGGCGGTAGATTAGATCCCTCTTTATTTTCTAAGGCTACTGACAGGAACAATGTGTTGCTGGCCAGTAGTGCACATCCAGCACCATTAAAAAACTCTTTACCATTCTCACAGTTTTTACGCGCTTTGCGTATAGCCAAAGATCGAGATGAAGGGATTAAACAACTAGATAGGATGCTGACTAATTTTTTACAAAGAGGGTACACTTTGTCAACTTTGGAACAAGCCAAACTTAAAGCGTTGGCAATTCCTGCAGATAAACTTCTTGGTGTTCCTAGAACCGACAAGATTGCTCAGTCTAACAGGCATATATGGGTCAACAACTTTAACCACATGAGTTCTTCCATTAATCGACAAGCTAAACGTTTGTGGCCAATCATTAGTACAGACAAGCATCTACAACCCCTCATTAATTCATCTCTTATGTCTTGTTATCGCAGAGGTAGAAACCTCAAAGACCTTTTAGTGCGTAATGACATCACCCAATTGGGTAAATCCAAGAAAAGCAGCTTTTTGGGAAATCCTAAAATGGGTTGTTATAAATGTTCTAACTGCACCACTTGCAGTTATTTACAGTCAGGGTCTTCGTTTTTCCATCCTTTTACAGGTGTGAAATACAATATACGCTATCACCTTACATGCACTAGTTCATACATTGTTTATGCGATCATCTGCCCATGCTCCAAAATGTACATATGGAAGACAGAGTGTACACTCAGAGTTCGTATGGCGCAACATAGGTCAGCTATTAGGGCCGCTATTGCTAGCGGCACCAGTGAACAGCCTGTAGCGAGACATTTTTCTGAGGCCAAACACAGCATTGCGACGTTACGCTATCGCATTATTGACCATGTGCCTCCCCTACAGAGAGGTGGGGACCGTGGCAAGAAACTGCTACAGTATGAAGCCAATTGGATCATGAGGTTAGAGACATTAATCAGTTATTTAACATTTAGTGGTGTTCGCCACAGTGGCCAATAGATTATTGCTCCCAAGGGGGCTGTTTGATATGTCCGGACACTATATTACATCTCAGTGTTGTCTATGTTATTTTTGGCCTGATTACAGTCATAATAAGCTTTTTGTGGGTTGATGCAAGGTGGGTACATTTCTGCTGCTGGTTGTCTGATTACAGTGTGCATTAATACGTTTTTGTACATTGTTATTGTTTCATGTGTCTAATGTCATATATGTTAAGGTACGTCGTGTTGATGTTGTCAGTCGTGTATGTATAGGTGTAGGTAGTGCTTATGGTGCTTTTAACATAATTACGGCTGTTTGCCGAGAGTAATTTTTAGATTATTGGTGTTTTCATCCATTTTCACTTAATGGTGCATATCCTGTTTCAGGCCGCTTTGCGGTTTTGACACAGAGTTTGCTTTTACCCCACGATTATTTGATTAGCAGTCACAGCGTGTATTAGTGTTTATTCATATCACTATGGCTACACCAGGGACTGTCCATGACGTCATTTCCTGTGCGACTGCTGTCTGGCAGCGCACGTGTGCAACACCGGAGGTTTGGCCTGCTGTGTGGTGAGCTATTTAAGTCTGTTATTCACATTTGTATTACTGTATATGCTTGATAAAAGCGCTGATTAAAGGCGCTGAAACGTCGCTGAAACCAGCTAAGTGTCCGTATCGTTTGTTATCCGGAGTGCCGCCAGTGGTTGGAGTATATATATATATATATATATATAAACTGTATGTGTGTGTGTATATATCTAAATAAATATTTACACATACATACACATTGGCCGATGCCCTCACAACAAAAGCAAAGCATGCAGTAGAGTGAGGTGCGGCACTCGGCGCAATAGCAGGCATAGACAAATGGATATAATCAACGTTTCAGTGTTAGTAACGCTATTGTTAGTATATATTTTATTTATATATATATATATATATATGGGATGTGCAGGCTCGGATTAGTTCGGACTTTGTATTGTATCCTTGCATCTGTTTTACACTTGTATTTTTTATACTTCATTTTAAGTTATATCCCTGATGAAGTCCAGGTGGAGGACGAAACGCATTGGGTGTGTTTTATCTACCCTATATATGGGTGATATACATATTGAGGTGTGATATTATTCTATATCAATACAACTATGAATTTTATATGGCTGTATATTGCTGTTGAAAAATATATTTTTAAAGGCATTTAAAAAAAGGCTGAACTAGGGAAGAAAATAATGGTAAATGGTGGTTCATGGTAGAGAGTACAATTCGGACCTCCAGATAGTTTACCTGTACCAGGAGAAGTTCAGGGAGTCAGCGTGGAGGCAGCAGATAAAGGGAGGATGTATTGTTTGAGGAGGGGTATAGAGTTCACAGCCAAGAGCGATGAGAGGAATCACTACAGGACCAGTCCAGCAGAGAATCAAGAGGAGCCATGTGTTCAAGCTGGCATTGGGCAGGAGGTCCCAGCACTTTAATAGCCCTAGCTGTAGAAGCGGGCCAGGATGAGTGAAGAGTGGCAGCCAGGTCTGTATAAGGACTCTGTTCTGTCTGGCTGGTGTAGTACCGGTGTTCACCAGTGGGGGCTGCTGCTTGGAGTCAGCTCCTTCTGTTCTGGACTAATGCTTTGTAAGGAGATAATCTGCCTAATCAGCTACCACTGTGATGCAGGCACTTAATGCCCCTGTTGGGCCAGTGTTTTCAGGTCATTGTTCTGATCTACACGTTTTCCTATGTCTGTGATCTGCTTCTGAAGTTTCTTGACTTATCTTCTTTACATATCTTCAGACTATCTGCAGCCTGCCTGTGATATTTGCTGTAATTTGGGATTCTGATAATCTGTCTGCCGCTGCTGAAATCAACTCAGCATATATACAATCTGTGTCTGTTGTCCAGGGACTCTGATCATCTGAATGTAGTATACACTTATCTGGGACTTTAATCATCTGCCTGTCTACTGCTGAATTGTGTCTGTCTTTATATTCTGTATTATTTTGCCTGCATAACTTTAAACTGTATCCTGAGTTCTGGTTTTGTACTTCAGCACCCAAGGCTCTGCATAACCTTGCAATCACATGTGCCATGGATAATAACCCTTTTAGGTACCTGCATTTGGTTCTTACTCTGTATTTGGGTTTATGCACATAGTGAAACCATAACAGTCTGGATAGCAGCGGAGGGTCTGTAGAGGCATCTGGAGTTTAATGAGAGCAGTGAAGGGACCGACTGGAGGCAAGAAAGTGGAGAGTAGAGCCATGGTCTCAGTAACAGCGGAGGGCCGGGTTTATTGGAGCAGTGGCAGTGAGTGCAGATACTAATGAGTTCCAGTGGAGATCAGTGTTTGTCAGAGGTGTGGAGGAGCAATGCAGAGGAATCGGTGCAGGGGACTCTCCGGGTAATAAATACGGAGTGCAGGTGAAGGTGTGCTGGACCACAGGTAGAGTTCCCCAGACACATGCTTGTAGATTGTGAAGAAACTTCAAGGACAGTGCAAATTTAGAAGTACCAGTATGCCATACCATCTCCTACCAGCATACTTACAGCACTGGCTAGACGTTAGTGAACAGCAGCCTAGAAATCACACAAGTCCAAGGTTTCGGGTACAGCATAATAAATACCTTGCTTGTCTGGCACTAATTAAATATAAATCTTCCATGAATTTCAACTAAAAAACATTGGAGGTTCATCAAGTATAACTCACATGTACCAAGTGCCAGGCTTTCTCTCACAGAGAGTGTGCCGCCCCTTTTTCCTGGCAGTGAGAGAAGGATGTCCAGCCTGACATTTGTTTCACATACTTACATAGGTACAGTACAATAACCAATAAGCCTACTCGTAGGCTAGAGGTCCTAAAGACATCAAATGGGCCAAATGGATGGAGCCTGCCCTCACTCTCCATCCATAACCCCAGAAACCCTTAACCAGCTATTACCAAAGCCCAAAAGCTCACATCAAGTCATCTAAACAACAAACATTTTCCTGGGGTTTTTTAAAATGCATAGGTCAGAAACCTGCCCTCAAGCACTATTCCAGTGTTTTTGTCATTTGTGGGCCTGATGTGCAATTTATATCAGAGGACCCTTTGGATAAGTATGGCTAAATTCAGAACCACTGTCACTTAAAGAGTATGACCCCCATAGTTCTGATAATTAAATCTGTGGATTCATCATTGGGCACACGCAGTAGTACTGGAAAGCATATCGGGATGAAACCAGAAGTGATTAAATGACGACATCCGGTACACGCGGAAGCTATGGAACGCACACAGCAACTCATCTGGTATTATCCCCTGGTCATCTTACAGCAGCACTCCAGAACTTGTATTTGAGAACTTCCTGACTTGTTCATTTCACTGGAACGCAAGCCAGGATAGATGGACTTAGTGGACAATGACGGACCGGAACAAGCAGATGATTTTAATAAAGATTTTGTTAATTGATTTATTACAATAGCAGCTGAGGATGATGTATTGTATTAGTAATGGTATATAAGGAAGAGCTATTTCACTTTCCAAACACATGCTTCTGAAGAAGGACACGTATGTGTCTGAAACGTGTCAAGCTTTGTTTGTGTGGACTCTGACCAGTACTGTTTGATGGGATTTGTGGATAATCTCCTGGTGATGGACGCATGATTCCCGGGAACTGTGTCATCTTGGTCCAAATTCCAATTGCATCCTGGGTAGGTGGACCCACAACCCATATCAGGAATACTGGATAATGAGTATTATATGCCTGTTTTTATTTGTTACATTGTGAGTGCATTCGTTACATTAAATAAATCCTTATAAAAAGGTCTCTGCACTTGCACTTTGTTTTTTGTATCTACCAATTGCTTCACCTATGGTGTGGAAAGCTATGGTGTGATTGAAATATAGCACCTCAGCACTCCTTGTGGAATACTATCGTCTGGGCCAGTGGTTCCCAAACTGTGTGCCTAGGCACCCTGGGGTGTCTGGGGACACTTGCAGGGGCGCCTCAGGTTGTTGATCCAGCACCAAGTCACATTATTTATGGTCAATGTAATGTAAATATGTGGACAAGCAGAAGCGCAAACCTGTCCACAACCACATAACTGAGCCCAAGAATAACAGGTAGCACAATTTACTTAACTGTACTACGTCACTAAAAAAATTTCTGAATTTCTCAATAACTAACTTTTGGCTTAGGGGTGCCATGAAAACAACGCCAATACTCTAGGGTGCCGTGATTTATAAAAGTTTGGGAACCACTGCTCTGGACGATTATTTTCTGAAATAACTTGGACAGATTATCTACCTTAATTGGGTGATTACTATTTATTATATAAATACTGTGATATATTTGTACATGTGTATGGCAAAAGCACCTTTGATGAAATTTTTTAATATTATGAACATTCTGCCTTGTCAGATCCTTTGCCACTCTGGAAGCGTCTGGTGTTTGCGCTGTGACACAGCAGGGCAGGTCCCCGTACAGGCCTCCAAATGTAACACGAGGTGAGGACTCAAGACAGAACTCAATGAGGACTCAAGACAGGCAGGTACTTGGTAAAGCAGTGTCTTTATTAGCAGAAGCCACTGCATTTTAGCGTGCATAGGCTTAGGCCTGGACACACAGGCATATAACACAAGTAAACACACAAAAGTAAATGTCCCAGCACTTCCAGTGCTTAGTAGTCAGTTTGCTGCAATGGCCTGCAGCCACAATCTGCCATGCTTCTGCAGCATAGCCAAATATCAGTCCCTGGCACTATAGAACTTTGGCCTACTAAACTCGCCACTTGCCGGCGTCAGTGCACAGAGCATCAGGCGGATGAGTTTTAGGGGTCTATTTACTAAGCTTTGGATAGAAATAAAGTGAACAGAGATAAGATACCAGCCATCCAGCTCCTATTTGTCATTTTTCAAACACAGTCTGTGACATGGCAGTTAGGAGCTGATTGGCTGGTACCTTATCTCCATTCACTTTATCTCCATTTAAGGCTTAGTAAATAGACCCCTTAAATGCTTTCTGTTCTCCAGTGATGATTCCAGCTGGGTTGTGCAACTGTGAAAACCTGGAATTCCAAATCTCCCTTGCTGCAGAAAACTGGACAGGCTTCACTCTAGACTCCCTTGGAGGGAGCTGATCACACAGAAATGTGAGCAATTCAGCTGCGAGACAACCCCTCTTACCACAATATACAGTATATATATATATTATATTATATTATATAATAAAGTTTTCCAACAGTTCAATTTTTTTGTCAAAATTATGTTTTATTCACAAACAATTTACACTGAATTATTAATATTTCTCACAACTTTAAATAAATGTTTCCTGCAAAAGTAAAGTTGAACTTGGGGTAATATGTGTAAATGTATTCCTGCAGCTCTTGAAAACGAGATTTTATGAGAAATTCCGAACATTCCAGTCAGCCCAGAAGTGATTACAATTCCATATTGTAGAATTACATTCTATGGGATGTTACTTTATACTGCCAAGTACTCTCAATAAGGGTCATTTACGAACAATAAAAAATATGGTTGTGCACTAAATTTTTATCTGCCCTAGTGTTTCAATCTCCACACTTTAATTAATAAGTTACAATATGAAGATTTAATTAAACATGTGGAGATGATCGCAGACAATTTTGATTTATGTTTGCATCAAGCAATATAACTGCTTACAACGGATTATAGACACAGATAAAGCAATTGTCCTAGGATGTGGGGATTGTGTTAAATTGTTTGTCACAATTAAATAAACTATATCATTCGTGGCTATAGGTGCATGGAATAGTGTAGATTATAGGCGGTTCCAGCATTTGGACCTCTATTGTGCATGTTTGTTTATTCACTTACTATTTAACCTAAGATGCAAAAGATGTAGCTACTGAGGTAAATCCAATTTATGTACACATTTAACTGTGACTACATTGTATGCAATCATTTTTATTTCTAATAAATGTATCTTTGCAATCTAGTTCAAGGAGGATCCTAGAGATGTGACCAGCTACATCTTTGCCGAACGCACGAAAAGCGTGCGCACACATCGCGGAATGCAATTACCCGCATTAGCATACGCTACGCAGGCCCGCCAAGAGCCGTGGGGGGCCCCGGTAATAGGGGGCGTAGCCTAATCGCGGGATGCGTGGCCGCGCCCCCATGACGATAAAAAAAAAAGATTTGCAGCGCCATGATGCGGCGCTGTGCGCTGGGGAGGGGGGGCGCTCTGAGCCCCCTCAGCCCGGCGCAAAGCCAAGGGGGGCGCGATCAGTGTGATCGCTCCCCCGTACAGGAATAGGAGACTGCTGTGGCTGCTGCTCAGCAGCCATGAGCAGTCTCCAACTGCAGCTCAGCACACGCTGTGTGCTGGGCTGCTGTGAGGGGGGGGAGCGGCGCAGGACCCGGGTCCCCACCGGGCTCCTTAGGAAGCCTGGGCCCAGGTAATCTGTACCCGCCCCCCCCCCTCTCGGCGCCCCTGACGCTACGGTACACTATGGCGCGCACTGCAATCGCACCATGCAATCCTATGGAGACGCGGGTACGAAAGCAGTGCGCATATCTGCTCGTGGGCACATGCCTCACGCCATTTGCTGCGTACGTAGCAACGATGTGGCAGGACACATCTGTATTTGCAATATTATATGACGATCCTGCCAGTAAAAGTCAATTATTGAGGTGTATGTTGCAATAATATTATCACCACAGATGAATTTAAGTTTAAAAGATTAACACTTTGTATGCCTTTATGATTAACACTTTGTATGCCTTTATGATTAACACTTTGTATGCCTTTATGATTAACACTTTGTATGCCTTTATGATTTTGTTTTATAAGGATTGACTTATTCATATTTAATTAATAGAGTCTTTTTTTTCCATTTATTTTAAGGAAAACTTAATAAAATCTCTGTTTTAAAATTAATCAATTATACATAAAGAAGAGTGCACCACGTAGGAATCACTCTCTGTAAATTTGCCTAGCTTGGTCATTAGGATACATTTTGAATTATAAGGAATAAAGCTGTCCCTACCATTATTATTGTCCTTGAACTTTTATATGGTAACATAGCTCCTTAGTGACTTGTAATATCCATATAGTTTATTGTAGGGTGTGCAATATACATATACAGTATAATGTGGTGAGTGGTTCCATTTCCTGGGAATGGACTGGTCGGGGACACGTGGTTCAGCAGACTGTCCTAAACTTTTCCCCTCTGTGTGTGCCGATTAACTTATTAGTGTTGTGATGATGAGGGGTACTTATTCAATGTTGGGGGCCATTTCATGAAATAATGGGCTCATCATGGTGCCTTTTAATTTAAGATGATAGGAGGGGAATTTATTAAATGTGAGTACTAAAAATGTAATAACAAGGCTGGTTGGGGTAAAAAAGGTCTGTTTATTAAATGTGAATGCCATTCATTTATAGTTGTTAATTATTTTTGGAACGTTATGTGTCATAATAAATGTATCTTGCAATTAGGCTTTTGCTCATTAGTCTGTGCTAATTATGTTACATTGTTCAAAACTACATCGCAAGGACTTTTATCTTGTGTTTTTTTCATGCTACACAGTACTGGAACCTTTTTTTTTTTGGAAAGCTCTGGTATAAGCTTGTAACTCTAAGTGATGCTATGCAGTGATGTGCAGTCAGGTGAGGCAGAGCCTTTCCTGTCATACTTAGGTATACTCCACAGTTTTCACTATGAAAAATTGAAAGAAAACGTTATAAATATCTTCTTAGTATTATTCTAATAATTTTTTAGTCAAAACTCTGGAGTAAAACGTGTATGGCAGGTGAGGCACTGCCTCCCCTGTCTACCTTTTCAGCACATCCCTGATCAAAATACATCAAATTTCCAGCACTATTTACTGCTGCACCTTTGTATAATGCCCACATGAACGCTAGGGTTCATGATGTATCTGTAAATCCGGCTCTGATACTAGCCAGTGCCTCCCAGCCATTCACCTCATCGAACATCACTGATGCTATGGTATATCTATAATGGGTGCAGGGTGTGCTGTGCACAAGGGCCCCATGGTCTACGGGGGCCCACACTGGACACCCTGCACACATATATGAGTATAGTTACAGTTACCTCTCCACAGTCTCCAGAGTCCTGCGTCTACCTGCGGCCTGTCGCTGCAGAGCAGCTAAAATCACAGAGAAAACGGCGCTGCGGCTATTTTCCCTGTGATTTTCGCATGCACAGTAGAGATGTCCCCAGGAATAAGGCGTAGGTGCCATTTTCCCGGATACCTGTGCATGCCAGAGTCTACTGCGCTGCTAGAAAGGAGGGGGCCCACAAGAAGTCTGCCCACGGGCCCTCTCCTCTCTAAAACCGGCCCTGAAGTGAGGACCAATACTTTTTATTCACAGAATAAAATCACTGCTTCTATCTTACTAAATGAATGACCTGGACCACTGCTGATACCTTAGTTCTGATTCAGAGTATTACTTTTAAACTAAACAATAAGGAAAAAATCTAAATAATCCAGGCTTGATTCTGGTTTGATTTAACAACATCTGTTTTGTAATACAATGCAGCGAACATATTGCGGTTTATCCAGCAATTTTACAGATCTTAAAACCTATGGAACTTTTCAGCATAAAGCATTGCCACACATGCTGGAGAGTGAGTGTGGATTCCACACGTTATTTGTAATGCAATCAGGTATATTTCATGTAAGCACTGCCAAACGCTCCACGATGCACGCAATCATTTGTACGCTTTTCTGTTTGTTTAAGCTTTCTATGACAGTTTGATTTTTTTTATAATAAAAGTAAAAGCAGTTCAAGTAGAATCATATGTACTATATATACTGTATACTGTATGTATACCCACACATATGTATAGTGTCCTAGTTATTAAATCTATCACCACCAACAGTCATTAAGAATCCAATAAGAGCACCTTCCATATGATTTATGTACTGCTGTGATCTACTAAAGGCTAAAGGCAATACAAGAGATATTATATACAGTATATCTCCTGTGTTCAGCTAATAACGCAGGATACTGCGATCACCAATTTTTGAATGGGGCTGCAGTCCTCTCCAATTTACCAAGCTTGATCACCTAATAACTAAGGCCCGTTTTGAGATGACTATAGCCATTATAGCCTATGGGCTACATTTTTGCATTTTGTCTTTTTAACCTAAGCTTCCCCAATGGCCACAAATGTCCATTTTGCTCGAACTCCTCTCTAGTAACTTTATGCTGCCAAACAGGGCTGGATCTAAGGGTAGGCTGCGTAGCAGGGGTTTATTTATAATGGTTGCAGGGTGTGAGGTGCACACAGGCCCCTGGGTCCAGGGGGTCCCACACCACACACCCATATTCTCTAATACTAACCTCTCTGAGGTCCCACGTTGGGTGTCTCAGCCTTGCATCAAACTCCAGAAAATGGGCACCGCGGCCATTTTCCCTGCAATTTGCGCATGCCCAGTGAGGATATCACCAGGAAAATGGTGGCCACGCCATTTACCCGGCGACCTGCACATGCACAGTAGACTCTGGGCACAGACTAGTATCCAGAGTCTACTGCTGCTGCGGTCAGCCATCAATCTGCTGTCGGGGAGAGAGGATGGGGCCCCAGATGGGGAATGCACATGGGCCACCTCCTCTCTTATTACGTCCATGCTGAGTAGACTGCAGCCTAGGGGCCCTCACCAGCAGGAGCCCCCACCATTAGGATGCCTTGGGGCAGTTAAAGAGATGGGCACATGTAACACATATATATAGTGTCACACTTGTGTGATTTGTTTTTTGGACCCGAGTTGTAGTCACTAGGCGAGGGATCAAGGGTGCGGACAGTGAAACTGGGAGGCTTGATGTAGTTTTGACTTATGGATTGATAACTGATTGGCTGAAAGTAAACCAGTAACTGGGAAGTTGGCTGAGACCCAAGTCAGAGGTGCGGAATCTAACACGCCGGTGGTTTTCACCAGTGACACCCAAGGGGATTTGGGCTTAGCTGCTACCGGCATGCAGGTCATGGTCCCCTGCTTGGGTTTCCCTGTACTGTTGGACCGGAATGGGACCGGACTGGATACACTGGAATGGAACCGGAGTGGATTACCAGGATGGATAACCGGGATGGACTTGCATTAATATAAGATTCTTATCTTGTTTGTTCTTTCTTATGCAATTATTTAATGTCTATTTGGAAATGTTTCCTTTTTCAATGTACTTTCCCAACACTGAATGATTTGCTGTATGTGAATACTTGTATATGGTGAGCATGTTTCCATATTTGTTCATTGTACATTATTGGAAATCCAACAAATATATTTTGAAGAAATATCTGCTAAATAGCTTGCTACAGTGCAAATTATTTGTGCCTACTGAAAAGAGCTGTTTAGCATTTCATTACAGCGCAACTAAGCTGGTGTACGCTGAAGATCTACTCTATAGCTTGCTGCTGTACAAAGTACTTTTGCTGTTCAGGAAATAAATTATTTGTTAGCAATTCACTACTGTGAAATATAATTGTGCGATTTGCCAGAACTGTTCAGTATTTCTCTACAAGGCTATTACCTGTGCATTCAGAAAACCTGTTATTTGCTATCAATTCTCTACTGTGAAAAATACTTGTGTTATTGGAAAGACCTGTTCCATTTATTTTTTACAAAATATTTATATGTGCATTCAGAAAACCTGTTATCTGTCATTATTTCTCTATCGTGAAAAAACGATGCAGTGCCAGAGGAGAAATGTACACTGTCCAAGTTAGGTTTGGGAATGGGGCACGTCTTAGCTCAACTCTAATTCACCGTATAAAAAAAAATAAAGCTTCTCACTTTCACAGGAGTCAAAAATAGATAAAGAAGACTTTAAATCAGGGATTATTAAATGTGTGTCCCTCCAGCTGCTGTGGAACTACACATCCCAGCATACCCTAGAACCAAAACTGCGTCGGGGCATGCTGGTGGGCTGTATGTTGAATACCCCTGGTGTAGTGCGTACCATTAATACACTACAGTAGTGAAACCAATTTGTTGTTAAATTTAATGCATTCGCCAAACGTAGGTGATCTACTCTGTGTAATAAATGGTTCAAGGCACAGTATTCAGTTAATAGGACCAAGGTATCCAAACAAAACCAAAACAGTAGGGCATGCTATGCAAGTGAGATTTCTGTATAACACATATGGTGATAAACTCATCTGTTTAAGATGTAGTTGAGGAACTTCAAAGATCATCTTCTGTCAGAGCCGGATTTAGACTCATGGGGCCCTAGGCAAGATACCAGTTTGGGGCCCTCCCTCAAACAATCCATTCCTGATTCATGCAAACATCCCTACCCTAATCCTGACCCTAACTCAACCCTAAGCTCAAACCTGACCCTAACCATAACCTCTAACCCTAATACCCTAACCGCTAAACCCTACACCATCCCTAATACCCCAACTCAAACACCTAATCTGACCCTAATACCCTAACCCAAACTGATACACCAACCCTAATACCTTATCCCTAATACCATAACCCAAACTAAACCTAATACCCTAAGGTTATACTCCTCATTATGCATTGAATACATCACATAAGCCTGAGGAGTGCTAAGGATTAGAAGGTAGCTGCGAGGTGGCATCTGCAGTGGGGGCTGGCCCAGTATTGTGTGTGTCTGTGCTCAGCTGAGTACAATGATGGAGATGAGTCATCACCATTACACCCCCCCCTTTTTTTTTTAAAGTACACTATAGGATTTATATATGTAATGGTAGGTGGGGAGTGGACAGGACTGCATTATAGTATAGTATATTACAAGTACCTAACATGAAAATAGCATCATCCTGGATAGATTTACTAATAATACTAATAATTTCATGATCATCATAATGTATATTATTATATGCTTGTAATAATGCCTGTCCACTTCACAGACCCCATCTACCATAAACAATAAATCCTACATAAATCAATCTATATTGGAGTAGTTGAGAATAGCACAGTACTTGACCCTACCTGCCTGGCTGCTGTGATTCCCTGAGATCTGGATCCTTGGTCACTGTCTCACTCAGCCAGACTCTGTCTTGGCCTGTCCCTCTGCTCCTTGCTGGGTGCCACCGATGCGTGCTGCTGGTGGTAAGCTGCAAGCCTGGCAGTCAGTGGCAGAGGCTGCTGTGCTGGGGGTGGGCTGGAGCTGGATGGGGCTGGTTTGAGGACCCGGTGACCCTCGTCCTCCCTCTTACGCACAGTCACTCTGTGACAATGCAGACAGTGGTGCTGCAGTGGGACTCTATAAGCGGGTCCTCGTGACATCTTGATATCACGCGGTACTTGTACAGTGCTCCTCCGGGAGCATTTTGACCGGCCAGATTTCTTGGGGAAAAGGGGCCCATCTAGGGCCCCGCGAGTCAAAAGGGGCCCTTCCACGGGGCCCTTGGGACTCGTGGGGCCCTAGGCAAGCGCCTAGGTTGCCTTGTGGGAAATCCGGGCCTGTCTTCTGTCCTGCGTTATAGTGATGGAGATAAGCTCCAAATATCAATATCAGGGATAACAAAATAAAAAACAAATGATAATATATGTATTCCATTCATAGCCACTGGATATATGTGAAACTTATATGGTCCCACTAACCTTGGACAAGGTGAATATCCCATGGAAAGAAACAAAATCCTTTATTAAAAAAAAATAATAATAATAATAACAAATATAAAAATTGTAGTATTTATTTTTTTAATTCATACATGCAGGAAACACTTTAAAAAATGGGATGGACGTACTGTACAGTAACTCAGCATAAACATAAGTCCCAATGTTGGACAATCCTAAGAGATCCTGCTGGTGAGGTTTTGTTAAACAGTCTCTCAGCCACTTCATTTTTATTCCTACCCTGGTCCATATTTTTTTTGTACTTTATCGAACCTTTGATCACACCATTATGGTGTTGGGAAAGTGCACTCATAATCGGATAATGGTCCTCCTTCATCCTTATTATCACCTCCCTTAAAAGAACAGCCTCTGAATACCTACTACACACCGGCATTACATGCTTCCTTTCTTACCCTGTATGCCTAACCCCACATCTGGTCTGATTGGTGCCTGATGGGCTGCCCAGGAGGGATGCGGTCAAAATGCCGACGCCCGGGAAGCTGTCTGACTTAATCCCGGCGTCTAAATCCCGATGCGGGACAAAAGACAGGCGGCGAAATCAGTGGTCGAAGTGGGAATTTTGAAGTGGGGGTATGGAATTTTTAGAAATGTGTTGGCACCGATGCAAGTAGTAAAAACATGAGCGTGCGCCGAAGGCGCGTAGGAAAAATGTGCTTGGTCATGCGTCACAAGGGGAGTGTCTGCATGACACACTGACCGTTTCTTATCACTCTGGGAGCATTTCTGTACATTCCATTACAAATACAGCTTATTAAAGTACAAAGAAAAGGCAGTCAGCGCTCGCAGAAAAAAGATAAATGTTACCACTAGCTGCTCTCTCGGAAAGTGTCCTAAACTCTCCCCATACAAGGAATAAAAAAAGAAGAGAAAAGCGCTCCGTGGTAGATGGGTATATGAAATGTTAAATAATATGTGAGGATTTGTGGTCTAAGTATTCTAATCTTTCTAACTATGATGTTTAGACATAAATATATAAAACGTCAGGTGGGCAATAACTTGAGGCTGGAGGTTGACAAATAATTAATGCGGATTTCGTCCAGTCATATGCGTGAGTGATGACTTTATAGTTGAAATAATTAGTCTCTCTGATTTTGACAGGTGGGCAACAACTGTAGGCTGGGTGTTGTGAATTAAATATGATGTGCTGGGGCTTTATATGGTGCCGGAAAACGGGACCATCTGTCCTAATACCATTGATGTATAATATTGTCAGTCTATCTGGCTGAACTGGTAGGCAAAAACTGTAGGCTGGATATTGGGGCTTTATATGGTGCCGGAAATCGGGACCATCTGTCCCAATACCATTAATGTATAATATTGGCAGTCTATCTGGTTAAACTGGTAGGCAAAAACTGTAGGCTGGATATTGTAGTGAAACCTTTTGTTATGACGAAAGCTGTATGCTGTGGGTGCCACCTCCTCTGTAATCAACGCCACCACTGTCACTGCGAAGTCTGTTTATATCCAATAAATATGAAGCATCACCTTCTTCAGGTACTTCTGCCAAATCTGTTGTCATATGAGGAATTTTCTAATTCATAGGTTCCCAAACGCGGTCCTCAAGGCTCCCCAACAGTTCAGGTTTTAAAGCAAACAAATACAGCTTACCTATATGGTGGTTTCTCTGCAACGGGGAACCTCTGAAGAAACTGATCCACCCTGGGTAGAAGGTGTCTTCTGTCAGTAGGAGATCACATGGTCCGGAAGATGCCTGTTTGTGTAGGAATATAAGTTATAACCAATGTCATCATCATACAACAGAGGTTCAACCAAACTCGTGCCCCGTGTAACCTACTGCCCCCTGTATCCCCACCAGCTTCCTGCCCTGTCACTTTAGCCACACACATTGTCCCCACAGAAATGTAAAAAAAACCAAACATATGCTTTGTATAAAAAAAAAAAAACATACCTATTGGCAAGAATAGGAAAAAAGAAAACATACAGTAGGCAAATAAATAAAACACATAGGGGGAATTCAATTGCTGCTCCATCAAGCGCCCATTAGCTGTCGGCAAGGCCGGCTCTAGGGGTGTTCGACCTGAGTGGTCGAACAGGGGCACCACCCATAGAGGGCACACCCTTCCCCAGCATCCCGATCCATCCATTCGGTGCCGTGAGAGGGCTGGGGGAAGCCCAGCGAGTGAGTGAGGCTCCCCCCAGCCTGACGTTATTTGGAGACGTGACATGCGGGAACGCCCCTCAGATAACGTCACGTAAGGAGGCGTGGCCTATGGTAAGTAGGCCACACACCCCATTTCAGACAAGTGCTATTGGCCCTGGAGCCGGCCCTGGCTGTGGGAGATACAAGTCTTTATGGTTTGGGTACCCATAACGGCATGGGTGGAGGGGTTCACAGGAGTGGTCGAGTACACAGGGGTGGTGGGGCATGCAGGGGTGGTAGGGTGTACCAGGGCCAGCAATAGAAATCTTGGGGCCCGGTACATGAAGTCTCTGGGGGGCCCCCTACCCACAGCACCATCCACCTGGGCCTAAAAACCCTGAACCACCACCCCGCAAGGTGTATGTATTAGAAAGACACATACATTTCAGGACAGAGCTGACAGGGAAAGTATAGAAGGGACAGGGCCAGGACAGAGGTGACAGGGAAAGGATAGAAGGGACAGGGAAAGGATAGAAGTGACATGGCCAGGGCCAGGACAGAGGTGACAGGGAAAGGATAGAAGTGACAGGGCCAGGACAGAGGTGACAGGGAAAGGATAGAAGGGACAGGGAAAGGATAGAAGTGACAGGGCCAGGACAGAGGTGACAGGGAAAGGATAGAAGTGACAGGGCCAGGACAGAGGTGACAGGGAAAGGATAGAAGTGACAGGGACAGGGCCAGGACAGAGGTGAGAGGGAAAGGATAGAAGGGACAGGGCCAGGACAGAGGTGACAGGGAAAGGATAGAAGTGACAGGGCCAGGGCCAAGACAGAGGTGACAGGGAAAGGATAGAAGGGACAGGGCCAAGACAGAGGTGACAGGGAAAGGATAGAAGGACCAGGGCCAGGACAGAGGTGACAGGGAAAGGATAGAAGGGACAGGACCAGGACAGAGGTGACAGGGAAAGGATAGAAGGGACAGGGCCAGGACAGAGGTGACAGGGAAAGGATAGAAGGACCAGGGCCAGGACAGAGGTGACAGGGAAAGGATAGAAGGGACAGGGCCAGGACAGAGGTGACAGGGAAAGGATAGAAGGGACAGGACCAGGACAGAGGTGACAGGGAAAGGATAGAAGGGACAGGGCCAGGACAGAGGTGACAGGGAAAAGATAGAAGGACCAATGCCAGGACAGAGGTGGCAGGGAAAGGATAGAAGGGACAGGGCCAGGACAGAGGTGACAGGGAAAGGATAGAAGGGACAGGACCAGGACAGAGGTGACAGGGAAAGGATAGAAGGGACAGGGCCAGGACAGAGGTGACAGGGAAAGGATAGAAGGGACAGGGCCAGGACAGAGGTGACAGGGAAAGGACAGAAATGACAGGCCAGGGCCAGGACAGAGGTGACAGGGAAAGGATAGAAGGGACAGGGCCAAGACAGAGGTGACAGGGAAAGGATAGAAGGGACAGGGCCATGACAGAGGTGACAGGGAAAGGATAGAAGGGACAGGGCCAAGACAGAGGTGACAGGGAAAGGATAGAAGGGACAGGGAAAGGATAGAAGGAACAGGGCCATGACAGAGGTGACAGGGAAAGGATAGAAGTGACAGGGCCAGGACAGAGGTGACAGGGAAAGGAGAGAAGGGACAGGGCCAGGACAGAGGTGACAGGGACAGGATAGAAGTGACAGGGCCAGGGCTAGGACAGAGGTGACAGGGAAAGGATAGAAATGACAGGCTAGGGCCAGGACAGAGGTGACAGGGAAAGGATAGAAGGGACAGGGCCAAGACAGAGGTGACAGGGAAAGGATAGAAGGAACAGGGCCACGAAAGAGGTGACAGGGAAAGGATAGAAGGGACAGGGCCAAGACAGAGGTGACAGGGAAAGGATAGAAGGGACAGGGCCAGGACAGAGGTGACAGGGACAGGATAGAAGTGATAGGGCCAGGACAGAGGTTACAGGGAAAGGACAGAAGCGACAGGGCCAGGACAGAGGTGACAGAGAAAGGATAGAAGGGACAGGGCCAGGACAGAGGTGACAGGGAAAGGATAGAAGGGACAGGGCCAGGACAGAGGCGACAGGGAGAGGATAGAAGGGCCAGGACAGAGGTTACAGGGAAAGGACAGAAGCGACAGGGCCAGGACAGAGGTGACAGAGAAAGGATAGAAGGGACAGGGCCAGGACAGAGGTGACAGTGAAAGGATAGAAGGGACAGGGCCAGGACAGAGGTGACAGGGAAAGGATAGAAGGGACAGGGCCAGGACAGAGGTGACAGGGAAAGGATAGAAGTGACAGGGCCAGGACAGAGGTGACAGGGAAAGGAAGAAAGTCACAGGGACAGGGCCAGGACAGAGGTGACAGGGAATGGATAGAAGTGACAGGGACAGGGCCAGGACAGAGGTGACAGGGAAAGGATAGGTGACAGGGACAGGGCCAGGACAGAGGTGACAGGGAAAGGATAGAAGGGACAGGGCCAGGGCCAGGACAGAGGTGACAGGGAAAGGATAGAAGTGACAGGGACAGGGCCAGGACAGAGGTGACAGGGAAAGGATAGAAGGGCCAGGACATAGGTGACAGGGAAAGGGTAGAAGGGACAGGGCCAGGACAGAGGTGACAGGGAAAGGATAAAAGGGACAGGGCCAGGACAGAGGTGACAGGGAGAGGGGCAAGGATAGAGGTGAGGGCCAAGACAGAACAGTGGGAAGAGAGCAGTGACAGGGCCAGGTTAGTGGTGACAGGATAGGACAATGAAAGAGGGGGCAGGGGTGACAGGGCCCCTGGGTATACTTAACCCCTCCCCCAATCTGAGCACACATAGCACCCCCATCTTTTCATTGCCGGGTACACTTAGAACCCACCGCTCTCCCCCCTTACAAGACATACTTACCCCCTTACTGGGCGCACTCACTACAGCCACCATGTGCTGGCCGCATCTTGGAGTACCGCTGTTTGGCTGCCCCCTAGCATGAAGCACGGTAACTCTGCAGTGCGAGTTCCGCCGATGTACGGAGTCCCGCCAATATGTTCCTGACCAGTGTCTGACGTCAAGGGCTAGGCCCTTCCAGGCACTGGTACAGCACAGCGGAGGAGCAGTGAGGGGAGGAAGGAGGGGGAACAGCAGGGGGTGGGCCTTTAAAGAGCCTCTCCTAGGTTCAGCTGCATTTCTCTCTGTAGCAGGCTGCCGCTGCCTGTCATAGTGTGACAGGCGCAGCGGCAGCCGGCACCAGCATCAATGGACCCAGCAGGGGGCAGGGGTCACAGCGGGTCTCCACAAGTCAGCTTTGCCGGGGCGGGCAGATGCTGGATGGCACAACAGGGCTCCGAAGCATCAGGATCATATTTACAGGGCATAGGAAGGTATTCCAGCGGGGCTCCGGAGCGTAAGCATTGCCTGGGGCAGGTGGCACAGTAGGGTTCCACATTTCAACATTACTGGGGGTGGGCGGGTGGCACAGCAGGGCTCCGGAGCAGGCAACAGCTCTCCCTGCGTAACGCTCAAGCCACACCTCCGCCCTCAGCCTCAGCTCTGCAGTCTGTGAGGAAGCTGATACTCTTAAAAAAAATGTTTTAGTGCTTGAACAAAGTGCCGGTATGTCATACCGTTGCATACCGGCACACTTCGAGCACTGGTCGAAATCCAAACGCCTGTCTAGATCCCGACGCCGTAATCTAGACAGACGGCTTCCCGAACGAAGGTAAGCCAGGCACTGTCAGCGATTAGCTGTGAGGGGGAAGTGGGTTTAGGCACCCCTGGCAGACTTAGGGCTAGGCACCACCCCGGAGGGTTAGGTTTAGGGTGAGGTTTAGGCATCACAGGGGGGAGGTTAGGGTTAGGCACCCCCTGGGAGGGTTAGGTCTACGGAGTGGGGGTTCGGTTTAGGAACCCCTGGGAGGAGGTTAGGGTTAGGCACCACTGGGGGAAGGTTAGGGTTAGGCACTACTAAGGGAGGGTTAGGGGGGGAGATGGGAGGGTTGGGGTACTTACCAGCCCCAGTCGGGATCTTTAGCTTTCAGGCTTGTGGCATTATTTAGTCAGACGGCTTCCCGGCCATCGGCATTTCATACCCAACCCGCCGAGGATATGTAGGAGAATGCTACATAAGCCACTGAAACAAAATATAGAAACATATATAGTATAGCAGCATATCACCACATGTATTAAAAACCGACACGATATGATGCCTTAACCCCAAAGACCCTATATGCCTCCACAGTGGTCTAAATATACATATACAGAGCCAATTCGTGTTACTGTCTCTCCTCCCAAATGGCACTAGCACGCTCATAATCACCTGGGAACGATTCCAAATTTGCCAACGTCTTGAGAATCATTTTGTTTCCTATAATATTCTCCTACTAGCATGTGACACATGCTAACCTGGAACTGACATGCAGGATAAAGAAAAAGGCATTTAATCAGGGTGTCAGTTATCAGCTAATTGTTATGTTATTGGTATTGTGATAGGATCACTGGTAAAGTGGTCTGTGACAGGGACATTTATCCCAGATTCCTGTCTTATGTGTTTTAAAATCTCCAGGAGAAAGTCTGCAGTGTAGCAGACTTGAGTTTCGGCTTTTTTGAAAAGCCGGTTTGGGACCTGGGGGTTGTGGGTGAGAGGAGAGGGAGGGCTCCACCCACGGCCACTCCAGGTTTTGGTTCTCGCAGCCTGGTATCAGGCTTGTTAGTTTTCCACCTAACTGTAAGTGTTGTGCTGTGCTTTTGTTGCTGGTGAGGGCATTAGGCCTTGCCAGGTTCTGGTAGTGAGGGAACTACCTGTGAAGTTAGTGCCCCGACAGGGCTAGAATTTATGTTTATGTTTTCTTTATGTTATTTCTGACATTGTACAATAAAGACTGGCGCCGACCAGCTTGTACTTGCATCCAGACTGGTGTGCTGCTTCCCTGCTGCTGTGTGTGTGTGTGTAAGGAAGGAGTCCTCTACCCAGGAGAGGGATCCCCTAACCTAACTGTGTCACAATATGGTGGAGAATGCGGGGAACCACACACACTGAAGTTGCAGCGAGAGGAAAACTTTCCGTTTCAAAATTAAATTGACAGACACCCCAATTTGTGAGTGAGGAAATAACGCTGTGTCCTTGGAGTCCCATAGAGGAGGCGTCAGCCAATGCTCAGAGAGGCAAGGTTCAGCTTCCAACCTACACCCCAGGACAAAATGGAGGACATTATTAAGGCCTTGCTCCAAGCTACAGCAGCTCAGCAGGAATCTACCAGGGCTCAGCAGGAAGCTACAGGAGCTCAGCAGGAGACGAACAAACTTCAGCAGGAATCTACCAGGGCTCAGCAGGAAGCCACCAGGGTGCAACTGTTGCCTTGGAGACAGCCCAGAGGCAACAACAGGTCACCATTGAGGAAACCCGCCAGGCCTTAGTGGAAAACAGCCAGGCCATAAGAGAGGTGGTACAGCACCTGGTCGCCCGGCCCAGAGATGTTAATACTGGTCCTCCCACCACCACTCACTCCATACGAGCCAGTCACTTCCTCCAAAAGATGACTTCGGGCGATGATGTGGAGGCCTATCTCGCCACATTTGAAAGAACGGCCGAAAGGGAGAGTTGGCCCAAGGAGCAGTGGGCAAGTCTGGTGGCACCTTTTTTGTCTGGGGAGCCACAAAAAGCATATTTCGACTTATGCCTGGCTGATGCCAAGGACTATAAAAAACTAAAACAGGAGATCCTAACTCGCTTGGGAGTCACCACCTTTGTTCATGCCCAACGGGTCCACCGCTGGGAGTTCCATATGGACAAGCCTCCACGTTCACAGATGCATGACCTCGTCCATCTGTCCTCAAAATGGCTACAGCCCGAGACGCTGACGGGACCACAGATCGTGGAAAGGGTCGTGATGGACTGGTACCTGCGATCATTACCCGCGACTCTGCGCAAGTGGGTGAGCCATGCAGACCCTAAGACCGCGGACCAGTTGGTCAAGCTAGTGGAGAGGTACGTGGCGGCTGAGGAGCTGAGGAGTATGCCCCACCAAGCCCCGATGGCGCACCGGCGAACTCCCACAGACACTGGTAAGACTGTTCCAGGGGAGAAGGGTGCTGGGCGGTGGGATGTACCTAAGACTGAGGGTGTAGAACCTGGAGACAGGCCTGCCAGGCCAGGAAGGTTCTTGCCCCGTAAATGACTAGACATTAATATGATTCAGTGTTTCCGGTGTGGTGACTTCGGCCATATTTCCGCTAATTGTTCACTTACAACTGAACCTATGCAATGTGATACTGCTCATGTCTACCGCAGGGGGTCTTTCTTTGCACAGACAGCCTGTACGGCTGACCGGCAGGCTGAGACTGATAAGCACATGTGTGTACTCACTGTAGATGGCATCCGAGTAGAGGCATTGTTAGACTCTGGTAGCTTGGTGACACTTATAAAAGCTGAGCTGGTGAACCCCTTGAGGCATACAGGGAAAACTGTTGGTGTGACCTGCATACATGGGGATACTCGATATTATGTTACGGCCGAGGTGAACATCGAGACACCATGTGGCTCTGCTATAGTTTCTGTGGGTTTGGTGCATGGACTGATGTGCGATGCAATATTGGGGAGAGACTTTGCTCACTTCTGGAAGTTGTGGGAAAGCCGTTTTATTCCAGAGGTGAACAACCCCAATCCATTTGAGAAGGTTGTCGATGTAGTGGAGGAGGGAGTTTCTTCTGAGTCAGAGTTATTCCCTTTTTCTACTATGATTGGTGAACTAGAGAATGCGGAGCGTGACGGTGGCCGCCAACTTATGTGCCTCCCATTGAGGTGGGAAGTGTTGTTGGGCCAGGTGATCGTCTGCCTGATTTAGAGGTCAGAAGAGAGGTCTTTGCCGTGGAGCAGTTGAATGAGCCTACTTTGGTAAAAGCCAGGGAGAATGTAAAAGTAGTTGATGGTAAACCCGTAGACCCTGATAGTCCTTTGTCCTATCCCCACATGGTAATGTGTCAGGAATTGTTATATCAGGTGACTAAGAAGGGGGAAGATATTGTGGAACAACTAATAGTTCCCAAAGCCTACAGAAGAACAGTTTTGGATCTGGCCCATGGTCATATAACGGCAGGCCATCTAGGGGTAGAGAAAGCCACTGAGCGAATAATGCAGAGGTTTTTCTGGCCCGGGCTTCATAAAGAGGTATCTGACTTTTGCGCATCCTGCCCTGAGTGTCAGTATCATGCTCCCAGGCCACGTTCTAAGGGACCACTAGTTCCATTACCTATTATAGAGGTGCCGATAGTGAGAGAGCACCTGGAACAGGCTCAACAGGCACAGCAGAGGGTATACAACCGCAAGGCTCGGTTACGCAGCTTTGCTCCTGGGGACAGAGTGTTAGTGTTGGTTCCCACGGTGGAAAATAAACTTTTGGCTAAATGGCAAGGCCCCTTTGAAATCTTAGAAAGAGTGGGACAGGTCAATTACAAAGTTTACCAGCCGGGGAAAAGAAAGCCGGAACAGATATACCATAAAAATCTGTTAAAGCCCTGGAAAGATAGAACGGTACTGTCGGCCGACCGAGCCCCTCCAGTAAATCTAAAGCCCTATAGGTTACCAGTAGCACAAAGAGAATCGGTGTCGAAAGAAATTAAAAATATACTAGAGTTAGGGGTTATTGAAGAATCACATAGTGAATGGTCAATTCCCATGGGGTTGATTCCAAAGCCCGACAGGAGTGTGCGTTTCTGCAATGACTTCCGAAAGTTGAACAGTGTTTCAAAATTCGATGCCTACCCGATGCCACAGTGGAGAAGGAGGCGTTGGCCATAAAGTGGGCATTAGGGGCTCTCAGGTACTACTTGGTTGGTAGAAAGTTCAAATTGATCACTGACCATGCCCCTTTGAAGTGGATGTCCGAAAATAAGGACAGTAATGCGAGAATTACGAGATGGTTCTTGGCGTTACAAACTTTTACATTTTCAGTGGAACACAGGCCAGGGGGCCTGTTGTCTAAAGCAGACGCGTTGTCACGTGTTCATTGTTTGGGGGCTTCAGTTGTTCCACCCCATAGGTCGAAACAAAGGGGGGGATATGTGATAGGATCACTGGTAAAGTGGTCTGTGAGGGACATTTATCCCAGATTCCTGTATTATGTGTTTTAAAATCCCCAGGAGAAAGTCTGCAGTGTAGCAGGCTTGAGTTTCGGCTTTTTTGAAAAGCCGGTTTGGGACCTGGGGGTTGTGGGTGAGAGGAGAGGGAGGGCTCCACCCACGGCCACTCCAGGTTTTGGTTCTCGCAGCCTGGTATCAGGCTTGTTAGTTTTCCACCTGAGAGTGGCCAATATAAGCCTAGTGTGTTGAGGGCTGATTGTCTCACCTGGGAGAGCAGACAGGGAGTTTGCTCAGAGACACTGGAAAAACCTAACTGTAAGTGTTGTGCTGTGCTTTTGTTGCTGGTGAGGGCATTAGGCCTTGCCAGGTTCTGGTAGTGAGGGAACTACCTGTGAAGTTAGTGCCCCGACAGGGCTAGAATTTATGTTTATGTTTTCTTTATGTTATTTCTGACATTGTACAATAAAGACTGGCGCCGACCAGCTTGTACTTGCATCCAGACTGGTGTGCTGCTTCCCTGCTGCTGTGTGTGTGTGTAAGGAAGGAGCCCTCTACCCAGGAGAGGGACCCCCTAACCTAACTGTGTCACAATATGGTGGAGAATGCGGGGAACTCGTACTAGAGACAGCGGCATGCACTCGTACTAGTGAAATTACCATTGACCATACTACTGATGCTCGCTGATCAGGTAAGTGGCGCATACCCCCTGCACTGCCTGGCGCATCAGGGCAGACGGCCACGAATCCTATCAGCCTATTATCTTGACATCTGACTGCAGTCAATGTAAATATATTAGAGACTATCCAATGTCATACATGTGTTCCTTATGTACAACTCGACATATGTTATATGTTAAGAGCTAATATGTTACCAGGCACTAAGTATGATTTATGTGTTACATGAATCACTCATTGACTTGCTGGCTGATTGCTTATATACTGATGGTTAGATATATGAATAATAATATTGGTATTATCTTATTATCTTTTTGTGGCAAATTATCAGAGTGCATGCAGGCATTGATATTGCGATACAGATGAATTGTATTTATAATTTTTCATGCCTGGTCTGTGTTTAACGGGAGTTACATTATATTGCTGGTCCAGCATATTATTTATTTAATTGACTGACTTTATTATCTCGCCTGGCTTTTTTAACATCCAGAAGGAATGTATCCTTACAGATTTCTTTGTACCGAGAGACAATAGTCTCCAGCATATTATAGAGTTTTCTTGTTGTATGTATATTTGTTTGTCCATACTGAGAGACAACAGTCTCCAGTCAATTATATGTTTCTTGTTGTATGTATATCAGTTTGTCCTAAATTTTGATTATTGCTCTTTTAAATATATTTATTAAAGGTTAATTTTTAACAAGCTATATCAGCCATATCTCGTTACCTATTGTGTGCCCCCATAAAGAGTCCTTTTTTCTTCTTTCTCAAATATATGTTATATATTGACTCTGGGGAGCACCAGGAACTAACCAACATATAGATCTTTTTTGACCGAGGTCTTATGATCATTTGTTGGGAATATTGATATTGATTGTATAATAGGTATATATATGTATATACTGTTCCTAGAATAGGTCATTTTGGAGATATATTATAGTTAATAAAATCATAGCCATTCCTTTCAGTGCGGTTTCCAAATTCTGTGTCAGCTTGTACTTGCATCCAGACTGGTGTGCTGCTTCCCTGCTGCTGTGTGTGTGTGTAAGGAAGGAGTCCTCTACCCAGGAGAGGGACCCCCTAACCTAACTGTGTCACAGTATATTGGGCTTGATTCAGACCCACTCACAAGCACACAGCGCTCGCAAGCGGGTCGATGGTCCCCCACTGAGCATGCACCGCCTCCGGTGTGCACATGTGCGAGACCCGTCCAGCAACGGCTGTTCCGTCGCTACGGGTCTCGCAACAAGACGGGGCGGCTGTCGATGTTGACTAACAGCTCACCCCATTTTGTAGGCAGGGAGGGGGGATGACTGCACAAACGCAGGCGTTCCCTTAGGAACGCCTGGCGTTTGTGGGCGGCCCTACTGACATCACTAGTGATGTCAGTAGTGGACTTCCTGCTCTATTAGAGCAGGGAGTCCACTCGGGCTTGTGAGAGCTTAGACCCTACCACAGGGTCTCCTTGCAAGCCCGATGGTCGCGATAATTGCGACGGGCTCCAGGCCGGTCGCAAAAGCTGTGGGTGGTCACCCACAGCTTAGCGAGCGGCCTGAAGAAAATAAAAAAAAAACACCCATCAGACCTGCGAGCTGCCTCCGGGCCTGAATCGGGCCCATTATGTCATCAGAGGTACAGACTGGATAGTCTGAGGACATGATGTTTATTGTCATATTGACATTGTTAATGTGGTATTGGTATTTAACAAGAATTTTGTTTTGCTTTGATGTTGTAACAGTAAGGAAGGATCAAACACCCTTATATTTACTTTTCAAAATATATTAGATACTTTTGGATTTTTTTTCTTTGCAGTGTTCGAAAGTAGCTTCCAAAAAGTGTCATTATGGAACATCCATGGTAAAATGAGGCAGTAAATCACATGTATACCTAATATCAAGTGTCTGTAATGATTCTCACATTCTAGGGAGATTAGATGGATTAAATTGAAACGTCACCCTGCGGTTCTTGGTGGTCTGTTCTTCCCAGGGGGTGACTCCAATTTGTATGCAGCATGCAAATGAAGGTGATTTTGTATATATTAGCATGTTACCGAGCGCTGATATACATCCATACATAAGAATTCTCGGGGTCACGCTATACAAATGGGTGTATTGCAATCTTTATGCTGCAGAATCTTTTCTGAGGCCAAGCTAAATAAACAGGGTGGACTTTTGTAATTGTTGACTAATCCCTGGATGCTACATTTTTAAATCCTTAGTTTCAAGTATTTTAAACACAAAGCAGATTTTTTTTTACCCATGAAATGCAAATTGCCTATGTACTATATAAATCAACAGGCGTGTATTTTACTAAACATATACACACAAACTCCCTTGTGTCAAATTGGTTGGAAATGTTACAGGCTGTGGTGAAATTCACTTTTCTTTGCTTCATGGAAATAGGAGTCCCAGTCAAAAACAAAGATTTTATAGTGATAATAGCAGGATTAAATTAGCTGAGCCAGCATTTTACTGTGGGAATGTAACTTTATTTATTTTCTAACTTTACTAGACATTTTTCCCCTCAGCTCCTTTTGCTCTATTTCTTCAACCCTTCAATCACTACTAAGCGTGAAATATTAAAAAATTAAATAGATATTTATTTATTTATTTACAGTTTCTTATATAGCGCAGCATATTCCATTGCGCTTTACAATTGGAAACATTTATAGAACAAAACAGGGTAATAACAGACAGACAGAGGTAAGAGGGCCCTGCTTGCAAGCTTACAATCTATAGGGAAATAGGCATTGATACACAAGGATAGGTGCTACATATTGCAATTTGGTCCAGCCATAATGCAGAGTTTCTTGGTGGGCTGCATGATCCAGTCACACAGGAATGTCAGGAGTATGTGAAAGAAAGACAATGTGTGAGGTCATGTGTGGACTGCATAGGCAAACGCAGGGGGGGTTTCAGTCTGCCTGGAAACCCCCCTCTTCAACCCACACCATGACCACAATAGCAATAGTAATGTAAAAGAATTTTATTAGTGCTGCATGTATCACAGTATCTTCACAGTATCACAAATGAAAATAATTAGCACCACCTGTGGATCTTTTAATATGTATCAGTCAGTAATAAATAACCTGTGCACCAACTAGGAGATCTGAAAAACATTCACTGTTAGGGATATGCTGCTATAGAGCCCAATATGTACATATATGTCCATGGCAGTGCTAGGTTATTCTGCTGCTACCCCAGACTCCTGGACTTGCTTTGATACTCTGGAATGGTGCCCACATCTAAAATAAAAACATTCAGCTCAGGCAGGATGGCCCTACTGCAGCATTTAATGGCTTACTGTGATTTCTGGTCCTCTATATGCTGGAATTATGACACACAATATACTTTGTATGATGCATATTATAGCTGGTTAAGTGCTAATTCTACCCTCTTCATGGACTGGCCACACTCACTCTAAAATCAAGCATTTGGAAACCCCCCTGTAGAAATCCTGCGTTTGCCACTGGACTGTGAGAGGGGATGTAATAAGACATGGAAGCTACTGTATGAAGGTTATGTGGGCGGTTCTGGAATCTGATAAGCTTGCCTGAAAAGGTGAGTTTTCAGGGAACGCTTGAAGGATTGGAAACTAGGGGAAAGTCTTATTGTGCATGGTAAGGCATTCCATAGAGTGGGTGCAGCCTGAAGAAAGTCCTGTAACCGTGAATGGGAGCAAGTAATGCGTGGGGATGAGAGACGCAGATCTTGTGCTGAGCGGAGAGGTCGGGTTGGGAGATATTTTGAGATGAGTGAAGAGATGTATGTTGGTGTGGTTTGGTTAATGGCTTTATGTGTAAGTAACAGTATTTTGTATTGAATACAGTAGAAAACCGGCAACCAATGGAGGGACTTACAGAGCGGGGCAGCAGACGATGAACGTTTGGCAAGGAAGATAAGCCTCGAAGCTGCATTCATAATTGATTGTAATGGCGATAGCCTGTTTTTGGGAAGACCAGTAAGGAGACTATTGCAATAGTCAATGTGGGAAATAATGAGTGCATGGATAAGAGTTTTTGCAGTGTCTTGTGTGAGATATGGTCGAATTTTGGATATGTTTTTTAGATGTATGTAAAATGATTTTGAGACAGATTGAATGTGGGGAACAAAGGACAGTTCACAGTCAAAGATGACACCTAGGCAGCGAGCTTGTGGGGCGGGGTGGATGGTCGAGTTATCAACAGCGATAAAGAGATCAGATTGGTAACTGTTATTGGCCGGTAGAAATATAATTAATTCTGTTTTAGAAATATTAAGTTTCAGGTGGCGAGATGATATCTCTGGGACTCCTTGGGACACTATCAGAGCATGATGCCGCTCTAGTACACTGCGGATCCCTATTATCGTGAGTTGGTTAGAGACTTATCCATTTGGAAAATTTAATATCCTATCACTGTCATCCCAAGGAGTCCCAGAGACTATATCCATAATTATTCTTCCATTTGTATACCTTATTTCTACAAGGGTAACATTTACAATTGGCTCATATTTTATGTAAGATATTTTTAACTATTATTAAATAATTAATTTTATTACCTTTTTGATTGCACTTCACTTGGTTAATTAACCATTAGTTCTCATAGCGCTGTATCTATCTATTCCTTGCATTTTATATTGAGTGTGACTATACTCATTTATTACAGCTGCTGTTGAAAAAACTGCCTAATTAAGCACCTGTTGTGAAGTTTATCTTCACACGTTTCTTTGGTTTGCATATGCCCCTTAGGGTCTATTTACTAAGCAGTGTTAGGAGACAAAGTGAAAGGAGAGAAGGTGCCAGCCAATCAGCTCCCTGCTGCCATTTTTTAAACACAGCCTGTGACATGGCAGTTAGGAGCTGATTGGCTGGTACCTTATCTCTATTCACTTTGTCTCCTAACACTGCTTAGTAAATAGTGCCCTAAACCCTAGTGTGTGTGTTCATGTGTGTAACGCGCTGCTCAATATGTAGGCACTATGTTAATAAATGTGTTTTTAGATGGTTTATTTATATGGGTTTTCGGAAATCACCAGACAAATGGACTCCAGAGACTGTGGAGAGGTAAGTCAGACTTGACGACTTTCTGGCTGCTCCTTCCGGGAGGGAGCAGCCAGATCGGCAGGACGTGGGGGCGTGGCCGGGACAGGGGGAGTGGCCAGATGGGTGATGGGCGTTTGTGGGCGGGGCCACACGAGCGCGTCATTTTGGCCCCGCTACACAATGCCGATAATACAGGCCACCTCCACTGCAGGGGTTTAACTATTAATCGCAGGGGGGGGGTTGGGGGATTGGCAGCTGCCGGGAGGCTTGCCTGCCTTTCCAGGGGGCCAGTAGCTGCACCCGATTTTCGGGAGGCTCCCGGCAAAATCTGGAGGGTGGGCAAGCCTGAGGTTCGTATAACTATGTATGGATGCCCGCACCCATTATAAACATGCCATTGTCCTTGACACTCAGAGCGCATAATCATGACAGCATGGTCATCAGCCTCTCAGCTGGCCACATGGTTGGTCATAAATCATACATTTTTAAATTGAATTTGTATATTCCTCACAAAACGATACAATTTTTCTACTTTTATTAATTTGAGGAGACATTGGGGCTGATAGTGTAGGGGGTGTACACATCCACATGGCATTGGCCACACCCACCAACTTTTCTCAAATAAGCCCTTTCAGCAACAAGAAAGTTCTACAACCACCAACTAACCAGAGAACACTCTTGAATATGCCTTTTAGTGCAACATGTGACAAATGAGTGTGCCTAAACCACATTTAGTTAGGGATGTCTAATTCACCCACCCATGTAACATTTTACACATACCCCTAAACACCACCATCTTAAAATGTCCATTCGCTGAAATAAAAGTGGGCACATTTGCACACAAAAAAAATAACTGCAGAAGGTATCAAAATGGCATCTGAACTGCAGACAGGGGCTGGTTGGGCCGGGGGGCAAGGTGGCAGATGACAGTTAGGAGCTGATTGGTTGGTACTTTATCTCTCTCAAAGGCTCAGTACATCCCCCCCCCCCCCATTCTGCTTGCTGCCTATGCTACTCTGCCCATCGGTGTCTCTCCTGAGGTAACAATAGTAATCCACACTTCCTGGCTCCCTATTTAGTTAAAGAACTAAATAGGGAGCCAGGAAGGCGTGCGCGGCAAAACATGGGCGTGGTCACTTAAAAATGGGGCGTGTCAACATGACACCCCTTTATTTTCAAACTGAACATTCCTATCCATATGCACCTTAACCCCAGTAGTACCCCTTATACAGTACCCCCAGTATGCAGTTGTGGTCCCTCTTATGCAGGCCCATAGTAGTGCCCCTTATACAGTATCCCCAGTAGTGGTCCCCCTTATACAGCCCCCAATTAGTTCCCCTTACTCAGTACCCCCAGTAGTGGCCCCCCCAAATGCAGTGCCCCACGTAGTGTTCCCCATTATGCAGTGCCCCCAGTAGCAGTCCCCACAATGCAGTGCGCCCAGTAGCGGTATCCCCTTATGCAGTGCCCTTTATATGGTGCCCCCAGTGGTAGTCCCCCCTATGCAGTGCCCTTTATATAGTGCCCCCAGCAGTAGTCCCCCCACTTCATGCAGTTTTCCCAGTAGTGGTCCCCTTATGCAGGCACCCTGTAGTGATCCCCCCTATCCAGTGCCCCCTGTAGTGGCCCTTCCTATTATTGCCCCCAGTAGTGGTCCCCCGAGTGCAGTGCCTCTAGTAGTAGGCCCCTTTTATAATGCCTCCAGTGGTAGTTCCCCCCCAAGTAGTAGTCCCCAGTAGAGTAGCCCCCCCAGTAGAGGTCCTCCCAATGGCGCCCCCAGTAGTAGCCACCCCTCCCCCAGTAGAGGTCCCCCCAGTAGTAGCCACCCCCTCCCCCGTTGTGCAGATAGGTTAAAAAAAAAATAATATATATATATATATATATATATATATATAAAAATATACTTACCTGAATCCCTGCTCCTGCTCCTGCTCCTGCTCACGACGCCACTCCCGCCCGGGCTGGGGCCCAGGAGGCCGCTCCATTTTAAGGTAGGAGGGCACTGATTCAGAGCGAGCGCTCTGGTCAGAGCGTCCGGCTCTGAATCAGGCCCTCAGTCCCCTCTCTTAACCCTCACACTTCTCCCTGCCTGATTCTCTTCTGTGGCAAAAATGAAGTGGCAGCGGGAAGTGGCGGTATGTCATACCACCGTATATAACACCCCACTTCGACCAATGCCTGTAGTACATTTTTCAATTTAAGGCAAGTAGCCAAGGATTCTTCACAAGGGTTGAAAGCCAAGAAAACGTAATAGCTGCAGTGCAGTGCTTTCTGACTTTGTCATTATATCTAAGCCAACATAGATGGCTATGGATCTAATATAAGTCATTTCCTGTACAGTTTACTCTTTGGCCATGCTGGGTAAGACAAGGATCCTTTGGTCATTTGATATTTGAAAGAACTGAAACATTATTACTAACCCTGATACATAAAATCATATATTGTCTGCAGCCCAAGGCTAACCTTATCACAACATGCTAATTACATCAAGTATGGATTGGTGATTACATTTCATTCTAATTAAATATCAATACTTGAGAGACTATAATATTTTAAATATACTGGTACCCAAACAATCAAATTAATATTTTATTGAAGCAATTGTAAAGAAAAAAAAATGAAATTTGCAGAAGGCAGCCGTAAAAGTGTCATTTGTAATTGGTAACAGATTCCTCTGTTTTCTTTAGACATTTTTATGAAATCCCTTCTCCTAATTTAATAAACAGCGATTGTAATAAGCTGAGTAAGTATTTTGTGACACAATTTAAATACATCTTAGACCAAATTATTTTACACAACATAACTTTACGATGACATATTAAAGCGTTATTGGCGACTTGCTGAAAAGCATGAGCTACAGTAGCTGTGGAGACTGCAGGATATTGGGGTTACTTTGTCCAAAAACATTTAACTTGTGCTCTTTTGATCCACTAGATTCTTGTAAATCATCTTTTGAAGATATAGCAATATTGTAACACTATAATACAGAAGTGTATATGTTTAGTATCATGCAAATCATAGATAAACAGCGGGGTGGGCGCAGAGGGGTGACACCAAAGTGCAGACTGTAGCATTACATGCAGCACTCGCCACTGCTTACAGAGTAGGCCCCGGAGGAAGTCCGCACCTCCAGGAACCCCCCCATCCTCCGGAGTGATTACAATGGGGATTTGGGCTGCGAGGCCACGCTCCCTACCAGTGAGGCCACGTCCCCTACCCGCGACGCCACGTCCCTTTTTGTCGGCGCACACTACAGCCCTCCCCACTCCGGGTATCACCGTGGGGAGGGGCGCCACTGTTTGAAGGCCCCATGGCAAAAAGTTTGTAAGGGCCCCTATGTACCATCCAATGGTGTAAAATATATATAACACATGTAACTGTGACAAGGAAGATGGGCCCCCCTTAGCTCTGGGCCCCCATAGCAGCTGTACCCCTTGCACACATGGTAGTTACGCCCATGATTATATGACCAGGACAAAAAATGTGTGCCACCCCTCAGAACAAAGCAGCCCAGTCTCCGATTTATTGGTCACCTAAGGCCTGAGGTCTACAGCCCTCCCCACTCCAGATGTCACCGTGGGGAGAGACACCACTGAGGTCTGGATTTCCAAAAATTTCCCTAAAATTTACTAAATTTTTTTTATCAAATTATGTAAATAAGAGCTATTTAAACCCGATTCAGTATAATTTTCTTAACAAATATGCAGATGTATTAATAAAATTATACTGAATATGGGTTAAATAGCTCCGATTTACATAAATTGATCATTTAAAAACACTCCTCAATTCCCGGGAAATTTTTGGAAAAAATTGTTTTCTAAAGTTAAAAAATAAATAAAAACTTTACGTTGGGTGTCTGACCTGGTACTGTTAAATTAGCCTCCAGCAGCCGCCAACAGGCTCCTTGGACACTGGCCCTGATTCAGAGCCGCTCGTAAGCGGCCGCTCGTTCGTTATGAGCGATGTTCGCACATCTGCGCATGTGTACGGTTTTTAATACACATGCGCGAACCAGTCAGTGTGGCCGAAAATCGTTTGTTCGCTAAATAGCGAATGCCTGCTATTTTGAGTGACAGGAAGAGGCGTATGTGGGTGGTAACAGGGGAAGGTGCTTGAAAACGGGGAGTGGAAATCAGAACGCAGGCGTGCTTAAAGGTCAAAACGGGCGTTTTATGGGTGTGCATAATTAATACAGGAGCTTCATTGACCACGTCACTTGGTTGATTAATAGTTAGAACTGCTCGCAAGATTGCGGTAGGAAAAACCAACCACAAGAATAGCGAGCAGTTCATACGCTGTTCGATGTACTCGATTAATCTATTAAATAGCGGACATGACATATGGTGCGAGCGGCCAGGGGGCATCTTTTTCAAAATTACGACCGCAAGTTTTGTTCGCTCGTTCAGACATAGAGGCGTGCGAACGGTTCATTTGAATAGCCACCCCTTTTTAATGAACGACCGAGCGCAAATAGCGTCCGGCTCTATCACTTTTATTTATACAAATCACCACTGTAATACAATGAAATGATCCACCTTTAGCATATGATATGCTAATATCTTGAGTGTCTCCAAAACTTGTCACTAGTGGACTGCCCAGTGTTTTCTACAAGCATTGCTATATTTGCTGGTCCTGATACTCAGCTATTCGTGTGCAATGTATAATTCTAACATGTGTTACCCATATTTGCCTGTCCAGCCTTAAGCTCTACCCAATCTTGAATACTTTTGTCTGTCTGAAAGTACAATATTGTTACATGTGACCGATCATTGACTTGGAAAATACTTTGTGACCCATATTTCTATGACACCTCCCAGTGCCACTAAAGACTCTTCTAATCTCCCTCAATATTGGATCATCACACTCTCCCCAGTCCCCTATCCCTAACCCATACCTCTTATTGTGCCGTCCTATAACAAAGGGGCATGGACTCGTGCCTGCTAGGCCAATGCCCTCATTTGCGTCAACTTATGGGCAAGCCCAGCACCCCGGCAGCTACTGGGTTGCCCCCAGCCTCTCCATTAAATGGACACTGCTCTGCAGCTAGAGCAACGGTGACAGAATGTCCCCCAACCTTCCTACTGCTCCTGGGACACTGCGGCCCGCGGTACAGTTCCCGAAAAACGGTACTGTCTCGCTGAATTCGGGAGAGTTGTTATGGATGATTACCTCGTCATACGATACTCTCTGTCACGCCCTATTTGATCTGTTTATGACCTCTTCTGTGTTTTTCACCTGTTTCTTCTGTCCCTAAGATTACTCCTGTGCTGCTCCTCACTGAACTCCCTACCCCACCTGACCAGACTATTTCCCAACATTCAGTCTTTAAAACACTCTCTCAAAACATACCTCTGCACTATATCTTATCCTAAACCCAAGTGATATTATTCCCTCTGAGCACTACTAGCCATTATCCTAGTCTTCTAGTTCCTGCTATCTCAGTAAAATCCTTTCCTTCTAGACCAGGGGTGGGGAACCTTTCTTCTTACGAGGGCCATTTTGATATATATAACACTGGGCCTGATTCAGCTATGCGCTTGCGAGAGAGTCGATGTTTGGCCACTGTGCATGCGCACATCGGAGCCGGCTCCGACGTGGGCATGCGCGAGACCCGGCTAGCGACGGGCGCTCCGCCGCTCCGGGTCTCGCACCAATAGGGGGCGGCTGTCGATTTTGATTGACACCTCACCCCGTTTTGGAGGCGGGCAGGGGGGGTGGCTGGCCACACGGAGGCGTTCCCGACGGAACGCCTGTCATTTGGGGGTGGCCCCACTGACATCACGAGTGATGTCAGTGGTGAGCTTCCGGCTCTATTAAGAGCCAGAAACTCACTGGCGCTTGCGGGAACGAGACCCTACCGCAAGGGTCTCGTCGCAAGCCCGATGGTCGCAATGGTCGAGACCATCACCTGGCCGCTCGCAATAGCTGTCACCCACAGCTATGCGAGCGGCCAGGGGGCCGTGCAAAAAAACAAAAAAACGCCCTGATTCAGAGCGAGTGTCTGGCTCTGAATCAGGCCCACTATTCGCAGGCTCGGTGCAGGCCACTCCCCTTGCCTTTGGATTTCACATAGGGGCGGGGCAACAATTGCCTGTGATTACTGCAATGCCCGGATGGTCCTGAGGATGCTCCGGGGAGCTGTAAGGGCAGCAGTGTGACTGTCTGAAGCGTCCTAAGAATGCTCCAGACGGCACTGCTTCATAGATTCTGGCTGCAGGATGCAATTCTAGGCACCCTGCTAGCCAGATGAGGCTAACAGAAAAAAGCTCCGAGGGCCCTGTTCTAGACTGTAAGATCTCATATGCAGGGCCCTGTGCTCCCTCTGTCTTGTATCTGTCCCTTTTATATCAATATCATATGTCCTTGTTTTTGTTTATAGGTTTGATTTGTTTTTAGTATGGCTTTTTATAGCATTGTAGAGTTTTGTGACACCTTATAAATAAATGTCACCGCAAACCTGAAACTTAAAACTATGGATATGTGACTTATCCACAGGACGAGGGGCGTAGTTACCATGGGTGCAGTTGCTATGGTGCCCACAGCACCTCTCCCTGCACCAATGGTTGGTTGTAAGGGCAGACGAGCCGTGCAATTGGCTGTCTGGACTCCCCCTGTCAACCAGAACTGTCTTGTGGTGCTCTTGTTTGGCGAGCAGCGTTACACAGTATGATGCAGCTGCGTCATTACGTCATGACATCTCGTTAAGGAACCGCACAGGGGTGCACTGTACAAAAGCCCTACTGGCACGCCGATGAAGAGCAACGCCATCTTTGAAGGAGAATGGGGAGACTGAGACTTCGGCATCTCAAGGAGAGACCAGATGCTGGCCCTGGGCCCACGGGTGGCAGACCGTCTCTTACGCCTCCACTAATCTGCAGCCTGGCCGTCGGCAGTTGCCTTTGCAGTGCCACTACCTGATTGGGGTGCACAGCTCCGCCTCCTGGTGCCGGAGTTGCGGCTGAGGGCTAGGGAAGGAATGAGCTCTTCTCCTCTACAGTGCTACCGACAGGTCAGGTAAATCTTCTGTGAGGGGCTGCAGCAACTAATGTACGTTAAAAAAAAATTTACTGTGTGGTCCATTGTGTATTATTGTTTTTACTGTGGGGGCCAATGTCTGGCGGTGCAGGGTGCAAAACGGGGGTGTAATGTAGTAATTTCCCATAAGTCCACGCATCCTTTTTTGGAGGTCCTCCCTCTGCTTCCAAAAGGGATGGGTGAATTATGACTGTCCGCACTGGGAGTCA
This sequence comes from Taudactylus pleione, assembly GCA_031769625.1. NCBI lineage: Eukaryota > Metazoa > Chordata > Amphibia > Anura > Myobatrachidae > Taudactylus > Taudactylus pleione. The sequence continues at coordinate 6,034,158 of JAUIMM010000841.1, read as the reverse complement.
TATTGTCTAGAAACTACAATGCCTGCACCCATCTCACCTCAGCGGCCTTACACAGTGAGAGAAGAGATGTGGATGCTGAGCCTTCCTGCGAGCTGCTTCTTAGTCAGAGACACACTTCAACCTGTGACTAGGAAGCAGTCTGCTGCAGGGATCATCAGAGCCTCTTGTTGAACTTACCAGCAGCAACTCCAGAACTCACCCATCCCTCCTCTAATATGATTCTTCTCACTGATGGTGCGAGGAGGCATGGCTGTGCTGAGCCAGACCACGGCCACACCTCCCGCAATTAGGCCACACACCCTTTTACCCAGGCCCGGCACGGCTCTTGGCGGGCCTGAATGTGCAAACTGGAAAATAATTGTTAACATTAAATGTCTTTTCTTAGCACATTATTGAGGATAATAAATGCAGGCAAGTTGTTACAAAGATATTATGTCTATACTGCAATCTGGTTTATATCAGGCATACAAGCCCATCCTAGTAAAATCAAGGCACACGTGCTGTGAGATTTCTGCAAAGCATTCCCTATAAAATATCAACAGCAAGTGACAGTTTAATATACGTGTTTATGACTGGCAGAGCAAATGCGAGCAGCGCTTTTTATTGATGTTATGGAGGGAAGGTCTTATCAAAAGGTCATGAGGTTTACCCTTGGTGACTGCTAATCTGAGATATTTCAGCACTGCTTTTTAGAATCATGCTAAAGCCAGCTGCATAACGTGTGATACTAACCACATGAGGAACACATATGCAGAAAGCCTAGATGAAATATTACCTACATTCCCAGTGAGGGAGTAACCATTTTAACTAGCTACAGGGTCTTCAAATGGACAATGCTGTAACATGTACACAGCATGGGAGCTGTGTATAGTCACCAGTTTTCATTAGTCTTGCTCTGTATTTAGGGAGATACAGTAGCGGATCAGAGAGGTACAGTAAATCACATGTATGATATAAAAATGCTGCATATGCATATTGCAACTATTGCATAAGAATTAGGTGCAATGCCGCATCCAACATTAGTCTTTTATACAGTATATGTCCAGATTTAGACTGGTTATAGGCAGCACAATTAGTGAGACTGCACAATAACTAGCCCATACCATACATTTGGCAGTGGACTGACCCAGTCTGACTCCACAGGAGGACAGTCTCAGGCCAGGCAGCCCTCACGGAGCTCACTGGTAGGACGTGGCTGCTTCATTCTGGGTGCGGACTGGTGACGGGGTGGCACATACACTAAGCGTAAGCAGCACAGGGAGGGCTAGTGAAGCCTTAATCTGAGCCACCATGTGTAATAGTTTATTTTATGCCAGTATATGATCTACCCAGAGGCATCACCGGGTATGGTGACACCCTGTGCATACTCTTGATACCCCCCGCGTGTCGGATGCATGCCCGGTCGGAATTAGGGCGTGCCCTAAATAAAGGGGGACTGATAACATCAACCCAGCATCTCGATAATGCTGGGCTGCCCCCGGAGACTGGGCAGTCTGCACTGTCAGCTACACTTACATGACAAGAGCTGGGTGCAGCAGGAGAATGTTACACTGCAGCCACCGGCTCCTGCCACTGCAGAGGATCCGGCATTTTGGTTTCACCCCTTTGAGGGTGAAACTCGGGTGCGCCCCGCACCCCCCTCATGGCGCCACTAGATCTGCCGCAGGGAAAAGGGGGGTGTCATGCCCCGTGGCTGTGTGGGCGGGGCCTCGGATGGCCACTAGCAGTCAGCTGTAGCAGGAAAAAAAAAAATCTTGTCTACAGTAAAACAGCAGAAGCTGTGGGCCTATTTTGATTGGGGGCCTGGTGTTGCAGCCCCCTTACGCCCTTTTGTTAATCTGTGCCGTGGTCCTCCCTCTCCCATGGCCCCCACCCAGGAGTCAGGTCTCTAGGGACGGATCTCCAGCAAGAAATCTGCACCAATGTACATAAAAGTGGCGTGGCAGAGGCTGTAGTGCATGGCCCACTCTCCTTTTCCGATTCTTCCCTCTCACACATGCTTGACCTGCTAGCAGGAATGGAAAACCCTGATCAGAAACGGGTAGTATTTGTGTGCTGGGGTGTTGGTAGTTAATTGGAGGAAAATGTGTGTCTGGGTGCTGCTGGGTGTTGGCAGTGAATGCAGGGGGAAGAAAGTGTGTATCTGGGTGCTGCTAGGTGGTTGTAAGTGAATGTGGATGGGAGTGAGAGTCTGTGTCTGGGTGCTGCTGGGCTGTTGGCAGTGAAAGCAGGGGAGAGAGTGTGTGTTTCTGGATGCTCATTTTAATAATTGGAGATACCTAGAAGCAGGTGATGTAGCCTGATGTAAATGACATACAGAAGGAAGACACAGGGGCATGGTGATGTCATAAAAACTTTATGGAGTCTTAAAACAGGTCTAGAGTATACATTGCCCAACACCATTATACATGAAAATGTTTACTGTTTGGATACCTTTACCTTTAAGATATGTCATTGTGAAGCCACATTGTTATAAACATTGTGAAACAACATATATATAAACTTTAAGAACATACAAGATTAAAAAGTATAGAAAAAACATGGCAGGTGCAATTTCTCCATCTGAACATTGCATTCTGTGTCAGTGCTACTGCGTCTTTAGATACAGTCACTGTCAGCAACTCACCCCTGTCTGGCTAGCCACTCCATGTTACCTCCCAGGAATGCCCACTGAAACCCCCAGCTCTTGCGTCCAAAATCGTTCTGCGTTTTACTGTGGTAACCATCGGGACAATGCTGCATCTACCAACACTGCATCTGCCAACTGCATGCAGCAGCAACACTGCATCCACCTCTGAATCAGGCCCAATGTGTCTAATAGTGGGTTTACAGTAACTAAAGAGTATGATTGTTACATAAATTTTTCTGGGGTGTTAGTAGTGCATGCAATGGGGAAGGTGTGTTTGGTTACTGCTGGGGTGTTGGCAGTAAATATAGGGAGAAGAGAGTGTGTGTCTAGATGCTGCTGGGCTGTAGGCAGTAAAAGCAGGTTAGAGAGTGTGTGTATCTGGGTACTGCTGGGGTGTTAGTAGTGAATGCAGGGGGGGGGTGTTTGGGTGCTGCTAAGGTGTTGGCAGTGAATGTAGGGGGAGGAGAGTTTGTGTTGGGTGCTGCTGGGGTGTTTGCAGTGAATGTAGGGGGAGGAGAGTTTGTGTTGGGTGCTGCTGAGGTGTTGGCAGTAAATGTAGAAGAGGAGAGTTTGTGTCTGGGTGCTGCTGGGGAGTTGGAACTGAATGCAATAATAGAGTGTGTGTCAGGGTGCTACTGGTGTGTTGGCAGTGAATGCAAGGGGAGGAGAGTGGCTAGGTGCTGCTGGGGTTTCGGCAGTGAATGCAGGGAGAGGCGAATGTGTCTGGCGTTGCTTTGGTGTTGGAAATTAATGAGGAGGGGGGTGAGAATGTGTGTCTGGGTGCTGCTGGGGTGACTATAGTGAATGCAGGGGGAGGAGAGTGTGTCACTGGTTGCTAGGATTTTGGCAGTGAATCCAGGGGTAGGAGAGTATGTGTATGGGTGCTGCTGGGGTGTTGGAAGTAAATGGGGAGGGGGGTGAGAGTATGTCTGTGTGTTGCTGGGGTGTTGGAAGTGAATGCAGGGGGAGGAGAGGGTGTGTCTAGGTGTGCTGTGGTGTCGGAAGTGAATGCAAAGGGAGGAGAGTGTGTGACTAGGTGCTGCTGGGATGTGCAAGTTAATGCAGGGGGAGGATAGTTTGTAACTGGTGCTGCTGGGGTAGTGTATGTGGTTTAGGAGAGTGTATGAGTGCTGTTGGGACTGGGGAATTTGTAGTGAATGTGAGTGGAGGGGGGCACTAACAACTATCACACTTCCGGACTCCTGGTATGAATTTATGCCCCTGGTCAAGCTGATTGGATTTCTAATCTAATCAAACACATTCAGTAACATGTGAGCAATTATCAGTCAGAGGTGACTTTCACTTGTAGCCATTTTATTGAAAATGTCTAAGCAGCTCATAATTGATCAAGATTTCTCAGATTAAGATGAAATTCAATTCCATATTGGGTAAATTATATTTACCTGAACATGTTTAATTTGGTTTATGGTCAGATGGAGACTCAGACATTGTCAAGAGTTTTTGCGCTATATGGTGCAAGATTTCTGGCACGTCTGATATGCCACGCCATGGAGTATTCTCTTTTATTCTCACACGGGCCGAGATAGAAGGTAACGCTTTCTCTGATCTCTTTCCACTCGTCCTCATCATGCTTTCATCCAGCTCAGCCTCCCAGGCCAGTTCGTGAAGATGGCGTGAGCTGGAGCTGGGGAGTGTTCCCTCTGAATATAAGGTACATATGAAACCTTTAGGGGATGCTTGTCCATGACACATCAATTCCACTGGGCCAATGAATAAGTTGTGTTTTAACTTTGTTATGAAAATGCCTGATCTGCAAATGAAATGGATATTTGGGTATTGAATGTAGAGTGGATGTCTGAAAAGAGAGGAAACAAAGCATAGCAAGTTAAGTTGTTCATAGAGATTATGCCCCTCACCAACCAGGGGCTAAGCAGGGCTGCTTCAAGCCCAGAGGAAATTCAGAGTTACAAAGGGGGATAATGGGAGCAGGTAGAGAGGAAAGTGTATATAGTTTGTTAGCACACTCCCAGATCGCAAAGGAGTGAGAAACTATTGGATGATGGCTGGATGATTTAGGACATCTGGAGTGTGGGAGTAGTGGTGGAATCCCAGAGGCCATTTAAGCATTGGCCTTTGGGCACCAATTGTCAGAGGGGCACGGAGGAGCAGGTCCGACGACAGGGCAGTGCAAGGGGCACGGTTGTATCTGGCCCTGAGGTTCCAAACCCACAGTTAAATCCATCAATAACCACTGCTTACACTCTGCTGATCACTGTAGCGGCACTAGCAGTGGTTATAGATGGATTTATTTGTGGTGTCCAGGGAGCCACTGTCGCTTGATCTCCCAGCATCATCCGTGGCTGGTGCGAAAAATAAAATCTTTTGTTATTGTGATGCAACATGCGCAATGCAATGAAATCACAAGACACTGCTGAAGGAGGAGCAGTCAGGAGACACAGAAGAAGGTAAGTGTCTGTGGGCTGAAGCTGAAAAGATGCAGGAACTGGAGAGACACTGCGGGACTGGAGAAACACTGCGGTACTGAAGAGACAGAAGGGAGCGGGTGAAACACTGGTGGGCTAGAGCTGCAGAAACAGGGGAATGAGGCAGGGGAGACACAAGGGAGGATGAGGCAGAAGAGAACTGGGAGAAAGTGGTTGGAGATTATTCACAACTGCCAGGATTACTGGCACATCACTTCCTCCTTTACCTCGTCAACTGTGCTACTGCACATGCTCCAACAGACTAGTCATGCACTAGCCGGAGCTAGCGGGGGAAGGGAGGGCCGCTGTTTGCCTCGCCTCCGGGCACTTGGTATGAACTTACTGCGCTACATTATTTGTTCTCACTGAGACACTACCGATCAGCACCCTGGGCCTGATTCAAAGATGGTCGCAATGCAGATGTTAGCTCCGTCGAGCGATTATTTACAATTCACAAAAATTCCTGGAAACCCCTGCGGTGCATCCGTCACCCTGAGTGTAGGCAGAGACAGCTGTTGCATATGGGGCAGCTCCCATTTGAGTTGGCGGCAAAAAGCAATTGGAGTTCCAGGCCTGTTACTGGGTGGTGGCCTGAAGTGAACGCAAACAAAGACCGTCTCATAGGCGTGTCCTTGGAGTGTCACAGGCATGTCAGTGAATGCGGCTGTGTTCTTAAAAGCAGATCCTCAACCACAGAGGCCATGCGTAGAGGATTTTCAGAAGTTAACACTGTGTCATAAGTGTCAAAGGTGCACCGATGGTGTTTACAGCCACCGACGGAGTTGCACTGTCCACAAGCATGGAAAGATGGGAGACTCTCAGCTTGCACTCTCCATCGTATGCTAGTACACAAAGGGAGGGCTGAAGCTAGCATTTGCATATTACCTCCGCTGCAACTCTACAAACATTCGCAGCCGAGCATTCACTAGCGTTCACCTCTGAATCAGTCCCCCTGTCTCCATTACCAGCCATGGCTCCCAGGTAGTTTTAATTGACTAATAAAGGAAAATGTGTTTATTCAAATAAATAGGCAGCTGTATGTGTCTTCATTCTGACTAAATAATAAAATATATGTTGTTTCTTTGTCACAGATCATTTAACATACATTTGTCCAGAGATGTGTATTGTACTCTAGGGAGAAATCAGTGTTGGAAAACAAAGATCTCTTTAATGTCATCCTCCCATTAACCGTACTGCAGAAAATACACACATTTCATAAAGTTGCGTCAACAGACGTATGGCCTGCTTGATATGTGGGAATATGTTAGAACCTAAACAAATTACCTAAATGAATCATTTACAGGTACAAATTTCAGAAGATTACCCCTTTCGTCTGCTTTTTGCCGCCATCTGCTTACCATGAGATACTCAGGGGTCTATTCATGAAGCAGAGAAGAACCCTGTTTAGCTGAAGTTAGGGCTCTTCTCTGCTTCGTGCTATTCATGGAGCTAGTTTACCGTGGAGAAGTGTATAACTTCTCCAGCGGTACCCCTGCTCCATGTCTGTATCGCATCACCATACTATTATATGGTGAGTGCGATTCATGAAGGACGGAAAGCTCAGGTTTCCGTCCCCTCCTACGGTACAGAGTCGCCATGTGAGGATGGTGTTATCTGTTACCGCATGCTCTCTGCCAGGTATCCGGCGGTGGCTCCTCCCCCTTTTCCTAACATTCATAGCAACAGGTCTGACGTGACCTGGTGCTCTCAGACGCCGGGGCATGCACGCAGGTCTGTCTTCTCACTGCGCTACAGGGATCACAGAGGGGCTGGTCAGCACCCGAAGACGTCGGACAGGTAAGTGTACATGAATGGCTACTAAACTTCATTATATATCGCATCGATGTGATGCGATATATAGCGATATCTTTTAGTAGCCACTTCATGTTCTATATGAATAGACCCCTCAGCATCACAATGTTATCAATTCTATTTTAACACAATCAGCAATCTGTTTAAGGGAGCTAGAGGCAACTGTGGGAATAGGCCTTTCTTCAGGGGGGGGGCGTGTACAGTCTCCATGAGGGGCTCCACCCTCACGCCAGCTCATACAATTTGAAGACTCTGATAAAGTGCCAGCGCCTACACAGCATGCTCATATCTCCGGGAAGATTGTACCGGCGCCATTTTTCCGGAGACATGCGCATGCACAGTAGAGAAATCACTGGGAAAATGGTTTTAGTGCCATTATACCAGTGATGTTTCCACTGCACATGCAAATATCTCCAGGAAAATGGCTCCCGCAGAAAGGTAATGGGTGCAGGGTGTGCGGTATAGGCATTCCCTGACTCACCCTGCACCCATTAGAGTTACGTAAGGGGTGAATCTATAATGGATGCAGGGCCCCTGGGTCCAGGTAGGCGCACACCCTACACCAGTGGCGTAATTTCATCCCAGACACCCGGAGGCAAGTTATAATTTGGTGCCCCCCCTGTCACAATCGCTGACACTGTAGTGTAGCAATTCGCATGCAGACAGGCTATAGATAGACGAAGGCAGCAGCTGATCATCTGATATGGAGCCATCCACTAGTGTATGGTGGTTTCTCAGGTGCTGGGAAGGGGTGCTATGTATTGGGTGGCTTTGACGGTACACTCCAGGTACATATTTACAGCCCTGAGTGGGATGAATTTGTTGTGGACAATGGAGGAGGTGCCCCTTCAGAGCCGGAGCCCGGCGGCAGGCGCCTCCATTGTCTCCCATAGTTCTGCCACTGCCCTACACTAATAGAGTCTTATACTTACCTGTCCGTAGCTCTGCTCTGCACTGCAGCGCCAATACAGCACTGCAGAGCAGCAAAAATCACTTGGAAAATGGCGGTAGTCATTTTCCCGATGACTCGTGTGTGCGCAATGCCGCTGTCCCTGGGAAAACGGCACAGATGCCATTTTCTCAGAGACCCACACATGTGCAGTAGATTCTGTCACTAAGCCAGAGTCTACTGCCAGTGCTGCGCTGCTGGACCACCGGAGAGAGGAGGGGCCCACATTGAGTCAGCTCATGGGTTCCCTCCTCTCTTGAAGCGCATCTGAGATACGCCCCTGACTGCGGCTCATGCTGATCTGGATGGTGCAAAGTGAATCCAGTGGGCTTGCTGTCCATATACACATGATGTGGCCAACTCACCAAGGATAGCACATGTGCCTCTTTTACATTGGGAGACAAAAGAAGCATATGCGTTATGACAATATGGAAAAAATACAGAATAAAATTCATACACAAAATATTACATGGATGGGAAGTATTATTAATAACTAATAAAGTAATGTAACAAAAAAATAACTAGCTGCAAATACTGTACAAAACAAATGTTTTCCATCATTACACACATTAGCGATCGGGCACTCCTAAGTGGCTGATGCAGGGGGCATAATCAAATTAAATCACCACATGATATTGTAACAAGTATTGTGGTCAACTAGTTTTTGTGGGTAACAAAATGTTGTTCATTCTTTAAGAGATAGGTTTTAGAAAATGATATATATGTACAATTTATGAGAGAGAAAAAAAGCATATATGTTTCATGCATTCATATGACTGTTTATCTGGTACTTTTTTCTCTGTGGTAGGGCGGAGTGATATGACTGGGAGTGGTTGGGTTCCTGTCAGAAAAAGAAGGGCAGGCACAGAGACAGGTATAAAAGGTGCTGCCAGCAGACTGACAGTTAGTGTGGAGATTACCTTCCTTCCTTCAGCCCCCCCCCCCCCCCCCCCCCCCCCCGTGTCCTGACCAGCAGCCAGGCGGTCAGGCACAGGGGGGTGGAGTTGGAGAGGGAACAGGGAAGCTGTTACAGCAGGAGCTGTGAAGCTGGATATACTGAACAGCAGCACTCACTCTGTCAGAGAGTCGGTTCCCTGCGGCATCAGCAGCAGCAGTGTTCACTGGAGGCCAATGGTGGAAGTGAGACTGCCGGTGTCATGGAGCAGGCGGCGGCTACACTCTGACAGAAGGCAGGGCCTGCAGTAGCCGTAAGCAGCAGAGAGGTGCCAGTCATGTTCAGGAGGTGGAGCGGTGGCTGGGATCCAAATCGGACAGGGCAGCAGCTGCACTGTGCTGGAGTTAGTAGCTGCCGCTCTTACACTCAATAGGAAGCCCAATCCTTTATCTAAGTCCCCAGACACAAGCAGGCTAAACAGCTCATGTAGACAATGTTGTGATGGACATAGGAGGTAAAGGGGAATATACTACAGTAGCACTCAAAGACTACCCAGGTAGCTTATTGTTGCAGTAGAGTAAAGGAGAGACACTAGTACTATATAAAGCCTTGCTGCATTTAAGGCTTACTTAGTGCCTAGAGAGAGAGATGAGGGGAGCATCTATTCTACAGAGTCACAAGAGACTATTTGTTAAAAGCAGGCAAATTAATCTATACTCTTATAGCTTCATACAAATAAATCCGGTGACAGACATGTTAGACTACATGCCTTAAAGTGCTTGAGTAATCATAACCAGGATTATTATAGTGTGAACAAATAACACAAGAAGAATTGCAACAATTACCACACTTTGTGCAAATGGATATTAAATATAAGTCAGAAGTGGAATCAATTGGATTACCATTAATTCAGATTATCAGCAGTTTAGCTACAAAGTAATATCTTGCTGCGGCCTTCAGGAACAAATATAACTGGACTACGGTTGGCTTATGTATGCAGAGACTGATGAACTTATACCCAACTAGGGTTATATATATGGTATCCTGTGTTGCTCTCAAAGTTGTAACAAGAAAAAATATGTACTGGAGTATGTGTGCCATAATGTTATGTTAGTTATTGTTTATGTTATGTAAACCAAAGTCGTTAACTAAAGAAAATATATGTATTGATCATTTTAACATAATAGAGTGGTTGAAAAATGCATAACCTTTTGTGTTTATTCAAATGAAGACAATATTTTGACTTAATAGCTTACAGGTCCATTTACATAACTGGGTTTTCCCAAGTAGGCCCATATAATATAAATATACTTGGGTGGAGGCACTGATAACATTATATATACCACTTATTGGGAGGATATAAGTGGGTACATTAGACAAGTGAAATGGAGTTAGTAACCTGGTGACCCCAGAGAGGGTCATGGAGCAGGCGGCGGCTACAGTGGGGGGTTACTTTTGTTGAATGAATTCCCATACAAACATCTATAGAAAGCTTGGCTTCTCTGCCGAACATTAAATAATAAGGAGATAATCCTGTGGCCTCATTTCTCATACAATTGTAGGCATGTATTAATTTGTTTATATATTTCTTCCACTTGACTTTATCCAACGGGTTTAACGTGCCCAACATGTTAAGTAAAGTGCGGTTAAAACGCTCGAGCTGGGGGTGGTATGGAGTGGTTCGGGATTTCTTTATACCACAAATGTTGCATAGCTCCTTTATTAGTCGGCCTTCAAAATCTCTCCCTTGGTCTGAGTGTAATCTGTTCGGTAGGCCATAGTGAATAAAATATTTATCCCATAATGTGTTAGCTACGGTAACAGCCTTTTGATTAGGTGTCACATAGGTTTGTGCGTACCATGTGAAATGATCAGTGACTATCAATACATTACACTTTTTCCCCAGAATCGACCTCTAATGTTAGGTAGTCAACACACACAAGGTCCATGGGACCATTACTTTGAATATGTCCCATTGGTGCTGCTTTTGTCGCTAATGTTTTCCGTAGAATACAATTCCCACATGAATGGCAGTAATTCTCAATCTCCATTCTCATATTGGGCCAATAGAACCGATCAGCTATCAGACCAAAAGTTTTTTCAAATCCCATATGGCCATGGTCGTCATGTAAAGCATGCATCACCATCATTCTATACTTCTGTGGTAACACTATTTGAAGTTTACCTCTTCCTTCAGCTCTCTGGCAGTCTCTATACAGAAGTCCATTTTTTATAAACAGTTTGTTCCTTTGTTTATGCAGCAACTGAGTTTCTCGAGAGGACAACCCTGAAGATCTATATAAACTATATGCAGCTTGATTCTTATGGGAGCAAAAAGGTCCTATTTCAGGGTTATACAATTGTTCCCTACGCAATTCCTTGTGATTTATCTTAGATATTCATTCCAACTCATCCACACTTAACCAGCAATATGATAGTGGTAAAGCTTTGTCAGAAGCTCCCAAATTGCTAACCCTTTCTTGGCAGTTTTCAATGGTGGTTCTCATATTGTGACACATCCCTTTTACATCTCCAGCTGGCACTTCCCCCCATTCTTCCTCAATTTTATCAGCCGACTGATTTGGAATTCTGGACAGGGAGTCAGCATCAGTGTTGTTCACTCGGTATTTCAATTTGACCTCATATAGAGCCGGAGCAGACAACCACCTATGTCCTGTGGCATTCAACCGGGGCTGTAGTCTGAAAGTATGTTAGCGGATTGTTGTCCATGTGAACCTCAAAAGATGCCCCATACAGATATTCATGAAATTTGTCCACCACACACCCTTTTAAGGCTAAAAACAAGTTTGTGGGTGGGGTACTTCTTCTCACTGTTTGACAAACCCCGACTTACAAAAGATATAGGCCTTAATTCATCATTCTGAGTTTGATACAATACTCCCCCTATTCCTTCTTGAGAAGCATCAGTGAGCAATGAATATGGTAATTTGGGGTCAGCATAAGCTAACACTGGGGCATTTGTTAAGCAATTTTTTAGTTCCACAAAGGCATTTTCACATTCCTGAGTCCATCTACTTCCAAAAGGCTCATTGGTCTTGTAATATGGCTTGAGTTCTGTTTTCTCTCTCTGACGTTTTGTCCCAGACTTTCCGGTGGGAAGATACCCTTTGGTCAAGTCTGTCAAAGGTTTTGCAATTTTAGAATAGGTTGGTACAAATCGGCGGCAGTACCTGCAAAATCCTAAGAAAGAATGGAGTTCTTTTAGTTTGGTAGGAAGTGGGCAATTTTTTATAGCCTCAACTTTGGAGGGGTCAGTGGCTATACCACTACGGCTGACAATGTGACCCAAATACTTTACAGATTCTTGACATATTCTGCACTTATCCATCGACAGTTTTAGCTCCCCTTCTTCTAATCGATCCAGAACCTTCAATAATCTTCTATTATGTTCCTCCAGCGAGTGGCCAAATATTATGATGTCATCCAGATAAACAATGGCCTCTCTATAGTTCATGTCCCCAATAATCCGATCCATTGTCCTTTGGAAAGTGGCAGGAGCTCTTTTAATACCCTGGGGCATCATCAAGAATTCATAGAAACCCAGAGGGAATATGAACGCAGTTTTCTCCTGGTCTTCTGCAAGCATTGGTATCTGGTAAAAGCCGCTTTGTAAGTCAAGGACAGAGAACCAAACGCTACCTTGAAGACAATCTAGTGCTTCCTCAATCCTTGGCACCACATATTGATCGGGTATAGTTCTCTGATTCAGTGTCCTGTAATCCACGCACATACGAATGTCTACGTTTTTCTTCCATTCAATTACTATAGGAGATGCATAAGGACTGCGGGATTCAATTATTACCTGATTCTCAAGCAACCCTTTTAAGTGCAACCTCACATCATCAAAGTCTGCAGGGGCTATCCTTCTAGATCATTCCCCGGAATGGTGTTTCATCCGTTAATTTCATCTAATGCTCTGCTCTCTTTGCTACTCCCTAGTCCCACTCCCCCAAAGAAAAAAACTTGTTCTCTTTTTTTTAACTTGCTTATTAAATGTTAAATGTTCCATGTCTTGTATAGAAATGTCACTATCACGGAATCACACAGCAAATACGCTCTCACCATCGTGTCCGACACCTTCCACTCCTGCCTGTACATTCCAGGTGGTAATTGGAAATCGCCCTTCTTCTAACTGGCACCATTCAGCAAGGATGTGATACATATTAGTATTTGTCCCAATGATAATGGGAAGCTCACTTCTCCCTCCATGAATTTCCAGGCATATTAAAGCGATGAAAGGAATCTGTAATTTTTCCTCACTATTACTGGTAACTTCTAATGTTACTTGTACGTAACCTAAATAGGGATATTTTTCTGTGCTTAACCCCCAGATGACCAATCCCGTTAAGGGTTGTATAGGTATCTCAGATAGATGTTCACAATACCAGGACTCTTTTATAGACACTTGTGAACCGCTGTCCAATAGCACATTACATGGGCTTCTGTTAACTTTAGCAGACACAATAGGGGTGGACCCCATCAGACCTTCTGGCAGAGCACCATTCCACCAAGTGTTCCCCATAGCACATACACTGATTTCTACGGGGCCTGTGAGGGGGTCACAGACCTCCCCTGTCCGTTTCCCTGCTCCCTCCTATCTCTGTTCTGTTCAGTACTTGTAAGAACATTTCCACCAATATTCTGATTGCATTCATAAGACATATGGCCCATTCTCCCACACCTATAACATCCTCTATTTATAGGCTGGACTCCTCTGTCCATTCCTCTATTTGAATTAGCAGAAGTAGTTGCACCTCGCAACATGGGAATCACACTGTGTGAAGCTATAAATTTGTCTATCTTTGTATTTTGTTCTTCTATTAATTTGAGTATTTTTTTCTTCAAAGGAAGTCTGTTGTATAGCTGGCACCACCACTTTTATTTTCTTTACGGTGCATTCTCTCATGTCTATAATCATTTCCTCTTGATTGATTTCTTTCATTAACTCATTGAAAGAAGGGGGAGGTTTTCTTATCTCAGAGCATCTAAGTTTTTGTGCCACTGGGTTTGACGTTTGAGCACCCCTTAGCAATTGCTTCATCCTACTTTCATCATTGTCATCCTTTTTTAACCCATCTTTTTACATTATCTTATATAATAATTTATCTAACCTAAACATGTATGTACTCAGTTTTTCTCCTGGCTCTTGAAAGGTATGGTGTAGCCTTGAGAGTAAATCCCCCATATCTTTTAGAGTCCCATAGACATAATCTAATACCTCGAAGTATGTTTCTATGGTGGCATCAGGATTACTCTGTCTGGTAGTCTGAATAACCCCCATAGCCGGTCCCCTGAGACTCTCCACTACTCTCTGCTTTTTAATATGGTCAGGGCACTTCCATTCTTCTGTTTGCTGCACCACTGCCTCTTTCCAAGCATCAAAGGTTTCCTCTCCCGCGGGTACGGGCTGTATACCAGAGAATTTTCTTAACCTCCTATAAGAATTCATAGAAACCCAGAGGGTATATGAATGCAGTTTTCTCCTGGTCTTCCGCATGCATTGGTATCTGGTAAAAGCTGCTTCGTAATTCAAGGACAGAGAACCAAACGCTACCTTGAAGACAATCTAGTGCTTCCTCAATCCTCATATGCAAGGAGTTAAAGTAAACACCCAGCCTGTGGGTGTCGGCCTCTGGGCAAGAAGGGGCTAGTTGTTTAGTGAGGTAGTGTTGTGGGGTGGGGTTAGGTTAGGTTTGGTTAGCCTATAGGATTGGAAGAGGGTGGGTCAGTGCTATTTCAGAGTTGCTTCTTGGCAGCCATTTTATAGAAATGTATCTGGTCGGCTGTTTGAGCAGGTGCTGTGCTAGTGACAGGGAAACTTATTATCTCTGCCTACTTCTTTTGGTGATCTTGGATTGTGGGGCCGTTCTTCCTGAGCCACCATACTTTGTCTGTCTTTCTTTCTTATTCTATTAGTTAGTTCAGTTATACATTAAATAGTTTAATTAGTTTAAAATTAAATAAAGCTGACCTTCCTTTCCCCTTATATATGTCTCTGTGTCATTATTTCATTATAACTATGGTTGATGATTTACCCTGCACTGTTAGGGGAGAACACTCATCAGGCGATGGGGAGTTTATTAGGACGGAGTGCATTTCATATGCAAGGAGTTAAAGTAAACACCTGAGCCTGTGGGTGTCGGCCTCTGGGCAAGAAGGGGCTAGTTGTTTAGTGAGGTAGTGTTGTGGAGTTGGGTTAGGTTTGGTTAGCCTATAGGATTGGCAGAGGGTGGGTCAGTGCTATTTCAGAGTTGCTGCTTGGCAACCATTTTATAGAAATTTATCTGGTCGGCTGTTTCCCGCCCTCCCTCCCTTATTCATTGAGTTGTTTGGTGTCGGCTTTTCTTGTGGCGGGAAAGAACGGTAGCAGTCGCCATCTGTCTTTGGAGCTTGAGGTGCTCTACCTTCCAATACATGGCTTAGGCTGATTTTACCCTACTGGGGTCAGCGGCAACCACCTAATCAGGTGGGCCTCACGTCGTGTCATTGGGGTGGGAGGTAGATACCTTTGGCATGGTAATGGGCTGGCTGCTCGATTAGAAGATCGATGTGAGTATGCAGTTGGTGATCTTGCATTGTTGGGCCGTTCTTTCTGCGCCACCATACTTTGTCTTTCTTTCTTATTCTATTAGTTAGTTCAGTTATACATTAAACAGTTTAATTAGTTTAAAATTAAATAAAGCTGACCTTCCTTTCCCCTTATATAAGTCTCTGCGTCATTATTTCATTATGACTATGGTTGATGATTTACCCTGCACTGTTAGGAGAGAACACTCATCAGGAGATGGGGAGTTTATTACTCTATCTCCAGGACCTAATTCCTGATTGCGAACTCTCCGATCATAGTGTGTTTTATTTTTTTCTTCAAGTTTGCTAGCCGTTCTATTAACTAATTCATAAGCCACCTTCAACTCTTTCCTGAGGTTCTCTACATATTTAGTATGAGATATTGGGGCTTTATTTGTATGAAACCAT
This sequence comes from Taudactylus pleione, assembly GCA_031769625.1. Taxonomy (NCBI): domain Eukaryota; kingdom Metazoa; phylum Chordata; class Amphibia; order Anura; family Myobatrachidae; genus Taudactylus; species Taudactylus pleione. The sequence continues at coordinate 6,018,433 of JAUIMM010000841.1, read as the reverse complement.
AAGGGTATAGATTAATTTGCATGCTTTTAACAAATAGTCTCCTCTGACTGTAGAATAGATGCTCCCCCACATCTCTCTCTCTAGGCACTATAAACAGTAAGCCTTAAATGCAGCAAGGCTTTATATAGTACTAGTGTCTCTCCTTTACTCTACTGCAACAATAAGCTACCTGGGTAGTCTTTGAGTGCTACTGTAGTATATTCCCCTTTACCTCCTATGTCCATCACAACATTGTCTACATGAGCTGTTTAGCCTGCTTGTGTCTGGGGACTTAGATAAAGGATTGGGCTTCCTATTGAGTGTAAGAGCGGCAGCTACTAACTCCAGCACAGTGCAGCTGCTGCCCTGTCCGATTTGGATCCCAGCCACCGCTCCACCTCCTGAACATGACTGGCACCTCTCTGCTGCTTACGGCTACTGCAGGCCCTGCCTTCTGTCAGAGTGTAGCCGCCGCCTGCTCCATGACACCGGCAGTCTCACTTCCACCATTGACCTCCAGTGAACACTGCTGCTGCTGATGCCGCAGGGAACCGACTCTCTGACAGAGTGAGTGCTGCTGTTCAGTATATCCAGCTTCACAGCTCCTGCTGTAACAGCTTCCCTGTTCCCTCTCCAACTCCACCCCCCTGTGCCTGACCGCCTGGCTGCTGCTTTTTTTTCTCTCTCATAAATTGTACATGTATATCATTTTCTAAAACCTATCTCTTAAAGAATGAACAAATGAAGCATGTTTTACCTCAGAATATGTATGTCTATAAATACTATATTTCATTTAACCCTTAACCAGGGTTATACTAGTAAGAGAGTTGTCAACCCACCTATGATTTGGAGTCTTGCAGAATCATATGCCGGGGCCACTTGTCACCTCCAGCAGCAGTAGCTGTCTATAACTGGTAGTATCCTCTCACTGCTCTCTGGCTGCTGTGGCCATCCCTGTTCTGTCCTCAGCTTCTCTTCATACTAGAGTAGGCGGGTGCGATGATGTCACATCACGCTGTGTGCGTTCTCACTGACGACGATCAATAGCCTGAATGTCTGATGTCTGAGCACTTAGCCACACAGATTTACAAATAAAAGCAACAGCGATGGTGATTTTAATGGGTGGTCTGGTGCACACCCGGACTACCCCGTAGTTTCACCTGTGGGTGTAGGGGGTTGCTTGCTGGGCCAACAGGCCCTCTAAGCCGCCGGACCCCATAGCAAGCGCACCCCTTGCACCCTCTATAGGTACGCCACTGGAAAATACGCTTTATTGTTTTGGACCTAGTGCTAGTATTACTGTAACATACCTCCCAACATTAAGACACCCCCAACCCGGAACGTCTTGCTCATGACCTGTTTTTCGTAATTCTGGGGGCAAGCCCAGCGCTCCAGCAGCTGCTCTCCCGGCACTAAATGGATGCTGCATGCATTCACCACTGCTCTGCTATGCAAAGTGTGTGGGACACTGCGGCTCGCAGGTTGGACAGTGCCTGAAAAGCAGGACTGTACCACTGAAATCAGGAAGATTGGGAGGTATGATGTAATAACGCTAATAGATCGCAGGACCAATATTATTATAGTATTAGTATAAATGGGAGGGATTTAGATGTAGCCACTGATCGTCATCATCATCAGTTCTTGTTTTGTATCTGGGGTCAAGCACCCGCAAACGATCCCCCCTCAACAAGCACATAAGTGTCCGTTTAGTCGCATGGGACATATTTTATGTGACCACACCCTTACTTTAGTTTGGATACATTTACATGCCCCCTCTCCTACAGATGTGTGCTCAGGGCCGGCTCTAGGGGTGTTCGACCAGTGCGGTCACACAGGGGCGACACCCGTAGAGGGCGCTCACCTCCCGAGCATCCCGATTTCAGTGAAGTGGCCCATGGGTGGTCAAATCGGGAGGTTGGGGACCCCCACAGCTGTGCAGAGGTGCCAGACCCCGGAGTGTGAATGGATTCCGCGCGCATGCGCGCAGCATCCATTCACTGACGGGAGAGGGCTGGGGGAAGCCCAGCCAATGATGGAGGGCTGGGCTTTACCCCCAGCCTCACGTTATTTGGAGGTGTACCATGCGGGCACGCCTCCAAATAACGTCACGTAGGGGGCATGGTCTATGGTAATTAGGCCACACCCCCATTTTGGACACACGCGATGTAAGGGCGCCTTGTTAAGGGGCGGCACAGGTTGCTCCGACCCCTGGAGCCAGCCCTGTGAGTGCTCATACATTTAGCCTCCTTGCGCATTAAACAGCTCTTCTAGTTGCGTGACTCAGAAGTGCTGAGTGCCTTTATGTGCAACTTTTTCCCTTCAAATGCATCATATTTACATAGTGATGCAAATAGGACGCACAAGCAGCTTCTGCTGATTAAATGATATGCAGCATGTCTATATTCTGTGTGTGACTGATGCAAAACAATAGCGCACCGAGGGTAGATGTATGTGGACACATCTATAGGTGCAAAGAGTGATAAGTGAAAAATGATAAATGCATCACAGTCGGCATGGCTAAGAATGTGCATGATTATTTGGTACATATGCGCAGTAGAAATGAAGTGCAAGTTGCTTCTAAAAAAAAGATGCAAATGTGTTTGCGTCTGACTGAGCCCTGAGTTACTCAAATTTCTGTTACACAGACCCCATTTCACACACATCATTAATATCTGGAGTGCAGGTATCTATCTATCTATCGGCCTGATTCAGCTTGGATCGCAGTTGCTAATACGCACGCAGTCGGCCGATTGTTGCCTTGTTGCCTTGCGTTGTGTGTATGTGAGCCGGCCACTGCGATCAGGGCTGCGATTGATGAGGCTACGCAGACCCTTCGCAGAGTGATTGACAGGAAGTGCCGTTTGTGGATGGTGACGGGGTTGTCGGCCGAACGTAGGTGTGCCACTGTGTTCGCACGCCGATTCAGGCGTCCTGAATCGGCGTGCATAAATTATCCACCGCGAAACCATACGCAGTGTGAAGTCTCATAGCGTACATGCCTGTTAGCAAATTCCAAGTAAGGTCAGGGTTTGTGCAAGTGTGCGTATGGGTCCGATGGTACTCAGAGAAAATCTTCACTTGGTCGTGATAGTGCTGCAGGGAAAAGGGTGCAAGAAGACATGAGGATAGCCCTGAGAGAGACCACAGCCTCTTAGAAGACAGACAGAGACATGCTTCTCAGCTTCAAACAGAAACTCTGCAGCAGAGAAGTACTCGCCTATGCTTGCAAAGAGAACCCAACTTCCGCTATCACCGATTTCCACCATAGCGTAGCTGGGTCAGGCAGCTAGTTTTATACAAAGCTCTTATTTTACAAGATGCAAATATTTACGTAAACCTAAATATAGCAATTTGATTTGCATGATTGTTTCCCTAGTAATGAACATATGAAAGAAATGAGTTATACTGTATAAATTGGAAATTCCATAACATCAATTACATGCTTATTTCCATTATTAAGGGGTCTATTTATCAAGCAGTGAAAAGCGTGATGAAGTGAACCAATGGAGAAGTAGCCCATAGCAACCAATCAGCTTTGAAGTAGCATTTATCAACTACAGTCTATCAAATAATAGATAGGAGCTGATTGGTTGCTATGGGCAACTTCTCCACTGATCCACTGCTCTACTCTTTTCAGTGCTTGAGAAATAGAACCGTTGGTCCCTATTCACATTATTCCGGTTTAATCTTTATAATAGTTCGAGAACGACTCTCTCTGGCTTAGATTTTCTAAAGAATACCTGAACAGGTGGGATGAAGGGGAGCAGTTCATTTGTCCAAAACATACCTTATAGTTTTCATTGTACTGTGACAATCCCAGGTTCTTCTGGGCCAAGTTGAAAAGTTGTCTTATTGAATGGCGAGGGGTCTAGGCTAGTTAGAGCTAAAGGTGCCCAGCAGGAGTGGTGGGGTACAGGGTACCCAGCATGGGACTCCCCTGAAACTCAGCAATGGTAATGATGGTAGAGGCCGCTGGGGCACCGCTAGAAAATTACATACAAATAGACCAACACATCTTTAAAACAGAATGTGAGATGGGGATCAAAATAGTCTAAAGGTACATAAATACAAGCAAAGGCTCTGGTTTCTGCCAGGACATTAACAATTTAATATTCTCAATACTCCAAAATATTATCCCCATGGCTCCCAAGTTCTTCCTCCTTCCTCTTGGTATAACAATGGCATCCCATTTCCAAGTACAGTAATTAGACACAAACTTTCTACTGCCACTTGACAGTGTACGAACTGGAAAAGTCCAACTCCCCCTCAATTTATTCAGTTATCAACATGGTTCAATACTTCCATCTTATGGAGTAAATGACTAGTTTTATCAAAAACTTTGGCAGATCCTTTGGTACAGTATGGTGCCTGTCCTCTTCATTCTTTAACTCCTGCTCCCCAATCAAATGAATCCAATACCCCCTTACGGATCTGACTGGAGTTCCCCTCCACCTTGCCATTTCCCATTCAGCAAACTCCTGCAATTCTGCCCCCCCCTTAAAGTCGATTAGGTATAAAGCTTACTTGCAACATCTACTGCTCAGTGATCGATTGTGCCTTTCTGTTACGAGCACGCTCCTATTTATGCTTCTTTGTATTACTACTGACCATCAATAAAGTAACATATGGTTTAAGAAGAAAAAAAAATCATAATACGCCTCTCACCAGATACTACTAACACATACAGGCCTCACACAAGTCAGTCTATGCATATATATACATACACATATATATAGGAATGGGATTGATATACTGTATGATATACCCTCCCCTCTCCCCTCCTCCCCTAACCCTCCCTTAGTGGTGCCTAACCCTAAATCTCTGGGGGGGAGGGGGCTAACCCTAAGTCCCCACGAGGGTGCCTAAACCTAACCCTCCCTTCCCGCACCTTAAATCTAACTCTCCCGGGGGGAGGGCTGCCTAATCCTAACCTCCCCCTGGTAGTGCCTAACCCTAACCCCCCCTTCCCCTAGCCTGACCTTAACCTTCCCCAGGGGGTGCCTAACCTTAAGTCCCCCCCCCAGGGGTCCCTGAACCTATCCCCCCCATCCCCGGGCTAAGTAGTATACTTATCCGGCTATTGTCGATTGGGAAGGTGGGAATCAGGCTACCGGCGTCGGGATTAAGATAAGTGTCATCAGTCCCGTGTCGGGCATGTACAGTCAGGATTTAGACCAGCGGCATCGCGTCTGCGGTCTATTAACTACATCCCTATATATATATATATATATATATATATATGTCCCTAAAATGACCAGAAAAAAATTACAAATAGTAATAATTGCAGACATTTTTACATCTGTTGCGACATCGCACAAGAGTCAAATAAAAAAGCAATATAACCTTCTTTTTTTAGGAAAGGTTATTATATCACATGGAATTCATAAAATTTTTATTATTATAAAGTACAAAAGAGTTATTTTTCTTTATTTAAAGAAAACAATTAAATATGGAGGTGAAAAAACACAGATAAAGAGTCCATAATTCATTTTTTAATATAATATGTAATCAGGATAAATTTAAGAAAAACATCTACGCCTGGCTGAGATTCTGAGAAAAAGACCACCTGGAATTTATAGAAAAATTAAATTTAAATTAAGCAAGAAATATCAGGATATAAATGGTTGATAATGGAATTATAAAAAAAAAAATTCAATGGCTGCATAACTGTAAGGTTGTAGAGTAGGTTTTGCCCAGCAGGAACTACTGTGTGGATTCACAATTTCTTCAGGGGGTTCTACTGGCATAATAGAAAAGACTGAAGGCAACATATCCCCACTGTTCATATATGGGGTCTGGCAATTCTTTTTTAAGACAATTTTTAAATGTGGAATTTACCTATAAATCAGTATTAATAAAGTATTTCTAAGTAACTTGCCATGCTGAATACATATATTGTAGAAATGTTTTAAAAAATATCATGATAACAGGTCTCCCTCATATCATAACATTTTATTGAGAAAAAATTGGCTCATATTTCCCATCAAAATATTAATTAGATAGTAAACACATCAAAATTACATTTACTGTACAAGTATTAAAGATATTTTTCTTCAGCCTCCTCTATCATATTTCTATTCATTCACTTTACAAGGACTTAGGAGTCATGCCCTAGTGTAACCGGCATCAGGAATTTTGAAGCATACACAAATAAATGAACAAGATAAAAATTGTGTTTTAAAAGGGTCTTAAAATGCTGCAGCCATTAACTGTGAATCAGATACTCTGTACTGCAAGTGAAAAACAAGTTGGTCGTTACTTTAAAAGGAACTGTTTCACATTCCAGAGAAACCCATTTCTCTTCTGTAGTGGAAATGGCCAGATTACAAAGTGATAGGTATAAGTATCATGAGCTTGAAAGTCCCAGGAAATACAGAGGCAATGGGCGGAATAATGTAATTAAATATTAACAGTTATTTGTATAGCGCATACATATTCATCAACATTATATTTGGCCATTAACATCAATCCCTGCCCTAAGGAGCTTACAATCTATTTTCCTTATGACATGTACACACAGGATCCCGGCACCATTATCCCGACGCCAGCATCCTGACAGTAAGTATCTGGGTGTTAGGGGGAGGTTAGAGTTAGGTATCGGGGTTAGGGTTAGGTATTAGGGGGAGGCAGGTGCGTATCTATAATGGGTGCAGGGTGTGTGGGGCACACGGTCCCCTGCACCGCACACCCTGCACCCATAGTATTACTTACCTCTCCGGAATCCCACGTCGGAGCGGAGGTCCGGCGCTGTAAAAACGACTGGAAAATGGCCGCTGTGGTCATTTTCTCGTCGTTTGCGCATGCTCAGTACAGGGAAAATGGCCGCTGCAGCCATTTTCCTGGTGACCTGTGCATACTCTATAGACTCTGGGCGCACTCTAATGCCCAGAGTCTATAATTCCAGCGCTGGCCACACACAGCTCAGTGCACTGCCGGCGCCCGGACAGAGAGGAGGGGGCCCGTGTTGGAGACTGCACATGGGCCCCCTCCTCTCTAGAAACGCCCCTGGGGGAGGGTTAGGGTTAGGCACTGGGGAGGGAGTGTTATGATTAGGGTGCGGGGAGGGGAAGGTTAGGTTTAGGCACTAGGGGGAGGTTAGGTTTAGGCATCGGGGAGGGAGTGTTAGGGTGCGGGGAGGGGGATGTTAGGTTTAGGCACTAGGGGGGGAAGTTAGGGTTAGGCACCGGGGAGGGAGGGTTGGGTTTAGGGTAGGGGTTAGAAAATACTCACTGCTATTCTCTATGGGTGTCGGGATTATGGCTGTCAGGATGCCGATGTCCGTATTCTGACCAGCGGCATCCCAACAGCCGGGATTTCATACCCAACCCGTACACACACATAGAAAACAAGGTTATGTTTTGTCAGGAACCATGTAGCTTACTAGAATGTTTTTGGATTGTGGGAGGAAACCAGAGTACCCGCAGGAAACCCAGATGAGCATATGGAGAATATACAAGCTCCATGCAGTTAGGGCTGTGGTGGGAATCGAACCCAAAACCTCAGTATTGTGAGGCAGTAATGCCAACTATTACACCAACCGTGCTGTACATTAAATTATAAAATTAAAACTGGATACAATAGGTATAATCAAAAATCATGCATTTCCTAGTGGGATTGGGCATAAAAGGCAAATATAGGAGCAGGAAACGTTTCACCAGGGTCCAATAGGTTTTCTATGTAACTTTTACCATCTAGATCCAGCATGTTTTTGTAGCAACTATAATTTGCAGATTATGGTGCTGATGCAGAGGTGACTTTGTACCTAGTAGAAAAGAGAGGGGGGTTTTAACCCCCTATTGTTCCTCAGCACACTGAATTGTACTAGCAACAACATATGAACACTATATGGTAATAGAAATCAGAGATATTGGTTGCATGCATTTGCAAATACATGGGAAGCTGCTAGGCCTCTTCACGGCTTCTCTGTCACTAGCAGTCCCTAACAGTAAGAGATTCACGTCCGGGGTGCAGTGCACCCCAAAAAAACATCCAGCCCAGGACCCCCCCCAGGGCATCACACGAAAATGGAAAAAGAGTGATAGTGCAGTGTAAAGTATAGATGTGTGCGAGTAATCAATAAGTGTGGAATGAGAGGTTAAAATATATGTGAAAAAATAAATGAATAATAAACAAGCATAACAAGTGATGTGAAAAGTAACTATGTGTATTAAGTGGTGATGCCCTGAGGAGGCCCAGCCAGAGCAGCCTCGGGGGCCCTACGCCCAAACGCTCACCCCAAATGTAATATATACCAATTAAAGCCTCATAATAAAGGCACATATATTTTGGCAAATGTAAGGCCTCATGATAAAGGCACATACCTAAATGCATCCAAAATTTTGTTTGTGACTTTGTACCTGCTGGCAGAACATATCTTGTGTATATTCGCACTGGGAGTGCTCAGAAAATGGGCGCATACAGATACGGCTATTCATATTCAGCAGAGGATGCATTTGCTGTTGCAGCTGGAGAAGCACTAATATGGTAATGCAGCAGGAGGCGTCATGTCTCCTGCATGCATTACTAATCTGAGCTGCGTTCTAGAATGCATCATCAAATCATATGCAGTCCAATTGGCTGGCTAAGTGACCAATGGAGTCACGCAAGCCGGCCGCTGCAGTTGCACAAAGGAGGCCAGGAAATCTCCATCAGCCGACGGAGATCCTGGCCTCGTCACTTCTCCCAATGGCAGCGTCACATCTTCATTTTGGGAAACGGAGGCTGTGGCCGGAGGCAGGCCACACGGGGTTAATGGCTGCCACAGCACTGAAGGGGTTAACCCCCGTGCTGTGCCGCCATTTTTAAAATTACAAAAAGGCGCCAGGTGCCCATTGTAAATGTATACTCTGTGCTACGTGCTGTGTTGATAAGTGTTTTTAATGTTCTATATGCCGCGGCCTGGACTTGCTGCACTGGGGGAGTGTAGGTAGAGTGTGTCATGGCCGCTGCGGGACAGGGAGAGCCAGCTCCCACTGCGACCAGCGCTGAAACCGTTAAAGTGGACAGTTTAAAAGCACAGATGTACATGGTTCATAGTAAACTGTATTAATATACACATATTTTGCGGTAGAGCACTGCATCTACAATGCATTGGTTTATAAAGTAAAGTAGTATAGTCTATGACATGTTTGAATATATTTTTGTATGTAATATGGGTTTAAATGCACTTATAGAAATGTAAAATGTCTTGATCTCTGGAGACAAACTGCTGGTTAGACGTCCTCACCTAGGGATGGATATGGTAATTACTCTAGCCTGGCAGTGGGGGGTTAGGTGGTGACTGAAGAAGCCTTTCCGTTGAAGTGCGGGCTAGGGAGACACTTGTGTGTCTGTATACGATACCAAGCAAAGTTGTAAAAGACAAGTTGTTTGTGTTTAGGAAACTTCTATGTTGTGTAAGAGCTTAGAAGGTGTAAGACTCAGAAAGCCCAACTGGTTTAGTCATAGACATGTGAAGAGACGAATGCAATAGGAATTTGCATTATATTTACCTTTTCAGAGACAGTATATGCTAACTCAGTTTGTGCTTATGAAAGCAAATGTTTTTGGGTGGTATCAAGGAAATGGATTTCATTTCTGTGAAATGTAAGACGTATTTATTTATGTTTTGTGAGAGAGCCTGATTGGCTAGAAGGAACACCGGGTGGATTTGCCCCCCTGTGATGTTGTGTGTAAGAATGACATAAAAAGAGGGACTGTGAGCCCTGTATGTGGTACATCTTTGAAAATCCTGTGTGGAGGAGACCTGCTGTATGATTCCTGTAACATCTTGTATGCTGATATTCCCCTTCAATCTGAAGGGAGGGTCTTTTTTAAGACTTTGAGCAATAAACACCTTGCCTGACTTCAATGGTATCTCAATCCTGCGACCAACAGAATTGCGCAAAACGCTATTCCGTTCTCCTGCTGTTCTGGGTAAGAGCTCTGTGTCTCCAAGTTCAAGCCCTCTGCCAAGCTACCGTGCAGACCTGGTCCACTGTGAGGGATCAGGTGGGAACAGCCGACACCAAACAGGAGGTGTGGCCACAGCTAGTCAAACGCATACGCAACAGAAGCGGTTCCAGGTGCCGACGTAGGAGCCAGACTACGTAAAAAGCTGTTCCAAACGCCGATGGTAGAGTTTGGTGGTGGCAGCATCGTTAAATGCCCACGGCGCAGTGGGCGGAGTCAGTGACAGGCGGTCACTGACGGTGAGTGGGAGTCCAAAATTGCTAACCCGTGACCAGGGACGGCCTAGGCGAAAGGCGTCCGATCACATCTGGTGGCATAGCGGTGGGATTATCCCAGGCGGCTTTTTGGTCACCCGACGAGAGAGGCCGAGTTACTCAGGAGAGGAGTAACTGCAGTTCAGGAGAACACGCAGGATGACTGATTACAGCGGAATGGAGTTGCATCAGACGGAGGTGGAAAGTGCGCCCGGCGTAACAACAGACGCCCCTCAGAACGTGGTGAGAGCAACAAGTCCCGCCCCCTCTCACAGCAGTTATGTTTCTCAGCATTCCCCAGCATGGCAGGAATCCCTACGAATGGATACCCTAGTGGAGCGGCTAGCGGAATTGGGAGGAAAGACAACAGAACAAGAACGTATGCTCATCATTCGGATGTGGCCTGACGAGCGGGCACCACGGGCCGTGGTACCCCGAGCACCGTTGCAGACTGCTGTACTGGGATCAGATCGTATACAGTTTGCCAAGTTTGCAGACAGTGATGGGGACATTGATGGACATTTGCAAGTATTTGAAAGGACTTGTAAACTACACGATTTACCCAAGCAGGAGTGGGTCAGACACCTGGTGCCCACACTGCACGGAGAGGCCCTGGAGGCCTATCGAGGAGTGGCCACCGAGGACTGCGGTGACTATGACAAAGTCGTAAGGGCCCTCTTACAGCGATACTTTGTCACTCCTGAGTCCTACAGGTAGAAGTTCCGGGACTTGCCCAAGAACCCTACCAGCACCCACGAGCAGTTCGCCACCCAGCTGAGGCAGTACATGGTGAAGTGGGTGAAGGGATCTGGTGCCACTACCTGGGACGCACTGATTGATCTGCTATGTCAAGAGCAGTTCTACCGCAGGTGCGCCCCAGAGGTGAAGGAGTGGGTGCTAGACCGGGAGCCACCCAGCTTGAAGATGGCGGCCCAGTTAGCGGACAAGTATGTGGCAATTCGGCCACAAGGGCAGAAGCGCCCGACTAGCAGCAGACCCCAATGGACTGTACAACCAGGGGAACACCCCTCTTCTGCTCATCACCCCCCAAAGCGGGCATCCTCCAACCCGGGTGCTCTTATCCAGCAACCGCCCCGCCCTGTCCCTGCAAATCATCAGAGACCACCGGGGCCCCGACTGGACAAGAAGTGTTATGACTGTGGGAAAATCGGACATCTGAGGATGAACTGTCCCACACCCCAAGCACCCCAGACTCGTGCCCCAAATCCGAGTGCTGGAGCCCGGCTTGCTTGCCTGACCCGGGGAAGTGAGCCCAAAGAGACTGTTCCTACTCCAGCCAGTCCAATGGAGTGTGGGGAGAATCAGGTGGACTCTACGGAGAGAGTCACCTGCATGGCCAAGGGGCCACCCCAAAATATGTGGCAGCACGGGCAGACGGTCCAAGTGGGGGTCCTGCAGGGACAAGGATTAAGAGACTCTGGGGCCTCAATCACTGTTGTGAGCCCCTACCTTATTGATCCTGCTGCAGTACTGCCAGGTCGCACTGCCAAAGTGACCGTGGCAGGTGGAATGGAGCAAGAGGTACTTGTGGCGAGAGTCTACCTGGACTGGGGAGCTGGCCCAGAGTTGAGGGATGTTGCTGTCATGGATGGCCTTCCAACCGATGTGGTCCTGGGGAATGATCTTGGTGGTGGAATCGTTACCACATTTGCTGACGCCATCGCCCGGAGTCAAGTTTCCAGATCACAGTCTACATCAACTGCACCAGAACAACCCAGCCCAGAGGAAAAGACCAAAGCGGCTAGACCACTGCCAGCACAGCCTACCACAGCATCAACCAGCCCAGAGGAAAAGATTACAGCGGCTAGATCAGCACATCTACCCAGCATGCCTTTTGCCTCTGGTATGCCTACGTCCCCTAGCAACACAGAGGATGTTGGTTCTGGCTCGTTGGATCCTGTGAGGGTGCCCAGTGATGCTCCTGTCCCTAGTGGTTTGCCAACTCCGGCGGTGAGTATGAATGACCACACTGACTTCCATTTGACTGACCTCAACCAAACTGACCCTAGCAATCCCAACCCATATCCCCCTGTAGACTGTCCCTACTTAGAAGGAAGTGAGGGCCCCAGACAGGAGTTCAGGGAAGCTCAGCTTGCTGACCCATATCTGGACAGCATATCGTGCCAAGCTGGCAGCGGCTTTTCAGGGATAGCGGCAGTGAGTGTGACCTGGCGGGAAGGGTTAAGGTACAGGATAGCCAGGAAGGTAGAAGGGGATAAGCCAGTTAGGGAGCAAGGTCCCCTGCTTGTGCCAAGTAGATCGGGGAAGACACGCAGCCTACCCGTGGTGGATGTCACGGAGTTCAGAGGCTGGTGATCTGTCTGCCATCACTATGGAACAGGTAGCGGACGAGGTGGTGAGAGAAGACCTAGGTGACAGGGTAGGTTCCCCTAGTCATAGGTCATTGGAGGAGGATGGTAGGGCAGGTCTGACAGGGAGTGCAGACAGATGCCAGGTGGAGATGACAGAGGTTCAGTGCCTGGGGTATAGAGTGGGTGGAGACAGTGGTAGGTCCAGACCAGTGGGGGTGGAGGCAACCAGAGACTGTCCCCGGCCCACAACCCCAAGACAGGTACTGACCTTAGAAACTGTAAAGCCCTACGGGCGAGTTGTCCCTGACTGTAGTACTGTAGTGACACCTCTTACAGAGTTGACCAGGGAGAGACTTCCCAAGTCAGTGGACTGGATACCCGCTTGTGAGTTGGCATTCCAGTCATTGAAGGAGGCTCTGATACCAGCTCCAGTGCAGATGGCGCACTTTCAGGACCAGGACATTGTGGTACGAACTAATGCGTCATTGCACAGACTGGAAGCAGTACGGAGCCAGGAGGGGCCATATGGGCCGGTGCACCCTTTGGCTTGTTTGAGCTGTATACAGCTATGGTGGGAGGTGGGGTATGCCACAATTGGAACACAGCGGTTGGCAATTGTTTGGGCATTGGACCACCTTCAGCACTGTGTGTGTGACTGGTCCCCCAAAAGGGAAACTGGCAGACTGTTGTGGTGGAGCCTTGGACTTCAGTGTGACTATTGGGACATTGTGTACCAACAAGGACAGGCCCACTGCAATATGGATGAACTGTCCAGGCCGGAGCCGAAGCCCCCCAGGTAGCTTCCTTGAACCCCCCAAGAGACTGCGGGACAAGGAGCCAAATCGTTGGGACATGGCCCTCTGGTAGCCCGCTTGAGGGAGGGGGAGAAGTGTGGCCAGAGGCAGGCCACACGGGGTTAATGGCTGCCACAGCACTGAAGGGGTTAACCCCCGTGCTGTGCCGCCATTTTTAAAATGACAAAAAGGCGCCAGGTGCCCATTGTAAATGTATACTCTGTGCTACGCGCTGAGTGTTGATAAGTGTTTTTAATGTTCTATATGCTGCGGCCTGGACTTGCTGCACTGAGGGAGTGTAGGTAGAGTGTGTCATGGCCTCTGCGGGACAGGGAGAGCCAGCTCCCACTGCGACCAGCGCTGAAACCGTTAAAGTGGACAGTTTAAAAGCACAGATGTACATGGTTCATAGTAAACTGTATTAATATACACATATTTTGCGGTAGAGCACTGCATCTGCAATGCATTGGTGTATAAAGTAAAGTAGTATAGTCTATGACATGTTTGAATATATTTTTGTATGTAATATGGGTTTAAATGCACTTATAGAAATGTAAAATGTCTTGATCTCTGGAGACAAACTGCTGGTTAGACGTCCTCACCTAGGGATGGATATGGTAATTACCCTAGCCTGGCAGTGGGAGGTTAGGTGGTGACTGAAGAAGCCTTTCCTTTGAAATGCGGGCTAGGGAGACACTTGTGTGTCTGTATACGATACCAAGCAAAGTTGTAAAAGACAAGTTGTTTGTGTTTAGGAAACTTCTATGTTGTGTAAGAGCTTAGAAGGTGTAAGACTCAGAAAGCCCAACTGGTTTAGTCATAGACATGTGAAGAGACGAATGCAATAGGAATTTGCATTATATTTACCTTTTCAGAGACAGTATATGCTAACTCAGTTTGTGCTTATGAAAGCAAATGTTTTTGGGTGGTATCAAGGAAATTGATTTCATTTCTGTGAAATGTAAGACGTATTTATTTATGTTTTGTGAGAGAGCCTTATTGGCTAGAAGGAACACCGGGTGGATTTGCCCCCCTGTGATGTTGTGTGTAAGAATGACATAAAAAGAGGGACTGTGAGCCCTGTATGTGGTACATCTTTGAAAATCCTGTGTGGAGGAGACCTGCTGTATGATTCCTGTAACATCTTGTATGCTGATATTCCCCTTCAATCTGAAGGGAGGGTCTTTTTTAAGACTTTGAGCAATAAACACCTTGCCTGACTTCAATGGTATCTCAATCCTGCGACCAACAGAATTGCGCAAAATGCTATTCCGTTCTCCTGCTGTTCTGGGTAAGAGCTCTGTGTCTCCAAGTTCAAGCCCTCTGCCAAGCTACCGTGCAGACCTGGTCCACTGTGAGGGATCAGGTGGGAACAGCCGACACCAAACAGGAGGTGTGGCCACAGCTAGTCAAACGCATACGCAACAGAAGCGGTTCCACTTGCCGATATAGGAGCCTGACTACGTAAAAAGCGGTTCCAAACGCCGATGGTAGAGTTTGGTGGTGGCAGCATCGTTAAACGCCCACGGCGCAGTGGGCAGAGTCAGTGACTGGCGGTCACTGACGGTGAGTGGGAGGCCAAAAGCGCTAACCCGTGACCAGGGACGGCCTAGGCGAAAGGCGTCCGGTCACAGAGGCCGTTGCTGCCCCCACCCTGCCCAGAATTGGCAGCAGACTGTCAATCACTGACAGTCTGCTGGCGACCTGCGTGCAAGACCACAGACCTGTACTGCACACGCGCAGTACGGGGCCAGCACATGTGCTGATTCCCGATCCATTCAACTGCGTCCTCTGCTGAATCAGGCCCAGAGTCTGTACCTGTATGTTATTGCCGTGATCTTTCTACTAAGACGCCTACAGGCAGCGGCGTTAATGTGTGCGTCTTTAGACCATCGGTCTTAACATCGAAGATTGCTCCAACCTAAGGCAGGTGGAATTTCTCCATCTGAACATGGCGTCCATCGACCAACTGCGTGCATGTCAGCATTGCGTGCAGTTAGCGTGCACCTCTGAATAAAGACCTAGCAGGTCTATAGATCTTTAATACATGTTCCATATCCACTGTAAGATAAATAAGTACCCTCTTACTATGCATGCTAGCTGCTTCCTGGGGTAAATGTAGGGTTGATCAACCAGCACTAATTTACAGTTATACCCAAAAGTCCAATCAGTGCCAGGTGTTATAGATAGATTATTTAGGAATCTACCTGCTACCTTTCATCTCAGAAACCCAGCACTGATTGTTACTGAAACTCAGCAAAGACCAGTTGCCCCTCTTGGTGATGTCAGGTCTACAAGAGCTGAAACGTGCGCTGACCCTCTTGTTTTGGTTTTGGATCTGGATTAGTTTTTGTGTTTTGGTTTTGGATTTGGATTTTTTTTTTTTTTTAAACAAATGATAAAAAAAGATTTTAAAAACAGCTAAAATAATGTAATTTTTGCATTTCAAAACCCGAAATTCTGATTTAAAATCCGATCTCTGCACCGCTGGAAGATCAGAATTGCGACTCTATTTATCCGGATCTCCTCAGGAGATTAGAACCGTGACTCGGATCTGTTCGGATTCCCGAAATTTGGGGGATTCGGATTTCTGGAGAATTGAACCGCGCATCTCTAGCTGAAACCACGTTACATTACGTTGAGATGCAATTACAACCTTTCATTACTGGGAGAATAAGTATTATTTATTAGGCTCATGTACTGTATGATTATTTTCCATTAGATTGCAGACCAGCAGTCATATGACTTTGTTTATCACAAGGGTGGCCATGGAGTCTAACTACTCCCCATGATGTGTCTGGAGCCAACACTCTAGTCACCATGGTGCATTGAGAGAAAGCATAATACAATGATCCCCAGAGCACAAGGGTGGCCATGGAGTCTAACTACTCCCCATGATGTGTCTGGGGCCAACACTCTAGTCACCATGGTGCATTCAGAGAAAGCATAATACAATGATCCCCAGAGCACAAGGGTGACCAGATGACACAGTTACCCCCAGTTACATGTTGTATTATTCCAAGGGGAGGAGGGGTAGCAATTTAGCTTCACAATTTCATGTGTGATGTGGGCTTACCAAAGATGACATTGAATTACAACTCGAAAATGTTTTTATTTTTAATGATTTGAGTGACAGGGGTTTCTGTATACTAGAGTAAAATTACAGAATGCACCATCCAGGATACTTTAAAAAATAAACTGGAGGCCAATTCATTGCGACTCTCCCCCAGCATGCTAGTTTTATACTTGCATCCAGTCCAAACTGCACCAGGAATAACTTGGATCTCGTTCCTAGCATTAGTCTATTGTCATGTCACCATGCAGATACAGGGGTAGTTGGGGGCTAGTTATCTCCTCTTGGCACCATGTGAGGTCCAGTTAGGTAATGGTGGCTGTGCAATTGTGCTAATTTTGTAATTGTTTATTATTGGTTTATTGAGATTAACATCCACAAAATAAAATACCTACAATAAATGAGAGATCAGACAACACAAAGTAAAGTTCAGGTATTTAGGAAGACAGGTAAAGAAAATAAACCAACAAATAATAAAAAAGAATACTGTAGGTTAACACACTATATATATATATATAGAAATATATAAAAATAAAAATAGAAATCAGGGTAATGTTACATTGAACAATCAAAACCGAGGAATAAAAGCTATCATTATACTGTACATAAAACCTATGGACACATATAACAGCACCATGGTGAAAAGGGAACCCAAATGCGTCATTCAGTCCCAAACACTGCAATATTAGGAGAAGAGTAGGGGCAAGTGCCCGCAGGACAATGAGACATTTCAAGCAATAGAGAGGAACAGTGGAAATCGCAATAAAAAATATATATAGACACCCCAGCACCCAACACCAAATCAGAACCACTTCAATATGAACCTGACACCATAAAAATCACAGCAGTGGGGGCACTAGCACACAACTCTGAATCAGGCCCACAGGTGCTAAATATGAGAGAGGCTGCATGCAGGAGGCAGGCTACATATAGCAGACTGTAGTGATGATTGAGTCATTGCTGCTGGAGGCAGACAGCACACGGGTGTAAGGTAGCACTGATTACAACAAGTGAGCAGATGGTAAACGCAGCTGACAAGCTGAAAATGCTGGAAGAAATGCATTCAGGTGAAACAGCGGAGAGAATAGCAAAGAGAGTAGTAAAGATCAGGCTTGCCTACCTTCCCGATTTGGCCGGGAGCCTCCCGATTTTCGAATGCCGCTCCCGGCCCCCCGGAAAGGCAGGCAAGCCTCCCGGAAGCCGACATCCCTCCCTACCCCCCGCAGAGTTAATATCAAAACCCCCGCAGCGAGGGGGCCCGGTAACGCTGAATCGCGTCATTGTGGCCCTGCCCCCTGCTTCACAATGCCAAAAATAACGGCATTGTGAAGAGGGGGCGGAGCCACAATGACGCAATCACATGGCTCCGCCATGGCTGGGCACGCCCCCCCCCCGCTGTTAGCCGACAATCAGCTCCCTCCCGGAAGGAGGGAACTGATTGTCGGCAAGTATGATAAAGATACTGGAACTCAGGAGCTGGGAACCGCTTCTGTCACAAGAGCTTAGGAGTACTAAGAGCCTTGTTCAAATAGGGAGCTCCAGCACAGGATTGGATGAGAGAGTCATGTGCAGCGCTGTTGATGGCTGAAACAACTCGGCTGACTTCAAGCAAGATGGTGGCATGCTTGCTGCACCGGACCGCAGCTGCAGGTGAATCCTGACATGATTGACCAGCAGACATGCGCCAGCCATTGAATCAACAGCGCCGAGTAGGGTAAGAGGGTATAAGTACCAGATTTTGACATATTTTAAAGTACAGTGTGTTGGCCTCTTAAATCTAAGCTGAATCAGAATGCTGAAAATAGTACTAGTGCTCTTTTGAGAGTCTTGGCAAGTCCTAGTAGCCAATGGGGGCAATTCAATTCATCTGGACTTAAATAGCGCCAGGAGGGAGTTCCTGGAGCTATTCAATTCAGCATGCCATTTATTCCGACTAATGATTTCTTCTTGCACCCTCCAATTCAACTCCCACTGAATTGAATTGCTCCTAATCATTGCATCACACTGCATTCAAAGTAAATATTTACCAAAGATTAAGGCACAGCAGGGGAAAGTCCCAAGTAAACTGGGAGGTACTTGTATCAAGTCTCCTACCTGCTAGGTAGGAACCAGGCAAATTTAATCTAATAGAGACAACTCGAATTCTATCAGTTCCAGTATACTCTAGGCTAGGGGGTACATTTTCTAAGTTTTGAGTCTGATCGAGTTTGTTTGTTTTTGAACTTGATTTGCATCGCCGAATCTCAGGTGATTTTCCCGTTTTTAAACTTGCACATTTACTGTTAGCTCCCATGGGCCGCTAGCCAATCAGCGGACGCTTTACATGTAGTAGCCGCTCATTGGCTGGTTACACATGGGTCCCAGCCAATGAACGTCCGCTACATGTAAAGTGGCTGCTGATTGGCTAGCGGCCCGTGGAAATTAACAGATCACGGTCATCTATCATTTTGCGAGGTGCAAGTATTATGTCACAACATATACTTGCACCTGTTCGCATGGATCGCGTAACTCGTTTTCTTATTTTGCCAAGTACGTGGATGCTACAGAGAGTGGCGCCAGGAGGGAGGTGAGTATGGGATCTTTTTTCCAGGTACACTCCATGGGACAAGGGGACAGACCAGCTGGCACAGGTAAGTATGTGTGAGTGGGTTAGGTGTATGTAATAAAGTTTTACTGTATACGGTGTGTGTACTGTGTTTTTTTTTATTATTTTACAGTGGGAGTATGGGTGCCTGGTGCCTGCTGGCACTTGTTGTTCCACAAGTGCCAAAGGGCAGGCTTGCTGGCACTTGTAGTTCCACTGTAAAATACAATAGTTTTCAACTATTTTACACATTATTACCCCCATACCTACAGTTCAGGGGTGCGGGGAAGAGCCCCGGGCTTCAGACCAAAACTGGTGTTTTGGGAGAGGTGGGATATGGGGGAGGGCTGGTTATGTCTTTTGGGGGGGGGAAGACCGTACGTAATTTTTTTTTATATAAACACTTTACATTAAGTACACATGCAGAAACATACACAAATCACACTGATCTGTGTATGTTTCTGGCAAACTCGCAGCTCAGGAGGTGGATCGTTTGAAACTTCAATTTCTCTGCGAGTTTGCTCTAATCTCACCCGAGATTGTAATCTCGAATTTTAGTAAATTTGCAAGATGCATCTTTTTCATGAAAAGTACTTCCGAGTTTGCCCGATGAGCAGTTGATTCGAGTTGTCATCTCGACCAAACTCGAATCTTAGTAAATTTACCCCTAAATCTTGTACTGCTGGCAAAAGGGAACTCTATAAAAAAAATCAAGGTCTCCCCAAGTTAAATTGATGTAATAAAATGTTAGTCATACTTGTCCACTCTCCCCAATATTTAGGAGACTCCTGGGAGAGTAGTGCCGCCCAGAGTTGTTTTGCCTGCCACTAATGCCACCTTCCCATATTCCCAATGCTCTTTCTTGTGAAGAGGTCTGTCACGCTTCGGACTCTAAAAACTACCTTTTTCCTCTCCTGGGTCTGTCCTGGCTAGCACTGAGGTCCGCTCGCGCTGTACATTACTCTTGGATAGCACAGAGGTCCGCTTACACTGCACATCACTCCCTGTACTTAGGTCGGTCTGTTCTGTTCCTGCCCAGTCCGCTTAGTGTTCTGTCATTGAGCGTGGAAATGGGTCCCCGCAGCTCCTTGCTCACAGCAGGTCTCCTCAGCATGATGATACACAAGCTGCACACCAGAGTTCCCTCCAAAACCACAGTATGGGTGCAGCCATGTTGGACCCGGTCACCTGACGCTCTTCCTCTACTCAGAACGCTGCTCCCAGACCAGCTGATCACAGCATTCAATCCCTAGGGGTTCCATCCTTTTAAAGTCCATTTCCTGACTGGCTCCCATTGCCAGTACAACGTTGCTTCTGCTGAAGTTACAGCTCTGTACTGAGCTCCCAGGTACTCTGTATATGAATGGTTCCAGTCCGTGTGATTCTAGTTCCAAGTCTGGTTACTCAAGTCTCCAAATCCATCTGTACTCCAGTCTGGTTATTCCACTGAGACTTGTTCCGATACCTCCTCACATCGGTATCAAACCAACCCTACTCATCAATTCAGCATCATCGATCCCACTCCGATTCTACTCATCTATTCAGTATCATCAATTCCAATTCTATTCAGCTCATCATCAGCTCCACATCATCAGTCCCAATCTGATATCATCATCTTCAATTCTCATTCCAACCTGCTGTACAATAAAAACATTACATTCCTGTCCTCGCCTTCAGGCCCATCACCAACTGCAGTTCTTCTACATTCTCACATCAATACATGAAGAAGTCCTGGCTCAAGCCACCCAAATTCATTCACGCCGCCCAAGTCTCCTCTTCAGCCTCCCATGCCTGTTCCAGCCAAACTACCCTCAGATGTGACAAGGTTAGGGCAGGGCAGACTTCACCTCTGCTGAAAAAGGCTCAAATTGTGTCCTAACTCAGCAGTGGGAGCGACCTAAAGATGTAATGCGACAATTCACATCATATACCTCCTGGAGGAGAGATCCAAAAAGTAGGCAGGTATCCTGTAACTCCAGAGTAAGAAAAATTTAAAAATAATACAGAACTCAACGCCGTACATTCTTACAACTGGAATTATACAACCATAAATGATTTTACTATGCTAATAGTAAGAAACACAAACATCAAGTACAGTTCATTTCAATAAAAATGTCTCATTACATTCCTTGTAATGGAGCGAACAAACAAACCTATGAGATATGCTCTAATCTATCTACTTATGGGTCTTTTTGAATATATTAGATTAAAAAATACAATTTGCCTATGATCATCTTTCACTTCAAATGGAAATAAATACCCCACTGATATCTAAACCGTGCTTGGATGACAGATCAGATGAATGTTCAATGGAAATGTTTACACTGGCAGGGAGATGAGTCAGAGAATTAAATAAGAGATGAGCTGAATGCTGCAACTCAATAAGACAGAGATCAGTGGGTCCCTATGAACTTCAAACCCAGCTCGCTATAAATTGTGGCACTGTGTGCTATTAGAATACATCATGTAATCCTGGCTAGATTGCTCCTTGCTTTGTAAGGCTCCTTTTACAAAGATGAGAACATTTCTTCACTGGTGACAGCTTGGGTCTGTGAAAATAATCTAATTGCCAAAATAATAGTGTAGTGGTGGTGTTTTCATTAAACTCAATGACTTATTTTAAAAAAAATAATGTAACCATGTATAAATAATCATGCACAGTTTCGGACTGGTGCACGAAGGGCCCACCGGGGGTATGCAGAGATCGGGGCCCATGCTTAAGGGATATGGCCAGCCACCAGTCCATGGACCTGCTCCATCAAGTAACTGACCACCCTCTAATATAGTAATAATGTAGTTATAGGATCTGGAACCTGACCCATAAGGGAGGGGAAGGGTCCCTCAGGCGGTGGGTCTGAACACCAGTCCAAAATCCTAATTGAGGAAAACAGGGTTTATGTGTTCATTATATATAATAGCGAGAAGAGACTTTCTATCTTCAATTCTCTGTGATCCGACAATGCAAAATTAACGCAGTTGGAGCATACAGACCATACTTACCTTTTCTTCTGGAATGTCTGAGAAACTCCCACTTTTGGAGAGCAGAGAACCCTCCCAGATCCTGCCCACTTCCTTAGTGATGATGTAATTTCCTGCTGTGATTAGTGGCATTACACCATAGCAGTGGAACCATGGTGATTCAATGAAGACGATGATGATGATGATGCAAATCATGTGTCACGACCCTTGTTTCACAGACCTCAGCTGTGGGAGAGAGTTCCTGCGCTCCTGAACCTGAGACCTGTGCTCCAGTGCTTGCCCTAGCTCCTTGTCTGCCTTCGGCTCCCTGCAGCCTGCACCACTCTGTCTTGCCTTGCACTCAGCTGGAGATCACCCTGCACCTTCCACCAGACCCACTCCTGTCTGAACCTGTCACCGCAGTTAACCCATTCCTGTACAGACATCATCACGGCATTACCGGATTCTCCTTTCAGCCATCATCACAGCGTTACCGGATTCTCCTTTTAAGCCATCATCACAGCATTACCAGATTCTCCTTTCAGCCATCATCACAGTATTACCGGATTCTCCTTTCAGTCATCAACACAGCATATCCAGATATCCCTCTCAGCCACTATTCTGCATAACTGGATATCCATTGCACTTTTACAGTCTTCCTGGATTCACCTCATTCATCTCTGTCACCGTTCTGGACATTTGTTTATTCCCAGTTACTACAGTTCCCTCCTGCCACATTTATTAGTTTGTTATTTCTGGACTTTAGTTTATCTTATTGTTCATGTCTACCAACATTCACATTAAACAACCAACATTTCAGTTTAAGCCTGTTCTGGTGTTTTCTCCTGTTACCACCCCAGGTCCACAACAAACACAGACTCTAACATCATGGTCCCAAAATTTGTAGTAAGATACAAGCTGTCACACATTAGGGTTGGAACAGACGTGGGAGGCTAAAGTGGAGGATGATGGGCCCGAAGGCAAGAACAGGATTGCAATGCCTTTATTAGGAATGAGAACTAGAGATAATGATACTGTATAGATGAGCAGAATCAAGTTAGGACCGATGATGCTGGATTTTTGAGTAGGGTCAGAGTGACCCATGATGCTGAACTGAAGATCTGGGTCGGTTTGAGACCGATGTTGATGAATTGAAGAACTTGATGGATTTGAATACGAAGTTGAAGAATTGATGACCTTGATCGGTTTGAGACCCATGTTGAAGAATTGAAGAACTTAATAGATATGAGTCCGATATTAATGAATTGATTAACTTGATCAGTTGGGACCTTTGTTGATGAATTGAAGAACTTAATTGATAAGAGTCCGATGTTGATGAATTGATTAACTTGATCAGTTGGGACCGATGTTAGGATAAATTATGGAACTTAATTGATATGAGTCCAATGTTGATGAATTGTTGAACTTGATCGGTTGGGACCAATGTTGATGAATTGATGGACTAAATTGATATGATTCCAATGTTGATGAATTGATTAACTTGATCGATTTGGACCGATGTTGATGAATTGAAGGATTTAATTGATATGAGTCCAATGTTGATGAATTGAAGGACTTAATTGATATGAGCCCAATGTTGGAAGCATTGGATGAGACCAATGGTTGGAGGTATCGGCTGGAACTGATGGTGGCTGTAAGAACAAGTCTCAGTGGTAAAACCAGACTGGTGTGCAAGATGGTACAGGAGATATAGGAACTGGATATAGGGGACTGGGAATGTTCAGAAACAAGGTACCTGGGAGCTCAGTACTGAGCAGTAACTTCAGCAAGAAGCAATGTTGTACTGGCAACAGAGACCAGTCAGGAAATGGAATTTATAGTGGAGGATCCCCAGGGATTGGATGCTGCAATCAGCTGGTCTGGAAGAAGCACTCTGAGTGGTATAGGAGAGTCAGGCTGCACCCATACTGTTGTTCTGGAGGAAACTCTGGCTTGTATACCATCATGCTGGGGAGGACACGCTGTGAGCAAGTGACTGGACAGTGAGCAAACGGGGCAGGAGTAGACCTCAGCACCAGCCAGGAGTGATGTGCAGTGTGAGCGGACCTCTGGTCTATCCAAGAGTGATGCACAGTGCGAGTGGACCTCAGCGCTAGCCTGAAAAGGCACAGAGAGATAAAAAGATGGTTTTAAGTATCCGGAGCATCACACGAGCAAACAGAGGCCCTGATTCAGAGCCGAACACTCTGACAGAGCACTCGCTCTGAATCAGGGCGTCTTTTATTTTTTTATAGAGCAGCCTCCTGGCGCTCGCATTGCTGTGGGTTGTCACCCACAGCTAATGCGAGCAGCCAGGATGATGGTCGCGATGGTCAAGACCATCGTGACCATCGGGCTTGCGATGAGACCCTTGTGGTAGGGTCTCGTGGCCGCAAGCCCCAGAGAGGTTTCGGCTCTAACAGAGGGGCTGCCCCAGACGGTAGGCGTTCTCATGGGAATGCCTCCGTCTGGGCAGCCAACCCCCCCCGGCCCGCCCACTAAAGGGGGTGTGCTGTCACTCAACATCGACAGCAAGCCCCCTTTGGTGCGAGACCCGGAGTGACGGATTGCCCGTCGCTATCCGGGTCTCGCGCATGTGCATGACGGAGCCGGCTCCATCGTGCGCATGCGCTCTGGGCCACCATCGACCTGGTTGCGAGCGCTCAGCGCTTGCGACCGGGTCTGAATCAGGCCCAGAGAGTATACAAATCGATCAATTAGTAAGACAAAGTTGTTGTACTAATTATATTCTAAATTCACTTGGCTTTAAGCCTGAAATACTGGTAAAGAAGTACAAAGACATTGCTAATGTAAATATGTTTCTTGTCTTTATTAGATTTTAGACGCAATTAAAAAAATACCTTTTGGTGTTAGCTGCTAATCCTAATGTAAAAACTGTCCCAGCAAACAGTAAAGTTAAGTGAATTCAAAGAGAAATCACACAATAAATACCCTTCAGATAGTTGCCTTCAGGATATATGTTTGTATTAATATGGCCGTAAGCACCCTGAAATATTGGCCTAAAATATATGGTCATGACATTTATTGTGATTAACAGAGACTCAGGGTAACAGATGTACTAGAGCCACTATGCACTTATGATATTGTAATAAGGCAATGACAAATATATCACACAAGAGCACAGCACACTATGTAGCAGTATATAATATGACACAGCTGCCATACGTTACTAATCTACTACATCACTACATCTAATCACTAGTAAGAATAAGCACAATCCCTCATCAAGGGCCTGATTCAGCGGTGCACACAGTGTCAATATAAGCACAGTTGGGCAATGTTTTGCTACTGCGCATGCGAAAAAAGTCTAGAAAACCCCTGTGTCTAGAAAAACTAATGTGTGCATTTGCGTATAACATCGCTATGACTTGAGACATCGTCTCTGATCTATGCATGTTTCAGGATGGAGACTGGGTGGTAACCTAAAGTGATCGCAAAAAGAGGAGGTGACAAGGCGTGGTATGGGAGTGCCATGGGTGTGTTATGGGCATGTTATGGGAGTGCCATGGGCGTGGTATGGGAGCACCATGAGCGTGTTATGGGAGTGCCATGGGTTTGTTATGGGTGTGTTATGGGAGTGCCATGTGCGTCTTATGGGAGCATCATGAGCAAGTTATGGGAGTGACATGGGCGTGGTATTGGAGTGCCATGGGCGTGTAATGGGAGTGCCATGGGTGTGTTATGGGCGTGTTATGGGAGTGCCATGTGCGTCTTATGGGAGCACCATGAGCATGTTATGGGAGTGCCATGGGCGTGGTATGGGAGTGCCATGGGTGTGTTATGGGCGTGTTATGGGAGTGCCATGGGCATGGTATGGGAGCACCATGAGCGTGTTATGGGTGTGCCATGGGTTTGTTATGGGTGTGTTATGGGAGTGCCATGTGCGTCTTATGGGAGCATCATGAGCATGTTATGGGAGTGACATGGGCGTGGTATTGGAGTGCCATGGGCGTGGTATGGGAGTGCCATGGGTGTGTTATGGGCGTGGTATGGGAGCACTATGAGGATGGTGAGCGTGTTAGGGGAATGTTAGGGGAGTGCCATGGGCGTGTTAGGGGAGTGCCATGGGCGTGTAATGGGAGTGCCATGGGTGTGGTATGGGAGTGCCATGGGTGTGGTATGGGAGTGCCATGGGCGTGGTATGGTAGTGCCATGAGCGTGTTAGGGGAGTGCCATGGGTGTGTAATGGGAGTGCCATGGGTGTGTTATGGGAGTGCCATGGGTGTGGTATGGGAGTGCCATGGGCGTGGTATGGTAGTGCCATGGGTGTATTATGGGCGTGTTATGGGAGTGCCATGGGCGTGCCATGGGTGTGTTATGGGAGTGACATGGGCATGTCATGGGAGTGCCATGGGCGTGTTATGGGAGTGCCATGGGCGTGTTATGGGAGTGCCGTGGGCCTGTTATGGGAGTGCCGTGGGCGTGTTATGGGAGTGCCGTGGGCGTGTTATGGGAGTGCTGTGGGCATGTTATGGGAGTGCCGTGGGCATGGTATGGGAGTGCCATGGGCGTGTTATGGGAGTGCCATGGGCGTGGTATGGGAGTGCCATGGGCGTGTTATGGGACTGCCGTGGGTGTGTTATGGGAGTGCCATGGGAATGTTATGGGACTGCCATGGGTGTGTTATGGAAGTGCCGTGGGTGTGTTATGGGAGTGCCATGGGCATGTTTCGGCATGCGGCTGCAGCCTTTTGCAGCACCACAGCCACAGAGGCCATATTTTAAGAGAGAGTTACAAGGGAGCCTGTGCACCAGGGCCCGATTCAAAGATGTATGCAAGCCTAATGGTTTCTGTACATTTCCAATTGTTTGGGTCCTGCGCATTAGCATGATTTATTCTGCACATCCTTGCCCGCAGTCTGCATTTCCGGAAATGTCCCCCCATTTTCTGGCAATGCCGGTACCAGGGTCTGCGTCTTCCACTGAAAAATATATGACCCCACCTGAGTAGGTATGCTGCCCATTATGAGATAAGCGAGTGGTGACTCGATGCTGCATCTTTGGATGCAGCACTAGGATCGCAGATGCTCACAGGAGTTGTCTTTTTCCTACAGTCGCCTCCTGCTGCATTAGAATATTAGTTGGATGGTATTGCACAGCTGCTTCCATGCGTTGTGCAATACCGTCCATCGCTGAATCAGGCCCTCAGGCTGCTGTGCGGATGTACACAAGAGGAATGCTCAAGCTGACATTTGCATATTTTCGCAATTGCGAATCCGTGAGAAGTCGCAGCTGCACATGAACTGCGTGCACCTCGGAATGGAGACCCTAAATCACAAATAGTCACGGGGGTGGCATTATTATCATCATATATAATTTATATATACAAATAAATGTGAATAATTACAAATACTGTAGTAGCAGCATGCTAAGTGCTAGACCAAGTATTTGCTGGCTAAACCCAAATTCCATAACTGTGCTGGGGTACTTCCATTAACTGCAACTTCTTTATGTAACTAAGAAAGTTTTAGATTGTTATTTTTAGAAAAGACAGAACCTTATTTTCAAAGCATATTTAAAAAAAATAAATGAATACTTTTTTATTTAGATTATAAATAGGAACATACAGTAAATTGGAAAAATATTTATAACTTTATGGGGCAATATAATTACATGTGATGTAAGCTATCATGCCTGGTGTGCGTGCGGTACGGGCAATGTACAGTCTTTACATCAATAGCCTAACATTGTGCATGTTCTGGTAAAAATGCATGGTGGTAAAATGCGTGGTGTTGTGGCAATTTATGGTACCGTTGCCGTCATTCATACACTGACCCAACAGCACATCGCACGCATAGTCCTAACTGGCAGGCACATGGATTACCTTCTGACCTTATTTATTGTCACACATTTCATTTGCAAGAAACCTAAAATCGGTCAGGTAGATTTATTAGCTATAAAGCATAAATAAAATTGCATTTGGAACATTGAAGGTAGAAATTGCATTGGGACAATTTACAGTATGGCAAAGATGGAATAAGTAGGGAGGGGGCCGTGTGCATTCACCATGTGGGTCCTCCATTCTTGCTGACGCATATGTTGAGTGGATTCTTGAATTGTCCCAGAGTGTACAGCTCATGCACAGATCTTCGGGAACGCGGTGCCTGCACCATGGTCCATGTGACCGCTGTACTACACATGTGCAAATCTCCAGGGAATTGGAGGCTGCAGTGGGAGAGACGGAATCCATGCGAAGTACCGCTGGACACAAGCCCGACGGTTCAAATCCCGACAGCGGCAGGCCGACTCAGCTGAAAATCCTGATTGTCGCAGGTAAGTATGAAGTAACCTAACCCCCCTAACCCTAACCCTCCTTAGGGGTCACCCATTCTCTCTCTCAAACAGTCACCCATTCTCTCACACGCACACACAGTCACCCATTCTATCTCACACACAGTCACCCATTCTCTCTCTCTCTCACACACAGTCACCCATTCTCTCACACACACAGTCACCGATTCTCTCTCACACACACAGTCTCCCATTCTCTCTCTCTTTCACAGTCACTCATTCTCTCTCACACACAGTCACCCATTCTCTCTCTCACACACACAGTCACCCATTATCTCTCTCTCACACAGTCACCCATTATCTCTCTCTCTCACACACACACAGTCACCCATTATCTCTCTCTCACACACACACAGTCAACCATTATCTCTCTCTCTCACACACACAGTCACCCATTATCTCTCTCACACACACACAGTCAACCATTATCTCTCTCTCACACACACACAGTCAACCATTATCTCTCTCTCTCACACACACAGTCACCCATTATCTCTCTCTCTCACACAGTCACCCATTATCTCTCTCTCACACAGTCACTAATTATCTCTCTCACACACACAGTCACCCATTATCTCTCTCTCTCTCACACAGTCACCCATTATCTCTCTCTCACACGCACACACAGTAACCCATTCTCTCTCTCTCACACACAGTCACCCATTCTCTCTCACACACACAGTCACCCATTCTCTCACACACACAGTCACCGATTCTCTCATACGCACACACAGTCACCCATTCTATCTCACACACAGTCACCATTATCTCTCTCTCACACAGTCACCCATTATCTCTCTCTCACACAGTCACCCATTATCTCTTACACACACAGTCACCCATTCTCTCTCTCACACACACAGTCACCCATTATCTCTCTCACACACAGTCACCCATTATCTCTCTCTCACACACACACAGTCACCCATTATCTCTCTCACACACAGTCACCCATTATCTCTCTTTCTCACACACACAGTCACCCATTATCTCTCTCTCACACACACAGTCACCCATTATCTCTCTCTCGCACAGTCACCCATTATCTCTTACACACACACAGTCACCCATTCTCTCTCTCACACACACAGTCACCCAATATTTCTCTCTCTAACACAGTCACCCATTATCTCTCTCTCTCACACAGTCACCCATTATCTCTCTCACACACACAGTCACCCATTATCTCTCTCTCACACACACACACAGTCACCCATTATCTCTCTCTCACACACACAGTTACCCATTATCTCGCTCACGCAGTCACCCATTATCTCTCTCTTTCACACAGTCACCCATTATCTCTCTCACACAGTCACCCATTATCTCTCTCTCACACACACAGTCACCCATTATCTCTCTCTCTCACACACACACAGTCACCCATTATCTCTCTCACACACAGTCACCCATTATCTCTCTCTCTCACACAGTCACCCATTATCTCTCTCACACAGTCACCCATTATCTCTCACACACACAGTCACCCATTATCTCTCTCTCTCACACACAGTCACCCATTATCTCTCTCACACACACACACAGTCACCCATTATCTGTCTCTCACACACACAGTCACCCATTATCTCTCTCTCTCTCATTCACCCATTCTCTCACACGCACACACGGTCACCCATTCTCTCTCTCACACACAGTCACCCATTCTCTCTCTCAAACAGTCACCCATTCTCTCACACGCACACACAGTTACCCATTCTATCTCACACACAGTCACCCATTCTCTCTCTCTCTCACACACAGTCACCCATTCTCTCACACACACAGTCACCGATTCTCTCTCACACACACAGTCTCCCATTCTCTCTCTCTTTCACAGTCACTCATTCTCTCTCACACACACAGTCACCCATTCTCTCTCTCACACACACAGTCACCCATTATCTCTCTCTCACACAGTCACCCATTATCTCTCTCTCACACACAGTCACCCATTATCTCTCTCTCACACACACACAGTCAACCATTATCTCTCTCTCTCACACACACAGTCACCCTTTCTCTCACACACACAGTCACCCATTCTCTCTCTCACACACACAGTCACCCATTATCTCTCTCTCTCACACAGTCACCCATTATCTCTCTCTCTCACAGACACAGTCACCCATTATCTCTCTCACACACACAGTCACCCATTATCTCTCTCTCTCTCAGACAGTCACCCATTATCTCTCTCTCACACACACAGTCACCCATTATCTCTCTTTCTCACACACACAGTCACCCATTATCTCTCTCTCGCACAGTCACCCATTATCTCACACACACAGTCACCCATTCTCTCTCTCACACACACAGTCACCCATTATTTATCTCTCTCACAGTCACCCATTATCTCTCTCTCACACAGTCACCCATTATCTCTCTCACACACACAGTCACCCATTATCTCTCTCACACACACAGTCACCCATTATCTCTCTCTCACACACACACAGTTACCCATTATCTCTTACACACACAGTCACCCATTCTCTCTCTCACACACGCAGTCACCCATTATCTCTCTCACACACAGTCACCCATTATCTCTCTCTCACGCACACACAGTTACCCATTATCTCTTACACACACGCAGTCACCCATTCTCTCTCTCACACACACAGTCACCCATTATCTCTCTCTCTCACACAGTCACCCATTATCTCTCTCACACAGTCACCCATTATCTCTCTCTCTCACACACAGTCACCCATTATCTCTCTCTCACAGTCACCCATTATCTCTCTCTCTCTCACACAGTCACCCATTATCTCTCTCTCACACAGTCACCCATTATCTCTCTCTCACACACAGTCACCCATTATCCCTCTCTCTCACACACACAGTCACCCATTATCTCTCTTTCTCACACACACAGTCACCCATTATCTCTCTCTCTCACACATACACAGTCACAAATTATCTCTCTCTCACACACAGTCACCCATTGTCTCTCTCTCACACACAGTCACCCACTATCTCTTACACACACACAGTCACCCATTCTCTCTCTCACACACAGTCACCCATTATCTCTCTCTCTCACACAGTCACCCATTATCTCTCTCTCTCACACAGTCACCCATTATCTCTCTCTCTCACACAGTCACCCATTATCTCTCTCACACACACACAGTCACCCATTATCTCTCTCTCTCTCACACACACAGTCACCCATTTTCTCTCTCACACACACAGTCACCCATTATCTCTCTCACACACACAGTCACCCATTATCTATCTCTCTCACACAGTCATCCATTAGCTCTCTCTCTCTCACACAGTCACCCATTATCTCTCTCTCTCGCACAGTCACCCATTATCTCTCTCTCACACACACACACAGTCACCCGTTATCTCTCTCTCTCTCACACACAGTCCCCTATTATCTCTCTCTCTCACACAGTCACCTATTATCTCTCTCTCTCACACACAGTCACCCATTATCTCTCTATCTCACACATACAGTCACCCATTATCTCTCTCTCTCACACACACACAGTCACCAATTATCTCTCTCTCTCACACACACAGTCACCCATTATCTCTCTCTCTCACACATACACAGTCACCCATTATCTCTCTCACACACACACAGTCACCCATTATCTCTCTCACACACACAGTGACCCACTTTCTCACACACACAGTCACCCATTATCTCTCTCTCTCACACACACAGTCACCCATTATCTCTCTCACACACACAGTCACACATTATCTCTCTCTCTCACACACACAGTCACCCATTATCTCTCTCTCACAGACACACAGTTACCCATTATCTCTCTCTCTCACACACAGTCAACCATTATCTCTCTCTCACACACACAGTCACCCATTATCTCTTTCTCTCACACACACAGTCACCCATTATCTCTCACACACACAGTCACCCATTATCTCTCTCTCACACACAGTCACCCATTATCTCTCTCACACACACAGTCACCCATTATCTCTCTGTCTCACACACACAGTCACCGATTCTCTCTCACACACACACAGTCACCCATTATCTCTCTCTTTTTCACAGTCACCCATTCTCTCTTACACACACACAGTCACCCATTCTCCCTCTCTCTCACACACAGTCACCCATTCACACACACACACACTAACCCATTCTCTCTCTCTCACACACACTCACCCATTCTCTCTCTCTCACACACACTCACCCATTATCTCTCTCTCTCACAGTCACCCATACACACTCTCTCTCTCACACAGTGTCACCCATTCTCTCTCACTTATACACAGTCTCCCATTGTCTGAGACACAAGGTAGTTTATTATATCAGTATCTAGAAAATCTGGGTAATATAATGGAGCAGAGCAAGCTTAGGAGTCAGTGTAATATAAGAAGAACCAGGGACAATAAGTTAGTGAACTTTGACCATTGGGGTCTGTTCACAATATCAGAATACTTGTTAAGGGTTCTCATACCCAGATATTAAAAAGCAGTTAGAAGACCTTACCAGACCTCAGGTAGTGATGCTATAACATTACTTACCCCTCCAGTCCTGCCACCTGCAGTGTCTCAGTAATTGTTAATGTGTATGACACAGGACTTTGAGGCAGAGCCTGTCTCATACAGATCAGAAAGAAAAAAAACGGAGTGTGTGCCCCTGATTATATGTTTTGTGTTATAATACTATATAAAGACAATTTGATGCTGGGTTGCATCCTTTACCTGCCTCCTGGTGCCTGAAGAGGGCAGCTGAAGGCTTCCTGCACCCTGCGGCTACTTCTGCGGCCCACAGTTCCATAATTGCACCAGCCTGGGGGGGCAAATGCCACCCTGCCCCCCCCGGCCAGGGGCAGATCCAGAACAAAATGACAGGGGGGGCACCATGACAAGCAGGAAAGTGGGTGTGGCCTCCCAGCAAGGGACCTGGCCTATAATGGAATGCCGTATCCACAAGCCACACTTGTTGGAGAGGCAATGGGTGACGCTCAGGAATGGGGAAGCCAGTGACTGACACCAAAGGAAGGCAGTGGGTGATGTAGAAGATGACGGGATTGGCAGTGAAGGAAAGGGAGAGGGTGACAGGGGAGAGATTGTGGTAGATGGAGAGGCAGCGAGTGACAGGAAAGGATGATGGGGAGAGGCAGTGAGTGACAGGAAAGGATGATGGGGAGAGGCAGTGAGTGACAGGAAAAGATGATGGGGAGAGGCAGTGAGTGACAGGAAAGGGTGATGGGGAGAGGCAGTGAGTGACAGGAATGGGTGATGGGGAGAGGCAGTCAGTGACGGGAAAGGGTGATGGGGAGAGGCAGTGAGTGACAGCAAAGGGTGATGGGGAGAGGCAGTGAGTGACAGGAATGGGTGATGGGGAGAGGCAGTCAGTGACGGGAAAGGGTGATGGGGAGAGGCAGTGAGTGACAGGAAAGGGTGATGGGGAGAGGCTGTGAGTGACAGGAATGGGTGATGGGGAGAGGCAGTGGGTGACAGGAAAGGATGATGGGGAGAGGCAGTGGGTGACAGGAAAGGGTGATGGGGAGAGGCTGTGGGTGACAGGAAAGGGTGACGGGGAGAGGCAGTGGGTGACAGGAAAGGGTGACGGGGAGAGGCAGTGGGTGACAGGAAAGGGTGATGGGGAGAGACAGTGGGTGACAGGAAAGGGTGACAGGGAGAGACAGTGAGTGACAGGAAAGGGTGACGGGGAGAGACAGTGGGTGACAGGAAAGGGTGACGGGGAGAGACAGTAAGTGACAGGAAAGGGTGACGGGGAGAGACAGTGAGTGACAGGAAAGGGTGATGGGGAGAGGCAGTGGGACAGGAAAGGGTGATGGGTAAAGGCAGTGAGTGACAGGAAAGGGTGATGGGGAGACACTGGGGCGAGCTGTCAATCACCATCGACAGCTCGCCCCTTTGGTGCGAGATCCGGAGCAACGGAGCACCCGTCACTAGCCAGGTCTCGCGCATGCACACGATGGAGCCGGCGCCGTCGTGCGAATGCCCAGTGGGCAAACATCGACCTGGTTGCGAGTGCTCAGGCCCAGAGTCCGCAACATCACCAGTTCGGCACCCACCAGCCTCCTGTGTTCCATGCTGTGGCACCTGTGACTTCCTTTCCCTGATGAAAGCACTGCACAGCACGGAACCTCCGATGATGCTGGGATTGGAGGAGAGGTGCACGCTGGTCCATGGGGAGTGGCCAGCCACCTGGAAGAGCACATGAAAGCTGGGGCCAGCCCGGCAATGTGCCCTGGAGCTGGCTCATTAGGCTGGGGAAAATAAGAGATATGGTAAGAACTTACCCTTGTTATCTCTATTTCTACGAGGTCCATAGGGTTCCACAGGATACCTTGGGGCATAGGCAATGGCGGCAGACATCCAGGCACCACAGAGTTAAAAACTTCTCCATCCTCCCAGGATGCACTAGGGTCCCTCTCCTATACCCCGCCCCGAGCCTCAGGCACTCAGTTTCGTCACAAGCCATAGGCCAGAGGAGGATAAAGAGAGAGAGAAGAAAGTCTGGAACACACAAGAATCACATTCTCACCAGAGGGAGATGGAAAAACTGGTGACCAGAACCACAGCCCATCTGCAGTACAGGTGCGACAGGGCGGGAGTCCTGTGGAACCCTATGGACCTTGTAGAAATAGAGATAACAAGGGTAAGTTCTTACCATATCTCTTATTTTCTACATCAGGTTCCATAGGGTATCCACAGGATACCTTGGGGATGTCCCAAAGCAGTATCCTTCAAGGGTGGGGATGCTCCTGTGCTGAGAGGAGAATCCGTCGCCCGAAGGAAGCATCCTGAGAGGCGTAGGTAACAAAAGCATAATACCGAATGAAAGTATGGACAGATGACCACGTGGCCGCCTTGCAAAGCTGAACAGCTTAGGCGCCACATTGAGCTGCCCACGAAGGACCCACAGACCTAGTGGAATGAGCCTTAACAGAAGATGGAACAGGAAGGCCCTCGTGAGCAAAAGCTTCAGCGACAGCCAGTCGAATCCATCCTGCCAATGTTTGTTTAGGGGCAGGCCAACCTCTTTTATGGAAGCCATAAAGGACAAACAAAGAGTCTTGACTTCCTATAGACAGAAGTGCGGTCCACATAGATCTTCAAGGCCCGCACCACATCCAAGATGGCCTCACCAACCGAAAGGTCCGCGAAGTAACCGATGGTACAATAATTTCCTTGTTGATATGGAAACTAGATACCACCTTTGGAAGAAACCCAGGACGAGTGAATAGCTCAGCCCTGTTTCTATGAAAAGTTAGAAATGGAGGTCTACGTAAGAGAGCTCCCAATTCTGAAACCCTTCTGGCCGAAGCAATAGCCAGAAGGAATACAGTCTTAATGGTTAGCCATTTCAAATCCACTGAGCCCAGTGGTTCAAATGGCGGTCCTTGAAGAGTCTTCAAGACCACAGCCAGTTCCCATGGTGCCACAGGTGGAACAAAGGGAGGCTGAATAAGAAGCACCCTTTGCATAAAGGTGCGGACATCAGGAAGCATAGCAATCCTACGATGAAACCACACTGAAAGTGCAGACACCTGTACCTTTAGGGAAGCTAGGCGAAGACCCTGGTCTAAACCCGCCTGTAGGAAGGCCAGAACCCTGGACAATCTGAACACCTGAGGAGCATAACCTCTAGTGTGACACCACTGGAAGAAAGCCCGCCACACTCTATGGTAGATGTTGGCAGATGAAGGTTTCCGAGCTCTCAGCATGGTGTTGACCACCGAGCTGGAGAAACCTCTGGACCTCAAGAGGGCAGTCTCAATAGCCACGCTGTCAAAGACAGCTGACTCAGGTCCAGATGAAGGCAAAGACCCTGAGACAGCAGGTCCTGACATTGAGGCAACAACAGCGGAGTGTCCACTGAGAGACTCTGAAGATTCATGTACCAGTGCCACCTGGGCCACGCTGGAGCAATCAGCAGTAGTGTGCCGCCTTCTTGCTTGAATTTGCGTATCACTCGAGGAAGAAGGGAGAATGGAGGGAAGAGGTACGCATACTGGAAGGTCCACTTGACCACCAGAGCATCCACTAGACAAGCCTTTGCGTCTCTTGTTCTTGACCCGAACATCAGCAGTTTGTTGTTGTGTCGTGAGGCCATGAGATCTATCTCTGGAAGGCCCCACTTGTTCAAAAGTAGCTGACACACCTCCTGGTGAAGAGACCAATCTCCTGGATGCACGTCTTGACTGCTGAGAAAGTCTGCTTCCCAGTTGAGAACTCCTGGTATGAACACTGCTGATATTGCGGTGAGATGCTTTTCCGTCCATACTAGAATGCGGAACACCTCTGTCAGAGCCGCCTGACTGCGAGTCCCTCCTTGGCGGTTTATATATGCCACCGTGGTGGCATTGTCCAACTGTACCTGCACAGGTTTTCCTTGCAGGACCTGTCTTGCTTGCTGGAGAGCCTTGAATACTGCCCGCAGTTCCAATATGTTTATTGGAAGATCAGCTGCTACCGATGTCCACCTTCCCTGAAAGAAGTGTGGACCCATCACCGCTCCCCAGCCCCGGAGACTGGCAACCATCATCAGAAGGGCCCAGTCTGCGATCCAAAAGGGGCGCCCCTTGTTCAGGTGTGCCGTCTGTAGCCACCAGGCCAGAGATAATCGCACCTCCGGGTAAGGCACCATAGTCTTTGACTTTATCCTTTGGGGCGACCCATTCCATCTGGAGAGAATCAGCTTCTGCAGAGGTCTTGAGTGAAACTGGGCAAACTCCACCATGTCGAACATGGATACCATGGATCCCAGTAACTTCATTGCCGAGCGAATAGACACCCGGTGACTCTGCAAGCAAAGACGGACCTTTGCCTGTAACGCAGAGATCTTTTCTCCTGACACCAAGATCCTCTGATGTTGGTAATCCAACAGAACTCCTAGATGGAGCATCCTCTGTGATGGTACCAGGGAGGACTTCTTCCAATTTATCAGCCAGCCGAGAGACTGCAATACAGAGACTGATAGTTGCAGATGGTGCTGAAGTTTCTCTGAGGACTCCGCCAGTAACAGGAGATTGACCAGATAAGGTAACAGGCAGACTCCCTGCAACCGCAGGTGGGCTGCCATGACGGCCATAACTTTGGTAAACACCCGAGGTGCTGTAGCCAGACCGAAGGGCAGAGCCTGAACTGGAAGTGGTCCTTGACCACTGCAAATCTGAGGAAGCACTGGTGTGCTGGGACAATAAGGATATGCAGGTAAGCATCCTGAATATACAGCGACACCATGAAATCCCCAGGTTCCATTGCTAAAATAATGGAACGCAGGGTCTCCATCCTGAACCGAGGAAACATCAGAAATTTGTTGAGGGATTTGAGGTTGTGTATTGGCCGGTAGGACCCATTGGGGTTCTGCACCTGAAAAAGATTGGAGTAAAACCGCAATCCCTTCTGAGACAAAGGAACTGGCACTATAACTCCATTCTGGAGCATCGAGTGCATTAGCTTCTTGAGTTCCCGGGCCTTGTCCTGATTGGACGGAAGGCCCGTGGTGAAAAACCGGCTGGGAGGCCTCCTGCGGAAGGAGAGGGCGTACCCCTAAGAGACCACTCCTCTGACCCATGTGTCTGAAGTGGTAAGACACCAGCTTTGGGCGAATTTCAGAAGTCGGCCTCCCACTTTGAGCTCCCCCAAAGAGAGGCCTGTCCCGTCAGGCCGAAGGTTTGTCATCGGACTTTGGAGTGGGACGTCTGGTACTCAGGTCTGCTTCCTGGGCTTTGTAGGTTTCTTGGCGGCAGTCCACCTAGGAAAGGACTGTACCCTGGGTCTGTTCTACGTTCTGTAGGGCCGAAAGGACGAAGAACCCGCTCCTGATGGGACAGTAGTGGAAGACAGACACGCAGACTTAGCTGCTGCCGAAGTAGCCACAATTTTGTCTAGATCAGGGCCAAACAGCACTTCTCCATTGAAGGGTAACCCCTCCAAACCCTTTTTGGAATCAGCATCCGCCATCCAAGAACGCCGCCACAGGATACGACGAGCCGCCACTGCTGCCGAGGAGATCTTGGACGCCATGAGGCCCATATCTAAAGCTGCCTTATTAATGAAGGTAGCTGAGTCCCTTAAATTACCCACCAACTCCACCTGTTTAGGTGACGAGTCTGGGTCCAGGGATGCCTCCAAGGTATCAGCCCAGTGCTCCATAGCTCTTGCCACCCAGCACACGGCCAAAGCCAGTCTGGACACGCCTCCTGCAAGGGAATAAATCATTTTCAAACATATTTCTACCCTGCGATCCGTTGGATCCTTTAAGGAGGACATAGAGGGAATAGGCAACGTAGCACTCTTTACTAGGGGGCTGGTAACGCTTACCCGGCGTTTTCCACGCCTCCTCTAAATGATCCACTAGCTGATCAGGTAGGGGAAACACCGTAGCATCACTTTTAATATCCTTGAAAAAGGCATATTTTGATTTCGCTACAGGAGGAGCGTCATCCTCAATAACCAAGGCCGTGCGCACCGCATGTATGAGCCATCATCTGTCGTCACAGCATCCTGATCTTGCTGAGGTTGCAGCTGACGCTTCTGCGCCCGCACAGACGACTCGCCCTGTAACACCTCTCACAGCTGTTGTACTGAGGTAGACAG
Source organism: Taudactylus pleione (assembly GCA_031769625.1). Taxonomy (NCBI): domain Eukaryota; kingdom Metazoa; phylum Chordata; class Amphibia; order Anura; family Myobatrachidae; genus Taudactylus; species Taudactylus pleione. The sequence goes on along the minus strand of JAUIMM010000841.1, from coordinate 5,979,624 downwards.
TGAATTAGCCCACGCAGGTTCATGGATGACCTGAGGGGGCGACAACGGGAAACTCTAAGGTACTGTCAACTGTTTAGGAAACCCCTGCATAGGGGACGACATCATAGACTGCTGTGAGACCCCCATCTGGGGACACGCAGGGGTTGTCGTTAACTGGCCCACCAGGATAGTAAGTGCCGTAGCAAAACAAGCCCATGGTAGCTCCTGCACAGGTGTAATGACAGAAATGAGTTACCATCACCCTCTGCCAATGGTACCTTGCATACAGTACACTTAGGTGGAATGGGGAAATCGTGCTCACTGTCAGACATACTGAGTGTGTGACCAGGAGCTGTATGTAACCACCGCACTTCACAACAAGTTGTATAGTGAGGTATAAATCCCCCTTGCAACACCGCACCGCAAGGGCTTGTTAGCAGAGAAGAAAAACAGGGATAGGGATAATAGCTGACAGTATGTGAAAGTGAAAGTAACAGACAGCAGCGCTAGCCCAAAGTCACATACAATGCAGAATATTGAAAACCCTGCAGTATCTGCGCTTCATCAACTAACCAGACCTCAGCCTGGTAGGAAACAGCGCTGCATACACTGACCTTGCACCGGAGGAGAGGTATGCAGGGGGACCCAGACCACGATGCCCGCGTTAACAGCTTCCAGCAGCGTTTGCCACATGTATTAAAATGGCCACCGAGGAGCAGAGGGAGGGCTGGTCCGGGGGCGGAGCGCATGCAGATGCCTAACCACCTTGTGGAGAGGCCGTGTGCAGTGGGGGAGGCGCCGGCTGCTTAGCAGGGAAAGCGCGCTCCCCTGGCATGCATTTAACCCCTGGGATGCTGGACATTTACTGTTTCTGTCCAGTCCTCAGTCCCAGGGGGTAGTGGAAAGTGCAGGGATCAGTAGCCTGGTTCCACACTGCAGCCAGTCCCCAGGGAGCCCCCTGAATGGAGACTAAGGACTGTGCTATTCGGCTGGGACCCACCGCGGGACCTTGCCGCTTACCTGAACCCCCGTAAATCCGGCCACAGTCCGGACAACCGGGGCCACCGCTAGCTGTGACCCCAGTCACCCACCAGCATCCCCGGATCAGTACCGGCGTTCTGGTACCAGCGGGGTGTAGGAGCGAAGACATGGACGTCAGTACAGACTGTCCATGTTGTCCGCTCGTTAGGTGTGCAGCCACAGCTGCATTGAAGAACTTCAGGGGCCTGTTAGACCCCCACTCTGTACGGTGCATCCGACTTCGGCCAGGCACCGACGAAAACTGAGTGCCTGAGGCTCGGGGGCGGGGTATAGGAGAGGGACCCCAGTGCATCCTGGGAGGATGGAGAAGTTTTTAACTCTGTGGTGCCTGGATGTCTGCCGCCATCGCCTATACCCCAAGGTATCCTGTGGAACCTGATGTAGAAATAAAACTATAAACTCTGCAGTCAGCAGCCCCAGCAAATAGAAAGATAGGACAGGGTGGGGGAGATTCCCAGAAAGGGGGCATTGCCTCTCCTCGGCGGCTCCCCTCCTCATTGTGACCGGTGTAATTGAAGTGCCGACCTGGCTGCACCGCTCCCCCTCCGACGGCGCCTATCTCAGTGTCACTGGCGTGCGGTGGCCTGGACGGGAGGTGCTGCGCCTCCGCCCGCAGCAGGAATATGCCCACCGGGCGCCGATCCATCTCAAACGCGGGCTGCAGCTCCCACTCTCCTCCCACTTGTCCAGCCCCAGCCCTGTCTGAGCCTGCAATGTGAAGTCATGACGTCACGTCACTCCTTACAAGGGGGCGCCCATTACATACAAGCGCGGTGCAGCTGTGTCACAGTGACACAGTTTTCCCGCCCGCTGCCTTGTGTTAGTTAAATAAATAAATTAGCATGGTCGCAGCCAAGGTGCCCTCCACTATGTGGCGCCCTACGCAGCTGCGTACCATGCGTAATTATAGAACCGGCCCTGGACCCACCCAGTGCGCAAGGTTTACCTTCATCAGTCTATAAAATAATAGCTACAATATTACTGGTTGCTGTGGGTAATTTATCCACTCGTCCTCTTTAGAAGGTTTAATACATATCCCCCATAAATAAGAAACCCTGATATAACATAATTTTCACAAGGGGACCTAAATATTTCACCTACTGCTCATTTGGAAGCACTTGTCTGCTATACTTTTGGAATCCATAAGGGAGAGGTTCCAAAAATGTAATCTTTGTCCTAGGATCAAAAATATGATTTGATATGGGTGGGAGAAATTAGCATTTTATATATTTAGAGTATGTGCAGTACGGTTTTACCGTGTTGGCTAACATATGACTGACGGTCGCATTTTATTGCAAATTAGATTTTCTATTTCCGGATTTCCCTGAACCAATTAGCAGCCCTATGAATCTCTTGGGTTAGAGATTCAGTTTAGATAAGTCAGAACAGCTTTTCTCAAGAGGCTTTTATAATGTAAGCTCATCTGTAGCGATCTAATAAACACTTTATATTAACTGTTCTAAATCCCACATTTATTTGTAGCTTGGTTCAAATATGATGCTGAATAAATACATATTCAAGTGTTTATTTTTTCATGTAAATTAGATTGATTAGAAATATTTACATTATATTTAACATCTTTATAGCATGAAGCAGAGTTATACAGGGCCAACGCTGTCAGTTAACACAGTGTATAATAATACAATAAAATCAATCTAAATTTAAAACACAGTTTGCTGGTATGTCAAGAATATTCAGTGAATTAAAGCAAACCTGCCACCTATAGACAGTGATTGTATGAGCTCCACCAATATTCAGTCTAGCCTTCGAGAACTGGTTACTATAATGAATGGTTAGGCTGCATTCTCAGGAATATTGGTTCAGCTAATAAAAGGGCCGGCAGATGTATGTAATGTCTGCATGGGTTTTCATGAAGATGGCTGGATATATATTATAACAAGCCTGGCTGTGGATCACATACTGTTGCAATAAAAAGTGTAATGTAATGAAATATGGTTTATGGAGGATATCACGAAGTGTGGAACCACGAGAAAGATTTTCCGTACTGCATTATATGCCAATAATTGGATCGAAACTTACCTAATTCTGGTATTTAGTTAAGTGCCACTCTCAGCAAATACTAGGAATTAATGATAAAAATATATATGCTTCAATAAGTCAGTATTACAAAATATTAATATAAAAAAAGGTAAAAAGATAAATCAAGAAATTAGAATACACCTTTATACATAATATATCAAGCTCACAGAAGATTGTATGAGCCAATTTAAAATGAACCCATAAAGGCAATTAGCAAACCTGTTTTATTACACTGTATGTACTATCGTATACGGCCCGCAAGGTGAAATCATCCGGCCCGGCCGGCTGTCAGCGGCAGCAGCAGAATTAGCGTAGTGTAGCGGCTGTCAGCGGCGGCAGGTAGTGCAGCGGGAGAGCAGGGATGTCAGGATTGTCATCGGCGGCAGGTAGCGCAGCGGGGGAGAGGGGATGTCAGGATTGTCATCGGCGGCTGGTAGCCAATGACAGCCCTGACACACCACTTCCCCCCGCTGTGCTATCAGCGGCGGCAGGTAGCACAGCGGGGGGAGGGTGTATGTGTCAGGGCTAATATCGGCTATCAGCGACGGGAAGTAGCATAGCGGTGGAGGGTGGTTTTTTTTGCTAAAAATGCATCTAAATTAAATTGTAATGTGACTAGGACACAGGATACTGAACTATCCTGGGCATCACAATGTTAGCTGGAATGTTAGTACTGAGGGCCTGATTCAGAGCCGCTCGTAAGCGGCCGCTCGTTCGCTCCGAGCGATGTTCGCACATCTGCGCATGCGTATAGGTTGTAATGCGCATGCGCCAACCAGTCAGTGCGGTCGGAAATCGTGGGCTCGCAAAATAGCGAGTGCCTGCTAATTTGAGTGACAGGTTGAGGCGTTTGTGGGTGGTAACAGGGGAAGGTGCTTGAAGACGGGGAGTGGAGATCCGAACGCAGGCGTACCAAACGTTCAAAACGGGCGTTTTAAGGGTGTGCATAATTAACAAAGCAGCATCATCGACCACGTCACTTGGTTGTCTTTTAGCCTGAATTGCTCGCATGATTGCGGTAGGAAAATGCTACCACAAGAATAGCGAGCAGTTCATACGCCTTTCCATGTACTCGATTAATCTAATAAATAGCGGAGATGACGTATGATGCGAGCGGCCAGGGGGCGTCTTTACAAAATAGCGAGCGCATGTTTAGTTCGCTCGTTCAGACATAGAGGCGTCAACAGACCACAAAGAGCGAGCGCTCAATTTAAATATCCGGCCCCTTTTTCAGAACGACCGTCCGCAAATAGCGTCCGGCTCTGAATCAGGCCCTGAGTCCCGCAATGAAGATAAGTGGTGAATATTAGCTGTAATAATACCATTGGCGGACATTCTGGACCCTTAGTAGTATTATGTCATCACCACAACATGGCTGCATCTACTGTCTAGAGAGAAAAGGTACACTTTGATAAACAAGTTGTATTGTGAGCAGCAATTAAAAAAAAAACATTCTATATAATAAAATCAAGTGCTGATAAAAAATTATGTCATCACACTGGTATGCTTGTGCATGTCACCTCTAAGGTACATGGCTCGCACCTTCCACTGACTCTTCTTGGGGGGAAAAAAACTTCCACAATCTCTACCTTCACTAAACAAACACACAATAATTACACTAGTCCTCTGTAAAATGTAAAAATAAAATGCAGGCTGCACATGCACATTTGCTCCCACATCCACATGCATGCTAACCAACTCAGTGACGTGCACAGCCAGTGTCTGGCCAGCTCACAAACAACTGTTTGGCCTGAAGATGGGCCAGTGGAGGAGGAGATAATGAAGTTTAAAAAAAGAGCATTGAGGGGAGAAAATAGCAAAAAAACAAAGGGGTGGGAGATAAACCGAATTCCAGGCACAGAGGGGCAATAGAGCAAGAGGGAGAAAAAGAGCAAGATGGGAGGAAGGGGGGAGGTGGCAAGAGAGAGACATAGCGGGAGAGAAAGGAAGAAAGGAGTAGGAAATGTGAGACAATGGAGACACCTGCCTCCAGGCGCCAAGCCCCGAAGGGGCTACTCCATCTATAATGTAGCATGTAAAGCAGCACTTGTGTGGTTCACAGAGGAGAAGGAGTGTGACTGCTGATCTTCCACTGCAGCTCTGCAGCGATCTGCTGTTTCCTAGGAGCCCCGCTAACACCTGCAATAGGGGACAGGAAGGACCCCTCAGCCTGCACTGCAGCAAGCGACAGTGCAATTGCCACTGCAGCTAGAGAGTGAGCTGGGACCCAAAACACCTGTCTGATCTCCTATCCCAGGGTCCACTGGTGCAGAGAGCCACCCGCCGGTAACCTCTGATTCTGCATCACAACAAACGGCGGCTCACCAGCATATGCTACTGCAGAGTCGGCTGAAACTCGGTGAGTCTGTACTCCTCTGACCCACCGGCCATTGTCACGCAGCATACCTGGAGCCCTGGAACTAAATTTACATATCAGGTATAATTCCACATTAGCGTCTGTGCCTAATTCAGAGCTGCCGAGGCTAACCTTGTAAAAGCCACAGCGAAACGCACATCGTTGTCCTGCTGTGTGTCAGATGTCACATGTTCAAATTGTGAATAATACATACAGTATATATGTTTGTATCTATGGACTAACCTTTAGGCTCCCTGGGTCTTGATACTGCAGGACCCCGGAGCGTAGCAGCGCCGAATCAGGCACAAATGCTCATATACAATTATACCTGATCTAAATTATCATACACCTCTAGACTCCATGGAATCATATTCATATATTCTATTTAAGTGTGATTGCGTGAATATATATATATATATATAAAAGTAGAAAAAAAAGTAGAAAAAAAGGGGGGGGGTAGCACTCACCAGTCTTCTTAAAAACATTTCTTTATTACATCTCAGTAAAAATTTTACAGCATATCAAAATCTGACGTTTCAGTCCTGTGCATGAACCTTTGTCAACCTGAGATGTAATAAAGAAATGTTTTTAAGAAGACTGGTGAGTGCTACCCCCCCCCCTTTTTTTCTACTTTTGCATGAAGAGGATTATTGTGATCCCATATGGGTCTGTCACCCCAGCAATTTAATATTGAAGACGAGAGTGTGGACCTATTTGGACTATATATATATATATATATATATATATATATATATATATATATATATATATACACATACACACGCCATGTTTGTTTTTCTTTTTTTTTGGGGGGGGGGGGGGGGCGCCAAGCTCTAACTTGCCTCCGGGCGACTGGGATGACTTGACGTCCCTGCTGGAGAGAGACAAGTGTAAAGAGAGACAGGAGGAAAGATAGGGACAGGAGGAAGGAGAGAAACACCCAGGTACAGCAGTATTGGGAGAACAGGTAGTTCTGTATATAACTGACCTTTTTACTTTGCATAAATTGAAGTGAAAATTAGAGCATTTATTTATAGAATTAGTATCTATTCTGTAATCTCTATGTGACTGTTTCTAAATTAGTCTCTGCATGAAATTAACTTCACAGATGAGTGAAATACTAGAAACCGGAGGATCTATTATGCCAGTGTGACAGTGGTGGTGGTGGATTAGCCTGATTTGGGGCACTAGGCAATATCTACTGAATGTACCCTGACTCACTCTAAGGACATGATTCTGAGTCAGACACGACCTTGTCCGAATTTGCATCCGACTGTAGCAACCTACGGACTAAGATATGCTAATTAAGCTATCTGTCTGTGTGCATATTTGTTGAATTTCATGTGTACCAGTCGTACTGCTCACTGTGTTTTTGCATCTGTACTGAAGATGTCATCATCAGTATGTGGTCTTGCACTTGCCCCATCCTTTGTGCAAAAAAAAAAAAAATTATCCCAACTGCGTCCGAACACCTAGAAGAAGCACAGAAGTCAGGCTAACATGCCCACGACACTCCCCATCAGATGCAGTTGTTCCATGCATTTTGATGTTAGTTTCCATTTGCTTGGGATCTGACACAGACGCAACTACTTTAGATTGTGTGGTGCATGCACACATTTTCAGATTAAGACGCATGAGCACTCGGCTTGAAAGAACCCCCAATCTTAAAATGCGTCCGAATCAGAATTAGGCCCTAAATATCAAACTTACATTGTGGTTCAGATTACGCACTGCAGGTGCTGGGACTCCTCTAGTCACTGTTTCTACTATAAGGAATGGTGGCTGTCTGGCCGGCACCCAATATGGTATCCCACTTCGGCAGCCTAAGAGAGAAAAGGGTTTCCCATCTAACCTTATAGAATAGCAGGATAAAAATAACGAAAAAAAAAAACGATAAAAAATCTCACTTCAGTTGCGGCGCATTCCTCAGGCAGTTGGACAGTGAAACTGCTTATCTGCCTGAGGAAGCTGCTGGATTCCATGAAACGCGACGCAACTTCAGCGAGATTTTTTATCCTTTTTTTATGCTTTATTTTAGGTATATCAGTGAAACTGTTCAACTGCCTGAGGAAGCTTCTGGATGCCGCGAACTTCATCAGAATTTAAGTAAGATTTGTATTCTTTTTGTATGCTTTATTTTTAGGTATATCAATTATTATATCCTATGTTATTATGTGATACTGTTTTAAATTTATTTGGTTTTACATTTTATTTTAAATAATTTCTATAAATTTTTGATCAATTATTGTCTGCACTAGAGAAAAACGTTATGCAATTCAGTTATCCAGCACAGAAATTGTATGTTTTTTTTATGCCATTAATAAATACAAATTTACTATTTATTTACATTTATACTTGTTCACTCTTTTTTGGTCATTCCTTCTTTATAATATACTGTAGCTCACTGTGGGCTTTATTTATTAACATTATTTTAGTTTCACATAAATTTACTAAAGGGCAATTGGAGTAGAATTCGTAAAATTCTACTCCAAACATAATTATCACTTATTTTTAGTAAGCAGACCACATTTCCCATAATTGTAATGGGAAATGTGATCTGGCCAGAGTTACTAAAAATATACTGTGAAAAAATACAGTGGGAAGCCCTGTGATAATAACGTCACCTGGACATGGCGTTATCCAGGGTTTCCCCCAGTTCCCTGACTCCTGCTCTGCTCTAACAGGAAGAGCAAGGTCGGTAGCCGGGCCCCAGTGATCAGTTGTGTGGTCTAAATAGACCACATGATGATCACTGCAAACAAAATAGTTTAAAAAAAACCTTACCTGCATCCAGGGTGACCAGTGCACCAGTGATGTCCTCCGAGGCTCCGGTCAGCTGGTCTCCCGGCTCCTGCACTGTGACCCCGGTCAGCTGCTGCATAGAACAGCTGATGGGGATCACAGTGCAGGAGCCAGTAGACCAGCTGACGAACCCCGGAGGACATTACTGGAGCACTGATCACCGAAGTTAAGTGTAATCCAAGCGGCGGAAGGTTTGCAAGGAGGGGGCGAGGGAAGGGGGCGGTTGCAAGGGGGGGTTGCATGCGCAGACACAGTCTCCCTGTATTTTTTCATCCCAGAACACTACTCTATATGGCTTTCCTTTTAGGAGAGTAAGGGCCAGTCTAGTCACAGCACTATATCACAGACACATCTTATCAGGTTATAACCAAGATTGATGCTATACTGTACCCTCCTCAGCGATATTCTTCTTTTTTGCTGCTTCTACCATGTAAGGTAAGAGAAGCGGCAGCAGTGGCAAACGCAGGATTTCTAGAGGGGGGTTTCCAAATGCTTGATTTTAGAGCGAGTGTGGCCAGTCCATGAAGAGGGCAGAATTAGTACTTATACAGTTTTAATATGCGTCATACGATGTGTATTGTTTGTCATAATTCTAGCATATACTGGATCACAGTAAGCCATTAGATGCGTCAGTAGGGCCATCCTGCCTGAGCTGAATGTTTTTATTTTAGATATGGGCACCATTCCAGAGCATTGGATCAAGTTCGGGAGTCTGAGGGAGCAGCAGAATAACCTAGCACTGCCCTGGACATATATGTACATATTGCGCTCTATAGCAGTGTATCCCTAACAGTGCATGTTTTCCAGATCTCTTAGTTGTTGCACAGGTTATTTATTACTGGCTGATACATGTTAAAAGATCCACAGGTGGTGCTAATTATTTCATTTGTGATACTGAGAAGAACATGTAGCACTAGTAAAATTCTATTACAGGTTAAGTCTCCCATATCCAAATATTCCGAAATACGGAATATTCCGAAATACGGAATAATTTTGGCATGACTGAGATAATGAAACCTTTGATTTTTGATGGTTCAATGTACACAAACTTTGTCTAAGGCACAAATTATTAAAAATATGGTATAAAATTACCTTCAGGCTATGTGTATAGGGTGTAAATGAAACATAAATTTTTTTCATGTATGTACACTAACTTTGCCTGAGTCACAAAATTATTGAAAATATTGTCTACAATGAGTTGCAGGCTATGTGTATAAGGTGCATATAACATATAAATGTATTCTGTGTGTATATTGGGGTCCCATTCCCAAGATATTTCATTATGATATGCAATTATTCCAAAATACGGAATATTCCGTTATCCAAAATACCCCTGGTCCCAAGCATTTTGGATATGGGAGACTCAACCTGTATATTACTATTTCTACTGTGGTCATGGTATGTGCTGGGGAGGGGGGTTTCCAGGCAGAAGGAAACCCCCCCTGCGTTTGCCTATGGGCAGGAGATGAGGAGGGAGAGTGGGGTTATATGTGGCAATGTTAGAATGGTGAAGGGCGCATACGGTATGTCACTCTTCCCTTGTCAAATATGCCCCACACCATTTTCCTCTGTGCCCTAACCCCAAAAGTCCTTATTTAGCAGGACTGTCACTGAAAATTGGAAATTTCTTGCTATGACATTTGACGGACTGTTCTGCTTTTTCCTACTTGCACTTGCAGCTTTGGCTACCTGCTACTGCTCATATTTGCTCATATCCTAAGCTTTGTTCCTGCTCTGGGAGGTCCTGAAATGTTGGTACCCTGCAAAGCTGAGCAACAAGCGGACACTCTGGGTCTGATTCAAAGTTGTAGCTACACCAGTTTGTGCGACATAAAATGCGTTTTTCAGCACTGCGCATGATCAGAAATAGTCCGGAAGAAAAATTTATTCTCTGTAAAGTAGAATCATCTCACCCTTATCAACCCCTACTACTATCGAGCACAGACAAGGCATTGTGATGGAGCAAAAGTGCCGTACAGTATGAGCATGTTCACACGGAATCAGTATTCCGTACGGCCGGCATTCCGGGCAGCGGTAAGTTAACTGCATCCCGTTCACACATCTACCATGGATTCAGTGCTGGAGACCTGCACCCATGCGCCTGTGTGCAACCGTATTGGTTGTGGCTCCTCAACTGCTGGTGTAACTACTAATGATGCTAGTAATACTAATTGTGATGGAAACCATCTTAACTATTTGGCTGTGTTTTCTTGGCTACCTGTGCATTCATCCCTCTCACAGCTAATGCGAAACATATGCTGCCACCACGGCTGAGGGCACTTCACTCATTGCTACTGGTTATTTAACCCCGTTGCTACAGAGGACAGGTGAGAATAATCCTCCGCACATAGCTTAAACTGAACAAGACAAGCCCCACAGCAATGTGGGGAGTTAAATAACAAAATACCTTACACAGTGATGCACATCAAGAAGTGACGTGGTCGAGCACATACACATGGACGACAATGTTACTGTAATCACTCTGAAAAAAAATATATAAACCAAAAAGTTTTGGGGGTAGGGACTTTAAAGCTGGCCACACATCTAAAGATTATCTGTCCAACCAGCCAACTAGTTGATTGGTTGGAATGAAAATCTGGTAAGGAATACAATCAGCAATTTGCTCCCAAACGCTGGAAAATGGACCAAAACTGTTGTTTGAACAAATAGTTTAGATCAAACATTTAACAAACTTGTCTGACGCCATTTTCATCTGTTTTCTGGCATTTAGGAGCAAATTGCTGATCATCAATTACTCCCATACATTACCAGATTTTCATTCCAACCAATCAACAAGTTGGCTGGTTGGATGTAAGTTGGTCTAGTGTGTGACCAGCTTAAGTCACTTTATCTTTCCCATACTAGCACCTACAAAGTAGAGGCAACCTTGTTTGAAAGAGGGAAGTTCCAAAATGTCTTTGTACTCAGACCCAGGGGCGAATCATGGACAAGGCTATGCAGATGGCCTCCTAGGGCTCGGTGATACACAGGTGCCCTGCCTGTCACCTGCTATCAGCAAGTCATACAGTAGGTTTTGTTTTTGTGGGGTTTTTTTTGTCTGTCACGGATGAAAAAATGGAGGATGAGAGCTGCAATTTGGGGGGATGGGTTTGCAATCAGCAGGCAAGGGATGTGATAGACACGAATGGGAGAACCGCAATTGGGGGAGGGGGGGTGCAATTCACAAGCGGGGGAGGGGGTGATTAGTGAGACAAGGTGACTTGCCAGAGACAGCATCATAGATCTCTCAGTGATGACAGTGCCATGATGAGAGGTCAGAGGAGCATGTGCTGAACTCAGATGGGAGAAGCTCAACACAAGTTCTTCTGACACCTGGTGCTCCACAGCCTCAAGGGAATTATGCAACACAGGCTGGCTGTCTACTGCAGGAGTCCCTGGCAATGGATGGGTGGGGGAAGGTTGTGGGTGTTGCACGCCATGGTTGGATTAGGCACCATGGCAGGTGAGTCGTGGCTGTAAATTTCACACCATAGTCACCACAATGTGACAGCGGCTAGCAGCAGAGCAAGGGACCATAGTGTGAGAGAGCGGCTGATACCGCAGATCAGCGGGGATCCTGCAGAGACAGGATGCTCTGGGGATCACTACTCCCACAGGTATCCAACTGTGTGTGATTATATACCATGACCTCACTGGTTTGGAGGAGGGGTCATGATGTCACTAGTTTGGGGGCGGAGTCTGCTCAGAGTGGCATAATCCCTGCTTTGGCCCTATTAAAGTAAGTTATGAAAATTGTATTAAATAATGAATATAACAAATTAACATGTATGAAAACATCTGACATACCATAAGCCACTTTGCATAAATGTATTATTTTTGTAAAGTAATCTAAAATGTACGGTACGTGTGTCTGTGGCTACAAGCTGTTTCACAAACTAAGTACAAAATGGAAATTATTAAATTAATTGTAATTCTTTAATTGAATGTTTGCTAACAATTTAGGAGATGTTCAAGGTTTCGGGATAATATTTATGGCAGAGTGACAGTCTGGCTCTCTTTGCATTAATCTAGCTAAGCGATGACAACCGTCTCATAAAGTCTAGTTTTATTAGCATGTCAAACCACGGAGTGGCTTGTGTGGAGTTGGACGCGTGTTACGTCAAAAGAACAGTTGTAAAATGTGTTTAGAGATATGGCTTAACAGTTTTAGGGCCGTATTCAATTAGCGGCGAAAAGATGTTTTTTGCGAAAAAGTTTTGCCGGTGACGTCATTTCGCAGGTGGAAACTTAAACCCGTATTAAATTTTTGCGACTTTTCGCCTTTGCGAAAACACAATGCAATGTATCTGGCGGAAAAGTTTCGCCTATGAATAGCTGGCGGAAAAAAGTGCAGAATTGGGGTGTAAAGGTGGGGAAACCACCCTGCACCCTTAGGACAGGTCCCCAAAGGTAAACTGCGTCAAAAAAATCCCAAAAAAAGAATTAAAGAACACCACAAAAAAATTACTTTGAAAAAGGGGGCAAAAAAACAAAGTTGGGGTACAAACTTATAAACTAGCGAAATAGACTTTGGGGGGGGTCTGCAAGTATGGGGGAGGAGCTTTTTTGATGGCAGGTGTTTGCTGAAGGTGCGTTTTTAACGCTTTTTAAGACTTCACTTTAGCAATTTATAACCATGCTTGCACCCATTTTCATGGACCCCAAATTTGCAGGGACTACTTATTTTGGCAAAAAAAACCTGGAAAATGCTATTCTTCACCACTTGTGCAAAGACGCGAAATAGCACCAACTGAGAGCATTTAAGCACCCCAAATACCTCCAGCAGGGTATTCAGGGGTATCCATAGTGATCCCCCATCTCAGTGTATCTTTTGGGAGGTGTCAGGCTGATTTCCCCATATCTGCCAGCAATTTTTGCCTGTTTAAGTTTCGGCGGGACGCGTTTTTCGCGACCTTTGGAATTGAATACGGGGATAAGCGGGGACGCGCACAATACTTTTTCGCATGCAAAACCAGCGATGTCAGCGAAAGTCCGGCATGCAAAAAGCACGGGACTTTTCGCTTCTAATTGAATACGGTCCTTAGTAGTAAAAGTCACATAACTCAATTTTTAAATAATCTAAAATGAAGTGGAAGATGCTGGCACTATATAAGTAACAGTTAATAAATAAATAATAAATAATACTGTAATGATGATGTTGCTGGACAGTTATGAATGAATGTGATAGTTGACCACCGGTGTATATTGTTTTGGAGATCTTTTTTTCATTCTATTATTGAGTTGAGTGAATGCCTGTTTGCAGACTATATCTTGCATCAGGGGCATTTATAGAGAGGAGGGGGCCCGTGCGAAGTCTTTGTCTGGGGCCCCCTCCTCTCTCTACGGCGGCCGGCTGCGTTTAGCGGCGAGCACCAGTAGACTCTGGGCGCTAGAGTGTGCCTGGAGTCTACAGTGCATGCGCAGGTCAACAGGAAAATGGCGCAGCGGGCATCTTCGCTGGTGTTTTCCCTTCTGCGCATGCGCAAAATGCCGGAAAAATGGCCACAGCGGCCTATTTCCAGGCAATTTTGACAGCGCTGATACTGGCGCCGTCTCCGTAGGTGGAAAGGTAATTATTAAACATATGGATACCATCTGTGCGGTGTGGGCCCCCCTGGACCCAGGGGCCTATGTGCCCGCACATCCTGCACCCATTGTGGATACGCCGCTGTCTTGCGTGTTTTCTTACTGTGCATGCTCCGGAACTGGGTGCATACAAGCACTTAAAAAGAGGTAGAGCCATACTCCTTTCCATCTCACCCACACATATGACTGAGAAGGCAGAAGTGGTCTGTAATGGGGCATTTTAACATAGGCAAAGTTTAGTGACAGCTAAGTAGAGTTGCATTTAAGCGTATATATGTCTATTTCAAGTGTACGGTAACTTTTTAAGCGTACACATTAGTGCTGGATGCAACGCAAGATGCATTCAACTATGCATATGGGTCAATATATGCATTTTTTCAATGCACCTAATATGGAATCACATAGATACGTTTTCCATCCATATCAGCAACAACCCCACGTTACTGTTTGTATTTTGTTGCTGTACAGGCATCTCACAGGACCTTGAAAAAGTGCATAATACTGTACATAAAAAATTATTAATCCTCTCAAAATACCATTTTATTGAGAATTTTTTTTGTATTTATTTTTTACTTTTTCCAAAATATAACATTTGGAATACTATCTACAGAAATACTGCATTTGCCCCTGGACAGCAGTTCTGCATCAGTAATCAGTGCATGTGGGCATCAGTGAGTCTGGGCTGCAGTCTAGCAGCCAACCAAGAGCAGATATGTTTATTTTACAAAAAGCGGGTATTGGGGGTAGGAGGGCCGTATTCTGAAGCTTTGCCTAGGGGGCCAAAAAAACCTTGCACCAGCCCTGGCTCTTTTCTACTAACCAACTAGTTGAGTTTAGAGGTCCTTTAAAATGTAAGAACCTCAAAGTCAGCATGCTCCTCAAGATGAAGTTACTGCATACATCATCCTATAATGCATGAGCAGAAATTATATGTATAAATTACACGTTCAATAGAAAAAAATGATGAAAATAAACAGTGTAAAGTTGTATCAAAAAACCAACATAAAAAGGTGACATTCCATCCGCATATAAACTAGTTACACAGTACACAATGAGCTATATATATTCCATTTGGAGACAGCCCTTCCTGTCATTGGTGATTATTCACCTGGACTTTCAAACGACCTGCTGACCTTGGCGATTTGTTACAATTCCGGAGGAGGTTGACAGCCCCATCTACATTTATACAGGACACTGCATATGCCCAGGGACGGTGGCATAACCCTCATCTACTACTTTCCGGTAATCTTTTCGCCTAAAGGGAATTTCAGTCCTAATTGACTATTTCAGCCTCCATGATTTTGCGATATTTGGGAGGAGGTTCCATAAGGACAAATCAGACATGATTTTTTGATACTAATATGTGGCTACATCTATTTATTTTTATTTTTAATTTATTTTAATCTTTGCACTTTATTCATGTGTTTTTTCTTATATTGTAATAAATTTGTGATATTTATGACATAACTGTCCATTGGTAATTTCACTTTAGCGCTGGTTTTTTCGTTTACAGTACACAATCTATACTGACAGCTTAAATATCTATAAGATTAATTCATTGTTAGAAATGTTTCAGATACTAAAATCAATTTAGACTTGTGCACTATTAAAATAAGTGTATTTAACCCTGTGTTAGAAAGCATTTGATGGTTTAGATCAGGGATGGGGAACCTCAGGCCCGGGAGCCGTATAACGCCCTCGGAATCATTTGGTCTGGCCCTCTGAGCTGTTTTCTGCTAGACTCATATGGCTAGCAGTGTGCCCAAAATGGAACCCTGCAGCCAGAATCTATGCAGCAGTGCCACCTGGACACTGCAGACGGTCATGCCGCTGCCCTTACAGCTCCCCGGAGCATCCTCAGGATGCTCCGGGCATTGCTGTAATCACCGGTGATTGTGGCCCGGTCCCTTATTACATCATACGGAGAGGGGGTGTGGCCTGCACCAGGCCCGCGAATAATGTTATATATATCTAAATGGCCCTCGGCAGAGAAAAGGTTCCCCACCCCTGGTTTAGATCTTTGTCTAAAGAGTGTAAATATTGTTTTCTTCTTCTCTTTCCTTCCCAACTTTCCGATCTTCCTTTTTCAAAAACACTGTGTTTGAAGCTGTGACATTTAAATTCAACATCTGCAATGATTCATTGCACTGGTAAGGCAGGTTTTATAAAGAGAGGACCTGGAAACCACAATTTATTAAACAACTGAACCTCTGTGAGTTCTATTTACGAGACATGCTGATCCACTTTCATATCATTTTGTTCAAATATAACGTCTATGTCCTTGTTTGTTAACTGGATTGTAGCAGTTTAAGAACATGCTTAAAATGGATTAAAATGTACAGTAAGTGTGCATGTTCTTGTGGCTGTTATGTTTTGTTTTCATCTGTTAAAAATCAAATGATTAAATAAACTATCAATGATACAGCACCGCAACGGGGTCTCTAGAAGCTCAGGGGCCCACCACCGGGCAGAACCATGGACCCACCTTGTGAGTCTCACTCTGGGTCGTCCACAGGTTAAGGCAGGGCAATACGATCTCTTCCTTGATGTTGTTTTTCTCAGTGGCCATGGCTCATTAATAAAGTTTGCTTTGTTGTCAGTATAAAAAAAAAGTTTGCCACTGTTTCGGGCTGTGCGTGAAGTCTTTTTTTGCTTCACGTCTTGGTGCTAATTGTGGTATCGAAGTCCTAGTGTCCCCCACAGTATATTTACTAAGAATCGTGTTTGCCCGAGATTGCATTCCCGGCGGTGTTTCCCATGATTTTCAAACAGATACTTACCAAAGGCAAACACGGGTTTAAAAACACAATTCTACCTGCAAATCACGGCCGAACACACAAATATAAATAAATACACCAGCTAAACAACTCATAAGTACTTTACATAGACAGGAATACAACACTGGGATTTACCATGAATTAATGAAGCAAAATCAGGCCAAAATAGAAGTTAAAAATAGATTGCCTCATCAGCAGCGTGTTCGGCAGAAGCACTGCACATAGTGTGATCTGTGCAGTGCTTCTGTGTGTTATATGGTAAAGAAAGAGTTGCAAATAAAAAAAAAATTGGTGTGGGGTCCCCCTTGCCCAAAAACATAAGCAAAACTAGACTTTTGAGCCTGTTCTTGTCCTGGGAAAACAGCGTGGGGTTCCCCCATATTTCCAGTAACCAGCATCGGGCTCAACCAGCTGGGGGGTAATGCCACTGTAAGGGGGGCATACAGTGTGGGGACCCCCTTGCCAAAGCATTCGCCAGCCCCAAACTGGTAAGCCCAGTCGTACATTACATTTGTATCCGGTTGTGCTCTGTGTCTTAAGCACTTCTCTAGAGTTGCACCTCTTCTCTGGATCTCTCTGCATTGCTTTATCAGACTGTTCTTATGTTTCTCAACACTGAAGAGGCCACTAAAATCTTTTTTTTTTTTTTAAATGTTTTTTATTGAAATCACAATAAACACATTACAGTAGAGATTAAATATATTTTACACTTATTTTGTAAATACATCTCAAATATAATAAAGTGAATAAGAGCATATAAAATGAAAGCACATTTAAAGTGGTGCAAAATTACCGTTTATCATATTGTAGTGAAAGGAAAATAAAAATAAAATGAATTGCACCATGTTGTTCTGTTTGCCAATACAATATTTGGTGCTAACAGACATACAAACATATAATGAACACACAAGCCAGTGGCATTTTACTGAGAAGCCAGTTGAACTACAAGTAAGTCATCATACTGTGAGAGGAAGCCAGACAGGGAAGATTGGGAACTTAAATCTGCTCTGGCAAAAATTACCTCAAGTACTGTAGGTGGGACCAAATGAACTATGAATGGGGCCAACAGAAAAGTAGGTGGGGGTAACAACATTGAAAATGAAAAAAATAAATAAATCACATTGTCTCAAGTCAACCTACTTGTACCCAAAACATAGAACATACTAGTGTCCTACACTACAGACATCATACTAGTGACATCCATACAATACAGTAATCAATACAGTGAGCATCCCTGTGAACAACAGACAATGCAGAGAGCATCCAGTGATCCCACATATTGCACAGAGCAGTAAAGTGACCTCCATATAATACAGACATAATTAGAATGGAATGATTCAGCACTGGACCAAAAAAAATATTTCATAAGATGATCAGTTTACCAACAATGTGTTAATAATGTAAATTAAATATAATGATGGGATAAGGAAAGTTTATGGTGCTCCCGGGGTTTAAACTTTTTTATGTAGCAGGTGTATATGCAAGGAAGCAAAAAACAAAGAGGAAAAAACCTGTATTAGGGGGCTCTCTTTGCCAAGGTAATGTAAGACCTATAGTAATCATAATCATCAGCAGCAGGGATCTAGCACCAGGAGAAAACAGCGACCACAGATACAGTATGACTCCCAAGAGGTGGATATGGGTCAACTTGTGCCCTCATTTCATGTTAAATGTGTTAGCCCACCCTTACCATATGCCTCTCTACAAAAAGCACATTTTGCACTTCCCTACTATTTTTACATCTGACTTTATATGACCTCCCCTTGTGTGTTTTTCTCTTCTCTTTTATGAGTCAGGCTCCTCTATAACCTTTGTTTCCGTTTGTTTGAGCTCTGGTTATTGGAGATTCTACTATGAGGCACAAGAAACATATTCTATAATATTACTGACATATTACGCCTAGCATGCTTTCCCGCTTGATGAATATGCAGAGAAAACCTCATGAGCTATCCATATATTCATTTCTTCTTTAATTCAACTTCGAACTCATTTTAACCCTGAAACACAAAAAAGCTATCTAGACACAGCTGGATGTCTTCAATATCATGAGTCAAGAGTCTGCCCCATCCAGTGCTCAGCTTGTCCCACACCTCTAACGACCCATTAATGCTTCATCCACCCACAGCCTTACTCACAGTTCTATTCATCCACCAGAACAATTGTAGCCACAAACCAAAAAAAATGTTCAATTTTAAATATTTACTATTTTTAATGATTGTTTGTAATTTTTTTTATTATTACTTAAAACATATGTATGTAGATGGTTTATCAGATACAAGGAAATAGATGAGCGGAGGTAAATGACTAGATGTGTGACTGCTTATGTGAATTGATAAAATCTTCAAGTGTGCTTTGCAAGAAACTGGTGGCTCTTACACTGAGGCTCAGAGGGAGAGATGTATCAAGCCTTGGAGAGAGATAAAGTGCTAGAGAAATGATAGTTAGAAGCTGAGTAGTTGTGTATCCTGAAGAAGGGATTTTAAAGTCCCGAAACGTAGATTAAAAGCACAAAGTTTTGCACTATTTCTACAAAAGTCTATAAGACGCGTCCCTTTTTCGTGACTCTTGGGGCCGTGCCTGGCATTTACAGACACGCCGGGCAGCCCCGAAGCGCTGCTGACAGGGAGAATAGATGCCAGGCGTCTATTCGGCGGGGACACACATCTCCCCACCCATGGGACACTGCCGCCCACAGTGACTGTAATATATATATATATATATATATAGTTGAATTTGGGACCAACAGCACACACCAGAGTCACAGATAGGTGAAAGTGTTTGGAACATAATGGCATATATATATATATATATATATATATATATATATATATATATATATAGAAATAAAGAACTGGCGGCACTCAGGAGACTTTTGTAGAAATAGTGCAAAACTTTGTGCTTTTAATCTACGTTTCGGGAATTTAAAATCCCTTCTTCAGGATACACAACATGATGGACCAGGTGTTTTTAGGATTGCAGGTGCATGCAGCAGGTAGATTTTTCTCATTTTTTAAAAGTTCACTTTAGAGACATAAATATGCCAGCACCATTTTCAAGTACCCCAAATTTGATTAGAGTATTTATTTTAACCAAAATATACAGTTTTTTTATCATTCTTCACCACTTTTACAAATATGCTTCTAGAAAGCTTTTAACACAACTTAAGGACACAAAGTACATTTATTAGGGCTAATAGTACACATCTGTAATGATTTCCAGTGTCAGTGTGTCTTATTTTGGGGTACAGACTGATTTCCCCAATCTATTCAGTACTTTCCACCTGTTATGCATTCGCCTATTTGCATTTTTTCGCCTTTTCTGTAATTGAATATGGCGAATCGCGGGGACGCGCATGCTGAGATTTTGCGTCTCAAACAGGCGAATGTGGCAGAAAGTACAATAGGCGAAAAGTCTCCGACTTTTCGTGTCTAATTGAATACGGGCCTAAGTGGTTAAGAAAATACTTTTAACTTAGAGCTGTTACTGTTTCAGCACTTCTTAATATTATTATTTATTATTATTAAGTATGGACAGAATTAGATTGAACCTCCTCCCAGATTTGCTAGAAAAACCACAGGACTTCACAAGAGAGGAAAATGAGCAAGATTTAGCATGTTTACTATAAACACAGAAATGCCAAAGTTACAGCAGCATACTGAGGTAAATCATGGTGAGAACATATGGCTGAGACAGATTGATGATCAGTTCTGTATCATCTTAAAAATTGTTCTGAGAATTTATCCCTTTGTCCATGGCTTTTATGATGGTAAAAAGAAAAAAAAAAACTTTATTCCCTTTATGATAGTGTCCTCTATCAATCCCTATGTTGATGGAAATTATATGGTACTTGAATACTTGAATGCAGATTTCCGACTGTATTCAGAATCGGCTGTATCTTTGCTATGGCACATCTATACCCTGGTGAAAGCAGTCATCATTATCATCAGCCCAATCCTTGGTGCAAGAGATTCCATTGAAGGCGGACAGATCTCTGCCTACGCTCACCTCTGATTCACCCATAATTTCGGCAGCATGCCCATGACACGCCCATGGAACACTTATCCTACACGCCAACGCCCCGTTGCTCCCCGATAACACTTACTAAGTCATACGAATTGCCCGTAAGTGCTGTGAGCTGTATATGCAGACCCTAAAGCATACACAGATAGTGTACGCAGATGGAATTGTATCTCTGTATCAGGCTCTTAATTTACAAATACAATGGCTAATTGTTTCTCAGAAGGTAAAGATGACACAATAATGTTTGTCAGAAGAGGAGAACAGGAATGAAGTAACACATTTTACAGAACCAATCTTTGACCACTCAAATAATGGTGAATCCTCAGATAAAGTTACACTGATTATATAATCCATGGATAGTACATGGTGGTCAATTTACTAAGCGGCGCTATTCAATGCCACCACATGGCTACTAAATATCAAGCACGCCTAGTTTTGCATGTAAAATTATTGCCGCTTTAAATACTGTGGACGAAACCATTAAAGTCGCGGCAGCTTAGTAAATTTACCCCCATGGTTCCTGGAGAAAGGATAAGGGGAACAAAGCTAGATTTATTTCTAGAAAACACACTGCAGTCCCCAATATGACTTAATACTCTTATATAAGAACTCCCTCAAATTATTTCAAAATATTAACTTTTGAATGAAAGCCTGGGCGCCTGGCCTGTATTCAGTCCGAGTTTTTGTTTTCTTTTATGAATGTATAAAAGATCATTGGCAGGAAAATAAGTGTATACAAAACATTTGCATCTTCATTAAAAGGACCACCAAAAATCCTCAATTTAAACGGTAAGGGGCATATTCAATTGGGGGTGAGGTTTAGCGAGGTCAAAACTCTTGCGCCCCTCTCGCTCAATTTTGGATTACCGTGAGTATACGCACTCCCAATACACACGGTAGCCAATTTTAAAAAAGTAGTTGCGGAGTTTTCAGAGCTGAAAACCCAGCGGGACGTAAAAAAATTAATAGATACTTAAGTGTCTGGTGGTCTCTGCGGCTCCCGGTGGCATCTCCTCCATCATTTTCACTAAGGAGGGGGCTGCTGGGCGTCCCTGGGGCTGTTCCGAAGGTCCCAGGGCTGCTGGTTGGTGCAAAGGATGCTGGGTGATGTAGTTCTCCCAGCACCGGCTACAGAGGGGTGGGATACATAAATGCACACACACACACACACACACACTCATTCATACACATTTACAAACTTTCACAAACACTCAAGGCTCAGACACACTAGACGATGTGTGTTGTGAGCGAAATTGCTGAAAGATTTTCCTTGAACTTGCCGGGGTGCAGGACAAACGATATTGGGTGTATACACTAAACGATATAGTTAACGATATCGTTAAGTGACGTCATCCTGCCACATCCCTGAACAGGCATTTTCTGTTGATATCGTCAGATTAGGCTGCATGTGTGCACGACAGCAAACATTGTTAATGTTTGCTCGGGAGCGCGCATGTTTGGTCGTTTGGTGCATACATACTGGAAAAAATTAACAATATATCGTTGAACGATATTGTTATCGTTCATATCGTTCACTTTTATAATCTAGTGTATAACACATACTCACCCTGCTGCAGAAGACCCGGCTCCCGACGTTGGATGCTGAAGACACCGCTTTGGACGGTGAGTAATTAAGGACTAATTAAGCTAATTGGAAACCTCCAAGTGCATGCGTGCGTGTGTGTAAATCTACAATATTCTGCAAGAGACTGTGATCTCTGCTTTAGGAAATAATTCCAGCTCCAATTTTAGTTCTGGCACAATGCATAAATCTAGTCTTAACCCCATTGGTATTGTAATGGTTACCATCCACATAACTGCAACTTGGCAATAATATTTCACATCACCTTTATCTACTATGACGTATGACGTAATGCTGCATAATGTGAATTAGTAAAGCGCACTTTTCATTATTATGAGCCAAGAGAAACATAAGGGATGTTTTAAAATCTCAGGGCTGTGATTTTTTGAGAAGCCTAAAAATGTCATTCCGGCATCACCTGACATTTCTGCATAGTCAGTAGAAATAAAAGTGTTACTTCATGGTTAGAGACGAAGTACAGTAATGTACAAAAGGGGAGATTGGGTGATTTCAAATTCTGTCTGTAGAACATTAACACTGAGGGGGCTATTTAATTCGATTAAAAAAAAAGGAAAGCAGAATATAAACTGGCTGAGCTGCAAAAATATCACAGTTATACAGAGAAAAAACTACAATTGTAGATACAATTATAAATGACCATATATGATCCACCTAACACTGGCTCAAATAGGGACATATGTATTAAAAATTGCGGTCTATGGGCCTTATTCAAAGTTGTACACAGACGCAATGGTTTATTAACTGCGCATGTGCAGGATCTGTACTGTGTATGCGCAGGATCTGTACCGTGCACGCGCAGAATGTGTATCGTGCATGCGCAGGATCTGTACCATGCACGCGCAGGATCTGTACCGTGCATGTGCAGGATCTGTACTGTGTATGCGCGGGATCTGTACCGTGTACGCACAGGATCTGTACCGTGCATGCGCAGAATTGACATGCTCTGGCCATTTGGGGGTGATAAAAGGGGCGGCGATGGCCAGCGTCCCAGAAAATGGGAGACGTGTGGACCTTGTTTTCAGGGCATACCGTGGCTAGTGTCAGCTTCTTCCAATGCAGCTTCACTGACCCTTCACTGACCCTGGCTGCATGAAATACACGACCATACTGAGCAACCTGTGGATTACTCAGATGGCTGATGTTCACGCATGTGATCCGATGGCTGCATCCTAAGATGCAGCAACGAATAACAGAAGCTGACAGGAAGCGTTTATATATTCACTAGATTCCTCCTGCTGCATTAGCAATCGTCCAGGCATGCATGTGCAGCTGGATATAGTTACGATCTGCATCGTGATCACGGGCTAAAGGTGGCAGAAGCTACCGAAAGCAAGTTCAGCAAGACTAGGCCTTTTGGAACTTGTTAGATAGCATCCCGATAGTTTTCACAATTTGGAAGCACAGCGCATGCCTGCGGGGCTGCATACGCAGCTTAGAGCAATTATGGGCGATTTACAGTCATACACATCTGTGCCGCGCCTCCGCTTACGGCTGATTGTGTATAAATGGGGTGGTTCACAAGTAGGATTAGGTATACCGTGGGCATGTTGACGCAATTGCGGGCTAATTAGAGATGGGGTAATGCTGGGAACTGGTCGCGTTCAGTCACATTTCCTGCATCATGGGTAGGGCTGGTGAAAATGCGTGCTGCTGATGATGACACCTACGATCACCGGTTGGTGGATGAGGCAGTGCGGCTGACTCTGAATACAGGCGGAGGATATCTGCATTTATTTCCAAACAAGTAAAGCGGCTGCAACTCTGAATCAGGCCCAGAATGAAAAAGTTGTTCCCTATGGTGTCTCTGCACAATTATTCCTAAAGGCCCCCATACATCAGCAATTGATTGCAGCAATCGTGCAATTTGCAATCGATTGTGTATAAAAATCTTTCCCTTTTTTCAATCGATTGTGGCAATTCTGCAATCTGCAATCGATTGAAAAAGGGAAAGATTTTTATACACAATCGATTGCAAATTGCACAATTGCTGCAATCAATTGCTGATGTATGGGGGCTTTTAGCAATGAATGTGCTATCAGAATACGGGGCCTGATCTGTAAAAACAATAGACACTTGGAGCAGCTGCTTTTCGTACAGCAGTCAGCGCCAGTGCTTCACAAATACTGCATAAAGCAGAACAAGTGTTTACCGTCATTGTAAAAGATGGTTGATCTCTGATAGAAGTGAAACATTAACTTGGACTGAAGTCTTTGGATAAAGTAATATTCTCTATTGCCATTTTTACATTTTAGTTGTCATATTGTGAATAATTAGGAGAATTTGAGCTCACTCGTTGGAGGCTGACAGATATGAAAACTTAGCAATTTAGTCAAAAAAAAAATCTATGACAGGAAAAAGTGGGATTAGCATTCCAAGAGCTTATTTCATAGGATGTCATAATATTTTTCTAAGCGGGTCCCTCAGCATGTTAAGGTTTTCTTGTAACAGTTTTGAAATTTAGGCTGAGGGTGATACAATTGCTGATAGATTCTTGGGAAAGTTGCCAGTCACAATGTTGTGCTGAGTATTATTCCGGGAATTTAGTAATTAATGCATTATGATACAATGTCCTGTGTATGTGGATATTCTGCAGAGAACATGATTTCCTTAGAGCTCAGGTACATGTGATTTATCTGACTTGTAATCATGAAATAAAACTTGTATAGATGCGTGCAGGCACTTTTTTCTTCCATACATCAACCTTAGCTCATGTTCTAAGCCAGCGTACATTAACAACGAATGCATGCCGTAACAATAAGTACAGAGGCAGTTACAGCCGACTTGAGTTCAATTCAGCATCAAGTTCAATAAGTTTACTTTATGAACAGGAGAAAATTGCTCCCCCCACACAGCCCAACAGAGCACAAACCATTCTGAGACATTATGCACCTACTTGTTGAACAAATGTAGCCTATACAGATGTAACCGTGCTGTACGAGCGCATCGCGGGAATGACGAAGCCAGCTACATCGGTATATGTAGTTATTATCCTGGCTGTCGGGATGCCAGCGCTCAGAATCCCGGAGCCGGTGTCCTGACAGTAAATATTGGGATTAGGGGGTGTCAGGCTTAGGAACTAGGGGGAGGGTTAGGCACTAGGGGGAGGGTTAGGAACTAGGGGGAGGGTTAAGCACTAGGGGGAGGGTTAGGCACTAGAGGAAGGGTTAGGCACTAGGGGGAGGGTTAGGCACTAGGGGGAGGGTTAGGTACTAGAGGGAGGGTTAAACACTAGGGAGAGGGTTAGCGTTAGGCTGTGGGGGGGTTAGGCTAAGGGGGGAGGCTTAGGCAGTAGGGGGAGGGTTAGGCACTACGGGGAGGGTTAGGCACTAGAGGGAGGGTTAGGCACTAGTGGGAGGGTTAGGTACTAGAGGGAGGGGTAAGCACTAGGGAGAGGGATAGGCACTAGGGGAGGCTTAGGAACTAGGGGGAGGGTTAGACACTAGGGGGAGGGTTAGGCACTAGAGGGAGGGTTAGGCACTAGGGGGAGGGTTAGGCACTAGGGGGAGGGTTAGGAACTAGGGGGAGGGTTAAGCACTAGGGGGAGGGTTAGGCACTAGAGGAAGGGTTAGGCACTAGGGGGAGGGTTAGGCACTAGAGGGAGGGTTAGGCACTAGGGGGAGGGTTAGGCACTACGGGGAGGGTTAGGCACTAGAGGGAGGGTTAGGCACTAGTGGGAGGGTTAGGTACTAGAGGGAGGGTTAAGCACTAGGGAGAGGGTTAGGCACTAGGGGAGGCTTAGGAACTAGGGGGAGGGTTAGACACTAGGGGGAGGGTTAGGCACTAGAGGGAGGGTTAGGCACTAGGGGGAGGGTTAGGCACAAGAGGGAGGGTTAGGAACTAGGGGGAGGGTTAAGCACTAGGGGGAGGGTTAGGCACTAGAGGGAGGGTTAGGCACTAGGGGGAGGGTTAGGCACTAGAGGGAGGGTTAGGCACTAGGGGGAGGGTTAGGCACTAGGGGGAGGGTTAGGTACTAGAGGGAGGGTTAAGCACTAGGGAGAGGGTTAGCGTTAGGCTGTGGGGGGGGGTTAGGCTAAGGGGGAGGCTTAGGCAGTAGGGGGAGGGTTAGGCACTAGAGGGAGGGTTAGGCACTAGGGGGAGGGTTAGGTACTAGAGGGAGGGTTAAGCACTAGGGAGAGGGTTAGCGTTAGGCTGTAGGGGGGTTAGGCTAAGGGGGAGGCTTAGGCAGTAGGGGGAGGGTTAGGCACTAGGGGGAGGGTTAGGCAATAGGGGGAGTGTTAGGCACTGGTGGGGAGGGTTAGGCACTGCTGGGGAGGGTTAGCGTTAAGCTGTGGGGGGGTTAGGTTTAGGCTAAGGGGGGAGGGTTAGGCACTAGAGGGAGGGTTAGGCACTAGGGGGAGGGTTAGGCACTAGAGGGAGGGTTAGACACTAGTGGGAGGGTTAGGCACTAGGGGGAGGGTTAGGCATTAGGGGGAGGGTTAGGCACTACGGGGAGGGTTAGGCACTAGAGGGAGGGTTAGGCACTAGTGGGAGGGTTAGGTACTAGAGGGAGGGTTAAGCACTAGGGAGAGGGATAGGCACTAGGGGAGGCTTAGGAACTAGGGGGAGGGTTAGACACTAGGGGGAGGGTTAGGCACTAGATGGAGGGTTAGGCACTAGGGGGAGGGTTAGGCACTAGGGGGAGGGTTAGGAACTAGGGGGAGGGTTAAGCACTAGGGGGAGGGTTAGGCACTAGAGGAAGGGTTAGGCACTAGGGGGAGGGTTAGGCACTAGAGGGAGGGTTAGGCACTAGGGGGAGGGTTAGGCACTACGGGGAGGGTTAGGCACTAGAGGGAGGGTTAGGCACTAGGGGGAGGGTTAGGTACTAGAGGGAGGGTTAAGCACTAGGGAGAGGGATAGGCACTAGGGTAGGCTTAGGAACTAGGGGGAGGGTTAGACACTAGGGGGAGGGTTAGGCACTAGAGGGAGGGTTAGGCACTAGGGGGAGGGTTAGGCACTAGGGGGAGGGTTAGGAACTAGGGGGAGGGTTAAGCACTAGGGGGAGGGTTAGGCACTAGAGGAAGGGTTAGGCACTAGGGGGAGGGTTAGGCACTAGAGGGAGGGTTAAGCACTAGGGAGAGGGTTAGGCACTAGGGGAGGCTTAGGAGGAGGGTTAGGTACTAGGGGGAGGGTTAGGTACTAGAGGGAGGGCTAGGCACTAGAGGGAGGGTTAGCGTTAGGCTGTAGGGGGGTTAGGCTAAGGGGGAGGCTTAGGCAGTAGGGGGAGGGTTAGGCACTAGGGGGAGGGTTAGGCACTAGAGGAAGGGTTAGGCACTAGGGGGAGGGTTAGGCACTAGAGGGAGGGTTAGGCACTAGGGGGAGGGTTAGGCACTACGGGGAGGGTTAGGCACTAGAGGGAGGGTTAGGCACTAGTGGGAGGGTTAGGTACTAGAGGGAGGGTTAAGCACTAGGGAGAGGGTTAGGCACTAGGGGAGGCTTAGGAGGAGGGTTAGGTACTAGAGGGAGGGTTAAGTACTAGAGGGAGGGTTAAGCACTAGGGAGAGGGTTAGCGTTAGGCTGTAGGGGGGTTAGGCTAAGGGGGAGGCTTAGGCAGTAGGGGGAGGGTTAAGCACTAGGGGGAGGGTTAGGCACTAGAGGAAGGGTTAGGCACTAGGGGGAGGGTTAGGCACTAGGGGAGGGTTAGGCACTAGGGGGAGGGTTAGGCACTACGGGGAGGGTTAGGCACTAGAGGGAGGGTTAGGCACTAGTGGGAGGGTTAGGTACTAGAGGGAGGGTTAAGCACTAGGGAGAGGGTTAGGCACTAGGGGAGGCTTAGGAACTAGGGGGAGGGTTAGACACTAGAGGGAGGGTTAGGCACTAGGGGGAGGGTTAGGCACTAGAGGGAGGGTTAGGAACTAGGGGGAGGGTTAAGCACTAGGGTGAGGGTTAGGCACTAGAGGGAGGGTTAGGCACTAGGGGGAGGGTTAGGCACTAGAGGGAGGGTTAGGCACTAGGGGGAGGGTTAGGCACTAGGGGGAGGGTTAGGTACTAGAGGGAGGGTTAAGCACTAGGGAGAGGGTTAGCGTTAGGCTGTGGGGGGGGTTAGGCTAAGGGGGAGGCTTAGGCAGTAGGGGGAGGGTTAGGCACTAGAGGGAGGGTTAGGCACTAGGGGGAGGGTTAGGTACTAGAGGGAGGGTTAAGCACTAGGGAGAGGGTTAGCGTTAGGCTGTAGGGGGGTTAGGCTAAGGGGGAGGCTTAGGCAGTAGGGGGAGGGTTAGGCAATAGGGGGAGTGTTAGGCACTGGTGGGGAGGGTTAGGCACTGCTGGGGAGGGTTAGCGTTAAGCTGTGGGGGGGTTAGGTTTAGGCTAAGGGGGGAGGGTTAGGCACTAGAGGGAGGGTTAGGCACTAGGGGGAGGGTTAGGCACTAGAGGGAGGGTTAGACACTAGTGGGAGGGTTAGGCACTAGGGGGAGGGTTAGGCATTAGGGGGAGGGTTAGGCACAAGGGGGAGGGTTAGGCACTAGGGGGAGGGTTAGGCACTAGAGGGAGGGTTAGGCACTAGGGGGAGGGTTATGCACTAGAGGGAGGGTTAGGCACTAGAGGGAGGGTTACGCACTAGGGGGAGGGTTAGGCACTAGGGGGAGGGTTAGGCACTAGAGGAAGGGTTAGGCACTAGGGGGAGGGTTAGGCACTAGGGGGAGGGTTATGTACTAGAGGGAGGGTTAAACACTAGGGAGAGGGTTAGCGTTAGGCTGTGGGGGGGTTAGGCTAAGGGGGAGGCTTAGGCAGTAGGGGGAGGGTTAGGCACTAGGGGGAGGGTTAGGCACTAGGGGAGAGTTAGGAACTATGGGGAGGGTTAGGCACTAGAGGGAGGGTTAGGTACTAGAGGGAGGGTTAGGCACTAGGGGGAGGGTTAGGCACTAGAGGGAGGGTTAGACACTAGTGGGAGGGTTAGGCACTAGGGGGAGGGTTAGGCATTAGGGGGAGGGTTAGGCACAAGGGAGAGGGTTAGGCACTAGGGGGAGGGTTAGGCACTAGAGGGAGGGTTAGGCACTAGGGGGAGGGTTATGCACTAGAGGGAGGGTTAGGCACTAGGGGAGGGTTAGGCACTAGGGAGAGGCTTAGGCAGTAGGGGGAGGGTTAGGCACTAGGGGGAGGGTTAGGCACTAGAGGGAGGGTTAGGCACTAGGGGGAGGGTTATGCACTAGGGGGAGGGTTAGGCACTAGAGGGAGGGTTACGCACTAGGGGGAGGGTTAGGCACTAGAGGGAGGGTTAGGCACTAGGGGGAGAGTTAGGCACTAGAGGGAGGGTTAGGCACTAGGGGGAGGGTTAGGCACTAGGGGGAGGGTTACGTACTAGAGGGAGGGTTAAACACTAGGGAGAGGGTTAGCGTTAGGCTAAGGGGGAGGCTTAGGCAGTAGGGGGAGGGTTAGGCACTAGGGGGAGGGTTAGGCACTAGAGGGAGGGTTAGGCACTAGGGGGAGGGTTAGGCA
Organism: Taudactylus pleione; assembly: GCA_031769625.1. Taxonomy (NCBI): domain Eukaryota; kingdom Metazoa; phylum Chordata; class Amphibia; order Anura; family Myobatrachidae; genus Taudactylus; species Taudactylus pleione. Next base: position 5,949,989 of record JAUIMM010000841.1, on the reverse strand, counting down.
CTAGGGGGAGAGTTAGGAACTAGGGGGAGGGTTAGGCACTAGGGGGAGGGTTAGGTACTAGAGGGAGGGTTAAGCACTAGGGAGAGGGTTAGCGTTAGGCTGTAGGGGGGTTAGGCTAAGGGGGGAGGCTTAGGCAGTAGGGGGAGGGTTAGGCACTAGGGGGAGGGTTAGGCAATAGGGGGAGGGTTAGGCACTGGTGGGGAGGGTTAGGCACTGGTGGGGAGGGTGAGCATTAAGCTGTGGGGGGGTTAGGTTTAGGCTAAGGGGGGAGGGTTAGGCACTACAGGGAGGGTTAGGCACTAGGGGGAGGGTTAGGCACTAGAGGGAGGGTTAAACACTAGTGGGAGGGTTAGGCACTAGGGGGAGGGTTAGGCATTAGGGGGAGGGTTAGGCACAAGGGGGAGGGTTAGGCACTAGGGGGAGGGTTAGGCACTAGAGGGAGGGTTAGGCACTAGGGGAGGGTTAGGCACTAGAGGGAGGGTTATGCACTAGGGGGAGGGTTAGGCACTAGGGGGAGGCTTAGGCAGTAGGGGGAGGGTTAGGCACTAGGGGGAGGGTTAGGCACTAGAGGGAGGGTTAGGCACTAGGGGGAGGGTTAAGCACTAGGGGGAGGGTTAGGCACTAGAGGGAGGGTTAGGCACTAGGGGGAGGGTTAGGCCCTAGAGGGAGGGTTAGGCACTAGGGGGAGGGTTAGGCACTAGAGGGAAGGTTAGGCACTAGGGGGAGGGTTAGGCACTAGAGGGAGGGTTAAGCACTAGGGAGAGGGTTAGCGTTAGGCTGTGGGGGGGTTAGGCTAAGGGGGAGGCTTAGGCAGTAGGGGGAGGGTTAGGCACTAGGGGGAGGGTTAGGCAATATGGGGAGGGTTAGGCACTGGTGGGGAGCGTTAGGCACTGGTGGGGAGGGTGAGCGTTAAGCTGTGGGGGGGTTAGGTTTAGGCTAAGGGGGGAGGGTTAGGCATTAGAGGGAGGGTTAGGCATTAGGGGAAGGGTTAGGCGCTAGAGGGAGGGTTAGACACTAGGGGGAGGGTTAGGTACTAGAGGGAGGGTTAAGCACTAGGGAGAGGGTTAGCGTTAGGCTGTGGGGGGGGAGTTAGGCTAAGGTGGAGGGCTTAGGCAGTAGGGCGAGGGTTTGGCACTAGGGGGAGGGTTAGGCATTAGGGGGAGGGTTAGGCACAAGGGGGAGGGTTAGGCACTAGGGGGAGGGTTAGGCACTAGAGGGAGGGTTAGGCACTAGGGGGAGGGTTATGCACTAGAGGGAGGGTTATGCACTAGGGGAGGGTTAAGCACTTGGGGAGGCTTAGGCAGTAGGGGGAGGGTTAGGCACTAGGGGGAGGGTTAGGCACTAGAGGGAGGGTTAGGCACTAGGGGGAGGGTTAAGCACTAGGGGGAGGGTTAGGCACTAGAGGGAGGGTTAGGCACTAGGGGGAGGGTTAGGCACTAGAGGGAGGGTTAGGCACTAGAGGGAGGGTTAGGCACTAGGGGGAGGGTTAGGCACTAGAGGGAGGGTTAGGCACTAGGGGAAGGGTTAGACACTAGGGGGAGTGGTTAGGCATTAATGGGGAGGGTTAGTGTTAGGCTGTTGGGGGGGGTTAGGTTTAGTCTAAGCGGGAAGTGTTACATTTAGGCTGCATATAGAGAGGGTTAGGGATAGGGGAAAGAGAGTATACTTACCTTCATCTGTCGGGATGGTGACCCAGTCTGACATCCGGGATCCCGAGCGCCGGCTTCACGTACCCAAACCATATAAACAGGGTCTTGGAGAGAAATGCGGGCCCAGGGGAGACAGGGGGCATGTCCAAATTCCATGAGGCGTGGTCACACTCCTTCAGAAAAATAACTACTTCGTCGCTGCTGGGTACATATCTCCTCCTTCATAGGTTGCTGGGCCCCCGCCAGGCGACTCAGACAGTGCCGGACTTCTATAAATAGTACCCTCCCTCTCCCTCTCAGCGTCCCTGTATGTACAGGAAGCTCACAAATTTACACATCAAGATGTTGGTGTCTGCAGAGACGACCAAAGATTTCATGGAAGACTGAAGGATGAAGCAGAGCTGATTAGTGCTTTACTAGCTACATGCATGCAAATCACAATCATACAATGTGGAAAACATTTAAATGAAATTGATTGGCTGTAATTTGTGCAATTAGAGGGGGATTCATTCGTTAGTGACTGGCTGCAGAATCTCTTTCCCCTTTTAAAAGGATTGGTTTATTCTGGGTGATTTTCTGCCCTGTGCTGACCCCCGAACATGTGATGTCATGACAAGAGGGGCAGGGCCGACGCAGGCTGTTCCAGGCAATTAGCCTGTATGCTAAACTGTGTTGTAAAACTGTATGCAAATACTGTAAAGGAGCGTACACACTAGACGATATGCTCCCTGAGCGATATCTTCTAGTGTGTCCCAGGCAGGCTGTGCTCAATGTCGTTCATGACATTGAGCACACCCGCTGAATGATCTCATTAACGATATCGTTCAGCGCCAGGCTCTCTCTACCCCATTCCATAACATGCAGCAACCTGACGACATCGTCAGGTTGGCCTGAATGTTAACCAGATGAACGATAATGACGAACGACACGCGGGAACGCACGTCGTCGTTATCGTTCATCATTTTTGTGTTAAAAATGGACGATAAAGTGGACGACTGAACGATAACGATATCGTTCAGTCGTCCACTCTAATCGTCCAGTGTGTACGCACCATATGTGTTTTCCGACAATCCAAAGTTTCTTTTTTGGATAATACAAACACTGATAAAGGAATTAGACACTGTGCTTGGCTCTTATTCACAGAACATTGCATACAGCACAGACACAGCTCTATATAAGAAGCACAGAAGCAGATACATGTTTGTGATATGGACTACATACAGTACAGCTTTCCATTACTTTTTCAATGTTATAAGAATTATACTTTTGTAAATTTGCATTTTTGCATATTGACATGTCCTGGGACGGTGGTTGTGGAGGAATTCCTTTCTTGAGACACTGATCATTTTCTGTTTTATGTTCTTCAGGCAATTCCTCACACATGGAGACCCGCAGATCTTCATGAGTTAATGAAGTGGTCTTTTTTGCTAAATCTATTGATCACATACTAGCAGAATACTGGGATCCAAGAGTAAAAAATACAGGAGAGTTAATATCAGGGAGTCCCGTAGGGTAGTATGGATTTGCAAGGGGGCCAGTACTAGCCAGCAGGACCTACATCCGCAGATGGTCCATTCTAGGGCCCCCCGGAGAATGCGAAGCTAAGTCTCACCCCACCTGCCAGCGCAGTATGTAAAGGGTGCTCCTATATATAACCATGCCCCCATATGCACTTGGCCAGGCCCCTCAGATCTCCTGCTGGTACCGCTCCGAATCAACACTGTAATCCTCATGTAAACAGCTTCAAATGTCCTGCCACTTTATTTTACTCCAAGTTGAGCCCCAAAGGAGTGTCAACCACACGTGTATTTCAAGCTCTGACATTGCAGAAATACAGACATGTATCGATTCTGAAATAGAGGTTATCTATTGTTACAAGAAGCTGATGAGTTTCACTAGTTGGCTTTAAAAAATCTTAATACAGTATGATCTCAGCATACGAACCACAGAAAATACTACTGTGTTAATCAATAATCAGGAAATGTTATGTTTTAGTTTTACAGTACATGACTTTTAACTGTTTAGCGAAAGCTTATTAGAGTCCAGAAAAAAAACAAAATACAGGACACATTGTAAAACCAACATGGTAGCCAGTACAAAGACATAATCAAAAGAGAGAGAAGGGAATGAGGGAAGTACAAGCCAGCGAAGAGAAGTACATTGCACAGTGTAGACCAATTTTTAATATGCTATTTACATTAGGCTGAGGGAAGCGGTGTGGCAGACCACAAGGGAGAGGGGATAAGGTAGTATACTGCACCACAATGACTGTTTCGGGTGGGAGTACAGTAATTGTAACCATGAGAATTGTTTTATTGAAGGAGTTGGAGTTTTTAATGAAGCTAGTCATGTACTACATGCGGTGTGTATGCCCGATCCTGTTGTCTACATGACTTTTCGATATATTACATGGTGTCTGTAAATCTGATAAGAAGACACTGTACATCATTAATTACCAATGTGGTCAGCCACCCACTGGAATATCTTTCCACTTACTTATCTTACTAATATCTTTTCCACTCTGCTGAAAGTAGCTGCAAACAATGTTATCTAGGTGAAAAGTAATGTATTACATCTGATACACAGAATATATTTCATATTAAAACAATATTAAAACTGTAAAACAATTGTACTGAATAAGTCAGTTTTATGCAGATAAATATATAAAATGCATTATTCCTGCACATCAGGTAACATTCCTCTGGGTGCAGGGTTTGTAGGGCACACGGGCCCCAGGGTCCAGAGGGGGGCCCACATCACACACCCTGCACCAAATGCTTTACTTACCTTCTGCCCCTCCTGTCGGCCTTTTGCATCTTGTTTTCCGCCATTATTTTAGTAAATATGCCCTAGCGCTATATTTTCCGAAGACAATGCTATGCTCATGCACAGAAGACTCTAGCACAGTCTTTCTAATAGTCTGTGCATGCGCCAAACACATTTTTTTTCCCAGGGGGGAGGGGGCCTACAGACAGCTGCACACGGCCACCCTTCACCCCTAAAACACTTCTAAAGCTGCCAGCATTTTCTATTATGTCCATAATAAGGTGTATTCTAGCTTATGTTCAATCTTTACTCCTTTGGATTTTTCAAAGTATGCTTAAATAAAGCCGAAATATGTTGTGGCCCCAACCTAAAAATAATCCCATGGCCATAAAATTGGTCCAATGGTTGCTGTCATCTAATTCCTTTAAACACCTACCTGGTGCCAACAGAATTCTGTAATACATGCAGTCCAGGGGTGCGCTGGGGTGGGGTGCAGGGTGGCATGTGTTCCTTGGTCGGGACCCGTTTTGAACACTTGTGAGCGGGTATCTAGCTGTCCTGACAGTGATAGATGTGGCCACAGGCTGCCAAGATGGGGCAGAGTAAGTATTGGGTCGAAGGCTGCAAACTATTTTTTTAACCTGATCAGCATTGATTGGTGCAGAGCTGTGTTGAGCCATCTCTGCATTGAGTCAGCTCTGCCCCCTAGCTAGTGCTATTTCAAGCTGACAAACCTAGGGGTATAGTTACTAAAGATCGATTTTGATCGATTTAAAATTGATTAAAATCGATCAACATCGATGTTGCGTTTCTGGGGATAAATCACACATTTACTAATGCTTAAAAAACCAAATAAAAAATGTTCTGTTAATGTCTTGGCTAAGACACACTTTGAAGAATTTATGGAAGGATTGGGTACGAGATATCTTTTCTCAGTCAGCCATCGCTTTTATAGATTTGGCAATAAGACTGGTAAACTACTCACACACCTCTTCAACAACTCTCACACTCCCAAGATAATTCACCCTCTCAAAACCCCTCAGGACCCTCTTACTACTTCTAATGCTAAAATTGCTGAAATAATGAAATCATTCTATACAGACCTCTATTCTAAATGGTGTCCTCACCCACCTACAAGCTTGGAGACCCCTACCCCTCCTTTCTGTTGGGAGACCTTGCCTTGTCCCAAACTCACAGATGAAATGGCACAGACACTTATAGCCCCTATAACTTTGGAAGAGATACAAAATACCATTCGTCATCTTAAAAGCGATAAAGCCCCGGGACCGGACGCATATAGCGGAGACTTCTACAAAATACTCCTCCCACGAATTGGAGACTCCTTAGTTTTAGTACTTAACTCATTACTAAGTGTAGAAACTTTATCTCCCCATTTTAATTCTGCGACTTTAAAAGTTCTTCCAAAACCGGGTAGAGATCTTACACTCCCAGGGTCATACCGACCAATCTCTTTATTAAACCTAGACTACAAACTACTTACAAAAATCCTGGCTGACCATGTAAAACATCTACTCCCTCACATAGTGCACTCGGATCAAACAGGATTCATAATAGGCCGCCATTCCGCAGTAAATATGAGAAGGGTCATCTCAGCCATCCACGCTTCCACCACTCCTACTGACTCACAAGCAAATGTCATTCTTTCCCTAGACGCCGAAAAGGCATTTGATCTAATAGAATGGGACCATCTCTTTCAGACTCTAGCTCACTTTGGTTTTTCCGTTATTATTTATTGACCTTATCAAAAAATTGTATCTGAACGCTAAAACACAAATAGCATGCAATGGGCTTCTCTCCACCCCCATCACCATCTGTAAAGGGACAAGGCAGGGTTGTCCCCTCTGCCCTCTTCTATTTGCCGTCGCCTTAGAGCCCTTAGCCATAGCACTGCGAGCTTCAAGTCTTTTTCAAGGTATTAAGATTAGGGACATTGAACTAAAACTCAGTCTATTAGCAGACAACATGTTCTTATTCGTTACAAATCCAAATACTTCCATACCAGAGATTTTACGTCTAATTACTTCCTTTGGTATAAAAGCCGGACATCGCATTAACGTCACAAAATCTAAATTGCTGCACCTTAATAAACCGTCTTCCCCAGTCCAATTACCTACATCACTACCTTCATTCAAAATAGCCTCTACTAAAATTACTTATCTAGGGATTCAGGTAACGGCAGATCTGTCTAGACTCTACGAAGAGAACTTCACCACTGTGATTGCCAAGGTTGTAAAACTCTTAGATGATTGTTAATCACTCCCACTCTCTATATTGGGTAGAGTGGCAGTGCTCAAAAGTATTGTCTTCCCAAAAATATTGTATTTAATGCAAATGCTCCCAATATCCTTATCTAAGAAGGACATTGCTCTTTTACGCAAGAAAATTACACAATTTATAGGTAACTCAAAAAAAAACAAAATCGCCTTTAATAAACTAATAGCTGAAAGTTCCTGATATGGCCTCTTATTCACTCTCTATTTTTTTAGATATATTTTAGACTGGCTGCTGGACAGGAGTGTGTATACGGACTCTGGGTTGGACAGAGCTCTTTTTTACCCATTCTCCCCGGGAGCCTTACTACACTCGAATGTCTCTGATATTCCTGTAGACATACTCCGCAATCCTCTATTCAACAACATCTATTACTCATGGCTATCAATAAATAAAAAATTCCAGAGGAATTCACTGTCATCTCCCCACATTCCCCTATGGGGCAATCCAGCCTTTCCCCCATCCCTCACTAACACTAATTTTCTTGTCTGGAGACAGAAAGGCCTCACCGACTCCTCCAAGGTATTTGATCCTGGAGGGAAACTATATCAGTTTGCGGAAATTAGGAAAAAATATAACCTACCTCAATCCCACTTCTACATGTATCTACAAGTAAGACACTACCTCTCCTCACTCCATACCACACACAACAAACCAGCCTCATTCCCCCCTGATATAATTCTATCGATCATCAGTCTATGCAAAAGGGTCAACTTCCGTCTCAAATATATATACTTACCTCTTATTGAAATTCTCACTGATTCCAATGGAACCAAAATGATTCTGCAATGGCAGAAAGATATCCCTTCTCTTACCACCCCTGACCAAATATTATCACACTATGATTCTACAATGAGAAATCTTAGCTCCTCATATCTCCAAGAAGTGCACTTACGTACAATATATAGGGCGTATATATCGACTTCGCAACACGCTCGTTTTAATCCTAATGTAACAGGAGAATGTCCCAAATGTCACTGCATGTCTGCTTCCTTTATCCACAGTATTTGGGAATGCAGGAAGGTAAAACGTTTTTGGAACAAAATTATAAGGTATATAAATGATATATTTGAGATCAATGTCTCCCCTGACCCATTAGCATGCTTATGTGCAAATTTTTCTATCTGGGATTTGAAATCTCCCCAATCCCAATTGATCCCGATCCTCACCATGTTTATGACAACCTCAAAAAAAATTATATTAACACATTGGATCTCTAAATCCTCCCCTTCCCTTGCAGAGGTTAAGGAGAAATTACTCCAATTTCTGTATTTTGACAGGAAATCCACACAACCACACATAGAAACAAATGTACTTGCATATTACAGAAAGTGGGGAAAATATATTGAAAAATTGGATCAACACACTCAAACTCAGATATTAAAAATTTTTGAAACGACAGAATGGTTCTTACACAGACAAATGTTGATGAATGCTTAACTTAGTTACGGTCACCCAGTTACCTCTAACTATTGTTCTTTTTTCTTATGTTATAGAAACTGTCTTCCAGCTATGGTCGTGACTGTGGTGTTTACAGATTGTCCCTATGCCCCTCTTTCCCTCTGTGTTTCCACCTCCCCTCCCCCCCTGTCTTCATTTATGTTTTAGCTCTCTCTTGCATATATTTCTGTGGTTATCATTTATATCAACGGTTGCTAGAGACTTCCGTCTACTTTCATTGCTAAGTCTCTTTAGATTTACGTCTAATAGACAAGATGTACCTACATCATCCCAAGTTTATAAATGCCACGAGAAGAATTTCAATACCCTGTTGCCTGATAAGATACATAACTACAAAATAGATATCTGATCGTCAGGTAGATGTATTGTTTGTATTGTAATACTAAAATGTCTACTCATTTTTTTTTTCTTTTGCATTCTGTATTGATAAACTTTTCATCTGAAAATCCAATAAAAAGAATACAAAAAAAAATAAAAATGTTCTGTTAGTAAATGTGCGGTTTAGCTCCAGAAACACAACATCGTTAATCGATTTTAAATCGATTAAAATTGACCTTTAGTACGTAATTATACCCCCTGGGGCCATATCCAATTACAGTAGGGGCGAGTTTTACAAAAAGTCTCGCACCTGCAGGGTTTTTACTACTGGTGCAAGATTTTTGGTATTCATTTGGGTGCGGGGTATTGATGATTTTTTTTGGGAGTGTACGAGTTTTGTTTTTGAGCACCCCCAGAGCAGGTCTAATTTCTCCTAAAATCATTATTACACAACTACCTACACTACAACTAACCCTGCACTCGCTGCTTGCACACACTATCTACACAACTAACCCTGCACTCGCTGCTTACACACACTATCTACACAACTAACCCTGCACTCGCTGCTTACACACACTACCTACACAACTAACCCTGCACTCGCTCCCTGCACACACTATCTACACAACTAACACTGCACTCACTCCCTGCACACACTATCTACACAACTAACCCTGCACTCGCTGCTTGCACACACTTCTCTACACAACTAACCCTGCACTCGCTCCCTGCATACACTATCTACACAACTAACACTGCACTCGCTCCCTGCACACACTCTCTACACAACTAACACTGCACTCGCTCCCTGCACACACTACTTACAGAACTAACCCTGCACTCGCTGCTTGCACACACTATCTACACAACTAACCCTGCACTCGCTCCCTGCACACACTATCTACACAACTAACCCTGCACTCGCTCCCTGCACAAACTATCTATACAACTAACACTGCACTCGCTCCCTGCACACACTATCTACACAACTAACCCTGCACTCGCTCCCTGCACACACTATCTACACAACTAACCCTGCACTTGCTCCCAGCACACACTACCTACACAACTAACCCTGCACTCACTCCCTGCACACACTACCTACACAACTAACCCTGCACTCGCTCCCTGCACACACTATCTACACAACTAACCCTGCACTCGCTGCTTGCACACACTATCTACACAACTAACCCTGCACTCGCTCCCTGCACACACTATCTACACAACTAACACTGCACTCGCTCCCTGCATACACTATCTACACAACTAACCCTGCACTCGCTCCCTGCACACACTATCTACACAACTAACCCTGCACTCGCTCCCTGCACACACTATCTACACAACTAACCCTGCACTCGCTCCCTGCACACACTATCTACACAACTAACACTGCACTCGCTCCCTGCACACACTATCTACACAATTAACCCTGCACTCGCTGCTTGCACACACTATCTACACAACTAACCCTGCACTCGCTCCCTGCATACACTATCTACACAACTAACACTGCACTCGCTCCCTGCACACACTATCTACACAACTAACCCTGCACTCGCTCTCTGCACACACTACGTACACAACTAACCCTGCACTCGCTCCCTGCACACACTATCTACACAACTAACACTGCACTCGCTCCCTGCACACACTCTCTACACAACTAACCCTGCACTCGCTCCCTGCACACACTATCTACACAACTAACCCTGCACCTGCTCCCTGCACACACTCTCCAGTCTCTACACAACTAACCCTGCACTCGCTCCCTGCACACACTACCTACACAACTAACCCTGCACTCGCTCCCTGCACACACTACCTACACAACTAACCCTGCACTTGCTCCCTGCACACACTATCTACACAACTAACACTGCACTCGCTCCCTGCACACACTCTCTACACAACTAACCCTGCACTCGCTCCCTGCACACACTATCTATACAACTAACACTGCACTCGCTCCCTGCACACACTATCTACACAACTAACACTGCACTCGCTCCCTGCACACACTACCTACACAACTAACCCTGCACCTGCTCCCTGCACACACTCTCTACACAACTAACCCTGCACTCGCTCCCTGCACACACTATCTACACAACTAACCCTGCACCTGCTCCCTGCACACACTCTCTACACAACTAACCCTGCACTCGCTCCCTGCACACACTACCTACACAACTAACCATGCACTCGCTCCCTGCACACACTACCTACACAACTAACCCTGCACCTGCATATACGTACATCTCCGATGTTTGCAGATCTGTGCAGGAGCAGCACTCCGTATGTGCAGATCTTTTTCTGCGACTTCGGTTGCAATGCCCCAAAGTCACAGCATGATTCACAAGCTTCTTGGAGTGGCTCCTTAGACGTAGCTTCACTGGCCCCCACTACGTGATTTTGCCAAGGGTTACTCAGATGCCCAAAGTTAACGCAGTTGGTCTGATGCTGCGACTCCAGAAAGAGCAGTAGATCAGAGAAGCTGGCAGGATTGCTTCTTGGAATTAATATATGTAGTTCATTGCTTTAAAGTTTATACTGTTATTAGAATGTGTTTGATATAAACTTACTCATTGGAATTGGTTCCGTCATTGCAACATGTCTCACATCTACTATTTGGCTTTCTAGCCTCCTGCACACATCAAATAATCTGATTTGCCTCTAATGCCACATATATTATAACAGCCCCTCTCATTAAACTAGCATACTGTTCAACCAGCACATATTACCATTGTCCTGTGCCTCAATCACATTAGGCAAGTTTCCTGTGCCCCAGTCAACCGTTATATTCCATATATTGTTGTCTTGCTCCCCGCAAATCATTTCCCAGCTCCCTCCCCATATTTTTCTGCTCGCTGCAAACTTATTTTTTGTTCACCAAGGAAAGGAAGTTCACTGCTCCCAACCAATTGTACCTTTCCCACTCTTAACGCAGCTCTCTATTTCTTACACCGTGTCATCCCTCCAGTAGCAGAAGGTCAATTGTCCAAACCACTCGCTTGCAAAAATATGGGCCTGGTTCAGGTCCGGATGCTATTGCACAGCAGCTGTGCAGTACCGTCCAGCATATAATAAAATACTGCAGGAGGCGTTTACAGGAAGCAGACGCCTCCTAACAGCAATTGCGATCGTAGTGCAGCATCCATAGACGATGCCTTGGATCACCATCGCGATCATCGGTCGCAGTGACGGCAGCACTTCCGCTTACTTAGGTTGGCAGCCTGCGAGGCCAGGAAATCTGCGTTCGCAGACCCTGGTCTCGGCACTCCTGGAAAATGGGGGTGACACACCAACGTTTCCGCGGAAGCTGCCCAGACACGCCCCCGCTCTGCAGGTCCCTTTCTACACATGCACAGGATGGGTCCTACACATAAGCAATATTCCAATAATCAGAAAAGTGTGCGAGGCCCCACATTAGCATCAGGACTTGAATCAGGCCCTATGGCTCCAGGGAAGGGTATGCAGTGTGCAAACACTCCAGGACTGAAGATGCCGGAATTCCTCCATTTCTGGACACTTGGAAGCAAATGTTTCCAATGCCTTCAGGAGTTCTGGCACTGCTTCCCTGGTCCGTGCATATAGAAATACCATGGTGGCAAGTACATAGAGGACTTCAAATTCTCTTCACTTGTAAATCTAATAGCACAGTACCACCGAGTGGTCAAATAATCATAAATGATGGTAGGCAGTGTGCTTGGTTTTATCACGTAATTATGTTTGTGTATTTACTGAAATGAATCTAACTAGCAAAATAAGCCAAACATATATTGTCTTCAATTAATTAATTACCACTTATTTATATAGCGCACACATATTCCACAGTGCTTTTACAGAGAATATTTTGTCCATTCATATCAGTCCCTGCCCCAGTGGAGCTTACAAACTATTGACCTGATTCAGACCCGCTCGCACCCAGCGTATGCAAATTCGGCTAAGTGACGGCATGGCAGGTGTTCGCTCGGAAAGGCATAAGCACGCCCACTTTGTGTTGGCGAGCAATCACTTTGTGTCTTTAGACGCCCTTTAGCTTATGGAGAGACGCCCACTAGCGCACGTCATCTCCAGGAAGTGTATTAAAACATTGGTACATTGAGGAGAATCGGAAGCAATAGCAGCACTTATGGTTGCCTTACCCTACCGCAAGCACTGCGAGGATTTCAGTGTAAAAAACAGGCATGTGACGTGTACTATGACGCTGCCTGTTAATTATGCACGCCTCTGAAATGGCGTTGAAACACTCAGGCACGCCTGCGTTCGCACCTCCACTCCCCCATTATTAGTGTCCTGCCCCTGTTACCACCCACAAACGACCTCTCCTGTCACTCATTACACTGGGCTGTCTTTGCTGGGCAAGCGAGCGGATTCCGACCGCTCCGAGTAGTTCGTGCACGCGCAGAACGAAGAGTACGCATGCACAGTCGCTTACCATCGGCCGCGAAAGAGCGAGTGGCCGCTTGCGAGCGGCTTTGAATGAGCTTCAATATTCCCTACCACATGTGCACGCACATACTTACACACTAGGGTTAATTTTTGTTGGGAGCCATTTAACCTACCAGTATATTTTTGGAGTGAGGGAGGAAACTGTAGAACTTGGAGGAAACCCACGCAAGCACAGAGAGAATGTACAAACTCCACACAGTTAGAGCCACAGTGGGAATCAAACCCACGACCTCAGTGCTGTGAGGCAGTAATGCTAACCATTACACCGTCTGTGCTATCTTTAAAAATAAAATAATACAGTATTTCAGGATAATGTTCTTTTATATACAGGCTCGGACTGGGCTGCCGGGGATTCGGGAGATTCCCCGGGGGCCCCCACTGATTTATAGCCACTCCCTCTGCTGCGGGAGGGCGGGGCCTAGCCCATGTCACTGGTGCCCTAGCCCATGTCACCGGCGCCCTAGCCAATGTCACTGGCGCCATATTACAAACTGCGGCTTCTTGCCAGGCAGTCAGTTTAGTTGACTGACCCGGCGACTGCAGGAAGTGTGGAGCGTGTGCTGGCTCCAGGTGACATCATGGGACGGAGTCATTACAGTGCAGACGTTCCCCTCTTGCCGGGCAGTCAGAGACGCTCCCTGTTCACTGACCCGGCTGACGGCTGGGAGGTTTGCGGCGGCGGGAGGTGAGTGCTGGCTTATATTCATGTTGTGGCAGTCTGTGTGTTTTATAAAAGAAGCAGCTGCCTGCTGAAACCTGTGGTAATATCACGTGCAGCCATCGGGGGGAGGAGCCCAGGCTGCACAGACCCAGAGCAGAGGAGCCAGGTCCATTCATCACTGAGAGACAAAGCCTCCCTCTGGGCAGGTAAGTGCAAGTGGTGGTGTGAAAAATGTTTTAGTGTTATCTAAGAAGGTTGGTAAATGGGGGGGAGGGGGTAAAATTTTTTTTTTTTGGGGGTGCTGTAGATTAATATTGTCTATGGTGGGGGTGGTGTATTAATGTTGTATGTGTGTGTGAGGGTGTATTGATAGTGTGTGTGTGTGTGTGTGTGTGTGTGTGTGTGTGTGTGTGTGTGTGTGTGTGTGTGTGTGTGTGTGTGTGTGTGTGTGTGTGTGTGAAGGGTGTATTTATATTATCTGTGGGTCACTGATGTCCTCTGTAATATATCACGTGCAGTGTAACACTCTATTATATATTAAGCACTGCAGCACTCTGTATTATATGGCGGTCACTGCGGCACTCTCTGTACTATACGGTGGGCACTGCGGCAATCTCTGCATTATATGGTGGGCTCTGCTGCACTCTGTGTATAAAATGGCGATCACTACAACACTGTATTATATGGTGGGCACTGCAATACTCTACATTATTTGGTGGACGCTGCGACACTCTACATTCTATAGTGAGCACTGTGACACTCTCTGCATTATAAGGAGGGCACTGTGGCACTCTGCATTATATAGTGAATAATGCGACACTGAATTTTTTAGTGAGCAATGCAACTCTCTGCATTATATGGCGGGCAGAGTGGCACTCTGTATTATATGGTGGGCAGAGTGGCATTCTGTATTATGTGGCGGGCACTGTGATGCTTTTTGTATAGTATGGCGGTGACTGCAATGCTCTCTGATGGGTGAGGTAGTGTAGTACAGGCAGCAATACTTAGCCATGGAGTAGTGAGACAATTGAGCCTGCATGCTCCATTGAAAAGTGTAGACACCCCAGAACCACAGACAAAGTGCGGCGGGCACTGGCACCTTAATTTAACTAGGGGGAGGGTTAGGGCTAGGCACTAAGGGGGGAGGGTTAGGTTTAGGGTGCTGGGAGGGGGGGTGTTAGGTTTAGGCACCAGGGGGGACGTTAGGTTCAGGCACTGGGGAGGGTTAGGGTAGAGAGAGGGGGAGGGTTAGGATACCGACCGACAGGTCAGAATTCTGGATGCCGGGATCCAGAGCGCCGGCATCCCATACCCAACCCATTTTTCCATCACCGTACATACAATTCAGACTTTACAATGCTGATAACTGTATCCAAGCTAGCCCAGTGTGACAGCTTCTAAACCCTATGGCTTCTTTAGACTAGACGTAAAAATGATTACTGACCTGGTTTTAAACTATAACTAGAATACCAGATTCAGCGTTATTGTTGTTGTTTTTTTATTTTTAATTTGGCTCTGGACCAGTGCAGTTTTCTTTTTAATTTTACTTAATGCCCCTCTGCTAGCTAGCCACACCCCCAGCTGGCCACACCCCTTCAGCTTTGTGCCACCTCCCTTCAGTGGGCCCCTACCATTGCATTCCCCCTGTGGGCCCTTTATGTCCCAGTCCGACACTGTTTAAATATGTTTCTGCCTATGTTGCAGTATTGCAGGACTCTGGTCTGGAGGACGTTTAGCAGAACATTATCCACCAGGGCTGGTGATGATTCATGCTGTACCAATGGAAATAAAACAAGATGTATTACACACTCATCAGATTAGCAAAAATATTTGGAAAACCTCATAGTGACCTGTTGCTCATTAGCATAGCTATTCTTATCTAATAGGTCTATTCCATAGCTGTGTTCTGTGATTCAGAGGCTTGGAATGTCCATTTAGGGAAGTATGAGCATGGTCGTAATCCAAGGTGCTCCGCCAGTCACGTAGAAAATATTACTTTAAAAGATCTGATTAAATATAGTTTGTAGGGAGAAGTGATTATAGCCCCTTGTCCCAAAGGAACATTTGAAATTGTACAGACTGAGCATTCGTTATTTAAAGTTAAATTAAAACTACAATTTTCAGTTCCGAAGACTAATTTAATATTATTAATTTAAATTGAACAAATCATCCACTTGACATGTTTCCATTAGGATTTCCTCTCTGGGACACTGCCTAAAGTACATACAGTACGTGCACCCCCTAAGGGCCTGGAAACCTTGCCTCTGAGCCCAGACATACCTTGGCACTGATTGTGGCCATGGGCAATACCATGATGCCACAACAAGAGCGGATGCACTAGTCACCACAATGTCCATAGAACTAAATATATTATATACACAGTACTGTGCAAAAGTTTTAGGCGGGTGTGGAAAAAATGCTGCAAAGTAAGAATACTTTCAAAAATAGAGGTGATAATAGTTTATTTTTAACAATTTACAAATTGCAAAGTGAATGAACAGAAGAGAAATCTAAATCAAGTCAATATTTGGTGTAGTGTGCACTCTAGGTCTGGCGCAGAAATGCCGGGCCACCCCCAAGCTCTTTTTTTTGTGTATAGATGCCGGGCGCATGCGCCTGCAATCTATTTACCGGCGGGGGTTGCTACACAGTAGTTTTCCCCGCCCGCAGGACACTACAGCATGTGGGTGGGGACAGCATCCCCAGGATGTTTTAGCGTGGTGCCGCCAAGAGGGGCAGGGCGCATACGCTAAAACAGCCTAAAACAGCCTAGCGGGAACGCTATTGGTGTGACCACCCTTTGCCTTCAAAACAGCATCAGTTCTTCTAGGTACACTTGCACAAAGTCAGGGATTTTATAGGATTATAGGGCCTGATTCAGAGCCGGACGCAATTAGCGCTCGCTCGTCCAGAAAATAGGGGTGGCTATTCAAATGAACCGTTCGCTCTTTGCGGTCTGTTCACGCCTCTAGGTCTGAACGAGCGAATAAAACTTGCGGTCGTTTTTTTGAAAAATACGCCCCCTGGCCGCTCGCATCCTTTGTCATGTCCGCTATTTATTAGATTAATCGAGTACATCGATCAGCGTATGAACTGCTCGCTATTCTTGTGGTTAGTTTTTGCTACCACAATTTTGCGAGCAGTTCTGGCTATAAAATAACCTAGTGCTGTGGTCAATGACGCTGCTGTAATAATTATGCACACCCATAAAACGCCCGTTTTGACCTTTAAGCACGCCTGCATTCGGATCTCCACTCCCCATTTTCAAGCACCTTCCCCTGTTACCACCCACATACGCCTCCTCCTGTCACTCAAAATAGCAGGCATTCGATATTTAGCAAACAAACGATTTTCGGCCGCACTGACTGGTTCGCGCATGCGTATTACGATCCGTACGCATGCGCAGTTGGGCAAACATCGCTCGGAACAAACGAGCGGCCGCTTACGAGCGGCTCTGAATCAGGCCCATAGTCAGGTGTATGATTACCCACAACAAGACAATGGTGATGCGCTAATATACAAATAAATAATATACTATGTAGTTCCCGAAATGGCAGAAAAAAGACACCACCTATATAACATTAATAGTCTTTACAAAAATGGAATATGTCAGTACATATAATCACATTTAAGGGGCCTATCCATTAGCAGATGTATTTCTGAGCGATGAAAGACAAAAGATTATCCCTTGAAAATTCCGGTGGCTGTGCTGAACGATATCTGTCATGTACATGACAGATTTTGGCAAACGATGAACGATATTGCATGACATCATTCAGGGAGAGGATTTTTTTCTCTGTAGCTGCTGCTAGTACCTTTCGTCGTTCGTTGTTTACCGCAAATAAACTGCACGATATTGCTAATATCGTACAGCTATATGCGATAATTGACCAACATGTTGGAGAGATGATAGATGCGATTTATCGGCCGCGGGGGTGGGCATCTGTCATCGCTCAGATATATCGTTCTATCGTTCATTTTATCTGCTAATGGATAGGCCCCTTTACACTTATATATAATCACATTTAACCAATATAGAAAGACTAAAATGCACTCCTGAGAATTTAAATATATAAAATATACTAATAGAAAAGAACAGGTGTTACAATCCACCAGCGCTAAAACCCGTGTCACTTTGATTTTAAGAAAAAATCACATTCCTTATGAAGCGGTCAATGGTTAATCACAGTCCATCCTGTTCTCCAGAAGCTGTATGTGGGATTTAATCCATGTGTATTGTTCTCCTCACTGCATGTATATATATATATATATATATATATATATATATATAAATGAAGGAGACAGCGGCACTCATGGGACTAAATAAAAAAGACTCAAGTACACAAGCGGTGTATAGGATTCGACGTTTCAGTCGGTGAGGGCTTTTATCAAGAACGTCCTCACCGACTGAAACGTCGAATCCTATACACCGCTTGTGTACTTGAGTCTTTTTTATTTAGTCCCATGAGTGCCGCTGTCTCCTTCATTTCTACACATCAGGTCTCCCCTACCTCGGATGGCACCTGGGCAAGTATCTTTTGTTTCTTGTGGAGTGCCGGCTTCAGTGACTTTATATTAGGGGTGAGCGGGTTCGGATTTCTGAAATCCGAACCCCCCCGAGCCCCCCGATCCGAGGCCGATCCCAGTCAGGCTCGACTTTTACCGCCTGACTCAGATCTGAAATTGAGGCAAAACGTCATCATCCCGCCTTTCCGGGTCTCGCGGGTTTTGGATTCTATATAAGGTACCCACGTCGGCACCATTTTCTCACTCGGCTGTGGACAGTGAAGAGGGAGGGTGGGAGTTAGGGTTGGCTGGGCTGTGTAGTGTTGTGCTGCGCTGCGCTGTGCTGCTGTTGTCCATAGGGGCTGTGTCCACACTTCCAAAGTCCATAGGGGCTGGCTGTGTTGTGCTGTGCTGCTGTTGTCCATAGGGGCTGTGTCCACTCCTCCAAAGTCCATAGGGGATGGCTGGACTGTGTTGTGCAGTCAGTTGTCCACAGGGGTTGTGTTCACTCCAAAGTCCTGTGCAGTGTCCCAGTCCTAAAGGGGTGCTGTAGTGTTGTCCAGGGGGTGCTCTGTCCATCAGGGGTGCTCCTCCCAAGTGCAAAAAAATTTATATTTTTTCTGTGTTTGTGAATTGTGTGCGTAGTAGCCACACATGCATCAACAAAGTAGCGCCAAGCGTGCGCCTGTGTCATAAGTAAAGGTCCGGCTGGCTCATCCGTTAAAGGGTGCTGTAACCCCCAAAGTGCACTCCAAACAAAATAAAAAAATATTTTCTGTGTTTGTGAATTGTGTGCACTGTGGCCGCACGGTTATCAACAAAGTAGCGCCAAGCGTGCCCCTGTGTCATACATAAAGGGCTGGCTGGCTTGACCGTTAAAGGGTGCTGTAACCCCCAAAGTGCACTCCAAACAAAATAAAAAAATTTTGTGCTTGTGAATTGTGTGCGCAGTAGCCGCACGTGCATCAACAAAGTAGCGCCAAGCATGCGCCTGTGTCATAAGTGAAGGGCCGGCTGGCTTGACCATTAAAGGGTGCTGTAACCCCTAAAGTGCACTCCAAACAAAATAAAAAATTATTTATTGTGTTTGTGAATTGTGTGCGCAGTAGCCGCACGTGCATCAACAAAGTAGCGCCAAGCGTGCGCCTGTGTCATAAGTAAAGGGCCGGCTGGCTTGTCTGGTAATGGGTGGTGTAACCCCCAAAGTGCACTCCAAACAAATTAAAAAATTATTTTGTGTGTTTGTGAATTGTGTGCACTGTGGCTGCACGTGCATCAACAAAGGAGCAGCGCAAAGCGTGCGCCTGTGTCCCATAAGTAAAGGGCCGGCTGGCTTGTCCATTAAAGGGTGCTGTAACCCCCAAAGTGCACTCCAAAAAAAAAATATATATTTTTTTTTTCGCGTTTGTGAATTGTGTGCGCAGTAGCCGCACCTGCATCAACAAAGTAGCACCAAGCATGCGCCTGTGTCATAAGTAAAGGGCCGGCTGGCTCATCTGTTAAAGGGTGGTGTAACTCCCAAGGTGCACTCCAAACAAAATAAAAAATATTTTCTGTGTTTGTGAATTGTGTGCACTATACGTGCATCCTCAAAGCAGCAGCGCCAAGCGTGCGTCTGTCTGTTAAAGGGTGGTGTAACCCCCAAAGTGCACTCCAACAAAAATAAAACATTTTCTTCTGTGTTTGTGAATTGTGTGCAATGTATGTGCATCCTCAAAGCAGCAGCGCCAAGCATGCGTCTGTCCATTAAAGGGTGCTGTAACCCCCAACGTGCACTCCAAACAAAATAAAAAAATATTTTCTGTGTTTGTGAATTGTGTGCACTGTGGCCGCACGGTTATCAACAAAGTAGCGCCAAGCGTGCCCCTGTGTCATACGTAAAGGGCTGGCTGGCTTGACCGTTAAAGGGTGCTGTAACCCCCAAAGTGCACTCCAAACAAAATAAATTATTTTCTGTGTTTGTGAATTGTGTGCACTGTGGCCGCACGTGCATGAACAAAGTAGCGCCAAGCGTACGCCTGTGTCATAAGTAAAGGGCCGGCTGGCTCATCTGTTAAAGGGTGGTGTAACCCCCAAAGTGCACTCCAAACAAAATAAAAAATTATTTTCTGTGTTTGTGAATTGTGTGCACTGTGGCTGCATGTGCATCAACAAAGGAGCAGCGCCAAGCGTGCACCTGTGTCCCATAAGTAAAGGGCCGGCTGGCTTGTCCATTAAAGGGTGCTGTAACCCCCAAAGTGCACTCCAAAAAAAAAATATATATATTTTTTTTTGTGTTTGTGAATTGTGTGCGCAGTAGCCGCACATGCATCAACAAAGTAGCGCCAAGCGTGCGCCTATGTCATAAGTAAAGGGCCAGCTGGCTCATCTGTTAAAGGGTGGTGTAACCCCCAAAGTGCACTCCAAACAAAATAAAAAATTATTTTCAGTGTTTGTGAATTGTGTGCACTGTGGCTGCACGTGCATCAACAAAGGAGCATCGTCAAGCGTGCGCCTGTGTCCCATAAGTAAAGGGCCGGCTGGCTTGTCCGTTAAAGGGTGCTGTAACCCCCAAAGTGCACTCCAACAAAAATAAAACATTTTTTTCTGTGTTTGTGAATTGTGTGCAATGTATGTGCATCCTCAAAGCAGCAGCACCAAGCGTGCGTCTGTCTGTTAAAGGGTGGTGTAACCCCCAAAGTGCACTCCAACAAAAATAAAATCTTATCTTCTGTGTTTGTGAATTGTGTGCACTGTACGTGCATCCCCAAAGCAGCAGCACCAAGCGTGCATCTGTCTGTTAAAGGGTGGTGTAACCCTCAAATTGCGCTCCACAAAAAATAAAAAATTCTTTTTTTTTTCTGTCTTTGTGAATTGTGTGGGCTGTAACCGCACCTGCATCCTCAAAGCAGCAGCGACAAGCGTGCGTCTGTCTGTTAAAGGGTGGTGTAACCCCCAAAGTGCGGTCCAACCAAAATAAAATAATCTTTTTTTCTGTGTTTGTGTGTGAAATGTATGCACAGTAGCCGCACCTGCATCCTCAAAGCAGCAGCGACAAGCGTGCATCTGTCTGTTAAAGGGTGGTGTAACCCTCAAAATAAAATAATCTTTTTTTCTGTGTTTGTGTGTGAATTGTGTGGGCTGTAGCCGCACCTACATCCTCAAAGCAGCAGCGACAAGCATGCGTCTGTCTGTTAAAGGATTACATCGGTGACAGCATCCAAGTAGGCATGTCAGACAGTCCGTACCTGTACTGGCAGGAAAAAGAGGCAATTTGGAGGCCCCTGAACAAACTGGCTCTATTTTACCTGAGTTGCCCCCCCTCCAGTGTGTACTCCGAAAGAGTGTTTAGTGCAGCCTGGAACCTTGTCAGTGAAAGGCGTAGGAGGTTGCTTCCACAAAATGTGAAGAAGATGATGTTCATAAAAATTAATTATCAGCTCTTCCAGGGAGAACAGCCTCCAGAACGTACAGAGGGACCTGTGGTGGTGGATTCCAGCGGGGACAATTAATACTCTGTGAGGATGAGGATGTACACAACACTGAAGAGGGTGAGGAATCGGTGGATGAGGAGGATGAGGACGACATCTTGCCTCCGTAGAGCCAGTTTGTGCAGGGACAGATTAATTGCCAGCTTGTTTTGTGGGGGCCCAAACTAACTAATCATTTCAGCCACAGTCGTGTGGCAGACCCTGGCGCTGAAATGATTGGTTTGTTAAAGTGTGCATGTCCTGTGGGTGGGAGGGGTACTGCTTGGGGCCTAGTTTTTCAAACTGCCATCCTGTCTGCCACTGCAGTGTCACTCCTAGATGGACCACGTGTTTGTGCTGCCCACACGTGTCGCTTAGCATAGTCATCCAACTACCTCGGTGCAACCTTTTGGACATAAAAACACTATTGTGAGGTGTGAGGTGTTCAGAATAGACTGGAAATTAGTGGAAATTAAGGTTATTGTGGTTAATAATAGCATAGGAGCAGAAAAACCCACAAATTCTGCTGTTTTTATGCTTTTTAAAAAAAAAATACAGATCCAAAACACAAAACCCAGAACCCAAAACACGGAAGGGTGGTTTTGGCAAAACCAATCCAGATCCAAAACACGAAGAAAGATCCAGATCCAAAACCAAAACACAAAACACGAAAAGTGGCCGATGCACACCAATATATATATATATATATATATATATATATACATATATATATATATATATATATATTGTGGCAGTGTCACCAGAGATGGCACTGGTGAGCAGCTATTGTGTGGCAGTATCACCAGAGGTGTCACTGGTGAGCAGCAGACTCGGGGCCTCATTCAGAGGCGGTCGTAGGATGCAAGCGGTCGCTCAGAAACAGGGCGGCCGCTTGCATCCTGAACGGCCGCCTCCAAGTCCGTCGTTAGGCTGTGGGTTAACACCCACAGCTCTAACGACCATCGGGGGTTACGACGAGACCCTAGGGTAGAGTCTCGTCAACCTTAAGCCCCAGGGAGCTTCCTGCTCTGTTTGAGCAGGAAGCTCCCCACTGACATCCAGCGGCGCTGAGAGGGGGGGGGAGCGGGTCCGGCGATTACCGGGGCCCGGGCTTCCTGAGGGGCCCGGCGGGGGCCCGGGTCCGGCGCCACTCCCCCCTCCCTCACAGCAGCTCAGCACACAGCGTGTGCTGAGCTGCAGTGGAGACTGCTCGTGGCTTCTGAGCAGCAGCCACAGCAGTCTCCTAAGCCTGTGGGGGGGAGCGATCAAGCGGCGCTGCAAATCTTTATTTTTTTTCCGGGAAGGGGGCGTGGCCACGCCCCCTATTACCCAGGCCCACCGCGGCTCTCAGCGGGCCTGCTGACATCACTGATGATGTCAGTGGGGACACCCACAAAACGGCAAGCGTTCCAAAAGGAACGCCTCCGTTTGGCCGGGCATGCCCCTGCCCACCCAGCAAACGGAGCGAGCTGTCAATCAACATCGACAGCTCGCTCCGTCTGCATCGAGCCCGCTAACGACGGGTGATCCAGCGTTAGCGGGGGCTCACGCATGCGCACGACGGAGCCGTCTCCGTCGTGCGCATGCCCTGTGGACCAACATCGAGTCGGTTGCGAGCGCTCAGCGCTCGCGACCGACTCTGAATAAGGTCCTCTGTGTGGGGCAGGTGTGGTCCGCCCACACAGACTAGAAAAGCATTTTGGAAAGATGGCTAATTGCTGCCTGGTGGAGAGAGCTCAGGTGTGGGCTGATGAGAAGGCAGACCAGTCAGGCTGCTGGGGACAGTCTAGGTGAGACTGTAGCAGCCAGGAGAGCCCAGTGAAGCTAAGCGAGCCATTGGGGGCCAGAAGGCCTGGGTCCGGATCTTACAGGAGGCAAGGGGGGACCATCAAACTCTCAGACTGTGGTACTATAAAGCAGCGAGGCTGCAGGCTAAGGAATCTATATCAGGCCATGAGGCCAGGGTCCAATTCTGCACGTGGCAGGAAGGACCCCCATTTACAGAGACTGTGTTGGCAGACTAGCTGCACCCTTATAGAGAGGGCTCAAGAAGTGAGCTAGTGCCCTAAGAGAGGATTAGGTTGTTTATTATTTTATTGTTATTTCCTGACTACCATGCTGAAGTAAAGCACCATGTTCATTTGTATGCTGGAAACCTATGTGTGGATCCTCATTAAGCACCTAAACACTGCACCATTCCACCCTCTACCGAGCTAATTAACCCCAAGACATCACAATATATATATACGGTACATATAGAATTATCTGTGTGTCTCCATGGTAAGCAGTTAGATTTACTTGAAAGGACACTATTAGGAGAATTCAATATGGGTGCGAAAACTCAGTTTTTGCGTTAATATCGCACCTATGACTTCATTATCGCAGGTTTTAGTTTTACACTGTATTCAATTTCAAAGACTTTTCGCAGGTTCGAAAAGTCTTTGAAAAAAAACGGGGATAACTTTTCACCACTGAATAGGTGGCGAAAAAAAGTGCAGACTTGGGGTTTAGGGGTGCAGGCTTAAAAAAATAGCCTGCACCCCTGGGAATGACATTTTAAAAATAACTGTAGATAAAATAACTGTAAAAAAAAATAGGGACACCCCAAAAAATGTATTTAAAAATTGGGGTGAAAAAAAAAAATGGGAAAAAAGTGTTTAAAAATAGGGAAATAGGTTCAGGGCTATTCTGCAAGTATGCGGCAGGTGTATTCTAGAATAGATTTATAGCGGCAGGTGCACAAATGCAGAATTTTTTAAAACTTACTTTAGGGACATCAGAATATACTAGTACCCATTTTCATGTACCCCAAATTTGATGGGGCCACTTAAAAAAATGAAAAAAATAACCTAAGTGCTCTTCTGCAACACTTCTTCAATGTCGGGAAAAAAACACCTGCTGCGGCTATTTAAATCACCGACTTTCATTTACAGGCTAAAAGGGGGGTCCTACAATTTTTTTAAGGAAAATTTCGTAACTTTACGCAAATCCCACTTCGCATGCTCCCATTTTCGTTAGTTTCATATTGAATACGGGGATAAGCGGGCGCGCGCCCGATACTTTATCCCAGGTAAAAGCTCCGATATGAAACGTAAACTTCGACAGCGAGGTTTACGTTTCATATTGAATTCCCCTCTATGAGTGCGGCAAATCAAACACATGGGAGTCATGAAGAACTTATAGTAACATATAGTAGATGCTGTCTTGTGGGGTGGAAGGCTACATTTTTGTGGTCTGTGGGTGTGTCTGGTGCCTATATTTATTGAAGACTTTGTGCACAGTATGGAGAAAGTGCTCGTTACAGTGAGATGCTCACTGAAGAGCTAAAGCCTAAAATTCAAACAAAACGCAGAGGACTGCTATCCAAGGATGTTGTGTTGTTCCATGACATTCATACTGTCGATACTCTCCAAAAACTTTGTTTTGAGGTGTTAAAGCATCCTCCCTATAGTCCTGATCTTGCCCCATCGGACTATCACCTGTTTGGTTCCCTGAAAGAAACCCTAAGAGGGTGAAGATTCACGTCTGATGAAGATTTGAAGACAGCAGTGCATTCGTGGCTCGCAGCTCAGCCTAAAACATTTTTTAATGAAGCAATATGAAAGCTGGTTGACAGATGGACAACGTGTATTGAAAAGCAGGGAGATTATGTCGAAATATAATGTATTTGTTTTTTTCTGAAAGTTGATTAAAATAATTCTACAGCCAGAGTACTGATCATTTTTGACTAATTCTCATAGATAGGTGGGGAGTCTTATAGGGAGAGCATTCCAGAGGTACTGTAGGAAGCAGCACAGGCAAAATCTTGAAGGCAGGAGTGAGAGGAAGTAATCAAATGGCAGGAGAGGTGGCATGCATTTGTTGAGCGAAATGTGGGGGTTGGGAGTGTTAAGGGATTTCAGGTCAAAGATGTAAATGGGAGAAGATTGGGTGAGAGCTATGTAAGTGAATGTAAGGACCTTGAATTTGGTTTTGAAAAGAAACGGGAGCCAGTGTAGGGCATGTAGGAGAGGGGATGCAGGTGAGCTGATCAGCAGCATTGAGGACAGATTAGAGTGGAGAGAAGTTGGAGTCAGGGAGGGCAGAAAGAAGAACGTAGTCCAATAGGGAGATGGCCAGTGATCGGATGAAGTTTTTATTAGCATCCTGGGTGAGAAAGGGTCTGATCATGGAAATATTTTTGAGATGGAAATGGCAGGACTGCGAGAGGTGCTGAATATGTGGTTTTAAAGAAAGAGAGGAGTCCAGTATTACTCCAAGACAGCGCACTTTGGTGTTAGAAGAGATTTGTGTGCCATCAATTGATAATGAAATTGTGAGAAGTGAGGTTATGCGGGTGGGTGGTAAGATGATCAGCTCAATCTTAGGGTGGAGATGTACTAAGCTCTGGAAAGTTATAAATTGAAAAAAAAACTTTCCAAAGCTTAGTACATCTGTCCCGTTAAATTTAAGAAAGCGTTGGGACATCCAGGAAGAGATAGCAGAGAGACAGTTGGAGATCCGAGTGAGGAGAGAAGTGGAGAGGTCAGGGGAGGAAAGGTAGATCTGAGTATCATCCACATAGAGATGATATTGGAGGTCAAAAGAGCCGATGAGCTAAATAGGATGTATAGAGGGAGAACAGGAAGGGTCCAAGAACAAAACCTTGTGGAACACCTAGGGGTAAATTTACTAAGATGAGAGTTTTTAGAAATGGAGATGTTGCCCATAGCAACCAATCAGATTCTACTTACCATTTAACTAGCACATTCCAGGAGATAATAGCTAGAATCTGATTGATTGCTATGGGCAACATCTCCATTTCTAAAAACTCTCATCTTAGTAAATTTACCCCCTACTGTTAGTGGAAGTGGGGATATAAGATATAGATATAAGAAAGAAATAAGATTTGTCTGCAGAAGAAATCATGGCACAGAGACTGATAATGGCTCTAAATTGATATAATTGTTTATAGAAGATACTTAAAATGCAACAACAAAATTATAATCATACATATATCTCCTGATAGTTAAATAAAAGACCAACAAAACTAATGGTACTTTAAAAATATTAGTGCTTGTGTGCCTTTTAATAAAGTAATAACATAGTGTTCCACAGAAAGCACATCAGGTTTTAGATTTGCGTACTGAGCCAAGTCAGCACAGAATTATAAAACTTTGCTGTGCAATATAACTGTTAGCAGAAACAAATAGAATGATCTTTATGTAATACAGACACCTATTGTCGAATCCTAAATATATCTCAACAATAGATTCCCTGAAGACACTGTGGGATTCATGCCCAGTATGTGCTTGGATTTCATCAAGTTATAATAAAGTAGGTGAGTAGGCAATTAATTTGGAAAATTACAAAGGCAAACATGCCTGGAAGAGTCACAAAACAGCATATTTGTCATTTATATTTAGTAAATGTACACATGATGTTGCCTAGCACCAAATGAAAGGCTGTGTTTTAGAACTATTATGTGCTATAATTACACTTCCATTCCTTTAATATATAAGGAAACTTGTGATCCTTCCAAACTGTGTTGCCAAATGTATCACTTACAGTACTATGCACAAGACATATATCACTCATATCATATCCTAATAGCTGAATGAAAACTTCCAGAATTAGAAATACAAACACTGCTTGATTACTGTAAAAAATGTCAGGTTAAAGGTCAGTCGGTTCTTATTGTATCTTGAAATTCCTTTATAAATCCATTACTTAAGCCAAGCTCATATTTAATAAAGATTTTCCTATACAAATAACACTAGCATCATTCCATTCATGGGATGTGTATGATCTCCAGTCTGTTTTAGCCCAACCACATGATTGCAGACAGCAGCAGAATTTAGAAAGACTTTAGATGCTAAGGCTACACTAAAAGCTGACTCGGGTAATAATTAGTAATCATAATTTACAGTAGTTTCACCTGGGAACTTGGATCACTGGTGGATAGATTGATAATTCTAGACTAATTTTGATCAATTTAAAATTCCTCTTGTAGGCCTAGGAAATACTTGTGCCAGAC
Source organism: Taudactylus pleione (assembly GCA_031769625.1). Lineage (NCBI taxonomy): Eukaryota > Metazoa > Chordata > Amphibia > Anura > Myobatrachidae > Taudactylus > Taudactylus pleione. Next base: position 5,922,413 of record JAUIMM010000841.1, on the reverse strand, counting down.
TTTATTAGGAAGTAAGACGATGGGAGGAAGCCTGTGTGACAACAGAATGGTGGGAAAAGCATGTTACAAACTTGCGACTGATCTGCCAAAGTTTGCCTTGGTACATAGGGGGAATCTTTCAGGCTTGACTATTACAATATAAGCGCAGTACTGAACATGAGGCTCGGCAGATAGACTATGATATAGCAACGTCTTATGGAAGTTTAGTGTCACGATCCAGTGCAAGAATTCCTCTGTGGAGGACGGTGAGCCGAAGTGTTCGGGTGACTAGGGGAGTGACTAGACTAGGTCTCCTAGTTGTGGCCAAACCCAGGTTTGGCTAGACCTGCCCAGAGGCGCGGAGTCTAACTCACTTGGTGGTTTTCTCCAGTGACCCCTCCAATTGGGATTTGGTTTTCAGCTGCACCAAGTGAGCAGGTCGCGGCCCTCTGGACAGGTACCTGGGAATGGCAGAAGACCGGAAACTATAATGAATGCAATGGCACTGGAGGTGAATGGAATGAATGAATGAACTCTGGAAATGGAACTAAATGCTATGACACAGGCATGGACTGGAAACAGTTAAGTATGCAGAAAAACACAGACATATACTGGGGATTGCAAAGGCAAGCGCAGAGTGGACTCAGGGAATATATGGGAATGCTAGAAATGATTGGAGCTGATTACCAGAGACAAGACACTGAGCAAAGAACACAGACATATACTGGAGATTGCACAGACAAGAGCAGAGTGGACTCAGGGAATATATGGAAATGCTGGAAATGATTGGAGCTGATTACCAGAGACAAGACACTGAGCAAAGAACACAGACATATACTGGAGCACTGCATCAGCTGACTGAAATCATGCTCCCATAGGTTAGGAGTACTGTCACATGAGAGGAACTGTCATGGCGGCGCCCATGATGGGAACTCCGATCCCCAGCACACACAGCTGACCATGGAAGCTCGCAAAAAGCACCTAAGGCAGAATACTCAGCCCCACATCCATCACTGCACCAGACGTCTGACCGCAAGGAAGTCAGGGGAAGCCGGCAAGGAGGTGAGAGAGGCCGATCCTAGGCTGAACCCTGACATTTAGATTGCGATCTCTGTATCCAGAGGAACACAGGGAATCGTTAAATTGAATTAATTTGAGTACTAGAAAAGGGTCCTGGCATATGCCGGGTCACTTCTGTATCTGCCCACTGCTCCACCTTGCCCCCCACTCTATCTGCTGCTCTGCCCAACTCTCTGCCTGCACTGTCCCACTCTGCCCCCAGCACTGTCCACCCGCCCGCTCTCTATTCTGCCCCCCTGTCCATCTTGCCTGCTCCTTCTTCCTTCCCTCCTGCTAGGCTAGGTCTGTCAGGGCTCCCTAGCAGTGGGAGTCATTGGGGAGCACACCCCGGCTTCCACTGTGCACGCAGACCTTAGAGAATTATTATATAGATTTAAACCTTCACTGATTTGAGTAAGTGATGTGGAATGCAGTCATAAGATCGACATTCACAAAGTCGAGAATCATAATTTTGACAGTGTTGAAATGTCAACATCCTCAGAATGTTGACATTAGGATTAGGTTGCAGGGTGGGAGGGTTAGGCACTAGGGGAGGTTAGGGTTAGGCTGCAGGGCAGGAGGGTTAGGCACCTGGGGATGTTAGGGTTAGGCTGCAGGGTGGGAGGGTTAGGTACTAGTGGAGGTTAGGGTTAGACTGCAGGGTGGGAGGGTTAGGCACTAGGGGAGGTTAGGGTTAGGCTGCAGGGTGGGAGGGTTAGGTACTAGGGGAGGTTAGGGTTAGGCTGCAGGGTGGGAGGTTAGGTACTAGGGGAGGTTAGGGTAAGGCTACAGAGTGGGTGGGTTAGGCACTAGGAGAGGTTAGGGATAGGAACTAGGGGGGGTTGGGTAAGGCACTAGGGGGAGGTTAGGGTTAAGCTAAGGGGGGTTAGGCACATTTCAGCTGTGTCAATGTGGTCACTAGGGGGAGGTTAGAGTTAGACACTAGTGGAGTTTATGGTTAGGAACTAGGGAAGGTTAGGGTTAGACACCAGGGTAGGTTAGACACTAGGGGAGGTTAGGATTAAGCACTAGGGGAGGTTAGGGTTAGGTACTAGGGGAGGTTAGTGTTAGGCATTAGCGGAGGTTAGGGTTAGAAACTAGGGGAGATTAGGGTTAGGAACTAGGGGAGGTTAGGGTTAGACACAAGGGTAGGTTAGGCACTAGGGGAGGTTAGGATTAAGCACTAGGGGAGGTTGGGGTTAGGCACTAGGGGAGGTTAGGGTTAGGCACTAGGGGAGGTTAGTGTTAGGCACTAGGGGAGGTTAGGGTTAGGCACTAGGGGAGGTTAGGATTAAGCACTAGGGACAGTTAGGGTTCGGCACTAGGGGAGATTAGGGTTAGGCATTAGGGGAGGTTAGGGTTAGGCACTAGGGACAGTTAGGGTTAGGCATTAGGGGAGATTAGGGTTAGGCATTAGGGGAGGTTAGGGTTAGGCACTAGGGGAGGTTAGGGTTAAGAACTAGTGGAGTTTATGATTAGACACTAAGGGAGGTGAAGGTTAGGAACTAGGGGAGGTTAGGGTTAGGCAATGGGGTGGTAAGGATTAAGCACATGTCGACATGATCAATGTTGAAATGAGTAGCATGTCAACATGTTACATGTTGATATTTTGTCAACTTAGTTTACCTCACCTGCATATGCCATGATTGTACATTACATTGTTTAAGTACTTGTGGTTATGTTTATTAATTAGGTACTGTGATATCTGCTGTACATTTAATGACTAATCTGCCAAAATTGATGTGAGATTGTTGTATGCTAATATTAAAGGTCCCCAAACTCTGCCTATGTATAATTATTCAATCAGAAAAGGTTGAGATGTGCTTACTCATGCTATGACTGTGCCGTTTAGAGAAACTAATTGATAAGGATGGTATTTTTAAAGTGTGTATTCTAGTTTTAGAAGTGTTTTATGTCATCCATATCAATGGAATAATTAATTAGCTAATTTTAGTGTATGAATAAAGATAAAAGTTAATATAACTATAGAAAGTGAGGAATAGTGGCCAAATTAGCTTGGAAACAATTGATTAAGGTATATTCAAACTTGAAAATAAAACATTATGAGCTAAATGTAATAGGGTGAGAGTTTAGAAAATGTAAGAGTTTTCAGTACACTCTCACACTTTTAAACTCGACCAATGTAATAGAGACCGGGAACATGGAAACTCGCATGTTTTTCAGGCTCAAAAAACTCTCACAATTGAAACTCTCATCCAGATGTTTTCCCATTGTGAAGATAAATCCCGACCAATGTGAGAATTTACTGCTAAACTCTCACATTTTCGAGACTCTCACCCTATTACATTTGGCCCAATATGTTGGAATTATATGTAGAAATAAAAATCAAAGTTTATATCCTCTTAAAAAAGTAAATCACTGGTTTAATTAAACCTGTACAACAATATAGAGATTTGATAACTATATATTCTCAATTCTGAATAGGAGAGAAGTGAATTATACGGTCAAAATTATTAAGTATATTATATATTATATACTGATTTCTAAAATATATTGATTTGGTGTTCTGATAAACTGACCATGTTGGTGATAGATGTAGAACAATTGTCAGATGACTAAGAGATACAAATAATTATTTCACACAGTTTATAATTATATTTTATATTTATTATTTCATTAGGTCAGTTTTGTATGCCCATTGATTGATTTATTTGCTGATATATGGATTATACCAATAATTTGCGACTCTGTTACCAATACAAACAAGCTTCAAAATGAAGCATACCTGTATTTAATGACCACTTCAAATGTTTTTCTTCTAAAAAGGATTGTTTATTGTATTGGTTACACCTGACAGAATTGGTTTGTGATTTGCAATGTCCATTGCCTTATGCTTAGATCAGTGGTCGGGGAACAGGGGTAAATTACCCCACATGGGGTAAAAATGAAATTCCTGGGGGTAATGGACGGACAGCCGGACATGCATATGAATCATTCTATAATATGTGCCGCAGGGAGGCTCTAAGCCGGACGCCCGCTGAGATGTTATTACCAGCGGGCGCCTGGCTCTTTCCCTGCAGCGCTGCGTTAGCCGGAGGCTAGAGTTCTCTTCTGAACTCCAGCTTCCTGCTCTCTCCATGAGCACTATGGGAGAGACGACATGACATCTCTCCCATAGTTCCGAGGAGCAGCCGGGCGGACAGGACGACGACGGATGCAGGAGCGGGGATTAAGGTAAGTGGGTTTTTTTGTACAAGTGGCACTACAGGGGCATTATATGGGGGCACTACTACAGGGGCATTATATGGCGGCATTACTACAGGGGAACTACTACAGGGGCACTACAGGGGCACTACTACAGGGGCATAACTATGGGGGCACTACTACAGGGGCATAACTATGGGGGCACTACTACAGGGGCATTATATGGGGGCACTACTATAGGATTTCCTTCCTTTCAAATAAAGGGGGTCATGTCGGCGTATCTAAATATATTTTGGGGTAAAAGGTAAAAAAGTTCCCTGACCCCTGGCTTAGATTCTCTCTTGCTTTTGAGTTTCTCTTACATGTATGCCTTTCTTAAATGTATTCTTAGGTTGTATTTATGAAAATAAAATATTTATTATTTTGTTCTTAAAGGTAATTGGAAATATTTCTAGAAGACTTAAGCGTTATGGTGCTAATTATACTTCTGTGTCTATTACCATTCCTTCCCTGTGTCAACATTACATGACCAGTATTGTGGACTCATCTTTCTCTTTCATCCTGTAGGGGACACTGGAGGTGCTTACGCTGGGGTATAGAGGCGTGGATAGCTGGAGCTGGCACTTTAAATAATTTAAAAGTGTGAAGCTCCTCCCCCTCTATTCCCCATCAGCCCTCAGTTTAGAAAATGTGCCTCTAGGAGCTGGTCACATTATGCTGTGCTCCAGCAATACATTTATTTAATTTAATTTTATTTTAAAGTATCTTTTACATTCCTATAGGTACCCTTCGCCACTTATCTAAAAGATGGGGTCCGGGTACCTGGTGCCCTGATGTTTTAACAAACATCAGGAAGGAGTGCAAAGGGCTCATATCCAAAGAGCTCCTGACAGCTCCTTACCGCCACAGCAAGTCTTCACACAGAAGAAGAGAAGACTGTGCTGACCTGCCAGAGAGAGACTACAGGGGACACGCAGTGAGTAAGAAACTGCACATCCCCCGGCTCCTGCTGTGTTAGGGAGGCTGTGTGTAATCACTACACGCAGCTTCCTGCTTCTCTCCTCTCCCTGCTGTCCAGCGCTAGCACATGTCAGCGCTGTATTTAATTATGCATAGCGCAGTTGTAACAGCGCTACAAGCGGCTTCCTGCTTCTCACCTCTCCCACTGTCCAGCGCTAGCACACGTCAGCGCTGTGTTTAATTATGCATAGCGCGGTGGTAACAGCGCTACAAGCGGCTCCCTGCTTTTCCCCTCTCCCACTGTCCAGCGCTATCACATGTCAGCGCTGTGTTTAATTATGCATAGCGCGGTGGTAACAGCGCTACAAGCGGCTCCCTGCTTCTCCCCTCTCCCACTGTCCAGCGCTAGCACATGTCAGCCCTGTGTTTAATTATGCATAGCGCGGTGGTAACAGCGCTACAAGCGGCTCCCTGCTTCTCCCCTCTCCCACTGTCCAGCGCTAGCACATGTCAGCGCTGTGTTTAATTATGCATAGCGCGGTGGTAACAGCGCTACAAGCGGCTCCCTGCTTCTCCCCTCTCCCACTGTCCAGCGCTAGCACATGTCAGCGCTGTGTTTAATTATGCATAGCACGGTGGTAACAGCGCTACAAGCGGCTCCCTGCTTCTCCCCTCTCCCACTGTCCAGCGCTAGCACATGTCAGCGCTGTGTTTAATTATGCATAGCGCGGTGGTAACAGCGCTACAAGCGGCTCCCTGCTTCTCCCCTCTCCCACTGTCCAGCGCTAGCACGTCAGCGCTGTGTTTAATTATGCATAGCGCGGTGGTAACAGCGCTACAAGCGGCTTTCTGCTTCTCCCCTCTCCCACTGTCCAGCGCTAGCACATGTGAGCGCTGTGTTTGTTTATACATAGCGCAGTGAATCAGCGCTACACGTGGCTCCCTGCTGCTCCTCTCCCCGCTGTCCAGCGCTGGCACAGGTCGGCGCTGTGTTTAATTACAATAGCGCAGTTGAAACAGCGCTACAAGCGGCTCCCTGCTTCTCCCCTATCCCTGCTGATACACGCGGTGTAGCACGGAGGGGGAGGTAATGGCTCATAACAGCCATAATGGGGGCCCTTTGGGGCCTGAAGAAGGGGGCGGAGCCTAAATCTGCAGGTACTCTCTCTCTCTCTATACGCGGCAAGCGGCTGTAGAAAACAGCGTGGCTGCTGCTCTTTAACTGTTAAATGCCTGCATCTCTCCCTTATACAGGAACAGTGCAGCATTCAGAAGGCTGGATTCTCTTGCTCCCCATTTCTGGCTACATGTGCATAATACACTGGGGTTGTAAGTGCAGGGAATCTGATCTGTGGGAAGGGAGTGGGGTGTATCTCCTCCTCTGTGTCCCAAGCCAGCCTTCTGTTTTCATTACTTCTGTTTGTACTCTGTCCCTCTGTGTGTGGTGACTGTGTGTATCCATGTCAAACAGAAAAGGCGTCACAAAGGATGTTTGTCGGTTCTAAGGGTAACAACAAACTATCTAAGCCGCATGCCGCTGGGTCCACGTTATGTGATGCTTGTATAGCAATTGATCCACCTATGGCTAATACTGCCTCGCTTGCACCTACATGGGCTGCTGACATGGTAGGAGTAATGACGGATTTAACGTCTGAGTTAGCTGAGACACGTAGGTCTCAGCCTCCCTGGGTTGCTGGGCTAACAAAGTTTCTTGACACCCTGGTACAGATAAGGGGTACAGCTGTGTCCGCACCCTCCACTTCCTTACAGGGACCGACACAAAAGCGTCCTTTATCGGCTATTCTCCAGTCAGAAGAGTCTGACGAAGAATTCCTTGCTACAGAGGATACTGAGAAAGGGGAACTGGAGGAATCATTACAAAACGATACCCCTCAGGAGTTAGAGTCCACCTCTCCCGGGGTGGATTCCCTAATTTTGGCGGCCAGAAAAATCCTTAACTTACCTGAGGATGTAATTCCTGCATCCCAGGAGTGTGAAAGCGCTCGGCGGTTTTTCCGTTCTCACTGCAGCTTCAACAGCAGCTCTCAGTGGCCTGGAAACAACCGGATAAACGGTTCCAAATTCCGCGCCGGTTTCCGTCTAGCTATCCTTTTCCATCATCCATGATGGAGAAGTGGGAAACTCCCCCCTCCAGTAGATGTGCCCATCTCCCGTCTCTCTAAGAAGCACTCCCAGTAGCCGGGAACTACAGTACTAAAAGATCCTTCGGATCATAAATTGGAGACAACGCTAAGATCTATTTATACTGCAGCAGGTGCTCAACTTAGGCCCACCCTTGTTACTACTTGGGTTAACAAAGCGGTGGTTTGCTGGGCTGACCAGTTGATTACAGGTACGCCTACTAGTTTACCTGGGAGAAGCATCAATAGATATCAGTCAGATTAGTGCTTGCATATCTACATCTGCTAATTCGGGCCACAGAGCCCTCTGTTTGCGCGCCTGGCAAGCGGACGCAGAATCCAAGCGTGCGGTAGAGGGTTTACCATTCAATGGCGACATGCTGTTTGGCCCGGAATTAGACAAATGGATATCCCAAGCCACAAGGGGGTAAGTCTTCCTTCCTCCCGTCTACTGCACCGGCTCCCAGAAGACCTTACACTGGACCTTCGTTTCATTCCTTTTGTACGCTATCTTCCTTTCGTGGTAGAGCCAGAGGTGCTCCCTTACAAGCAAGAGGAGGTAGAGGTCGCCCACACACGGTGGCATGTAGACAGGAGCCTAAACCAGCTGAAAAACAGGTGGGATGACGGTCTAACATCCCACCTGGGACAACCTACAGTGGGAGACAGCCTGCAAAAAAAAATTAAATTTTTTTTCAACAGGTCTGCTAATACCTGCAGACAAGGCCAGGATTCTGCAGGAGGCTATCCAGTCTCTAGTAGTATCATCTGTGGGAGTTACGGTTCCAGAATGAGATATGTTTTTTTTTACTCAGACCTGTTTGTAGTACCCAAGACGGATGGATCGGTCAGGTCCATCTTGAACCTCAAGTCATTGAACCTGTATCTGAAGATGTATCGGTTCAAAATGGAGTCTCTGCAGTCTGTTATTGCGAGCTTGGAACCAGGACAGTTCCTATTATCCCTGGATATTAAGGATGCCTATCTCCACGTTCCCATCTGGGAACCACACCAAGCCTTTCTGCGTTTCGCCATATTGAAAGATCATTATCAGTTTCGGGTATTGCCGTTCGGGTTTTCCTCGGCTCCCAGCATCTTCACCCAAATGATGTCAGTCATGATTGCTCTCCTTCAGTCAAAGGGAGTGAACATAGGAAAACAAAATAAGATTGTGAACACTCTACGATGCGCACGTATAGCAGCCTAAATCACACTCTCTAAATAAGCACCATCTAAAAGCTTAAAAGATTCGGAATATAACACAAGAAGACAGTGGATTCTGGCACTACACAATAGAGATACTTAGATGTCCTTATATCTCTGTATTCAGGAGTTGTCTTTTCCTTTTGTTTCTTCTTTCAATAATCCTCCGTGCATATAAAAAATAAACATAAAAAAATTCTCATAGTGTAGTATGTTTAGATATTTGATATACACTTTTCAAAGTGTGAATGTCAAAAATGTGGATAAGGCTCTCCACCCTTTACATGCAGGAGGACATACTTCATACAGTAGTAGATGGTTGCTCATCCATATAGTGTATTACCACCAACATATAGGCATGCACTATCAGAAAGTATCGTACCCAACTCACACTATAGGTATAGAATATCCACATATAAAGGTATCTTTTAGATATAGGCAAGCATACATGCAATCATCATCAGGTGAAGCGTACCCTTACTCACAAGGGACGAAGTGTGGATAATCACATAAAGGTTTCTTGGTAGGACGGCTTATCACTAATCCCTCAGGATACTCCCATAGCAGGTGGGTATAAACACGGAGAATATCCAGTAAAAAGTAAATTTATTCAAACACAACAAAAAATCAATAAAAAATCCAGGAAGCGTCTATGAAAAAGACAATTACAGCCTAAGTGCCAGAATAGAAAGTCCGGACAATGGCACTTACAGGTGAGTGAGTCTGTTCAAAGTCCAAATGGCATTCCTGTATCAACGACCGGCGTCCACTCCACCAACGCGTTTCAATCCCGGCCCGGGATCTTTTTCAAGGTGTACTGTGGTAATGCTGGTATGGTGTATAAATACTACACTGAACCAATCAACATCCGGGGGTGTCCACGAGCGTCCTCGTGTACATTACTTCCTGTTTACTCCGATCGTCATGGAGATTCAAGCTAGGTGTCACTCTAACTCTTCCTGTTTAGTAACATAACAGGAAGTTGATACCATATCCATGGTAATTGCCATAGTGATGCGAAACATAAATAATAAAATAACAATAATAAAATCTTTGATCTTATGTTTATAATGATTATAAACATAATGTCAATTAATGATTATAAACATAAGATCAAAGATTTTATTACATGTGGATCTAAAAACGTAGTGTATGCGATACAATGTTCATGTAATAAATATTATATTGGCCGCACTTCTAGGATGCTAAAAGTCCGTATTACAGAACATTTACGGAACATAAGAAATGGTTTGGAGACGCATGCGCTCTCCTCACATTTCAAAAAAATACATCATTGTTCTACTGATCATATAGTAAAATTTGTTGGCCTTAAGCAAGTTAAAAATAGCATAAGATCAAGGGATATGGCACGACAATTAGCCAAGATGGAGATGAAACTGATACATTCATGTCAAACGCTATTACCAAAGGGATTAAATAGCGATTTTGAATTGAAGTGGTTTATGTAACTGCTTTACCCATTTCCTGTATTTTTTGCATTAATATGGTTTTAAATATGCTCTTTTCTTAAACCATTTTTATTTCTTGTTATAGTTTATTGCTTTTTATATAGATTTTCCGGTTGGGGACTTTATGTTTCGCATCACTATGGCAATTACCATGGATATGGTATCAACTTCCTGTTATGTTACTAAACAGGAAGAGTTAGAGTGACACCTAGCTTGAATCTCCATGATGATCGGAGTAAACAGGAAGTGATGTACACGAGGACGCTCGTGGACACCCCCGGATGTTGATTGGTTCAGTGTAGTATTTATACACCATACCGGCATTACCACAGTACACCTTGAAAAAGATCCCGGGCCGGGATTGAAACGCGTTGGTGGAGTGGACGCCGGTCGTTGATACAGGAATGCCATTTGGACTTTGAACAGACTCACTCACCTGTAAGTGCCATTGTCCGGACTTTCTATTCTGGCACTTAGGCTGTGATTGTCTTTCTCATAGACGCTTCCTGGATTTTTTATTGATTTTTTTGTTGTGTTTGAATAAATTTACTTTTTACTGGATATTCTCCGTGTTTATACCCACCTGCTATGGGAGTATCCTGAGGGATTAGTGATAAGCCGTCCTACCAAGAAACCTTTATGTGATTATCCACACTTCGTCCCTTGTGAGTAAGGGTACACTTCACCTGATGATGATTGCATGTATGCTTGCCTATATCTAAAAGATACCTTTATATGTGGATATTCTATACCTATAGTCTGAGTTGGGTACGATACTTTCTGATAGTGCATGCCTATATGTTGGTGGTAATACACTATATGGATGAGCAACCATCTACTACTGTATGAAGTATGTCCTCCTGCATGTAAAGGGTGGAGAGCCTTATCCACATTTTTGACATTCACACTTTGAAAAGTGTATATCAAATATCTAAACATACTACACTATGAGTAATTTTTTATGTTTATTTTTTATATGCACGGAGGATTATTGAAAGAAGAAACAAAAGAAAAATACAACTCCTGAATACAGAGATATAAGGACATCTAAGTATCTTTATTGTGTAGCGCCAGAGTGAACATAGGGCCTGATTCAGAGCCGAACGCTCTGACCAGAGCGCTCGCTCTGAATCAGTGCCCTCCTACCTAAAAATGGAGCGGCCTCTTGGACGCTCGCATAGCTGTGGGTTACCACCCACAGCTCTAGCGAGCATCCATAATGATGGTCGCAATGGTCAAGACCATCGCGACCATCGGGCTTGCGACGAGACCCTGCGGTAGGGTCTCGCTGCCGCAAGCCCTGGAGTGATTTTGGCTCTATCAGAGCCAAAATCACTCCCACTGACATCACTACTGATGTCAGTGGGGCCGGCCCCAGACGGTAGGCGTTCCCATGGGAACGCCTCCATCTGGCAGTCACGCCCCAGGCACGCCCACCAAAGGGGGCGTGCTGTCACTCACCATCGACAGCACGCCCCCTTTGGTGCGAGACCCCGAGCGGCGGCTTCCTCGTCGCTCGCCGGGTCTCGCGCATGCGCATGACGGAGCTCCTGCCGTCATGCGCATGCGCACTTCGGCACCATCCACCCGCTTGCGAGCAAACAGCGCTCAACAGCGGGTCAGAATCAGGCCCATAATCCCTTATTTGGACGACCTGTTACTCAAGGCGAAATCAGCCTTACTGACATATCAGATACGGCATCACAAAGGATCTTTCTTCCAATAGACAAAGCCCGGGATATCCGGTTGTTTGTTCAGCTGGTCCTCAGACCAAAGAAGGTTTCCCTACTTCTTTGTAGGCGTCTCCTGGGGAAGATAGTAGCTGCTTTCGAGGCATTACAGTTCGGGCGGTTCCACTGCAGGTTGTTTCAGCTGGACCTACTAACACAGGGATCAGGATCTTATCTGCTTCTACATCGACAGATCTGTCTGAGCCCAGCTACCAGAGTGGCCCTTCTCTGGGTGGACACAATCCACCAATCTTTTAGCGGGCCGAAGATTCAGATTGTTGAACTGGATCATCGTAACAACGGATGCCAGCCTTCAAGGATGAGGAGCAGTAGTCCTTGATCATCACTTTCAGGGTCAATGGTCCCATCTAGAACAAAGGTGGCACATAAATGTGTGGGAACTCAGAGCGATTTACAATGCTCTGATAGAAGAAATAAGAATTCAATCGCGACGGCCGTCATGTACATCAACCGCTAAGGAAGGCCTCTGAGTCGCATGGTCATGCGAGAAGTCAACTGGGTACAGATTACCTAAGCCACCAGGATATACATCTTGGGGAATGGAAGCTTCATCCAGGCGTGTTCAATGCGCTGATACGTCGATGGGGATGTCCTCAGGTGGTCCTCATGGTGTCATGATTGAATCGTCCGCTCCCGGTTTATGTGTCAAGAACTCGACATCCGCAGGCAGAGGCAGTAGATGCTCTGACAGTTTCGTGGACCTACGACTTCGTTTACCTTTTTCCTCCGATTCCATTTCTTCCTCAACTGCTAAAGAGGATAAAATACGAGTCAGCCTCTGTCATTCTCGTGGCTCCGGACTGGCCAGGGAGAAGTTGGTTCTCATACCTTCGGTCCCTATTGTCAGACGATCCATGGGCCATTCCTCTGCGCCCAGATCTTCTATAGCAGGGTCCTTTCATACACCCCAGCTTAGTGCAACTGCGCTTAATGGGGTGGCTCTTGAAACCGATATCCTGAACGCAGAGGAATCCCAGACAGTTATTCCCACCATGCTATGCGCCAGGAAACCAGTTTCGGCTGCGCATTATCATTGCTTCTGGCGTTCTTATATCTCGTGGTGTTCCAGTTGGGATCTTCCATCTAGGATTTTCGGTTGTCCCGGTTTTCTGTTTTTTCTTCAGACGGGTTTGGATTCTGGACTTCGTCTTGGAACTTTAAAGATGCAGGTTTCTGCCTTTTCCAATGGAACTTGGCCCTCATTCCTGAGGTGCAGATGTTTCTTCAAGGGGTCTTGCGCGTGCAGCCTCCTTTTGTACCTCCGGTAGTTCCCAGGGACTTGAACTTAGTGCTTCTGTTTCTTCAGTCGTCCATGTTTGAACCTTTGGAAGAGGTTGATATTAAGTACTTGTCTTGAAAGACGGTCGTCCTCCTGGCTCTAGCTTCGGCTCGTAGAGTTTGGGAATTGAGTGCTCTGTCCTATAGGCCACCTTACCTGGTGTTTCATGCAGATAGGGCGGAACTCTGGACGGTGGCCGTCTTCCTTCCCAAGGTATTGTCGGCTTTTCATATTAATCAGCCTATTGTTGTACCATCTTTGGTGGAGGACTCTGGTTGTTCTACCTTGGATGTGGTTAGAGCTCTCCGCATCTATGTTGTCAGGACAGCTTCCCTCCGTAAGTCTGAGTCGCTTTTTGTCCTCTGTGATGAGGTTCAGAGGGGTTGACCAGCGTCTAAGCAGACTTTGGCACGTTGGATTCGGCAGACTATTCATCAGGCTTATGTTAGTGCCAACCGCCGGCCTCCTTCGTCCAATCAGTTAATTCCACACGTTCTGTGGGTGCGTCATGGTCGGCCGGTAGGGGAGCCTCCACGTCACAATTGTGTCGTGCGGCAACTTGGTCTTCAGTTCACAAGTTTGTAAATTTTTACAGATTTGACACATTTGCGGATTCAGCATCGTGTTGGCCGTCTTGTTCTGCAGGTGCCGCAGAGCGCTCCTGCCCGTGGGGAAAACTTTGGAACGTCCCCAGCGTAAGCACCTCCAGTGTCCCCTAGTGGATGAAAGAGAAAATGGGATTTTGGTACCTACCGGTAAATCCTTTTCTCTGATTCCACAGGGGACACTGGACGCCCACCTCAGCGCTCTCTGCCTGCCTGTTCGGTTGTTCCGTATATTGTATGTTTTGGTTATTGTGTGTTCTCTTCCTTTTACTCTGCTTGTTCTCCATCTCCTCTCGGTCTTCATTTTCTAAACTGAGGGCTGATGGGGCATAGAGGGGGAGGAGCTTCACACTTCTAAATTATTTAAAGTGCCAGCTCCAGCTATCCACGCCTCTATACCCCAGCGTAAGCACCTCCAGTGTCCCCTGTGGAATCAGAGAAAAGGATTTACCGGTAGGTACCAAAGTCCCATTTTTACTGAGTTGCTGTCATTGCTCGTCTCTCTCTCCCTCCCCATCTGTCTCTCCCTCATCTCTTCCTGCATCTCTCTCATCTCTGTCCCTCTCCTGCTGCTCTCCATGGGGGAGGCTGGAGTGCGTGTGACAGGAGGGATCAGGCCTCCATCTGCTTTCACTGCTCCAGCACCCACAGTGCCTATGAGCGCAGAGCGGGGCCTCTTTCATCCTGTCCCGAGCAGCCACTTAGAGCTTTGAAGGGGACAGTATTGATAAAGCCTATTAGGGTGGTGATCACAATAGGTGTAAGGCAGAATGTGACTGTTAGGCCACACAGGATAACAGATAATAGTGGTAACACAGCAGTAAGCAGAATAGCGGTATTGCGGGGTTTAACTACGGTATTTCGGTATTTCACCTCAGGAGATATGTAATGTGTGACCGCACTGTACTGTGGCACTCTACATACTAAAAATGTCACAGGCTATACATGAGCAGCAGACCGGTGGTGACGTCATCAGGTCGGAGGTCGGACCTCCCGCTGACTGTGGGTCCTATTGACCAGCAGATATGGTACAGGATACCGTGTTGGAGCGCACTGCTCTCTTATATCCCTTCCACACTGCCAGCAAATAACCTGGGTTATTGCACATGAACGTGCAGCAACCGGGTTACTGTGCAGTGTGAAAGGGACCAGTTGAAATAACCCGTGTCGAGTGACCCCGCATGCCAACTCTGGTAATGAGCAGGGTTGAACATGAGTGCGGCAGTGGCGTAAGTTCATCCCAGATACCGGAAGGCAAGTTATAATTTGGTGCCCCCCCCCAAAAAAAGGGAAAATAAATATGGTGCATATCTATCTATCTATCTATCTATCTCATATCTAACTATATATACGCACAAAAACACTAATATAGAATATGTGAATTTATTTCTATTAGGCCTATTTACTAAAGTAAATTTGCAGGCTGTCCCCCCTTTTCAGGTATATACTGCTATGCTAAGCTCAGAGTCCTCCAGATGGAGGCGAAAGCCATATGATGTGGGGCGGGGAGCCCTCCTGATACCCCTGATGGAGGGGGCTTTGAGGACTGAGGGCCTGATTCAGCAAGGATTGCTATTCTGCTAGAACGTACGCACCGCTGTTACTAATATTAGGAGTGAAATGCAAATGTTTGCAATCGCATTGCGATCACAGCCTAACATAAGGACGCCCTCTTCCCCTTCACACATCCGTATACCTGGGCAATATAGCAAAATAATCAGTAACATCGAGTAGCATTGGACCCATATGCACAGTTAAGGCAGGTCAGACCTTACTCAGGAATGACTAACTTCAGCGCATGCTATGAGGCCTCAGGCTGCGTATGGTACTGCAGTGGATAATTTATGCACGCCCCTTCAACGGCGTTGCGACGCACTGGCATGCCTGCGTTCGCCCGACCAGCCCTCATCACTACCCACAAACGGCACTTCCTGTCAATCAATGTGCTCTGGGTCTACGTAGCTTCTGCAAACACATTTCCCATCACAATTTCTAGTTCACGCATGCGCAATGTGAATGAATCGACCATTTGCGTGTGTCTTTGCTACTGCGATCCTTGCTGAATCAGAACCTGAGTTTGAGTCAAGGTACTTTAAGACTGCTACTGTGGCGGAATTACAAATTAGAATATGCCCAATCTACTGCCAACTGCTTCACATTCCGGGAAGTTGCTCCACCAAAGATCTGACCCCAGACTCAGTCGCTGGTGCCACAGGACCCCGCCTCCCATGCCCTCTCACCACAGCTCCTTCTGGTGCATCCTTGACATCCAGCTCCTGGAAGATATGCACAGGTCTACGGCTAGAGCTGCCACCAGGGAGGAGTGAGACGCGGAGTTGTGGGTGAGGGGGGGCACCAGAGTCACACTGGCATGAGAAGCTACTGAGGAGCAGCGACATCAATGAGCGGGGGCAGGCTATAGATAGACAGAAGTGGCATCTGATGGTCTGACACAGAGCCTTCCACTAGTATATGGTTATCGTAGATTCTCCGGTGCCGGGAAGAGGTGCCATGTATTGGGCAGCCGTGACAGTACACTCCGGGTACATATTTACAGCCCTAAGTGGGGTGAATATATTGTGGGCAATAGAGGAGGTGCTCCTTCAGTGCTGGCGCCCGGCGGTACGCGCCTCCATTGTTTCCCATAGTTCTGCCCCTGCGGTGTGGTGTGAACAGGTAACCCAGGTCAAGGCTACCCTTGTCCTGTTCACTGCATATGGAGAGCTGGCACTTGGAGATGATCTCATCTACAAGTGCTGGCTCAGCAGCAACGGGGGTGACATCATCGACCTGGTAATATTGCCAGGTCGGGCCGCCAGTCTGAAAGGGTCTCAGTTGAGTCGTACCCGGGATCGAAGCGTGTACAAATCCCAGATGCGAACCGGCAATTGTGATTTCAAAGGGGTATTACAGACACTGCCTCTCTCCTCTAGTCCCTGGCAGTCGCTGAGAGCTCTGAGGGGGCGGGGCCTCCCTTCTGCTCTACTGCTCAACTAATGGAACATACATTTAGGGGGCCTATCTGACTAAAGCCTTGGAGAGAGATAAAGTGGCTTGAGATAAAGTACCAACCGATCATCTCCTGTCATTTTGCAGTCTGTGTTTGAAAAATGACAGGAGCTAATAAGTTGGTACTTTATCTCCATTTACTTTATATCTCTCCAAGGCTTAGTACATAGACCACTATGTTATAGATTGCAAAGTATGTATAGCTTTAACTACAGATTCAACTGCTCAAGCACTGTTATATATATATATTCTTAAGATCATTAATAATAACACTTTAATGTCATTTAATATGTTAATTACATGAAGTGGATCTATAAATATCTATGGGCACAGGACCCTGAAACCATTTTTTTTACAGTTGCCCACATGCTGTGCTGCTTCAAATACATTTCCAGACTCTTGTTTAATACAAGTAAACAATAACTGAAGTTAGATAAACACAACAGACGATGAACTGAATTAAACTGATTACAATTCCTTTGATTGCTGCAGCATAGGACCTTATGTAATGCTGTCTTCAGCCAAAAACTATGTTTGTTAGCGATATGAAATGGATGTAATGTAATATCCTACATTTTTATACTATGTACAATTATTTATTTTCATTCTATTCCGAAATCCTAGGCAGATTGCCTTACGAGATGAATTAATTTTCTCCCACAATCTGAGACAAGAGACATGAAATCCTTAAAAGGATCAGAAATTAAAATGTTTACATAACCCACAACATGAACTTACTCTGTATTTTGAAGGATAAAGGACAATTTGATTCCTTTGCGAGCCGAATGAAGTAAATTGCAGTCATTTCATCTTTCAATAAATACATGATTAGAAATATATAAAGGAAATATCCTATTTGATTTAAATATTAATACCTGCTTATTTGGAATTTGCTACTTAGAAGAAATAAGTATATTATGGATGGGATTTACCTTAACTGGGGTCATGCCCTTAAACAGTGCAAACCATATTATTTTTGCGCCTGTATGATCATCAAATACAGATGTATTCCTACTATCCGCATCTGATAAGTGACTCTAAGGAGGAGATGGATCAAACCTTCTAATGAGGACTAGTGGAGATGTTGCCAATAGCAACCAACCAGGGTCACACAGCGGGCCTGATTCAGACCTGGTCGTTAAGCTGCGCTCGCTCGCTGCCAAAAGGGGCTGGGTATGCAAATCCCACAATCGCACTGTCTGGCTTAAGGACGCCCTCTATGTTTTAAAGGGCGACAGCAGTGAGCGTACGCAGGAGTATAAAGCCGCCCAACTTTCTCTCTTAGCACACGCCATCTCCAGGAAGTGTCTGATTAATCAGTAACATCGAGACCCATCAGAGCTGCACGTAGCACTTGAGGTAGCCCCTACCCCACCGCAAGCAATGTGATCAGTTCAGGCTAAAAAACAACCAAGTGACGTGTTCAATTATGCAACTTTGCTAATTATGCACACCCATTAAACTCCGTTTTGACGCCCTGACACTCCAGCGTTCGCACCACCGCTCCCCCATTCACAAGCACCTTCCCGTTACCACCCACAAACGGCGCTATCTGTCACTCAAGGTAGCGCTCAGTCATTGTGCTACGAGCGCACGATTCCCGATCGCAGTGACTGGCTCATGCACTGCGATGCATACGCATGCGCACAATGCGAACCATCGGCAGCTATGAGCGAACGCTTCTTAGCGTCCGGGTCTGAATCAGGCCCAGTGTTTGAAGATGTGTTACTCCTGTGTGTCATAAAAATGCTTAGTTCAAAAGTAGAGCAACGGGTTTAATTAAAATTTTTAGCAAAATTTAACAAAATGCTCAACGGATCTTTCCGTATGCTGAGGCTTACCTGGCAGATTGTATGTCACCTGCACTTGTGTTTGAGTGGCACAAAAGATTTAGTGACAGTATTAAGGATGTCGAAGATGATGATCGTCCCGGAACAAAACAAATGAAAATGTGGAGAAAATCGAGAAAAGTGTTCAGCATCCAAATGATGAATCAACATTACTACAAATATGTTCTAGCAATTTTGCAGGAAATAATTAAAAGAAATACGCCAGAGTTGTGGAAAAATGGTTTCATCCTCCATCAGGACAACGCACCAGCCTACACAGCTCTCTTTGTGAAGCAATTTCTGGCCGAAAAACAGATTGCAGTGCTAGAACACCCTCCATACTTGCCAGACCTAGCACAGTGTGACTTCTTTCTTTTCCCTAAAGTTACACCTGTTCTCAAGGGAACCTATTTTGCATCTTCTGTGTTGGTGAATAGTACAGACTTTATTGCCACATGGTATGACTGGTTGGGATTGAAAGTCACCTGAATATAGCGCTTTCCTCCAAATTTTGCCTGATGTGGGACATCAGCCTAGAGTAAATGTTCAGTGCTCTCAGATTTAATTTGCTCTAGTACCTATTTGAGTCAGTATTTGGATTTCCCATTTCCTACTGCCTTCTCTTCCTGCCCTTCTTTCCCTCTATTTCCCCTTACTTTCTTTTTATTTTCTTGCTTTGTCTTTACAGTGTAGGGTAACATTTGTTCACTTACACATTTATCTTATTTTTAGTTCACTATAACACCTACTCGGTTCTTACTATGCCAAACTGTGGATGAGTAGAATAAAAACAATGTACTACTCTCTTGCTGCACTTGATCACAACCAATCATTTTTCGTGCATATGGAGAGAAAGATAAAACACAATATAGCATAATATTGTCACAACTGATGGTAAAGTATACAGTATATATTTTAATACTACATTGAAACAACAAAGAACAATCACATAAATAAATAAACACTCCACTCTGGAGTGATGGATAGATTGTTAGCTCCTAGGAGCAGGGTCCCCCTCCCTGCTGTTCTCGCAGCCCTCTTCTCTAGTACTTCAATTACAGCCTTCACCTTCCCAGCTGTATTATATTGTGTACTGAGAATTGTGGTGCTAATTGTTACTTGTGCTCTGTTTATGTTTTGGTTATTGTAATATAATGTTCTGTGTACCCTGTACATCCCTACTACTGACATAAGTACGGCACTGCGGACCACTTGTGGTGCCTTATAAATAAAATGTAATAATAATAATAATAAATGTATAATAAACAAGTCACTGTGAGTGTCTAAAAACAGAAACAGGTAGGTGTCTAGTATTGGTTTTGCTCTGAGGGGAATCCAGACATCACAGTGTCTGATAAGTCTTGTCGACTGGTAAACACTTACCAGGCCTTAACGCGTTTTGAGCGTCCAGCTCTTCATCAGTAGGCAATGCTTCTGTATAATAACATAAGGGCTTTAAATATCTAAGGAACAGGAAGTGCTACGGTGCTGTCTGGCACTTCTGGTTTGAGGCCGGCAACTTAAAGTATCCAAAGGTTTATTTCAAGTTTCATATGGAAGGAGGAACCACTTGTAAGCCTCCCAGTGGTGCAATAAACATAGTAGATGGCTTCTTAGAGGCATTAAGAGTTCCCCCCGAAAACCGGAAAGGGACGTGATGCTTAACTTCCAGCCTAGCCATAACAGGAAGTGGTCCATAACGTCTGGTTTTGTAGCGATCTGTGTCCTCTGGAAACAATTCCTTTCACATATTAGTTCCATATATGTAAACAAGGGAAAAATATTAATATGCATAAATACATAAATATACATAAAATAACAGTCCAAAAGATATAAATAGATAAAAATGGGCATATGATCGAAGAATTGAGACGAAACGTTGAAATTGATAAAAAAGCAACGGAACCATATTAGCTCAAAGTCTTTGTTGAGACTATCAGGTATTAATGTCTTTAGAATAAAAATCCATCTCATCTCATTTTTTGCTCATTTCAATTCGACGTTCCTATCTTTCCATGTTGTTTTTATGCGTTGTTTTCCCAAAAAAGTTAGTAACATGTTTAATCGAGTATCAGTGCACTTTCTTAAGTTGCTCTGACAGGGAGTGGGTGCAAATGGTCTTTTTTTTAACCTGTGCCAGTGATGTTTAAAGACTTGTTCTACTTTTTGGTGATGACTGCCATACTTTGTAATAAAAGACCATTTATTGTTCTTAATGGAATCTTTGTTTTTTTGGCATCAGCAATTGGTCTCTATCCATACTGTTCACTTCTTGTTTAATTTGGTTAATCTGCTCCTTATTATATCCACGTGATAAATTTCTCCCATGGAATCAATTTGTTCTGTGCAAATAATCAGATCACTATAATTTCTTTTGACACGCATGAATTGACCTTTTGGGACTCCATTGAGCCTTCTATCAAGATGATCACTGTCTTGATTAATATAACTGTTCGTATATGTAGGCTTATGATAACATTTAGTTTGTAAGCAATTATCCTTGATATACAAATTAGGGATGTGCAGGCTCGGAAAGGTTCGAATTTGCACGCCGAGTTCGGATTTTTCCCTCCAAAAAACGGGACTCAGAAAGAGGCAAAACGTCATCTTGCATGGACAAACATTATCATTCCTGGACAAAAGTGTTTTGCCTCTTTCTGAGTCCTGTTTTTTGGAGGGAAAAATCCGAACTCGGTGTGCAAATCGAACCTTTCCGAGCCTGCACATCCCTAATACAAATTGAGATCTAAGAAATTGCTTGTGCTTTTACTAATATTAAATGTAAATCTTAAATTCAACAGATTGGAATTAAGTGAGGAGCAAAAACTTTGAATAGTCTCCTCTGGGCCTTTCCAAAAAGAGAGGATGTCATCTATATAGCGGAACTATTGCACCAAGTTTGTCCCTCAGTATGCATTATGCCACAGTTTGGCACCACAGTTATTACACACCATCTTTTTTATAGCATTTCTCTTTGGGTTTAAGGTTACCCACCTGTCAGCACCATAGGCTGCTTTGCTGGTTGTTCTGGGGTGATGTATCTTTCTTTTGATGGCTTTATTTCCAGATATGTCAATGGAATTGTGAGGACCATGAATTTCATTCTTATTCATTTCAGTAGGCATGTGTTCTCTGTTTTCTGTATCCTTGCTAATGGTCGCTCGGTCGCAGCGCTGGGACTGCAGATGCAGCAAGGAGGTGTACATTTCCTACAGACACCTCCTACGGCACTGGCATTTGATATGGACGGAATTGCAGAGCCACTTGTGTGTGGTTCTGCAATTCCATCAGGCCCTAAGTCAGCTGCATCTCCTCCTCTGGGTTCGGGACACTAGACCCACATCGCTCATCTAGTGCAAAGACAAAGCATTATACCATTTACATTTATGTTATATCAAGTTCTAGTAATGTCACAGTAATGTGTAAATATAAATTTGTATTTTTTAATCATGATACTCCAAATTATGAAATGGATATAATAATTTTATTTTTATTAGAGAGATGACTCCCAAAATACATGTTTGTGGTCGGACTTCATGAAGTGAAGCAGTCCTAATATATGAATTAAACTTGGACTAACATTCACACGATCTCGCAGGTTTTCCGATATCCTGCTGCAAAGTAATATCTTTATTTTTAGCTTCCAGTTACTTTTCCTTTAAAGATTTCATATTACACTTCAAGGCAGTGTTTGCTGGCCTGCAGCACTGACTACAGAGACATAGCTAACGTGCACAGACTAGGGGTTTAACATTTATTAACTATATTGAACTTTAATTAGAAAACAGTGTGCCTCTTTCCCACAATCGACCAATCCTCCAAGCAAAACGTACCAATAGTTTAATAAATACGAAAAAAAAATGGTTTTTATCGTAGTTCATAATCTGTTTATCCATGTTGGCCTCCTCACTAGACAGACAAAGTTTATTCTTAGATGAACAATAATAAATGTTGCTATAATGTAAGTTAGCTATTTTAAGTATTTTGAAATAACCTCTAGCAATGTTGCTATTCTTTAGTCAGTAAGATACTTGTCTGTTGTATATCAAACAGCAATATTATGCTTTGCAAGGTTGGAGATTTAATTTTTTGTGTTGTAATAATAGTTGTAATGCAGATAAGTTCCATATAAATGCATTTGGATCTTTAAATTAGTATTTTCAAAGATTCAATATAAAACTTCCTTATGGGGTAACTAGTGGCTGTCCTACTCATTGGCCACCACCCCATGTTAATTCCTTTTTCTCCCATGCATAGCAGTATTATTTTTAATAATATTCTTCTGTTATGCAAAAATGTGTCCAGTACTGAGCTAAAGAACAATTCTTCTACTGGAACCTCTCATGCCACTGATAATTTTTTGGGGAAATTTATCAAACTTGTAAAGAGGGCAAGTTGATGTGTTGCCCATGGCAACCAAATGGATTCTACCTATCATTTATATAGTACATTTTATAAAAGGATAGAATTAGATTGGTCACTATGGGTAACATCTTCACTTGTTCTCTTTATAAGGTTTCATAGGTGTTCCCTTTGGCACATTCACCAGCCTAAACTACTTTAAGTTATTTTCATAGCAATCACCAATGCTTGTAAAATAAAGAGATATACAGAATACAACACACTGCAGCGGCCAGAGCAGAGTGACCAAGGAGCACTGTGGACACTCACTCTGCAGCCTGTAGAAGACACTCTGGGCAGTGCACTAGACCTTCGGTCACAAAATGTGAATCAATACATTTATGTAATACTAGCAACCTGACTTGACTTCGCATGGGAGCAATTTCATCTCACCACAGCCCCCTGCATCTCATAACAACTTACACCATGTCACCACAGTCCCCTGCATCTCACAACCGCCTCCTGCTTCTTACTCCTGCATCTCACAACAGCCTCCTGCTTCTCATTACTGTCCCCAGCATGTCACCACAGCATCCTATATTTCACCACAGTACCTTACATCTCACCAGAGGCCCTTGCTTCTCACTCCTGCTTCTTACCACAGCCCCCTGCATCACACCACAGGCCTCTGCATCTTACCACAACCGCCTGCTTTTCACTCCTGCCCCCTGCATCTCATCAGTGTCACCACAACCCCCACTGCTGATGACCTGCAGCTGGCTGGGGCCCGGCCAGTGGGATGTGCTGGGAAGGGCAAGATGATCATGGATGATAGATTTGTATTGCAGCTATCATAAGCATTATCAACAGCATGACTCCGGGGCTGGAGCACTTGTGCATATTTCCATAGCCTCCATGCGCACCCCTCCCCAGATGCCAAACACGGCGATGAGCAATATCCTCTTTGCGCAATGTACCCTGTATTTCTTTGGCTTCCTGTTGAGCTTCCTTGATGTAGAGCCCCTGTCCGAGAACAACACTGACTTCATGGGAGGTGCCTCCTGTCCACCGAGGGCATGTAGCTGAGTGGGAACATCATGCTGGAGAGGGAGCACTTCACAGTGGAAGAGTGGTGGCTGGAGTTCGCCTGCAGGTTCAGCTTAGGGATGGGCATCAGAATCTGATGATTACTAACCATCGATGTTTTTGTCCCAATGGTAGTATTTTTTTCCCATTTCATTGTGGAGGTCCGCTGCTTGCCACCATCGTTTTTTATTAAACTCCTGATAGCTATACCTCCCCTGGCTCCTTCCTGGCTACTGACTGCATCAGGGCATCTTTATGGGTTTGTTGGAAGCTGTCTCTCACTCTCTGTCTGCCTCAGATGTGACCCCGCTTAGTCCCATACACCCTTCCCTCTCTAGGCTGCAGCTAAACACAGGGTACATTGCTATGGTAGCATTGCATGGTGGAGGAGTGGTGGCCGGAGTCTACCTGCATGATTAGTGTAGGGATGACCATCAGAATCTGATGGTTAATAACCATCAATGTACTTGTTCCGATGGTAGTGTTTTTACCATTGGATAGTGGTGGACCTATGTTTGCCGCCATCGAATGAAAATAATTCAATGGTGTTCCGATGGTTGTTTTTATAAAATGCCTGATAGCTATGTCTCCCCTGGCTCCTTCGTGGCTATTGGGCCTGATTCAGAGCCGCTCGTAAGTGGCCGCTCGTTCGCTCCGAGCGATGTTCGCACAACTGCGCATGCGTATGGGTTGTGCGCGAACCAGTCATTGCCGGAAATTGTGTGCTTGCAAAATAGCGAATGCCTGCTAATTTGAGTGACAGAATGTGGCGTTTGTGGGTGGTAACAGGGGAAGGTGCTTGAAGATGGGGAGTGGAGATCAAGAGTGACGAATTGGGGATGTCATGAGGACCCGCCCCTCCTGGTCAGCCACACCTCCTTTTCGGGAGCGTGCACATGAAGAATTTGCCTGCACCTCAGTTCATGAAGACTTTGCCTGCACCTCAGGCCGGCCCTTATTCATAGCGAGCGCTCTGTCAGAGCGTCCGGCTCTGAATCAGGGCCACAGTTCCAAACTTCCAAGGTAACATAAGTTCTGGTAATGGGTTGGAACTGGGAACCACCCATTATCAAATGTCTAGTTTCGTCTATGCCCTCCCCCTATCATGGTGATCCCCCTGTCATTTTTTTCTGGATCCGCCCCTAACTATTGCCATTACATTCAGTGATATCCGGGAATTATGATTTACGAGTAACATTAGTACAAAAAACATTGCTAAGGATCCTGTATGGTCTGATACGGGAGGAGGTCCATGGGGGGGTGAAACAATGAGTTGCCGCACTGGGTGATAACAACCAAAGTGACGCCACTGGGTATAGAGTATTACTTTGCCGAATTTGCTCCATATAAAACAAAAACCTTCATACATACAAAAGTACTACTTGTAATAAAGATAATGGGGTAAATTTACTAAGAATCTTGTTAAGTCGAGATTAAATTCGAGCAGGTTTTCACGAACACGCAGTAGTTTCCCCGACAGAATTCGTTCATTTACTAAGAGCGAGTTTTCTCAAATTGTGTTTTTTCCGATGGTGAATGTAATCGAGTTTTGTTGTGAAACTTTGGTTCAAACTCGCACGAGTCCAATCTCGTGCGCTAAGGTCCATGTTTCTTTAAAACACGTGCAAGCAACAATACGTATGAGAACAGAAGTGAGTTTTAAAAACACGAGCAAGAATGCATGCATTTCTGTAGCAGAGTACTGTGATTTGTTGAATCAGTCACATCTCATATACACACTGCCCAAGCATATAAAAATGCACCAAACAGACACACCTTTGAGGGTTTTGTTGTTAGGAGTTTCGCAGAGGGACAGTGAGGAGTGTGTTTAGTGGTGTAGGAGAATTTGGTGCTAGTGAATTCGATTGTTGCTTGGAGTGTGGAAGTTGTTTTGTGCTTATTTGTTGATTTGTGAGTTATCTGTTTTAGTTTTCTGTTTCTATTGTTTTTTTTTTTGTTTTGTGCCTGTCAGTTGTTTGTGTGTGTGGGTAGTAGGATAGGTTTGTGTTTGCTTGTTATTTCCTTTTCTGTGTTTAGTGCTTCTGTAGGGAGGTGGTTAGGATTATGTCCAGGGCAGAGGATAGGCAGGGAGAGAGTGAGGTCGAGGAGGTTGCTGCTCAAGCAGCCCTATTGAGCAGTTCAGGTAGCAATGATGAGGCTCCCAGACAGAGGGGCAAGATCAGACAGGGCGCAATGTCAAGTTTACTTGGGAGGAAAACATGGCCTTTGTTCAGTAGGTAATGAAATACCACCACCTGCAGTTTGGACGTAAGGCTGCAAGCACATCGGCACGTCGCAAGAATGCCATCTGGGCATCGGTTGTGAGTGCAGTCAACGCCGAGGGGACTACTTGCTGCACTCTGGATAACATTAAAAAGCGCTTCTCAGACATCAGATGTCGTTTGAAAGACAAGATGGCGACCGAGGCCCAGGCAGCAAGAGAAAGTGGCAGAGGCTCACCCTACAAGGCAGAATACCTGGACTATGAGGAAGCAGTCAAGCCCATGATACCACCTGAGGTTGTCAGGCGTCTCATTGTCCGGGATACCGATGCCCCCAAGCACACAGGTAAGTGGACATGTGCAGCTTTAAAATAATGGTTTATTTGTGGGCACTTTTGTAGTTATGTCTACATTAATTTAAGTCAAAGTACTGTAAAGTGTTTGTTTTGCTGTTTCTGGGTAGGCTTTCAATGCACACTTTGTTTTTTTTTGCACTATTGACTTTGCAATGTAATGTATGTTTTGTCATTTTATGTTATTCACGTCTCAATCTTTGCAATTTTTATGTTTGTCATTGTTCTTTGCTTTTGTTGGTTCCTGGCTTATACAACGTGGTGTTTTGCACATTAGAATGGTGTAATCTTACCCATACTAAAATGAGACCACTGAAATTTTGGTCAAATGTTTTTTTTTCTCGTGACAAATGCGTTTAATGTATTAGGTCTGGTATTTCGGAGGGCCATAAGGATGCGTCAAGTGTTTTGAACATTGCACATGACTGGCACAGGATGATTATTTACCGGTTTTAAAAACAACTTTTCAAATATTGCACATGACTGGCGCAGGCGATTATTTAGCGGTTTTAAAAAACAACCTGCGCCAGCCACGTGCAAGGAATAAAACACTTCATGCATCCTTACAGCCCTCCGAAATACCAGACCCAATATGTTAAATGCATTTGTCATGAAAAAAAAAAAATTTAACTGAAATTTCAGTGGTCGTTTTTCGCCAAAGTACGCAACTTACGATTTTTGTTTACGCTAAAGTATCATTAGGGGGGCTGTCCAAACGGTTCTGAAAGAAATCCCCATTTTTACCCCAAAATAGGGGTTTTTCAAATTTTTTTCACCTGCCCTAGGCAGAAGTTTTTTCCACTTTTTAGGCAAAAATCGTCAATTTTTTTCACCAACGACGGCGACATTGTCTAATTTCCCTTCTGATCGAATTCCACCCTAAGATGTATGTTGCCCTACTTTTGTGAAGCTTCTGTGCTTGATAATGTTTAAGCTAGGAATTTCATGTGTACTTTAGAAATGTCAGCAAACATGCATTCATGTGTTATAATTTCCTATTTTATCCACAGACCAGGGCAGAACTATGGGAGACAATGGAGGCGCCTGCCGTTGGGCTCCAGCACTGAAGGGGCACCTCCTCCATTGCCCACAATATATTCACCCCACTTAGGGCTGTAGCTATGTACCCGGCCGGAGTGTACCGTCACGGTCGCCCAATACATGGCACCTGAGAAGCCACCATAAACTAGTGGAGAGCTCCGTGTCAGACCATCAGCTGCCGCCTCCGTCTATCTATAGCCTGTTCCTGCTCATTAGTGTTGCCTCTCCTTATCAGCTTCATTTGTCAGTGCGACATGTCCAGTGCCCTCCTCAACCACAACTCTCTGTATCACTCCTCCCTGGTGGCTGTATCTGCATGCGAAGTGCTACATTACAGTGTCAGCGGCTGTGATGGGGGCACCAAATTATAACTTGCCTCCGGGCATCTGGGATGAATTTACGGCACTGCCACGGTCAACTATACTAATGTACCTTTTTTCAAAGACAATAATTTAGAAAGGACGATTATTAAACAAAATGCGTATTTATAGAAATTTTTTTTTGCATCAAGCAATAATATCAACCCTGATTTTTAAAATTTCAAACCCACACATAATAATGTAAAATATTCAAAAATCTTTCAACAGCAAAAAATAATCTGCCCCCAGAAAAAGAAATCACAGGCAACAGGATTCAGATTTGGAAATAATGGGCGGTAAATAATTGCACAAAGTCTTTACCCTTGCAGACAACAGTAAGAAGTCACATTGTAAAAGAGGTAATGTTTTGCTTTAAGGTCCATCTAGGCAACAGCGACCAGCAGCAGGAAGAAGGCTCCGTAGCCAAGTGCAGGCATCGGAGAATGATGCTGCAGGTAATTAATGTCTAACATTGTTGGCTGTGCATACAACAGTAAGAAGTCCCCCCCCCCTCTATGTGCGCACTCCTTCGGCGCACGTGTCAAAAAATGGGCATGGTCACGTGCCACAAGGGGTGTGGCCACTGATAATTGGGGCATGTCAACATTACACACATCCCTTTCTCGTCACTCTGGGAACATTCCTTACCATTCCATATGCACCTTAATGTCCCGAGTAGTAGTGCCCCTCTTGCAATGCCCACTGTAGTAGTGCCCCTATGCTATGTCCCCAGTAGCAGTGCCCTTTATACAGTGCCCCAGTAGTGCCTTTTATACAGTGCCTCTAGTAGTGCCCCCCTATTCAGTGCCCCCTATACAGTCCCCCTATGCAGTGCCCCCAGTAGTGGTCCCCCTTATGCAGGCCCCCAGTAATGCACCTTATACAGTACCCCAAGTATGCAGTGTCCCCAGTAGTGGTCCCTATTATGCAAACCCCCAGTAGTGCCCTTTATACAGTACCCTCAGTAGTGGTCCCCCTTATACAGGCCCCCAGTAGTGCCCCTTATACAGTGCCCTCAGTAGTGCCCCTTATACAGTGCCCCCAGTAGTGGTCCCCTTTATGAAGGCCCCCAGTAGTGATCCCTCCTATGAGTTGCCCCTTATACAGTGCCTTCCGTAGTGCATAAAACACACAGACAGACATACATACATACACACACACACACACACATAGCACTGACTTGACTTACCCGAATCCCCGCTCCTGCCGTGCCTGCCGCAGTCTGCTCCTCCGTCCTCCCGCTGGGTCCCGCTCGGTACTATGGGAGAGACGTCATGACGTCTCTCCCATCACCCACTGCTGCGGCAGTGGGCGCAGCAGCCAATGAGAGTCTGTCTGACTCTAATTAGCTGCTGAAACACACACACATCGCCACCGGGTGTGTGTAACAGTGTAGTATGGACCGCATTCACTACAGTCTGCACTACACTGGCAGACTAGGGCGAGCCTGTACTGTGGCTGGCAGCGCCCCCCCCTCCCCCCACGGTGCCCCAGTCCCACTGTGCCCCCTCCTGCGGTGCGAGCAGAAATCCGACAAAACTATTGGGGCGATGCCGTTTCCTGCCCGTTCTCGTCAAACTAAACACCATGTTTAAGGCATGGGAATGAGCATTCTCCGACATAACAGGAAGTAAGGGACTGCTCTAAAGCAGGTGGCAACCACTGTAACATTTCCAGAAGTATTGCCAGTACAGAGAGGGGGAGATAGAAATCATTGCATCAGGCACTTCACTGTTTGGCTACAGAAGTGGTGTTATGAGGAGGGATTTGGATTGACAGTCCATAGCCACGTCATCTGGCAAGATAGAAGCTTATACAAATATGATGACCTGCACCCATCTTCAAAAGGAACTAGAATATTGAGTGAACAGTTTGAAAGTTTCACCAAGAACTATTTAAACTAGAAGAGGGGGACAGTGAACCAAAAAAGAAAACTGCTCCCCCAATAAAAAGATATTATTTCTGCTGGCAAATGGAACAGGAAGCATATCCACAGCAACAGAAGATAATTCAGAACAAAACCAAATAAACATAGGCAGAGAGATGAACACACCTAGGAACAGGAGAAATAAGCAAACAAATAAAACTATAAGAGCAATGTGTGCAAATGCTAGGAGCTTAGGAAATAAAATCCCTGAACTAATTGCAATAATGACAAGGGATGATGTGGATATTGTGGCTATTACAGAGTAATGGTGCAATGAAAATCATGACTGGGACATAGCTATACCGGGCTATACTTTATTTAGGAAGTACAGAATGGGAAGAATAGGAGGAGGAGTAGCAATGTATGTCAAGGAAAGCATAAATACTATGTTAATACATAGTATTGAAGAAAACTGAGGCCCTGATTCAGAGCCGGACGCTCTGACCAGAGCGCTCACTCTGAATCAGGGCCCACCTCCATAAATATGGAGCGTCCTCCTGGACGCTCGTATAGCTGTGGGTCACCACCCACAGCCTATACGAGCGTGCAGGATGATGGTCGCGATGGTCTTGGCCATCGCGACCATCGCCAGTCCGAGCAGAAGCCTGTGGTTGAGTTTCTCAACCGCAAGGCCAGGAGTGATTTTGGCTCTATCAGAGCCAAAATCACTCCCACTGACATCACTAGTGATGTCAGTGGGGCCGGCTTCTGACGGTAGGCGTTCCCTTGGGAACGCCTCCGTCTGGCAGGCACGCCCCCGGCACGCCCACCAAAGGGGGCGTGCTGTCAATCAACATCGACAGCACGCCCCCTTTGATCAGACACAACGAGCGAAGGAAAGTCCTTCGCTCGTCGCGTCTCGCGCATGCGCACGACGGAGCTCCCTCCGTCGTGCGCATGCGCAGTGCACACCATCGACCCACTTGCGAGCGGACAGCCGCTCGCGAGTGGGTCTGAATCAGGCCCTGAGTCCCTTTGGGCAACAATTGGTGAGGGAGCCCACTCGGAAAGACGCAATATTAGACTTAATACTTACAAATGGAGACAGAATATCTGTTGTAAAAGTGGGTGAAAACCTGGGATCCACTGATCATCAAGAAGTATGGTTCAGAATAAAGACAGACACTGACTCACCCCATACAAAAACAAAAGTGTATTTTAGGAAGGCTGATTTTGCAGGTATGGGAAGATGTGTAAGCGAATGTTTGGCAGAGTGGAGGAACTTGAAAGGAGTGCAGGAGAGGTGGGAAAATGTAAAAAGTGCAATATTAAAGGCAACAGACCTTTGTATCAAAAGGGTTAGGAAAACCACAAGGAAAAGGAAGCCAGTGTGATTTGGGAAAGAGGTAGCAAGTATTGTGAAAGCAAAAAAGATGGCCTTTAGGAAATACAAGCAGACGCAATGTAATGAAGACAAAGAGGTGTATCTTGCAAAACAGAAGGAGGCTAAGAAAGTAATCAGATGTGCAAAGGCAAAAACTGAGGAGAAATGGCACAGTCAGTGGGTAAAGGGGGCAAAACTTTTTTAAAGTATATAAGTCAAAGGAGAAAAACAAAAGGTGGAATAAAAAGACTAAAGACAGAAAGAGGGAATCCTGTTGAGGGAGACAATGTAATAGCTGATCATCTTAATAATTATTTCTGTTCAGTATTCACTGCTGAGAGAGAGGGAAAGGGGTCACAGTTATGTTGCAGGCGTGATCAGAAAAATGAGGTAGGAACAAGCACATTTACAGAGGAGAAGATCCTAACAACTCTCAAAACTGAATGTGGATAAATCAATGGGGCCTGATGGGATACATCCAAGGATACTAAATGAGCCTAAAGGGGTGCTGGTAACACCATTAACAGAATTATTCAACCAGTCACTAGTTACTGGAGTAATTCCAGAGGACTGGAAAAAAGCAAACGCTGTCCCACTGCACAAAAGTGGAAGCATGGAAGAGGCAAGCAACTACCGACCAGTGAGCCCTACATCAGTAGTAGGGAAATTGATGGAAACACTCTTAAAAGAAAGAGTCGTAGATTATCTCAAATCCAGCAATTTGCAGGATCCCAAACAGCATGGATTTACTGGGGGGAGATCATGTCAAACAAATCTTATTGACTTTTATGACTGGGTGACTAAGGAAATAGTTAAAGGGGGGGGGCCATAGATATAGCTTATCTAGACTTTAGTAAGGCTTTTGACACTGTTCCGCATTGCAGACTGTTAAATAAACTGGAAAGCATTGGATTGGATACAAAGATAGTTGAATGGATAAGATCATGTCTGCAGGATAGGAAACAGAGAGTTGTAGTAAATGGAGTGCAGTCTCAAGAGGGAAATGTTACCAGTGCAGTACCTCAGGGATCTGTACTTGGACCAGTGCTTTTTAATATCTTTATTTGTGACATTGCAAATGGTATTGAAGGGAAACTTTGCCTTTTTGCAGATGACACAAAGGTATGCAACAGGGTAGACACACCAGGAGGGTTAAAACAAAGGAATGATGATCTAGGTAGACTAGAGGAATGGTCAAGAACGTGGCAACTACAGTTTAATGCCAAAAAATACAAGATCATGCACTTGAGTCTCAAAAATCCAAAGGCTAAATATAGTATTAATGGCACTATACTGGAAATTACAGAAGAGGAAAGGGATCTAGGAGTCACTATTTCAGGTGACTTAAAGGCAAGCAAACAGTGTAACAAAGCAATGAGGAAGGCAAGTCAGATGCTTGGTTGCATAGAGAAAGGAATCAGTAGTAGAAAGAAAGAAGTGTTAATACCACTGTATAGGTCATTGGTACGTCCTCATCTCGAATACTGTGTTCAGTTCTGGAGGCCATATCTACAGAAGGATATTAATACATTAGAAACTGTACAAAGATGGGCAACTAAAATGGTGCAAGGTCTACACCACAAAACGTACCAGGAAAGACTAAAAGATCTTAATATGTATAGTTTGGAGCAGAGAAGGGAAAGGGGGGACATGATAGAAACGTTCAAATATATAAATGGTTTTAACAAAGTAAAGGAAGGAGACAGTCTTCAAAGAAAGATAAGTATTAGAATAAGAGGACATGTTCTAAAACTGGAGGGTGGTAGGTTCAGGGGAAATTTGAGGAAAAATTACTTCACAGAAAGGGTAGAGGAAAAGTGGAATAGCCTCCCATCAGAGGTGATAGAGGCTAAAACAGTAGAGCAATCTAAACATACATGGGATAGACATAAGGATATCCTTCAGAAGAAGTAAGGATCAATAAGGGTTGAGGTAACAATACGTTAAAAATGGGGCAGACTAGATGTGCCAAGTGGTTCTTATCTGCCATCAAATTCTATGTTTCTATAACAGCGCACTGAATTGAATAGCTCTGGGAGCTCCTTCCTGGCTCTATTCAATTCACGTTGAATGGAATGTGCCCATTGTCTTTTCCAGCAGCTATCACAGTGCACAGTCCTGCTCCTGCAGACCAGCAATTACACCTGTGCTTTAACCCACGCTGTGCTCCAGTAGCATCTACAGTGCAGTCTCTCTGGGATGTAGTCAGGATCCCGACAGGCACAATACCGATAATGGCATCCTGCTGATGGCCACAATCCCAACAGATTCTGATGATGTGTATTAGAGTTAGGGTTAGGCACTAGGGGGATGGTTAGGCTGTGGTTGGGGATGGTTAGGGTTAGGCTGCAGGACGGGATGGTTAGGGTTAGGCTACGGGAGGGCTGGTTAGGACCGGGGTTTAGAATACTTACCAAAATCCATCAGGATTTTGACAGTCGGGATGGCGCTGTTGGTTTTCTGACCGTTGGCATTGTGAACATCCAGATCCCGTACCCAACCCGTCTCTTTCTTTTTTTTTTTTATAAACTCTTTTTATTGAGCAAATCACAAAGAGAACAGTACATTCCAACATTCAAAAATAAGGTACAGCACATAACATACTTTTATAATGGGAACTGTACTATTTCAGGACAATAATATAATATAATAGAAGATTTTCTCAGTATAAGAAAATAGGGAATATAGAAGCAAGAGAAATATCTTGCAGCAACGGTGTGGCAATCCGTTTAAAAATAGAAAAAAAATAAAGAGAAAAAAGGAAAAGAAAGACTTTAAGAAAGACAAAGGAGAATAAGAGGAGAAAAGGATGGATGGACTCTATATAGGATCACTCTCTTTCAATCTAAACATAATAGAGAAAAAAGATATAAAATGAAAATTTAATTGTTAAATGGAGAGGAATATTTTGGTATGTCAGCCAAGGGGACCATATTTTATCAAAGGTTTTGGATGTATTACGTAATAAAGCTGTCATGTATTCCATCTTGTATATATACCAGATACGTGATAATATTGCCTGCATTGGAGAGGGATGAGGGTTTTTCCAATCCGCTGCAATTTGGCAGGTCATAGCAGATACTATATGTCGGAATAACCTATTCTGAAACCGGGACAGAGAAGGCAGATTCAAGGGAAGTAGAAAATGCAGAGGATCAGAGGGAATCGTAATCTCGAAGAGGCGCGAAAGGAGATCGAAACCTCCTGCCATATACTAGCTAGTTTGGGACAAGTCCACCAGATGTGGAAAAAGTTGCCCTCGCCACCGCAACTCCTCCAACATCTATCTGAAGCATCGGGAAACATTACTTGTAGCCGCGATGGTACATAATACCATCGATTTAGCAATTTATAAATATTTTCCTTGATTTTGACGCAAATAGAACTGGTGGCAGCATTGTCCCAGATCTCCGTCCAATCCTCAGCATCTATAGAGTGTCCCAAATCTCGTTCCCACGCTAACTCATGAGGATCCCGATTGGAGCTTACTTCTTCCCCTAGTAAGGAATAAATAGTAGAAATAAGACCCCTAGTGGAGGGTCATCTCCAACATAAAGACTCAAAAGAAGTAAAAGATCTGCTAATCAGAATCGAGCTAATTTTGTGAGTGGAAATGTCTAATTTGTAGGAACCGGAAAAAATCTTTGGATGGAATTGCCACTCTATCCCGGATTTCAGAAAATTGTGGGAAATTAGTATCTATAGTGATATCATTCACATAATAGATATTGCCCGATGACCAGGCAGTAAAAGATGATTTGCATAGACCAGGAAGAAAAGATGGATTATGAAGTAGTGGTATCAAAGGGGACGGGACTGGAGCCAACTTAAAACATCTATTGGTTAAATCCCAAATTGCTAAAGAACGGGAAATTACAGGGTGAGAAGAAACTGTCCGGGGGCGATAAATCTTAGGTAGCCATAAGAGGGAGGATACAGTAGCCAATCCCAGCTCCTCGGCCTCGATAGCCACCCAGACCTTCCTTGCATTGAAGTTACACCACTGAGCACAATGAGAGAGCTGCGCAGCATAATAATATTTTTTAAAATCAGGAATACCCAAACCCCCTCCCCTGGAAGGCCGCTGAAGCAACTTTAGTCTGATCCGCGGGCATTTCCGGTCCCATATGAAATGAGGTTTGGTACTGAAGGAATTTGAACACGTATGGAGGGATGTAGATCGGAAGGGTCCGAAATAGATACAAGAGCCGAGGGAGAACGCTCATCTTAACTGAATGTATTCTACCTATCCAAGAAATAAAATAATTGGACCAGTCATGCAAATCAGACTTAATACAATCTAGAAGGCGGGGAAAATTTGCCTGAAACAGCTGATGATGATGATGAGTTAAGAAAACACCAAGATATTTAATCTCTTTTTTATGCCAAGTACAAGGGAGCATGGCCTCTAGAGTTTGCTTTAGGGTAGCAGGGATATAGAAATCAAGAACTTCAGTCTTGGTAACATTAATTTTATAACCCGAGTGTTGGGAATATGAATTTATTTCCTCTAAAAGTGAATTTAGGGATTGGGCTGGGTCAGTGAGAGAAACTAAAATATCGTCGGCATATAATGCGATTTTATATTCAGAGGGGCCAGTGGATACTCCCGAGATAGCTCTATTACAACGGATCCTTACCGCCAGAGGTTCCATAATAAGAGCAAATATTAAGGGAGAGAGGGGACAACCCTGCCGAGTACCGTTAGTGATCCCAAAACTGGAAGAGTAGACACCAATAACCGAAACTCGTGCTGTGGGGAAACGGTAAAGTGCCACAACGCCATCTAAAATTTTGCCTGAAAATCCCATTTTGTCTAGGACAGCGAATATGAAGGGCCAGGAAATGCGGTCGAAGGCCTTCTCCGCGTCTAGAGCTAAAATCAGAGAAGGAAGTTTCCTTTTATGAATAGAATGTATCAGATCAATGGCCCGTCTGGTGTTGTCCGATGCCTGACGTCCAGGTATAAACCCGACCTGATCCGGATGTATCAAATAAGAAAGCAAAGGAGCTAACCGAGTTGCTAAGATTTTAGCATAAATTTTCAGGTCGACGTTTAATAATGAAATAGGTCTATAGTTAATACAATGAGTAGGATCACAATCAGGTTTAGGGATCACTACAATGTCAGCCCGAGTTGTATCAGGAGCAAAAGAAGCGCCCTCCAAAATATCATTAAATAGAGATGTAAGATGTGGGGCAAGTTCCTTTGTAAACAGTTTATAATATTGGGCTGTAAA
Organism: Taudactylus pleione; assembly: GCA_031769625.1. Classification (NCBI taxonomy): domain Eukaryota; kingdom Metazoa; phylum Chordata; class Amphibia; order Anura; family Myobatrachidae; genus Taudactylus; species Taudactylus pleione. Next base: position 5,886,071 of record JAUIMM010000841.1, on the reverse strand, counting down.
CCCATCAGGGCCTGGGGCGGCAGAGGAACACATTGATCTAATAGCAGCTATTGTCTCTTCATCTGAAATACGGCCATTGAGAGTAGATAATTGGGATTCTGAGAGACTGGGTAGGGAAGTAGAGGACAAATATGAGTGCACCCCCTCGGCTCCAGCAGAAGTGGGATAGGAAGAATCTGATAAATTATAAAGGGAACTATAAAAGGTCCGAAATTCCTCAGCCATAACTTCAGGGTCATAGGTAAGAGAACCAGAAGACGGAGAGTGTAATTTGTCTATCGCACCTAATGCTTGTCTGCGACGCAGTTTATTGGCTAATAAAGAATCGATTTTGTCAGATTTATCATAAAAGCGTTGACGAAGTTTTTGCAAGATAAGCGCAGCGCGGCGAGACAGAAGGGCATTAAGCTGACCTCGTAGTTTCTCAATTTGGGTTAGCACGGAGGCGCTAGGGGATGTCTTATGTTGAATCAATAGTACTGAAATTTGTGACTCAAGGGAATGAATTTCCTGTGCAGCCGCTTTCCTAACCACTGAGGTTTTAGAAATGAGAAAACCCCGTATAGTAGCCTTATGGGCTTCCCAGAGGATACTAGAGGTAATATCAGGAGAAGTATTCTCCTCAAAGTAGCGGGTCATCACCAATTTTATTTCTAGCAGAGCGGGGGGATGTTGTAAAAGGGAGTCATCAAGACGCCAGTTACGCTTCCCACGAGGAGAGCGATGTACATCTAAAAGAATATAGACACCTGCATGGTCTGTCCATGTAAAGGGAGAAATACCTGCTTCCGTAACCAGAGAGGTAATAGTGGGGGAAATGTGGATCATATCTATCCTGGAATAATGTTGGTGTGGAGCTGAAAAATTAGTATAGTCCTTGCTGTGAGGATGTTTAAGACGCCAGTAGTCACAAAGGCCATAATGTTTAAGGGAAGCCAGGAGAGTACGAGAAGCTCTAGGAAGAGACATCCCAGAGGAGTTTGAAGGAGGGTTCGATCTGTCTAACAGGGGGTCAATAATGGTATTGAAATCCTCACACAGAATAATATGGCCCTGTGCAACTCTGCTAATACGCCTGAACAGATAATCAAAGAATTGGGGCTGGTCTTGATTAGGAGCGTACACTGACACCAGAGTGAAAATCTCAGTACGGAGAGTACCGATCACTATAAGAAATCGACCCTCTGGGTCTCTCACAGTTTTAATGTGGGCAAAAGGGATATTACGCCTAATTAAAATGGCTACCCCACGTTTTTTACAATTCGCTGAAGCAAAGAAGGTCTGGCCAAACCACCTACCTCGGAGCTGAGAATGCGGGCCCGTAAGATGCGTCTCTTGTAGAAATGCAACATCGGCTTTCTCCCTCCTACAAGCCCCCAAGAGAACGGTACATTTCTTAGGAGAGTTAAGACCGTTTACATTAATGGATAGCAATTTAAGAGACATGGAAAAATATATAAAGAAGTGCTACAGACATAACACACCGATATAATAAGTCAAAAATTTGGCCCAAGTAGAGACACCTTTGGGGACAGAAAGGAAAAAGATGGGGAAGAAAAACAGAAGAGAGCCACAGAGAAAGAAAGGCACACAAAAAAAAGAAAGAAACAGAGAACCCATTTGGGTAACAACCCTGGTAAATTGGGTCCCAAGCAAGTACCGCAATAATATCAATCAATATAACATTAATCAAAAATATTAAAGGGAGCATGGGGGTAGTGAAAGGACCGTCCAATAGAACCAGGACTGCCTGGACCCTTAAATATAAGATCGGCTATAACCAAATCAAACAAAAATCCCTGTAGTACAGGGATCATAAACCTGTGTCAATATATAGAAACAAAAAAAAAAAGGGAGGGGACGGGGGGGGGGGGGGGAGGGAGGAGAATGGGAAAGACAAGGGGAAGAGAGAAACATTATCTAAACGTCGTAATATTCATAAAAATAATGACTACGTATGTCGCAAAGAACCAAGAGGGGAGGCCTGTTCCTCCTAGCAAACTTCAAAAAGAACATTGTAGGTAGCTTAAACCCTATTATAAAGAGAATATACACCAGGGAGTGACCGAACAGTTCAAGTAGGGTCACAGTCCTTAGTATGGTGACGGGACACCCTGGTCCAGTCCGGTGAAGGAGGTTGGGAGCGTTGAGGTTTGGGAGAGGGTGCAGCAGTCACCGGATCAGAAGTCGGCGTCGGAAGAAGATTAAGCTTGGCTAATAAATCTTGACCTTGAGTGAGGGTCTTGACACTATGCACAGTATTGTTTGCTGAAACCTGAAGCATAAAGGGGAATCCCCAGCGATATCGGATTTGATACTGCCGTAGAATCTTAGTGACTGGCTGAAGATCCCGCCATTTCTGAATAGTAGAGGGAGCCAGGTCCTGGAAGATTTGTAACTGCATATCTTGGAAAGGTATCACTGGAGAGTCTCGAGTAGCTAACAAGATCCGTTCCTTTGAACAAAAATAGTGCAGGCGAACTATAACGTCTCTAGGAGGTTGAGTAGGAGAGGGCTTCGATCGGAGTGCTCTATGGGCTCTATCACATAAACAATCTTCATTTGTAAGAGCTGGAACTAAGTGTTGAAAATAGTCTTTTAGAAATGACGGTAAGGAGGGACCAAGGACTGATTCTGCTATATTACGGATACGTAAGTTGTTGTGACGAGAACGATTCTCTTGGTCCTCTTGTCTTTCTTTGAGTGTCTCCACCTCATCATGAAGTCTAGAGAGTTCTTTATCAAGACGAATTTGGGAACGGCATAAGTTGTCCGATTTAGATTCCAGCGCGTCCGTTCTGTTGCCGAGAGATGTCAATTCTGATTTAAATTCTGTTATAGCTTTTGGCAGTTCTTGCTTGAATGCGGATTGAACTCCCTCCAACAAACCAGTCATAACCGCTTGAATTTGAGGATCAATGCCAGCTTCAGATGAGCAAGGGGAGGAGGGGGATTCTGGGAGTAATGACGAACTCTGAGAACCCTTGGATTTAGATCCGAAGAAATTTGCAGAGGATGGTGGAGGTTTCTTACCTCTCTGCGACATAGTTAAATTAAAAAAGGGTGTGAGAGGCTGGCAGAAAATATAATAGCAAATGGAGGTTCACTGATTGTGGCTGCAATTAGTACTTGATGTAATTATCACAAAAGACCACAAGAGGGAGCCAGTGTTGAGTAAATGGCAAATATCCACCAGCACAAAAGTAAAAAATGTCAGGGCAAGAGCAAGCTAAATAGCTGAGATGGATTAAACCTGTTAGGCTAGTGAAAGATAAACTGGGTATGTGCAGATAGTTATACAGGAACTCCAGACATAGAGAGAAGGGCCAACAGGTCACGTGACAGTGGAGCAGGTAAAGCAGTGGTATGTGGAGATGCAATATAATCTCCCCTCAGGGACTCACCACCCTCCCCTTACTCCAGGGAGTCACAGGCAGCAGATGTTCCTGTCAGCAAGCGGGGCTTCAGGGCTAATATCCCAGCAGAAATAACCAGCAGCAGCAGCGTATGAGAAAAATTCAAATATGGCCGCCGGAGGCTTCAGGACGCTGAGGCTTCCACCCAGAGTTGACTGACGGGAGTCCCCAGAAGCAGGAACACCAGCGCTGACACAGCGGCTAGAGGGCCAAAGAGGGGTCACGCGATGTGTGGCAGGGAGGACTCCGTCGGGCGCCCACCATAGGGATGACGCCACCGGAAGTCTGCGGCCGTCAGTCCGCCAGTCAGCAGGCCAGCTGCAACTCGCGAAAGCGCCTATTGCGCTTCCCGATTCCGCAGCTCTCACCCGCTGGGCCAGTGACAAGCCACGGGAAGGTGAGTAAGGGTCTGGAGGTCTCTGCTGACCGGGATGGGGCTATAGAGGATAGATTTCCTCTATGCTGGCCCGGAGCTCCGATGAGACGTAGCTTCCTCCATTGACGGTCAGGCCATGCCCCCCCCAACCCGTCTCTTTCACTGCTCCTGCAGTCCAGCAATTACACCTGTGCTTTAACCTTTGCTGTGCTCCAGCCGCATCTACAGCGCTCAGTCTCTCTCACTGCTCCTGCAATGCAGCACCTACATGTGTGCTTTAACCCTCTCATCTGCAGTGCAAAGTCTATCACTGCTCCTCCAGTCCTGCATCTACATCGGGGCTTTAATCCTCACTCTGTTCTACTGTGCAGGGCCCTCTCCCCTTCACCTTCTCTACATCATTATTCTGTATAACTGAACACTGTAATTATGTATATATGTAAATTTATATACTGCCTGTCTTATTCTGTACTTAAGTATTGATTTGAACACATTTTTATATCTTGAAAGGGGTCGGACCCCAGAGATGAATAACATACGTAATATTAACAACACCAATAAAGATGTCTACACTCATTCGCAAATCAGGGAAACTTAACATTGTGTCCTTAGAGTGATCTGTCTCTAGATACATAATATTGGGACATTTATTGTTTTAACTTTTTATTTTAATTTTATTTGCTTCAAGAGAATCTAAATAATAATAATCATTTTAATAAGAAATAATAACAGCATTTGGTTATTAAATTAAGAGCACAAACTTAGGGCCTGATTCAGACCCACTCGTAAACTCGTAAACCCCACATTTCAAGCAGTTATTTGAAGGAGATAATCCCATCTCACTACGTCTCGCAGGGGATATATATGCTCTATGATAAATTTTATAGAACATTTCACCAAATGTTGGGATAGGGCGTAGTCTACATGATTGCTTCATTGCACCTAATAGTGTATTCACTGAAAATTGGATAGGATTAAGACGATTGAAAACCTGTGATTTTGACACTTTAGACCTCTCCAGGTTCGGGTTATCCACCCAATTGAAATCACCGCCCATTATTACATTTGGCCACTCCCTCTCTAAAAGTATCTGATTCATACACGTTTAATAATGTATACTTAATAGAGTGAACTTGAATTCCGAGCAAAAGAAACCTCTCCTCTGGGTCTTCCACTTTCTCCCAGATAGTGAATGGTAGATGGTGGGATAGAACTATGGGCCTGATTCATACCCGTTCGCTAAGCTGCGGACGCCCGCTATGGGCGATTATCGCACCTTTGCGCATGCGTCAAAGTACGCATGCGCGAACCAGTCACTGCGGCCGGGAATCATGTGCTCGTAGTATACAGACTGGACGCTACTTTGAGTGGCAGAGCCATTTGTGGGTGGTAACAGGGGAAGGTGCTTGTGAACGCGGGAGTGGTGGTGCGAACGCAGGCGTGTCTGGCCATCAAAATGGAGTTTTATGGGTATGCATAATTAGCAAAGATGCGTCATTGTACACGTCACTTGGTTGTTTATCAGCCTGCAGTGATCGCAGTGCTTGCGGCGGGGGCGTGCGCAAGTGGGCGTCTTAAGACAGGCTGGTGGGCATCTGCATTCACAAAGTGAATGCACGCCAAGACATAGTGGGCGTGCTTATGCCTTTACGTGTGATTGCCTGCCTTGCTGGGTGTGTTTCGAATTTACATACGCTGGGTGCGAGTGTACGCATCTAGCGAGCGGGTCTGAATCAGGTGTCCGGTGCCCCTCAACTTTAAAATGTAAGTCCTAAGTGTGAGGCTCATTCCATATTAAACCCCCTACACAAACACAGTCACAATATATTTCATAGGTATAAAACACAATACCATAATTGTGACCACTCACTAAACCCAATTCCCTGATTTCAACATGATCCCCTACACAATATTGTGACGAATTAATTGGTCCGTGATCCCCATAATTACCAAAGGGACTTATACTATCATACCCGGACCACCATATCTTTGTAGTGTGAATCTTAAGTGGACAATGCCTTTTCCTGTTGTGACCCCTAAAGAAACTGGATTCTTCAAAATCAATATTAGCCCATGAAAAATATTGTGTTCAAATAATTTTAAAGTCTACAACATCAAATAAACCATATTGTGACTCCTTATGACCCCTAGATAGGCTGAATTCTTCATAATCGACATTGACCCATGAAAAATATTGTAAGCAAATATTTTTAAAAACTACAAAATCAAATAAACCATATTGTGACTCCTTAATTAAACCAAGTGCCCTGATCAAAAATTTATTAATGCTTCACTTCATTACCCATAAGTCTTTACCTACCCCAGTGCTCTTCATGCTACATAGTAACCAATTCAATATTTTATTTATTAACAGTTTCTTATATAGCGCAGCATATTCCGTTGCGCTTTACAATTGGAAACATTTACAGAACAAAACAGGATAATAACAGACAGACATAGAGGTAAGAGGGCCCTGCTTGCAAGCTTACAATCTATAGGTATAACAACTCAATATCCCAAGTGTCAGATTTACAAACTTAACCTCCATCCCCCTATCCCTCATATGCAAGCATTGCCCTGCCAATAATTACCCCAAACATTTTATCAAGTATTTCCCCCCCTTCCACCTATCCTTTCTGAATGTAGGTAGGCTTTTGCCGCCTCTGGAGTATCAAACATTACTATGTGACCATTATCCATCATTTTTAATTTGGCGGGATACCATAGTGCAAACCTTTTCCCCCTCTCAATCAGCATTTGGTAAATCGATTGAAAGGCCTTTCGTTTTTGTTGCAAGGCTACCGAATAATCTTGGAAAATTAATATTTTGTCCCCCTCCACATTTAATGGAGAACCTTTCCTGTAGGTAGGCTCTCCATATTTTATCCTTAGTACCATAATCCAAAAATTTGACTATTACAGGTCTATGTCTGGAATTTGGATCATCTCTTGGGGGGTCCCAATCTATGAGCTCGTTCTATTTGGGGATTTGTAACCTCATTTTGTATATTTAAAGCATTGATCACTTTGGCACTAATATATCCTATTAGTGCCCCATCCGTCACTCTAGCAGGAATACCTAGGAATCGCAGGTTATTTCTGCGATACTTATTTTCGAGATCATCGATTTTTTCAAGTAACCACTGGATTTTGATTAACATGTTGTTCAGTGGTATTGTGTACCAATAAGGCATCATCTTCCATATTGCTCACCCGCTGTTCTAAAGTTTCTGTTCTGCTGGCATTCTCAGCGATTCTTGCAAGAGCTGAATCCAGAGAGGCTTGAATATGGTCAAGTTTTTTAGCTATAGCTGGCAAAAAATTAGCCACTACTTCATTTGTTTGGTCCATATTGCCCACCTTTGGGGACCCTTCCTGGAGTCATATAGGAGTATTGGCGGGTGTGGCATCACGTGAGTGTTGCCTGGCAGGGGAGGCTTGAGTACTTTTGCCCACCCGCTGTCTTTGTTTGCCCATAGCAAACGATTGTGCCTTAGGAGATAACCTACACTCAGATGATTTGGTACAATATTTATCCATGCCCCACAAAAATAAATCAGCTGCTAAACATAAGGGGGAAACAAGATGTCACATTACAATATTACATTTTACATACAGTAAAAACAATATATACTGTTACTCAAAACTACTTGCTGAAGTTAACAAGATATACTGTCTCAACCCATGAGACTTAATAGTCCCGAGCGCCGCCAGGCTGCCAACGGCTCTCCCTCCATATACAGTATACCCCTTAGAGTCTCAATATAATTATTAGTCCACCCGGGGGTACCTCAGGAGTCCCGATACACAAGCTTGAGCCCCATCCACCCCAGGTTTTACTCCCAATGGTTCAAGCTGCTTACACTTGAGGTGCGAGTTATATATTAGATTCCTACTAGCTCCAAAAGGAGCTTCAGCCAACACAGGCAGCCTGGTCTCCAAAGTCCAAGTCTCAAGAAGCGTTCACTTAATAATGTTATGAACCTGATAGCACCTAGGTGGGTTACAAGTTGGCACAGACCTCCCAATCACTCAAGGCAGTTTGTGCACTAGTAATTAAACATACTGTACTTTACCATGCCGATTTTGCACATGCGGAAAAAGTTCCCCAAGGCTACTGCCACCTCAGATGCGCCGTTTTCCAGTACTGGTTGACTTGCTCCCAGACAGAGTATTCCCCCAAGGGTATATTTCTTACCCCTCGGGTGCTGCCAGACTTGATACTTTATATTCAGCGCTGATGCTGGAATACTGCCATCCCCACATGGGGCATCCACCTTCTGCGTCCTCTATTTCCTTATACGGAGGATCACCCCCATTCAGGGGCCTCTCTTGCCGCGACCCACTCTCCAAATCGGACTCTCTCTCCGGCTTGCACCGTGGCCTCCAACTTCGGACTGGGCTCCGGGGAATCCACCCCCTTCTACGAGCACCACCACACAGCTGAACTGCTGCGCCCGACTCTCCGAAGCAGGCTCTCTCTGGCTTTGCACTGCGGCCCCCAACTCGGACCAGACTCCGGGGGATCAACCACCTCCGCGAGCTCCACTGCACGGCCGGACCCAACTGCCAGATAGTGGGCCGCTGTCCTGATCACAGGGTACGGCCAAAGGGATACTTCCGCCTGTTTCTTGGCATCCTAGCCTGGAGCTCTCCTAAAACGCGGCTACTCTGTGTGCACCGCCCCACCGGAAGTCCTACATTTGGAGACTTGTTTCTTATATAATTATGTTTAAGCCCACCCACATACTACAGGAAGTGGGTGGTGGTTCTAAGCCCCTATAAATACCTGTTCCTTCTCAATACAAAAACACACCTTGAAAAAGACCTACTGTTGGTTGAAACGCATTGGTGGAGTATTTGGAGGCAGTAACACCATTATCCTGAAGGAAAGGAGGTACAGCTTAGTAGGGGAAGCTAATACTAATTACCCCTATGTGCATTAAATTGTACCTTTTCTTAAACATGATACATATGGTACGCAGCCATTTTATTGTGTGTATTTTTATGTGAAATAAATATCATGCTGTATTACACTATGAACGTGCTTTCTTTATGTTTTATATGATGTCTTCATGAGGAACTACATGCCATTAATGGATTCACGGTGTTGAAAACCCATATATATATATATTGATAGATTCAGGACTGGGCTTATATTTTGACTTTCTTATTTGGATCAAAATGGAGTCATTACACTGAAAGAAATTACATCCCAAAACACGTGACTACATGACAAATATTTGTTTAATGATTTTTATTTTTAATACTTTTATTTTAAATACTCTGCACCTCTTCTAATGAAATTTGGGATTTTATTGTACCTTTGGAGGTAGAGCGCTTGGACCCATATATTTTTGTTAAATTTAAAAGACAGTCATTGCCATGGGCCATTATGGAGGAGCAGGACCGTCTCGGAGAAGATACCTCCAATCTGCAAGGACATTGAGACCCACCACTGAAGAAGTGCCCAGGAAATGGGTATCGGGTTCTGGGTAGAGCAGGTGACACAATCTATCAGGTGAGTCAGGATATGAAATATATATCTAAGGCAATTTAGCAGATAGCCTTACTGGTGCTGGATTTAAGAATGAAAATCAAGCTGACTTCACAAAAGGACAATGAGTAACATTAGGAAGATACTAATAGTGTATTCTGTACTTCTGAAAAGGGACATGGCAGGGTTAGAGCTACCAATTAGGCAGCACTGTACAGAGAATATTCACTCACCTTAAACCCTGCCCCATTGGAGCTTTCAGTCTAAAGCAGGGGCGTCTTAAGAGAGGAGGTGGCCCATGTGCACTCCCAGTGCGGGGCCCCCTCCTCTCTCCCCGGTGGCTGGCTGCCGACTGACGCGGCTGGCCAGCCACCAGAGCATTAGTAGACTCCGGGCACTAGAGTGTGCCCGGAGTCTACTGCACATGCGCAGAACACCGGAAAAACGGCAGCCATTTTCCGCTGTTCTGAGCAGCGCTGACACCCGCCGCGGGACCACGGACAGGTAAGTTTAAAATAATATGGGTGCAGAGTGTGCAGTGTGGGGCCCCCCTGGACCCGGGGGCCCGTATGCCCCGCACACACTGCACCCATTACAGATACGCCACTGGTCTAAAGGCCTGATTCAGAGTTGGAGATAGGGAGCCCAGACCACTACACAAGCCACCAGCCACCTTTCATCAATAGAGCCAGAGGCCAGAAAGATTGCCGGAGGCACAGCGGAGATCGCTGCATGCTGAGCTGCAACCCCCGCTAACAGACTGGGTACAGTCCGCTGACAGCAGAGTGGGAGCGAGTACAGCATCAAGCAGCACATGTTCACCAGCAACAAAGGACAAACGCCGCTTTTAGGGTAAGATAGGGACAGTTACCCGTTTGCACTGCACCAAAGCAGCGGGCACCTATCATTCCCACAAAAGGAGTGTAAACATTTATGCTTAAATATCACTGGTACTTTATCAATTTCATTTAATTTTGCACTAGCCACATTTCGTTTTTGTTGTTTGATTTTATTTTTATTTTATTTTATCTTCATTTCTATTCAAAGTAACTCATCCTCTTTTCTTCTTTTTAATTTTATTTAAGTATTTACATACCTCCTTTTTATTTGTTCGTTTGGTTTGCAGTTTGATTATTTATTTATTCATCTTTCTGTGGACCAGCAGGTATCAATAGTAATTAGTACATACGAATCCAAAAAAAAAAGCGCTTCTTGCATTAACCAGAGTTGGAGATAGAGCAAGTAACTGTGCATCTTGGTAAGGCCATGCTGCACTGCAGGTGGGGCAGATTTAAAATGAGCAGAGATAAACAGATTTGGAAGGAGTACAGTATGTCCAAACTGACATCTAAATTGCAGTGTAACAATAAAGCTGTCCAGCATTTATGGGCTACATGCAAAAGCAGCCAGTATTTACCCCACATGAAAAAAAATGTATGTATTTCCACCCCTTGCATTGCAACATGGTTTGTCCAAGTGCACAGTTACCTGCTCTATCTTACTCTATTCCCAACTCTGAAACAGGCCCTAAATTCTCTAGCGTACACACACTATTGTACATTTATTTTAGTCAGCTGCCAATAAACCTATCAGTACAATTGTGGAGTGTGGGCGAAAAAGGGAGCACGTAGGGTATTCCCACGCACACACGGGGAGATCATACAGATTGGGAGCTTTACTTCTCTATTGCAGACATTTGCACGTTAGGGTACATTAACGTACAAAGATGTGAATAAAATAAATACTGCATTCTCCAAGCTTATTTGGCAGAGTAAAGCCCCCTGAATTTCAATGGCCAAATTATAACTTACAATATCTATGGGTGGAGTAAACTTTCCAAGTATAAGAAGATACAATTTGGCAGGCCTAGGTAACAGTGTCAGAGACCAGATTAACAATACAAGTTTTTATTCCAGTACAATCTTGGAACAGGTTTTGGCAAAGTCATAGTCCCCAATGGGCATATTGGATATCAACCTATATGCACTGCCGCTGGAAATCAGACAAAATATACTATTGAGAGACACAATATTAGTGTGAAAGGAAATGTGCAGGAAATATGGATCGCCACGCTTGCTCGGAAAATATTTGAGATTTGTGGTCCTCCGGGCATTATACCAGGTCATTTGTATGAAACACTGAAAACACAGGAGAACATGGGGACAAAGGGCATCATTCAGCTTGGATGGCAAGTCTGCAATCGCATGCACCCGCACGTTGCGAAAATATGTAAATGAATGCGACCGCATTACGATCGCAGTACTATACCAATCCGCCCACCAGCTTATAAAGCCACCCACTTCCCATTACATACATCTGCAAGCCAGCGAAAACATCGAGTAACATCGGATCCATAGGCAGAGTTGTAGTTGAGCCTGACATGACTCACAACCTGCTCTATCTTACTCTATTCCCAACTCTGTCACCATGCAGAGCTCTGGCAGTGTATGTCGTCGCTGGAGCTTAATTATGCACGCCCCTGTAACAGCATTCAAACGCACAGGCACCCCTGCGTTCCTTCAACCACCCCCCTCTCCACCCCCAAATGGCACTTGCTGTCAGTCATTTATCCGTGCCACTGCGTATCCACTGCTGCAGTGGCCGGTTTGCACACGCGCACTGCATGCGCGTGCCGCAAACATTCACAGAGTGCATGCGAACGCAGACCTGCGATCCAAGCTGAATGAGGCCCAAAGAGGCTACCAGCTGGTGGAATTCACATAAATGATAATAGTACACTCCCTAGCCTGATATGGAGAGATACTTAATATAACTACAGTATTTGTTAGCAAATCGGGAAATGATTAGTACATATACAATATAGTAATTTAATATAGACTTTGCCAATGTTGAAATAATAAAATACTGTGTGAAAGTTCACAATTATGATGTAAGCATAATATTAACTAAAATGGATACATCACATAATTTAGACATTTAATACCAGGTACGCACAGGGGTATATTTAGAAATGAGTGTACTTGTGCAGAAGATTAGTGCTTGCTAGGCATATACGTATCTCGCAACATATTTGAATAAAAAATCGGTACAGAGTGTGCATCGTAGAGAGCGGTGTATGGTCACATTACATATGTCATGTGACACACAGGGTCATGGCGGCGTCTACCACTGTCACGCTACAGTTGTCAGACAGAGGGCCCGATTAGCGCGTGTGCAATACCATACAACCGAAATGCAAATGCAGCAGGAGGCATCTGTTGTAAATAGTCAACTCCTGCATGCATTTGTGTGCTGCGTCCGAAGACGCAGCATCCGATCAATGGTCGCCGCCCTTGGCCAGTCTGTGTAAGCCGAAGCTAACTCAGACTGGCCGTTGGGACTGGTCAGCCGGCTTCAGGAAGTCCTGGGCTTGACTTGCCCGTTATAAACTGGTCCTGGTCTCCGACCCCAAATGTTGCATCATGTCAACCATGCTGTGGCTAAGTGGGGACCGCGAGCAATCACGCAGGACCCATTCTGCACATGCGCAGACCCCCCAAACATGGGATTTTTACATAAGTCATCGGGTTTGCGTACATAAGTCATCGGGTTTGCGTCAGGCCCAGTGCTCTTTCTCTTACCTGTCCTTGAAGCTCGGAGAGTCAGCTGATGTCTTAATGTGTATTACTGCTTGGCCAGACCCTGGAATACTGGGAGGTTGTCTGGAACATGGATAGGTATTATTTACCTCCTGCAAATCCAGCTGATTAACAAGGAAACACTCTAGGTCAGTGATTTTTTCTACTCAAGGCACACTGAACAAAATTTTAAAATTGCCAATGCACACCATCAGTTTTTTCTAATCGAATGTAATATATAATAACAAATATCAACATATATTTAATATAAGCGCAAGTTTTTCTGAAATATACATGTACCGTATGTAACCAAATTAGAATTTTTCCAAGAACTAGCTTTCAGATAAAATCATCCAGGATCATATAGCACAGCTGCCATCTCAATTTATAGAAGAACTAGAAGGCAGGTAATACAGCCCATTGGCATATCTAGGCAATAGCACTAGTGATTATTAACCCAGGTACAGGAGAGATGCAGAACAGTGTTCCATACTTATCAAGGCACTGTAACATCATTCTTAGGGGCCCATTTATCATTCAATATTTGAGGTAAAATCCCAGGAAACACACGTTATCGGGGGTGTACCTCAAATACTAAGTATCCCCCGAATGTATGAAGGAGGGACTGCAGCAGTATCGGAGATACCTGCTCCGATCCCTCCGTAGCCGCTGGCAGCCGCCTCCCCTATAGGTTTCTGTGGGGGATGCGATGCTGCCAAATGTATCAATATCGGGAATGCAAAGAATTCCTGATATTGGCCACAGCAGCTAACGCTATCTGAAGATAGCGTTGGGCACTGTAGTCTATAGGCACTTACCGTATATCAGCCAGCGGATGGATCTCCCAAATCCCTCCGCCGGCAATGGGCGCCACTCCTGTGCAGTCCAAGGGACTGCGCATGCACAGCAGCCCCGAATGCACTACTGCCACATCGCAGGAATGGGCTCCTTTAGGAGCCCGTCACCCTGCATGTGCCGGTTAATACATCCGGCCGCTATGATCGCATTTTGCAATGCGATCATGGGTGGTACTGCATGCCCTGATCGCATTGGAAAATGCGTTCATTAATAAATGGGCCCCTTACTATGTATACCCATTACACATTATTATGTCACACAGCGCACGGCCTGTGCAGAGAAAACAGAAACAGTGTTCTGACATCTGAGGCTAAGTCTAAAGTTCAGTGATGTGATATACATGTGATAGTGCCAGACTTCTGTATAGCCAGATGTGTTCCACACAGGTCAGCAAGAGTACACAGAGCCTACCTCCGGGGCCTTCATATGCGGCCCCTCATCTTGCTAGATGTCCCTAATGCTGCCGCCGGGTAGCAGGAAGCCGAGCTGCTGCTCGGGCTCCGGAAGACAGCAGTGGAAGAAGGAGTGCCGGCAGGGAAGCAGCTTCGACTACGACTCCCGCACACTGCTTGTATACTGTGCACGTATCCAGCAGTGAAGTAGGAGGATTCCCTTTACTTACGGTTAGGTCTAGACTATAGAGCGCTGATGGACCTGTGACGTCACACCCACGTGACCCGCCTAAAAGGGGGAGGGGTGGGGATGCTAACGGGGGACCAAAAGTGGCCCCTCGCGGGCTTGCTACGCTTGCCACGCTTTGGGCACGGTCGCTCGCTGCGCTCGCCACAAATATTTATTCCCCCTCTATGCCCTAGTGGATGGTAACACAGGAGCGGTCCAGCCTCCTGCAGCGGTCACGTCGCAGAGGTCCTTTAGCCACATAGGAAATAGCAGCAACCCTTTACTTACCGCTCTTGTTCCTCCATCGGCTCCTGCTGTCAGCGTCCAGCGTCGTGACATCATGCACCAGCAGCTGTGCACTGGCGGGCATGGCTCTGCTTCTCCAGCGGCACACCTGAGGTGTACAGCGGCACAGTGGGTGAAAAACACTGATCTAGGCCTTCTTTCACCAAACTTTAAATCTATAGCACCCACATTTAATAAATAGCCCTCCTTCCCTTCAACTCACCACATCATTTATTTTTTATCCCCTATGCTTAACACAAAGAAGCCACATAGCATTATTAGCCTTTGCAATATATTAACCAACCTCAAAAAACTCCATATTAAACAAATAGACTCCTCCAGCTGCTACAATCGTATTTCTTTATTTTATTCTCTCCAAGTGTATGCCAGTGCTGATTTGGTTTTATAGATGTCTCTGGGGGTGGAATTTGGCTTCTTTAAACTACATCATCTTGTTCCAAACCTGCTAACACAGTAAACACACGATGGGAAGTTTGGTATATATGCTTGTGCATAGTATCTTTGTGTGTGTACTGTATGTATATATGTATACAGTGAGGCGGCTATTGAGACGACTTATAAAATACACAGGACTCCGCTAGTGGAATTGTTGCATATAGCAACAAATCAGATTCTAGCTATTATCTTCTAGAAGGTGCTAGATAAATAAGTAGAATCTGATTGGTTGATATGGGCAACTACTCCACATCTATAAACCTGCACTCTAGTAAATATAAACCTGAGTGTTTTAGGTGCCCACTAAATCCTGGCACTGTAGGTGAATGTCTGAGTCTGGCAATGGTAGTAATGGCACTATCTGTGTGCATTGTGTGAGTCACAGGGAGAGAGCTATGGGCCTGATTCAGCAAGGATCGCAACGCTATTACGCACGCAATTGGCCGACTGTTGCGTTCTGCGCATGCATCGTATTGCGCATGCAAAAACCAGTCACTGTGACCGGGACTGCAATCGCAGTGACTACGCAGACTCATCGCAGAGTGATCGACAGGAAGTGCCGTTTGTGGGAGATGGCGGGGCGGTGGTTGGTGAAATGCAGGCGTGCCAGTGCGTTTGAACGTCGTTGCAGGGGTGTGCATAAATTATCCACTGCGATGACATACGCAGCTCGAGTACACAGTGCGTGCGCTGAGGTTAGCAATTTCTGAGTAAGGTCAGAGCTTGTGCAAGTGTGCGCGAGGTTCTGATTGTACTCGATGTTACCGATGGTTTTTCAGTCTTGCTAAACATTAGGGATGTGTGTAAGGTAAAGTGGGCATCCCTATGTAGTGCTGCAACAGCATAGCGATCGCAATGGATTAACATATCATCGCAATGAGTCTGAGCGCGTAATTTCAGCCGCAATCGCAGTTACGATCCGTAGTGAATCAGACCCTATGTGCATAAATGAAAAGCAATTCCTCCTTGTGACAATTTAAGACAACTGTGTCCTCTCCTACAGATGAGTTCTAGGGGTACATTTACTAAGATCCAGGTATTATCTTCTAGAAGGTGCTATATAAATGAGAAGTAGAATCTGATTGGTTGCTATGGGCAACATCACTTCTTAAATAGAACTCCCATCTTAGTAAATTGACCCCCTAGACTCTTTTGTTTTCATTTAGAAGTGTATAATTTTTGGTATATTATTAAAGGTTTATTTTTTCCTTTGTTTTTGAATGACATTTCTATTACCTAAATACGTCTTGGTACATATGAACACTACATTAAAAGTACAAAAAACATAAGTAAAACAAAAAGCAAAACAAAAAACCCCACTGTGTTCAAAAGGGATGCAGTCGGGATGCCGCCGGTCTAAATGCCGACCGTCGGCATCCCGACTGTCTAATCCTGGCAAGTGTCTAATGACTGGCGTCGAAATCCCAACGCCTGTCATTAGACCTACGCCGGGAGCCCGACACCCGGCTTACCAATCGAAGGTAAGCTGGCCGCGGACAGCCACAGGGGGGGGGTGTTGGGTGAGGGGCTCCCAGGGGGTTCTTAGGGCTTAGGGTTAAGCACCCCCCAGGAGACTTAGGGTTAGGCTGCGAGGAACGGGGGTTTAGGTTTAGGCACTTGGGGGGGAGGTTAGGGTTAGGCACCCCTAAGGGAGGGTTAGGGAGGGGAGGTTAGGTTAGGAAACAGAAAAAATACTTGCCTGTTGGGATCTTCACATGCGGCCGGCGGTAAATCATACTGATTCCGTTCAAAATATAGTGTGATTTACTGTATGGACTTGATGCAAGAGCACCATCTTGTGTTTATTTTAAATATTGTTTTATTTAGTGTGAATACCTTGATAGAGAATGTGGTTTGCATTATGTGTAAAGATAGAGGCCTATGAACATCCAGAAATATAACATGAACTAACAGTTCAGAGGATGCTTGCACAGATTTGCAGAATGAGGCCATGGATCCGATCAGACTAGACAGAAAACCAGGGGGTACCACCACATCCTGAGAAAGCCAGACGAATATGTAGGGGGCAATTTAATTGTTTTCGCTGGGTAATGGGCACCCAAAGGAGCAATTACATTTTTGCTCCGTTCAGGCACAATAGCCGTCGGCGCCGGAATTTCTGCTCGCACCCAGAGGCGGCGAGCTGAAATGTGCGATAAGTCTGAAGACTTTTGATAAGTTTAGCCGTTTTACACGGCTAAATCCAGTCTGGTTGGGCATGGCTAGCGCAATTTAATGGGCACCAAAACAATTAAATGGTTACAATGGGCGTTCATTAATTGGCACACCTAAAAAAAAACAACTGACTCGCCCACTCATGTTGAATATATTTATTTATGTCTGCATATTGTACCATGGCAATATATTTTTTTATTTTAATATATAGTAAAGTGATATTTTTGTCCTTGGTTTAAAGTATTCAGCTATTGTTAGATACAATGGGATTATCTGCCAACATATTGCAGCCCCCAAAATCATCTCGTCCAGGCCTGGATAATTTGAACACAATTGCCCACAGACACTATGGGGGTCATTCAGACCCGGTCGTTAGCGCCAATGCGCTCGGATTGGGTCGATGGCCCCCCACAGAGCATGCGCACGACGGCGCCGTTGTGCGCATGCGTGAGACCCGCTACGACCGACTGCGCCGGTTGTAGCGGGTCTCGATCCAAAGGGGGCGAGCTGTCGATGTTGATTGACAGCTCGCCCCGTTTGGAAGGCGGGCCGGGGGGGTGGCAGCCCAAACGGGGGCGTTCCCATGGGAACGCCTACCGTTTGGGGGCGGCTGTCAGTGGAGAGCTTCCGGCTCAGACAGAGCCTGAAGCTCTCCGGGGGTTACGACAAGTGAGACCCTACCCTAGGGTCTCGTCGTAAGCCCCGATGGTCGTGATGATCTTGACCATCACGACCATCACCTTAGGCGGTCGTAAGGCTGTGGGTGAAAATTCAAGACGTCCTCCCCTCATTCAGACCGACCGCACGCTCTGTGCGACCGGCTCTGAATGAGGTCCTATATGTGAGTCCCATGTGCTTACTAAGGTGTATATTTAAAGTGCGGGTTTATAGAAGTGGAGGTGTTGCCCATAGCAACCAATCTACTTATGATTTACAGATGTGTCCTTACACATCTTTGCTGCAGTCGCACTAAAAGGCCCCTCTCGGCGCGCCAAGTCCTGTGAGTCTCTGCTAGTGCGGCTGTTTTGCTGAAAATATTTCTAAGTCGCAATGCGATACGACCAGAACGCAACAGCAGACTGTGCTGATTATTTTGATATGCAACACTTGTATATCTGTGTGCGACTGAGACATATGATAAGTGCAATATAGTATAAACAGGTGTATCGTGGAATATATAATACAATTACAGACAGGCCAGATGTACTAAGCTCTGAAAAGTGATAAACTGGAGAGTGATAAATCACCAGCCAATCAGCTCCTAATTGTCATTTTTCAAACACAGCCTGTAACATGACAGTTGGGAGCTGAGTGGCTGGTGGTTTATCACTCTGCACTTTATCACTTTTCAGAGCTTAGTACACCTCCCCCCTAGGTATGGTAGGGCAAGGACGGGTTTATGTGTGTGTGTATTTACTAAGCCTCTGCAATCCATTATGCTTAAATCTTAACACAGAAAAGGCAAAGAACCCAAAGCATTGTCTTTCCTAATTTTGGGTTTAAACACGCTTGCTTAGTAAATAAATTTCAGGGTGAGGACAACTTTAGGAATTCTATAAGCCTGCCAGCTTGCAAACTAAGGACCTGATTCAGAGATGGCCGCTAATGCATTCGCAGTTGCCATCTCTCACGGACGGCAGTTGTTAAAATATGCTAATGACCACAAAGCTTACCTGAGCATAGCGATGCCCCCTGCTGCCTTCTCATATCCATCTGACGACGTGCGACAGCGTAGACATCGGGAACATCAACGTAGATCGTGCAGCCATGCAGCTTCTGAGTAAAGTCTGACCAGCCTTAAACACCTTGTGTCTCCTGATTCGCTGAGAGCTCTCAGGCAGCGAAGGAGATCACAATGGCTAATATACTGTATACACGCCCATGAAATGTCGTTTAAACGATCAGAAATGCCTGTGTTATTGTAGCCACTACCCCGTTACCTCCCCCAAACGCTGACTACCTGTCACTCACCTTGTGAGTGAATTCTCTGTATAACGTGATTGCAATTCAATGGCTGTGCATCAGGCCCTACGGGGTAAATTTACTAAGATGGGAGTTCTATTAAGAAGTGATGTTGCCAATAGCAACCAATCAGATTCCAGGTATTATCATCTAGAAGGTGCTAGATAAATTAGAAGTAGAATCTTATCGGTTGCAATGGGCAACATCACTTTTTAAATAGAACTCCCATCTTAGTTCATTTACCCCTAGGAGTGCTGTCATTATGGTCTTGCTGTGCTGAATGTGGTGCAAATTAAAGGGAGTGATGTTTTATGAAGTATTAAAATGCTTTACCTATCTTGTATGTAGGTTGGGTGAGGAGCATTTGGGGGGTGTTCAACTGCAAGTGATGTCCATGACATTGTCACTTTTCCTCGCACAGCATAGAGGTGTGAAGGAAAACGTGTGATGTTGACATTAGGGGGAGATGTACTAAGCTCTGTAAAGTGATATATTGGAAAGTGATAAACTACCAGCCAATCAGCTCCTGTCATCTTACAGGCTGTATTTGAAAAATTAGTTAGGAGCTGATTGGTTGGTCGTTTATCTCTTTCCATAGCTTAGTACATCTGCCCCACAGGGCAAGGGTGTGTGAAAAGGTAAGAGAGAAAGAAAAGGCAATTTATACTCCTTTCAGATTGCAATGCCGGGCCGCACCCGGGATTTTGTTCACGTGTCCATCCTGTGTGCGACTCCTTTCAGACTGGCGGCCTGACCCGGCTTATTGCCGGGTTGATTACATCACCGCCATCACGTGCCGAGTCGGCGCTTGGAGTTGAAATCATCTCCAAGTGCCGGCTCTTCCTATGCTGTGAACAGGACCTGGGTTACCCATTCACACTGCATTGCAAGCCGAGTTGAACCCATGTTCAACCCTGCTCGTTATCAGGGTTGAAGTGCCCGGTTGCTCGGCGGCTTATTCCAACCTGGCCCTTTCACACTGCACAGTAACCCGGGGCGCTGCGCATTCACGTGCAATAACTCAGGCTATTGCAGCAAGTGTGAAAGGGGTACTAGAGTGATATAAGGCAAGAGCAACAATGTATTACCAAGGATGTGAAAGTTGTTATAAGGTGTCTGGAAATCTACTATGGCAACTGGGGTACACGTTGTAGCTGCAGCTAATCCCTGCATTAGAGTGCAAGAAAGGGGCCATTGTGGGAATTGAGGGGGCAATTCAACTGATTGCGCAAAACAATGGAATATCTCCCGGGCTCTATAGACATGAGCTACAATGCAAACAAACAACTAAATTGTCCCCTTAAGAGTCAGGGATAGGTAACATAGCCAGCATCTGTGAAACTACACATCCCAGCGTGCAGGTCATTAACAGGGCACAAATGCGTCCTGTGCCGGCTCCGGCCTGAGCATGCGACGTCCTGGGCATGACGTCATGTAAAATGGGCAGGGCTGGAAAAACCGCTAAGTGCAGCACTAACCAGGTGTCCTGAGGACACCTGGTCGGCTGCACAGACTGCAGTGTGCCCATCTGGAACATCCACGGTAGGTGGGTGGCACTGCACATACGATCCTGGCTGCAGGGAACTATTCCAGGAACTAGGGATGGCCATCAATCATTCATAATCATCGATGGTTTATGGCCGATGTAGAATGCTTTTACCATAGATGGGGAGAACCAGATGGTTTCCCTCCATCGATGATAAAGCATAACCAAATTTTTATTTTATTTGGTTTGCAAGGTGCCAGGACACAGAGCATAGCTCCGCCCCCGCAAAGTTAGTCACCATCGATGGCTACTTACAAATATGCCATGGATGGTAACCACACCGATGGCCATCCCTACCAGGAACTCTGCTAGCCAGCGGGTCGTGGGCAGAGGCGGTTTAAGAGAGAAGGGAGCCCCCGTGTGCAGGCTCAGATCAGGCCCCCTTCTCCGGCGGTGCAGTAGACTCTAGCATTGTGCCAGAGTCTACTGCACATGCATAGGTCTCTGGGAACATGACGACCACGCCGCATTCCTGGGAAATCTCTACTGCGCATGCACGAATCACCGGAAAATGGCAACGGTGGCCATTTTCCTGGTGATTTCCGCAGCCAGTGCCGCGCCGGTGAAACGCTAAGTACATTTATATGGATGCAGGGTGAGTGGGCCCCCCTGGACCCGTGTGCACTGCAGACCTTGCACCCATTATAGATACGCCAATGGCTGTGGGACACCCACAGAGCTCTGCGCTCTGTGCTCACACACCCCTAGTTATGGCCCTGCAAGCATGCTCTTAGGGCATGCTAAAAAAATGTGGCCAGACGTGCTGGGATGTGTAGTTCCACAGCAGCTGGCGTGTCACGGTCCATCAAAGCATAAAGCAACAATCACACCCTGTCGACAGTCACAGTGAAATGCACAATCTACTAAGTCTAGGAGCCGGAGCCGGGCCAGCAGGGGGTCACGTGACCCGGCCGGCCGCACCCGTCCTCTCTGGCTCGCGGCGGCTGTGAGCATGGGCCTGTGATAGGCGGCGCCCTGGTCACGTGGTCGGGCGCGGAGCGAAGAGGAAGAGAAGGCGCGAAAAAGAGTCCGGAGAAAATGGCGGACGCTGGCGTGATGTGCGCCGCTTGTCAACGGCTGCTCACGGGTAAGGCTTCTGACTTTACTTAATGGCGGGAGACAGGGTGGTTCTCAATCATACAGCTACATATGAAGAGAGTATTAGGCACTTGCCTTGCCGGTCTAATGTATTGCTGCTGCCCGTTCCTCGGCACCCTCAGTGTAAGTGCAGGAGTACCGGTTCCTCCAGCATGACCCTGGGTCGCGTTCCTCTCTAGGGTTGGCTACTGTAACTCGTGCTTCCTAATAATTATTATTATTATTCTGTTTTCGTGGAACCACAAGCCTCAGCATCCTGGAGGCACGATGTGCCTGCCTTTACACAAGCTAAATATGCTGGAGGTGTGTATTGTTAAACATGGTGGTAATAAAATAAGGTTACATGCAGGTAAATGGTGTTATAAAATAAGGTTACATGCAGGTGAATGTGTTGGTGATTAATTGGACACCTCCAAAACTAAAATGACCATTATTTCTTCTGTATGAAACTTACAAAGCGTGTGATGGTCACAGCATAAATGTATGTAAAAGATTTATTTATTTACTGTATGGACTGACAGAAATTAAACTTTGTGATAATTTCAAGCCTTTTTCCTAAGTGGTATAGAGCAGGGATTCCCAACCACGGTCCTCAAGGCACACTAACAGTCCAGGTTTTAAGGCTAGCTATACTTAAGCAAAGGTGTCTTTATTAGTACCTCAGTTATTTTGGTTAAACCATCTGTGCTCAAGCAAGGATATCACTAAAACCTGGACTGTTAGTGTCCCTTGAGGACCGAGGTGGGGAAACACTGGTATAGAGCATCATATGTTTCTAGTGATAAAATATCTACTATTGAATGTTACCTTGTGTGGTTTAAGCATGTGGCCCTATCATGTATAATAGCTAGGCTTACCATACTATCCCTTTAAACCGGGAGACTCATGAATTACACATGTTCTGTGGATTATTAAAACCAGGTGAAATGCAGACTTGAAGTCAGCCAGACACAGAACCTGTGTAATTCAATTCAAAGGCTGTAAATGACATCTCAGGGCTGGGAAAATAAATCTTTTTGTTTAGTTCCTGATCTAGGAGGGGCCAGGATAGGGTTGAGTACGGGATCCTGGCAGTGAGAAACCCTCCCCCTAACTGACCTTTCCCGCAGCCTAACCCTCCCTAATTGCCTGACACTAACCCTTACAGTTATGAGGTCAGCGGTCAGAATTCTGGAGTCGGGATTCTGGCGCAGGTATTCTGACCGCTGGCATCACGACCGCTGGGATACTGACTACATCCCGCCAGGATATACACCTGCATTAAACCTGTGGAGTTAGTGGTGAAACCTGAAGTATGGATCTCGATTAAATACCACATCTACACCGACTGTATATATAGCATATTCCAATTCTCGCACAGCTCCTTGGGGGCGATTCAATCCAGCGCGATGTTGAATAGCACCAAGAAGTGAGTTCCTGAAGCTATTAATTTGGCTGCATTGTTAACCCCGACTGGAGGATTTGTGCTGGCACCCTTTTGATGTGAACGGAAATCCGTCTAAACTAGGGCCGTGATGCTGGTGTCAGGCTAAGCGCTAACAGCATCGCAGCCGGCACTTAAGTCAGAGGTTACCGCGACTAAACACCCAGCATTAGGTGCCGTAACCAGCATCTGCCGACTTAAGTGCAGGGCGCAATAGGGACAATTGAATAGCTCTGGTAACTCATTCCCGGCGCTATTCAACATTGAACTGAAATGAATCGCTCCCCTTATTTGCATTTATGGAAAAGTGCTCATGATGAAATTTATTATCAAAACTTTAATTTGTGAATGTTGAGAAATGTTTGTGTCATTTTCCACACCATAGTTGAAAATAAAATGAATAGTATATATAGCGTTCCCGCTAAGCTGTTTTAGTGGGGCGCGGCGCCCTGCCCTCCTACTGGAGGGCAAAAAGCACCCTGCCCTCCAGGAGGAGGGCAAAAAGCGCCCTGCCCTAACAGCCTGCGGGAGCCGTTCTCACCCGCGGGACGCAGTGTCACGCGGGTGGACAAACATGCGGTGACCCGGTCACCGCCGGAGAATAGACGCCGGGCGCATGCGCCCGACATCTATTCTCCCTTTCTGCAGCGCTTGGGGGCTGCCCGGCATGTCCATAAGCGCCGGGCACGCCCCAAGTATGATGAAAATGGGACGCGTCTTATAGACACGCCCCCTTTTAATAACCACGCCCCCTTTTCGGCCGCGCGCTGTAGTGACACATTCCATTCCCTCACTATCCAAACAGAAGAGCCACACCAACTGCCAGTGATGTTTGGCAGCACTTAGGATGACAGTTGGTGTTTGCCACTAAAACAACATGGCAGATGCCGTTCCCCACCCCCAGGCCGCAGTGTCCCGCAGGTGGGAAATACAGCGGTGCAGCGATCACCGCCTCTTCCTCTGCCTGAAGGAGAGTGATTGACAGCTCAGGATAGCACTGCTGATTGATCAGAGAGCATCCTGAGGGACCCGGCGTCTTTATTTTTTGGGCGGAATTCAATTGATTTCGCGGCCCGCATCTCCCGTCTAAAGTGACAGGAGATCGTGGGCCGCTATTCAATTGTGCCAGAATTTCACGCTGATCGCGCCCATAGAGGTCAGGTTTAGCCGCGTAAAGCAGCTAAACCCGACCAAAGTGCTGGGCGCGATCGCGAAAAGTGATGTTTGGAAGCCCAAACATGTCACTTTTCGCACATTTCAGCTCTCACCCCCAGGGGCTGCGAGCTGAAATGTAGCGCTTGGCAGCTGATCGCGCCCGACAGGAGCAAGAATAGAATAGCTCCGTCGGCCGCGATAGGGGATGAAAAGAATTGAATTCCGCCCTTTGAGTCCTCACTGTCAATTATCGTGTAAAAATATGCGCTATAGCGTGCAAGTGTGTACTATGCCTTTATGCTAAGACATGTTATTCTATTTCACCACCTACTGGAAACTATTGTATTTTTAGGCTTAGGTTGCAAAAGTAATAGACCCCTAATTTGAAGCATTACCTTCTAAATTTTCCCAAATTCAATGCCTACCCTGCCTTTTTATGGCCTCCGATCTTTATAATGCACTTATGTTGTATTTGAAATACAGAACACTGATCAATTTAATTAGGGTTGTGTGTTTGGCGATACCCATCTTCTGCCATTGGAATGGCGGAAAAAAACGCCTGACAGCCCCTAAATGGCAGCATTTTTGTGGCAAAATGCACAATCTTGATGCAGCCACACTTGTATGCGAGTACACACCCAGAGATGGTGGAGCCAGCCTGTACAAGCTATTCTGAATTACATAGGCTCTATGGCTGATTTAAAACTAGATGCAATGGAGACTTGGAGGGGAATTCAATTAGAGGTGTAAAGCCATATTCACCTGTTTTTTTGTGAAAAATTCGCCTAAAAATTTTTTGCCAAATTCAATTCCAGGACAATTTCGCCTAAGTGGAAACAATTCTCCAAAAATGATCCTCCAATCAATAGCTGGTGAAAAGAAATGCAAAATCTTTATTTTGGGGTGCAAACGTGGGGAAACAAACTCAGACCCCTTGGGACAGCCCCCCGAAGGACAAATACGCAAAAAAAACAAACTAAAACCTAAGAACACCACAAAAAAGACATGTCATTTTTGGGGTGTAAATTTAAAAAGTGGGGGGATAAACATTAAAAGTAGCGAAAAATACTTCTTGGGGTCCACAAGTATGGGTCAGCTGTTTTTGGGATTGCAGGTGCATGCAGCAGGTGGATTTTTCACGGTTTTTAAAAGTTCACTTTAGAGACATAAAAACATGCTAGCACCTATTTTCAAGCACCCCAAATTTGACAGGACTACTTATTTTCACCAAAAAATACAGCTTTATGCCATTCTTCACCACTTTTACAAAAATGCTAATAGCAAGCAATTTACACAACTTAAGTACGCAAAATAGTTTTATTAGGGCTATTAGTGCACATCTATAGTGATTCCCTATGTTAGTGCATCTTTTTCTGGGGTACAGACTGATTTCCCCAATTCTTTCAGTACTTTTCACCTGTTCCGTATTCGCCTATTTCCGTGTTTGCCTGTTTTGCAATTGAATTAGGCGAAAAGCGGGGACGAGCACGGAATAAATTCGCCTCTGAAACAGGCGAATGAAGCGAACAGTCGGACAGGCGAAAACTTTGCCTCTAATTGAATATGGCTCTTGAAGTCAGCCAGCCACAGAATCTGTGTAAATTAATATGTTTCCCAAATTAGGCCTCTATTCAATTAGCTGCAAAAAGTTGGAATCCGCAAAATAGTATTGCCGATTGCGACTTTTCGCCAGACGGAAACTTATGTCCGTATTCAATTGCAAACTCTTTTTGCGTACACTAAAATGCAATGCAATGTAATATGCGAAAAAGGTTTGCCTCTAAATAGGTGGAGAAAAAAAGTGCAAAATTGCTATTTTGGGGTGCAAAGGGGCGGAAACCACTCAGCAACCTTGGGTCAGCCCCCCAAAGGATATCTGCGTAAATAAAAAAAAAAAAAGTGAGGAACACCCCAAAAGAGCACTTTGAAAATGCGGGCGAAAAAATGCAAAGTTGGGATATAAACTTACAAACTAGCGAAATTGACTGTTGGGGGATTTATGGATGAGGTGTTTTTTTTTTTTTTATTGCAGGTTCTTGCTTCAGGTGCGTTTTTTACGTTTCTTATGTCACTTTAGAAACTTTTTAATATGCTTGCAACCATTTTCAAGTACCCCAAATTTGACAGGACTACTTATTTTCAACACGAAAAAACTGCTTAATGATATTCTTCACCACTTGTGCAAAGGCGCGAATTAGAAGATATTGACACACCTTAAGTACCCCAACTAGCTTTTTTAGGGCTAATAGGGGGCATGTACATTGATCCCCAATGTAAGTGCAACTTTTAGGGGTGTCAGGCTGATTTCCCCAATTATGACAGCACTTTTTGCCTGTTGCATTTGCCGGGTTGCGTTTTCGCGTCTCTTGGAATTGAATACAGCAAATCGCGGGGACACATGCGATAAGTTTCCGCAGATAGAATACGCGATGTAGGAGAAAAGTCTGGCATGCGAAAAAGTATCGCGAGTGCGAAACTAATTGAATACGGCCCTTAAAGGGATGATATTTCAAGCCTACTTTTAGGGCAGAGGTTCTTAAACTCTGTCCTCAGGACCCCACACAGTTCAAGTTTTCCAGGTCACCTAGCAGATGGACAGGTGTATTAATTACTCACTGACACATTTTAAAAGTTCCACTGGTGGAGCTAATTATTTCACTCTGATTCTTTAAAGAGACCTGAAAAACATGCACTGTTTGGGGTCCTGAGGACCGACCTTGAGAACCTGTGTTTTAGTGAATATACTGTATGATGGATTGAAAAGACCTATCCACAGATAAATGCTTGTCCAAAATTGGCAAATATCTAATATGGCCTGTTAGAGTTTTAGGAATACACAGTGGTTCTCAACGCCAGTTTCCAAGTACCACCAACAGGCCATGTTTTGTGGATTTTATTTTAATCATGCACAGGTGAATTAAATCTATTTTGCTGTGTCAGTAATTATACCACCTGCTTTCACAGACCAAAATCCTCAAAATATGGCCTATTGTGAAAACTTGTAATTGAGAACAACTGCTGTAAAATAATTACTTGCTGCCTGATACTTTACCAAATTGACACTTCATTTATACCTCTTAATTTAAGGAAGCTGTGTGGAAACATTGCAGTGTGGACACTACTTGTGTGAAGCATGTGAGATGGAGCCATTAGATGCCACATGTCCTGTGTGTGAGGTAAGAGTAAAACTACAGAATATTGATGTTTTTATAGCAATACAAGACAAAGGTATTTTTGTTTACATGATTTTTTTCCCACTTTAGCACAGTTTTGCACAAATATGGATCTGCTCAGTGGAAGTATAGAAAATTGTAATAGACTTGTGAGGGAGGGCAGTTAATTAAACCATGCTAGAAGATTATTTGCTCATAGCTCTTCAATGATCGAATACAATGGGGGAGATGAAAGAAGCTCAGAAGCTGTATCAGCGCATGTTACGTGTACTGATACCGTTTCTACCCGAAGTGGTTTGGTGGGGCTTTGGCGGTAAACGACAGGGGCGCTATGCACCCTTGTCATCATTGGCGCTGCTATCTACAGCGTCGATAGCCTGGGCCATGTATGAACGGTCAGATCGCCTGACCGTTCGGCCCTCTGTAGCTGTCGCTATCGACGGCTACAGCCTGGCGCTGCCCTATCCCCACAGGTGGGGACAGTGCTGTCCCTGCGGCTGCCAGCTCCAGGCTGCACGCTGGGATCTCGCGATAGTTGCAAGCTCCCGCGCATGCTTAGTGGAACCGGCCAGGACTGAGACACGGTGATGCACTGCGGTCTCTAACGGGGAGCGCCGGAGGGGGGAGTTATAGCTCCCCTGCTCCGGCCGATGAGATATTTATACATCTCATCGTTACTGCTTCCTGCTTCGCCTCGGTTAAGAGGCGAAGCAGGAAGCGATATAGCGGCACGTTAAGCGCCGCTATAATACATCTACCCCTATATGAGCAAAGCATCTATACTAGCCTACTTCGCACCACCTACTATCAAATTGCATTCCTTGCTTAAGGCTGTTTGGATAATCACAAGTACAACCGTATACACTGGAATGTAATCGGAGTAAAGTTTGCTTAAACATTACACTGAAATATACACTTGACTAGTGTTCCCTCTAGCTCCGGCGGCAGGCAGGGCGCCGGAGCTAGAGAGGGCAATGTTGTGCGCGCGCGCGTCCGAAAAGGGGGCGTGGTTACGAAAAGGGGGCGTGTCTATAAGACGCGTCCCCCTTTTCTTCATACTTGGGGGCGTGCCCGGCGCTTACGGACATGCCGGGCAGCCCCCAAGCGCTGCAGAAAGGGAGAATAGACGCCGGGTCACCGCATGTTTGTCCACCCGCGGGACATTGCGTCCCGCGGGTGAGAACGGCTCCCGCAGGCTGTTAGGGCAGGGTGCTTTTTGCCCTCCAGAAGGAGGGCAGGGCGCCGCGCACCGCTAAAACAGCCTAGCGGGAACACTACTTGACATGTCATTAGCATAGTGTTTGACAAACGTTTTGCCTTTAGCCCTAGAAGACTGGGGGTCTATTTAATAAGCAGGGTTAGGAGACAGAGTGAAAAGTGATAAGGTACCAGCCAATCAGCTCCCAACTGTCATTTTTCAAACACAGCCTGTGAGATGACAGTTGGGAGCTGATTGGCTGGCACCTTATCACTTTTCAGTCTCCTAATGGAGCGTACACACGGTCACATTTGTCAGACTTGTCAGATTTGTCAGATGAACGATTGAACGATTTGAACGATTTTTGACTGCATTAAAATGAATGGAATCGTCCAAGTCTGACTGCAAACCCATCAGATGTCAGATATCGTTATCTGACAAACGGGAACGCGCATCGTTGATCGTCCATCGTTCAGGCATGTCGGATATGAACGATTTTCCTTCAGATATGAACGACTGAACGATTTTTAAATCGTTATCGTTCATATCTGAAGGAAAAATCTGATAGTGTGTATGCACCATAACACTGCTTAGTAAATAGACCCCTGGTGCTTACATGATCTGTTTGCCTACTCAAAGGAGGGGTAAAGCTCCTCAAGTTACTAAAATGAAGAGCTATATTGTTTCAATGGAACTGTTGCGCCAGCAGTGTTTCCCTTACAGTCAAAGGGCTCGATTCAATTCAACGCGAATTGAATAGTGCTGGGAATGAGTTCCCAGAGCTATTCAATTCAGTGTGCTGCTAAGCCCGCCTAAGGATTTCTTCTCGCATCTCTCCTGGGATGCAAGCAGAAATCCGACAAAAGTAAAGGCGCGATGTTGTTTTCTGCACCTAGCATCGCACCGGGAAGTTTAATCGGAGAATGCAGATGTTGTCAGTACCGTAACACCCGGCTGTGCGTGCGGTACAAATAGGAGCTTGCAGCTAATGATTCTTTTTCACAAAATGTTGTAATTAGTTTGAGTGCAAAATATTTGAACTCCATAAACCCTGTATCAATTGATCAGCGCATATCTGCATTGAACCCAGTTCACAAGTCTGTGTTAAATAACTAGTCAAATTGACATCACTGACATAACACATAGATTATCTCTTAACCACTTAACTGACAAATTCTTTTTCCAAAAAGCGCTCCAAAATTGTCGGTTTCTTTTATGATTGAATTAGGTCAAGAACATAATTTTAAACTTATCCATCACTATTTTATTTGAGAAAAATATTTTTTTTAAAACCCAGTACACCATAAAAATAGCAATTTCTACTTCAGGGTCCACAGGGTTGACCTTGGGGTATAGCTGGATCTGGATCCATGGGCACCACGCAGTTAAAGCTTTAGCTGCTCCCAGGATGCACTTGGGTCCGTCGTCCTCTATACCCCGCCCCCGGCCACAGCACCTCAGTTTGAGTTGGTGCCCGGCCGGAGTCGGGTCACCTGCGCAGGGGGGCTGCCCCCAAAAGCTTTCTATTTTTATTTAAAAAAAAAAAAAAAAAAAGAGCCTGTTAGATTTTTATTTTAAAACAGAGGCTCTAGTGTGGCAGACGCCCACGCTGCCGCTCTCCTTCCCCGCTGGCGCCGCGACGCCAGTACTAGCCGGACTCTGGGTCCCTCCCTGGACTGCTGCCGGAGTCGCCGGGGACGAGGTAAGCCGCGAGTCGCCGATTAGCGGCGGCTCGCGGGTATTGCCTGCACATGCAGTCCTTTGCCCCCGGTCCTAGGGGACAGACCGGGGGCCGCTAGCGGTGGCGGCGGGCTCCCCCTCTGAGGAGGAATAACCCGTGGGACCACTAGACCACCAGGGATATATGGCAAGCGTGATGCCGGCAAGCCCTGGGGTTAATATGCTAGCCAGGGGAGGAAGCCTTCCCTGTCAGCGGCTCCTCCCCTCAGCTCAGCGCGCCTTTCAGCACGGAGTCTGGCGTCGCTGAGCTGCAGTTACACGGCCACTCCTCTGGGGGCCATTTTCTACAAGTGGCAGCGCAGATCTTCAGGGAGCACGCGGACCGGTCCCCCTGTGTACCTCTCCCCTGATTAAGGACAGCGTACACAGCACTATAGCCCTCCCAGACACTGAATCTGGGCAGGTTGATTGTAGTGGAAAGGTGCAGTGAGTATATCTTCCTGCATGGTATGTGACTTTTGCTAGTGCTGCCTGTCTGTGCTTATTTTCCGCTTACTGTCAGCTTATACCTATCCCTTTACTTCTCCTACAAGCCCTACAGGTGTGTGGAGGAGGGGCGTTTCTGCAGACCTCACCTATATAAATCACGTATTTGTGAGGTCCGTCACATACAGTTGTGTGCTACACAGTGCCGTATTGTGGGCTGTTGTTTAGCACACCGGTGAGTGCGTTTTCTTCTGCCCTGTTGCCAGATATATTTTTTGACTATATAATATATTCTGTCATGTCAGACGAGGAGGTTGAGCGCTCAGTGGCTCCGGTGTTGGCCTCCTGCGGACGCTGTTCTGCAGGAGTAGATAGGGAGGATTTGTCACAGGATGGCCTGTGTAGTCGATGCCAGGTGGCTCCTGGCCCATCCAGACCTTCTCTGGCGCAGGAACCACCGTGGGCGATGTTTTCTCAAGTGCTGGTGTCTATTGCGGACCGTCTGTCGGTCCCGACTGCTCTCCCTACTAGGGCGTTGCCCCAGCCGACCATCCCCCATTCCCCGGGTGTCCCGCAGTTATTGCGGAGTCCTCCTGGGTCTCAATCAGTAGGTCCCTATGCGGGGTTGCCTATGTATATACAGGCTTCCCCTGTGCCGCAGCAGCCTGTGGTACCTTTTCAGGCCCCTATGGCGACTCCTCCACCATGGGTGGATGTGCTCTCCAACTCCGTGCAAAATTTGGCGGCCGCTTCCTCGGCTTTTCAGTCAATGTTGCAGACTGACATGCCTTCTAGGATTTCAAAACGCCCACTCATGACACGGGCTGCTCAGGTATCGGACTCAGAGGGTTCCTCAGATGATGGGGAGGACCCTGATGACACTGACTCGGACGCCTCGGTCCAGGAAATGGATACCAACTCGTCCATTAATGTGCGAGCACTAGTTAGGGCGGTGCGAGCTATTCTTCTTATAGAGGATGAGGCACCGGTTCCTAGGTCGAAGTTTCCTAGTTTCAAAAAAACTAAGGTGGCTTCTGCTGTGTTTCCCCTGTCGGATCAGTTGACGGATCATATGGCGGTAGCTTGGCAGGCGCCCAGTAAGAGATTTCTTCCTCAGAAGCGGTTGGCTTCTAATTACCCCTTCCCTGAGGCACATTGTAAAAAATGGGAAACTCCACCGGCGGTGGATTCCCATGTCACCCGTTTAACTCGGGGCGCCACCTTACCATTACCGTCGATATCCTCGCTGAAGGATCCCACGGACAGGAAAGTTGAGACTTGCTTAAAGTCTATTTACTCCCTCTCCGGGGCGGTGGCCCGACCGTCCATGGCCATCTCCTGGGTGGCCAAGGCCATTGAGGGGTGGGCCAATGCATTGGAAGATACCTTCCCGGACGACGCTCCGGATGTCCAGCGGGCGTTGTTGGGACAAATGAGGGACGCTGCTTCTTACATTGGAGAAGCTTCTTTAGATGCTAGTCTGTTGACCTCGCGGGTATCGGCTGCAGCGGTGTCTGCCCGCCGATCCTTATGGTTGCGGTCCTGGAGAGCGGACTCTGATTCAAAGAAAGGTCTGGAGGCCTTACCTTTCAATGGGGAATTACTATTTGGTCCGGACTTGGACAAAATAGTGGACACCCTGGCTAAATCCAAGTCGGCCTTCCTCCCTTCGGCGGCACTGCCTGCTAAGGTTCGGAGTTCGGCTTTTCGTTCCTTTCGGGTTCAGGGTAAGGCGAAAGGTCAGTCCTTCCCGAGACAGTCTGCGAGTAAGACTGCCTCTAAACCCAAGAAGCAAGCCTGGAGTGCCCGGCGCCCTTGTTCCAAGCAGGAAGATAAACCTGCGGCCTGATGGGACGGGCCTCCCTCTGGGGGACCTCAGAGTGGGAGGCCGACTTCTTCTATTTGCCCAGTGCTGGCACAATACCACCACGGATGCCTGGGTTCGAGAAGTGGTCTCCCAGGGGTACGCCCTGTCTTTTCGGCACAGACCACCCCACCAGTTTTTCTGCACAAGTCCTTCTCAGGACAAGCCCAAGGCGTTACAGGTTCAGGAGGCTATAGAGTCCTTGCTGAAAGCAGGGGTCATTGTTCCCGTTCCTCTATAACAACGAGGGACGGGGTATTATTCGTCTCTGTTTCTGGTGCAGAAACCCAATGGTTCTCATCGCCCTATCCTCAACTTGAAGTCTCTGAACAAATTCCTCAGAGTTCCCAAGTTCAGGATGGAAACGTTACGTTCCATCATTCTGGCGATGGAACCGGGAGATTACATGGTGTCCCTGGACATCCAGGACGCCTACCTCATGTTCCGATAGCATCTTCACACCAGCGGTATCTGAGGTTCGCTATCCTTCAACACCACTATCAGTTCCGGGCGCTACCCTTTGGTCTCTCCACGGCACCGAGGGTGTTCACGAAGATTATGGCGGTCATGGCCGCACATCTTCGGAACCAGAATGTACGGCTGCTGCCGTATCTGGACGACCTCCTGTTGCTGGCGAGCTCCCCGGAGGTACTGCTTCAACATCTCCACCTGACGATCGCTTGCCTGCAAGCACACGGGTGGTTGATAAATTGGAAAAAGTCCTGCCTGATTCCATCACAGCGGATGGTTCATTTGGGAGCCCTGCTGGATTCGCGTCAGCAAAGGATCTTCCTGACTCCGGAGAAGGTCGCCTCCCTACAGCTGCGGATACGCAGTTGCCTGAGCCGTTGCCGCCTGTCGGTCCATTCGGCTATGAGAGTTCTGGGGTCCATGGTGTCGACATTCGACATGGTGGAATTTGCCCAGTTCCATTCCCGGCCCCTGCAGGGGCTGATTCTATCCGAATGGAACGGGTTACCTCACCGGATCCGCTCTCAGGTGCTGGTGTTGTCTCCGGACGTTCGGCAATCTTTGGCTTGGTGGCTTCAGACAGCTCATCTGGTCGAGGGGCGCCCATTTTGGATCCCGGACTGGGTCCTGCTCACGACGGATGCCAGTCTCCGGGGTTGGGGGGCAGTGACCGGCTCTTGTTCGCTTCAGGGTCGTTGGTCAGCGGAAGAAGCACTTCTCCCCATCAACATCCTGGAACTGCGGGCGGTATACAGGGCCCTGCAGTCGTCCGGCCCCGCTCTTCACGGAAGGGCGGTACAGGTGCAGTCCGACAACGCCACCACGGTGGCGTATATCAACCACCAAGGCGGAACTCGCAGTCAGGCAGCGATGTCGGAGGTGTCTCGTATCCTGACTTGGGCGGAGGGTCACATTCCAGCGATCTCGGCGGTCTTCATCCCCGGAGTCCTCAATTGGGAGGCGGACTTCCTCAGCCGTCACGACGTGCATTTCGGGGAATGGTCGCTTCACCCAGAGGTGTTTCAGCTACTCGTGGACAGGTGGGGACTGCCGGAGCTGGACTTGATGGCCTCCCGTCACAATCACAAGTTGCCCGTTTACGGGTCAAGGACAAGAGACGCAGGCGCAAGTCTGGTGGACGCGCTGTCGGTGAAATGGACGTTTCACCTGGCGTATCTGTTTCCTCCGATATCCCTGCTTCCTCGGGTTCTGCGGAAATTCAAGCAGGACGGCGGCATGCTAGTGCTGGTAGCTCCGGCGTGGCCCAGACGTCCTTGGTACTCCGATCTCAGGAGCCTCTCCATCGACGCTCCATACCTTCTTCCTCAGCGTCGGGACCTGTTGTCTCAGGGGCCCTGCCTTTACCCGGATCTGGGTCGGCTGTCTTTGACGGCGTGGCTCTTGAGACAGCCGTCTTGAGGTCTAGGGGCTTCTCCAGTTCGGTTATTGGTACCATGCTCAGGGCACGCAAGCCTGCTTCAGCACGGATTTATCACAGAGTGTGGCACACTTACTTTCAGTGGTGTGAGTCCAGACATTATGATCCTCAGGTGTTCCGAGTTTCTAGGATCTTGGAATTTCTTCAGTCAGGATTGGATCTCGGCTTACGCCTTGCATCTCTGAAGGTTCATGTGTCCGCCTTGTCCGTGTGGTTTCAACGGCGGATTGCAATACTACCAGACGTTCACACCTTTTTCCAAGGTGTTCTCAGGATCCAGCCTCCCTTTGTGCCTCCTGTGGCTCCTTGGGACTTGGCGGTGGTGCTACGGGTCCTGCAGGGTCCTCCGTTTGAGCCTCTTGAGGCGGTGGAGCTCAAGTGGCTGACATTTAAGACGGTTTTTCTCCTGGCAATTGCTTCGGCCAGGAGGGTGTCTGAATTGGGGGCGCTTTCCTGTCGCCCTCCTTTCCTGATTTTTCACCAGGACAGAGCGGTGCTCCGCACTCGTCCTGAGTTTTTGCCCAAAGTGGTCTCGAAGTTCCACATTAATCAGGAACTTGTTGTGCCAGCTTTTCAGTCCCCTGATCTTTCAGCTGGTGAGACTTCCTTAGATGTGGTCCGGGCGCTTAGAATTTATGTAGACCGGACGGCTTCGGTTAGGAAGTCTGATTCCTTGTTTATCCTCTTTGGTTTTCACAAGAGGGGTTGGCCTGCCAACAAACAAACGTTAGCCCGTTGGCTTCGTTCCGTTATTTGTGAGGCTTATGCACAGGAGGGCTTACCTGTGCCAGCCTCTGTTAAGGCTCATTCCACTCGTTCTGTGGGTCCCTCTTGGGCTGCTAGACGTGGCGCTTCTGCTGTTCAGCTGTGTAAGGCGGCCACTTGGTCTTCAATTCAAACGTTTTTGAGGTTCTATGCGTTTGACACCTTCGCCTCTCAGGATGCATCCTTTGGGCGCCGGGTGCTCCTTTCAGCACAGGAGCGTCCCCGCCCTTAGTTGAACTGCTTTGGGACATCCCCATGGTCAACCCTGTGGACCCCCTATGGACCCTGAAGTAGAAAACAAGAGATATGGTAAGAACTTACCTTTGTTATCTCTGTTTCTACGAAGTCCATAGGGTCCACAGGGCGCCCGCCCTGACGCATCTGGCTTCAAATGGGCTGTGTGGCTGGTCACCGGTTTTCCGTCTCCCATTTCTGTGAGTATGGTTTCTTGTGTGTTCCAGTCTTCCTTCTCTCTGTTTCGTCTCCTCCTCCGGCCTTGGCTGCTTACCAACTGAGGTGCCTGTGGCTCGGGGGCAGGGTATAGAGGAGGACGGACCCAAGTGCATCCTGGGAGCAGCTAAAGCTTTAACTGCGTGGTGCCCATGGATCCAGATCCAGCTATACCCCAAGGTCAACCCTGTGGACCCTATGGACTTCGTAGAAACAGAGATAACAAAGGTAAGTTCTTACCATATCTCTTGTTTTTTATGTTATACTGTAGTGATGGCCATTGACAGCTGTACCATCGATGGTTCAACCTTCGTTAGAAGCCATCAATTGTTTAGCGATTGGGCAAGATCTGTGTAGACCACAACTGTCGATATTTCCTAAACATCGATTGTGGGCTACCATCGATGGTGCAGCATCGATGGCCACCAGCAATGGTAAACCACTTGTTTCAAGTCAGACCATCGATGTTTGCAAACCATCGATGGCCGGTTGCCATCCCTAATTGGAGGCTCTGCGATATCTATCGCGCTATATATTTATATATATATCTATCGAATATACAGTCGGGTCCATAAATATTTGGACATTGACAGAATTTTCAGATTTTGGCCTCTATTCACCACCACAATGGTTTTGTTTAATTTCAAACAAGATGTGCTTTAACTGCAGACTTTCATATTTAATTTGAAGGTAATTACATCCAAATCGGGTAAACGGTGTAGGAATTACAACAGTTTCAATATGTGCCTCCCACTTTTTAAGGGGGGGTGGTCCCGGCCCTGGCTCCCGGCATTACACGTGGTGCTGTTCATGTATAAAGGTATGTTTGTTATATGTATTTGTTATCTTGAAAAAAGTTCACTAAAGAACTGAAACGTTGACTAATTGACATATATATAATATATATATATAGACACACACACACACACACACACACACACACACACACACACACACATTCTATATTTTGCCAGATCACTGTGGCCAGCAGTGATCGGGGCACTTGGGGAGGTGGAGCTGAGGCCGGAAAGAAGTGGGAGGGGCAGCCGGGCTACATAGCGGCGGCTACCAGAGCCGCTGCTGACTACACAGTGATCTCTTTGATCACTGTGATCCGGAGCCGCAGCGGGAGGGTGTCCCGCTAGCGGCTCCGCTACATAGCAGCAGCGGCGGCTACCAGAGCTGCCGCTACTGTCTATTATTGAAATGGCTGCCCGATCACTGCTGGCCACAGTGATCGGGCCACAGCAGCAGCAGCGGCTACATGAGCCGTGGCTGCTGCTTCTAGGGGGGTGCCGCCGGGGCCCGATCACTGTGGCCGGCAGTGATCGGGCCACAAAGGAGGAGGCGGCGCAGGTGTAGAGGGACCGGCAGGTCCCTCTGAGATAGGCGGCTGCTGGAAGTTAACTTCTAACAAGCCGCCCACTGTGTTTCTCTGACTGGTCGTATCAGATACGACC
Organism: Taudactylus pleione; assembly: GCA_031769625.1. Taxonomy (NCBI): domain Eukaryota; kingdom Metazoa; phylum Chordata; class Amphibia; order Anura; family Myobatrachidae; genus Taudactylus; species Taudactylus pleione. The sequence goes on along the minus strand of JAUIMM010000841.1, from coordinate 5,848,640 downwards.
ATGTCAGGGAAAGCCCAGTCTGGCATGGTCGTATCTGATAAGACTGTGCCAGGCAAGTGGTTAAACTAGAATTAAACCTTTACCAACAATCTGGATGATAAGGGAAAATGGGAGGGGAGGCTTTATTTTAAAATTTGGGCACCTTGCACATTGCAATAAAGTTTGTCAAATATACTGTGTAAGCAGCCTAAATGTCAATTTCTACTTCAGGGTCCATAGGGGGTCCACAGGGTTGACCTTGGGTTATAGGTTGGGAACCAAATCCGGGCACCACGCAGTTAAAGCTTTTAGCTCCCAGGATGCACTTGGGTCCACTCCCTATAACCCCGCCCCTCAGCCACTGGCACCTCAGTTTAAGTTGGTGCCCGGCCGGAGTCGGGTCACCGTTACTGCAGGGCCCTAAGCTTAATAAAATAAACGCTTTTTAAAATAAATATTATTTTTTTACTACTCTTCAGAGCGGCAGCATCTGACTGTCCAATGGACGTCTAAGCTGCCGCTCCTACACCCCGCCGGCGCTGCGACGCCAGTACAGATCTGGGGATCGCAGCGGGACCCCAGAGTCTGTACTAGCCGGGCTCTGGAGGAATCCCTGGGCTGCTGCCGGATCGACGGGGACAGGTAAGTCGCGTGGTCACCGCTTGCGGTGATCCACGTGTGTATGCAGCCTTATGCCTCCGGTCTCTGGGGACAGACCGGAGGCGCTAGCGGTGGCGACGGGCTCCCCCTCCATGGAGGCATACCCCGCGTGTCCACTAACCCACCAGGGATTATAGCGGGAGCCGGCATCCCGGGGGGTTAATTGCTAGCCAGGGAAGGAAGCCTTCCCTGTCTAGCGGCTCCTCCCCTCAGCTCAGTGCGCCTTTCAATGCTACAGTCTGGCGTCGCTGAGCTGCTTCCTCCGCGGGCCACGCTTCTTCTGAGGTCTCCAGTGGCCATTTTCTCTCTGTGGTGCTGCAGAACTCTTAGGATGTCAGTGAGCCCAGTCCCCCTGCGTACCTGGCCATTTTGGGTGAGTGTACACAGCGCTATAGCCTTCCCTGACACTGAATCTGGGCAGTTGAATGTAGCGACATTGTGCAGTATATTATGTCATGCAAATGTATGTACAGGTTGAGTATCCCATATCCAAATATTCCGAAATACGGAATATTCCGAAATACGGAATATTTTTAGCATGACTGAGATACTGAAAACTTTGATTTTTGATGGTTCAATGCACACAAACTTTGTTTAAGGCACACAATTATTAAAAATAAAGTATAAATTGACCTATAGGCTGTATGTATAAGGTGTATATGACACATAAATAAATTTCATGTATGTACACAAACTTTGTTTGAGGTACAAAATTATTGAAAATATTGTATAACATTACCTCAGGCTGTGTGTATAAGGTGTATATAACTCATAAATACATTCTGTGTTTAGATTTGGGCCCTATACCTAAGACATTTTAATATGGTATGCAATTATTCCAAAATACGGAATATTCCGATATCCAAAATACCCCTGGTCCCAAGCATTTTGGATATGGGAGACTCAACCTGTATATATATTTTTCTGCATTGTATGTGACTTATGCTAGTGCTGACTGTCTGCTTTTTCTCTCACCTGTCAGTGTATATCTATCCCTTTTCTTTATCTGACCTAATACAGGTGTACCTAGGGTGGTTCTGAGACCTCACATATATATACTTGTTAATATTTGTGAGGTTTGTCACATACTGTTGCGTGCTGTACGTTGCCATATTTTAGATGGAACTGTGTGTTGCATACGCTGATAATGGGTCCCTGCAGTCAGGCGTCAGGCAGGACCGATATGGCGCTGCTTAATATTTCCGTCAAGATGGTCAAATATATCTGACCAGGAGATTGCACACGATACTGCACCCATTATTGCTATCCTGCAAGTCATAGCCTGCAGGTAGTAGTGCGGAGGATTTGACTCAGAAAGGTTTATGTATGCGGCGCCATCTAGTGCCGGGCCCCTTGCACGACCCCCTTGGGCGGTTTATTTCTCAGGATCCTCTCCTTTGAGGATCGCCGGGCGGGCCTCATTGTCGTAACTCGCTTGGGGTTACTTCACCATACTGCCCTTTTCAACTCGGGGTATGTCGCAGTTTCTTGCACTTTACCCCTGTGTCAGACTACCGCTCCCTGCCGGGGTTTTTCACAGTACATGAATTACCTCCGGTACCACAACGGTCTGTCATTCCCCTTGCAGGGATTACCACAACGGCCACCCTGGTGGATGTCTTTTTCTACGAAATACTAAATGGCATGTTATACGCCCTGTGGTTACTTCCCAGTGGCTCTGCTGTGAGCTGGATGGTGTTTTCGGCTCTTTCCCTCTCACATGGGGGAGCCGATTTCAAGTATTATTATCCCTGCTTTGGGGCTGGTAGCCAGGTTCATTCTGGATATAGAGAATGTCGATCCTGCACCTGTATCATACATTCCCCGTTTCTGCCCAGCGGGTGGATCTCATGGCGGGAGTCTGGCTGTCGCCAGATCCAAGGGGTCACAAAGGCCTCCGGTTTCCCATTCCCTGAGGGTCCTCACAAGTAATAGAAATCTCCTTCTGAGGTGGATTTAATAATCGTCGGGTTACAGGCATTAATACGCCTCCCATCCCGGCCTGGACGGATTTTACGGATCCGTAGGTGGTAACTTTGCCTGAAATCAATGTACTCGTTTTCAGGGCCTGTTGCCCGTCCTACCATGGCCATCGCATGGTTGGTTAATACTGTTGCATACTGGGCTGATGCATTTGTAACGTTTTTCCCCTCCCACACGTCATGGGGTTCAAATGTCTTTTGCCACTCACATAAAATATGCAGTTGTCATATGTGGGATTACCTACATTGGATGCCTGGCTTCTACCTTTCAGGTTTTCAGCTGCGACTGTATCCACCACAATACCCTACGGCTGTGTTATGGGAAAGCAGAGGTGCAGACTCCTTCCATGGGGAAGATCTTGTTTGGTCCTGACCTTGACAAGTTTGTTGCATCATTGGCAGTATCACTTATGGAGAGATACCGTCTTTAGTTACTCCCACTACATTCGGACTAACTCTGTTAAGTTTTTTTGTCCTTAGGGTCAGCCTAAAGGCCTGTTTTTTTCCTAGGCTGTTGGCCTCCACGGGGGCCACCATATCCAGTACCGAGCAGTCCTGGACTTCCGGACGACCCTGCTTCTACGCCTGAGGATAAACCCAGCCTGACGGGACAAGTCTACATCTGGGGGATTCCAGAGTGAGATACTGATTCTCAACGGCCTCTCATTGCTCAGGCGGCCTCACAGGCGTTGTTACATGGGCCCTTCTTCAGACCCGATCAGGGCCTTACAAACCCAGAAAGCTATACAGTCTTTGCGGTAAGCAGAGCTATTTTGACCAGCCTCACTATCTCAGCGAGGGACTGGTTGTTCTACTTTCTTTCTGGGGTAGTGACTGACTGGTCCGCATTTGCCTATACTCTCTCAAATCCCTGAATCAGATTCCAAGGGTGCCTGGACTCAGGTGGAATCCTCCATGCTCCATCATCCGAGGTTTGGAGCCTGGTGACTTTATGGTATATCTGAGTATTCAGGATACGTACCTACGGGTACATACAGAGCCCTCTCATCTGCATGGGTTCAGGTTTGCTGTGCCACAGCAACACTTGCAGGTTCCGGGCTCTGCCTGTTGGGACTGTCCTCAACTCCACCGGGGTCTACCAGCTTTATGGTTTTTCTGACAGTTCACCTATTCAGTGTATCCGAATGCTCCTTTATCTGGGCGGCCTCCTGTTTTTAGCAGGGCCACCGAGGTGCTTTACCGCGAGGTCAGGATAACCGTGGCTTCTTCTCGGCACAGATAATTAGTCAACGGAGAAAAGTCCTCCCTGCAACCCTCACAGGGTATTCATCTGGGAGCACTGCTGGATTCTCAGAATCTGAGAATTTTTCTGGCGTAAGACAAGATCTCAGATCTTCAACTTGGAGTGTGCGGATGTCTACGCAGTCGACAAATGTCATTACTCTTGGTGATGCGCGGTCTACCAGAGTGTCTACCTTTTGGTAGGGTGGAATGTGCTCCGTTCCATTTCAGGCCTTGCCATAATTGACTCCTCTCCGGATGGATCGAGTTTTTTCCATCGGATCGCTGTTCGTACGATGATGCTCTCTCTGGAGGCGAGTCGGTCTCTGTCCGGGTGGCTATGGCCATCTCGTCCAGGGTATTCTTTGCTACAGACAGTGTCTGGTCCGCATTCGTTTCGGGGCAGCTGGACGTCTGTCGCTTCCGCCCTGCCACTTAACTTGTTGGAACTTTAATCTGTCTTGGGCCTTCACTCTGGCCTAAACCATATGTCACGGTAAACCTGAATAGGTTCAGTCCGACAGTGTCACCACAGTGGCTTCCATCTAGGCAATACTGTTAGTTGGGTGGTAATGACAGGAATGTCATACATTCTGACATGGTCCAAGGGTCTTCTCCTGGCCAACTCTGCAGTGTTCATTCCCGGAGCTCTCCATTGGGAAGCGGGCTTCCTCAGCCGTCACGACGTGCATCCCGCGGACTAGTCTCTTCAAGAGAGGTTTCAACTCCTGGTGAGCAGAGGGGGCCTCCCTGAGGTGATTGATCCTCATGGCCTTCTGACTCTATCACACATTACCGGTGTTACAGTCCAGCTCTAGGAGTACTGAAGCTACCATCAGTGACTTTGTGAGTGAAGTGGTCCTTCCACTTTGTGTACCTGTGTCCTCCGGTCTCCCTTCTTCCTCGAGGTCTTCGGAAGTTTAATTCGAGACGGAGGGGCTTTCCTTCTGGGGGCTCCAGTTCATCCCAGACATCACTGGTACTAAGATTTTCGGAGTCTCCTCATCGATGCTCCGTTCCTACTGCTTCACTATCTGGACCTGTTGTCTCAGGGTCCTTGTTTCTACTTCAGGGTCCATAGGGGTCCACAGGGTGACCTTGGGGTATAGCTGGATCCTGGATCCTCGGGCACCACGGAGTTAAAGCTTTTAGCTGCTCCCAGGATGCACTTGGGTCTAACCTCCCCTATACCCCGCCCCCGAGCCACAGGCACCTCAGTTTAAGATTGTGCCCGGCCGGAGTCGGGTCACCCTGCGGGGGGGGGGGGGGGGGCTGCAGGAGCAGCCCCCTAAAGCTTTTTTAACTTGGTTAAATTTATTTATTTTTTTTTTATAGTTTTTTTTTCTCCAGAGAGCGGCAGCGATGGGCTATCTGTACAGACGCCCACGCTGCCGCTCCTTCTCCCTGCTGGCGCCGCGACGCCAGCACTGAACTGGGGATCGCGGCGGGGGAAGCCAGAGTCTGTACTAGCCAGACTCTGGCTTCCCCCGGGACTGCTGCCGGAAGACGCCGGGGAGCTTAAGGTAAGCCGCGCACCGCTGATTAGCGGCGGTGCGCGGGTAATGCCTTTTTATATGCAGTCCCATGCCCCCGGTCTAGAGGACAGACCGGGGGCGCTAGCGGTGGCGGCGGGCCCCCCCTCTATCGGAGGCATACCCCGTCAGACCACTAGACCACCAGGGTAAATTAAGCGGCAAGTGGGATGCCACAACCTTGGGGGTTAAATATGCTAGCCAGGGGAGGAAGCCTTCCCTGTCTAGCGGCTCCTCCCCTCAGCTCAGCGCGCCTTTTAGCTCGTAGTCTGGCGTCGCTGAGCTGCAGATACTCGGGCCACTCCTCCTCTGAGGTCTCCAGCGGCCATTTTCTTACTGGCAGCACAGATACTCTCAGGGAGCACGCGGACCGGTCACCCTGTGTACCTCTCCCCTGCAAAAGGACAGTGTACACAGCACTATAGCCCTCCCAGACACTGAATCTGGGAGGTTGATTGTAGTGGAAAGGTGCAGTGAGTATATCTTCTCTGCATGGTATGTGACTTTTGCTAGTGCTGCCTGTCTGTGTCTTTTTTCTACTTACTGTCAGCCTGTACCTATCCCTTTCCTTCTCCTACAAGCCCTACAGGTGTGCAGGGGAAGGGTGTTTCTACTGACCTCACCTATATAGATCACGTATTTGTGAGGTCCGTCACATACAGTTGTGTGCTACACGGTGCCATATTGTGGGCTGTTGTTCAGCACACTGGTGAGTGCGCACGTTTTCTTCCTAAGTCATGTCTGAGGAGGAGATTGAGCACTCCGGGGCTCCAGCATTGTTATCCTGCAGGCGCTGTTCTGCAGGAGTGGATAGGGAGGATTTGTCAGAGGACGGCCTGTGCGGACGGTGCCAGGCGGTCCCTGGTACGTCTAAACCTCCCATGTCGCAGGAGCCACCATGGGCGATGTTTTCCCAGGTGCTGGTGTCCATCGCGGACCGTCTGTCGGTCCCGACTGCCGCCCCTACTAGGGCGTTGCCCCAGCCTGCCATCCCCCTTTCCCCGGGTGTCCCACAATTATTGCAGACTCCCCCGGGGTCTCAGCCTGTTGGTCCCTATGCGGGGTTGCCAATGTATATTCAGTCCACCCCTGTGGCACAGCCGGCTGTGGTGCCGTTTTAGGCTCCTGTGACAGCTCCTCCACCCTGGGTGGATGCGCTTTCCCACACTGTCCAAGATTTGGCGGCAGCATCTTCGGCTTTTCAGTCGATGTTGCGTAGTGACGTGCCCTCCAGGGCGTCTAAACGCTCAGTCATGGCACAGGCTGCGCATCTTTCGGATTCTGAGGGGTCCTCGGATGATGGTGAGGTGCAGGATGACTCAGCCTCAGATGCCTCAGTCCAGGAGGTAGACACTAAGTCTTCCATCAATGTGCGGGCTCTGGTTAAGGCGGTGCGGGCCATTCTTCTGATTGAGGATGAGGCACCCGCTCCCAAGTCAAGGTATCCTAGTTTTAAAAAAGCTAAGGTTACTTCTACAGCGTTCCCCTTGTCTGATCAGTTGACTGATCACATGGCGGTGGCCTGGCAGACGCCCAGTAAGCGTTTCCTGCCACAGAAACGCTTGGCGTCCAATTATCCATTCCCGGAAGCGCATTGTAAGAAATGGGAAACTCCGCCTGCAGTCGATTCCCATGTAACACGCCTCATCAGGAGTGCTACTTTGCCATTGCCGTCTATATCCTCGCTGAAGGATCCTACGGACAGGAAGGTGGAGACTTGTCTAAAGTCTATTTATTCTCTCTCAGGGGCTGTAGCCCGGCCGTCCATGGCCATCTCCTGGGTGGCCAAGGCCATTGAGGGGTGGGCCAACGCCTTGGAGGACACGTTTACGGATGAATCTCCGGACGTCCAGAGGGCGTTGTTAGGACAGATGAGAGATGCCGCCTCCTACATTGGAGAAGCATCTTTGGATGCTAGCCTGTTGACCTCTAGGGTTTCGGCGGCAGCAGTGTCTGCTCGTAGATCCTTGTGGTTGCGGTCTTGGAGAGCAGACGCGGATTCAAAGAAAGGCTTGGAGGCCTTACCTTTTAATGGGGAATTACTATTTGGTCCGGACCTGGACAAAATAGTAGATACCCTGGCAAAATCCAAGTCAGCCTTCCTCCCTTCAGCTACTACACCTGCTAAGGTCCGGAGCTCGGCGTTTCGTTCCTTTCGGGTTCAGGGCAAGGCAAAGGGTCAGTCCTTCCCGAGGCAGTCCGCACCCAAGACCGCCTCAAAGCCAAAGAAGCAAGCCTGGAGTGCTAGGCGCCCTTCTTCCAAGCCAGAAGATAAGCCTTCTGCGTGATGGGACGGGCCTCCCTCTGGGGGACCCCAGAGTGGGAGGCCGACTTCTTCAATTCGCCCAGTGCTGGCACAATACCACCACGGATGCCTGGGTGCGAGAAGTGGTCTCCCAGGGGTACGCCCTGTCTTTTCGGCACAGGCCACCTTGCCAGTTTTTTTGCACAAGTCCTTCTCAGGACAAAACCAAGGCCTTGCAGGTTCAGGAAACCATAGAGGCCTTGCTGACGGCGGGGGTCATTATACCCGTACCACAGTCTCAACGTGGGATGGGGTATTACTTACGCTGTTTCTGGTGCAGAAACCCAATGGCTCTCATCGCCCCGTCCTCAATTTGAAGTCCCTGAACAGGTTTCTCAGGGTTCCCAAATTCAGGATGGAAACTTTGCGTTCCATCATACTGGCGATGGAACCGGGGGATTATATGGTCTCCCTGGATATCCAGGACGCCTACCTCCATGTGCCTGTAGCAACATCGCACCAACTGTTTCTGCGGTTTGCTATTCTCCACAACCACTACCAATTCAGGGCTCTACCCTTTGGTCTCTCCACGGCACCAAGGGTATTTACCAAGGTCATGGCGGCTCACCTTCGGAGCCAGGGGATACGGTTGCTACCGTATCTAGACGACCTCCTCTTGCTGGCAAGCTCCCCGGAGGTACTGATCCAGCATCTCCACCTGACGGTCGCTTGTCTACAGGCGCACGGCTGGTTGATCAACTGGAAGAAATCCTCCCTCATCCCATCACAACGGATGGTTCATTTGGGGGCCCTGCTGGACTCTCGTCAGCAACGGATTTTTCTGACTCCAGAGAAGGTCTCCTCCTTACAGCTGCGGATTCACAGTTGTCTGAGCAGTGGCAGAGTGTCGGTGCACTCAGCGATGAGAGTTTTGGGGTCCATGGTGTCGGCATTCGACATGGTGGAGTTTGCCCAGTTCCATTCCAGGCCCCTGCAGGGGCTGATTCTTTCGGAATGGAACGGATTGCCACACAGGATCCGCTCTCAGATGCTGGTGTTGTCCTCGGAGGTGCGTCTGTCCCTAGCCTGGTGGCTGCAGACAGCTCATCTCCTGGAGGGGCGCCCCTTTTGGATCCCGGAATGGGTTCTGCTCACGACAGATGCCAGTCTCCGGGGTTGGGGGGCGGTGACAGGCTCCTTGTCACTTCAGGGTCGTTGGTCGGCGGAGGAAGCGATTCTTCCCATCAACATCCTGGAACTGCGGGCAGTATACAGAGCCCTGCAGTCGTCCGGCACCGCTCTTCACAGAAGGGCCGTTCAGGTGCAGTCAGACAACGCCACCACGGTGGCGTACATCAATCACCAGGGAGGGACTCGCAGTCGAGCTGCGATGTCGGAGGTGTCCCGCATCCTGGCTTGGGCGGAGCGCTATCTTCCTGCTCTCTCGGCAGTTTTCATCCCAGGAGTCCTCAATTGGGAGGCAGACTTCCTCAGCCGTTACGATGTGCTTCCCGGGGAATGGTCGCTTCATCCAGAGGTATTCCAACTACTCGTGGACAAGTGGGGGCTGCCAGAGCTGGACCTGATGGCGTCCCATCACAATCACAAGCTGCCTGTGTACGGGTCAAGGACAAGGGACGCAGGCGCAAGTCTGATAGACGCGCTGTCGGTGAAATGGCTGTTTCAACTGGCTTACTTGTTCCCTCCGATATCTCTGCTGCCTCGGGTCCTGCGCAAGTTCAAGCAGGACGGAGGCACACTGATCCTGGTGGCCCCAGCGTGGCCCAGAAGGCCGTGGTACTCCGATCTGCGGAGCCTGTCCATCGACGCTCCGTACCTCCTACCTCAACGGCGGGACCTGTTGTCTCAGGGGCCCTGTCTTCACCCGGATCTGGGTCGACTATCTTTGACGGCGTGGCTCTTGAGACAGCCGTCCTGAGGTCTCGGGGCTTTTCTAGCTCCGTTATTACTACCATGCTGAGGGCGCGCAAGCCTGCTTCCGCGAGGATCTATCACAGAGTGTGGCACACTTACTTTCAGTGGTGCGAGGCCAGAAACTATGATCACCAGGTGTTCCGGGTTTCGCGTATTCTGGCTTTCCTTCAGTCGGGTTTGGACTTAGGATTACGTCTTTCTTCACTGAAGGTACACGTGTCTGCTCTGTCGGTGTGGTTCCAGCGCAGGATCGCTGCAATGCCTGACGTACACACCTTTTTCCAGGGTGTTTTGAGAATCCAGCCTCCCTTTGTGCCACCTGTGGCCCCGTGGGATTTGGCGGTGGTTCTTCGGGCCTTACAGGGTCCTCCTTTTGGGCCCTTGGAGTCAGTGGAGCTCAAGTGGCTAACTTTTAAAACTGTTTTCCTCTTGGCAATTGCTTCTGCCAGGAGGGTTTCAGATTTGGGGGCGCTTTCTTGTCGTCCCCCTTTTCAGATTTTTCATCAGGACAGAGCGGTGCTTCGCACTCGTCCTGATTTCCTACCTAAGGTGGTTTCCAGGTTCCACGTTAATCAGGAAATTGTTGTACCAGCCTTTCAGTCACCTGATCTTTCGGCTGGGGAGACTTCCTTAGACGTTGTAAGGGCACTCCAGGTTTATGTGGACCGGACTAGTTCTGTGAGGAAGTCGGATTCTTTGTTTATCCTCTTTGGTTTTCACAAGAGGGGTTGGCCTGCCAACAAACAGACTCTAGCCCGTTGGCTTCGTTCTGTTATTATTGAGGCTTATATGCAGGAGGGTTTACCTGTTCCAGCCTCTGTTAAGGCTCATTCCACTCGGTCCGTGGGCCCTTCTTGGGCTGCTAGCCGTGGCGCCTCTGCTGTTCAGCTCTGTAAGGCGGCCACCTGGTCTTCCATTCAGGCCTTTTTGAGGTTCTATGCGTTTGACACCTTTGCCTCTCAGGATGCATCCTTTGGGCGCCGGGTTCTCCTATCAGCACAGGAGCGTCCCCGCCCTTAGTTGGACTGCTTTGGGACATCCCCAAGGTCACCCTGTGGACCCCTATGGACCCTGAAGTAGAAAACAAGAGATATGGTAAGAACTTACCTTTGTTATCTCTGTTTCTACGAAGTCCATAGGGTCTCACAGGGCACCCGCCCTGACGCACCTGGCTTCATATGGGCTCTGTGACTGGTCACCGGTTTTCCGTCTCCCATTTCTGTGAGTATGGTTCTTGTGTGTTCCAGTCTTCCTTCTCTCTTTCGTCTCCTCCTCCGGCCTGGGCTGCTTACCAACTGAGGTGCCTATAGGGGAGGTTGGACCCAAGTGCATCCTGGAAGCAGCTAAAAGCTTTAACTCCGTGGTGCCCGAGGGTCCAGGATCCAGCTATACCCCAAGGTCACCCTGTGGACCCTATGGACTTCGTAGAAACAGAGATAACAAAGGTAAGTTCTTACCATATCTCTTGTTTTTTCCCTGGACCTGGATCGTTTGTCTTTGACTGCGCTCCTACTGTGGTCCTAGGGCTTCCCTGGCTCTGTCTTCATTGAGATGTTTAGAGCAGATAGGCCAGACTTTGCTGGGATCTGCCACGGACTGTGGCATACATAATTCTTATGGTATCGTACCTATCGATACCATCCTCCGGTGTCCAGGATTACCAGATATTCTGGCATTCCTTCCGGCTGGCTTGGGTTTCACCCTCGGCCTGGCCTTCCTGACAGTGCGGATCTCTACACTGTCGGTATGGTTAAGATATGGAATTGCTCCACTCTGGTATCCAGTTCATCCTTTGGAGTGTTTTCTGGATTATGCCTCCTTTTGTCCTCCCTAGGGACTCCTTGGGAGTTAGTAGTGGTTCTTTGTTCCCTCCGGGGACAGTCAATGGAACCGCTGGTTGTGATAGCCATTACATGGTCTATTGTTTAAGCTCTCTCTCTCTCTCTCTCTCTCTCTCTCTCTCTCTCTCTCTCTCTCTCTCTCTCTCTCTCTCTCTCAGGGTGTTTATATCAACTAGGAGAGTGTCTGAATTGGGAGCGTTCTCATGTGGCTCCCTCTTCTGGAGGGCATCATGTCAGGGTGTGAGTTGCTCTCGCCCTGTGTTTCTACTTCAGGGTCCATAGGGGGTCCACAGGGTTGACCTTGGGGTTATAGCTGGAACAGGATCCATGGGCACCACACAGTTAAGCTTTTAGCTCCCAGGATGCACTTGGGTCCTCCTCTATACCCCGCCCCCGAGCCACAGGCACCTCAGTGTAAGCTGGTGCCCGGCCGGAGTCGGTCACCGCGCAGGGGGGCTGCAGGAGCAGCCCCCAGAAGCTTTTTATTTTAAGTTAAATTTTATTTTTACTACAGACGGCAGCGAAGGGCTGTCTGTACAGACGCCCACGCTGCCGCTCTGATCCCCGACTGGCGCCGCGACGCCAGTACTGATCTGGGGATCGCGGCGGGAGGACAGAGTCCGTACTAGCCGGACTCTGTCTACCTCCCAGGACTGCTGCCGGAGTCGCCGGGGATTCAGGTAAGCCGCGCGTCGCTGGTTAGCGGCGGCGCGCGGAATGCCTTAAATGCAGTCCTTTAGCCTCCGGTCCTGGGGACAGACCGGAGGCTGCTGGCAGTGGCGGCGGGCCCCCCCATAACCCGTGGGACCACTAGACCACCAGGGATAACCGGCAAGCGGGAAGCCAGCATCCCTGGGGTTAATGGCCAGCCAGGGGAGGAAGCCTTCCCTGTCAGCGGCTCCTCCCCTCAGCTCAGCGCGCCTTTCAGCACGGAGTCTGGCGTCGCTGAGCTGCAGATTCCTCGGCCACTCCTCCTCTGAGGTCTCCAGCGGCCATTTTCCCACAGTGGCAGCGCAGATCTCAGGGAGCACGCGGACCGGTCCCCCTGTGTACCTCTCCCCTGATTAAGGACAGCGTACACAGCACTATAGCCCTCCCAGACACTGAATCTGGGCAGGTTGATTGTAGTGTAAAGGTGCAGTGAGTATATCTTCCTGCATGGTATGTGACTTTTTGCTAGTGCTGCCTGTCTGTGCTTATTTTCCGCTTACTGTCAGCTTATACCTATCCCTTTACTTCTCCTACAAGCCCTGCAGGTGTGTGGGGGAGGGGCGTTTCTACTGACCTCACTTATATAGATCACGTATTTGTGAGGTCCGTCACATACAGTTGTGTGCTACTCAGTGCCATATTGTGGGCTGTTGTTCAGCACACCGGTGAGTGCGTTTCACTTCTACCCTGGTGCCAGTTATATAATATATTCTGTCATGTCAGACGAGGAGGTTGAGCGCTCAGTGGCTTCGGTGTTGGCCTCCTGCGGACGCTGTTCTGCAGGAGTAGATAGGGAGGATTTGTCACAGGATGGCCTGTGTAGTCGATGCCAGGTGGCTCCTGGCCCATCCAGACCTTCTCTGGCGCAGGAACCACCGTGGGCGATGTTTTCTCAAGTGCTGGTGTCTATTGCGGACCGTCTGTCGGTCCCGACTGCTCTCCCTACTAGGGCGGTGCCCCAGCCGACCATCCCCCATTCCCCGGGTGTCCCGCAGTTATTGCGGAGTCCTCCTGGGTCTCAATCAGTTGGTCCCTATGCGGGGTTGCCTATGTATATACAGGCTTCCCCTGTGCCGCAACAGCCTGTGGTACCTTTTCAGGCCCCTATGGCGACTCCTCCACCATGGGTGGATGTGCTCTCCAACTCCGTGCAAAATTTGGCGGCCGCTTCCTCGGCTTTTCAGTCAATGTTGCAGACTGACATGCCTTCTAGGATTTCAAAACGCCCACTCATGACACGGGCTGCTCAGGTATCGGACTCAGAGGGTTCCTCAGATGATGGGGAGGTCCCTGATGACACTGACTCGGACAGGGCCTGACAGGGCACGCAAGCCTGCTTCAGCACGGATTTATCACAGAGTGTGGCACACTTACTTTCAGTGGTGTGAGTCCAGACATTATGATCCTCAGGTGTTCCGAGTTTCTAGGATCTTGGAATTTCTTCAGTCAGGATTGGATCTCGGCTTACGCCTTGCATCTCTGAAGGTTCATGTGTCCGCCTTGTCCGTGTGGTTTCAACGGCGGATTGCAATACTACCAGACGTTCACACCTTTTTCCAGGGTGTTCTCAGGATCCAGCCTCCCTTTGTGCCTCCCCTGGCTCCTTGGGACTTGGCGGTGGTGCTACAGGTCCTGCAGGGTCCTCCGTTTGAGCCTCTTGAGGCGGTGGAGCTCAAGTGGCTGACATTTTAAGACGGTTTTTCTCCTGGCAATTGCTTCGGCCAGGAGGGTGTCTGAATTGGGGGCGCTTTCCTGTCGCCCTCCTTTCCTGATTTTTCACCAGGACAGAGCGGTGCTCCGCACTCGTCCTGAGTTTTTGCCCAAAGTGGTCTCGAAGTTCCACATTAATCAGGAACTTGTTGTGCCAGCTTTTCAGTCCCCTGATCTTTCAGCTGGTGAGACTTCCTTAGATGTGGTCCGGGCGCTTAGAATTTATGTAGACCGGACGGCTTCGGTTAGGAAGTCTGATTCCTTGTTTATCCTCTTTGGTTTTCACAAGAGGGGTTGGCCTGCCAACAAACAAACGTTAGCCCGTTGGCTTCGTTCCGTTATTTGTGAGGCTTATGCACAAGAGGGTTTACCTGTGCCAGCCTCTGTTAAGGCTCATTCCACTCGTTCTGTGGGTCCCTCTTGGGCTGCTAGACGTGGCGCTTCTGCTGTTCAGCTGTGTAAGGCGGCCACTTGGTCTTCTATTCAAACGTTTTTGAGGTTCTATGCGTTTGACACCTTTGCCTCTCAGGATGCTTCCTTTGGGCGCCGGGTGCTCCTTTCAGCACAGGAGCGTCCCCGCCCTTAGTTGAACTGCTTTGGGACATCCCCAAGGTCAACCCTGTGGACCCCCTATGGACCCTGAAGGGAAAAAACAAGAGATATGGTAAGAACTTACCTTTGTTATCTCTGTTTCTACGAAGTCCATAGGGTCCACAGGGCGCCCGCCCTGACGCACCTGGCTTCAAATGGGCTGTGTGGCTGGTCACCGGTTTTCCGTCTCCTATTGCTGTGAGTATGGTTTCTTGTGTGTTCCAGTCTTCCTTCTCTCTGTTCCATATTCTCATCCGGCCTAGGCTGCTTACCAACTGAGGTGCCTGTGGCTCGGGGGCGGGGTATAGAGGAGGACCCAAGTGCATCCTGGGAGCTAAAAGCTTAACTGTGTGGTGCCCATGGATCCTGTTCCAGCTATAACCCCAAGGTCAACCCTGTGGACCCTATGGACTTCGTAGAAACAGAGATAACAAAGGTAAGTTCTTACCATATCTCTTGTTTTCTTCTTAGAGTGGTTTTTAGGTTCCATATTATTCTGGTACTTATGGTACGGCCATTCAGTCCCCAGTCCTCTCGGCTATTGTGGTCTCATTGACTGTGGTCCGGCCTCTTTGGCTTATGTGATCCGTTCAAGTTCCTTATGGAAATCGGACTCCTTATCGGTGGTCTGCGGTTTCTGGTTTTCACAGGAACGGATGGCCGGCCTATAATGAAGTGTTGGCTGGATGGCCTCGTATGTCTTCCTCAGGGGCCTACCCATGGGTGGGCATTTCTGTCGTTGAGGCTTGTTTTCTCTCGGGCCAGGTAACCCTCGTGGGCGGCTCGCTGTGGCGCCTCGGCTGTTTTGCCTTACTAGGTGACCTCGTGGTCTTCTGTCCACACCTTTTTAAGGTTCTAGGCATTGGTTTCCTGTGCCTCTCAGGATGCTTCCTTTTTGGCGACGGATTCTCCTCTCAGCACAGGAGCGTCCCCACCCTTGGTTGAACTGCTTTGGGACATCCCCAAGGTCAACCCTGTGGACCCCGTATGGACCCTGAAGTAGAAAACAAGAGAGATGGTAAGAACTTACCTTTGTTATCTCTGTTTCTACGAAGTCCATAGGGTCCACAGGGCGCCCGCCCTAACGCACCTGGCTTCATGTGGGCTGTGTTACTGGTCACCGGTTTCCCATCTCCTTTTCTGTGAGTATGGTTCGTGAGTGTTCCAGTTTTCTCTCTTTTTCTCTCCTCCGGCCTTTGGCTACTTACAAACCTGAGGTGCCTCTGGCTGGGGGGCGGGGTTATAGAGAGAGTGGACCCAAGTGCATCCTGGGAGCTAAAAGCTTTAACTGCGTGGTGCCTGGATTTGGTTTCCAACCTATACCCCAAGGTCAACCCTGTGGACCCTATGGACTTCGTAGAAACAGAGATAACAAAGGTAAGTTCTTACCATATCTCTTGTTTTAGCAGTTGCCACATTCAGAGCTCTTAGTGGCCACTAATGCTGGGCATACACTATACAATTATCTGACAGATATATGTCCAATCTGGCTGGTTGCGCGAAGCAGTCCCCTGCCTCTCGGTGTTGAGACGCATCAGAGGCGGCTGCGGGTAAAGGCCTCGTGTAAAGTATTCCCACTAAGGCCCGTATTGAATTTGAGGGGAAAATTCTGGATCCGCGATACTTTGTCGCCGATGACGTAATTTTCGCCTGTTTTGGTTGTACCCCGTATTCAATTTGAAAGACTTTCCGCCTAGTGGAAAGTCAATGCAAAGTACTAGGCGAAAAAGTTTGTATGAATAGCAGGCGGAAAAAAGTGCAGAATTGGGGTTTTGGGGTGCAACGTTGCGGGAACCCCCCTGCAGCCTTCAGACAGTCCCCCAAAGGTAAACTGTGTCAACATGTTTTAAAACATTTGATACCCCAAAAAATGACTTTGAAAAGGGGGCAAAAAAAAAAAAGTTGGTACAGTTAAAAACTAGTGAAAAACATGTACAGCTAAAAACTAGCCATTGACTCTTGGGGGGAGGGGGGTCCGGGTCCCCCAAGGGTCCCCAAGTATGCCCCAAGTGCAGGTGCTTGCGGCAGGTGGATATTTCACGATTTTTCAACTTCACTTTAGCAACTCTTAAATATGCTGGCCCCCATTTTCAAGTACCCCAAATTTTGCTGGGATTACTAATTTTCTGCAAAAAATACTCCTGAATACTAACTATTCTGCACCATTTATACAAAAACGCTATTTAGCAGCTATTGAGCCCGTACAAAAAACAAAAAAAAATACCTTCAGCAAGCCAAATGGGGGGGCTAACACAGTGAATCCCCATGTCAGAGCATCTTTTGGAGGGTGTCAGGCTGATTTCCCCAAATCTGATAGTACTTTCCGCCTGTTCAAGTTTCGCCGGGTCCCGTTTTCGCCTACTTTCAAATTGAATATGGGGTAAAGCAGGCACGTGCGCGATACTTTTCCGCCTACGAAAAAAGTGTCGCGGCTCGGCTCAAATTGAATACGGCTCTGTGACAGCTGGGGCCATATCGTCTGTCGCCGGGGACAGGTGGTAAGACGCGCTAGTCAACATCTTGCTACCGTGAGGTCAGCATACCTGGCCTTCAAAATCGCAGCTTAGGAGAGATAGTTGCTCCCCTGGCTGCTCCAACCCCTCCCCAGACGCAAACTTCTGGTTACGGATTCCCGCGTATGTTTTGCTATAATTGACCATCTCGTATGTGAGATGCGCGCAGTTTAGCGTTGGTCCGTGCACTGAAGCTGTTGGTCAAAGAGGTTTGGTCTGTCTCTCTATATACCTGTCCCTTGGGTTTGGCAGGGGCTGGTCAGTTGATCCAGAGTCCAATTGCTTTAGCAAATGTGAATATTTATGTTTTTTGTGTAACTGTATGCTAGCTGCTGTGTGTAAAAATGTTGGGTACAACTATCACTGTTTCTCCTCATCCCTCTGAAGGTCTGTGGGGTGTCTCATTGACACAGTCACGTTGCATTTATATTGTTATACATTATACTATTTATACATTCTCATGTGCGAAGGTAAAGGTGAGGATGGGAGTCCTCCAGTGCTTATTTCCTGTAAGTCCTGTTCGGCAGGCTTATCGGACCAGGATGTTAACCAGTATGGATTATGTAGTAACTGTTGCAGGTTTACCAGATATGTTGGGTAGCTGTTTGCATGTTGGATGGCCATTATGCCTGAGGTTTTGTCCTATTTAATAGGCAAGGCCACGGAGGTACGGGCTCCGGCTGTTGTAGCGCCTCATGCTATGGGGTATGCACAGCATATGCATCATCCTATGGGTATGCCTCCAATGAATCCCTGTTTGGGTAATTTGCCTGCTCACTCTAGCCAGAATATACTGCCATCTTCAGCCTCTCCGCAGGTGGATAGGCCGGTGGTGTTAAAAATAAAAAAAAAAGCAGGGACATAAAAGAGATTCTTGTACTTCTAGGAGGCAGTTGTCATCTCGGTCCTTTCGTCCACCAAGGTAGCACAAGGAAACAGTCCTCGGCCAAACAGTCAGTCCCACAGGAGACCGCAGCCCAAAAAACCTTGGTCTACTAAACGCCCGGCTGCCAAGCCAAACAGTAAGCCTACTGGCTGATGGGGTGGGCCTCCCCCTGGAGGATGTCAGTGTTGGAGGCTGACTTTTACAGTTCTCCCAGGCCTGGCAGCAGACAACTACAGATGCCTGGGTGAGAGAGCTGTTCTCTCAGGGGTATGCCATCACTTTCCTAAGTTTTGTAGCTACAAACCTTTCTGCAGACCCGATCAGAGCTTTGGCCTACCGGGAGTCTATTGGGGCATTCCTGAAGTCAGGAGTCATAGTCCCCGTTCCTGTGACGCAACAGAAAAGGGATTACTCAAATTTATTTTTGATTCAAAAACCCAATGGGTCTCACCCGCCCTATCCTGAATCTAAAATCCCTCAAGTGATTCATCCATGTGCCCAAATTCCGTATGCTGACAATGGAGCCTGGAGACTTCATGGTCTCACTTTACATACAAGATGCATATCTGCATGTCCCGATTGCAAGATCCCAACAGGCCTTTCTCAGGTTCGCGGTGGATCAGCAACATTATCAGTTCCAGGCTCTACCCTTCGGTCTGGCCACAGCCCCTCAGGTATTTACCAAGGTAATGGCAGTAATGACGGCTTGTCTCGGAAAACAAGGAGTCAGGATAATGCCATATCTAGACAACCTGATATTGGCACAATCTCAGGAGATGCTACAATGCCATCTACGCATGATCATTGTCTGCCCACAGGAGCACGGCTGGGTAATCAATTGGAAAAAGTCTTTCTTTCTCCAACTCAGCAGATGGTGCACTTGGGGGCGCTGCTGGACTCTCTGGGACAGAGGATTCTTCTACCAGAGGACAAGATTGTGCACACGAGACTGTAGTGCTACAATCTACTTTGCAAGCAAACTGTGTCAGTTCACTTGGCTATGCAGATACTGGGCTCCATAGTAGCCACATTCGACATGGTGGCTTATGCTCCGTTCAACTCCAGGTCTCTACAGCTGTGGATCCTGGCCCAGTGCGATGGTCAGATAAAGGATCAAATGATTTGCATCTCCCTTGCATGGTGCCTGGAGACAACTTATTTGGATAAGGGTTGTCCGTTATGGATCCTGGAATGGGTACTCTTCACCACGGAAGTCTGCGAGGATGGGAAGCGGTGACGTCATCACACCTTTCCGGGAAGGTGGACGGACCTGGAAACTCACCTGCCAATAAATATAGTTGTGCTTTGGGCAATGCCCAAAGCACTCAATCTGGCGCAGGACCTTCTTCAGGTCAACCCTGTCCAGGTTCAGTCCGACAATGCGACCGCAGTGTCCTACATAATCATCAAGGAGGCACACAAAGTCCGGCAGCCATGAGGGAAGTGGCAAAGATTCTGCTGTGGGTAGAGGGCCATCTTCCAGCAATCTCGGCAATATTTATCCCAGATGTTCTCAACTGGGAGGCAGACTTCCTAAGTCGCCAGGACATACATGCTGGAAAATGGGCTCTTCATCCGGAAGTGTTTCAACTCCTTGTGGACAGGTGGGGGTTACTGGACATAGATTTCATGGCATCACGTCACAACCACAAGGTCCCCAGGTACGGGTCCAGAACAAGAGACCCCTCAGCCACTTTTGTGGATGCTCTGGCGGTGAGATGGAACTTCAAGTTGTCAGAATGTTCAAGCAGAATGATACAAATAGCCCCTCCCTGGCTCAGGAGGCATTGGTTCTCCGATCTGACAAATCCCTCTGTAGACAGTCCACTTCCAGTGCCTCTAAGACAGGATCTGCTAATGCAGGGTCCCTGTCTTTACCAGGATTTACCTCGGCTGGCTTTGACAGTATGGCTCTTGAGTCGTCTGTCTTAAAGGCTAGGGGTTACTCTGCTTCTGTGATTCAGACGATACTTCGATGCAAGCAGAAGCAGGCTTCCTTGCTCTATCACAGAATTTGGCGTTTTTTCTTTGGTGTTCCCACAGAGAAGTATGACCCTAAAGTTTTCAAGGTATCGAGAATACAAGGTTTTCTTCAAGTCGGATTAGACTTGGGTCTTCGCCTGGCTACCGAGAGTCCAAGTTTCGGCTTTGACCGTGTGCTTCCAGGGCAAGATTGCTCCTCTACCGGATGTTGGAACAATCTTGCAGGGGTTTTTGCGGCTCCAACCTCCATTTCTCCCACCGGTAGAACCGTGGAATTTGTCTTTGTTCTCAGGGCACTGCAATCGCATCCCTTTGAACCCTTGGATAAGATGGACTTGAGATGGCTGACTGCGAAGGCACCTTTTTTTTTCTTCTCGCCATCTCTTCAGCCCGCAGAGTTTCTTACTTGGCAGCATTGTCATGTCATTCTCCCTATTTGATCTTTCATCCAAATAGAGAGGTCCTCCATACCAAGGCATGCTACCTCCCAAAGGTGGTTTCCCGTTTCCATATAAATGAGGAAATTGTAGTCCCGGCCTTTAAGTTTTCAGACCGTTCTACAGGTGGAGCTTCCTTGGATGTGGTTGGAGGACTTCGTATTTACGTAGATCGGACCATTTCTAGCAAGAAATCTCATTCTTTTTGTGCTATATGGTTTTCACAGAAGAGGTTGGCCAGCAAACAAACGTTCACTCTCTGGCTTCGTATGACTATATCTCTCACGTCGATACACACGCTGGTGTCCCTGTTCCTAACAAGGTGACAGCACATTCCACTCGGTCTTTTGGAGCATCGTGGGCGGTAAGACATTCTGCCTCGGCTGAACAGCTTTGCAAGGCAGCCAATTTGTCTTCCGTTAATACAGTTATCATATTCTAATGTTTTGATAAGTTTGCCTCCCAGGATGCTTCCTTTGGGCGGTGGATTCTCCTCTCTGTGCAGGAGCGATCTCACCCTTAAGGGAATTGCTTTAGGATGTCCCCAAGGTAGATCCTGTGGACTCTATAGAACCCGAAGAAGAAATACAGAATTGTGGTATAACATACCTTTTTTGATTCTTTTTCTTCGAGGTCCACAGGCTGCCCACCCTGACACACCTGGCCTCAGTTGGGATCTGTTCTTCAGCCTTTTTTTCACAGATTCCCTCTTCGTATGTGGAGTGTTTTCTTGTGCAATTGTTTTTCCTTCTCCGTCTCTTGCCGTTAGGCTTGGTTACAAACTGAATGCCTGGGGGTGGGGTATATAGGGAGGAGGACCAGTGCTTGCTGGGAGCTCCAAAGCTTTGCTGTTGGATGCAATCCAACTACATACCCCAAGGTAGTTCCTGTGAACCCTATGGACCTCGAATAAAAAGAATTATCAAAGGTATGTTATACCATAATTCTGTATTTTCTATACTGTCAGATTATACCTGTCCCTTTTTTTTATACTATACCCTGGCATACTAAGGTATTGGGGGTTCATTGTACTTCACATCTGCTATTTAAGTGTGAGGACTATCACATATTGTATAATGCGGTTGCACACTACATTGTGCCATATTACACATACTGCAAGATGTTCATTGCACTGTATCATACTGTGTATTCTATTAAGGTGGCCACACACATGGCGATCTGCACACGATCAGCCGATGTGTACGATTTCCCTTGAAACTCCCCGGCAGCTCTGCACACGATCTGCACACAATTTGGTGTCCAATCTTCAAACGATCTCTCCTGCATCCAGACTTTCACAGTGCATCGCCTCCTAGATTGTCAGATCTGCCCTACTGTATGGCAGATCTGATGATGCGATGTGCGACCAGCAAGGACGCGCATCGTGACTGTGAGTAGGGACTCACGATTTTTCTTAAGATTTGGCCATATTTTACACGATCTGTCGTTCTCCAATGTGTTGGAAACGGCCAGATCGGGTAAAATATTGCTGTGTGTGTGTGGCCAGCATTACTCGTGACTGTCTGGCAGAGTAAAGCATAACACGCCGCCTGATGCTGCTGCTCCTACTCTGATAGCTTGTAAGTCCTGCTCTGCAGGCTTAGCCACAGAGGGACCTCATTCAGGATGGTCCTCTATTACACAGCCCCAGGTCCATCAGTCCTGATGTCTCTGCTTCAGGACCCCACCTTTTCACAATTGCTGGCAAAACTTGTGGACCAAGTAGCAGTCCCCGTGGTGCCTCCACCTATGGCCTGGCCATTGCAGGTACCCCCTGAAAATCCTTTGCCTCCCCATTGGATAGACGTACAGACTTTGGCCGAATACCTCTACGGTTTTTTCAGCAAATGCTGCAAAAAGATGAACCTTTACCTACTAAACGCACAAAGATATCTCCACCATTCAGTTATCTGATTCTGAGATGTCTGGGGAGGCAGAAGACTCAGATCTCTCTCAAGGTGCATGTACACGGTACGAGATCTATGAACGATAATGATATTGTTCAACGATATATAGTTCATATAAATTTTTTTATGCAGTGAACGACCAACGATGCGCGTTCTTGCATGAATGATAACAATATCTATGGTCGTCCGTAAACGCAGGCAAACTTGCACGATATCGTTAACTTTGCCAATTCAGAGATGTGGCAGGATGATTCCCTGAAAGATGTCTTTGAAAGATATACACATACACACGGTCAGATTTCTTATGAACGATAGCGATTGTAAGAAATCTGTAATCGTTCATCAAATCTGACCGTGTGTATGCACCCTTTGAAAGCTATCTCTTTCAAGTCGATGTTGGTACAGATCGTACCTTGTATGCAGCTTCACTCTGACTCCATCTCAGGAGATGAGGAGCCACCCTAACTAAATATACCTGTTAAAACTATTCTACATATAGAAGAGGATGAACCCGCTCCTAAGTAAAAACATGCACTTTTAAGCTACAAAAGGTGGTTTTACCAGACTTTTCTCATAACTAGCTATCTGATTACATGAATGAAGCTTGGAATGTGCCTGGGAAAAGGTTTCAAATTCCAAAACTGTTCAGTTCCTTTTACCCGCTCCCAGCTACTGATTGTACTAAATGGGAAGTTCCACCAGTGGTGGATTCTCATGTTACATGATTGGTTAAAACAGTCACCTTGCCCATTCATACTGCAACCTCCTTGAAGGAGTCTACAGATAGACGTATAGAAGCTTGTCCTAAATCTATATACTCTTACAGGAGCTATAACTTTTCCTACTAGGGCTACTGCCTGGGTGGCAAAAGACATTGAGAGTTGGGCAGAGGCCCTAGAAGAGACTTTTTTCCCCCTGATGCTTAGAGGGAACAGCTGTTCTACATATCTTAAATTAGAGATGCAGCCTCCGACTTGGGTGAAGCAGCTATGGATATGGCTGTCCTGGCTTTCAGGATATCTGACACTTCGGCAGTGGCCCGCCGTATTCTTTGGCTACGTTCCTGGGAAGCAGATTCAGAATCAAAACTGACTCTAGAGTCTCTGCCTTATGCAGGAGACATCTTATTTGGTCCAGAATTCGATAAAATTGTGACTACTTTGGCGACTAACAAGACTCCCATCCCCGACACTTCTTTTGCACAGAACCTCCAACGGACTCAACCAGGGCCCTGCAGCTCCAAAAAGCCATTCAGTCCTTACTAAATCAGGAGTAATCATTCGGGTCCCCTCCTCACAACGGGGCAAGGGCTATTATTCTACCCTTTTTCTTAAGGTGCATATCCACTTGCCGATATAAATGAGCAATTACGACATCGTAATCGTTCAGTTGCTCATTAATCGTGCATAATTCATGCAGTATAATGTAGGAAATTACCAGCGATTCGCGCTCCTACTGATCGTTTCCGACATCAATAATCGCCTGAACATACAGGCCAATCTGCAGACAACGACAGATTGGGCACGTTCGGGGATGAGGGAGGGTGCCTGCACTGAACGACATATCGCCCAGTTTCACTCCAGGCCCCTCTAACAGCTGATCCTCTCCAGGTGGAACGGGCTAACCCATCTGCTCAATCCCAGATGATGAGCCTCACCCCAGAGGTTTGCCTGTCCCTACCCTGGTGGCTATAGACTTCCCATTTGAACCAGGGTTGTCCCTTTTTTGATTCTGGACTGGGCTCTCATCACAGACGCAAGGTTCCGAGGGTGGGGCGCAGTAACCGGCCAGCACTCCATCCAGGGCCGATGGTCCTCAGTCAAGGCAGTGTTGCCAATCAACATCCTGGAACTTCGAGCCATCTACAGAGCTCTCATACTGGCTCAGAATATTCTGAGAAACAGGCCAGTACAAGTACAGTCCGACAATGCCACAGCTGTGGCCTAACTCAATCACGGAGGGGGCACTCGAAGTGTCCCGCATGCTCACCTGCTCCGAGTGCAATCTCCCAGACACCTCCGCAGTGTTCATCCTGGGGATTCTCAATTGGGAGGTGGATTTCCTCAGCCGTCACGTCGTGCATGTAGGAGAATGGTCTCTACATCCAGAAGTCTTTCAGCTTCTAGTGGACAAATGGAGTCTTCCGGAGGTGGATCTCATGACCTCCAGACACAACAACAAAATTCCAATATATGGAGCAAGAAGAAAGGACCCCGACGTGGCCTTCATAGACGCATTGTCGGTGAAATGGAACTTCCATTTAGAATATCTCTTCCCTCCAATATACCTGCTTCCTCAAGTGCTTCGAAAGTTTAGACCGGAGGGAGGCACAGTCATGTTAATAGCTCCAGCCTGGTCCAGACGTCGCAACTCCGATCTTCAAAGGCTCTCCATAGATGTTTCTCTTCAGCTTCCTCCATGAGTAGACCTTTTTGTCTCGGGGACCATGTCTACATCTGGACCTAGCGAGTCCATCTTTAACGGCTCTTGAGACATCCCTCCTAATAGCTAATGCTTTTTCAGCTCTGTAGTCCAGTCCATGTTAAAAGAACGTAAACAAGCCTCAGCCAGGATTTACCACAGAATATGGCATATATATTTCAAATGGTGTGCTTCAAGACACTATGATCCTCAGGTCTTTAAGGTTTCTAGAATTCTTGCCTTTCTTCATGCTGAATTGCATCTAAGCCTCTGCCCAGCATCATTGAAAGTGCAGGTCTGCTTGGTCTATCTGGTTTCAGCGCACAATTGCTCCTATACCGGATGTTCACACCTTCATGCAGGGTGTTCTACAAATACAACCTCCCTTTGTCCCTCCTGTGCTCCAAGGGATTTGTCAGTGGTGCTCCAAGCACTTCAGGAACCTCCATTCAAACCCCTGGATCAGTGGATGTCAAATGGCTCACTGCGAAGACTGGCTATAGCATCTGCCTGTGGAGTATCAGTTTAGGGGCGCTTTCATGTCGCTCCCCCTTTTTGGTATTTCATCATGACAGGACTGTTCTTCAAACATGCCCAGGCTTCCTTCCCAAGGTGGTTTCTCGCTTCCACCTGAATGAGGAAATTGTGGTTTCGGCCTTTAATTCACCAGACCTCTCGGCAGATGAGGCCTCTTGGATGTGGTCCGTGCACTAAAGATCTACATGGACCGTACTGCTTCTATTCGGAAATCTGACTCCTCCTTTCTCCTATATGGAATCCACAAGAAGGGATGGCCAGCTAACAAACAGACTCTGGCCATATGGATTCGCATGACTATCTCACAGGCTTACACACAGATGGGCCTTCCTGTGCTGACTACAGTCGCTGCTCATTCTACTCGCTCTATGGGTTCCTTGTGGGCAGCCTGGCGTAGTGCCTCAGGCGTAGCGCCCCAGGCGGACACCTGGTCTTCTGCCCACAGCTTTCTTATGTTTTATGCCTTTGATACATTTTGCCACTCAGGATGCTTCCTTCAGGTGTAGGGTTCGCCTATCAGCTCAGGAGCATTCCCACCCTTTAACAACTGCTTTGGGACATCCCCAATGTCTGTGTGGCTCCCTATGGACCCTGAAGAAAATTTTGAGGTATGGTAGATTTACCTTGATAACTCCTTTTTCTTAAGTCCATAGGGTCCACAGGGTACGCACACTGACCCTCCTGGCTACATTGGGTAAATTTTATTTTCTATCGTCACGGATTCCCTCATCTTGTGAGTGTTTCTGGTGTACGATTGCTCTTCCTTCTCCTCTTTCCGTCTCCTGCCTTGAGGCTTGCTAACAAAACTGAAGGCCTGTGGCTAGGGGTGGGATATATATGGAGGAGGAGCCAAGGCTTCCTGGGAGCTGAAAGCTTTAACTGTTTGGTGCCTGGATCTCTCCAACCACATTATACCTGTGGACTGTATGGACCTCGAAGAAAAGGAGTTGTCAAGGTAAGTCTACCGTAACTCATTTTTTCTCTTAGCAGTCAATGCCTCTTCTGAAGCAGTAGGAGCAGTTCTTTTGCAAAAGTTCGAGGATAACATATTTCACCCATGCAGTTACTTCTCGAACAAGTTTTTGCCTGCAGAAAAGAATTATGCCTTGAGTTGCTTGCAGTCAAACTTGCACTGGAGGAGTGGCGTTATCTCCTTACGTAAACAATTACTGGTATGGGTGTATGCATTTTGCCGAACACACTGGTATTCTTATATCAACAGAATTCTTGCAATGTTCTTATTGGTGGCCATCTATGTATTCTGAAATAACGGAATTCATATCATCATGCACTAAATGTGCACCGCCTAAGACCCACAGGCAAACTCCTGCTGGGAACCTTGTACCTTCTTATAAATTTCTACCCGTCCATGGACACATTTAGCGATTGACTTCGTGACAGACCTTCTGGCTTCCAGGGGAAATACCACGATTTGGGTGGATCTAGACCGATTTTTCAAGATGGTTCATTTCATCCGACTTAAGAAATTGGCCTCCACTCCTAAATTGGCTCAATGTTTTATTTCTGAAATTTTTTGTTTATATGGACTACCCATCAATATTGTCTCCGATCATGGAGTTCAATTCGTGGTGAAATTCTGGAGAGCTCTGTGTTAAGCACGACAAGTAAAATAAAATTCTCGACTGCTTATTCTCAAAGTAACAGTGTAACAGAACTGTCTTGGACAGAATTTGCACACAATAGTTCTTACCACTCCTCCACCGGTCATACTCCATTCGTTACTGTTTATGGCACACATCTACTGGGACCAGAGTTTCAAAGTTTACCAAACTGCGACCTGCCAGCAGTTACATCCTCCTTACAGTACTTCCCAAGGATTTGGAAAAAGGTTCAATCTACACTTCAGAAAACTTCTCATCATTTCAAACATTGGGCAGAGATCAGTTCCAAGTTTGAAAGTAGGGGACCAAGTTTGGCTTTCTGCTCGAAATCTACGTGTGTTGATGAAATTTGCCCCTCGTTTTATTGGCCCGTTTCCAGTGGAAGAATTTATCAACCCGGTCGCTTATAAGCTCAAACTACCTTCTTACCTCAAGTTTCCAAATTTATTTTCACAACTTGTTATTAAAGCCCTTGGTTCTAAATCGGTTCCTCAAAACTCTGCCTCATTCTCCTAAAGTACTCACCGAAAGAGGAGTTGAATTTGACATTAAAAAAGATCCTTGATTCCCATTTTCGTTATGGTCACCTCCAGTATTTGTTGGACTGGAAGGGTTACAGTCAAGAAGAACGTTGCTGGGTGAATCCTGCAGATGTCCATGCACCCTTATTGGTTGCAAGTTTCACTCTGAGAACCCAAGAAGATCCAAAGCGTGTCCAGAAGCCACCCCAAAAAAAGGGGGTAATGTCACAGGCCGCTCTGGAGGTCTGCAGGGTTTCCGAGACTTGCCTGTCTGGGCGCTGTGGCGGAGGTGCAGACGCGGTGTGCGGGCAGGTCCCTGAGAGGCAGTGCTGGGTCTCTGGTATGTTGGAGCTGCTGTGGCTGGGAGTCTGTGTAAATGCTGCTCGGTGCCGCCATCTTTGATTTGGTCACATGTAAGGAAGGAGCCAATCCAGTCTGAATGATTCACAATGGATTTGACAGCTGCTCTAACTTTGGGTACTTAAGCGCTTCCTGTGAGTTCTCAGGTTGCCAGTGCAATGTCTTACACAGCTAGTCTGTGTGCTAGTTCTTTGTGCTACTTTGTCTCGTTTTGCATCCAGTGTTCCAGCTGCAGTATTTAGTTAGAGAATTTTGTTTGCTGCCTGCTCCATTCATAGTGCCACTGCGAGTGCTCTACCCGTCTCAGTTCTGGTAATCTACCGCCACCTCAGTCTCCTCCACATAGCATTCCAAGTCTGCACCGGTACTAGGTACCCATGCCTTTTGTGTCTCCGGAGTCGTGTTATGAATACCAGGTGGGCTTAAGCCAGGGCTTGACAAATGTTTCTGAAATCTAGGAGCCAGGATAAAAGTGTAGGAGCCATGATATGGGACACTCAACCTGTATTCGTAAAATAGTGTATATTCTGTTTTGTGGAATAGGCGTCTGAAACAGAAGACTGTGATGTTTTAAGCTATCCAGAAGACTTCACTTTTGAGGCAGATTTCCCTGTACAGCTATTGGAAGAGTAAGTAATTACTGCTACCTATGTAAGCCTTTTTTAATAATTATAATGGGAATGTGATCAGTGATACTTACAACAATTAATAACGTAATCTATCAGCAAGTACTGTATATAATAATGCTGTATGCTCTTTTTGCCGATTGTTCAGAAATGTTGACAAAAACCACATCCACTGTTTTGTGTGTGTTTTAATTTTTTTGCAATGAATACTTGATTAAAAGTCAGGTATTTAAAATTTTTTAATTTGTTTATAGGTTGTGCTCTATTTAAAAATAAAAAACCAAATGAAGGTGAGGGATGATAGGTCCATAGATATATATAGGTTCAAACTGGCGATCAAAAAGTCCTAAGTAGAAGCTACAGCAAGTACTGTGGCTCTTGCTTTAACGTCTGACAAATTGGTTTTGTTGACCTCCTCGTTAGCAACAATACCTGATGTCATAGGATGTCTACATTAACGGCAAGATATTACCTTTATGCTACCAGATAAATTCAGTTTCATCCAGCTCCTTTACAAGTTTATTAAGAAAGGGGGTGGGTGAGTGAGTTATTCCTAGTTATCGTGACTGTTGATCACTATTGGTACGAAGTCACTGACTAGTAGACATTAATACAAACGACGACAAATCTATAAAATTTTTTAAAAGGCTGTGTAAAGTATATTATACTACATTTGTGCATATATATCTACCTCTGCTCTGAATGGCAGCAATGAGTATAGGATCTTGCAGAAGTATTGTCCATCTGTGGATGGAACCAGTGTTACAGGGAAAGTATTATCCTTATTAGGACTAGCCAAGTTATAAGATAGATCCTTGTATGGATCCAAAAGACCAGTAGGGTGTGGAGATTGTGCATACCTTAAGGCAGCTGTAATATGGTGCTGTTTGCTCAGTGTCGCGGACAGTGTACTACCCTATTTATTTTTTTTATTTTTTTTTAATGCAAATTGTTTTTATTGAAAAAGGATCAGACATTTTTAGATGGAATACAGTAGAAAAAACATGTCAATACAAATGTTGATAGGTGATGTTTCCATCTCGAATAGTACAGTCAAAATCGTAATATAATATAGATAAATCACATATAAAATGAAATACAATAAAATAAACAATAAAAAAAAAAAAGACAAAATAATAAAAAAAAAATAAGTAATCAACAATATAGAGGGGAGTTCGGGGAAAGCAAAGTCAGAGGGGAGAGAGGAAATTGAGCGGTAGATTAGCGGGTGATCAAGGGGGCGATTTATCATAGCCTCAAATAGGTTGAATAGGGATCAAAAAGACACAGATATGGGTGCAAAGTTTAAGCCATTAAACATGGAATATTGCGTAGAGCCCTTGAACATCAGCCAAGGGGACCACATAGCAGTAAAGTCGGTAGGTGTACCCTTAGAAAAAGATTCTATGTCCATATAATCTATCCTCCTAAACCAGTCTTTAATGGAGGGGGGGGGGGGGGGATGTGGATTTCCACAAGACAGGAATGACCGCTTTAGCAGCATTATTTAGGTGCCTCAGTAAGGAACGCCTAGAAGAAGCTGTAGACGATGAGGTTATGTTTAAAAGCCAAAAACCAGGATCTCTAGGGACCTCTCCTCCAACAATTATCTTAGAACACTCATATACGTTTAGCCAAAAAGGGGCCAGGGAAGGGCAGTCCCACCATATATGGAGAAGGCTACCTGGTGCAGAATTACATCTCCAGCAGATTTTTGGGACCCGAGGAAACATTTTATTTAAAAGTACTGGATATCTATACCAACGTGATATAACTTTATAAAGAGTTTCAAGAGTAGCTATACAAGAAGAACTAGCAAAGGTGTTACTAAAAACAATCCCCCAGTCTGTCTTGGACCTTATCCTGGAGTTCTTTTTCCCACACTGTAGTAAATTGAGGAGGTAGTTTAAACAAGTTTCTAATAATTTAGTGAGTATAATGTGGATATAGCATGAGATGGAGTTTGAGAGGTTGAACATAAGGATTCAAACGGAGTGAGTGTCTTAGTGAGATCAGACAGCTTACATGAGGAGGTAATAAAATGCCGTATTTGGAGGTATTTCCAGAATTCGGATTGGGGAAGTTGCCATATCTCCTGGAGTTCTGTAAACGGACGCACCCCTGACGAACAAACCATCTGACCTAGTCTAAAGAGGCCTTCGTTCGACCAGTTTTTAAAGAACAGTGTGGATAGCCCAGGGGGAAAGTTCAGATTCCCAAGAAAGGAAGTGAGAGGGGAAACAATAGATGAAATATGGGAGAGACGTCACAGTTTCTGCCAATAGCGTAATGTGGGTGTTAAAGTGGGATGTCTAATAGTTGGTAATTTAGGAAGCCATGGGACAATTTCTATAGGCTGAGCCAGACTGCTTTCCTCCAGCATGATCCACTGCTCGAAACTCCCTGCTCGGGTCCATTCAAGAACACGATTGAGCATAATGGCATGATAATAGCTAGTGATGTGAAGAAGCTGCAAACCTCCATCTTGTTTGCGGCGGTTTAGGATAGCATGTTTAAAACGTGGTGTGGCATTATTCCAGACAAACCTATAAGGCGCTCCATTTCCGTAAACCATATTGGAGGGATATGAATTGGAAGGGTTTGCATTAGGTATAAAATTTTGGGTCGTGAATTAATTTTTATCACATTAATCCTGCCGATCCAGGATAAACGAGTGGTGCGCCATCTAGTCAGATCAGAATGGATAGCTTGCAATAATGGCATAAAATTGTTTGAGAACAATTGGGACAGTTCTTTAGTCAAATAGACTCCTAGATATTTAAGTCTAGTGGGGTGCCAGACAAAGGAGAAGGATTGTTTCAAGGAATTTACCAAGGATGGGGGTGCAGTCAGGCTCATTGCCACAGATTTGGAATAATTAATTTAAAAATTTGAAAACATTCCACATTTTTGGAATTCTGATATAAGGTTCGGGAGAGAAATAGCTGGTTTAGTAAGCAGTGCAAGAAAGTCATCCACAAAGAGTGCTAATTTTTATTCCTGACCACCTATGTGGATACCAGAAATATTTACATTACCCTGTATGGCCCTAGCTAGAGCTTCCATACAAAGAACGAATAAAAGTGAGGAGAGTGGGCACCCCTGTCTTGTACCATTTGAGATAGCAAATGAGTCGGAGAAAGACCCATTTATCCTAATTCTTGCTGTGGGAGCATCATATAAGGCCAAAATTCTCTGCAGACATGTAGGCCCTAATCCCAAATGCCGTAAAAGATCTGACATAAACTCCCAGTCAACCCTGTCAAAAGCCTTCTCTGCGTCAGTCGATAAAATAATGGACTGGGCGGGTGAGAGAGAGGCTTAGTGTATTAAATTGATAACTTTAGTTGTGTTGTCTCTGCCCTCGCGACCTAAGACAAAACCAACCTGGTCATCATGGATCAATTTATGTAAGAATATCTTCAACCGGTTGGCTAGGAGCTTAGCAAAAATCTTCAAATCAATATTTAGGAGTGAGATTGGCCTATAACTAGGGCATAAGGTAGGATCTTTACCCTCCTTGGGTATGACGGTAATGTGTGCCTCTAATGATTGTTTGGAGAAACTGGTTCTATCTGAGATCGAATTAAAAGCATGAGTCATGAGGGGAGCCAACCTATCCTTAAAAGCCTTGTAGTAGGCTGTAGAAAATCCATCCGGACCCGGGCTTTTGCCAGCTGGAGAGGAGGAGATTGCCTGGTCTAACTCTTCAACAGAAAAGGGCGTCTCAAGAGTATCAACCTCCTCTGAAGAAAGCTGAGGGTAATTAAGCGATCGTAAATAAGACGAAATAGCCTCTCGATGAGTAATAATATCCGAGCCCTGACCTGGATTCTTTAGATTATAAAGTTTGGCATAATAAGATCGAAAGGACTCAGCAATTCGTTTGGTTTCATTATGGATCTGACCATGTTTGTCTTTTATTGCTTGGATAAATGTAATAGCATGTTGTTCCTGCAATGCCCTAGCTAACATCTTACCCGGCCTATTTCCCCATTGGTAGAAGCGACTACGGCACTTACGGTAGGATAGCTTTATTTTATCCATGGAGAGTTTATGGAGGACAGCTCTAGCTTCCTCCAATTTAGAGTAATAATAAAGGAAGCTTTATGGGAAGTTTCTAGGGATTTAATCTCAGCTAAAAGGGCATCCCTTTGCTATGTTTTCTGTTTTTATAAGTAGGAACCTAATTGTATGCAAGTGCCTCGAAGAACACATTTATGTGCCTCCCACACCGTTACCTTGGAAATATCATCTTGATCATTTTGTTCAATGTAAGAGTCTAAAGAGAACTTGATTTGGGATTTGCAATAGTTATCTTGTAAAAAGAGGTCGTTAAAACGCCAAGACCAAGGGTTGAGCGTGTGTTGTGGAAGAGATAGTGTAAGGAAAACTGGAGCGTGGTCAGACCACGTGATGGGTCCTATTGAGGTGTTTGATATGAGATGTAAATTTTGTGACTCAAAAAAAGATAATCAATTCTCGAGTAAGTGTGGTGGGGGCGAGAAAAGAAAGTAGTCAGATTCAGCTGGATGAGCGACCCGCCAGGTGTCAGCAAGTTGATGGTCGTGAATTCCTTCCCCGGCCGATGAGATTTTTTTATTAGAAGTGTCACGAAGAGGATCAAGGGGCCAATTTAAATCTCCAACTGTGATCCCCTCCGGTAAAGTCTCAGCTTTGGCGAACACATTTGCGATAAAGGAGGGTTGACCAGAATTAGGCGTGTATACATTCAAAATGGAGAAACGCTGATGGTATAAAGTACATCTAACCAAACAAGGCTATGTATGGAAAAGTCAGATATTGGTAAGTGACGAGCAAACAAAACCGCAACACCCAAGGTTTTACCAACTGAATTATCACTAGAAAATGTGTGTGGGTAATAATAGTTTTTCAAAGAAGGGGCGTTCCCTTTCTTAAAGTGCGTTTCCTGCACAAGAGCTATGTCCACTTTATAAGCATGAAAGGATCGAAGCATTTCTGATCTCTTCAAGGATATTCAATCCTTTTGCATTAATGGTGACAATCCGCAACACAGGTTTACGACTAGACATAGATTCCTAGTGTGGAAATAGTGTAACAATCCGCCCCTCGAGATAATGTAAGTTACCCAACTATATATGTCACCTTTGAGAAATGGAAAGATTATGAAGAGGAAAAAGGAAGGGAAAAAGAAAAAATAAAGAAAATAACAGTCGCAAATATTAAACATACAATTGAAATATTGAATGTAGATAGAGTTTGGAACATTAAAATGCTGCATCTGGACAACCAGGAGACAAAAATCAGCTCCATGTCCAGGATGTGAAAAAAAGAATGCAGCATTGGGGGGCTTCGGAGGGACAGTAACAACAACAACCCAAACTTACAATTGTGAAATTAAGTTAATTTCTACTAAGAGAATCTTACAGATAACTTTACAATATAAAACTTAGACATGTTATGATATAACATCACGGATTTACTGCAAAAATTAGTTAAGGTGCACTAAAAGTGTGTCAAAATGAACGTTGGCATCAAAACATTTAAATATAAGGTTAAGACTGAGGTCTTATGTAGATAGGAAAAACTGGAACAGTCTCTACAATTTTGTATATGAAATGAAGTAATCAAGTCTCTTCCGCGGATGCTGGGAGAGACAGACGTCTTGTCTTCCGCTTGGAGTTTGAAACTCGTTGCCAACTATCTCCGTCAGAATGAAGGGAAGGAATCGTTAAAAGGCTGTGAAGGTTCACCCAATCCAGAAGTGCCACTGATTCTATACCCAAACCCGTGAAGAAGGAAGGAAGATCGGGTGTATGGAGAACAATATTTTTCCCATTATGAGTTATTTGTAGATTAAATGGAAAACCCCACCGATATCTCAGAGAATGTTTACAAAGTTGTTCTGTGAGTGGTCTCAGGGCTTTCCTTTGTTGCAAGGTATACCATGATAGGTCGGGAAAGAGTTGAATTTTGTCACCGTTAAAATCGACCTCTTCAAGTTGTCGAACCTTATGCAGGATAGCTTCTTTTTGGGTGTGGTAATGAAGGCGACATATAACATCTCGGGGTTTATCAGTAGGCAGACCTCTCGGACGGAGGGCACTATGTGCTCTATCAAACAGGATTTCACTATTGGGGTCTAGGCCAAGGATTTCACCAAATATCTTCGTGAGGACATCTGTGAGATTGGGTTGCGTAACATCTTCAGGTAGACCACGTATCCTGATATTGTTGCGTCTGCCGCGATTATCTAGATCATCCATACGTGATTTAAGATGGCGGATCTCAGGTTGTTGGTGAGAGAGTATATCTGTGAATTGGTGGAATGCATCCGCAGATACCTCTTTGTAGTCTTCCAGACTGTCAATTCTGGTCGCCAATTCGGCCATATCCGATTGAATAGTGGCCACTTCTTGGCGAATAATAGACTGACGTTTGGCCTCCAGAGACTGAAAGTCTTGTTTGGTAGGTAGTGATCTAGCATGGGAGAGAATTTCACTAATCTCGTCCCGGAAGGTGGATGCTGGCGGCCTGGAAGTATGAGTATCTCCTGGAGACATTCTGTCCGAAGAAGAAGAGGCAGCAGGTGAGGTTGGTGCGGAGGTTTCATCTGCAGCAGTAGTACCAGCGGGCTTTAGGAACTGACGTAGATCTTGATGGGATCCGCTGTCTGATCTACTACCAACTTCCGATCTGGACCTTTTGTTTCTTATCCTTCTCCATTCTGAATTTAAATAGTGTAAGTATGTGACATGAAAAATAATCTGTATATAATTCTCATGTGTGAAGCCAGCTAGAGAGAAAGTTGGGTCATCGCCAGGTACCGTCCCTCCCAAGAACCTAGGCAGCCATCAGGATTACCGTCACATCATGATTGGGCTACCCTATGTTTTCACTTTAAAAGGAAGTGCCCTTAGTATCCAAAGTCCCCCAACGTTCACATAAGTAGTCCAAAATATTTGCTTTGCTAGTGTTCCCGCTAGAGCGCGGGCAGGGCACTGTGGGTGCGGGCAGGGAGTCTGAAAAGATGATGTGCGCATGTGCATGGCATGTATTCACTCGGCGGAAATCTGTCACCGAAGCTTCCCTTACCCACGGGACACTGTCCCGCATATGAGGCACATTTTGCCCCTGTAAAATCGGACGGGGTGCGGTGCCCCGCTAAAACAGGGAAGCAGGAACACTATTCTGACGTGTTTCTTTACTTGCTATAACGTCATCAGAAATGGAAATGGCTAGTTCTATAATGTCTCTGCCTTTCCAGGGAACAATTGTCTACACCAAGTGATTACCCATTAAGGGCAAACGATCTGTGTCTTCCAGGATCCTCCATTGAAGACTCTCATATTAACTGCAGGTAAGAGCAGCTAGATTAGTGGTTTTTTTTTTTTTTTTTTTTTGCATCTGATATATTTTCCTAGGACTTCCAGTTACTAACATGGTCACTAGTAGGTTTATTCCCCCCCACCATTCTGCTGTTTGTTGATGAAACACAAATGAGAGATCCATTGTAGATATGGTATTTAGGCATTTGCCAGTATATAACTATTTTGCGCTTTGAAAAGTATGCATGCACACTGTGTAGTTATGTTTGAAGTGTTCTAGAAGGAATTGTATAGCACTCATTGTACATTACAGCAGTATATATAGCTTAAAATCTAATTGCTGTATATGCTCCCTGTTGTAAAACATCTGTTGGCTCTGTGACATTCACCTATATTAAAACTTGCTTCCTTTACAGTGCAAATATGAGTGTGTCACTGGATGATGCTGTTGGATCAAATCTAAATCAACCTGAAAGTGGTATGTCTATTTGCTGAAATACATCATTAAGAAGCACTGTATAATTTGTAGAGATGTGCTGTTCAGGTTTACGTGGATATGTTTGGATCTCAAAAACAGCATCGTATTGGCTATCCGGCTGTCGCGTGTTTTGGATAGCCAATTAGAGAAATCCGAACTAATCCGAATTTACGATAACTTGGCAATAAGAACCGAGTAAAACCGAACCCGCACATCTCTATTGGTAAATTTTCAACATATTTAATATGTTAAAATATACCCATCAATCACTTATAAGTATAGTGGGGTATTTTTTAAGCTACATAAAATAATCCCAGCATTATTATATTGTTGAGGTTTTGGCAGACAATCGGGTCATTCCACATGGTAATTCACGTTACAAAGTGACATATCAATTAGTTTTTTAAAGCATGACCTGTCTTATTATTTTCTCAGTAAATACAATTTCACATAAATTCCCTTTGCTGTTGATAGCCATGCATATACTTACTGTGTCCCTTTGTAGTATGAATTACCATGGAATGATGCAATAGAATGTTGAGCTGTACATTAGTGAGTAGCTATGACATGCATGGGGATAATATTGTGCTTTATTCCATATAGTATCTTCAGTTAAAGTGTGTTTTTTTTTTTTTTTTTTCTTTCATCCATCCACTGGGGGACATTAGGACTGGAGTATACAGTAGGTGGAGCTGCAGGAGCCTGGGCACCAATGAGTTAATTTCCTTGTAAACAGCACAGGCTCCTCCTCTCCTTTGCCCGTTCTGAAGGCCATTTTTTATTTTTATTTTTGCAGTCCCTGTTAACTTCATTATTATTATTTTTTTTTCCCTACCGGCCACCTCCTCGTACAAGGGAGAGCCATGGCTGGACGTAGGGTCAGGTAAGCTATAAGCCCACCTCCTCGCACAGAGTGAGGAGCCGGGTTTATAGCGGCTAACGCTGCCGGTGATACTGGCAGCAGGTGCACAGTTCTTTCTGTGCTACCGCTAGACCACCAGGAACATGGCTGCAAAGGGGGGCGCCATTATTAGGTGACAAGTCCTGGGCTCCTTGCCAAATGCTTCTCTCACTCCCAGATGCTAAGCAACCATCTTACAACACTGAGCTGCCGGCCTGCAAGGAAAGAGGACCTCCTGCCCCCGCTATAGCTCACTCTTGTGGTGCCAAATTATTTTCTAATCCCCTTCTTCACCTATTATTCCTGTTTATATTTATTTAGTTTTAGTAAATCTAAATTTAAACTAGCAACAGACACACAAACCCAGTTAGTTTGTCTAGCTTCACTTTCAGCTGTTTATTTTTCGTATTAGAAACTCAAGTTATTACTGCTATTATCTGTACTGGTTTAATACATTTTTGAAGGAAGACCGGTTGCATCTTAATATGAAATTCTTAGTGCCAAAACAGATCTCGACCTTTTATCCACTTCCTTCGGAAGATCGGAATAAGTGGGAATCTCCCCCTGTGGATGCCCGCATTGCTCGGTTAGTGAAGCTAACCCATCCCCAATGTGGCCTCTTTCAAGGACCCTGCAGGTAGGAAGTCAGAAAAAAAATGGATTTAAGAAAGTTTTCTAATTCCAGGGATGCCTTATACCCAGCTTTCTTTGGCCTGGGTTGCCAAAGTTCTTGGTCGCTAAGCAGATTCCCAGGAGGCTGGACTCAGCTCGGGAGCTTGTCGATTGGACCTCTTTTCCATAGTGAATACCATCAGGGAGCCTGGCTCTCACTTGGTTAAACCTGCTATTAATAGACTGTGCTGACACCTAGATGGCACTATGGCTTCGTTCCTTGAGTGTATAGCGAGTCCAAGAAGTCTCTGGAGGCTCTCAACTTCTCCGGTGAGGTTCTTTTTGACCCTGAGCTGGATAAGCTTATCACAACGATAGCGGCATCCAAAACTTTATTTCCTTCACTCGGCAGCTCCGAGGTCCAAAGGATTCTCCTTTCACCCACAGGGAAAAGGTGAGAGGTCAGCCCTCTTCTAGCGTGCAGGGCTCTTCCTCCAAAAGTCTCAAATAGTCAAGCTCCTAAATCAACTGCGGCATGACGGGGTGGGTCCCCACCTGGGATTTCCCAGTATAGTGGGCAGTATCCTGAGTTTCACTGGCTGGACACATCCTCAGACGCCTGTGTTACGGGCATTGTGTACCATAGATACTCTTGACCTTTCGAGAACGCCCTCCAGTACAGTTCTTTTCCAGTGTATATCAGTCTATATTGGCAAGGCGGGCCACCCTCCGAACCTCCATCAGGACTCGGGACTATCACATCGGAGATCCAATTTCCCTTTCCCCTTTTATTCAAATCTGTTTCTCATTCCAAAACCAGACCGTTCCGTCCGGCCCACCCTAAAGCAAGCACTCAACCTGTTTCCCAGGGTTTCCAGGTTCAGAATGCCAGACTACTTTGCTCCATCTTGCAGGCTATGGAGCTAGGCAATTACAAGGGCTCCTTTGGAC
This sequence comes from Taudactylus pleione, assembly GCA_031769625.1. NCBI lineage: Eukaryota > Metazoa > Chordata > Amphibia > Anura > Myobatrachidae > Taudactylus > Taudactylus pleione. Next base: position 5,810,147 of record JAUIMM010000841.1, on the reverse strand, counting down.
ATTTAGGATGTCTACTTGCATGTACCTATCCGAGAGGATCATCAGCTGTTCCTCTGGTTCGCCGTCCTGAAGGATCACTTCCAATTTCTGGTCTTGCCCTTAGGACTTTCGACAACACCTTGGGTGTTCACGAAGGTCATGGCTGTGATGGCGAATCCGAATTCGGCCATACATAGGTCTTCTGTTAGCCCAGTTCCCCGGATATTCTTCATGACCACCTTCGTCTCACCCTGGACTTGTTGCAATCACACTGCTGGCTGATCAACTGGCGCAAGTCCAGCCTGTTTCCATCTCAGGAAATGCTCCACCTGGGCGCTCTCCTGAATTCCAGAGTTCAGAGTGTTTTTCCTTCCCAATACAAGCTGACATCCCTTCAGTCCCTCAGCAAAGTTTTTCTCCACCAGTGCAGAGTCTATACATTTCTCTATGCCAGTTCTTGGAAAACTGGTGTCCAGCTTTGTCATGGTGTAATATGCACAATTTAATTCCTGGCTTCTGCAACTGGAACTTCTGAAGTGGTGGAACCGCTCTCGCTTAAAACTCAAATCTCGTTCTGTCCAGAGAAGTCCGACACTCTCTCTCCTGTGGCTCTAGTCGCCTCGCCTAGACAACGGTCGCCCCTTCCTGATCCATGATTGGGTTCTTCTAACCACGGATACCAGCCTTTGCGGCTGGGGAGCCGTTAACAGCAATCGCACCTTTCAGGGCAGGTGGATAGTTCAGGAGGCAGACCTACCGTTCAGTGTCCTGAAGATTTCAGCGTTCTACCACGCATTTTGTCAAGCAAGGCCCTTCCTTCAACACAGAACGGTGAAGATACAGTCAGACAGTACAACAGCTGTCGCATACATTTATCATCAAGGCGGTACAAGGAGTCGCAGAGCCATATATGAAGTCAGTCGCATTCTCTGCTGGGTGGAGCACTTTCTCCCAGCCCTATTGTTGGTCTACTTTCCATGTGTCCAAAACTGGGAGATGAACTTCTTCAGCAGGCAGGACAGTCACTCGGGTGAGTGGTCTCTGCATCCTGACTTCTTCCAGATGGTGGCCCTTGGCTGGAGCCATCCAAAAAATCAACTTGATGGCCTCCCGGCGCAACCACAAACTTCCTTGCTTTGACTCCTGCTCCAGGGACCCGTGAGCCATCTTGGTGAGCGCACTCACAGTACTCACTTCTTCTATGGGCCCTTCGCAAGTTAAAACAGGAAGGCGTCATGACCATTCTTAACGCACTGGACTGGCCACTGAAGGACTGGTACGCAGACCTCCTCAGTCTATACGTTGCATTTACCATACTTTGCACCCGGCAATCTTCCTCAATGAGGATCTATTATGTATTTCGGGCATATTTTGAGTGGTGTTCTGACTGCGGTCGGGACCCTCTAGTGTTTTACCTTTCCAGATTTCTTTTTTTACAGGTGGGTTTTGATCTGGGCATTCGCCTTGCTTCCCTAAAGTTACAGGTATCAGCCCCTTAATTTCAGGATAGCTAGTCTTCCTGCTATTGAATCTTTCCTGCAAGGAGTCCTCCACATTCAACTCCCTTTTGTTCCCCTGGTAACACCATGGGACCTTACCTTGGTGGTTAGGACTCTGCCAAAATCTCCCTTTGAACCGTTAGATTCTAATGATGCGTTGGCTGACGTGGAAAACTGTATTCTAAAGCACTTTCAGCCCGCAGTGTCTCTGACTTGGGTACGTTGTCCCACTGCGCACCTTTCCGTGTGTTTCATCCTGACCGTGCTGTACTCCATATATACGTCTGGACTATCACCCAAAGGTAGTATCACGTTTCCATATAAGGAGATTGTGGTTCATCTCTGCTCACGTTCGACGTGTTCCAGGTCCTTCACACTCGTGTTGATCAGACCAAGAATATTGAGAAGTTGGATGCTCTGTTCTTTCTTTGATTTCCACAAGTGTGACTGGCTGACTTCCAAGTAAACTTTTTGCCCGCTGATTATGCCTTGCGATTTGTCAGGCCTATCTTTTGGCAGAGAAGCTGGTCCCGACGTCAGTGAGGGCTCATTTCATTAGATCTGTGTGGGGCCTCTTAGGCGGCTTGCCGTGGTGCCTCTGCGCAGCAGCTTTGTAAGGTGGCCACGTGTCCCCTGCCAATAGTTTCATTAAATTTTACTGCTTTGATGCCTTCACCTCTGCCGATGAGGCCTTTGGGCATCTGGTACTTAGAACAGGACAGGAGTGTTCCCTCCCTTGGAGGATCAGCATTGGGACGGCCCAGTGTCCCCCATTGGATGAAAGAAGAAATGGGAGTTTTGTCTTTCCCGTAATTCCTTTTTTCTGAGTCCATGGAGGACACAGGGACCCACCTTCACGCCCCTGGCTGCAAGGACGTAACTACCATAGGTGCAAGGTGTGCAGCTGCTATGGGGCCCAGAGCTGAGTGTGGGGGGCACTTTCCTTGTCAAAGTTACATGTCTTGTATTTATTTTTACGATTGGGTGGTACATAGGGGCCCTTACACCTTCTTCTCTTTTTTTTTTTTTTTTTTATAGGGCCTTCAAATACCTAGTTACGCCCCTGTCTGGCTGGGGGTGTCGCTGTTTCTTCACGTGTGTGTGTCAGTCTTCTCCTCTCCTCCATTCCTGTTCCTTGGGTCTGTTAAGAATAACTGACTGTCTGGGGTTCAGGCAGGGTATGAGGGGGGAGGAGCCTGTGCTGCTTACAAAATGTTAACTCCTTGGTGCCCAGGCTCCTGCAGCTCCACCTATACCCCACAGTACCATTGTCCTCCATGGTCTGAGAAAGAAGGATCTTACAGGTAACACAAAAATCCCCTATTCTAAGGGAAACTGTAGTTCATGAATAAATCTGTAACAATTTGGATGTTTCAGACCTGTAGGTAAATGGATGTGAGAGATGTGTAGGCATTTCTACCAGGCATTACTGCACACATACAGTCATGGCCAAAAGTTTTGAGTGACACTAGTATTGGGTTTCACAAAATTTGCTGCATCAGTGTTTTTAGACCTTTTGTGTCAGATGTTACTATGGTATACTGAAGTAAAGTTGCAAGCATTTCATGAGTGTCAAAGGATTTTATTGACAATTACATAAAGTTTATGCAAAGAGTCAATATTTGCAGTGTTGACCCTTCTTTTTCAAGACCTCTGCAATTCACCCTGACATGCTGTCATTTAACTTCTGGGCCACATACTGACGGACACCCATTCTTGCCTAATCAATTTTTTTTTTTCGTCCACCCGCCTCTTGAGGATTGACCACAAATTCTCAATGGGATTAAGGTCTGGGGAGTTTCCTGGCCATGGACCCAAAATTTGGATTTTGGCTTGCACTTAGTTATCACTTTTGCCTTATGGCAAGGTGCTTCATTATGCTGGAAAAGGCATGGTTCTCCCAACCATCCAAGAACAGTTTGGTGACGCAGTTGCTCTTGGAGGATGTTTTTGGTACCATTCTTTATTCATGGCTGTGTTCTTAGGCAAAATTGTGAGGTGAGCCCACTCCCTTGGCTGAGAAGCAACCCCAAACATGAATGTCTTTCAGAGCTACAGCATTCCTCTGTGGAGAGAGGAGAACCTTCCAGAAGGACAACCATCTCTGCAGCAATCCACCAATCAGGCCTGTATGGTAGAGTGCCCAGACGGAAGCCACTCCTTAGTAAGAAGCACATGGCAACCCGCCTGCAGTTTGTCAAAATGTAGCTGAAGGACTCTCAAACCATGAGAAACAAAATTATCTGCTCTGATGAGACTAAGATTGAACTCTTTGGCCAAACATGGCAGGCATTATGTTTTGGAGGGTTTTATGTTTAGAGGGTGGGGGGCAGTGAATCTGGGGAACCGCTTCCAGGACTGCTGGGCTCCACAGGAACCGATACTGCCCATAAACATATTAGAACTACGGGCAGTGTTCAACTAGCGCATCACCTGTTTCAGGGTCAAGCCGTCACAGTCCAGTCGGACACCGCCACGACGGTGGCGTAGATAATCCAACAAGGCGGCACCAGAAGTCGGGCGGCAATGAAGGAGGTAAGCTGCATTCTACTCTAGGGAGAGGAATTCGCGATGGCAATATTTATTCCAGGTGTGGACAATAGGGAGGCCCACTACCTCAATCGTCAGGACGTACATCCCGGGGAGTGGCGCTCCATCCCCAGGTATTTCAATAGCTTGTTCAAAGATGGGGCCTTCCACAAGTCTACCTCATGGCGTCCAGACGCAATCATCAACTGCCTCTGTACTTTTGTCTATCTGTTTTCGCCAATTCCTCTTCAGCCCCTGCTTCTGCAACGCATCAAGAGGGAAAGGGCCATGGTTCAGTTAGTGGCTCCAGATTGGCCCCACAGAGCTTGGTATTCCAGCCTGGGTCTACTGCTGATAGACGATCCATGGCCTCTACCGCTGTGAGACTATCTCCTGCAGCAGGGTCCTTTCATTATCCAGACTTGTGTCAGCTACTTTTGACGGCATGGCTGTTGAAAGGGCAGTCTTACGGTGAAAGGGGATCCTATCTACTGTGATCCCTACCATGCTCTGGGCCCGGAATGAAGTTACTTCCAGACACTACCACCGTTTCTGGAAGGCTTATGTGATCTAGCGTAAACACCTTCCTACGACGTTGAAGGTGTCCAGGCTTCTACTTTTCCTGCAGGCAGGCTTCTCGGCGGGCCTACGTCTTGGATCCCTGAAGGTTCAGATTTCAGCACTGTCCATTTACTTCCTGTCGAAACTGGCCTTACTCTCTGATGTTCAGACATTTCTGCAGGGGGTTATCCGGTTACAACTACCCTTTGTTCCTCCCACGTCTCTGTGGGACTTGGATCTCATTCTATCTTGTTTGCAGTCTTCCTTGTTTGAACCGTTACAGACTGTTAAGTTTAAGTACCTCTCGTGGAAGGAGGTGCTTCTCCTAGCCCTGGCTATGGCCAGGCGAGTGTCTGAGCTCGGGGCTCTCTTGTCATCCCCTGTACTTGGTATTCCATGCGTATAGGGCTGAACTCCCTACGCAGATGGCATTCCTTCCTAAAGTGGTCTCTGCGTTCCACATAAACCAGCCTATTGTGGTGCTGGTTCTTCCAGAGGACTCGCCAGCTTCCAGAACCCTGGATGTCGGCAGAGCCCTCTTGATCTACGTGGATACGACCGTATCTCTACGGAAATCAGATTCACTGTTAGTTTGGTATGATGTCGCTTGTCCTGGTTGGCCGTTTCCAAGCAGTCTATTGCACGCTGGATCCGTCTGACCATCAGGCAGGCCTATGTGGCCTCCTCTAAGGAACCTCCGGCTACCATTACAGCTTATTCCACGCGTCGGTGGGTCCCTCGTGGGCTGCTACCTGCAGAGTTTCTATGGCTCAACTTTGTCGAGCGGTCACTTGGTCGGGCTGGTATACCTTTGTCCGATTTTACAGTTTTGATGCGTTCGTGGCCAGAACGATATCACCAGATTGAACTGCATGCACAGATGACTGGGGATATCTTAATCGACCCGCGGGAGCAGTGAGTGCATACACACTGGACAATTTGAACAATATATCGTTCAAAGATATCGTTATAGTTTATATTGTTCAGATAAATCGTCCAATGTGTACGTGGCTTAAGATCAACATTTTGTTCTTCATCCTTTTTGGTGGACACTGCTCACCATAGCGTTGAATTGACGCAAGTATATATTGCTATTCTATTCAGCAACCCTATAATATTATCATCAATAATATCATCCCACACTGCAGGGCACTGGTAACGGGACCCTTGTGTATGTACAATGCTTTATATATTTATGTAGCTGTTATGACCCACGGCAGGTCCCGGCCGTATTAGGCGACTGTGTTGCATCATGCCTTGATTCTAGTTTCGCTGTTGCAGTAATTTCTGTCTGTCAGTTTGTGTGCAGCTCACAACTGCAAACCATTCATTCGTTAGAGGCTCTCTGCGGGGATTACTCTCATTGGTCCCTGCTCCTGTTAGGTTACAGCCAGCCCTACACTTCCGTTGATATTACCTGACTTCTGGAGTAAGTGTGTGCCTAGTGCTCAGAAGCCTGTGTGTTTAGCCAGTCCTTACCTTGTTCTGCAGTTCCTGCGATCTAACTGTTACCCTTTTCCTGAATCGGCTTTCTTAGCCTGAGGTCGCCCTGGTGTCAACTGCTGTGATTTCCAGCAGTTTCCTTCCCGTCCTCTGGTGCGGTAATGTCGCGGGCTAAGCCTTTGTTTCTGCCAGTGGCTCAGCCACATGTGCCTTATTCTGTTGTTCCACAGCATAGGCCGCATCACCGTCCACGGACCAGACGCTCCAACCTGCGGTTTAAGCCGCATCTGCGACCACCTACCTGGCGTATCTCAGCTTCGGCATATATGCTTCATAGTTCTCGGTCCAATGATCCTGCGGCCTGGTCACTCCAGACCACAATCCAGCCGCTCCACAGCCCGTGGCTCAGCCGTACCAGAACTAATTGTCAGTTGTGCCATAGCCTGAGACCCTGCAGTACCACAGTCCCAGTCGTTCCTGCTCAATCACTAGCCGCAGTCGCACCATAGTCCCTAGACACACCGGAGACTATTACCACTTGCCGCTGCTAGACAGGTCTACATCTGGGTAGATTCCAGAGTGAGGTACTGATTCTCAACGGCCTCTCATTGCTCAGGCGGCCTCCTCACAGGCATTGTTCCACGGGCCCTTCTTCAGACCCGATCAGGGCCTTACAATCCCAGAAAGCTATACAGTCTTTGCGGTAAGCAGAGCTATTTCGGCCAGCCTCACTATCTCAGCGAGGGACTGGTTGTTCTACTTTCTTTCTGGGGCAGTGACCGACTGGTCCTCATTTGCCTATACTCTGTCTCAAATCCCTGAATCAGATTCCAAGGGTACCTGGACTCAGGTGGAATCCTCCATGCTCCGTCATCCGACGTTTGGAACCTGGGGATTTTATGGTATATCTGAGTATTCAGGATACGTACCTACGGGTACATACAGAGCCCTCTCATCAGCATGGGTTCAGGTTTGCTGTGCCACAGCAACACTTGTAAGTTTCGGGCTCTGCCTTTTGGGACTGTCCTCAACTCCACCGGGGTTTACCAGCTTTATGGATTTTCTGACAGTTCACCTGTTCAGTGTATCCGAATGCTCCTTTCTCTGGACTGCCTCCTGCTTTTAGCAGGATCACCAAGGTACTTTACCGCCAGGTCAGGATAACCGTGGCTTCTTCTCGGCACAGATAATTAGTCAACGGAGAAAAAGTCCTCCCTGCATCCCTCACAGGGTTTTCTTCATCTGGGAGCACTGCTGGATTCTCAGAATCTGAGAATTTTTCTGGCAAGATCTCCACTCTTCAACTTGGAGTGTGCGGATGTCTACGCAGTCGACATATGTCATTACTCTTTGTGATGCGCGGTCTACCAGAGTGTCTACCTTTTGGTAGGGTGGAATGTGCTCCGTTCCATTCCAGGCCTTGCCATAATTGTCTCCTCTCCAGATGGATCGAGTTTTTTTTTCCGTCGGATCGCTGTTCGAACGATGATGCTTTCTCCGTAGGCGAGTCGATCTCTGTCCGGTTGGCTATGGCCATCTCGTCCAAGGTATTCTTTGCTACAGACAGTGTCTGGTCCGCATTCGGTTCGGGGCAGTTGGACGTCTGTCGCTTCCGCCCTGCCACTTAACTTGTTGGAACTTTAGGCTGTCTTGGGCCTTCACTCTCCCCTAACCCATATGTCACGGTAAACCTGAATAGGTTCAGTCCGACAATGTCACAACAGTGGCTTCCATCTAGGCAACACTGGTAGTTGGGTGGCAATGACAGGAATGTCATACATTCCGACAAAGTCCAAGGGTCTTCTCCTGGCCAACTCTGCAGTGTTCATTCCCGGAGTTATCCATTGAGAAGCGGGCTTCCTCAGCCGTCACGATGTGCATTCCGGGGACTAGTCTCTTCTCCAAGAGAGGTTTCATCTCCTGGTGAGCAGAGGGGCCTCTCTGAGGTGATTGATCCTCATGGCCTTCTGACTCTATCACACATTACCGGTGTTACAGTCCAACTCTAGGAGTACTGAAGCTACCTTCAGTGACTTTGTGAGTGAAGTGGTCCTTCCACTTTGTGTACCTGTGTCCTCCGGTCTCCCTTCTTCCTCGAGGTCTTCGGAAGTTTAATTCGAGACGGAGGGGCTTTCCTTCTGGGGGCTCCAGTTCGTCCCAGACATCACTGGTACTAAGATTTTCGGAGTCTCCTCATCGATGCTCCGTTCCTACTGCTTCACTATCTGGACCTGTTGTCTCAGGGTCCTTGTTTTCCCCCTGGACCTGGATCGTTTGTCTTTGACTGCGCCCCTACTGTGGTCCTAGGGGTTCCCTGGCTCTGTCTTCATTGAGATGTTTAGAGCAGATAGGCCAGACTTTGCTGGGATCAGCTACGGACTGTGGCATACATAATTCTTATGGTATCGTATCTGTCGATACGATCCTCCGGTGTCCAGGATTTCCAGATATTCTGGTATTCCTTCTGGCTGGCTTGGGTTTCACCCTCGGCCTGGCCTTCCTGACAGTGCGGATCTCTACACTGTCGGTATGGTTAAGATATGGAATTGCTCCACTCTGGTATCCAGTTCATCCTTTGGAGTGTTTTCTGGATTATGCCTCCATTTGTCCTCCCTAGGGACTCCTTGGGAGTTAGTAGTGGTTCTTTGTTCCCTCCGGGGACAGTCAATGGAACCGCTGGTTGTGATAGCCATTACATGGTCTATTGTTTAAGCTCTCTCTCTCTCTCAGGGTGTTTATATCAACTAGGAGAGTGTCTGAATTGGGAGCGTTCTCATGTGGCTCCCTCTTCTGGAGGGCATCATGTCAGGGTGTGAGTTGTTCTCGCCCTGTGTTTCTTCTTAGAGTGGTTTTTAGGTTCCATATTATTCTGGAACTTATGGTACGGCCATTCAGTCCCCAGTCCTCTCGGCTGGGGTGGTCTCATTGACTGTGGTCCGGCCTCTTTGGCTTTATGTGATCCGTTCAAGTTCCTTATGGAAATCTGACTCCTTATCGGTGGTCTGCGGTTTCTGGTTTTCACAGGAAAGGATGGATGGCCTTGTATGTCTTCCTCAGGGGCCTACCCATGGGTAGGCCTTTTCTGTTGTTGATGCTTGTTTTTTCTCGGGCCATGTAACCCTCGTGGGCGGCTCGCTGTGGCGCCTCGTCTGTTTTGCCTTACTAGGTGACCACGTGGTCTTCTGTCCACACCTTTTTAAGGTTCTAGGCATTGGTTTCCTTTGCCTCTCAGGATGCTTCCTTTTTGGCGATGGATTCTCCTCTCAGCACAGGAGCGTTCCCACCCTTGGTTGAACTGCTTTGGGACATCCCCAAGGTCAACCCTGTGGACCCCCTATGGACCCTGAAGTAGAAAACAAAAGATATGGTAAGAACTTACCTTTGTTATCTCTGATTCTACGAAGTCCATAGGGTCCACAGGGCGCCCGCCCAGATGCACCTGGCTTCATATGGGCTGTGTTACTGGTCACCGGTTTCCAGTCTCCTTTTCTGTGAGTATGGTTCGAGTGTTCCAGTTTTCTTTTTCTCTCCTCCTCCGGCCTTTGGCTACTTACAAACTGAGGTGCCTCTGGCTGGGGGGCGGGGTTATAGGGAGAGTGGACCCAAGTGCATCCTGGGAGCTAAAAGCTTTAACTGCGTGGTGCCCGGATTTGTTTTCCAACCTATACCCCAAGGTCAACCCTGTGGACCCTATGGACTTTGTAGAAACAGAGATAACAAAGGTAAGTTCTTACCATATCTCTTGTTTTAGCGAGCAGTCCTGTGGTCTCTCGTCAGTTGTGTATGCTTCTTCTGCTGGAGACTTAACTCCAGACGGCCACCTTGAACCTCTATCACGAAGGGAACAACGGGTGGCTGTTGTTGGTGGAAGATCTACTCCCTGGCTCTAGAGGTCTTACACAACTGTGGGATTCTGTAAGAGCAATATAAAATGTTTTTTAATTATAATGATTTGTAAAATTTAATGGTTGGAAATTCAGTGCTGGAATACAGTCTTGCAAAAGTATTCACCCCCTTTGCATTTTTTTCATGTTTTGTTGCCTCACATCCTGGAATTAAAATGGTTTGTTTGAAGGTGTGCATCATTTAATTCGCAAAACATGCCTACAACTGAAGTTTTCTACTTCAGGGTCCATAGGGTATCCACAGGATAGCTTGGGGTATAGGTGTGACGTCAGTCATCGGGCACCATAGAGTTAAGCTTTCAGCATCCCAGGATGCACTAGGGTCCCCCTCCTATACGCCGCTCCCGAGCCAAGGCACCTCAGTTTAGTTTGGTGCCTGGCCGGAGTCGGGTGCACCTGTTGGAGTGGGGGCTAAGAAGAGCCCCTGAAGTTTTCTACATGCAGCTGTGGCTGCACATCTGGAAGTACAGCATGGACAGTTAGTCCTGATGTCCATGCTGTCTTCCCTACACCCCCGCCGGTACCAGAACGCCGGTACAGATCCGGGGATGCTGGTGAGCATCTGGGGTCACAGCTAGCGGTGACCCCATATGTTCCGAACCATGGCCGGAATCAAGGGGGACAGCAAGGTAAGCGGCGGGGTCCCGTGGTGGGTTCCCGCTGTTACATGGTCCAGAGTCCCCAGTCAGGGGGCTCCCCGGGGACTGGCAACAGCGTGGAGCCAGGTATGTAACATGCGCTTCCACTACCACCCTGGGACAGCGGACCGCAGCAGAGCGGTAGCGCTGCGGCGTCCCAGGGGTTAAATGCATGCCCGGGGAGCGCGCCTTCCCTGTCTCACAGCCGGCGCCTCCCCCGCTGCACACAGCCCTCTCTGCAACACGCCGACTGGCCCTGTGGCAGCGCTCCTCCCCCAGGCGAGCCTCCTCTCTGCTCCTCGGCGGCCATCTTCCTGAACGCATGGTGAACGCTGCTGGAAGTCTGGACGGAGGCATCGTGGTCTGGGTCCCCCCGCATACCTCTCCTTCGCTGTGGTCAGGTCTGTGTATGCAGCGCTGTGTCTAGGTCTGTGTATGCAGCGCTGTGTCCTACAGACTCTGTGTAGTTGATTTATCAGCGCTGGTTAGTGCAGGAATTGAGTTTCTTTGCATTGTATGTGACTTTGCTAGCGCTGCTGCCTGTACTTTACATTTCTGACTGTCAGCCTTATTACTGTCCCTGTTCTTTCTGCTAAAGCCCTTGCGGTGCGGTGCTGCAGGGTGGTTTCTCGCCTTTTTAAACAATTGGTGAGAGGGGTCACATACTTTATACCATCATGTCTGAAAGTGACTTTCCTCTCCGGCTACAGTGTACTACGTGTAAAGTACCTTTAGCGGAGGGGGAGGGTGGCGCGGAGGCCCTCTGCCGGCAGTGTTTGTCGTTGGCGCGGCCTTTTACGGTTACAGCACCGGTACAGGAGCCGCCCTGGGCTTGTTTCGCTCAGGCGCTTACAACCTTAGTGGGCCAGTTAGCTCCGTAGCCCGTGTTTACGCAGATGGGTTTGTCCCAGCAGTCAGTGATGTCGTCACCCATGCAGGGGTTCCCTAGACAATTGGTGGTACCCCGCAGTCTCCATATTTCCCCTCTCCCGGTTTCTCAGGAGCCGGCGTGGGTTAACTCCCTGACGAGTTCTGTACAGCACTTGTCGAATGTGTTACAAGGGGAGTCTGTGATGCGGCCACATAAACGACCGGTGGCGTCTGTCGGCTCCTTATGAGGATGACGAAGGGACGTCTGATGATGGGGAGATTCTGGATCTTACGATCAGGAACCTTTCCATACTAAGGACGCAGACGCTAGGTCCAAGGTGTATATTCCTGGACTTATTCGGGCAGTCCGCACAGCCTTGGTGATTGAGGACGAAGTTCCCCCAGCGGCTAAATCAAAGTATGCCTTTTTTAAGGATGTGAAGGGTGATGCCACAGTCTTTCCTCTTTCGGGTCAGTTGGTGGACCATTTAGAGGAGGCGTGGAAACAGCCTGGCAAGCGATACCAGCCGCAGAGGCGTCTGGCGGTGGCTTATCCGTTCGCGGATAATTATTTTGCGAAGTGGGAATCCCCTCCACAGGTGGATTCTCATGTGACACGTCTTGGCCGTAGTGCCACGTTACCGATGCCATCCATGTCCTCCCTTAAGGATGCTATGGACCGCAAGGTGGAGATCTCCCTGAAGTCCGCTTATTCCCTTGCGGGGGGGGGGGGGGGGGGGGCAGCGCGGCCGGCTATGGCCATTTGCTGGGTTGCCAGAGCTATGGAGCGCTGGGCGGATTCGTTGGAGACGTCCTTCGATTCCGGCTGAGCAGGCGGAGTTGATTGGTAATCTCCGTGATTCGGCCACTTATATCAACGAGGCGGCCTTAGACATTAGTACCCTGGTGTCTCGAATTTCTTCAGCAGCGGTGGCTGCTCGTCGCACCTTGTGGTTGCGATCCTGGATGGCGGACGCTGATTCCGAAAAGGGTTTGGAGGCGCTGCCCTTTAACGGAGAAGTTCTATTCGGTCCAGATCTGGACAAGATTGTAGCCACACTGGCGGCAGCCAAATCTGCATGTCTCCCGTTGGCCGCTGTCCCTTCTGGTTCAGGACTATCGTCCTTTCGGTCTTATAGGGCCCAGGGCAGGTCCAAACCACAGTCTTTTCCCCGACAGGCTGGTCCCAAGAAATCTGCCAAGCCCCGGAAGCAGGCCTGGAGTACCAGACGTACGACCCCTAAGCCAGATGACAAGCCTGCGGCCTGACGGTCCGGGCCTCCCTTTGGGGGATCCCAAAGTGGGAGGCCGCCTGCTGTAGTTCGCCCGGTGTTGGTCGGTCAGCACGACAGACAATTGGGTTCTCGATGTGGTCTCCCACGGGTATGCCCTCTCTTTCCGGCACAGACCCCCGGCTCGATTCTTCACCATGAGTCTACCATCAGACCGGAACAAGGCCACGGAGCTGCGGAAGGTCTTGCACACTATGCTCCAGGCTGGAGTTATAGTGCCTGTTCCATTCTCCCAGAGGGGACAGGGTTTCTATTCCAATCTTTTTGGTGCTGAAACCCAATGGGTCGTATCATCCGATTCTCAACCTCAAAGCTCTCAAGTCTTTGCGGGTGCCGAAGTTTCGGATGGAGACCCTACGGTCCATCATTCTGGCGCTGGAACCTGGGGACTACATGGTGTCATTGGACATACAGGACGCTTATCTGCATGTCCCTATTCTTTTGCGCCATCAACAGTTCCTCAGGTTTGCAATCCGCAGCGACCACTTTCAGTTTCGGGCGTTGCCCTTTGGCCTGGCGACAGCACCGCGTGTGTTCACCAAGGTGATGGCGGTCATGGCGGCTTCTCTGCGGCTGCAGGGAGTCCGCATGTTGCCGTACTTGGATGACTTTTTATTAGTGGCAGGATCTCCGGAGCTCCTTCTGCGCCACTTGGACCTGACCATTGCGCTACTGCAACGGCACGGCTGGTTATTAAACTGGGAGCAGTCCACTCTAATCCCGTCTCAGCGGATTCTGCACCTCGGAGCCTTATTGGACTCGGGGCAGCAAAGGATCTTTGTGACTGGGGAAAAGATTTCTGCTTTACAGTCGAGGGTGCACAGTTGTCTGCACAGCCGCCGGGTGTCTCTCCACTCGGCGATTAGGTTGCTGGGCTCCATGGTGTCGGTGTTCGACATGGTGGAATATGCCCAGTTTCACTCCAGACCTCTGCAGCACCTGATTCTGTCCAAGTGGAACGGGCTGCCTCAGTCTCTAAAATCCCAGACAATAGTGCTCACCCCGGAGGTTCGCCTGTCCCTTGCCTGGTGGTTGCAGACGACCCATCTCAACAAGGGACGTCCGTTCTGGGTACCAAATTGGGTCCTGTTGACAACGGACGCCAGTCTTCGTTGCTGGGGAGCAGTTTCGGGTCCACACTTGTTCCAGGGCAGGTGGACTCCGACAGAAGCGGAGCTTCCAATAAATATCTTGGAACTCCGAGCGGTCTTCAATGCCCTCCAGCAGGCACATCAGGTTCTCCAGGGTCGACCAGTGCAGGTCCAGTCGGACAACGCTACCACCGTGGCCTACATAAACCGGCAAGGAGGAACCCGAAGTCGGGCGGCTCTCGTAGAGGTGTCTCAGATCCTGGTATGGGCAGAGCACAATCTTCCGGCCATATCAGCTGCCTTCATCCCGGGAGTGCTAAATTGGGAGGCGGACTTTCTCAGTCGCCAGGACGTTCATCCAGGGGAATGGTCCCTGCACCCGGACGTTTTTCAACTTCTGGTGGACAAGTGGGGTCTTCCAGAGATCGACCTCATGGCGTCCCGGCACAACAACAAGTTGCCGGTGTACGGGTCTCGCACAAGAGACGAAGAGGCGTCTCTGGTGGATGCTCTGTCCATCCGGTGGACGTTCCGGTTCGCTTTCCTGTTTCCTCCGGTTTCTCTTCTTCCACGAGTAATCCGGAAATTCAAACAGGAAGGAGTGACGCTCCTGTTGATAGCTCCCGCGTGGCCCAGACGGCACTGGTTCTCAGACCTTCAGGGTCTGTCCGTGGATAGTCCTCTGCGGTTCCCGCTATGACCGGACCTTCTGTCTCAGGGTCCTTGTCTTCACCCGGAGCTGACTCTGCTGTCTTTGACGGCGTGGCTGTTGAGACGGCCATGTTAAGGTCCAGGGGGTTTTCCAGCTCTGTAGTGCGTACCATGTTACGAGCTCGGAAACCGTCTTCCGCGAGGATAAATCAACGCGTGTGGCATACGTTCTTCCAGTGGTGTCGACCGAGAGGTTATGCACCGCGGGAGTTTCGTCTGTCTCGGATACTCTCCTTCCTACAAGCGGGACTAGATCATGGGCTTCGCCTTGCTTCTTTGAAGGTACAGGTTTCGGCCCTGTCTGTCTGGTTTCACCGTAGGATTGCTACAATCCCAGATGTGCGCACCTTTATGCAAGGTGTTCTCCTCATTCAGCCACCCTTTGTTCCACCTGTGACGCCTTGGGATTTGGCTGTGGTCCTGAGGGCTCTCCAGGGACCGCCGTTTGAACCACTGGACTCAGTGGATCTTAAATGGCTAACAGCTAAGACTGTTTTCCTTCTGGCCATAGCTTTGGCCAGACGTGTTTCTGATTTAGGAGCTCTATCTTGTAGACCCCCTTTCTCGATTTTTCATGGGAACAGGGCAGTGCTCCGCACTCGTCCTGAATTTCTTCCCAAAGTTGTTTCCCAGTTTCATGTTAACGAGGAAATAGTTGTTCCGACCTTTAACTCCCCTGACCTTTCAGTGAGTGAGGCCACTTTGGATGTTGTGCGGGCCTTAAGGACTTGTGTTGACTGCACTTCTTCGTTTAGGAAGTGGGACGCCTTGTTTGTCCTCTATGGTTTCCGTAAAAAGGGTTGGCCTGCTTCTAAGCAAACTTTGGCAGCCTGGATCCGTATGGCTATTTCTGAAGCTTATCTTCATGAAGGTCTGCCGGTTCCTCCTTCTGTGAAGGCTCATTCCACTAGGTTTGTGGGTCCTTCGTGGGCAGCTCGACGTGGTGCCTCTGCAGTCCAGATCTGCAAGGCTGCTACGTGGTCCTCTGTCCATACCTTCGTGAGGTATTACAGGTTTGACACCTTCACCTCTCAGGATGCTTCCTTCGGGCGGCGGATTCTCCTTTCAGCACAGGAGCGTCCCCACCCTTGAAGGATACTGCTTTGGGACATCCCCAAGGTATCCTGTGGATACCCTATGGACCCTGATGTAGAAAATATGAGATATGGTAAGAACTTACCCTTGTTATCTCTACGAAGTCCATAGGGTTCCACAGGACTCCCACCCTGTCGCACCTGTGCTGCAGATGGGCTTTGCTCTGGTCACCGGTTTTTCCGTCTCCCTCTGGTGAGAATGTGATTCTTGTGTGTGTCCAGATCTTCTTTCTCTCTCCTCCGGCCTATGGCTTGGTAACTAACTGAGATGCCTTGGCTCGGGGGCGGGTACAGGAGGGGGACCCTAGTGCATCCTGGGAGGCTGAAAGCTTAACTCTATGGTGCCCGATTACTGACGTCCCACCTATACCCCAAGGTATCCTGTGGAACCCTATGGACTTTGTAGAAATAGAGATAACAAGGGTAACTTCTTACCATATCTCATATTTTTTTCTTTTTTATATTGTGAATCACACAACATTTAGGACAACATAACAGAAAACTTCAGAGTGCTTAGCTATTCACCCCCATAAAGTCAGTACTTTATCGAGCCACCTTTTGCGGCAATTACAGCTGCAAGCCGCTTTGGATAAGTCTCTGAGCTTGCCACATCTTGCCCCTGGGATTTTTGCCCATTCCTCAAAGCAAAACTACTCCAGCTCCTTCATGTTTGGTTTCCGCTTGT
This sequence comes from Taudactylus pleione, assembly GCA_031769625.1. Lineage (NCBI taxonomy): Eukaryota > Metazoa > Chordata > Amphibia > Anura > Myobatrachidae > Taudactylus > Taudactylus pleione. The sequence continues at coordinate 5,793,850 of JAUIMM010000841.1, read as the reverse complement.
GAACAGCAATCTTCAAGTCTGACCACAGATTGTCAATTGGAATGAGATATGGGCTTTGACTAGGCCATTCCAACACATTTAAATGTTTCCCCTTAAATCACTCGAGTGTTGCTTTAGCAGTATGCTTTGGGTCATTGTTCTGCTGGCAGGGGAACCTCTGTCCCAGTCTCAAATCACAGGCATACAGAAACAGGTTTTGCTCAAGAATACCCCTGTATTTAGCACCATCCATCTTTCCCTCGACTCAAAGCAGTTTCCCAGTCCCTGCTGCTGAAAAATATCCCCACACCATGATGCTGCCACCACCATGTTTCACTGTGGGGATGGTGTTCTTGGGGTGATGGGATGTGTTGGGTTTGCGCCAGACATAGCGTTTTCCTTGGTGGCCGAAAAGTTACATTTTAGTCTCATCTGACCAAAGCACCTTCCTCCATACATTTGGGGAGTCGCCCACATGCCTTTTGGCAAACTCAAATTGTGTCGTCTTATTTTTATCACTAGGTAATGGCTTTATTCTGGCCACTCTTCCATAAAGCCCAGCTATGTGGAGTGTACGGCTTATTGTGGTCACATGCACAGATACACCAGTCTCTGCTGTGGAACTCTGCAGCTCCTTCAGGGTTACCTTTGGTCTCTGTGCTGCCTCTCTGATTAATGCCCTCCTTGCCCGGTCGTTGAGTTTTGGTGGGCGCTTTAGTAGTGCTGCAGCCTCTGGGGCCTTTCAGAAAAGGTGTGTTTATACTGACAGATCATGTGACACTTTGATTCCACAGAGATGGATTTCACTTCACTAATTATGTGACTTCTGAAGGTAATTGGTTGCACCAGAACTTTTGAGTTGCTTCATAGCATATGCTTATGGACTAATACATAAGGTCCAGTCGTCCCCCCAATATGGTTTCCATGGATAGTTCAAAAGAATGTCCATTGCTAGCAACTTGCTTATGTTTGCCATTGAGCTCAGCAGTAGTGTCTTCATTTCTCAGCTCATATCTTGGGACTAGCTGGATTCTTGATCATCATGGTTAATTTGTAGTGCTTAAATGTGTTACTAAAATGTGAAATGTTCAATGTACTATGTCAAAGATTGCCTTCTCTTCTTCTACTTTTAGTGTTGTAGTTACATATGGTTTAACCCTGTCTTCCTTTTGCAGGGAATGATAGAAAGCATGCAGTAGATGGTGGACAGACCATTTGTGATGGTTTAAAGGTAAGTGCCTCTTTCGATATTACGCAACATAGAGAATCATGGTTTTCAGGGTGCTATAATGAATTTCTAATGCACTTGGTGAGTTTTCCTTTCCTTATTAGAGCAAATTCTGAGGTTGTGAACATATTGAATAAATGTTATGGTGTTCTCCTCTTTTCACCAATCAGCATATGGTCCTACTTCTGTTAAATTACCTTCTTAACAGATATTTTAAGATAACTTGTTACGTTTTGTACAAAGTCTTTTGAGATGGAGAACACAGTAACCCTATGCCGCATCCTTCTGGGAGAGTGCCCAAGTTAGCATGCAGCAAATGTATATTCCCATGCTATGTTTTGCCCTTTCGTGGGAGGCTTCCTTCACGCACTTACGTAATGGCTGCCCAATAATGAGCATAACCTAGAATGTGGCACCTGACTTACAAGCCAAGTTAGGTTGTACTTTCATGGTGCAAACCCTCTGTTACACTAGAGTTGGAACTAGGCATTCAGGCATACAGTTTTTCTTTGGCATTTTGCACAGGAAAGTAATGCCCGATTTGGTGAAGTATATTACATGTATGCAAGCATCAGGCATTCATATTTTATAATCCATGCTCTTTCACATGCCAAGCATACAAGGGAAAGGAGTGTCTACTATTTTGATGTGAGATACTATGTTGAAAGGAAGAATTTCTAAATGTCGGGTCAAACTTGTGGGAATGAATATGCACAGGAACTCTTTGAGGAAAAAATGGAGATTGGTGTGTACTAATAATAAAGTGGGCAGAGTTAGTGTATTTAAGCTACTAAGTCTGTCATAAATCCAGTGTTTCCCAAACGCATTCCTCAGGGAGCACTAACAATAGGGATGGCCATCGACCACCGATAATTCAAAATCATAGATGGTATATGGCCGATGTAGAATACTTTTACCATCGAAGGCAGAGCCAGTGGTTCTCTGCCATCGATGGATGAGTCCGGGCAGTTTTTTTTGTTTCTGGACTGAGCTTTGCCGCCCATCTAAAACCTCCAACCAGCGCTTCCTAAGCCCCATGCCTGTTTTTGATGGGCCCGCGGCCTGCCGTTCCCCACCGAAGCGCTCCTAATTTAATTGATTTCAAGAGGTATTAAAAACCTCTTTTAGAATATTACCTATGAATGAATTGGAACTATGGACCTGATTCAGAACCGCTCGCAAGCTGCTGCATGCTCGCAAGCGGCCCGATGGTATGCGTATACACGCTTTGTTCTGCACTTGCGTGAACTCTGTGTGATCGCAGCTCGCTCGCCCAGCAAAGACAGCCCAGTGAAATGAGTGACAGGAGAGGCCGTTTGTGGGTGGTAACGGGCAGGACACTGATAACGGGGGAGTGGAGGTGCGAACACAGGCGTGCCTGGGTGTTTCCACGCCGTTTTTAAGGCGTGCATAATTAACAGGCAACGTCACAGTACACGTCACATGCCTGGTTTTTACACTGAAGTCCTCGCAGTGCTTGCGGTAGGGTAAGGCAACCGATGGTGCTCGATGTACCAATGTTTTAAAACACTTCCTGGAGATGACCTGCGCTAGTGGGCGTCTCTACATAAGCTAGTGGGTGTCTGCATACACAGAGCGTTCGCTCGCACAGCCAAAGTGGGTGTGCTTATGCCTTGGCGAGCGAGCGCTTCCCATGGCGTCACTTTGACAAATTTGCATACGCTGGATGCGAGCGGCTCTGAATCAGGTCCTATATCTGCTATTTCTACTTCAGGGTCCATAGTGGTCCACAGGGAGACCTTGGGGTATAGCTGGATCCTGGATCCTCGGGCACCACGGAGTTAAAGCTTTTAGCTGCTCCCAGGATGCACTTGGGTCCAACCTCCCCTATACCCCGCCCCCGAGCCACAGGCACCTCAGTTTTAGATGGTGCCCGGCCGGAGTCGGGTCACCCTGCGGGGTGGGCTGCAGGAGCAGCCCCCTAAAGCTTTAAATTTTTTATTTAACTTAGTTAAATTTATTTATTTTTTACTATAAGTTTTTTTCTCTAGAGCAGCAGCGCTGGGCTGTCATTACAGACGCCCACGCTGCCGCTCCTTCTCCCTGCTGGCGCCGCGACGCCAGCACTGAACTGGGGATTGCGGCGGGGGAAGCCAGAGTCTGTACTAGCCGGACTCTGGCTTCCCCCGGGACTGCTGCCGGAAGACGCCGGGGAGATCAGGTAAGCCGCGCACCGCTGATTAGCGGCGGTGCGCGGGTTCCTTTCAAATGCAGTCCCATGCCCCCGGTCTAGGGGACAGACCAGACCCAGGGCGCTAGCGGTGGCGGCGGGCCCCCCCTCCATCGGAGGCATACCCCGCCAGACCACTAGACCACCAGGGTAATTAAGCGGCAAGCGGGATGCCGCAACCTTGGGGGTTAAATATGCTAGCCAGGGGAGGAAGCCTTCCCTGTCAGCGGCTCCTCCCCTCAGCTCAGCGCGCCTTTCAGCTCGTAGTCTGGCGTCGCTGAGCTGCAGCTACTCGGGCCACTCCTCCTCTGAGGTCTCCAGCGGCCATTTTCTTACTGGCAGCGTGGATACTCTCAGGGAGCACGCGGACCGGTCCCCCTGTGTACCTCTCCCCTGCAGAAGGACAGTGTACACAGCGCTATAGCCCTCCCAGACACTGAATCTGGGAGGTTGATTGTAGTGGAAAGGTGCAGTGAGTATATCTTCCTGCATGGTATGTGACTTTTGCTAGTGCTGCCTGTCTGTGTCTTTTTTCTACTTACTGTCAGCCTGTACCTATCCCTTTCCTTCTCCTACAAGCCCTACAGGTGTGCGGAGGAAGGGTGTTTCTACTGACCTCACCTATATAGATCACGTATTTGTGAGGTCCGTCACATACAGTTGTGTGCTACACGGTGCCATATTGTGGGCTGTTGTTCAGCACACTGGTGAGTGCGCGCGTTTTCTTCCTAAGTCATGTCTGAGGAGGAGATTGAGCACTCCGGGGCTCCAGCATTGTTCTCCTGCAGGCGCTGTTCTGCAGGAGTGGATAGGGAGGATTTGTCACAGGACGGCCTGTGCGGACGGTGCCAGGCGGTCCCTGGTATGTCTAAACCTCCCATTTCTACTTCAGGGTCCATAGGGGGTCCACAGGGTTGACCTTGGGGTATAGGTTGGGAACCAAATCCGGGCACCACGCAGTTAAAGCTTTTAGCTCCCAGGATGCACTGGGTCCACTCTCCCTATAACCCCACCCCCAAGCCAGAGGCACCTCAGTTTAAGTTGGTGCCCGGCCGGAGTCGGGTCACCGTTAGCGCAGGGGGAGCTGATTAGCAGCCCCTAAGCTTATTTTATTTTTTTAGGGACAAAGTTTTTTCCATGGACTTTGGACTCTTCAGAGCGGCAGCGTCGGACTGTCCATAGGACGTCTAAGCTGCCGCTCCGTCACCCCGCTGGCGCTGAGACGCCAGTACAGATCTGGGGATCTCAGCGGGACCCCAGAGTCTGTACTAGCCGGACTCTGTGGGCGCCCAGGACTGCTGCCGGATCCACGGGGAGCAGGTAAGGTCGCGGATCACCGCTTGCGGTGATCCGCGCATTTCAAATGCAGTCCTGTGCCTCCGGTCTCAGGGGACAGACCGGAGGCGCCGGCAGTGGCGGCGGGCCCCCCATACCCCGTGTGTCCACTAGACCACCAGGGACTTAACGATCGGTGCAGGGAGCCGGCGTCCCGGGGGTTAATAGCCGGCCAGGGGAGGCAGCCTTCCCTGTTACAGCGGCTCCTCCCCTCAGCGCGCCTTTCAGTATCCATAGTCTGGCGTCGCTGAGCTGCTTCCTCCGCGGGCCACGCTTCCTCTGAGGTCTCCAGCGGCCATTTTATCTCTGTGGTGCAGCAGAAATCTCTCAGGATGGCAGTGAGTCCAGTCCCCCTGCGTACCTCACCATCAGGTCAGTGTACACAGCACTGTAGCCTTCCCAGACACTGAATCTGGGCAGTTGAATGCAGTGTAATAGTGCAGTATATTATATGACATGTTTATGTATATATGTATATATCTGCATTGTATGTGACTTATGCTAGTGCTGACTGTACTTTATTCTCTCACCTGTCAGTGTATATCTATCCCTTTTCTTTATCTGCCCTAATACAGCTGTACTTAGGGTGGTTCTGAGACCTCACATTTATATACTTGTTAATATTTGTGTGGTTTGTCACATACTGTTGCGTGCTGCACGTTGCCATATTTTAGATGGAACTGTGTGTTGCATACGCTGAAAATGGGTCCCTGCAGCTAATTTTTGGCATCAGTCAGGACCAGTATAGCGCTGCTTAATATTTCCGCCAAGATTGGTCAGATATGTCTGACCAGGAGATAGAGCGTTATACTGCACCCTTTTTTACTATCCTGCAAGTCATGTGCTGCAGGTGTTAGTGCGGAGGATTTGACTCATAAAGGGTTCTGTATGTGGCGTCATCTGGTGCCGGCCTCTTTCACGACCCCCTTGGGCGGTTTGTTTTCTCGGGATCCTCTCAATTGCGGATCGCCGGGCGGGCCCCATTGTTGTACCTCACTTGGGGTTACTTCACCATACTGCCCTTTTCATCTCAGGGTATCTCGCAGCTTCTTGCTCTCTTCCCCTGTGACACAGACTACCGCTCCCTGCAGGGGTTTTTCGCAGTATATGAATTCCCCCTGGTGCCACAATAGTCTGTCATTCCCCTTGCAGGGATTACCACAACAGCCACCCTGGGTGGATGTCGTTTTCTACGAAACGCTAATTGGCGTGGTTGACGCCCTGTGGTTACTTCCCAGTTGGCTCTGCCGTGAACTGGGTACTGTTCGGGGCTCTTTCCCTCTTACACGGGGGGAAGCCTATTTCAGGTATTATTATCCCTGCTTTAGGGCTGGTAGCAGGTCCATTCTGGTTAGAGTGAATGTTGACCTGCACCTGTATCATACACCCTCAGTATTGCGTGCCTTCGGGTTCCCTGTTGCTGACTAGCGGGTGGATCGCATAGCGGGACTCTGGCTGTTGCCAGATAGGAGGTGTTACAACAGTGTTTGGCCTCCTGTCCCAAATTCCCTGAGGGTCATCACGAGCCCCTCCTGGGGGGGATGGGCGTGTTACTCGTCTGATTACAGACGTTACTACGCCTCCCATTCCTGCGTGGTCGGATTCTTCGGATCCGTAGGTGGTAACTCTGCCTGAAATCAGTATACTTGCTTTCAGGAGTTGTTATCCATCCTACCATGGCTATAGCATGGTTGGTTAATACTATTGCATTTTGGGTTGATGCATTTGTAACGTTTTTTCCCCTCCAACACGTCGGGGGTTCAAATGTATTTGGTCGCTCACGTAATATATGCTGTTGTCATAGGTGGAAATGCCTATATTGGATACCAGTCTCCTAACTTTCAGAGTTCCGGCTGCGACTGTATCCTCCGTAATACCCTATGGCTGCGCTCTGGGAATGCAGAGGTGCAGATACCATCTTTAGGGTTGATATTGTTTGGTCCTGACCTTGACAAGATTGTAGTAACATTGGCAGTATTACTAACGACAAGTTTACCGCTTTCAGCTATGCCCACTACAAGGCCTCAGACTAAGTCTGTTAAGTCTTTTTTGTCCTCTGGGTCAGCCTAAAGGTCTGTTTCTTCGTAGACTGTCGGCATCTACAAGGGCCGACATATCCAGTACCGAGCAGGCCTGGACTGCCAGCCGATCCTGCTTCTGAACCTACGGATATCTCTTCAGCCTGACGGGACAGGCCTACAACTGGGAGATACCGATTTTCTCAGTTCGCCCGGTATTAGTGTCAAGTTGCCGCGGCTACGTGGGTAGGAGGGTACGCCCTCTTTACAAGGGCCTTACAGATCCAGAAAGCTATGCAGTTGTTGCGGTAAGCGGAGCTAATTAGGCCATCCCCACTATCTCAGTGAGGGACTGGTTGTTCTGCTTTCTTTCTGGTGCGGTGGCTGAATGGTCCTCTTTGGCCTATTCTCTGTCTCAATTCCCTGAACCAGTTCCTAAAGCTACCTGGGCTCAGGAGGAAATCCCTATGCTCCATCATACGATGTTTGGAACCTGGGGACTTTATGGTATCACTGGATATACAGGACGCGTGCCTACGGGTACTTACAGAGACCTTTCCTCAGCATGGGCTGAGGTTTGCTGTATCACAGCAACACTTACAATTTTTCGGGCTCTGCCTGTTGGGACTGTCCTCAGCCCCACAGGGGTTTACCAGCGTTTTGGATTTTCTGACAGTTCTTCTGTTCAGTATATCCCAATGCTCCTGTACCTGGACGGCCTCCTGCTCTTAGCGGGATCACCGGGGTACTTTACGGCCAGGTCAGGATGACTGTGGCTTCTTCAGGGTGCAGACGTTTAATCAACGGGGAAAAAGTCCTCCCTGCATCCCTCTCTGGGTATTCTTCATCTAGGATCCCTGCTGGATTCTCAGAATCTGAGAATTCTTCTGGCGTAAGACGGAATCTCCTCTCTTCCATTAGGAGTACATGGTTGTCTGCGCAGTCGACAGATGTCTTTACACTCTGGGATGCATGGTGGAATGGGCTCAGTTCCATTCCAGGCCTTTCCATAATTGGCTCATCTCCAGATGGAATGAGTTTTTTCTGTCGGATAACTGTTCAAACGATGATGCTCTCTCCGGAGGCAAGTCGGTCCCTGTCCGGGTGGCTATGGCCATCTCGTCCAGGGTTTTCTTTGCTATGGACAGTGTCTGGATCGAATCCTTTTCAGTGCAGTTGGACGTCTGTCGATTCCACCCTGTCAATTAACTTACTCTGGCATAACTCTTGTTTCCCGGTGAACCTGAAAAGGTTCAGTCCGACAGGGTCAGGACAGTGGCTTCCTTTTTAGCAACACTGTTCGTTGGGTGGCAATGACAGGTATGTCACATATTCGGACATAGTCCGAGGGTCTCCTCCCGACCATCTCGGCAGCGTTCATTTCAGGAGCTCTCCATTGGGAAGCGGGAGTCCTCAGCCGTCACGACGTGCATCCCGGTGACTAGTCTCTTCCCCAAGAGAGGTTTCATCTCCTGGTGAGCAGGGGGGGCCCCCCTGAGGTGACCCTCATGGCCTTCTGACTTTATCACACTATGGTGTTACAGTTCAGCTTTGGGGATTCTGAAGCAACCTTCAGCGACTCTTTGTCGGTGAAGTGGTCCTTCCACTTTGTGTACCTGTGTTCTCCGGTCTCCCTTCTTCCTCAAGGTCTTTGGAAGTGTTTTCAATCGAGACGGAGATGCTTTCCTGCTGGTGGCTCCTGATTGCCCCAGATGTCAGGGGTACTTGGATCTTCGGAGTCTCTACATCGATACTCCATCCCTGATGCTTCACTGCCCGGACCTGTTGTCTCAGGGTCTTTGGTTTTGCCTTGGACCTGGGTCGTTTGTCTTTGACTATGTCCTTACAGTGGTCTTGCGGCTTCCCTGGCTTTGTCATCGTTGGAATGTTTAGAGCACATGGATCAGCTTTTGCTGGGACCTACCACAAACTGTGGCAGCCATAAATCTTATGGTATTGTACCTGTCGATACAATCCTCCGGTGTCCAGGATTTCCAGATATTCTGGCATTCCTTCCGGCTGGCTTGGGTTTCACACTTGGCCTGGTCTTCCTGACAGTGCGGATCTCTACACTGTCAGTATGGTTAAGATATGGAATTGCTCCACTCTGGTATCCAGTTCATCCTTTGGAGTGTTTTCTTGATTATGCCTCCATTTGTCCTCCCTAGGGACTCCTGGGGAGTAAGTAGTGGTTCTTCGTTACCTCCGGGGACAGTCAATGGAACCGCTGGTTGTGATAGCCATTACATGGTCTATTGCTTAGGCTCTCTCTTTCTCTCAGGGTGTTTATATCAACCAGGAGAGTGTCTGAATTGGGAGCGTTCTCATGTGGCTCCCTCTTCTGGAGGGCATCATGTCAGGGTGGGAGTTGCTCTCGCCCTGTGTTGCTTCTTAGTGGTTTTCAGGTTCCATATTGTTCTGGAACTTATGGTACGGCCATTCTGTCCCCAGTCCTCTCGGCTGGTGTGGCCTCATTGACTGTTGTCTGGCCTCTTTGGATTTTTGTGATCCGTTCAGGTTCCTTACGGAAATCGGACTCCTTATTGGTGGTCTGAGATTTCTGGTTTTCACAGGAAAGGATGGCCGGCCTATAACCAAATGTTGGCTGGATGGCCTCGTAGGTCTTCCTCAGGGGCCTACCCATGGGTAGGCCTTCCTGTTGTTGATGCTTGTTTTTTCTCGGGCCATGTGTGCGGCTCGCTGTGGCGCCTCGGCTGTTTTACCTTACTAGGTGGCCACGTGGTCTTCTGTCCAATGCCTAGAACCTTAAAAAGGTGTGGTTTCCTTTGCCTCTCAGGATGCTTCCTTTTTGGCGACGGATTCTCCTCTCAGCACAGTAGCGTCCCCACCCTTGGTTGAACTGCTTTGGGACATCCCCAAGGTCAACCCTGTGGACCCCCTATGGACCCTGAAGTAGAAAACAAGAGATATGGTAAGAACTTTTGTTATCTCTGTTTCTACGAAGTCCATAGGGTCCACAGGGCGCCCGCCCTGACGCACCTGGCTTCATATGGGCTGTGTGGCTGGTCACCGGTTTTCCGTCTCCCATTTTGGTGAGTATGGTTATTGAGTGTTCCAGTTTTCTCTCTCTTTTTCTCTCCTCCTCCGGCCTTTGGCTACTTACAAACTGAGGTGCCTCTGGCTTGGGGGTGGGGTTATAGGGAGAGTGGACCCAGTGCATCCTGGGAGCTAAAAGCTTTAACTGCGTGGTGCCCGGATTTGGTTCCCAACCTATACCCCAAGGTCAACCCTGTGGACCCTATGGACTTCGTAGAAACAGAGATAACAAAGGTAAGTTCTTACCATATCTCTTGTTTTCGCAGGAGCCACCATGGGCGATGTTTTCCCAGGTGCTGGTGTCCATCGCGGACCGTCTGTCGGTCCCGACTGCCGCCCCTACTAGGGCGTTGCCCCAGCCTGCCATCCCCCATTCCCCGGGTGTCCCACAATTATTGCAGACTCCCCCGGGGTCTCAGCCTGTTGGTCACTATGCGGGGTTGCCAATGTATATTCAGTCCACCCCTGTGGCACAGCCGGCTGTGGTGCCGTTTCAGGCTCCTGTGACAGCTCCTCCACCCTGGGTGGATGCGCTTTCCCACACTGTCCAAGATTTGGCGGCAGCATCTTCGGCTTTTCAGTCGATGTTGCGCAGTGACGTGCGCTCCAGGGCGTCTAAACGCTCAGTCATGGCACAGGCTGCGCATCTTTCGGATTCTGAGGGGTCCTCGGATGATGGTGAGGTGCAGGATGACTCAGCCTCAGATGCCTCAGTCCAGGAGGTAGACACTAAGTCTTCCATCAATGTGCGGGCTCTGGTTAAGGCGGTGCGGGCCATTCTTCTGATTGAGGATGAGGCACCCGCTCCCAAGTCAAGGTATCCTAGTTTTAAAAAAGCTAAGGTTACTTCTACAGCGTTCCCCTTGTCTGATCAGTTGACTGATCACATGGCGGTGGCCTGGCAGACGCCCAGTAAGCGTTTCCTGCCACAGAAACGCTTGGCGTCCAATTATCCATTCCCGGAAGCGCATTGTAAGAAATGGGAAACTCCGCCTGCAGTCGATTCCCATGTAACACGCCTCATCAGGAGTGCTACTTTGCCATTGCCGTCTATATCCTCGCTGAAGGATCCTACGGACAGGAAGGTGGAGACTTGTCTAAAGTCTATTTATTCTCTCTCAGGGGCTGTAGCCCGGCCGTCCATGGCCATCTCCTGGGTGGCCAAGGCCATTGAGGGGTGGGCCAACGCCTTGGAGGACACGTTTACGGATGAATCTCCGGACGTCCAGAGGGCGTTGTTAGGACAGATGAGAGATGCCGCCTCCTACATTGGAGAAGCATCTTTGGATGCTAGCCTGTTGACCTCTAGGGTTTCGGCGGCAGCAGTGTCTGCTCGTAGATCCTTGTGGTTGCGGTCTTGGAGAGCAGACGCGGATTCAAAGAAAGGCTTGGAGGCCTTACCTTTTAATGGGGAATTACTATTTGGTCCGGACCTGGACAAAATAGTAGATACCCTGGCAAAATCCAAGTCAGCCTTCCTCCCTTCAGCTACTACACCTGCTAAGGTCCGGAGCTCGGCGTTTCGTTCCTTTCGGGTTCAGGGCAAGGCAAAGGGTCAGTCCTTCCCGAGGCAGTCCGCACCCAAGACCGCCTCAAAGCCAAAGAAGCAAGCCTGGAGTGCTAGGCGCCCTTCTTCCAAGCCAGAAGATAAGCCTTCTGCGTGATGGGACGGGCCTCCCTCTGGGGGACCCCAGAGTGGGAGGCCGACTTCTTCAATTCGCCCAGTGCTGGCACAATACAACCACGGATGCCTGGGTGCGAGAAGTGGTCTCCCAGGGGTACGCCCTGTCTTTTCGGCACAGGCCGCCTTGCCAGTTTTTTTGCACAAGTCCTTCTCAGGACAAAACCAAGGCCTTGCAGGTTCAGGAAGCCATAGAGGCCTTGCTGACGGCGGGGGTCATTATACCCGTACCACAGTCTCAACGTGGGATGGGGTATTACTCTACGCTGTTTCTGGTGCAGAAACCCAATGGCTCTCATCGCCCCGTCCTCAATTTGAAGTCCCTGAACAGGTTTCTCAGGGTTCCCAAATTCAGGATGGAAACTTTGCGTTCCATCATACTGGCGATGGAACCGGGGGATTATATGGTCTCCCTGGATATCCAGGACGCCTACCTCCATGTGCCTATAGCAACATCGCACCAACGGTTTCTGCGGTTTGCTATTCTCCACAACCACTACCAATTCAGGGCTCTACCCTTTGGTCTCTCCACGGCACCAAGGGTATTTACCAAGGTGATGGCGGTCATGGCGGCTCACCTTCGGAGCCAGGGGATACGGTTGCTACCGTATGTAGACGACCTCCTCTTGCTGGCAAGCTCCCCGGAGGTACTGATCCAGCATCTCCACCTGACGGTCGCTTGTCTACAGGCGCACGGCTGGTTGATCAACTGGAAGAAATCCTCCCTCATCCCATCACAACGGATGGTTCATTTGGGGGCCCTGCTGGACTCTCGTCAGCAACGGATTTTTCTGACTCCGGAGAAGGTCTCCTCCTTACAGCTGCGGATTCACAGTTGTCTGAGCAGTGGCAGAGTGTCGGTGCACTCAGCGATGAGAGTTTTGGGGTCCATGGTGTCGGCATTCGACATGGTGGAGTTTGCCCAGTTCCATTCCAGGCCCCTGCAGGGGCTGATTCTTTCAGAATGGAACGGATTGCCACACAGGATCCGCTCTCAGATGCTGGTGTTGTCCTCGGAGGTGCGTCTGTCCCTAGCCTGGTGGCTGCAGACAGCGCATCTCCTGGAGGGGCGCCCCTTTTGGATCCCGGAATGGGTTCTGCTCACGACAGATGCCAGTCTCCGGGGTTGGGGGGCGGTGACAGGCTCCTTGTCACTTCAGGGTCGTTGGTCGGCGGAGGAAGCGATTCTTCCCATCAACATCCTGGAACTGCGGGCAGTATACAGAGCCCTGCAGTCGTCCGGCACCGCTCTTCACAGAAGGGCCGTTCAGGTGCAGTCAGACAACGCCACCACGGTGGCGTACATCAATCACCAGGGAGGGACTCGCAGTCGAGCTGCGATGTCGGAGGTGTCCCGCGTCCTGGCTTGGGCGGAGCGCTTTCTTCCAGCTCTCTCGGCAGTTTTCATCCCAGGAGTCCTCAATTGGGAGGCAGACTTCCTCAGCCGTTACGATGTGCATCCCGGGGAATGGTCGCTTCATCCAGAGGTATTCCAACTACTCGTGGACAAGTGGGGGCTGCCAGAGCTGGACCTGATGGCGTCCCGTTACAATCACAAGCTGCCTGTGTACGGGTCAAGGACAAGGGACGCAGGCGCAAGTCTGATAGACGCGCTGTCGGTGAAATGGCTGTTTCAACTGGCTTACTTGTTCCCTCCGATATCTCTGCTGCCTCGGGTCCTGCGCAAGTTCAAACAGGACGGAGGCACACTGATCCTGGTGGCCCCAGCGTGGCCCAGAAGGCCGTGGTACTCCGATCTGCGGAGCCTGTCCATCGACGCTCCGTACCTCCTACCTCAACGGCGGGACCTGTTGTCTCAGGGGCCCTGTCTTCACCCGGATCTGGGTCGACTATCTTTGACGGCGTGGCTCTTGAGACAGCCGTCCTGAGGTCTCGGGGCTTTTCTAGCTCCGTTATTACCACCATGCTGAGGGCGCGCAAGCCTGCTTCCGCGAGGATCTATCAGAGTGTGGCACACTTACTTTCAGTGGTGCGAGGCCAGAAACTATGATCCCCAGGTGTTCCGAGTTTCGCGTATTCTGGCTTTCCTTCAGTCCGGTTTGGACTTAGGATTACGTCTTTCTTCACTGAAGGTACACGTGTCTGGTCTGTCTGTGTGGTTCCAGCGCAGGATCGCTGCTATGCCGGACGTACTCACCTTTTTCCAGGGTGTTTTGAGAATCCAGCCTCCCTTTGTGCCACCTGTGGCCCCGTGGGATTTGGCGGTGGTTCTTAGGGCCTTACAGGGTCCTCCTTTTGAGCCCTTGGAGTCAGTGGAGCTCAAGTGGCTAACTTTTAAATTTGTTTTCCTCTTGGCAATTGCTTCTGCCAGGAGGGCTTCAGATTTGGGGGCGCTTTCTTGTCGTCCCCCTTTTCTGATTTTTCATCAGGACAGAGCGGTGCTTCGCACTCGTCCTGATTTCCTGCCTAAGGTGGTTTCCAGGTTCCACATTAATCAGGAAATTGTTGTACCAGCCTTTCAGTCACCTGATCTTTCGGCTGGGGAGACTTCCTTAGACGTTGTAAGGGCACTCCAGGTTTATGTGGACCGGACTAGTTCTGTGAGGAAGTCGGATTCTTTGTTTATCCTCTTTGGTTTTCACAAGAGGGGTTGGCCTGCCAACAAACAGACTCTAGCCCGTTGGCTTCGTTCTGTTATTATTGAGGTTTATATGCAGGAGGGTTTACCTGTTCCAGCCTCTGTTAAGGCTCATTCCACTCGGTCCGTGGGCCCTTCTTGGGCTGCTAGCCGTGGCGCCTCTGCTGTTCAGCTCTGTAAGGCGGCCACCTGGTCTTCCATTCAGACCTTTTTGAGGTTCTATGCGTTTGACACCTTTGCCTCTCAGGATGCATCCTTTGGGCGCCGGGTTCTCCTATCAGCACAGGAGCGTCCCCGCCCTTAGTTGGACTGCTTTGGGACATCCCCAAGGTCACCCTGTGGACCCCTATGGACCCTGAAGTAGAAAACAAGAGATATGGTAAGAACTTACCTTTGTTATCTCTGTTTCTACGAAGTCCATAGGGTCCACAGGGCGCCCGCCCTGACGCACCTGGCTTCATATGGGCTCTGTGACTGGTCACCGGTTTTCCGTCTCCCATTTCTGTGAGTATGGTTCTTGTGTGTTCCAGTCTTCCTTCTCTCTGTTTCGTCTCCTCCTCCGGCCTGGGATGCTTACCAACTGAGGTGCCTGTGGCTCGGGGGCGGGGTATAGGGGAGGTTGGACCCAAGTGCATCCTGGGAGCAGCTAAAAGCTTTAACTCCGTGGTGCCCGAGGATCCAGGATCCAGCTATACCCCAAGGTCACCCTGTGGACCCTATGGACTTCGTAGAAACAGAGATAACAAAGGTAAGTTCTTACCATATCTCTTGTTTTCAACAAGACAATAGAAAGTACAGCGCAAATTATAATAACACGATATCAACCTCGTGGAGTACTGTCCGTTTAAATCCAAGGGTTAAGTATCTGTTAGGTCACCACCAGAAGGCTGGAAATACTTGATACATCAACATATAGGTAGAATGTAATCGCATCTGATTTTGCAAGATCAGTATGATTCTGACAAGTTTCGTGTGACTGTATGTACTCAAATATACTTAAATTCGCCCAAAGCCCACCTGAAACAATCTTTGTCCCGATTTTTTTTTTTTGAATGTTAAAGACAGCAGTTGCCAGATGTAATAGCTAGCGAGTTGTAAAGTTGGCAAAAATACACAAGTATAGATCTTGAAAAAAATAAACAGGGCTTTGGGCAGTTTGATTATTGCTAATGCAGCTATCTTACCTAGCTCAGTATCTAAAATAGTGCACAAAAATATGTAAAAAATAAAAGGAAAGAAAATGAAGGCGCAAAAGATTTGCGCTCTTGTTACATTCCACCTATGAGTTAATGATGATTTTTATATATAATAAGAAAATAGCTTCTACTTGCTGGAGGCTTGGAAGGTATAGTTTACATTTTTCCTGACACATACTGTTAGTGTTTGCTCAGATTTAAGTGTTTTAATAATACTATTTTTTACTTCTATTTTTTTTTATTTTATTTTGTAGCCAGGATCTCTATATTAGGACCCCAAATGAATATTCTTTTGCTAATATAAGGTGTAATGAATGCTTGCCTATGTTATAAAGGGTTATTAAGGGATGCACATTACAACAGATATTTAATTTATATATTTTCTGCTTATCTGTTTTTTATAAAGGAGGAAAATTATTATATTTTTTTTTAATATATCAAATTGATATAGTTTAGTATCATAATAAAGATTGTACATTTTAAACATTTACCAATGCTATCTATGGCCTGATGCATCATCATGTTTTTGGAATTTGTTTTTCTTAGGAATTTAATTTGTAATTTCAGTCGTAGCAACCAAAAATCTAAATGAAAGAATACATTTCCCTTCTGAAGCTATAAGATTAGTCTGGTGCAGTAGTGCTGTTCAGGTTGCTAAAAATTGCACCCTTGTCAGTAACCTCCTATTTCTAACGGTCTCCTATTCCTATATCATCATATTTTTATTTATTAGCACAGTTTGATTGTCACAAACTATACTCTCCTACAGTTGCACTACAGATGACATGTACTGTAGATAAAATATTATTATTTTTTTTTTTCCCCACAGAATAATTGTCGGCTTGATGAGGCACTGGTTTTTGCTAATGAAACAGTCCACCAGCTTAATGCTTCTATTCAGGTACATAATGCTTACAAAATGGCTGTTGAAACATAAACTGTATTAAGACTGCTTATGTTAATTTATTTTGTATCTCAAATACCAGGTGTTTTTCAGTGCCATTTATTAGTTATTTTTTATAGCCTGAAGTGTTATGAAGAAACCAGCAGGAACACACAAAATTTGGCTTGCCTGTGTTTTTGTGTAAGTTACAGAGGTGTCCTTTTCCATCTTGGTTGCATCAGCAGCAAACGTGCCCGTGAGTTGCCAGTATTCCTCCTGCGCCTGACCGTGCTTCTAGGTTGCCTGTTGCTAGGAGACCCAGACGTCAGAGGATTTCACATGTTTCCTCCTAGTGTTGCCTGCATTGGCAGCTGATCGTTTCTGAACTTCCTAGACTGTCGCCGCCCTGTCTGCTATAGAGTTTTCATGTGGAACTTTTGGTTATGCAACTTGCTTTCTGTGCCTCCAGACTTCCAGTTATATCAGTACATTCTGCGTGTACTCTGCTCATCGGCTTCTAAGTGACCCAGGTACCCCGGGTTCAAGCATCACTGTCTATATGGCCCTCCAGGCCATACAGCTATCCTGCTTCTACACCACGTTCCAAGCATCGCTGTCTACTAGGCCCTCCAGGCTATACAGCAATCCTGCTTCTATACCACGTTTCAAGCAACGCTGTCTACTAGGCCCTCCAGGCCATACAGCAATCCTGCCTCTACACCACGTTTCAAGCATCGCTGGCTACTAGGCCATCCAGTGCTTCACCACCACGTTTCAAGCATCGCTGTCTACTAGGCCCTCCAAGCCATACAGCAATCCTGCTTCTACAGCACGTTTCAAGCATCGCTGTCAACTAGGCCTCCTGGCCATTCAACAGCTTTAGTTTGGGCTGTAAGTCTACAGATTTTAATATTCTGCTTGTGACTGTTCTTTGATGTGCCTCGTATCTCCAATACCTCCATCTCGGTCCTAGCAATTGCAAGAGGATCGTAACATTATAGCCGACCAAATCTTCGGACTACGATGGAGCATATGCAGAATCCAGCACAAATTCTGGCAGCTCAAATTCAGACTTAATGAAAAAGTTAATGAACTCTCACTTCAAATTGAAGATGTCCATACCTCCTCGTTACAAGCTGCTCTTAAGGAGCCCAAAATGAACTTGACTGATCGTTTTTCTGCGGACAGAAACTTGTTTGTAAATTTCCGTGAGAATTGTAAACTTTATTTCCGCATGCATCCAGTCTCTTCTGGTTCGGAGACACAAAAACATGGCCATTTGGACTGCCTTTCTCGCTTGTTTCCCTTCAGACTGTGGATGCCTTTTTCCTCCAGCTGGGCCTGTTGTATGATGATCCAGACAAGGTATCACTTGCAGAATGCAAGCTTTGCTCTCTTAAACGAGGACTAAAAGCTGCAGAGGGTTATTGTTCTGAATTTCGTAGATAGGCAACAGAATCTGGCTGGAATGACTCTGCTTTGCGTAGTCCATTCCGGATTGGACTTTTTAATAAAAGACATTCTTGTACAACATTCCCCGGCAAAGACTCTGGATGGCTTCATGCAGACAGTTATCCGTACTGACCGTCGTTTCCGTGAAGGACAGAGAGCAGCAGTTGCCTACTAGGTCTCCCCGATCATCTTCGTGGCCTCCTTCACTGGATCGTGAGGAGCCTATGCAAATTGGAGCTTCTCGTCTGTCTCTGGGAGAAAGGTGTAGAAGACGTTCACAAGGTCTCTGTATGTACTGTGGAGATGAGGCTCATTCCATAAAAGACTGTCCTTTGATATTCGTAAAACGGCAGGCTCTAAGTGTACAGGAGGAATTACACTTAGGTCTAGCCTCCTATTTCCTCCAAGAATTCAGTACTTGTTCCTGTATCCATTCATTCATCTGATAGAGTTCAAGACACAGGCTAATTTTGGATAGTGGAGCAGCAGCTAATTTTATGGACTATTCGTTCTTTCATAATTTAAAGATTCCTGCAGTCCCATTAAAGCAAGAAGTTTCCATTTGTGGCCTGGGTGGAGGCTTAGTTTCTAAAGGAACTCTTAAGGTTAAGACGCCTCTTATTCGGCTTGCCATGGGTGTTTTAGATATAGAACTCATTTCATTTTTTTTCTTCTGCATTGTCCTTTTGGTTCCAATTGTATTGGGCCTTCCATGCCTTAAGTTACACAATCCTTCCATTGACTGGTCCTCTGGGGAGATTACTAAGTGGAGTCCTGAATGTCAGTTCTCATGCCTTTCACTCCCTGTGCGGGTGCTACAATGTCCTGAAGTTTTGTCCGCTTGTAGCATTCTTCCTCAATATTCAGATTTTGCTGATGTGTTTTCGAAACAAAAAGCTAATGCATTGCCTCCACATCGACCATATGATGGCTCCAGGAACAAGATTGAAGGCGCAAAGTTGCCTAAAGGTTGTTTGTATTTTCTGTCCATTCCTGAGAGCAAAGCTATGGAGGATTATATTAGAGTATTTTGCCAGAGGAGTTATTCATCCATCGAAGTCCCCGGCCGAGGCAGGCTTCTTTTTTGTCCAAAAGAAGAATGGGTCTCTACGTCCATGCATTGACTTTAGAGGACTTAACAGTATAACCATCAAGAACTCATACCCACTACCTCTTATTTCTGTGCTTTTTGATCAACTCCCAGAAGCGACCATTTTCTCCGAAATTTATCTCAGAGGAGCTTATAACCTTATTCGCATTAAGGAAGGTGATGAGTGGAAGACCGCTTTCAACACTCATTCAGGTCACTGAGTACCTAGTCATGCCATTTAGACTCGCTAACGCTCCTGCTGTTTTTCAGGATTTAATTAATGACGTCCGAGAGTTCCTGGGTGTTTTTGTGGTTGTCTATTTGGATGATATCCTTATTTACTCAGTCAGAAGAGCTCAATGTACAACATGTTTGGTTTTGCAACAGCTTCGTGAGCATTATCTTTTTGCTAAATTGGAGAAATGTGAATTCCACGTCGCTCAAGTATCCTTTCTGGGTTATGTCATCTCTACTGAGGGATTTTCGATGGATTCCAGTAAAGTCAAAGCAGTTCATGGATGGGTTCAGCCCAGTGCTTTGAAGGGCATCCAGCGTTTTCTTGGATTTGCTAAATATTTATCAATTCTTTCTCTACCATTGTGGCTCCTATTGCGGACCTTACCAAGAAAGGAGCGGATACAGCTAATTGGCCTTTGAAGGCTATCCAGGCCTTTGAAGATCTGAAGACTGCCTTCACTCATGCACCTGTTCTACGTCATCCTGAGCTGCCATTTATTTTGGAAGTTGATGCAACAGAGGTTGGGGCTGGAGCAATTCTTTCTCAAAGAAGTCCTCCAGATAATTGAATCCATGTGCTTTTTCTTTTTTTTTCACGCAAATTTGCCACTTTACGATGTGAGGAACAGCGAATTGCTTGCCATTAAATGGGCTTTTGAAGATTGGGAGACACTGGCTTGAGGGGGCCAAACATCAAGTCACGGTTCTCACTGATCATAAAATCTGGCCTTTATTGAAACAGCCAAGTGTCTCAATTCCAGACAAGCACGTTGGGCTTTATTTTTTACTCATTTTAATTTTGTTATTTAATTCCGTCCTGGTTCTAAAAATGTTAAAGCTGATGCTCTCTCCAGAAGTTTCTTCTCTGACCAAGAAATCTCCATTTCTGAAGAACCCATGATTTCTAAAGTTTTCATTCATTTTGCCTTAACACGGACTCTAGCTAAGACACTCCAGAGATGCCAATCTGAAGCTCCATCGAATGTTCCTGCTAATCTTCTATTTGTTCCTGAGAGACTTAGGAAAACTCTCCTTTTGGATTTTCATTCTAAAAAAAGCCTTTGATCATCCAGGAATTACTAAGACTGTGGACATTGTCTCTCGTTCTGTCTGGTTGCCATCTTTAGCCAAAGATGTCCGTGAGTTTGTGTTAGCATGCGAAGTCTGTGCCCGTAATAAGACTTCTCGGACAGCTCCTCCTGGTCTTCTTCCTCCATTGTCTACACCTAAGAGACCTTGGACGCACATTGCCATGGACTTCATTGTGGATCTTCCAGTTTCCTCTGGATGTTCGGTTGGCTGGACGGTTGTGGTCCGATTTTAGTAAAATGGCACACTTTGTTCCTTTGTCCAAGCTGCCGTCGGCCAGAGAACTTTCTTCATTATTTATACAACACATCTTTAGACATCATGGATTGCTTTTAGATATTGTGTCTGATCGTGGCACTCAATTCATTGCACAATCTTGGAGAGCATTTTGTTCCTCGATGGGTATTTCTATCAGTCTTTCTTTAGGATATCATCCACAGTCCACTGGTCAGACGGAACATGCCAACAAGTCTCTGGAGCAATATTTACGTTGTTTCATTTCCAAATGTCATTCAGATTGGGTCCTGCATTTGCCTCTGGCAGAATTTGCTTTCAACAATGCTTGTCATTCAGCTACATCTGTGTCTCCATTTTTCTGTGTCACCGGTCAGCATCGCAGAGCTAACTCCTTTGAACCGAATGTTTCCAGTGTGTCTACTGTCATATGTGTCTCGGCTTCGCTGTATTTGGAGCAAAGTTCATCAAAGTCTCTGCAAAGTTTCTCTTCGTTCCAAGAGTATTGTTGACAGGCATCGAAGACCGTATTTATTGAAAAAGGGAGAATTGGTCTGGCTTTCTACTAAGAATATCAAGCTGCGCCAACCTACTCATAAATTGGGACCTAGATTCATCGGGCCTTTTCGCATTATTGCTCAAGTGAATCCCGTCGCTTTCAAGTTGCAACTACCCAATTCTTTACTTGTTAACACTTTTCATTGCACTCTCCTCAAACCATTTTTTATTCTTCCACGAGTTTTAGAAGCAAGCCTAGTTCCAAACCTGGTCCAGTGATTGTCCATGGTCAACAGGAATTTGTTCTTGAAAGAATTCTGGACTCAAAGGTAAATTAGTTTTTGGTTCATTGGAGGGGGTTATGGCCCAGAGGAACGTTCCTGGGTTTCGGAAGATGCACTCCATGCTCCCAGACTGAAAAGACTTTACTTTTAGAATTTTCCTGATAAACCTGGATCTGGGGGTTCTTCAACCCTGTGTCAAAGGGGGGGGGGGGGTTGGGGTTACTATTACAAGTCCAGTCCAGGACTTTTCTCCTGCCAGTATTCCTCCTGCTCCAGATCATGCCTCTAGGTTGCTAGGAGACCCAGACGTCAGAGGATTTCACATGTTTCCTCCTAGTGTTGCCTGATTGGTAGCTGATCCTATTTGAACTTCCTGGACTGTCTGCTATAGCGTTTCCATGTGAAACTTTTGGTTATGCAACTTTCTTTCTGTGCATCCAGACTTCCAGTTATCAGTACATGCTGCGTGTACTCTGCTCACCGGCTTCTAAGTGATCCAAGTACCCCGGGTTCAAGCATCTCTGTCTACAGGGCACTCCAGGCCATACAGCTATCCTGCTTCTACACCACGTTCCAAGCATCGCTCTACTAGGCCATACAGCAATTCTGCTTCTATACCATGTTTCAAGCAACGCTGTCTTCTAGGCCCTCCAGCACTCCTGCTTCTACACCACGTTTCAAGCATCGCTGTCTACCAGGCCATCCAGCACTCCTGTTTCTATACCACGTTTCAAGCATCGCTGTCAACTAGGCCTCCTGGCCATTCAACAGCTTTAGTTTGGGCTGTAAGTCTACAGTATATTCTATTGACTGTCCTATTGTATCAGCTCCTTACTGCACCATTGACATGTGTTTGTACTGGCTCTCCAGGTCCACCATATCATTTCTAAAGTAAACTGCCATGATTTTAATATTCTGCTTGTGACTGACTGTTCTTCGATGTGCCTCGTATCTCCAATACCTCCATCTC
The DNA here is from genome assembly GCA_031769625.1 of Taudactylus pleione. Taxonomy (NCBI): domain Eukaryota; kingdom Metazoa; phylum Chordata; class Amphibia; order Anura; family Myobatrachidae; genus Taudactylus; species Taudactylus pleione. Next base: position 5,771,829 of record JAUIMM010000841.1, on the reverse strand, counting down.
TGTCCTAGCAATTGCTAGAGGATCGTAACATACTTGTTGATACCCATAGTTTGAATATCTACAGAATTTCAACCTTTTCTTAAGCTCCCCACAAAGTTTGTACAATGGGCACCATAACTCCTCAAACTATCCAATAATAGCTGCACTTCCATTGACTCTGGTCTCTTCCAGCTGCTTTTGTCATTGTTTTTAGAAACTCTTTGGTGAGCCAGACACCTCCTACTAAATAAATGATGTGCCCTTATCTTTTCTGCATATGTAATGAGCTGTTTCATTTCCCTTTTTGAAAGCCTTTAAAGTAGACTGCAATTTAATTGATGCTTGGAGATACTTCAGTTTTCACTTTGCACCTGTGTACCCTACAGAGTTGCCTGGCATAACTAGATCAGTTCAGGGTCTTCTGCAACTGTCCTTTTTACCTTGAAGGTATATTTTCTTGCTACCAGTCTGACTTGTCTTCCCAGTAGGAGGGTGAGATAGCTGGGAGCTCTGTTCCAGGTTTTTTCTCTTGTAGCATGGCTTGGTGGATCTAGTGCTGTCAGACAAACATTTGACATCCGGTACAGTGTGTAATTAAAGATTCTAGCTAATTCACTTATTAAACTTGATAAACAACAGCTCTTATCTATCTTGCTCCTAGTTGGAGGGCTTGCTGTCTAAAGTATGGACCAAGGCTGATCCGGAAGTTTTAGGTGTCCTTTGCAGTATATCTCTTCTGTACTCTAGCGAAGTGATGGCAGATTTTCAGGTGTTTCAGACTTGTGTAGGAGACAACCCTAACTTTGAAGGCTCATGGGTTGAATCTCAACATCAAGATATTTGGCCTGATTTCCAGGGGTATATTTACTAAAGTGCAGGTTTTTAGAAATGGAGATGGTTACTATACACTTCTATAAACCTGCACTTTAGTAACTATACACTGAAGTGTTTAATCGTCCTTGCCTTCTGCTTGACACGTCTACAGCAATTATAAGATCCCCTCACTGCATAGAATGGTGAGGTCCTTGGTACAGTAGCTCATAGACAGCTGTCAATTTCTCTTTGGTATGAAGGTCATGGAAATTTGATGTCCACCTTCATTGTAGCACATTTTAATTTCTAGGCTTTCCAGATCGAATTGAGCTTGAACTGAAATGGGTGCAATGAGCTTCACTTAAGGGTCCAACTTTTACTCGGCTGGTGGTTGTGGGATGACAATCTCAACAGGGGGACACCCAGTTGCCATGTGGGACTGGATGATAGTGACCCTGCACGCAAGTTTTCGCGGCTGGGTGCACTTGTGCTTCAGTCCCAGTTTTGGGGTCTTTGATTGGAAGCCTTGACGTTTCCAGACTCCAATGTGTTGGAGCTTCGAACAATTTTCAGCAGAAACCAATACTTTCATGGGGGAATGGTTAAGATACAGTATGATAATGCTATATCCGTGGCTTGCATAAATCACCAAGGGTGCACCAAAAGTGCCCTGGGTATGATTTATAGAAGCAGGATCATGCACTGGGTGGAGCAAAAATGTTCCAGCCATTGCATTGGTGTTCATTTACTGGGTGGGATACTGGGAAGCAGACATTCCCTTCACCCCTGGGAATAGTTTCTCAATCTGCAAATTTTTCAGCAGCGTGTGGAACAATGGGGGCATCCAGATGTCGACATGCTGCTGTCTTGTTTTAACAGGTGGTATGCTTCTGCTCTAGGATGAGGAATCCACAGGGATTTTGGTAGCCCCTCTGTCAATTTCTAGGAGATTCAGTCTTATCTATCTGTTCCAACTGCTATCAATGTTACTACAGGTACTCAAAAAGTGGAAATTAGGTTCTTGTAGCGCCACACTGGCTATACTGGTCTTTGTAGTGAGACATTGCAGGCATGGCAAATTGCCCAGGGTCACTTCTGCCTCTTGCTGCACGATAATCTAAACCAGCCAACTAAACGGCTAATGGTAATTAGTGTAAGCTACTGAACGATGATCGTACACAGCCTGGAACTGCCTGAAATATGGTCTGGTTTGTTTGGTTCGGTTTTCAAATCTGTCCAATCCACCCCATCGTCATTCAGTCACCTTTGGCCTTTGAATGGAGAACATTTTGATACATTGTGTAGTGTATGGAGAAGCTCCAGCTATCGGGCAATCTATTCCTCACCAGTCCCTGTCTGCTGCACAAAGCAGTATGTGGCCAGCATAAGGGTAGATATTTCATCGCCCTGTTTAAGCCAAAAGTTACCACCGAGTATGGATGTTCTACATCACCTGTTGTGAATTGAAGGCGTCTCTATATCTTCTTTTTGTCATTCGTTTGCTGCTTTTCCTGCAAGATGATCTGGAAAGGAGTTTAAAGATCAGCTCCTCAAATGTTCATGGCTATGCCAGTTCAATTTTCTTTAAAAGAAAATGGTCTATTTTCCTGAGATACAGACCACCTTGCAGGGAGCAAAGCATGTTTAGCCTCCATATATCCCTTATTTACCTCCTTGTTTTTAACCTGATGCTGTCCACTGTACATAACTCTCACTTGAATTTGTATTGGCTGGAGTTGCTTGTGATCTCATCTGTAGGAGCGTTTCAGAACTCAGGGTTTTAACTTGTCTGTCTCCTTCCCCCATCTTCCATGCTAACTGGGAAGCTTTCTTTTCTGCTGAATCTGAGTTTTAAAAGATGTGCCTAAGTTCTATACTCAACACACCTGGTTATTTTCATTGACCCCACAATGGACGAAGGATTTAAGATCTGTACTAAAATCCCATATTTTATGTCAAGCGCAGCCCCCCCTCCCCAAGTCAAGAAACGCAAATAAATGAATGACTGGGGGGCCTGATTCAGAGATGACCGTTAATGCATTTGCACGCAGCTGCTGTGCAAACCTATGCTAAAAATATGCCACCCCACTTCTTCACTACTCCCAGCATCACTAACGTCCCCCTCACTGCTCCCAGCATCACTAACAAGAAGTAGCTTTAAGTCGGGGGGCTGGCGTGTTCACGATGGGGCGGGGAGCAGTATTCGATCCAGGTGGGCCTCCAGGACCAGGCGCAGTCTTCACGCCGGGGGGGCCGCCGGGACCAGTCTTCACGCCCGGGGGGCCGCCGGGACCAGTCTTCACGCCGGGGAGCCGGGCACATTTCTCCTCACTTTTTGCCCCCCACATCAGCAAGCAGCCGCACCAGCCCACGGCACTCAGAGCAGCTGTCATACAAACATGGCGGCGCTCGCGGACCGGCAGCCGCTGCTGATTGGCTGCCGGTGTGCGAGCTCCAATTGGCTCACGATCGGCGCCTATATGACAGCGGTGCTTTTTAGATATGTGTGCAGGACGACTGAGTCGTGTCTCCACAGACGCTCTGTGCCGCGGCCAATCCCTGACAGCCTGACGGGGATTGACAGCAGAATAGCGCATCCCCAGGGACCCGACTCTCTTATAAAAGTGAATCCCCAGTCCTTGAAACTGGGTAAAATACGCGCTATAGCGCGTATTTGTGAAAACTGATAATAGATTGTAGAGACTTTTTTTTTTTTACGCCACACCCATTAGCTCCCCAAATGGTTCCTGACTATCAATAACTCTGTGAAAAAATCTTCTCGGTGAGCAGCATCACACAAATATCGCTGAACTGCGTACAGTATATATCTGAATAGCATACATCTCTGAATCAGGCCCTGGGTAGTAAGCATACATTTGCAGTCAATTTTGACTGTTAAGTTGTCACTTTGAGATGAAACTGTGATCGTACTGAGACAAAAAAATGTGGGTCCCAGGGACCCCACCCTCTAAAAAAAAAATTGGGGTCCTATTTGACCTTTTCTGGGTCCCATCTAAGATTTTCTGTAAATCAAAACAACTTAGCAGCTACAGTCCTTGTAGCATGTAGCAGATGACATTGGCCCCGCTAGGAAAAAACAAATTGGCCCAAAGTAGGGGAAAAAACACATTGGCCCTGATAGAATGATAAAAAAGACACACTGGTCCCCACAGGAAAAAAATAACACAATTGCCCCTGATAGGAAAAAAAAAACATTGGCCCCCACATGAAGAAAAACACACACATTGATCCTGGTAGTAAAAAAGCAAACATTGGCCCCCACAGGGAAAAAAAACACATTGGCCCCTACAGGATAAAAATTAAACACATTGATTCAAATTCATTGCACTGAAGCCTGCCCTGCTGTGTAACTGCATCACTGGCGGGAGGCTGCATGCAGCTACATGACGTCATGTGGATACATCAGTCTCTGGGAGAAGTCCAGCGCTGCAGGCTACAATGATGTAGTACGGTGGGTGCAGACAGAATTTGTGGCGTCCATTAGAAATTAAACAAGTAAACTATCCAATCGGAGGCACAAAGATAGGGGGAAGCAGGCAGCTGCTCACAAGGCTGGGTGGGCAGAGGCATATAAGGGGTGGTTGGGTAGAGGAACAGAAGGGGGCAGGCAGAAGCCCACATACTTGGTGGGCGGACGCACACATGGGGGATGGACAGAGTCACACATTGGAATGCGAGAGTGACAAGTAAATATATATTTTAAATAATAAACCAAAATTGTAAGCATTGACAGACATACCTGGTGGTGAGGATGGGGGTGGGCATATCAAAGAAATGCAGACACTTATTTTATACACAACCAGCAGGAAGGAGTGTGTTGGGGGCAGCTCTATATACTCACCAGGACCCGGCAGCAGTGACATCAGATTGTCTGCCTGTCATTACAGTGCGCCGGCTGCAGGGAGCTTTCACGTCGGCTCTGCCTGTCGCACGTCACTCAATTCTGCCGAGGTGGCAAATATGGACAGCTGTCTGTGGCAGCCGTCGGACAGCTCCCCCTCCCCTGGCAGACACCAGCGGAACTCCCTTTCAGGCCCCTTACACATGTACCACCCTGATGGTGGTGTGGGTACCGGCGGCAGCCGCAAAGCGCCCACTATGTGGTTGCACCCTTGTGCAACCGCTCTGCTGGGATGTGCCTCGATCTGCCCCTGAGCACCAAACAGTTGCCACCCTCTGTCCACTTACACTTACTTGGTGCCGTCTTCACTCCGGGTCACCGAGTCTCACGTCTAGTGCCATTGCATGATCCTGTAAAGGCACCAAAGAGGACTCTGGCAAGCCTGAGACTCCACCTTTTTTTTAATGCCTGCAGCTGGGCCAGGCTCATTAAAAGGGATTGGCTGCAGAGGAGCGCGTCCCCGGGGACCCACCCATTTTTGAAAAGGGAATACCCGGTCCTCAATACTTGGTAAATTATGTGCTACAGCGCGTATTTGCAAGCATTGGTAAAATGTTGCATTATGGTCCTGTGGTGACCACCTGCCCGTTACCTAGCTTTGTTCTTCAGGGTCCATAGGACTCCACAGGGAGACATTGGGGTGTAGGTGGGACCTGGAGGACCGGAAACAAACAGCAAAGCTTTTCAATCCCCAGATGCTTCGGTCCCTCCCCCTATACCCAATCCACAGACTGAAGGCACTTCAGTTTCATTGGTGTCCGGCAAGGACCGTTATAACGGGCATGCCTAATGCAGCCCAAGCTTTTTTATTTTTTTTTATCTTATTTAATTTTTATTCCTACCAGAAGGGTGAGCAACACCAGACTGTCCTCCGAACGTCTGTGCTGACACCCCATCACCCGTCTGCGACGCCGTGATACCCAGCCTGCGCTAGATACTCCCAGCGGGATTTTGAGGGGGACTAGCTAGCAGGCTTCCCGGAACCCCAGACTGCAGCTCGGAATTCAGGGGACAGGTAAGGCAGATCCCCATTCACAGGGACCTGTGTATTAGTTCAGTCTTTCCTCCTTGCTCAGGAGACAGATCGGAGGCACTGATGTGGACACTGGGGTTATATGGCGCTATATCCTACCAGCGACTGCAGTCTGTCTAATTGATAATGGTGCCCACTGCAGACACGTAATGTTCTTTTCTGATTTGTATGTGACTTGTACTAGCGCTGTTTTTCTATACTGTCGGTTATAACTATCCCTTTCTTCTGCTATACCCTGTCATACTAAGTAATAGAGAGAGTCCATTGTACCTCACACTTGTGAAGGCTATCACATACTTCATACCACTTTGCACACTACATTGTGCCATATCTAACACGGTTGCATGTTCCCTGGTGTCTTATGTAGCGCTGTTGCACACTACCTTGTGCCATATATAGTGCTGTTGCTCCAAGGGGGACACCAGTAGCACACTATATTGTACTATATATTGCCCTCTCCTTCCTGAGGCGATTCCCCCCCACCCTCCCCTCAACAGTTCTTTTGCACAGGACCCCCATTGGACTTAACCAAGGCCCTACTGCTCCACAAAGCCATTCAACCCTTTGGTAATTCAGGGGTAATATTTCGGGTCCCCTCCTCACAACTGGGCAAGGGCTATAATCTACCCTTTTATTAGTTCAGAAGCCCAATGGGTCTCGTCGGCCTATCCTCATATCAAATCTCAAGTTTATCAGGGTGCCCAAGTTTCGTATGGAAACTCTCCGTTCTATTATCCTAGCTATGGAGCCTGGAGACTTATGGTATCCCTGGACATTCAGGACGCTTACCTACATGTACCTATGCCTTATAAACATACATAAGGTGGATGCAATATCAAAATGGCATACGGTCAGTCGAATACCAGGAGAACTCCCAAACATACGAAAATTTCTATAGAGAAACAGCTCGTGTGGTGTTTCACCCTTCCATTGCCGTCCTATCCGTACTACGTTTCTCGAGGATCACCCTGGGCCAGCAGCGCTATATGTACTTTGCATCAACAGCGGGACGCCGCTCTCATCTTATACATTTATTTCCCCTCATACCATACTTCTTCTCTGGTAGGAAATCCAAATTATCAGACTCGCTGGAACTTAGTAGGAGACTGTGCAGCATTGAACTGTTTCTCTATAGCAATTTTTGGGAGTTCTCCTGGTATTTGACTGACAGTATGCCATTTTGATATTGCATCCACATTATGTATGTTTATATGGTTTTTCATTTATTGATTTGTCTTCTGATTTCATATTGGTAAAGTAATTTTCTTTCTCTTATATTGAACTGTTTTATTTCCATATACCTCATCCTGTCAACAGCAGGACATATATAGACTTTAGTGCATTGAATATTCCTTAACTCATTTTTGTTTTCATTTCTATACCTTCCACTATTTGCAAAGACAAACACATTGCTCTAATACACCAAGGACATCTTTAATACGGACAACGCACTTTAATACTGTACACTATACCATACATTTATAGGTTGACATAGACACAAGTAATAGAGCTGAGCGCAATATATTCCTTCTCTTAATTTAACTGTTTGATAATAGTCCGCTATTATTTATATACTGAAGCTCGCTATAACTTAACTCAATCTCAGTGCGCAGGTATCCACCACCTTTTTCTATGTAGCTAATACCGCCTTCTCAACAACAATATATCCGGTTTATAGCAACATTACCAATTTCAGGCTCTGACGTTTAGCCTCTCAACTGCTCTTCGTCATCAAGGGATCAGACTGCTCCTATACTTGGATGATTTTTTGCTATTGGCAAGCTCCCCAGAGACTCTTCAACGCCATCTGCAGGTAACCATTACCTTTCTACAAATACGCTGTGAGTTGATCAACTGGAAAAAGTCTTCCCTGACACCCTCTCAAGAGGATGGTACATTTGGGAGCCCATCTGGTCTTGAGTTCAGAGAATCTTCCTGACGGCAGACAAGATTTCAGCACTACAGTATAGACTACGCAGACTGCTTCACAGTCGTAGAGTGTCTATTCACTCTGCAATGGTGTCCACCTTCGACATGGTGGAATTCGCCCAGTTTCACTCCAGGGCCCTATAACACCTGATCCTCTGTAGGTGGAACGGGTTACCCCATCTGCTCAAATTCCAGACGATGGGCCTCCCCCTAGAGTTCCGCCTATTCCTAGGCTGGTGGCTACAGACTACCCCTTTGAACCAGGTTCATCCCTTTTTGGATCTCGGGCTGAGCTTTCCTCACCACGGACGCAAGCCACAGAGGGTGGGGCACAGTAGCCGGCCAACACTACTTCCAGGGCCAATGGTCCCCAGTCGAGGCAATGTTGCCATCAACATCCTGGAACTTTGAGCCATCTACAGAGCTCTCACTCAGATTATTATGAGAAACAGGCCTGTACAAGTACAGTCTGACAATGCCACGGCTGTGGTCTACCTCAATCATCAAGGGGGCACTCAAAGTAAATCAGCAATGACAGAAGTGTCCTGCAATCTCACATGGGCCGAACGCAATCTGCCAGCCATATCCGCAGTGCTCATTCCGGGGATTCTCAATTGGGAAGCGGATTTCCTCAGCTGTCACAACGTGCATGCATGAGAATGGTCTCTACATCCAGTAGTTTTTCAGCTTCTGGTGGACAAATGGGGTCTTCCAGAAGTGGATCTTATGGCCTCCAGACACGACAACAAACTTCCAGTTTATGGAGCTAGAACAAAGTACCTCGACGCGGCCTTCATAGACTCCTCGTCGGTGACATGGACGTCTAGTTCGCATTTCTCTTTTCCCTGCTTCCTCGAGTACTTTGGAAATTCAGATAGGAGGGAGGCACAGTCCTTTTTAATAGCTCTGGCTTGGTCCTGACGTCATTGGTACTCCGATCTTCTAAGACTCTATAGACATTCCTCTTCAACTTCCTCTACAAGTAGACTTGTTGTCTAGGGGTCCATGTCTACATCTGCAAGTTTCTGCTTTGTCTATCTGGTTTCAGCGCAAGATTGCTTCTATTCAGGATGTCCACACCTTCATGCAATGTGTTCTACGGATACAACCTCCCTTTGTCCCTCCTGTGGCGCCATGGGACTTGTTAGTGGTGCTCAAAGCACTTCAGGATCCTCTGGAATCGGTGGATATCAAATGGCTCACTGTGAAGTCTTCTGGCTATAGCATCTGCCTGTAGGGTATCGGATTTAGGGACGCTTTCATGCCGCTCCCCCTTTTTTTTTTTTTTTTTTTTTTGATATTTCATGAGGATAAGGCTTTCTTCCCAAGGTGGTTTCATGCTTCCACCTGATTGCAGAAATTGTGGTTCTGGCCTTTAATTCAATAGACCTCTCGGCAGGTGAAGCATATTTGGATGTGGTCTGTGCTCTTCCATCAGGAAATCTGATTTCCTCTTTGGCCTATATGGATTCCTCAAGAAGGATGGCCAGCTTACAAACAGACTCTGGCCAGATGGATTCGCATGACTATCAGGCTTACACGCAGACTGGCCTTCCTGTGCCGACTACAGTCTCTGCTCATTCTACTCGCTCTCTGGGTCCCTTGTGGGCAGCTCGGCGTAGCTCCTCAGCTGAACAGCTATTCAAGATGGCCATGTCGTCTTCTATCCTTACCTTTCCTAGGTTTTTATGCCTTTGATACATTTGCCTCTCGGGATGCTTCCTTCGGACGTAGGGTTCTATCAGCGCAGAAGCGTTCCTGCCCTTGAAACACTGCTTTGGGACATTCCCCATTGTCTCCCTGTGGAGCCCTTTGGACCCTAAAGAAGAAAATTAGTTATGGTAACTTTTTGTTAACTGTCTTCGAAGTCCATAGGGTCCACAGGACACCCGCCCTGAAGCATCTGGCTTCTATGGGTTTCTTCTCTTGGTCACTTGTTTCCTTCTCTGTGTGAGAGTGTGATTCTTCAGTGTACAAGTCTTCTTTCTCTCCTGTCCTGCTCCTCCCTTGGGATTGTTAACAAAAGTGAAGTGCCCTCAGACTGTGGGTGGGGTATAGGGTGAGTGCCTGGAGCATCCTGGGATTGAAGAGCTTTGCTGTTGGTGTCCTGTTCTCCAGGTCCCGCCTACACCCCAATGTCCCCCGTGGACCCTATGGACTTCGAAGAAAGAGAATTGACATTGGTAAGTTTTACTAGAGCTCTCATTTTTCCTCACTCTGCATGTAATCTGGTATGTGGAGCCACATACTGCCTGTCTTCTCTAAAGGTGCCCATCCACTTAAAGACATGAAAACAACTGCATGATTACGACATTGTAATCATGCAGTCGTTTGTCAGTCTGTGATGTGCCTACACTGAATGAGCAGTCGTTCAATGTAGGCACATCAATAATCGTTATCGTCAGGTTGTCCAGCATGTTTGCCCGATGATAGATGTCTAAATGGCCAGTGGGAGCGCGCATCGCTGGTCGTTTTAGACCTTTTTCGTATCAATTTTGCAAATTATTTAACGATATAGTTATCGTTCAATTGCTTAATTTAATCGTCTAGTGGATGGGCACCTTAATTGGTCCTTTGCATGGTTCATATTTTGATCTGATAAACTGTTTGTCACTGGAGATGGAGGGAGAACACTTCCAACTGTAAGTTAACTACGTATATCCTAAATTACTGTTTTTTTTTTTTTTATTTTTTATTTTTTTACCCCCTTGCTTTATTAAAACCAGACTTTGAAAATGCTGCATGCAAGAAACAAGATGATAGAGGATAGTGTATCTAATTTGATTGTGGAAGAATTTGAAAAACTTTCTATTGCTCTCCACAACAGGTGCGTGGTTCAGTATTTCTTGTTTTATTTATCCAGTCAATGTTCTCTCGTTCAGTGGGCTTCCATTTGACTTTTGTTTGTGCAATTTACTAAATGTATTCACGTATGTAGAATGAGCTTCTTTACAGTACATTATACCACAGAGAGGGAGGTTTAGCAACACCAGACATAAGACTAGTTCTTTGCATTTAACACTGTCAAACTCCAAATCTAGGGTATACAAATAATAATTTGTGACTTAATTTATTAAACCTATAATGTCACTTTTGGGGTCTTCTCAACTCCATCATAGACATGCAAGCATCGGGGGTCTGTGTGCAATCTGCAACATACTTGGGACACTCGCCACACACTGATCCAAGTGAAGGAAATGCTTCCTTTAGTAACTTAAATGTAACTTACACTTATTATTTTGTTACTGTGTTTCGCAGCTACAAAGGCTGCTGGATATGTTAAACAATAAGGGCCTCATCCAGAGCTTGTACAGTTGCAATTAAAATGCAGTTTGTGCCAAAAAAAAAAAAAAAAAAGCTAAACACATGTGCACCATATGCGAGTTGACTGCAAACGTCAGCTGTAGCCAACTCTGCACTGACAGAAACTTATGGTTTTACAGGAATACTTTTGCATTTGCATTTGTCCATCAAAGAGCTGCACACCATGTTGTGGTTGCTTAGGTGCCAGCATGTAGTGGTAGCCATAAACTTAAGCTTTCTGTGATGTAGTCATAGAAAGTGTGCATTGGACTGATTCCTGTGTCTACCTAATGGAAAAGTACTAACCCATCATAAATGCTACCTTGAAGAAATAAAGAAGGAAAAGTTATATTTTTTGGTGGTGTGATATTAATTATTATTATTATTATTATTATTATTATTATTATTATTGGGCCCTTTTTTTTTTTTTTTTTTTTTTTGCTGTATTTAGGAAATTATATTTACTTAATGAGTTAAAAGCAGTAGGCAAAATCTACACATTAGATCTGGAAAAAGCTGCAGAGAAAATAGAAGAACAGAAAAAATGTTTGAAGAGTAGAGTTGAATTTGCAGAAGGATTAAAACGAGGACCGTTACTGGCTGTTTACTGTGACCTTAAACAGGTACTCTTTTTCTAATCATCTCTGGAAGGAACCTAATGCCCTTAGCGCGCACACATTCAAGAGTTTACATTTTCAAAGCATTTCGGTTTATCATGAGATTTTGTGGATTTCATTTAACTTAATTGGATGGGATGCGATTGTAGCCAGCTGAGCTCTTCCTGACACTGTCGCATCCTTCTCCATCCCACTGTTTAATCACTTAATTGGCTAATAGTGTTTCCAAGTGTTCCCATCCACTTTGGGGGCACAGGGAACTGTGGGTATAGCTTGGAGAGGAGAGGTCTGGGCATCAAATGGTTCATAAAATTTCCCCAGTAGGCACAGCCTCCTACTCCACTACACTCAGCCGCCATGGCGCCAGCCAGTTTTAAGTTTGGTGCCGACAGGAATGGGCAGTTTCGTGGTTGGCTGCTATTAAGTGATCCCTGAAGCCTTTTTTTTTTTTTTTTACTGTACTTTTGAGTGGTTTGTGCAGTCACTCTGTGAGTGCACAGCCACCAATGAGTGGGCTGGTGACTTCCACCGCAAGGACAGCGCGAGGCTCTCTAAACCCACAGCCGCAAACGGTGGGCTGGCAGGTAAAAGACCGGAGGCACATCATCGCGTCTATTCCCCGCTGGTGTTGGGTGGGTGCAGTCTTTCCCCAGCATGCTGCTCCGTCCCCTGGACCACCAAGGCAGCGTGTAACAGGGCACTTCTGCGGCAGTGTACAGTCACAGTTCCTGGGAGTTTTGTCACCTAAGGGGGAGGTAAGCGCAGCCTGTTAGCCCTTCCCCTGCCCCTGGGCACGCTTGCAACATAGTTGACAACCCGACTCATAGGGATTAACTTTTATTTGGGGAGGGTTCATATTTCATATTCCGAAAAAATTTAAGTGTCTTTATCCCTTTTCCGAAGAGTATACCAAACTTTAGGAAATTCCACCCACGGTAGATGCTCCCATTGCTAGATTGGTTAGGAATACGGTTTTCTACTTCAGGGTCCATAGGGGGTCCACAGGGTTGACCTTGGGGTATAGCTGGATCTGGATCCACGGGCACCACGCAGTTAAAGCTTTAGCTGCTCCAAGGATGCACTTGGGTCCATCCTCCTCTATACCCCGCCCCCAAAAGCTTTTTTATTTATTTAAAAAAAAAAAAAAGAGCCTGTTAGGTTTTTTTCTTAAAACTTGGCTCTGTAGCGGCAGCGAAGGGTAACTTGGCTCTGTAGCGGCAGCGAAGGGCTGTCTGTGCAGACGCCCACGCTGCCGCTCTTATTCCCCGCTGGCGCCGCGACGCCAGTATCGCACTGGGGATCGCGGCGGGAGGCCAGAGTCCGTACTAGCCGGACTCTGAGTACCTCCCTGGACTGCTGCTGGAGACGCCGGGGACAAGGTAAGCCACGAGTCGCTGATTAGCGGCGGCTCGCGGGTCTTACCAGAATATGCAGTCCTTTGCCCCCGGTTCTAGGGGACAGACCGGGGGGCGCTAGCGGTGGCGGCGGGCTCCCCCTCTAATGAGGAATACCCCGTCAGTCCACTAGACCACCAGGGTTAATTCTTGGCAAGCGGGATGCCGGCAACCCGGGGGTTAATATACTAGCAAGGGGAGGAAGCCTTCCCTGTCTAGCGGCTCCTCCCCTCAGCTCAGCGCGCCTTTCAGCTAGTAGCTAAAGGTGGCCACACACATGGCGATCTACTGATGACGATCAGCTGATGTGTACGATTTGTAAGATTTCCCTTGAAACTCTCCCTCGCAGTTCTGCACACAATTTGGTGTCCAATCTTCAAACGATCTCTCCTGCATCCAGACTTTCACAGTGCATCGTATCCTAGATTGTCAGATCTGCCCTACTGCATGGCATATCTGAAGATGCGATGTGAGACCAGCGAGGACGCGAATCACATCGTGACAGTGAGAGGGGACTCACGATTTACTCTGGATTTGGCCATATTGTACACAATCCAATGTGTTGAAATCGTCCAGATCGGGTAAAATATCGCTATGTGTGTGGCCAGCATTACTCTTTAACTGATAAGATTTTGGAAGCTCTAACCTATATAGGTGACACTTTAATAGATATTGTTCAGGTACAGTCTCATATTTCAACTTTGGCCATTTCAGCCAGGTGTTCACTGTGGCTCAAAACATGTAAGGCAGACATAGAATCCAAGCATGCTTTAGAGGCATTGCCTTTTGAAGGAGGCTCTTTGTTTTTGGTCCAGAATTAACTACAATTATTTCTCAGGTTACAGCAGGAAAAAGTCCTTACCCTTCCTGTAACAAAACCAAAACCCCCTAGGTTTCGTTCCTTTCGGATTCAAGGCAGGGGAAGCTTTCAGGCCTTCCTGTGTAGGTGTCACCGGAAAGGGACTTTTAGGAAACTTTCTGTATACGGCACCAGTTGCCCTGCTGCTAAGCCAGCAGGTCAGTCCACATACTGTCACGGGACTTGTACTCTTCCTCTGGTGGGAGGCCACTTACTAAGATTCCGGGAAACTTTGATTCAATCCAATCTGGATTTTTGGGTAAGTCAGCTAGTAACCAGGGGTTAAATTTTGGATTTGGAGGGTCCAGTTCCACTCCTCCCGCTGGATGGTTGCAGAAAGACTGCTCTCATAAAGGCATTTTCCGTGCTTTCCGATTCCAGAGTTGTTATTCTAGTTCTACAGCAAAGCCTGGGGTTCTCCTCCAGTGTTTTCTTGGTAGACAAACCAGACTGGTCGTTTCGTCCCATTCTCACCCTCAGGGTTTTAAATTCTTTTCTCCATTTAGAAAAATTCAAGATGGAGTCCAGTAAGGTTAGTAGAGGAATTTCTGGCCTCCATAGATATCAAGGATGCCTATCTATATATTCCTATATTGAGTTGTCATCAACATCTGCGTCTTGCTCTGCCGTCAGGCTCTGCCCTTCGGGTTAGCTGAATGATCTCCCTACTCAGGAGTGGGGGGATAAATGTGTTGGCTTATCTGGATGATTTGTTGCTAAGGGCATCCTCCATAGCCCTATTGCAACAACCTCTTCAGATATACCTTAGGCATGCTCCAGAGATTCGGCTGGATCACCAAATTTCCCAAATCAAATTTAATTCCATCTCGGAGGATGGTCTTTTTGGGTCTTCTCTTCGACACCAAGTGTGTGTCTTCCGCAAGCAAAGATTCATGATCTTCAATCTAGAATGAGGACCATTTTACAGATGTTACATATCTTAATTCTCAGGGCTATGCAGATACTGGGAAAAATGGTTGCTTCATTCAAAGCCGTTCGTTTTGCCAGATTTCATGCCCGTCCACTACAAAACCAATTGCTTCATCAATGGGTGAAGTCAGACCCTCGATTAAACAGGCAGGTGTTCAGATTATTTTTGCAGACCCGGCAGTGTCTCTGGTGGCGGCTAGTAGATGCAAATCTGAACAGGAGTTACCAATTGTCAATAATAAATTGGACCATTGTCGCCACAGATGCCAGGATAACGGACGGGGCGGTGGTTCTGGACAGACACTGTTCAGGAAGCCTCTTTCTATCAATATACTGGAATTAAGTGCAATTCGATATGCATTTGAGTCAGGTTCAGTGCCATCTAAGGAATTTACCAATGCAAATCCAATCAGACAATGCCACGGCAGTTGCTTACATAAACAAGCAGGGTGGCACATGCAGCTGGCAAGCATTGAGGGTAGTTTCTCACATCTTTCATTTGGTAGAAAATTGAGTTCAGCCATTTTCATTCTCGGAGTGGACAACTGGGAGGCGGACTTCTTAAGTCGCCACAGTATGCATCCAGGGGAATGGGAATTACACCAGGAGGGGTTTTCTGAAATAATTGCCAGATGGGGATCTCCAGACATAGATCTAATGGCGTCTCGTCTCAACAAGAAGCTTCCAAGGTACGGATCTCTGACCCTGGTTCCTCAGGCATCTCTGGTGGATGCCATGACAGCACCTTGGGTGGCCAGCCACGAAAGGATCAATCGCTAGATGGGTAATTTTTGCCATTCAGCAGGCATATTTGTCCTCGAATGTGATGGTTCTAGTCTCCAATCGGGCCCACTCGACTCGGTGCTGACGGGGCTTCCTGGGCTGTACGGCATGGTGCCTCGGTAGAGCAGCTGTGCAAAGCAGCTACCTGGTCATCCATAAACACTAAAATGTTACCCCCCCCCCCCCTTAATTAGTTTGATTTGGTCCGCATCACTGCTCCGCCTGCGCCGAGACCCCAGTACTGCTCTTTGGATCTCGGCGGGCCTCCGGTGATTTTTTTTTCTGCTTACAGGGACCCCGTAGGATCCCCTGACTGTGGCCGGATTTACGGGGGATGGGTAAGTAACGGCGGACGTCTGCGGTGGACGTCCCACATCAGTCTTCTGTTCACCCATGGCTGGGGGCTCCCGGGTTGCTGGTCTGCAGGTGGAGCCAGGCACTGAGTCCTGCGCTCCACCTAGCCTCCAGGGACAGCGGGCCAGAACAGTAGCGGCCGCTCTGGCGTCCCTGGGGTTAATTAACCCACAAAGAGGCCATTGTCATCCCAGCCTCAATATGACGAGGATGATGTTACCTCAGATGATGTGGAAATCCTAGATTTGTCTGAGACTGAAGCTCCCGCCAAGGAGACGGAAGCTAGGTCGTCTATACATATCCCGAGACTTATACGGGCGGTGCGGGAGATCATGGTGATTGAGGACAAGACGTCTGCAGATACCGAGCTTACGCATACTTATTTCAAGAGTGTTAAGAACACTAATGGGGTGTTTCCTTCATCTGGTCAGTTCGTTCATCATCTAGAGGAAGAGTGGAAAGCTCCTAGTAAAAGGTTTCAGCCGCAAAAACGTTTTGGCTTCTGCATACCCTTTTGCGGACAATTATTTTTCTAAATGGGAGTTTCCTCTTCAGGTGGATTCCCATGTGACACGTTTAGTGAAGAGTGCGACTCTGCCTATGCCGTCAATGTCTTCTCTAAAGGATCCTACGGACGCAAAGGTGGAGGTATGTCTAAAATCTATTTATTCTCTCGCTGGTGGGGTCGCCAGACCTGCAATGGCAGTGTGCTGGGTGGCTAGAGCCATGGAAAAATGGGCCGATGCCTTGGAAGCCTCGCTATCTTCCTGGGCTACCAGCGAGCAGATCATTCTGATAAGTAGCCGAATCCCTGAGGTTGCCTATGTATATGAGGCAGCATTGGATTTAAGTTTACTTCCAGGATTTGTTCTGCAGCGGTGTCTGCACGTCTGTCCTCGTGGCTCAGATCTTTGAGAGCAGATGCGGATTCCAGGAGGGGCCTGGAATGTCTTCCGTACAATGGACAGGTACTGTTTCGGCCAGTTCCAGATAAGGTTCGCTTACCTATTTCCTCCTGCTTACTTGCGTGTTGCGAAAGTTCAAGCAGGACGGAGGCATGATTCTACTGGTGGCTCCGACATGGCCCAGACGTCACTGGTACTCTGATCTACGGAGTCTTTCCATAGACACTCTGTGGCTACTGTCTCAGCGTCCGGACCTGTTATCTCAGGGTCCGTGTCTTTACCCGGATCTGGGTCGGCTGTCTTTGATGGTGTGGCTCTTGAAACATCCCTCTTGAGGTCAAAGGGTTTTTCAGGCTTGGTGGTTCTTTGAAGATGCAGGTGTCTGCCTTGTCGGTGTGGTTTCAGCGTCGAATTGCTCCTTTCGCTGATGTCCGCACTTTTTATGCAAGGGGTTCTGCCCATTCGGACTCCCTTTGTCCCTCCGGTGGCACCATGGGACTTGGCGGTGGTGCTGAAGGCTCTTCAGGGTCCTCCATTTGAACCACTGGACTCAGTGGACCTCAAATGGCTTATGGCTAAAGTTGTTTTTCTTTTGGCTATTGCATCTGCCAGTAGAGTGTCTGATTTGGGGGCTCTTTCTTGTCGTCCCCCTTATTTGATTTTTCATCAAGATAGGGTGGTGCTTAGGACTCGCCTTGGTTTTATCGCTAAAGTTTTATCCAGTATCCACAATGAGATCATTGTTTCGGCCTTTCACTCTCCAGGCCACGTTGGATGTGGTTCGCGCTCTTCGCATTTATGTGAAGCGCACCTATTCTTTGCAGAAATCGGATTGTTTGTGGTGGTAGGTTTTCGTAAAAAAAGGTTGGCCGGCCCTTTAAGCAAACTTTGGCCCGTTGGATTTGTTTTGGCGATTTCCAAGGCCTATGTTCAGGAGGGCATTCTTATTCCGCCCTTGGTCCCTGCTCATTATACGAGGTCTGTCGGTCCCTCGTAGGCAGCTCGGCGTGGCGCCTCGGCTGTTCAGCTATGTAAGGCGGCCACGGGGTCTACGGTTCAGACCTTTTGTGGTATTATGCTTTCGATATCTTCGCCTCTCAGGATGCTTCCTTTGTGCGGCGGATTCTCCTTTCAGCACAGGAGCGTCCCTGCCCTTGAAGGGTACTGCTTTGGGACATCCCCAAGGTAAAGTATGATTAAATGGTCATTCCAATTACTTGTGATGTACTCGCGGGTGCGAGTCATCGCGACACCAGGCCCTCTTGACGGCAGCCCAAATTAGCTTAAGAGTGCTTGGATCCCCATAGGGCTCCGAACAAAATTATGCAAATTTGGGGTCGGAGCGGGCTGCGAAGTGTATGAGGTGCTGTGCCATTGCTGACGTTTTGATGCGGTTGCAATGACAAGTCTCATCCATCGCATGTAATTGGATTGACCCCTGATGCCCCTTTCACACTGCCATCAAATAAACTGGGTTATTGCACATGAACGTACAGCAACCCGGGTTACTGTGCCGTGTGAAGGGGCCCAGTTGAAATAACACGAGTTCAACCCAGCTTGCGGTGCAGTGTGTTAATCTCTAAGCATCGGCTCTCCCTATGCAGTGATCTTTCTCTCCAAGTGCTGGGTCAGCAGTGATGGCATTGATGTAATTGACCCGGGCCGCCAGTCTGAAATGTGTCTCAGGCGGTCACACCTGGGATGGACTCGTGTACAAATCCCAGGTGCGACCGCCATTTGTGAAGTGTAAGGGGTATGAGTGTCTAGTATGTGTTTTTTTTTGTTTTGTTTTTTATGTATTTAGGTCTTAAAATTTTTTTTACTATTTTTTTTTATGTAATCAAGATTGTTGCAGACTTAAAAGAAAGTTTTAATAATGAAAGCATGATTGACAACGTGAAAGGCCATCCTGATATAAGGTGAGTGCTTGTCACTGATAACCTTTAAACATTTTTTAAATAATGATTGTTACTTCACAAGTGCTACATCATCTCAAGATAGCGAGTGATGTTTTAGTGTCCTGTTTTTAAAAAAAAGCTAAAATACAATGCACTTCTTGAAACACCTATTCGAAACTGGGTGTTCTTGAGGATGTTTAACGTGCCAACTGTGGGGTCATTCTCTACTACCAGGTATGCTCTGCTGCTCCTACTTTAACTCCAACACCTTCCCTCACAGAGTAGTCCCTTTTTATGCGCTTGACCCCCTCCTAAAAAGAACCAAAGCATGGTCTGCCCATGGCCTCTGGTATGTGAACTGTGCCACAGTTATTCCTGCTCCCAGTGGAATAACAGTACAAAATTCTGATGCATGTCTTTGTATCCAGACTGCAATTGATCAGTCTACCATGAGCAAACCAGCATCAACTAAGGAAGGACAGGGAAGCCATTGGCATTTTTACTATTCATCTATTTATTTTTAATAAAAATAAATGTTTATGTATGTTTTAATGGTGGTTGCAATCTGGAAACTTTATTTCTTTGTATAACTTTTATGTTAAACTTATGGCGCCCAAAGAGAACAATGTAGCTAACCCCTGGGGGCTTTGAATATTTTTAACCATTTTCTATGTTGGGGAGTTGATGGGTCTTGGGCAGTGTTGCAAACAGTCGGCTTGTTGCTATAACTTTTTTGCTATTTCCTCTGAGCATTCATTTGCCTCATCCCTCTTTTATGTTACGGTTTGTTACTTAAAATCTATTTAATCACATTATATATGGTGTTTGGTTCAGAGGTGTATATACTGCATGGTACTCAACATTTTGCGGGTCTATTACTCACTTTATAGAGCATTACAGTACTGTCAAAGTTTTAGGCAGGTGTGGAAAAAATGCTGCAAAGTAAGGATGCTTTCACAAGTAGAAGTGTTTAGTTTATTTTTATCAATAACAAAATGCAAAGTGAATGATCAGAAGAGAAATCTAAATGAAATCAATATTTGGGGTGACCACCCTTTTGCCTTCAAAACAAGCATCAATTCTTTTAGGTACACTTTCAAACATTTTATGAAGGAACTCGGAAGGGAGGTTGTTGCAAACATCCTGGAGAACTAACTATAGATCTTCTATGGATGTAGGCTTGCTCAAATCCTTCTGTTTGTTCATGTACTCCCTGACAGATGTTAAGATCAGGGCTCTATGGGGCCATATCATCACTTCCAGGACTCCTTGTTTTTTTTTTTAACGTAATTTTTTTACTGTTATACACTACAGCTGCACACAAATATGTCACATTTATGCTCTATTGGGTTTACTGTAGGAAATTTTAGGTTTTGTAGTTTTCCCTCTGAAGTTAGTCTGTTCTGCCTTTTATTAGGCAGGTAATCAACAGGATCTACAAATCTTATCATCTTCAGGGTCATTAGGGCTCCACAGGGAGACAATGGGGTGTAGGTGGGACCTGGAAGACCGGATACCAACAGCAAAGCTTGGCAGCCATTTTCTGCTTCACAGGTCTCCGGGAACGCTGGGTCCACTACCTCTGTATACCTCTCCCACGGGCCAGGTTATACAGCACTGTGGTCTGTGTAGTTGATTGTGGTGCCAATTGCAGAATAAATATATAAAATATATATATATATATATATATATATATATATATATATATATATTTATATATATATTTTTTTGGTGTGTATGTGACTAGTGCTGATCTCTACTTTCTATACTGTCCAGCTTATACAGTTCCCTTTATTCTAATATGCCCTGACAAAAGTGTAGGGGGTTCATTGTACCTCACATCTCCTCTATATTTGTGAGGGCTATCACATACTATATAGCGCGGTTGCACACTACACTGTGCAATTTCTACTTCAGGGTCCATAGGGGGTCCACAGGGTTGACCTTGGGGTATAGGTTGGGAACCAAATCCGGCACCACGCGGTTAAAGCTTTTAGCTGCCAGGATGCACTGGGTCCACTCTACCTATAACCTCACCCCCAAGCCAGAGGCACCTCAGTTTAAGTTGGTGCCCGGCCGGAGTAGGGTCACCGTTAGCGCAGGGGGAGCTGATTAGCAACCCCTAAGCTTCTTTTATTTTATGAGTTCTTAGGTTTTTATTTTACTTTTGGACTCTTCTAAGCGGCAGCGTTGGACTGTCGATAGGACGTCTAAGCTGCAGCTCCGTCACCCCGCCGGCGCTGAGACGCAAGTACAGATATGGGGATCTCAGCGGGACCCCAGAGTGTCTGCTAGCCGGACTCTGCGGGAGCCCAAGACTGCTGCCAGATCGTCGGGGAGCAGGTAAGGTCGCGGGTCACCGCTTGCAGTGATCCGCGCATTTCCAAATGCAGACCGATGCCTCCGGCAGTGGCAGCGCGCCCCCCCCCCCCCCCCGGCGTGTCCACTAGTCAACCTGGGACTTACGATCGGCGCTGGGAGCCGGCGTCCCCGGGGTTAATAGCTGGCCAGGGGAGGAAGCCTTCCCTGTTGTAGCGGCTCCTCCCCTCAGCGCGCCTTTCAGTGATATAGTCTGGCGTCGCTGAACTGCATTCCTCCGCAGGCCACGCTTCTTCTGAGGTCTCCATGCGGCCATTTTCTCTGGTGCAGCTGCAGAAATCTCCAGAGATGGCAGTCGGTCCAGTCCCCCTGCGTACCTCACCATCAGGTCAGTGTACACCGCGCTATAGTCTTCCCAGACACTGAATCTGGGCAGTTGAATGCAGCGACATTGTGCAGTATATTATATGTCGTGTGTGTGTGTGTATATATATATATGTGTGTGTGTGTGTATGTGTATGTATGTATGTATGTATATATATATATATATATATATATATATATATATATATATACCATGTAAAAGTATTTACCCCCCCAATGCATTTTTCATGTTTTGTTGCCTTACAACCTGGAATTAAACTGGATTGTTTGAAGGTGTACACCATTTCATTCACAGAACTTGCATACAACTGTGAAGTTGTGGTTTTTTATATTGTGAATCAATTTAGGACAACATGACAGAAAACTTCAGCGTGCATAACTATTCAACCCCCTAAAGTCAGTACTTTGTCGAGCCACCTTTTGCGGCAATTACAGCTGCAAGTTGCTTTGGATAAGTCTCTATGAGCTTGCCACATCTTGCCCCTGGGATTTTTGCCCATTCCTCAAGGCAAAACTGCTCCAGTTCCTTCATGTTGGATGGTTTCCCCTTGTGAAAAGCAATCTTCAAGTCTGACCACAGATTCTCAATTTCAATTGAGATTTGGGCTTTGACTAGGCCATTCCAACACATTTAAATGTTTCCCTTTAAACCACTGGAGTGTTGCTTTAGCAGTATGCTTCGAGTCATTGCCTTGCTGGAAGGTGAATCTCCGTCCCAGTCTCAAATCACAGGCAGAC
The DNA here is from genome assembly GCA_031769625.1 of Taudactylus pleione. Classification (NCBI taxonomy): domain Eukaryota; kingdom Metazoa; phylum Chordata; class Amphibia; order Anura; family Myobatrachidae; genus Taudactylus; species Taudactylus pleione. Next base: position 5,749,669 of record JAUIMM010000841.1, on the reverse strand, counting down.
TGAAACAGGTTTTGCTCAAGAATATCCCTGTATTTAGCAGCATCCATCTTTCCCTCGACTCAAATCAGTTTCCCAGTCCCTGCTGCTGAAAAACATCCCCACAGCATGATGCTGCCACCACCATGTTTCACTGTTGGGATGGTGTTCTTGGGGTGATGGGATGTGTTGAGTTTGCGCCAGACATAGCGTTTTCCTTGGTGGCCAAAAAGTTCAATTTTAGTCTCATCTGACCAGAGCACCTTCCTCTATACATTTGGGGAGTGTCCACGATTTGAGTTTGCCTTTTGGCAAACTCAAATCGTGTCTTATTTTTATCACTAAGTAATGGCTTTTTTCTGGCCACTCTTCCATAAAGCCCAGCTCTATGGGGTGTACGGCTTATTGTGGTCACATGCACAGATACCAGTCTCTGCTGTGGAACTCTGCAGCTCCTTCATGGTTACCTTTGGTCTCTGTGCTGCCGGTCTGTGAGTTTTGGTGGGCGGCCCTCTGTTGGCAGGTTTGTTGTGGTACCATGTTCTTTCCATTTGATGGTGCTTCGGGGGATCATCAAAGATTTGGATATTTTTTTTTTTTTTTAACCAACCCAGAATTATACTTCTCAACAACTTTATCCCAGACTTGTTTGGAGAGCTCCTTGGTCTTCATGGTGTGATGCCTCTTGCTTAGTGGTGTTGCAGCCTCTGGGGCCTGTCAGAAAAGGTGTGCTTATACTAACAGATCATGTGACACTTAGATTTCACAGAGATAGACTTCATTTCACTACTTATGTGACTTACGAAGGTAATTGGTTGCACCAGAACTTGAGGGGCTTCATAGCAAAGGGGGTGACTACATATGCACATGTCAATTTTCAGAATTTTATTTATATAGAATTTATTTATTTCTTATTTCACTTCACCAAATTAGATAATTTTGTGCAGATCCATTACATACAATCCAAATAAAATAAAAAATATATATTTTACAGGTTGTAATGTAACAAAAAAGGTACAAAGCCAAGGGGGGTGAACACTTTTGCAAGGCACTGTATATATGTCTGCATTGTATGTGACTTATGCTAGTGCTGACTGTGCTTTTTCTTTCCCCTGTCAGTGTATATCTATCCCTTTTCTTTACAATCTGCCCTAATACAGGTGTACCTGGGTGGTTCTGAGACCTCACATATATATACTTGTCAATAATTGTGAGGTTTGTCACATACTGTTGCGTGCTGCACGTTGCCATATTTTAGGTGGAACTGTGTTGCATATGCTGATAATGGGTCCCTGCAGCTAGTCTTAGCGTTAGTCAGGACCGGTATGGCGCTGCTTAATATTTCCGCCAAGATTGTTGGTCAGATATGTCTGACCAGGAGATAGAGCGCCATACTGCACCCATTTTTTTGCTATCCTGCATGTCATGGACTGCAGGTATTAGTACGGAGGATATGACTCAGGAAGGGTTACACGACCCCCTTGGGCGGTTTGTTTTTCGGGACCCTCTCCATTGCGGATCGCCGGGCGAGCCCCATTGCCGTAACTCTCTTGGGGTTACTTCACCATACTGCCCTTCTCAACTCAGGGTATCTTGCAGTTTCTTGCACTTTACCCCTGTGTCACAGACTATCGCTCCCTGCCGGGATTTTTCACAGTACATGAATTACCTCCGGTACCACAACAGTCTCTTTCCCCTTGCGGGGATTACCACAACAACCACCCTGGTGGATGTCGTTTTCTATGAAATACAAAATGGCGTGATACGCCCTGTGGTTACTTCCCAGTTGGCTCTGCTGTGAACTGGATGATATATTGGGCTCTTTCCCTCTCACATGGGGGGAGCCGATTTCAAGTATTATCATCTCTGCTTTGTGGCTGGTAGCCAGGTCCATTCTGGTTATAGAGAATGTCGATCCTGCACCTGTATCATACATTCCCCATTTCTGTCCAGCGGGTGGATCTCATGGCGGGAGTCTGGCTGTCGCCAGATGCGAGGAGTCACAAAGGCCTCCTGTTTCCCATTCCCTGAGGGTCATCACAAGTAATAGAAATCACCCCCTTTTGTGGATTTGTATGTTAATCGTCTGATTACAGGCATTAATATGCCTCCCTTTCCGGCCTGGACGGATTTTACGGATCCATAGGTGGTAACTTTGCCTGAAATCAATATACTCGCTTTCAGGGGCTGTTGCCCGTCTTACCATGGCCATCGCATGGTTGGTTAATACTATTGCATGCTGGGCTGATGCATTTGTCAAGTCTGGGGTTCAAATCTCTTGCCGCTCACATAATATATGCAGTTGTCATGTGTGGGAATACCTACATTTAATGGCAGTTTCCTAACCTTGGTTTCGGCTGCTACTGTATCTGCCGCGATACATTATGGTTGCGCTCTGGGAAAGCAGAGGTGCAGACACCATCTATGGGGATCTTGTTTGGTCTTGACCTTGACAAGATTGTTGCATCATTGGCAGTATCACTAATAGGAAGATACCGTCTTTAGCTACTCCCACTACAATCTGACCAAATCTGTTAAGTCTTTTGGTCCTCACGGTCAGCCTTAAGACCTGTTTTTTCCTAGGCTGTCGGCCTCCACGAGGGCCACCATATCCAGTATGAGCAGATCTGGACTTCCAGACGACCCTGCTTCTAAGCCTAAGGCTAAACCTTCAGCCTGACGGGACAGGTCTACATCTGGGGGATTCCAGAGTGAGATACTGACTTTCTCAGTTCACCCTGTGCTGGTGTCATGCTTGGGTAGGAGTTGTAATCTCTCACTGGTACGGCCTCTCATTGCTCAGGTGGCCTCCTCACAGGTGTTACACGGGCCCTTCTTCAGACCCAATCAGGGCCTTACAAATCCAGAAAGCTATAGTCTTTGCGGTAAGCAGAGCTATTTAGGCCAGCCTCACTATCTCAGCGAGGGACTGGTTGTTCTACTTGCTTTCTGGGGCAGTGGTCGACTGGTCCTCATTTGCCTATCCTCTGTCTCAAATCCCTGCATCAGATTCTAAGGGTACCTGGACTCGGGAGGAGTCCCCTATTCTCCATCATCCGATATTTGGAACCTGGGGACTTTACGGTATCTCGGAATATTCAGGACACGTTACTACGGGTACATATAGAGCCCTCTCATTATCATGGGCTCAGGTTTGCTGTGCCACAGCAACACTTGCAATTTTCGGGCTCTGCCTTTTGGGACTGTCCTCAGCCCCACCGGGGTTTACCAGCTTTATGGATTTTCTAACAGTTCACCTGTTCAGTGTATCAGACATCTCCAGTATCTGGACGGCCTCCTGCTCTTAGCAGGATCACCGAGGTACTTTACAGCCAGGTCAGGATAACCGTGTCTTCTTCTCGGCACAGATGTTTAATCAACGGGGAAAATGTCCTCCCTGCATCCCTCACAGGGTATTTTTCATCTGGGAGCCCTGCTGGATTCTTAGAATCTGAGAATTCTTCTTGCGTAAGACGATATCTCCACTCTTCACCTAGGAGTGCGTGGATGTCTGCACATCACAGAGTGTAATGACATAAGTCGACTGTGTAGTCAAAAATCCAGAGTGTCTACCTTTGGAAAGGTGGATTATGCTCTGCTCCATTCCAGGCCTTTCCATAATTGGCTCCTCTTCAGATGGAACGAGTTTTTTTCCATCGGGTCATTGGTCAATCCATAATGCTCTCTTTGGAGGAGAGTCTGTCTCTGTCCGGGTGGCTATGGCCATCTCGTCCAGGATGTTCTTTGCTATGGACAGTGTCTGGTCCGCATTCGTTTCGGGGCAGTTGGAAGTCTGTCGATTTCCGCCCTGCCAATTAACTTTGCCAATTAATTTGTAACTTTAGGCTGTCTTGGGCCTTAACTGTGGCCTAACACATTTCACGGTAAACCTGAAAAGGTTCAGTCCGACAGTGTCACAACAGTGGCTTCCATCTAGGCAACACTGGTCGTTGGGTGGCAATGACACTAATGTCACACATTCTGACATAGTCCGAGGGTCTCCACCCGGCCATCTCTGCAGTGTTCATTCCAGGAGCTCTCCATTGGGAAGCAGGCTTCCTCAGCTGTCACGACGTGCATCCCGGGGACTAGTCTTTGCTCACCAGGAGTTGAAACCTCTCTTGGAGAAGAGGGGGCCTCCCTGAGGTGATCCTCATGGCCTTCTGACATTTGAGATGGAGGGGCTTTCCTTCTGGTGGCTCCAGATCGTCCCGTACGTCATTGGTGCTTAGATTTTCGGTGTCTCCCAATTGATGCTCCGTTCCTGGTGCTTCACTATCCGGACCTGTTGTCTCAGGTTCCTTGGTTTTTCCCTGGACCTGGATCGTTTCTTTGACTGCATCCCTACTGTGGTCCTAAGACTTCCCTGGCTCTGTCATCATTAAAATGTTTAGAGCGCATAGGCCAGCTTTTGCTGGGATCTACCACAGACTGTAGCATACATAATTCTTAAGTCGCTACGATCCTCCGGTTTTTAGGATTTCCAGAAGTTCTGGCATTCCTTCCAGCTGACTTGGGTCTTTCCTACAGCCTGGCCTTTCTGAGAGTTCGGATCTCTGCACTGTCAGTAGGGTTCGGCTGGGGAATTGCTTTGCTCTCTGGTATCCGATCCATCCTTCAGGGTGTTTTCTCGATTATGCCTCCCTTTGTCTCCCCTAGGTGATCCTTGGGATTTGGTAGTGGTTCTTCGTGCCATCCGGGGACCTTCATTTGAACCACTAGCTTTGATTGCTATTACATGGTCCATAGCTTAGTCTCTCTCTTTTATGGCGTTTGCTTCTGCCAGGAGAGTGTCTAAATTGGGAGCGTTCTCATGTGGCTCCCTTTCCTGGTTAGTCCACCATGTCAGGGTTGTGAGTTGCAGTCGCCCTGTGTCTTTTCCTAAAGTGGTTTTTAAGTTCCATATTATTTTGGAACTTATGGTACTGACATTTCAGTCACCAGTCATTGACTGACTGTGGTCCGGCGCCTCCAGATTTGTCGTCCGTTCAAGTTCCTTCAGGAAATCAGACTTCTTATTTGTGGTTTTTGGATTTCACAGGAAAGGTGGGCCCGCCAATAGACTGACATTGGCTAGATGACTTCGTATGACTCTCAGGGGCCTACACATAGGATAGGCCTTTCTGTTGATGATTATTCTACTCTAACTGTGGGTTGCTCGCTGTGGCGCCTCGGCTGTCCTGCCTTGCAAGGTGGCCACGTGGTGTTCTGTCCACACCTCTTTTTAAGGTTCTATGCATTTGTTTCCTTTGCCTCTCATGATGCTTCCTTTGGGCGACGCATTCTTCTCTCAGCACAGGAGCGTCCCCACCCTTATAAGGACTGCTTTGGGACATTCCCCAAGGTCAACCCTGTGGACCCCCTATGGACCCTGAAGTAGAAAACAAGAGATATGGTAAGAACTTACCTTTGTTATCTCTGTTTGTATGAAGTCCACAGGGCGCCCGCCCTGACGCACCTTGCTTCATATGGGCTGTGTTACTAGTCCTTCTCTGTGAGTGTGGTTTATTGAGTGTTCCAGTTCTCTCTCGCTTCATATGGGCTGTTACTAGTCCTTCTCTGTGAGTGTGGTTATTGAGTGTTCCAGATCTCTCTCTCTTTGTCTCACTCTCTCAGAAACAGATAACAAAGGTAAGTTCTTAACAAGAGATATGGTATTACACATACTGCAGAGTGTTCACTGCACTCTATCCATACTGTGTATGTTGTTGTTCCTGTGGCTGTCTGGCAGAGGAAAGTATTTCAAGCAGACTGATGCTGCTGCTCCTATTCTCATATCCTGTAAGTCCTGCTCAGCGGGCTTAGCCCCAGAGGACCTCATTTGAGGATAGTTGTACTTATTTTACACCGCCTCAGGCCCCTCAGCCTCTGTCTCCTCCTCATGACCCACCCTGGGCTGCCTTTTCTGAGGTGCTCGCAGTCCCCGTGGTAGTTCTCCACCCCCCCCCCCCCCTGCTAGGGATGACCACAGCAGGTACGCCCTCCAAATGCACTTTGGCAGCAGCTAAATCTGCGTGTCTACCATTGGCCAAAGGTCCTTCCTTTGTCCGTTGGGAGCAGGGTAAGTCCAGAGAACAGTCCTGATGGGATGGGCCTCCCCCTTGGGGACCCCAGGGTGGGATGTCGGCTTCTTCAGTTCGCCCAGTGCTGGTATCGGACTACTACAGACACTTGGGTAGGAGAAGTGGTTTCTCACGGATAAATCCTCTCCTTCCGCTGGAGGCCTACTAGCCGGTTTTTCACCACAGGCCTTCTGTCAGTTCAAGACAAGGCCCTGGAATTCCAGAAAGTAGGGCACTCTATGCTCCAAGCAGGGGTTATAGTACCTGCTTCGTTGGCTCTGAGTGGAACAGGGTTTTACACCCGACCCCCTTCTGGTTCTGACACCCAATGGGTCCTACCGGCCTATTCTTAATCTCAAGTCCCTCAACAAGTCTTTGAGGGTCCCTTGGTTCAGAATGGAGACCCTGCGTTCCATCATATTGGTTATGGAGCCTGGGGATTTTATGGTGTCCTTGGACATTCAGGATGCCTACCTGCATGTCCCAGTTGCTTTAGCTCACCAGCGGTGCCTCAGGTTCGCAGTGGTCAATCATCATTTCCAGTTTCAGGTACTGCTCTTTGGCCTTTCCACAGCACCTAGGGTGTTTACCAAGGTCATGGCAGTTATGGCAGCTCACCTGCGGATGCAGGAGGTCTGCCTGTTACCCTATATGGACGAACTTCTGCACTTAGCAGGGTCTATGGGGGTACTTCAGGGCCATCTGCACCGGACAATATCTGTGTTGCAGACTCACGACTGGCTGATTAAACTGGAAATGTTTCCTCACAGACAACGAAGGATCTTTGCCTGTAAAGCAGAGATCTTTTCCTCTATTTATATTTGTCTTCAGAGTCGCCGAGTGTCCCTTCACTCGGCAATCAGGTTACTGGGGTCCATGGTGTCAAAGTTCACCATGTATAGAGAGTGCCCAGTTTTCACTCCAGACCTCTGCAGAAGTTGATCTGTACCCTATCGGCTAATGACACTGACCTTGGTGCTTTCTCCAGAGGTACAGCTGTCCCTGGCCTGGTGGCTACAGACGTCCCACCTCAACAAGGGACGCCCCTTTTGGATCTCAGACTGGGTCCTCCTGACGACAGGCGCCAGTCTTTGAGGTTGGGGGGCTGTGACAGGTCCACACTTCTTTAGGGGAGGTGGCCATCAGCAGAATCTGCTCTTCCAATCAACATATTGGTACTTCGAGCGTTATTCACAGCTCTTCAGCAAGCTAGACTACGCCATCACAGTGGCTTACATAAATCGCCAAGGAGGAACCAGAAGTCAGGCGGCCCTGACACAGGTGTCCCGCATTCTGGCTTGGGCGGAAGGCAACCTCCCATCTGTCTCTGCATTGTTCATACCAGGAGTCCTCAAGTGGGAAGCAGACTTCCTCAGCTGTCAGGACGCACATCCAGGGGAATGGTTGCTTCACCAGGAGGTGTTTTAATTCCTAGTGAACAAGTGGGGCCTTCCAGAGATTAACCTCATGGCATCCTGACAAAACAAGCTGTCTATGTACGGGTCAAGAACAAGAAGAGGAGGCTCTTCTGGTAGACGCTCTGTTGGTCCGGTGGACCTTCCAGTTTGCGTACCTCTTCCCTCCGTTCTTACTACTTTCTCGAGTACTTCAGAAGTGCTAGCAAGAAGGAGGCACGCTCCTGTAGATCGCTCCAGTGTGGCCCAGTGGACACTGGTACTCCAGATCTTCGGAGTCTCTCCATAGACACTCCGATGCTGTTGCTTCAACATCCGGACCTATTGTCTCAAGGTTCTTGCCATTACCCGGACCTGGGTCGTCTGTCTTTGACGGCGTGGTTGTTGAGACGGCCCTTTTTAAGGTCCATGGGTTTTTCCGGCTCTGTAGTTAAAACCATGCTCAGAGCTCGGAAGCCTGTTCTGCAAGAATTTACCACAGAGTGTGGCACACTTTCTTTGAATGGTGTCAACCTAGAGGCTATTATTCTCAGGTTTTTAGGATATCCAGGGTTTTGGCTTTCCTACAGGCGGGCCTCTATCACGGTTCTCGCCTTGCTTCCCTCAAGGGGCAGGTTTCTGCCCTATCAGTGTGGTTTCAGCGTAGGATTGCTACCCTTCCTGATGTCCGCACCTTTATGCAAGGTGTACTTCGTATTTAGCCTCCCTTTGTTCCACCAGTGGCTCCTTGGAATATGGCTGTGGTCCTGAGGGCTCTCCAATGACCGCCGTTTGAACCACTAGGCTCAGTGGATTTAAAATGGCTTACAGCTCAGACTGTTTCATCTGGTATTGCTTCGGCCAGAAGTGTGTCAGATTTGGGGGCTCTCTCATGTCGCCCTCCCTTTCTGATTTTTCATAGAGATAGGGCAGTGGATAGCACTCACCCTGGTTTCTTACCTAAGGTGGTATCTAGTTTGCTCATTAATGAGGAAATTATAGTACTGGCCTCTAATTCCCCAGACCTCTCGGCTGGTGAGGCCTCCTTGGATGTGGTACGTGCTCTAAGGATTTTTGTTGACCGTACCAATTCATTTCGGAAGTCGGACTCTTTGTTTGTCCTCTATGGTTTCCTTAAGAAGGGTTGGCCTGCCACTAAACAGACTTTGGCAGGGTGGATTCACATGGCGATTTCTGAGGCTTACATTCATGAGGGCCTTCCTGTACCATCCTCTGTTGAAGCTCATTCTACTCTGTCTGTGGGTCCTTCGTGGGCATCTTGTCGTAATGCCTCTGCTGTTCAGCTCTGCAAGGCAGCCACTTAGTTTTCTGTCCATACCTTCTGTGAGGTATTATGCACTCGATACCTTCGCCTCTCAGGATGCTTCCTTCGGGCTGCGGACTCTCCTTTCGACACAGGAGCCTCCCCACCCTTAAAGGATACTGCTTTGGGACATCCCCAAGGTATCCTATGTATACCCTATGGACCCTGAAGTAGAAATTATGAGATATGGTAAGAACTTACCCTTGTTATCTCTATTTCTACGAAGTCCATAGGGTTCCACAGGACTCCCGCCCTGTCGCACCTGTGCTGCAGATGGGCTTTGTTCTGGTCACTGGTTTTTCCGTCTTTCTGGTGAGAATGTGATTCTTGTGTGTTCTAGACTTTGTTCTTTCTTCTCCTCCTCCGGCCTATAGCTTGTTACGTAACTGATTTGCCTTGGCTCGTGGACGGGGGTGTAGGAGAGGGACCCCAGTGCATCCTGGGAGGCGGAAAAATTAACTCTGAGGTGCCCGATGTCTGCCGCCATCGACTATGCCCCAAGGTATCCTGTGGAACCCTATGGACTTCGTAGAAATAAAAAGGGTAAGTTCTTACCATATCTCATATTTTTTCTGCCACACATCACTTTAATTTGTTTCTGCCACAATTTCATGAATTCCAATACTCCCATTAAACCTGCTGCATTTCAAATATGCAAACCCATTCCAGTTTTATCTCCTGAATCCACCCCGTGTTCAAAAATTAATCCAAACATGACACTGGGGAGGCAGAAGACGTAGACCTCTCACACTCTGAGCCACGCTTTTAAATTAAATATACCTGCTCTTGTGAGAGCTGTAAAATCTATTTTACAAATAGAAGAGGAAGAACCCACTCCTAAGAAAAAAAACAACCACTTTGGTAAAACTACCTTTTGTCGTTTAAAGAGTTCCCTCACTCTGAACAGCTATCTGATCACATGAGCGAAGCATGGAATATGCCCGGTAAAAGATTTCAAGTTCCAATACGTTTAAGTTCTTTTTACCCTCTTTCAGCTACTGATTGCACTAAATGGGAAGTTCCCCAGCAGTGGATTCTCATGTAACATTTCTGGTTGAGGATGCCAACTTACCCATCTATACTGCAACCTCCTTGAAGGAGACTACAGATAGACTGACATATAGAAGCTTATCACAAATCCATATTCTTTTACAGGAGCTATTACTCGTCCTGCTAGGACTATGGTGTGACCGGACGCCTTTCGCCTAGGCCGGCCCTGGTCATGGGTTAGCGCTTTCGAAATCCCAATCACCGTCAGTGATTGCCTGTCACTGACTCTGCCCACTGCGCTGTGAGCATGTAACGATGCTGCCACCACCAAACTCTACCATTGGCGTTTGGAACCGCTTTTTACGTACAATCAGGCTCCTACCTCGGCACCTAGAACTGCTTCTGCTGCGTATGCGTTTGACTAGCTGCAGCCACACCCCCTGATTGGTGTCGGCTGATTCCTCCTGATCCCTCGCAATGGACCAGGTCTGCACGGTACCTGGCAGAGTGCTTGAACTTGGAGACACGGAGCTCTTACCCAGAACAGCAGGAGAACGGAATAGCGTTTTGCGCAATTCTGTTGGTCGAAGGATACAGATGTAGTAGAATTTAAGGCAAAAGGTGTTTATTTGCTCTCAGTCTTAAAAAAGACCCTCCCTTCGGATTGAAGGGGAATATCAGCTTACATAAGATGTTATAGGAATCAAACAGCACGTCTCCTCCACAAAGGATTGTCAAAGATGTACAATATTACCAGGCACGAAGCCTTCTTTTATGCCACTCTAATACACATTTCCACAGGGGGTAAGCCCGCCCTGTGGTTTCTTCTAGCCAATCAGGCTATCTCTCAAAACATAAATAAATACGTCTTACATTTCACAGAAATGAAATCAATTTCCTTGATACCACCCAAAAACATTTTGTTTCCTAAGCACAAACTGAGTTAGCATATACTGTTTCTGAAAAGGTAAATATAATGCAAATTCCTATTGCATTCGTCTTTTCACATGTCTATGACTAAACCAGTTTTGGTTTTCTGAGCCTTAACACCTTCTAAGCTCTTACACAACATAGAAGCTTCCTAAACACAAACAACTTGTCTTTTACAAATTTGCTTGGTATCGTATACAGGCACACAGCTGTCTCTCTAGCCCGCATTTCAAAGGAAAGGCTTCTTCAGTCAACACCTAACCCTCCACTGCCAGGCTAGGGTAATTACCATATCCATCCCTAGGTGAGGATGTCTAACGAGCAGTTTAAATTTTCAAGAAGTGCATTTAATATTACATACAAAAATATATTCAAACATGTCATAGACTATACTACTTCACTTTATACACCAATGCATTGCAGATGCAGTGCTCTGCAGCAAAATGTGTATATTAATACAGTTTACTATGTACCATGTGCAGTGTGCATTTAAACTGTCCTTTTTAAAATGGCGCAATGGCATGAGGGTTAATCCCCTCAATGCCTTGGCAGCCATTTTAATCACGTGTGGTCGGCCTCTGGCCACATATGGCCTGTGTGGCAAAAGCCATTGAGAGTTAGGCAGAAGCCCTAGACGAGATTTAAACCCCCTGATGCTACAAGGAAACAACTTTCCTACATACTGTATCTCACATTAGAGATGCAGCCTCCTACTTGGAAGAAGCAACTATGGATATGGCTTTCCTAGCCTCCAGGATATCTGCCACTTTGGTAGTGGACCGTCGTATTGTTTGGCTCAGGTTCTGAAATGCAGATTCAGACTCAATACGGGCTCTTGAGTCTTTCTTATTCTAGAGATATCCTATTTGGTCCAGAATTAGATAAACTTGTGACTACTTTGGCAGTTTCCAAGACTGTGTTCCTGCCGACTGCATATAATACAAAGCCTCGAACGTCATCCTTTTTGGTCCTTTCGCCCTCAAGGAAAAGCTCGGGGTCAGTCCTTTCCACTGCAGCAGGCATCAGCCAAGGCCTCCAAGCCTAGGGCCAAACGGGCCTGGGCTACTAGACGTCCACCTGCCAAGTCTGAGGACAAGCCTACAGCCTGACTTCTTCAATTCGCCCAGTGAGGGCGTTGGACCACATCGGATGCCTGGGTAAGAGAAGTGGTCTCCCACGAACATGCTCTCTCCTTCCTGAGGCGACCCCCCCCCCCCCCCCAACAGTTCTTTTGCACAAAACCTCCATCGGACCCAAACAAGGACCTTCAGACCTTACCGAATTTAGCAGTAGTAATTCCGGTCCCCTCCTCACAACGAGGCAAGGGCTATTATACCCTTTTCCTGGTTCAGAAGCCCAATGGGTCTAATTAGCCAATCCTCAACCTCAAGTTTTTAAACCAGTTTTATCAGGGTACCCAGGTTTCGTATGGAAACCCTCTTCTCGATTACCGTAGCTATGGATCCTGGGAATTTTATGGTGTCTCTGGACATTCAGGACTCTATATGCCTTCTCCTCAACAGTATATCCGGTTTGCTATCCACCAACAGCATTACTAATTTCAAGCTCTACTGTTTGGCCTCTCAACGGCCCCTCGGGTCTTTACCAAAATCATGGCAGTTATGGTGGCCTACCTTTGTCGTCAAAGGATCAGATTACTCCGTACGTAGACCTCTTGCTGTTGGCCAGCTCCCCCGAGATCTTTCAGCGCCATACGCAGGTAACCATTTCCTTCCTACAAACGCACGGTTGGCTGATCAACTGGAAAGTTTTCTCTGACACCTTTTCAGAGAATGGTACATTTAGGAGCCCTCTTGGACTCTCCAGTTCAGAGAATCTTCCTAACAGACAAGATCTCATTAATAAAACAGAGTGTGCAGACTGCTCTGCAGTCATCGAGTGTCAATTCACGCTGCAATGCAGACATTGGTATCTGTGTCCACCTTCACAATGGTGGAGTTCGCTCAGTTTCACTCCAGGCCCCTACAACACCTGATCCTCTCCAGCTGGAACTGGCTACACCATCTACTTCAATCCCAGACGATGGACCTCCCCCCGGAGGTTAGCCTGTCCCTAGCCTTGTGGCTACAGACATTCAATTTGAACAAGGGTCGCCCCCTTTGGATCCTGGGCTCTCCTCACCCCTGACGCAAGCCTCCGAGGGTGGGGCGCAGTGACCAGCCAGCACTCCCTTTCAGGAACGCTGGACCCCAGTCGAGGCAGGGTTACTGATCAATGTCTTGGAACTTCGAGCCATCTACAGAGCTCTCACTCTGTCTCAGGATATTCTTCAGGGCAGGCTAGTACAAGTACAGTCCTAACAACGCCACGGCAGTGGCCTACCCAATCACCAAGGAGGCACTCTAAGTCGGCAGCAATGGCAGGTGTCCCACATTCTCACATGGACTGAACGCCATGCAGCCTTCTTGGACGCATTGTCAGTGAAATGGACCTTTCATTTGGTACCTCGATCTTCAAAGTCTCTCCATAGACGTTCTTCAACTTCCTCTTCGAGTAGGCCTGTTGTCTTTGTCCATGTCTACATTCTGACCTATCCTGTCTGTCTTTAACGCTTGGCTCTTGAGACATCCCTCCTAATGGCTAGAGGATTTTCCAGCTTTGTTGTCCAGACCATGCTCAGAGCACGTAAACCGGCCTAAGCCAGGATTTATCAGAGAATGTGGCATACATATTTCCAATGGTGTGCTCCGAGAAACTATGATCTTCAAGTGTTTAAGGTGTCTATAATTCTAGCTTTTCTTCAGGCTGGATTTGGTATAGGCCTTCGCCTAGCATCTCTGAAAGTGCAGATCTCTGCATATAACAGATGTTCACACCTTCCTGCAAGGTGTTCTCCGTATACAGCATCCCTTTGTCTCTCCTGTGGCTCCATGGGATTTGGCAATGGTGCTCCAAGCACTTCAGGAACCTCCATTCGAACCCCTGGAATCAGTGGATGTCAAGTGGCTCACTGCGAAGACTTTCTTCTGGCTATCGCATCTGCCCGTAGGGTATCGAATTTAGGGGCACTTTCATGTCGCTCCCCCTTTTTAATCTTTAATTGGGACAGGGTTGTTCTTGGAACACGCCCGAGCTTCCTTCCCAAGGTTATTTCTCGTTTCCACTTAAATGAGTAAATTGTGGTTCCAGCCTTTCAATCACCAGACCTCTCAGCAGGTGAGGCCTCTTTAGATGTGGTCCGTGCTCTGAAGGCTTCCTGTGCCGGCTGTAGTATCTGCTCATTCTACTGGCTCTGTGGGTCCCTCGTGGGCAGCACGGCATGGCGCCTAAGCTGAACAGCTATGCAAGGCGGCCACCTGGTCTTCTGTCCACACCTGTCTTAGGTTTTATGCCTTTGTTACATTTGCCTCTCAGGATGCTTTCTTCGGGCGTAGGGTTCTCCTATCAGCTCAGTAGCGTTCCCGCCCTTGAATAACTGCTTTGGGACATCCCAATTGTCTCCCTGTGGACCCTGAAGAAGAAAAGGAAAGTTATGTAAAACTTACCTTTGTTAACTCTTTCTTCGAAGTCCATAGGGTCCACAGGGCACCTGCCCTGATTCACCATGCTTCTTCTCTTGGTACTTGTTTCCTTCTCTGTGTGAGATTGATTCTTCAGTGTACCAGTCCTCCTTCTCTCCTCTCCTGCCTTGGGCTTGTTAACAAAACTGAGTTGCCCTCAGGCTGTAGACTGGGTATAGGGAGAAGGACTAGAGCATCCTGTGATTGAAAGGCTTTGCTGCAGGTGTCCGGACATCCAGGTCCCACCTACACCACATTGTCTACCTTTGGACCCTTTCGACTTTGAAGAAAGAGTTAAGAAAGGTAAGTCTTACCATAACTCCTTTTTTGCACTTTCACAACACATCAGGGAAGGCAGAAAAAAATTACCAAGTCCAAGCAGGGTTCTTCCACTTCATTCTATGAATGTGCCAGATGTGGAACAAAATTAACCAAAGGTTGCACAGAGCCAGGAGCCCTATGCGCTGGCTGTGAAGTACAGTAGAGCCTGTGGATCTTCCAGGTTGAGTTGGTGATTCTGGAGTGGGTGATATCCATGGCTCACGCCATTGCCAATTTTAACTATTTGTTGAGTCAGTCTGAGGTTAGTGAAACCTCTCGAATCCTTCTGCTAAGCCATTTTGGGCCCTTAACATGGGTAAATGTCTTTCCAAGGTATCCGCTTCTATGGAGTGGATTCAAGTATCCTCTAGTTCTGCCTCCTCTAAATAGAGGTATTTACCTGAGGTCTCTTTTCCTAGTGAGCCTGACTTCTCCCAGGAGAAGAGAGAACTCAAAGACGCTGACTAGGAGAATGTGTCCGGCTGGGAGGATGATACACCTGCCAGTTTCTCTTCCTTCTCCTCCTCGCTCCCCTCCCCTCCTTGACCTTTTTATTCTAACCTCCAAAGTGTCAGTTTCCTTAGTCGCCGCTAGGAAAGCCCTCTGGCTTTAAGGCTTTTCCTTATTTTGTGGACATTCGCTTTGGTTTGGACAATACTTCTAAGACTACGCTTCTACCTTCTGCTGCGTCCCCTAGGTCATGGGTCCTTCCTCCATGGGCTCCAAGCCCTGCAGCAAACTACCCTGCCAGACGCCCCACCACCAAGTTTGTTGACAAGCATGACTTTGCGGTTCTCCACTTAGGGGACCAAAGCGTTGGAGGCCGGCTTCTTTTTTTATGGGTGTCGAAGTTGGATTAGTGGCTGAGACGGAATCAGCGTAAAAATTAGCGTGCGATACGCCATCTTGCGAATGGCAGCTAGACTCCACTTTAGAAACAAGAATCTGCAAGACGCCATTTTGTGACCAGCGCTATTTTAAGTTACAACTCACAAGCTAAGTTCAGATGGCAATGTTTTTGATCTTTTTAGAAGCCATGACAGGCCCATTCTGGGGACAACCTTGCATAGAGAAATACCAAAGCAACTAGAAAAACAGCCTCCTGAGAAAAGTAAATAGAATAGACCATACACCAGAATACTGTGAGTGTTTTACATACAAATTGTGAATCCCTGTATATAGACAAGTATAGTTGTGGCAATTGTAATATAACCCAGACATTGATCTACACAATTGAATTTGTCTGAATCCTAAACAGGTTTTGGTCTCACTCCCAGACAGAATGGCCCCAGCTTCACAGCTGGGGGTCTCCACCTTGTTTGAGAAGTGAAGCTCAATGCCCATAACACATTTGCATTGCAGTTTGAAACTGTTAGTAAGGAATGAGGTGTGTGTGAAATCCATCATAAATAGAATCTCATGCATAAACACCGCACATTACGCAAAGTTGCGCTGCTAACATGACGCACGTTAGCGAATGCACAATATCCTGCATGCGAATGCTGTTTATTAGCTGCATGCGTGCACATCTGCCCCAAATCAGATAAACCTAACTAGCGTCTTTTCTCATATCCCTAATACTTACATAATGCACACTTGCACAAAAGATTTCATAGCTATAAAGTAAAAGATCCAAGTTTTATTCATTTATTCCAAATGCTGTGAAATAAAGACTATTTGGTATCTAAGGTTTAATACATGATAAATAAACCGTGTTTGGTATTATAAAGATCTGCACTTTATCCACAGCTTTCTAGTATCATCGGTGTGAAGATCGGAATCTGCGTTTGCAAATTATGGATCGTAAAGACATAAAGAACCAAAATGTACTTTGTAAAACCAACAGTCTAGATTTGCATGAGGTGGGAAAACGAAGGCAACCAGCTGTTGGAGGCTGGACTGTGGCCATTTGAATCAACCTGTTAAGTGCCTTGTAACAAACGCACCGTGAAGGAGAGCCAATGGAATCGCAACAAGACCTCTTTTGTTCAGCTTATATCTGGGGGGGGGCATATAAATATGTGTGCTCTGACCCTGGGTTTCTAGTCTATTCTGCTGATTGACGGAGGTCTCTTGCTGATGCCGGAATCTGGCCCCAGAGCGCTTGCGTATGTATGACTGTATCTTGGGTCTGTATAATTTCTTTGCGCTAAATTGTACTTAGATCACAGCGTGTATTATCTGTACTTTGGTTGAATAATACTTTGTGCTTTGGAAACACATGTTCAAGGTCTAAGGTCTTTATTTTACTGTGTGACTGTGTACGCAAATAGCGTAAATCTTAGAGGTTATAGGCAGGTTTTAGAAGGTATAGGTAGGAAGGTATATAGCCAGTATCCTTATGGGCTTTCCACTGGATCCAGAAAAAACAAAATCCTGATGGAGTCCATTCTTTTTGTCCTGACTTATTCTCCAGATGTCCTCAGGGAATACCTTCGTCTGTCGATAGATCTTCCCCAGTCCTTGGATGGATCATCAATTGGAGAAAATCTTCTGTAACAGCAGATGCTCCACCTGGGCGCTTTGCTGGACTCCACAGTTAAGAATCTTCCTTCCCTCGGACGAGGTTCTGGACCTTCAGGAGAAGATGCACAGGTACTTGCGTCACTGCAGAGTGTCTATTCACTCCTGCATGTGGATCCTTGACTTCCATGTCTCTACCTTTGACATGGTGGTGTATGCCCAGTTACGCTCTTGGCCGCTTTTTATGGAAGTTCTGTCCTGATGGAGCAAATCCCATCAACAGATCAAGACGCAGGCAATCCTCTCGGGATGTCTGTCTCTCCCTCTTGTGGTGGCTCCGGGAGTCCCACTTGGACAAGGGCCTTCCTTTTTGGATTCATGATTGGGTTCTTCTCACCACCGACGCAATTTTGCCAAAAAGTGATTGGAATTGTTAATCAGATTGTCAAACATGTTGTATTTCACAGATCGATTGGGGCTGTAGATTGCTTGTGTATTGACATAGGCCCTCATTCAGAGCCACTCGCTAGCGGCAGTACGCTCGTTCCGAGCGATGTTCGCACATCTGCGCATGCGTACGGTTTTTAGTACGCATGCGCGAACCAGTCAGTGCGGCCGAAAATCGTTGGTACGCAATATAGCGAGGGCCTGCTATTTTGAGTGACAGAATGAGGCGTATGTGGGTGGTAACAGGGGAAGGTGCTTGAAAACGGGGAGTGGAGATCCGAACGCAGGCGTGCTTAAAGGTCAAAACGGGCGTTTTAAGGGAGTGCATAATTAATACAGCAGCGTCATTGACCACGTCACTTGGTTTTTTTTAACTCAGAACTGCTCGCAAAATAGCGGTTGAAAACACCAACCACAAGAATAGCGAGCAGTTCATACGCTGTACGATGTACTCGATTAATCTAATAAATAGCGGACATGACGTATGGTGCGTGCGGCCAGGGGGCGTTTTTATCAAAAAAACGAGCGTATGTTTTGCTCGCTCGTTCAGACTTAGAGGTGGGAACAGACTGCAATTTGCGAACGGATCATTTGAATAGCCACCCCTTGTTTTTGAACGAACGACCACAAATAGCGAACGGCTCTGAATCAGGCCCATAATCAGCAGATTTGCAGACCGTTACTAGTAAAATGATGGGCCTTTCAAGATTGGCAGATCTGTGTTTGCTGAAAATGATCTGCAAATCAAAGAAAAAGATCTGTGAAGGCCCCCATACATCAGCAATTGATGACAGCAATTCTGCAATTTGCAATCAATTTTGTGTATAAAAATCTTTCCCAATAGATTGCAAATTGCAGAATTGCTGCAATCAATTATGTATGGAGACCTTATTGTATGGGCGCAGATTGCTAGATTGGTAAATCATAAAAGTGGGAATAAATCTTCAAATTGTTCAATTGTGGTTTTCAGATTGCTGATGTGTGGGGGCGTTAAGCCTGCAGAGTAATTACCTTGTATACTGGTAATGAGGCAACAGACAGACTAGTTTTAATGCTGGCTAAACACTGGCCTATATATCGTTTGTACAGCAGACTCCCCATTCGTCAGTGTGTACACACAATATATCTATGAACAGTGTTGTTCAGTTATATCGCAGCTGCTGTGCTGCACTGCAGATGTAATATATTGCTCGGTATGTACACACAATTGAAAGACATATCTGGCACAGAATAGATTGGAATATGATGTACAGTAACAACTGGGCTGACATATTCAAATGGAGACTGCTGGGCCTACATATCTGATGGATGATTGGTACGTGTGTATGCATAAGATCGTTACTGCATATATCTTGTCTGCCTATTGTGTACCCCATATTAGTGTTGATTTAGAGGTTCTTTAAACTTGGTTGTGAGACTGACTGACTAAATCTTGGTACTAACGCTATAGTATCTATGGGCCTAATTCAGAGATATACGCAAACCCGATGGGGGGGGGGGTGCTGGACTCGGACCCCTATTTTCTGGGAGTGCCGAGGCCATGGTCTGCGTATTCCGACACAGACTTCCTGGTCACGGCTACATAGCTGCATCCGAGGACCAATCTGAGATGAGTATGCTTATGGTTACTGAGATGGCCGATGGTCTCGCAGATGATCCGATGCTGCGTTTTGGGATGATACCGTAGAACAATCCGACTCTATATGACAAATAGAGACATACCAAATAACACTTCCCTTGTAGGTAAAATTCTGCAGAGGTAATTGTTCCCTTTTTTAGTGTGTCTGGTTATATGCAAAAAGACAAATGCGCAGTAACTGATTGGTCTTTAAGCAATGGAATCGTACCGGAACCACACTTCGTAAATAAATGCCAATATCTTGTTTGTGGTTTTTTTTTTTTTTTTTTTTTCTTTTTGAAGCTTATTTGTGATGTGTTTTTTCTTTTTTAACCTATCTTGTATTCCACAGATTCAGCTTTGATAGCGATTTCATTTTTAACATTTTCGAAAAGCTGGGAAATATTTGCAGTGATCGTACTCTGGAGTAAGTATTTTATGATCTCATCCTCCCCATATTGGAATATTTTTACACATTTTATTAGTAATATTATTTTTTTTTTTTTTGTGTCTGTAAAACAAAGCACAATTTGCATAACAAGTGCCTTTAAAATTAACCCTTCAGGGTCCATAGGCTCCACAGGGAGACCTTAGGGTGTAGGTGGTGGATCGGGAATCCGGGCACCACGCAGTTAAAGCTTTTCAGCTCCCAGGATGCACTGGTTCACTCTCTATACCCCACCACGTGCCAAAGGCACCTTGGTTTAGGCAGCCCTAAAGCTTTTTTATTTTATGATTTTTTATTTTTTTTTTATTTTATTTTTTTCTTCTTGGAGCATGCAGCAGCAGACACTCCATAGGATGTCTGCGCTGCTGCTCAGTCACCCCTCTGGCGCCGCAACGCCTGTTCAGGCTGGGGACTTCAGCAGGCATCCCGGGGTCCCTGCTAACCGACCCTGCCAGCCGGACGCCAGGGGACAGGTAAGAGCGGGTCAACGTTTGTGGTGGTCCACGCTGCAGCAGTCTTACCTCCCGGATTTAGGGGACAGACCGGAGGTGCTGAGTGTGGACGTAGGCTCTAACCACCGTGATCCACTAGATCACCACGGTACACATGGTGCGGGAACCAGCGCCCCAGTGGGTAAAAAAACGGCAAAGGGAGGTCAGCTTACCCGTTAAAGCGGCCCCTCAGCTTCGGGAGCCATTTCAGAGGTCTCACTTCCCTAAGCTGCTCTCTTCTGACCACGCCCCCTTTGATGTCTCCGGCAGCCATTTTCTCTAAGGCTCAGCCACTGCTCTCTCAGGGATAACCAGGGTCCGGTCCCCCTACATACCTCTCCCTGGAGTCTGCATATATAGCGTTATAGCCTACCAGACACTGAGTCTGTGTAGTTGATTGTAGTGCCAGTTTGCAGTTATGTTATTTCTGCATTGTATGTGACTGATGCTAGCGCTGTCTGTATGTTTTCTATTCTACTGTCAGCATATATTTATCTTTTTTTTTTTTTCTGACTTTGCCTGAACATACAGGTGTATTCAGGGATTTTCCTGTACCTCACATATATAGAACTAAGTATTTGTGCGGTTTGACTTCATGTTACCCTTATCCTACGGCTCATTGTGCAAAATGGGAAACACCCCCTGCGGTGGATTCACATGTTACGCGTTTAAAGCGCTACGTTGCCTATACCTACAGTTGCTTCCTTGAAGGATCCTACAGATAGGAAAGTGGAAGCTTGCCTGAAATCGATATACTCTTTCAGGGGATGTTGCCCATCCAACTATGGCTATTGCATGGATGGCTAAAGCTATAGAGAGCTGGGCTGACTCACTTGAAGACTCTTTTCCCTCAGATGCTTCTAGGGATCAATAATAATTTTATTTATATAGCGCTTTTCTCCCGCAGGACTCATTCGCCTTACAGACATCAGAAAACATGGTACAATGTCAAGGATTAGGTATTGCAGAAAATAGAAAACCACATGGAGATAATTAAAAACAACCAAACCCTAGAGAGCACAATAAGCATATTGCAGGGTTGGTGCAGACATTTTGAGAAATAACTTCCATGGGTTATATATTCCACCAACAAAAGGTACCAGATGTGGCAGCCATCTTGGGCGCACTACGTAGGATTACCCTGCGTGGAATAGGTTATGCCAAGAAGAGATGACACAAAATAGGTGGTTGCAGCGTCCTAACGCTAGGAGTTGGGTCCCACCATAATCGTCAGGTCTTTGTATGTTTCATCCCATCCACGAGTGTACTAGGTGAGGCAGCCATGTTGGGCGCACTACGAAGGTTACAATGTGGGAGATGAGCTGTACAAAGACCCAAGGCATATATGGGGAAACCTGACGTGTGGCAGTATTATATACCCAGTATGAGTAGATCAATGTGAAGTACATCCTGCCTATGGATAATGCACTTCATTGGAGGTATAACACGCTGGCATATCATAACAGTGGGGCGGAATTACATGGCACAAAACGGAATACCAACCACAGCAATCAGTGATGCAGTTTGGGCATGATGTATACGGGTGACTGAAACATTTGTAATATAATACACCCTGAATGACTAGATCCACGTGTTTGTTCATCCTGCCCAAGAATTAGCCATCCATGGCAGCCATCTGGGGCACACTTTGTAGATTACATCTGGCATAGTGTGCAAGTAGCAGAAGTATAACATCCAGGAGGAGAGAAAATTAAAATAATGAATGAGAGGCTAAATACAATGGCATAAAAGGATATCTTAAAAGAATAGTGACATCAGTGAAAAAAAAAAAAAAAAAAGATGTTACAGTTTACACCAATATTTTTATAAACTTTAACAGGTAACATGACTGCACCTAGCTTTTCCCTCATTCGAGTGTGATATCTTGTCGCATCCAGAAGTTTGAGTGCGATTGGGATGCAGCATGAGACTGCCCCCAAACCCAGTCTAAGGGGGGGAGGTTGAATTGAAGGTGGAGTGGTAGCATTCCTGAGCTGCAGTGTTTGAACTACTTTCTAAACCAAAATGGAACACTTTCTCAAAGTCCAAATCCAGTTCAAACTCCGGTTCTTGCTCCATGCTTCAGATGACATACGTCAGATGACATGCGATGCAGGTTAAGGTAGTAGGCCAAGCCTTTGCAGGCTTTCAAATGATTCCCCTTTGTAGGAGCTGCTTGGACAGCTGGTACAGGGAGAGGGAGTGTTTGAGCAGTTTGTTCAACAAGTTAATGTTGGGAAGTTGCAGTCCCACAATTGTAAAACAAACGTTCAATACAGACTATTCTTGCAATGAAAAGCATCAGTTATGGAAGATGGCATTCATTTACCTGAAAAGAAATGAGAGCTTTTAAAACTCAACTTTGGTTCTAACTCCATGCTTCAGATGACATGCTTAATTAAGATGCAGGTTAAGGTAGCAGGCCAAGTCTTTGTAGGCTTTCAAAAAAAAAAAAAAGAAAGCAGATGTTTTTTGTTGCTCACATTGGAGATGCAGCTTCCTATATTGGAGAAAGCGACATTGGATGCCAGTCTCCTAACCTCCAGAGTCTCAGCCGCGGCGGTGTCTGTCCGCTGTACCCTGTGGCTACGCTCATGAAAGGCAGGTGCGGATTCCAAGAAAGGCCTAGAAGGGTTACCCTACAATGGGGAGATCTTGTTTGGCCCAGGCCTTGATAAGTTTGTAACCACGTTCCATCAGTTCCACATTCAAAATCTGTGTCAAACCGATTCAGGATTCCAAATCCTCATAATCGGTCTCAAATCAATTCAGGAACCTCAACCCTTCATACCGATTCAGAACTGCAATACATCTTCATTGGTCTCCAACCGAGTTAGAACTCCAGTTCATCACTATCTATCAAACCGATCCAGCTCTTCAGTTAAGATTTACTGGTCAATCCGGCCCTACTCAACAATTCAGCATTATCGGTCCCAACTCGATTCTGCTCATCTATACAGTGTCATCTCCAGTACTCATTCCTACTCGCTGTTATTAAAGACATTGCATTCCTGTCCTTGCCTTCGAGCCCATCATCTTCTACATCTCCTCTAACTCCTCACCTCATACATGAGGAAGCCTTGGCTCAATCCTCCCGACTCCATCCACGCTTCCAAGTCTCTCTATTGAAATGCACTGGCACGCCCGCGTTCGTTCGACCCCCCCCGTTACCACCCACAAGCGGCACTCTGCGATGAGTCTCGTCACTACTGCGATTGCAGTTCCAATCGCAGCGACTGGTTTGCGCACTGAGATGCATGCGCAGTGCAAAACAATCGGACGATTGCATGCGTATTAGCAACTGCGATCCTTGCTGAATCAGGCCCACAGTATGGTGTTGGTATGTCCCGTAGTTGATATAGTTAGCAGTTCCCAAGTGGTGTTTCTGGGATCCTTTTTAGCAGGGAAAGGCAGCTCCCTTTTGTAGTTAGTGTCCCATTGTGATGCGGCGCTGGTACAAATGGTGGAGGTGCGAAGAGTATATGATGTCCGTAAAGCTGATGTTTAGCAATAGCTTAGTGCACTGCCAGTCTCCTGACTCGTTCCGCTGTGTGGAAGCCACAGTTTTTTCTTAAGTTTTTCACTGCTAAAAAGCATCCCACGAACACCACTTGCAGACTGGTAACTATATCCATTACTGGACATACCGACACCATACTGTATACTGTCATCTGATAGGTATTTTGGCTAAGGAGGATTGACTTGAGGATTGTGTTATATACCACCCCATGAAGCTGGAATCATTACCTTTTATATAGGAACATATAGCGTTTATGCACCAAGAAATTTCCATTATTCTGCCAGGGGTAGCCAACTCTGGTCCTCGAGAGCTACCAATAGTGCATGTTTTCCAGGTCTCCTCACAGAAACACAAGTGTAATAACGAACTCCACCTGTGGATCTTTTCAAATGTTTTTTTCTGAGTAATGAATACACCTGTGCACCAGCTAGGTGGTCTGGAAAACGTGAACAGTTAGTAGCTCCCGAGGACCGAGGTTGGCTACCCCTGATCTATGCGTATTTTTTATGCATTACAATTATGAAATGTTTTTTGATACCATGTTAGTTGTTTTAACCTGGTTAAATGTATGAATATGCGTCTACATTCCATCTATTATCATTTCTGTTTAATATTTAGTGTGATCAGGACTCTCCCCTACATGTAGCTGGACACTATAGACCAGTGTTGGCTAACCCTGACACTCCAGCTGTTAGGGAACTACATAACCCAGCATGCACTGCTACAGTTTTGCTATTAGGGCATGCTAAAACTGTGGCAGGGCATGCTGGGATATATAGTTCCACAACAGCTGGAGTGTCAAGATTAGCCAACACTGCTATAGACCCTTCCGAGCGCCTTTTTAATTATCTGTTTTCTACTTGCTCATTTTCTGCTTGCAGCTGTGAGCAGAAATGAGCTAACGTATTTGCTGTTATGCACTCTGTATCCTATTCATTGCATGTGTCTTTATGGTCAATAATGTCATAGATTCCTTTTAGTTGTTTGGAGGTTAAAATATAGACCCAGCAAAGCTTTACATTTGGTGTATATGTATGTTATGCCTGTATCCATGACTTTTTTTAATAAAATGCTGGAGTGTCACATTATTTGTTTTTTTTCCCCATAGGCACCAATTAACCTCTGATGTGAGCACTCTATCAATAAACAAAGAATCTTCCAGTTTGGATATGAAGTCAGTACATGGTAGTGCCATGGTTCATGTTACAGAGTATAGAGCCAAAGTCTTGGAGGAACAAATTCAAAGTGATTTAGGACACAAACTAAAAGATGAAAATGAAATGGAAACAAACAATCAGCCGTGTTTTGCATCTAACATTGTTGGTCTTCAAAGGTCAAATTTATTGACATTAAAAAAAGATGCTTTGCCGCAGCCCATGTGTAGTCCTGATGTCATCATTGAAGAAATTATCGAGGATGACCAAGTTGGTACGTTTTTATTATTTTTAGTTTTTTATTACGTTTTTTTTTTTTTTTTTTTAGAAGAAAAGTGTTTTACCTCTTTCCCTGCAGTCACCCACTGTAACATTTTATAACTAGCGAAACCGTTACGAAGTCCCCGCAGCAGCTGTGGCAGTGTTGCTCTTAGAATGCATTATAACATTTCTAGGCACAATCCTTTCACTGTCTAGTGACTCTTACCATATAATGTGATGTGCACAAGACTTGAGCCCCTGTAAGCTAGAGTTAAACAGAACAATTTACAGTTGAGACAAATCTAAAAAGTTATCATTTTTATAACTTCAGTTTAATTTAAAATGTGATGACTGTAGAATATCAGTTGAAACACTTTGATTTGTCTCATTTGCTCACCACAAACTATTAATGTATTTGCAACAATTAATCAATCTGTAGGCTTCTCCTTCTGGGAGATGAGAACTTTCAAGATGTAGGTTCTCTTATATTAATTGCACTGTAAGGTGGTTTACCCTTGTCGAATACCTTACTACTTTCTTTGTTCTGTTGTACAGTATTCTCTTATTAGACTGATGAAGACTCATTGTATGGCTAATCATATTAGAGCGATTCTGGGGTAACTGTGGTGCTGGTGTTGTGCATGGGTCATCTGTTTTGCTGGATTGGTTCTAATTTTTGAGAGACACGGACAAGAAAGAAGAACAGCACAATAGACAACTCAACTGACTGCTGGTTGGGTGACTAATCACTTACATTCATAGGGGGAATATTCTAGAATGATCTCTAAGTAAACACACAGAATATTTCATGTATCACCTTCTAGAATGTTCCAATAGATTCCCATCTGCACATATTATGGCTAAGTTCCCTATGACTATAGGGTCTGCT
The DNA here is from genome assembly GCA_031769625.1 of Taudactylus pleione. Taxonomy (NCBI): domain Eukaryota; kingdom Metazoa; phylum Chordata; class Amphibia; order Anura; family Myobatrachidae; genus Taudactylus; species Taudactylus pleione. The sequence continues at coordinate 5,723,860 of JAUIMM010000841.1, read as the reverse complement.
TAGAAAAAAAAACATACATTTCTACTTCTGGGTCCATAGGGGGTCCACAGGGTTGACCTTGGGGTATAGCTGGATCTGGATCCACTGGCACCACGCAGTTAAAGCTTTTGCTGCTACCAGGATGCACTTGGGTCCACCCTCCTCTATACCCCGCCCCCAAGCCACAATGCTCTGTTTTAGTTGGTGCCCGTCCGGAGTCGGGTCACCCTGGCACATAAGCTTATTTTTATTTTTTAAAAAGAGGTTTGTTTATTTTTACTCTTCAGAGCGGCAGCATCAGACTGTCCATCTGGACGTCCACGCTGCCGATCCACCAGCCCCACGACGCCAGTACTGATCTGGGGATCGCAGCGGGACCCCGGAGTCAGTACTAGCAGGGCTCCCCGGGAGCTCCCACAGACTGCTGCCGGATGCTACGGGGCCAGGTAAGCTGCAATGCACTGCACGCGGGGGAAAAATGCAGTCTCACCGCCGGTCTCTGGGGACAGAGCGGCGGCGCTAATAGCGGCGGCGGGCTCCCCCTCTTCAGGAATACCCCGTGTGTTCGCTGGACCACCAGGGAATAAGTGCTGGAAGGGAACCTGCGTCCCTGCGGTTAATTACTAGCCAGGGGAGGAAGCTTCTCCTCAGCTCAGCGCGCCTTCTCTTATGCGTGCTGGCGTCGCTGAGCTGCTCTTCCTAAGGCCACTCCTCCTCAGAGCTCTCTGGCGGCCATCTTCTCAGTGGCAGACTCAGATCTCACAGGCAGTGCTTGGACCGGTCCCCCTGCGTACCTCCCCCCTGCAAAAGGACGGGTTCGCAGCGCTTATAGCCCTCCCAGACACTGAATCTGGGAGGTTGATTGTAGCGGAAGGTGCAGTGAGTATAACTTCTTGCATGGTATGTGTCTTTTGCTAGTGCTGCTATAACTATCCCTTTCCTTCTCCTACGGCCCGCAGGTGTGTGGGGTAGGGGTGTTTTTCTGTGTAGTTCACTTATATAAATCTTAAGTATTTGTGAGGTCAGTCACATACAGTGGTGTGCTACTCAGTACCATTTTGTGGGCTGTTTGTGTTGCATACTTGGGAGTGCGCAGGTGTTATACGCCTCACCTCTTCTCGGTGATATAGTAAATTTGCAATAAATATGTGTCATGTCTGATGAGGAGATTGAGCTCTCCGTGGCTCCTGTGTCGTTTTCCTGCCGACGCTATTCTGCAGGGGTTGCTAAAGAGGATTTATCACAGGATGGTCTGTGCGGGCGGTGAAAGCTGGCACCTGGCCCCTCTAGACCCCCCTACGGCGCAGTATCCTCCTTGCGCAATGTTTTCGCAAGTGCTGGCGTCAATCGCGGACCGTTTAGCGGTCCCTACTAGGGCGTTGTCCCAGCCTACCATTCCCCGGGTGTTCCACATTTAGTGCTGTCTCCTCCCGGGTCTCAGACTGTGGGTCCTTATTCGGGGTTGCCTGTGTACGTACAGTCTCCCTCCGTGACGCAACAGTCCATAGTGCCCTTTCAGGGGTATCCTCAGGCGGTTCCCCCACCCTGGGTGGATGTACTCTCCAGCTCTGTTCAGAGTCTGGTGGCTTCGTCTTCGGCTTTTCAGTTGATGTTACATAGTGATATGCCCCCAAAGGCGTCCAAGCGCCCCGTTACGGCTTCACTGGCTGCACAGTTAACTGACACGGATGTGTCTTCAGATGACGGAGAAGTACATGAGGACACTGACTCGGATGCCATGGCCCAAGAGGTGGAGACTAAGTCCTCCATTAATGTGCTGGCTTTGGTTAGGGCAGTGCAGGCCATCCTTCACATACAGGAGGATGCGCCGGGTCCTAGGTCGAAGTATCCTAATTTTAAAAAGGCAAAGGTAACTTTGAATGTTTTTCCCCTGTCTGACAGATGGCGGGGGCCTGGCAGTCGCATAGTGATTCCAACCACAGAAGTGGTTGGCATCCAACTATCCTTTTCCTGAGGCTCATTGCAGGAAATAAGAAACTCCACCGGCGGTGGATTCCCATGTCACCCGCTTAATTAAAAGCGCTACGTTGCCATTGCCGACGATCTCTTCTCTGAAGGATCCCACGGACAGGAAAGTGGAGACTTTCTTAAAGTGTATTTATTCTCTCAGGGACAGTGGCCCGTCCGTCCATGGCCATCTTTTGGGTGGCTACAGCCGTTGAGAGCTGGGCTAAAGCTTTAGAGGATACCTTTCCAGACGATGCTTCGGATATCCAGAGGGTGTTAATAGGACAGATGAGAGATGCGGCTTCCTATATTGAGGAAGCATCGTTAGATGCCAGCCTGCTGACATCTAGGGTTTCGGCTGCAGCTGTGTCTGCGCATCGGCCCTTGTGGCTGCGGTCCTGGAGAGCTGACGCAGACTCTAAAAAGGGCCTGGAGGCCTTACCTTTTAATGGGGAGTTGCTATTTGGTCCAGACTTGGACAAAATAGTGGATACTCTTTCTATCTCTAAATCAGCCTTCCTCCCTTCGGCTTCAGCACCTGCTAAGGTGCGGAGCTCCGTTTTTCGGTCCTTTTGGGTTCAGGCCAAGGCCAAAGGTCAGTCCTTCCCGAGGCAGTCGGCGACCAAGACCGCCTCTAAGCTCAAGAAGCAGGCCTGGAGTGCCAGGCGCCCTTCTTCCAAGCAGGAAGATAAACCTTCTTCCTGATGGGACGGGCCTCCCTCTAGGGGACCCCAGAGTGGGAGGCCGACTTCTTCAATTTGCCCAGTGCTGGCACAATACTACCACGGATGCCTGGGTTCGAGAAGTGGTCTCCCAGGGGTACGCCCTGTCTTTTCGGCACAGACCGCCCCACTAGTTTTTCTGCACGAGTCCTTCTCAGGACAAAACCAAGGCTTTGCAGATTCAGGAAGCTATAGAGTCCTTGCTGAAAGCAGGGTCATTGTTCCCGTTCCTCAATCACGAGGGACGGGGTACTACTCTACTCTACTCTATTTCTGGTGCAGAAACCCAATGGTTCTCATCGCCCTATCCTCAATTTGAAGTCTTTGAACAAATTCCTCAGAGTTCCCAAATTCAGGATGGAAACGTTACGTTCCATCATTCTGGCGATGGAACCTGGGGATTACATGGTCTCCCTAGATATCCAGGACGCCTACCTCCATATTCAGATAGCACCTTCGCACCAGCAGTATCTGAGGTTTGCTGTCCTGCAGCAACACTATCGGGCGCTACCTTTTGACCTCTCCACGGCACCAAGGGTATTCACCAAAGTGATGGCGATCATGGCTGCACATCTTCGGAGCCAGACAACCTTCTTTTGCTGACTAGCTCTCCGGAGGTACTGCTTCAACATCTCCACCTGACGATCGCTTGTCTGCAAGCGCACAGTTGGTTGATAAATTGGAGAAAGACCTCCCTGATTCCATCAGAGGATGGTTCATTTGGGAGCCCTGCTAGATTCTCGTCAGCAAAGGATCTTCCTGACTCCGGAAAAGGTCTCCCTACAGCTGCGGATACACAGTTGCCTGAGCAGTTGCCGCCTGTCAGTCCATTCGGCAATGAGAGTTCTGGGGTCCATGGTGTTGACATTCGACATGGTGGAATTTGCCCAGTTCCATTTCCGGCCCATGCTGGGGCTGATTTTATCAGAATGGAACGGGTAACCTCACCGGATCCGCTCTCAGATGCTGGTGTTGTCCCCGGAGGATCGGCAGTCTTTGGCTTGGTGGCTTCAGACAGCCCATCTGGTCGAGGAGCGCCCCTTTGGGATCCCGGACTGGGTCCTGCTCACAACGGATGCCAGTCTCCGGGGTTGGGGGGCAGTGACAGGCTCGAAGTCACTTCTGGGACGTTGGACTGCGGAAGAAGCACTTCTCCCCTTCAACATCCTGGAACTGCGGGCGGTATACAGGGCCCTGCAGTCGTCCGGCACCGCTCTTCACGGAAGGGCGGTTCAAGTTCAGTCCGACAATGCCACCATTGTGGCGTACATCAACCACCAGGGAGGAATTCGCAGTCGGGCTGTGATGTCGGAGGTGTCTTGCATCTTTGCTTGGGCGGAGTGCCACATTCCAGCAATCTCGGCGGTCTTCATCCCAGGAGTCCTCAATTGGGAGGCAGACTTCCTCAGCCGTCACGACTTGCATCCCGGGGAATGGTCGCTTCACCCAGGGGTGTTTCAGCTTCTCGTGGACAGATGGGGGCTGCTGGAGCTGGACTTGATGGCCTCCCGTCACAATCACAAGTTGCCCGTTTACGGGTCAAGGACAAGATACGCAGGCGCATGTCTGGTAGACGCTTGTCGGTGAAATGGACGTTTCACCTGGCATATCTGTTTCCTCCGATATTCCTGCTACCTCGGGTCCTGCGGAAATTCAAGCAGGACGGCGGCACGCTCGTGCTGGTGGCTCCAGCGTGGCCCAGATGTCCTTGGTACTCCGATCTGAGGTGCCTCTCCATCGACGTTCCGTACCTTCTTCCTCAGCGTCAGGACCTATTGTCTCAAGGGCCCTGCCTTTAGCCAGATCTGGGTTGGCTGTCTTTGACGGCGTGGCTCTTGAGACAGCCGTATTAAGGTATCGGGGCTTCTTGGGTTCGGTTATTGGTACCATGCTCAGGGCACGCAAGCCTGCTTCCGCACGGATTTACCACAGGGTGTGGCGCACTTACTTTCAGTGGTGTAAGTCCAGAAACTATGATCCTCAGGTGTTCCGAGTTTCTAGGATCTTGGAATTTCTTCAATCAGGTTTGGACCTAGGCTTACGCCTTGCCTCCCTGAAGGTGCATGTGTTCGCGCTGACCGTGTGGTTCCAACGAAGGATCGCTACGCTGCCAGATGTTCACACTTTTTTTCCAAGGTGTTCTCCGAATCCAGCCTCCCTTCGTGCCTCCAGTGGCTCCTTGGGATTTGGCGGTGGTTCTTCGGGTCCTGCAGGGCCCTCCTTTTGAGCCTCTTGAGTCGGTGGAACGCAAGTGGTTAACGTTTAAGACTGTTTGTTTTTCTCCTGGCAAATGCTTCTGCCAGGAGGGTGTCAGAATTGGGGCTGCTTTCCTGATGTCCCCCTTTTCTGATTTTTCATCAGGACAGAGCGGTGCTTCGCACTCGTCCTGAGTTTTTGCCGAAAGTGGTTTTGAAGTTCCACATCAATCAGGAACTTGTTGTGCCAGCTTTTCAGTCCCCTGATCTCTCAGCTGGAGAGGCTTCCTTGGATGTAGTCCGTGCTCTTAGAATTTATGTGGACCGGACTGCTTCCGTTAGGAAGTCTGATTCTTTGTTTGTCCTCTTTGGTTATCACAGGAGGGGTTGGCCTGCCAACAAACAAACGTTAGCCCGTTGGCTTTTTTCTGTTATTTGTGAGGTTTATGCACAGGAACGTTTACCTGTTCCAGCCTCTGTTAAGGCTCATTCCACTCGTTCTGTGGGTCCTTCTTGGGCTGCTAGACGTGGCGCCTCTGCTGTTCAGCTATGTAAGGCGGCCACCTGGTCTTCTATTCAGCTGTTTTTGAGGTTCTATGCGTTTGACACCTTTGCCTCTCAGGATGCATTCTTCGGGCGCCGGGTTCTACTTTCTGCACAGGAGCGTCCCCGCCCGTATTTGAACTGCTTTGGGACATCCCCAAGGTCAACCCTGTGGACCCCCTATGGACCCTGAAGTAGAAAACAAGAGATATGGTAAGAACTTACCTTTATCTCTGTTTCTACGAAGTCCATAGGGTCCACAGAGCGCCCGCCCTGACGCACCTGGCTTCAAATGGGCTGTGTGACTGGTCACCGGTTTTCCGTCTCCCATTTCTGTGAGTATGGTTTCTTGTGTGTTCCAGTCTTCCTTCTCTCTGTTTAGTCTCCTCCGGCCTTGGCTGCTTACCAACTGAGGTGCCTGTGGCTCGGGGGTGGAGTATAGAGGAGGACGGACCCAAGTGCATCCTGGGAGCAGTGAAAGCTTTAACTGCGTGGTGCCCGTGGATCCAGATCCAGCTATACCCCAAGGTCAACCCTGTGGACCCTATGAACTTCGTAGAAACAGAGATAATAAAGGTAAGTTCTTACCATATCTCTTGTTTTTTTTTTACTGCAAGAGTTGTCAGCATGCTTCCACTTCGACAACCCGCCGGCGCCGAGACGCTGGCACTGCGCTAGGGATCGCGGCGGTTGTCTGGGGCTTTTGGCTAGCAAAAGCCCCCAGACACCCAGGACTGTGGCCGGACGTCACGGGGGACATTCAGGTTAAGCAGCGGGCATCCGAGGCGGGTGCCCGCTGATAACACAGTTCATTTACTTCCCAGGCCTGGGGGGGTCCTTGGGAAGAGGCTGCGTGTGGCACCAGGCACGGTGCCTGCGCTGTCACTAGACCACCAGGGATAGGGGGCCACGGCGTGTGGAAAATGTGGCATCCCAGAGGTTAATAGCACGCCAGGGGAGCGGGCCTTCCCTTTATGGCACAGCCGGCCCCTCCCCCGCTGCACTGTGCGCCTCTCCACAGCATTTTGGCGGTTGCAGGCAGCTCTCCTCCCTCAGGCAAGCCCCCTGTGAGTCCTCTGGTGGCCATTTTAATGTGCATAAAACGCTTGTCTCACATGTAGCTGCTGAGCCTGGGTCCCCCTCCATACCCCTCCTCCAAGTAGGTCGGTGTATGTAGCACTATTCCTGCTAGACACAAGGTCTAGTTAGTTGTATTGTATGTGTCTGTTGCTAGCGCTGTCTGACTGTAAAACTTCTTTTTTTTTTTTTTTCTCTTTCAGACATTTTAGCTATCCCCTGTACTTTCTCTTTCACTAGCCCTTGCGGTGACAGTGCTGCTGAGGGATCAAATTACTTCACATGTCAGTGGTGAAGGCGGAGCCTGAGCTGACCTGACGAGTTTGACACATATATTTATTATGTCTGACAGTAAGCCTGCTCAGGCTGATATCCCCCTTACACAGTCCTGCAACAGGTGCTTTGCTGGACAAAAGGAGGGAGAGATTATTGTGGGAGGTTTCAACCACAAACGGTTGGAAGCCACTTATCCATTCGAGGAGAAGTATTTCTTTGAATGGGAAACGCCTCCTCAGGTGGATTCTCATATTACACGCCTTTTCAAAAGTGCGACACCTCCTATGCCGTCCATGTCATCATTAAAGGATGTTACGGACAGAAAAGTGGACGTGTGCCTAAAGTCCATGTATTCCCTCTCGGGAGGGGGGGGGGGTGTTTGCTAGGCCAGCTATAGCTATATGCTGGGTGGCCAGGGCCAAGGAACGTTGGGCAAATAGCTTGCAAGCGTCCTTGCCTGTAGAGGCAACCAGTGACCAAATTGAACTGGTCGGTTACCTCAGAGACTCGGCTACATATGTGAATGAGGCTGCTTTGGATGTTAGTCACCTAACATCTCACATTTCATCGGCTGCAGTGTCAGCTAGACGCTCTTTGGTTGCGATCTTGGAGAGCGGATGCTGATTCCAAGAAAGGGTTAGAAGGTTTACCCTTTAATGGACAGGTCTTATTTGGGCCAGATTTGGACAAAATCGTGGACTCTTTGGCTGCTGCCAAGTCTGCCTGTTTACCTATGGCCCCAATGCCATCAGGATCTGGAACTCCGTCCTTTTGGACTTTCCTTCCTATGGGTAAGGCCAAGGTTCAGTCCTTTCCCAGACCGTCAGGAGCTAAGAAGGTCACAAAGCCCAAGAAGCAGGCTTGCAGTACCCGGCGTTCAGCTGCCAAGCCCGACTCTAAACCCTCAGCCTGACTGGGCGGGCCTCTCCTTGGGGGACCCCAAGGTGGGAGGCCGACTTCTTCAGTTCGTCCAGTGTTGGTAGCATACCACAACAGACACTTGGTTAAGGGAAGTGGTCTCTCAAGGGTACGACCCTTTCCTTCCAATACAGACCTCATCAATTCTTCCCTACGGTACTTCAGATGGATCAGGAAAAGGCATTGGAACTGCAGAAATTTATATGATCTATGCTCCTACAGGGAGTTATAGTTCCAGTACTTACTCCCCAGAGGGGAATGGGCTATTTTTCCACTCTTTTTTTTTTTTTTTTTTGTTCCAAAACCGAATGGTGCATACAGGCCTATCCTAAACCTCAAGTCCCTAAACAAGTTTCTCTGAGTGCCTCGGTTCAAAATGGAAACCCTGTGGTCAATTATACTGGCTATGGAACCTGGGGATTTTATGGTGTCTCTGGACATTCAGGATGCCTACCTGCATGTCCCGATAGCTTCGGCTCACCAGAGTTACCTCAGGTTCACAGTGTTGCAACAACACTTCTAGTTTCAGGCCCTGCCATTTGGACTGTCCACGGCAACCAGGGTGTTAACCAAACTTATGGCAGTGATGGCGGCCCAACTGCGGCTGCAGGGGGTCCGTCTGTTGCCCTACCTGGACGATCTACTATTGCTAGCCAGGTCTCCGGAATTACTACTTCAGCATATACAGCTGACAATAACAGTGCTACAAAGCCACGGTTGGTTGATCAACTGGAAGAAGTCCTCGCTGACGCTCTCACAGAGGATGCTACATCTTGGGGCATTATTGGATTCTCAACAACAGAGTATTTTCTTGACCAGGGACAAGATAACCATGCTGCAGCAGCGGGTACGCAGCTGCCTGCACAGTTGCCGGGTGTCTATTCACTCGGCAATGCAGTTATTGGGCTCCATGGTGTGGACCTTCGACCTGGTGGAGTATGGCCAGTTTCATTCCCGGCCTCTACAGACACTGATCCTTTCCAGATGGGACATATCTGCACGCCGGATACGAACTTAGACATTGGTACTGTCTCCAGAGGTACGTCTGTCTCTGACTTTGTGGCTCCACACAAGTCACCTTACCAAGGGCCGCCCCTTTTGGACCTCGGAGTGGGTCCTTCTGACAACGGACGTCTGTCCCCGGGGTTGGGGTGCAGTGACTGGTTCACACCTCTTTCAGGGAAGGTGGACAATAGAGGAGTCCGTGCTTCCAATAAACATATGGACCGCCCTGGTCCTAAAAGCCCTTCAGCAAACAAGGCTCATACTTCCAGGAAAACCCGTGCAAGTCCAGTCAGACAATGCCACCACAGTGGCCTACATAAACCGCTAAGGAGGCACGCGAAGTCAGGCGGCACTAATGGAAGTGTCCCGCATCCTGACTTAGGCAGAGGAAAATGTCCCAGCCATATCGGCGGTGTTTATCGCGGGCGTCCTGACATGGGAAGCTGACTTCCTATGCCGTCACTATGTACACCCAGGGGAATGGTCACTTAACCACGAAGTATTTCAGCTTCTGGTGAACAAGTGGGGACTTCCCGAAGTAGATCTAATGGCATCTCGGCACAACCACAAGTTGCCAAGGTATGGCTCAAGAACAGCTGGACAGCTTGCTGGTGGGCTCCAAAGTGTGCACTTTGTACCCCTACACTACGGAACAATATACAAGAGGGAGAGACTCATGACAGGTACTTTCTTCTACTCTTTCCTGCTCTCTCATTGCAACCAGCTGTCTGTTTTCTCTGCGCTGCCGCAAGGTAACAGGGATACAGATGAGACTGGGTTGCAGAAGCAGCTTTCAATTTTCAAAGTGCCAGTACCCGGGACTCTCATTCCCTGTCCTCTATATATCTAAGACGGGCAATAGCAGATCCAGGGTATATAAGTGCACAACTCTATATCTAGATCTATACCAGGAAATTGTTTAGTACTATACGTACTCTCCCTATTAGGAATTGAGGGACGCCTCTACAAACCACCATCTTATAGATAGAGGTGGTATCCGTGGTGTTCAGCATTTTAATTGAGGTATTTTATACCTTCGTTCATGTTTGTTGTATGTGTTTGTTATTTCGCCAATTGTTTTTGTGTATTTATATAATTTGGTGATGCATGATTTTTCAATATGCGAGAATTATGTACTGATCACATAGGTGGTTCCACTAATCATTAGAGCATCGTAAAACCAATACAATTTTCAAGGCACAAACTGTATTATAGCATAGGGACAGTCCCAATCTTTAAAAAAAAGTCTACTGGTACCAGTAGGATAATGAGGGATTGTCTTACCATATACCATTAGGTGTTATGCCAACTAAGATATTGTATTTGAGCACATTTACCATTTACATTTGTTTGATCTATGGACTGTGAGCACAGCATTTCACCTCTATAGATTTACAGTGTATATACAGAACCAGTAGCACTGGCACTATTTAACGTTTATTTCTTGATATATACTTATAAACTGTATCAATGTTTAGATAGGATCCAGATGTATGGTGGTATTATGATGTATTGACTGGCTGTAGATGTATGCATATGATTGCTATTAATGTTCACATCCGTTCCTTCAAACATCATTAATAATGATATAGTGGACCACTTACACTATATCTGTTATATCACATGGATAATAAATGTATGTTTTGTGCTATCATGTATATGTAGGAGAAACTGTATGTTCACTTACCTATTTTTTAAATAATTAATAAAATGTAGTTTTAATTTATTACCTAGCTTAGACTTAACTGGATTATACAATATATAAACAAAATAACGTTAATCTCTAGCCACCAGAAGCAGAGAATTGCAACCAGATATATAATAGTAATGTCCTCATAGGCGGTATCAGTTTGTTAACCATTTAGTCAATTAGATAATAGGAGTGTGCCCCTATAGGAGTTCTTTCCTTTCTTTCTCCCCCTTTTGTATTCGGCCAGAAGGGTGTCAGATTTGGGGGCTCTTTCATGTTGCCTTCCCTTTCTGTTTTTTCATAGGGACAGGGCGGTTATTCGTACTCTCCCTGGTTTCCTACCTACGGTGGTCTCCAGCTTCCATGTTAATGAGGAAATTGTAGTACCAGCTTTTAACTCCCCAGACCTTTCAGCTGGTGAGGCCTCTTTGGATGTGGTACGTGCTCTACAAACTTATGTGGACCATACCAACTCATTTCGGGAGTCTGACTCGTTGTTTGTCCTTTTTGGTTTCCGAAAGAAAGGATGGCCTGCCACTAAGCAGACTTTGGCAGGCTGGATTCGCCTGGCAATTTCAGAGGCTTACCTTCATGAGGGCCTTCCTGTACCGTCCTCTGTTAAGGCTATCTGTTTAAAGCTATAATCCTACAATAATATAAGGTTTGCCTCCTTATTATAAGTTATTAGAAGAGCTGGAATTTCTCTTTTTTTACACATTGACATAGATAAAGTGTCATTATTTTCAGATGTTTTGTAATTAGCGTATCAGGGCTCAGCCGGGGATCGGCGCCCGCTTACCACACCACCGGCTTCCCCTTTCTTCCTGGGTGGTCAGTCGGCCTGCGCGACGGCTGGGGAGAAGCTGAGGATTCTCCCCGCTTGCTGTGGCTTCCTGGAGGGCTGGTGTCCGGCATCTCAAATCCGGACATGGGCGCCGCCATGACAGTCGGCTCATGTGACTGGATCCTTCCTCCTGATTGGTTCATTTCCAGCTGATGCTGTGCACCTGTCTAAGGGTTCCCCTGGGTATAAAACTGTCCCACAGGTTATGGGAAATTGGCTGAACAACGGTTGTCTCCTAGCGTGCCTTAGTGAGTTCCCGGTCCAGGTTCCTATTCATCGTACAGCAGCAGTGATACCACCTTTACCTGTGTGCCTTAACATCTCTGGTGAATACCCGTGCATCAGTGTTACTACCTTTACCTGTGTGCCTTTAACATCTCTGGTGAATACCCGTGCAGCAGTGTGATCATCCCCAACCTGTGTGCCTCACGTCTCCCGTGGACATCCGTGCTACAACATTTACCACCTCTACCCGTGTGCCTTCTATCGCTGGTGACTTCTCAAGTAACAGTGAGTCGCTTCCCACTTTGAAAGTCTTACTGACGTTTTTGATCCTCGTGTCAAGTTGTTGTCTATACAGTATTTTCAGGGACTGTGTTGTGCCTAACAGGCATATCCTCGCTGGGCCACGGGTGTAGTGTCTCTATCCCTGCAGGGCTTGGGTACCTGGTCAAAGGACCGCGACCTGCTCACGGGGTGCAGCTAAGCCCGTATCCCAATTGGGGGGGGTCACTGGCGAAAACCATCCTGTGGGTTAGACTCCGCACCTTTGCCCAGGTCTCGCCAACACTCAAGACCTGTGGATGAGGAGAACGTACATCCAGGCCCCTCGTCTCCGTTTCTTTCCCCAACTGAGGCCCACCACGTCCTCTTCTCCAGTTTCAGACGTGACATAGCGGCCATATTGCTTCTGTATAAATATCTTTAGAGTCAGATATTAAATCACCTTTGAGAAAGCTGGGAGTTACCCAGCGAAACGCGTCAGGTGCTTGTACCTCTACACTCTGAGAAGACCCATTTGGATTGTTATTGACAATACTGCCGGCTGCCTTTCCTGAATTAGACTTTGGGGATTGCACAGCCCTTGTTTGGGCATCCATCAAGAGACAGACTGATTTCCTTTACAGCTGCTAGAAGGAACCTTTTTGGATTAAATGGTTTCACCACTCCAAGGGACATTACAGAGCGTGGATGCTTTTCCGCTATACAAACTGTATCCCTATACATCGTGAGTTGGTTAGAGGCTAATCCTTTTGGAATCTACGACTAATGTTACAATGTCAGATGAAAGTGCCATAGAGGAATTGAATACTGGCAGCTATCCATGTTTTGCTTATCAAAGCTCAGAGCAGGGGTAATATATGTTGTGATTGGCCAACACATGTTTTTTATGTGAATTTGTGATATTTATAAATTTTTTATTATTGTGAAATTGTTCATATTAAATGGAATTATTGATTACACTTCATCTGGTTAGAAAACATTTTATAATTTCATTTACCTTTTATTTACCTCATAATATCGCTGTATCGCATGTTCATATGTTAAGACCTTACCTTTTGTTATCTCTTTTTCTACGAAGTCCATAGGAATCCACAGGACTCCCGCCCTGTCGCACCTGTGCTGCAGATGGGCTGTGTTCTGGTCACCAGTTTTCCGTCTCCTTCTGTATGTGAGAATGTGATTCTTGAGTGTTCCAGAATTTCTTCCTTCTCTCTTCTCCTCCTCTGGCCATTGGCTTATTACGAAACGGAGGTGCCTTGGCCTGGGGGTGGGGTATAGGAGAGGAGCCCAGTGCATCCCGGGAGCACAAATTTAACTATTGAGGTGCTCGACGACTGACTTCATCAACCTATACCCCAAGGTCTCCTGTGGATCCCTATGGACTTCGTAGAAATAGAGATAACAAAGGTAAGGTCTTACAAACTCTTATTACCTCTGTAAATCCTGATGCAATAGTGTAGGTTTGACAGAGTGATAAACTTCTAGCATAATCTTATGATTCGTTTCTCAGGCTATATACCTGCTTCATCAGATTGGGTTATGCTGTATATTTGGGACCATTTTTTTATCCAGAGGGTGGTCCGTGTAGCTTAAGAAGTTAATGTTGCTGTTTTGTACAGTGATTTCTTGCACACAAATCCTGACCATCTGCCAAATAATGAATAACTGATGGTCAGGTAGAACCTTTGGTGTCCAAGATCACATACGGCTCAGATATCTTTGGATATTTGCATAGGTTCCTCAAAGTGAAAAATCTTTGTAAGCCAATGACCTCCTACACTCTGGCTGACCTACTGATCTCTCACCTGAATCTATTGAACGATACAGCTGGTTCAAGTGAGCTTTTCACTTCCAACTGCTCCGAGGAGTTCTTGAATCTCAATATTACATTCACACTCAAGACTCTCCACATAGCAATTTATAAATGGGAGAAAAAGGCTACTTAAGAATTTAGGTATGCTGCTAAGTAGACACTATGATCAACTTTTATCAGCGAATTACCTCTTAGCAGCACTATCACTGAGAATTTAAAAAAAATGGAAACCTAAACTTATTTATTGGAGAGGAGGGGCAAACAGTCAAGATTTACATACCGTACAGGCTTTGCTTTTAAGGCACGGTGCCTGTCCCCTCAAAGCAGGGTGGTCTGGATGTTACCACGCACCTTTTTTTCTCACAGGTCATCTCACGCAAGTAGTTCTGACATTCTAACCCAGCCTCTTGTGTTTGCGTAAGATTTGAATTTGTGCAACTTGTTACCATTTCTTTGCTTCTTTGGATCCCCCAGACCAGCAGAAACCATGATTTCATTTAAATTTCCCACAATAGAATTTGCTTCATAATTCATGAAAATGGTAAATAGATACTGACTAGGAGAGTTAAGCTGGATACACACTATGCAACACGATACGGATTGATATATTGTGCGGATTGCATAGTGTGTACCCCCGATCGCAGTTGTCCGCAGGTCGTTCATTCTACTGTCCCATCTGTTGTGCTTCACAGCAGATGGAACGACGCAATGAACAAATGTAATGTTGCTAAATGCAGTAGGAAACGACACATTGTGCCATCGTACACTGCATCGTGTAGTGTGTGCAGACTGAGTTATGTATTGTTCCATTGCGTCAGCTGGGTACACCATAGCTTAGTATGTACCCAGCTTAAGGCTACAGACATGAAGCATTCTCAGGGTCCATAGGGGGTCCACAGGGTTGACCTTGGGGTATAGGTTGGGAACCAAATCCGGGCACCACGCAGTTAAAGCTTTTAGCTCCCAGGATGCACTTGGGTCCACTCTCCCTATAACCCCTCCCCCCAGCCAGAGGCACCTCAGTTTAAGTTGGTGCCCGGCCGGAGTCGGGTCACCGTTACTGCAGGGGGGCTGCTTATCAGCCCCTAAGCTTATAATTTATTTTAAACAGTTATATTTTATTTTTTTTACTACTCTTCAGAGCGGCAGCATCAGACTGTCCAATGGACGTCTAAGCTGCCGCTCCTACACCCCACCGGCGCTGCGACGCCAGTACAGATCTGGGGATCGCAGCGGGACCCCAGAGTCTGTACTAGCAGGGCTCTGGAGGACTCCCTGGACTGCTGCCGGATCGACTGGGACAGGTAAGTCGCGTGGTCACCGCTTGCGGTGACCCGCGTGTACATGCAGCCTTATGCCTCCGGTCTCTGGGGACAGACCGGAGGCGCTAGCGGTGGCGGCGAGCTCCCCCTCCATGGAGGCATACCCCGCGTGTCCACAGCCCACCAGGGATTATAGCGGCAGCGGGAGCCGGCATCCCGGGGGGTTAATTGCTAGCCAGGGAAGGAAGCTTTCCCTGTCTAGCGGCTCCTTCCCTCAGCTCAGCGCGCCTTTCAATACTACAGTCTGGCGTCGCTGAGCTGCTTCCTCCACGGGCTGCGCTTCTTCTGAGGTCTCCAGCGGCCATTATCTCTCGGTGGTGCTGCAGAACTCCTAGGATGACAGTGAGCCAAGTCCCCCTGCGTACCTGGCCATTTTGGGTGAGTGTACACAGCGCTATAGCCTTCCCAGACACTGAATCTGGGCAGTTGAATGTAGCGACATTGTGCAGTATATTATATGTCATGCTTATGTATGTACAGTATATATGTCTGCATTGTATGTGACTTATGCTAGTGCTGACTGTCTGCTTTTTCTCTCACCTGTCAGTGTATATCTATCCCTTTTCTTTATCTGCCCTAATACAGGTCTACCTGGGGTGGTTCTCAGACCTCGCATATATATACTCCTTAATATTTGTGAGGTTTGTCACATACTGTTGCGTGCTGCACGTTGCCATATTTTAGATGGAACTGTGTGTTGCATACGCTGATAATGGGTCCCTGCAGCTACTCTTAGCGTTAGTCAGGACCGGTATGGCGCTGCTTAATATTTCCGTCAAGATAGTCAAATATATCTGACCAGGAGATTGCGCACGATACTGCACCCATTATTGCTATCCTGCATGTCATAGCCTGCAGGTAGTAGTGCGGAGGATTTTAACTCAGAAAGGTTTATGTATGCGGCGCCATCTGGTGCTGGGCCCCTTGCACGACCCCCTTAAAGGGCGGTTTATTTCTCAGGATCCTCTCCTTTGAGGATCGCCAGGTGGGCCCCATTGTCGTCACTCGCTTGGAGTTACTTCACCATACTGCCCTTTTCAACTCGGGGTATCTCGCAATATCTTGCAGTTTACCCCTGTGTCACAGACTATCGCTCCCTGCCGGGGATTTTCACAGTTCATGAATTACCTCCGATACCACATCGGTCTGTCATTCCCCTTGGAGGGATTACCACAACGGCCACCCTGGTGGATGTCGTTTTCTACTAAATACTAAATGGCGTGATATACGCCCTGTGGTTACTTCCCAGTGGCTCGGCCGTGAACTGGATGGTGTATTCGGCTCTTTCCCTCTCACATGGGGGGAGCCGATTTCAAGTATTATCATCCCTGCTTTGGGGCTGGTAGCCAGGTTCATTCTGGATATAGAGAATGTCGATCCTGCACCTGTATCATACATTTCCTGTTTCTGCCCAGCGGGTGGATCTCATGGCGGAAGTCTGGCTGTCGCCAGATATGAGGAGTCACAAAGGCCTCCTGTTTCCCATTCCCTGAGGGTCCTCACAAGTAATGGAATCTCCTTCTGGGGTGGATTTGCATGTTAATCATCGGATTACAGGCATTAATACGCCTCCCATCCCAACCTGGACGGATTTTACGGATCCGTAGGTGGTAGCTTTGCCTTTTCAGGGCCTGTTGCCCGTCCTACCATGGCCATCGCATGGTGATGCTTTTGTAACGTTTTTCCCCTCCAACACGTCTGGGGTTCAGATGTCTTCTGCCGCTCACATAAAATATGCAGTGGTCGTGTGGGATTACCTACATGGGATGCCGGTCTTCTAACTTTCAGGGTTTCTGCTGCGACTGTATCCGCCGCAATACCCTATGGCTACGTTATGGGAAAGCAGAGGTGCAAACTCCTTCCATGGGGAAGATCTTGTTTGGTCCTGACCTTGACAAGATTGTTGCATCATTGGCAGTTTCACTAATGGAGAGATACTGTCTTTAGCTACTCCCACTACATTCGGACTAACTCTGTTAAGTCTTTTTGTCCTCAGGGTCAGCCTAAAGGCCTGTTTTTTCCTAGGCTGTCGGCCTCCACGGGGGCCACCATATCCAGTACCGAGCAGTCCTGGACTTATGGACGACCCTGCTTCTGCGCCTGAGGATAAACCTTCAGCCTGACGGGACAGGTCTACATCTGGGAATTTCCAGAGTGAGGTACTGATTCTCAACGGCCTCTCATTGCTCAGGCGGCCTCCTCACAGGCGTTGTTCCACGGGCCCTTCTTCAGACGATCAGGGCCTTACATTCCCAGAAAGCTATACAGTCTTGGCGGTAAGCAGAGCTATTTCGGCCAGCCTCACTATCTCAGCGAGGGACTGGTTGTTCTACTTTCTTTCTGGGGCAGTGTCCGACTGGTCCTCATTTGCCTATACTCTGTCTCAAATCCCTGAGTCAGATTCCAACGGTGCCTGGACTCAGGTGGAATCCTTCATGCTCCATCATCCGACGTTTGGAACCTGGGGATTTTATGGTATATCCGAGTATTCAGGATACGTACCTACGGGTACATACAGAGCCCTCTCTGTATCAGCATGGGTTCATGTTTGCTGTGCCACAGCAACACTTGTAAGTTTCGGGCTCTGCCTGTTGGGACTGTCCTCAACTCCACCGGGGTTTACAAGCTTTATGGATTTTCTGACAGTTCACCTGTTCAGTGTATCCGAATGCTCCTTTATCTGGGCGGCCTCCTGCTTTTAGCAGGATCACCGAGGTACTTTACCGCTAGGTCAGGCTAACCGTGGCTTCTTCTCGGCACAGATAAGAAGTCCTCCCTGCATCCCTCACAGGGTATTCTTCATCTGGGAGCACTGCTGGATTCTCAGAATCTTAGAATTTTTCTGGCGTAAGACAAGATCTCAGCTCTTCAACTTTGGAGTGTGCGGTTGTCTACGCAGTCGACATATGTCATTACTCTTGGTGATGCGCGGTCTAAAAGAGTGTCTACCTTTTGGTAGGGTGGAACGTGCTCAGTTACATTCCAGGCCTTGCCATAATTGACTCCTCTCTGGATGGATCGAGTTTTTTCCATCGGATCGCTGTTCGCACGATGATGCTCTCTCTAGAGGCGAGTCGGTCTCTGTCCGGGTGGCTATGGCCATCTCGTCCAGGGTATTCCGGGAACTAGTCTCTTCTCCAAGACAGGTTTCAACTCCTGGTGAGCAGAGGGGGCCTCCCTGAGGTGATTGATCCTTATGGCCTTCTGACTCTATCACACATTGCCGGTGTTACAGTCCAGCTCTAGGAGTACTGAAGCTTCCTTCAGTGACTCTTTGTCAGTGAAGTGGTCCTTCCACTTTGTGTACCTGTGTCCTCCGGTCTCCCTTCTTCCTCGAGGTCTTCGGAAGTTTAATTAGAGACGGAGGGGCTTTCCTTCTGGGGGCTCCAGTTTGTCCTTGGGCGTTAGTAGTGGTTCTTCGTTCCCTCCGGGACAGTCAATGGAACCGCTGGTTGTGATAGCCATTACATGGTATATTGCTTTGGCTCTCTTTCTCTCAGGGTGTTTATATCGACCAGGTGAGTGTCGGAATTGGGAGCGTTCTCTTGTGGCTCCCTCTTCTGGAAGGCATCATGTCAGGGTGTGAGTTGATCTCGCCCTGTGTTTCTTCTTAGTGATTTTTAGGTTCCATATTATTCTGGAACTTATGGTATGGCCATTCAGTCCCCAGTCCTCTCGGCTGGTGTGGCCTCATTGACTGTGGTCCGGCCTCTGTGGGTTTATGTGATCCGTTCAAGTTCCTTACGGAAATCGGACTCCTTATTGGTGGTCTGAGATTTCTGGTTTTAACAGGAATGGATGGCCGGCCTATGGCCAAATGTTGGCTGGATGGCCTCGTATGTCTTCTTCAGGGGCCTACACATAGGTAGGCCTTTCTGTTGTTGATGCTTGTTTTATCTCGGCCATGTAACTCTTGGGGGCGGCTCGCTGTGGCGCCTTGGCTGTTTTGCCTTGCTAGGTGGCCACGTGGTCTTCTGTCCACACCTTTTTAAGGTTCTAGGCATTGGTTTCCTTTGCCTCTCAGGATGCTTCCTTTTTGGCGGCGGATTCTCCTCTCAGCACAGGAGCGTCCCCACCCTTGGTTGAACTGCTTTGGGACATCCCCAAGGTCAACCCTGTGGACCCCCTATGGACCCTGAAGTAGAAAACAAGAGATATGGTAAGAACCTACCTTTGTTAGCTCTGTTTCTACGAAGTCCATAGGGTCCACAGGGCGCTCCGCCCTGACGCACCTGGCTTCATATGGGCTGTGTTACTGGTCACCGGTTTCCTGTCTCCTTTTCTGTGAGTATGGTTCTTGAGTGTTCCAGTTTTCTCTCTTTTTCTCTCCTCCTCCGGCCTTTGGCTACTTACAAACTGAGGTGCCTCTGGCTGGGGGGAGGGGTTATAGGGAGAGTGGACCCAAGTGCATCCTGGGAGCTAAAAGTTTTAACTGCGTGGTGCCCGGATTTGGTTCCCAACCTATACCCCAAGGTCAACCCTGTGGACCCTATGGACTTCGTAGAAACAGAGATAACAAAGGTAAGTTCTTACCTTATCTCTTGTTTTATTCAGCTATTAAGATCACTACATGGTAAAAAGCAACGTATTCATCTGAAACTTATATTACTATTGATAACTTCCAACTGTTACTTACAGTGCATGTATAGACAAAATGCAGTTTCTGGGCGCCAAATATTTTTCTTTACGCTCACATTTTAAATGTCACTATGTAGGTGTGACACACTGAGTCTGTGCAGCATGCAGGGTGATGATTGATCCCAGAGTCTGCTCTATCCAGTGCTGGCACTACTACTCCCATCTGCCACCCGCTAGCTTTGCCCCCCGATGGCTGCAAGTTGAATAACTTTGCTCTACATCCAACTATGCCTTGCTCTTCAGTTTTTATTTTGTGCCTCAAGCAGTTCAGATTACCCTCGCCGTAGATTTCGGCTTTCAACCGTCTGTTCTGCCAGTTTTTGTGGTCTTAAGTACTATAGGTATTTTTTGGGTGCAATGGAACAGTGAACACTGCAGTGACACTGAAGTTACACTGGGGTATAAATGGGTGATGAGTGGATCCTGGCACTTTTAGATTTGTTTATAATAGCAGTTGGCTTCTCCCCCTCAATACCCCACTGGACCCAGTTTAGATTAGATTATGTGCCCCAGAGAGCTGGGTGATTTTTAGGCTGTCAGCTTTTGTATTTTTTTTTTTTTTCTTCACCTTAACATCAGGCAGACTGCAAGCTGGTGCAGTCTACCTGCACAGTGGAAGCCGCCAGAGTAACCCGCCATGGCTTTCTGAGGCCAGTGTCTGGGTTCCTATCCGCAGTGTCACTGGACACCAGCTGCAGGGAGCAGTGAGTTTATTAATCACCCATGATTAGCATGGGGTGGTGGCTATTAGTCGCAGTTGCCCCTCAGCCTATAGGTATGTTCTCAGTGGATAGGAAGCTCCTTGGGCCAAAATAACTGTCCCCAAGCCAGAGTTAACACCATTATTTCATAGCTGTGGGTACCGGGCTGGGGGCAGGCCTTGGCTGTGCGATCATTCCTGTGCCCTCGCTCATTTGGCTGTGCCGGGTCTCCTGTTAGATGTTTGGGTGCTCCTTATTGGCCCGGCCAACCAGCGCCATATTTTACAGCACACATTGCAGCTCCAGAAGCTTTCCTTCTACTCCCAGAAGCCAACATAGCGGACAGTGCTCATCACCTCCTGGGGCCCGTGAGTTGCGTTAGGGTTTGTGTGGTCTAATTGTCTGGGAGTAGTCCTCTTAGGTGCTCCTTCCCCTGTATAGCTGCCAATGTGCCTCCTATCTGTCTTTTTTTTAGAAAGTTACTGTGTACTCCTCTTGGTGTTGTGGTGTGTTACTGAGTGTAATATCCCTGCTGCTTCTCAGTCTTGCATGCTTTAAGTGTAAGAAAATGCCAGCTCAGAAGGGGGTGCTATATGTGAATCTTTTGAGTAAAAGGTTCCATCCCCTGCCGTTGCTCCTTCAACTACAGATATCCCTGCCTGGATGGCTACCTTAGCAGGAGCCATGTCTGAGTTTTCTCATCATTTAGCATCCTCCAGTCATACGTAGACACCCGCAGATGGCGATCATGGTCCCAGTGCCGGTTCCCTGCCTTCCCTGATGTCCGATCCAGCTTGATGCCTCGGGTTAGCTCACAGTTCAGGATTTAGTGCAGGTCTCTATGTCCTCCATGAGAAGTTCAGATAGCTACACTTATAAATCCATCCTATAAGAGAAATCTTCCTTCCGTCAGATGATTTTTGTGCAGATTGCTCCTCGCGAGAGGCAAAGGGTGAGGCTCTGGAGGATTCAGATTTGGAGGTGTTTTTGCCTCCTGAGACTGATACAGGGGGCACCCATGCTATAGAGTCCCTTATCGGAGTTGTCCCTCAGGTGCTTGAGTTCTCGGAGTCTGACACAGTGTAGTCTCTAGACCTCTCTGTTTAGGAAGAAAAGGAAACTTGCTGTTATTTTTCCTTCTTCACTTCAGTTGTCTGCATCGTGGAAATATCCAGATAAGAAATTCCAGATGTCCAGGTGGTTTCTTGTTCTTTACCATTTTCTTTCAGCAGACAGAACAAAGTGGGAGACACCTCCCTTGGTGGATCAGTCTGTATCCCATTTTTTCAAGAAGACTGTTTCCAGTTCCCGGGATTTCTTCCTTGAGAGAGGGATCTGATAGAAAGTTTTTCAGTGTCAAACTCTGGCCATCCAGCTGCAGTGGAACTACACAATCCAGCATGCACTGCCACAGTTTTGCTATTAGGGCATGCTAAAACTGTGGCAGGACATGCTGGGATGTGTAGTTCCACTGTAGCTGGATGACCCGAGTTTGACACCACTGCCTTAGAGAATCTGCTATATACCTGGGAGATGCGGTCATGGATGCTACTCAGGTGGGTACCAAGATCTCGGCAGACAGCGCAACGAGTAGCTACTGCTTAAGCAATCAGTGTTTTTTCCTTCCGGAACTCATCTGTCTTCCTTCCCCCGAGTGTTTACCAAGATGGTGGTTGCCCATTTACGGTCTCTAGATATTGTGCAATATGTGGACGGACCTCATCAATGCTCCGTCGGCAGATACACTTATGAGTCATGTTCCCTTGATGCATCAAGTCATCCAGCATGGTGCCAAAAGTCCAGTCTAGTGCTGTCCCAGTGTCTCTAGTTCCTGGGCATGATTCTCAACATCTCCTTGCAGAGGGTGATTTTTCCACCGGACAAAGCCCAGGCAATACAGGAATTGGTAAGGCTTTCTCAAGAAGAGAAAGATATCAGTTCACCTTTGAATTCATGTACTTGGCAAGATTGTGGTATACTTCTAGGCTATTCAGTTTGGCAGGTTCCATTCCAGGCAATTTCAGTTGGACCTTTATTCTCAGGGGTCGGAGCCCCATTTTCAAATGCACAGTCTTGTTCAGCTGTCTACTCAGACTCTTCTCGCTTTGCTTTGTTGGCTTTAGATCAGTTATGTCCTGGGGGGTCGCCGGTTTAGCATCTGGAACTGAATTCTCCTGGCCAGATGCCAGCTTACGCGGTTTGGAAGTGTTGGTGCTGGATATCCAATTTTGAGGTCACTGGACGTGCCAGGAGGCGCTTCTCCTGATCAACTTACTGCAGCTAAGGGCAGTGTACAATGCACTCTTCGCAGCATCACAACTTCTGACTTAATGGTCGTGGCGTACATAAATTGTCAGGGAGGAACTCTCAGCTGTTTAGCCAAGCGGGAGTTCTTCCCATCTTGCAGTTGATGGAAAGATACGCTTTCGCCATCGCCGCTGTGTTCATAACTGGAATTATGAATTGGAAGGCATACTCTGTCGCCAGGATCTAAACCACGGGGAATGAGCTTTTCATCCGTAGATGGTCCATCATAGGGCAGGCCTCATGGCTTCTTGGCCAAATCACTAGCTGCCGAGGTATTATTGCACGACGAAAGATCCATAGGTAGATGCGGGGAATGTTCTGGTGATACCGTGGCAGTATCATCTAGTGTATCGGTGTTTAACTGAGGTGCAATATTAAGGTTTTTGGGTATCCCTGAAATGGTTATTCCCACCATGCTTCGGGCCCAGAAGACTGTGTCAGCGCCACACTACCATCGCATTTTCAAGTCTTATGTTGCTTGGTGTGAATGCTGGGGGTTCTCTACTACTACATTCCGGATATTCCGCCGCCTTCTATTCCTACAGGCGGGTGTGGATGCTGGTCTCCATTTGGGCTTGCTGAAAGTACAGATGTGAGGCTTTTCCATCTTCTTTTAGTGTTGGTTGTCTGTGATTCCTGTTCTTCAGACTTATTTCAAGGTGTACTCCGGTTTCAGCCACCTTTTGTGCCTCCTACTTCTCCTTGGGATCTCAATCTAGTGTTGACCTTCCTCCAATTGGTCTTATTTGAGCCCCTGGAAGAGGTTGACCTCATATTTCTCCTAGAAGATAGTTATGCTTTTGGTCCTGGCTTCGACACAGAGGGTGTTGGAGCATGGGGCACTGTCCTCATGCTCCCCATACCTAATTTTTCACAATAATAGGGCTGAGCGTCGCACAAAGTCGTCCTTCATGCAAAAAGTGGTCTCATCCTTCCACATTAAGCAACCTATTGCGGCTCCTGTGTCGTCGTGGATGATGCTTCTTGTTTTGTGTTTTATGATCTCTCCAAATGGGGTTGGCCTGCTAGCAAGCAGATCATGGCCAGTGAAATCCGTCTTGCCATTCATCAGGCTTATGTGGCCAGTTCTTGGTCACCTCAAAGTTCCATCTCTGCTCATTCTACTTGTTTGGTTGGGACCTTTTGGTCTGCTTGCAGAGGGGCTTCTGCTTCTTGTCTTTGCCCTGCAGCCACTGTTCATACGTTTGTCCAGTTTTACTGATTTTGATAACTTTTGCGGCCTCTGATGCAGGGTTTGGTTGCAGGGTCTTGCAGATATCTCTCACACAGGGGCAGCTTTGGAATGTCCCCAGTGTAACTCCAGTGTCCCCTAATGGATGAAGGAGAAAACAGGATTTTTGTAAAAAAAAAACGATAAATCCTTGTATGCGATTCCATAGCCCACCAAGCGTGTTCTTTCCTGCCTTGCTCCTTTAGTCTGTTGCAAATGCATGTTGGTGGTTTGCTTTTCTTATTTTCTGCAAGGTCTTTGGACAGTTTTTATTGCTGGTTCCTCCTTCTTGTCTCTTCCTCTGTTGTCTCTACTCTCCGTCTCCGCTTGGTTAATCTAAACTGAGTCCAGTGGCGTAGAGAGGGAGGAGCCAATTACTATTCTAAAGAATTCTAAGTGCTAGGCTCCACTCATCACCCGTCTATACCCCAGTGTAACTCCAGTGTCCCCTTTGGAATCTAAGAAAGGAATTTATTGGTAAGAACAGATGTGTCCTTAAACTTCTTTGCTGCAGTCATGCTAAAAAGCCTCTCTCTGTGCGCCAGGTCCCGTGAGACTCTTCTAGCCCCGGGCGTGTGTTTTTTTTTTTTAATCCAAAAATGTGTCTTAAGTCGCAATATGATGCACCTGCAGACACTGCTGATTAATTTGATATGCAACACTATTATATCTGTGTGCGACTGTCTCTAAATCTGTATAACGTGATTTATTTAGGCAAGATTTATAAGGACACATCTGTAGCAAAATTCTGTTTTTTGTTGCGCACTGCAAAATAATTTTTTCTTATAATACATCTGGGGAACGAACAATACTGTATGTTTCCACCTTTTGTTTCACTCTTTCAATCTTTTCACAATAGTGGTAGGAGTGTAGTTCCCTTTTTTTGTTTGAAGTTCTCTCTCAAACGTTTTATAGTGCCTTGGATTATTGTTCCTGTATTTTTTTTTATTTAAATATTACTTTTTAAAATTAACTAGGTCCTTTTCTTCAACCTCCACTAGGGGGCACAAGGAAAACTCCGGTATATAGCCTGGAGAGGAGAGTCGGGCACCAAATAGTTAATGAAATTACCGACAAGCCCAGGCTCCTCTCTCATCTCTACCCCCAGCCACTGGGACCTCAGTTTTAGTTTAGTGCCAAAGCAGGAGCTGGGCATCGTTTTTCAAGGGGGATGTGTTGATGTTCCCCGGTGTTTTCATAAATTTTTACTGATTTTATTTTACATTTCTGAGTAAGCGGTGCAGGGCGTACTATAGGACGCAGTCACTGCTGCTCCACCTACCCAGCGCCAAGGCCACAGCACTGGCGACTGGGTCTGTGACTTCGGCTGCGGAATCCACTGGAGCCACAGCCAGACGCTGGACAGCTCACAAGGTAAGAGTGGCTCCCTGCTAGCAGGCAGTCGCAAGCACTGTGGTGCAGGAGACCACCGCTGGTGCTAGTTGTTAGGGCACTGGATGTCTCCTCGCCCCTCACTAGACCACCAGGGTTGTTACTGGAATGGGACACCATTTAATAGTGGCGCTGGCCAATACCCTGGGGTCCATACCAGTCGGGGAAGCAGGGCTCCTCCTGTAAGGCTCCTCCTCCTTCCCTCACTGCAGACCACGCGTCCCAGGTACATTCCTCCCCTCTCTCCACCTCGGCCATTTTATGCATTGCCAGCCTCAGCACAGCTCAGGTAAAGATATTGGGGTTTCTGTCTAACTCAGTATCTCGCTATTCAAAACCGGATTATGTAATTGGCTCCTGCCTGCTATCAGTAAGCTGGTTTGTTGAGCATTATTAACATTATTAGCCCACTTTTTCTACAGCATAGAGTGGTCTGGGTGCATGTTGGTATATTAATTTTGTGTGCCCTGTTGTTGCTTCAGCGCCTTGGGGACAAATATGTATGTGTGTGTATATAGCGGGTAAAATAAGTATTGAACACATCAACATTTTTCTCAGTTAATATATTTGTAATTGGGCTATTGTAATGACATTTTCACCAAATGTCAGCAACAACCCATGCAATCCACACATGCAAAGAAATCAAGCCATAGATGTCCGTAAATTAAGTTGTGTAATAATGTGAAATGACTCAGGGAAAAAGTATTGAACACGTTTAATGAAATGTATTTAATACTTCGTACAAAAGCCTTTGTTGGTAATTACAGCTTCAAGACTCCTCCTGTTTGGAGAAACTAGTTGCATGCATTGCTCAGGTGATTTTGGCCCATTTCTTCCACACAGTCTTCAAATCTTGAAGGTTTCGTGGGCCTCTTCTATGAACTCTGATCTTTAGTTCTTTCCATCAATTATCACTTTGATTCAACTCAGGTACTTGGCTGGGCCATTCTAGCAGCTTTATTTTCTTTTTCTGTTTGAGATCATTGTCTTGCTGAAATGTCCACCCTTGTTTCATCTTCAGCATTCTGGTAGATGGCTGCAGATTTTTATCAAGAATATCTTGGTACATTTTTCCATTCATCCTTCCTTCAATCAAAAGAAGTATGCCAGTACCGTATGCTGAAAAACCGTCCCACACCATGATGTTCCCACCTCCAAACTTCACTGTTGGTATAATGTTTCTGGGGTGATGTGCAGTGCCATTTTTCCTCCAAACATGGTATTGTGGCATCCAAAGAATTCAACTTTGGTCTCATCTGACCAGACTATATTCTCCCAGTATTTCACAGGCTTGTCCAAATGTTGTGCAGCAAATTTTAAACGAGCGTCCGCATGCTTTTCTTCAGCAATGGAGTCTTGCATGGTGAACGTGCACACAGGCCATGACTGTTGAGTGCATTACTTATTGTTTTCTTTGAAACAATTGTACCTGCTAATTCCAGGTCTTTCTGAAGCTCTCCACAAGTCTTCCTTGGCTCTTGGACAACTCTTCTGATAATTCTATATACTCCTCTGTCAGAAATCTTTCGACGAGCACCTTGTCTAGGCCAGCTTATGGTGAAATGATCTTTCCATTTCCGGATTATGGCCCCAACAGTGCTCACTGGAACATTCAGAAGTTTAGACTACTTCTGTAACCAATGCCATCAGTAAGTTTTGCAACAATAAGGTTGCAAAGGTCTTGAGAGAGCTCTTCGCTTTTACCTATCATGAGATGTTTCTTGTGTGACACCTTGGTAATGAGACACCTGATCAGTTGGGACTGAACCAGTTTATATTTGCACTGGATTGCTTTCTAATTACTGATAGATTTCTGCAGGAGTCTTGGTTTCCATGCCTTTTTGCCCCTCCCTTTCTTCATGTGTGCAATACTTTTTTTTTTTTTTTTTGTGTGTGTATACATAGTTTTATTACACAAAGCCCATTTGGACACTTTACGTGAATCTTCTGATAGCACACTAGCTGCTTATTCCTTTTGTGTGTGGGGATTTTCTTGGATTACCAATGTCTTCCAAAAATAGAGCTACCATGGAGGTGGTGGCTCCAGTGATGGGCACTTGTACAAAAAATAAAATAATATATATGTGTATGTATATATGTGTGTGTATGTATGTATGTATGTATATATATATATGTATATATATATATATATATATATATATATATATATATATATATATATATATATATATATATATATATATATATATATATATAAATAATGTGTGTGTGTGTTTTTGAGCATCATTTATTTTCTTTGACATATGGGGATTTCTGCAACTCAGGATGTCCAGAAATAAGACTACCTAGGAGTAAGGAGTCTTACCGTATTGCGCACATATAAGAAGTGTTACTATAATTTCTCCTCAGGATTCGGAGCACGGTGGCCTTTGCGTCTGCTGCTTTACGGCACCTCACCAGGTGACTTCGCCCATTGAATCCAGTCAGGAACCTGCTTGGTTGTCCCAGTTAACACTGGTAATGTTAGTTTGTAGACAGGAATTTCCATGCTCCCTGTACCTGCCGCGGGTCTCTGCTTTTCATGGTGGTGCCACCCGGGATTCAGCCATTTCCAACAGTCAGTCCAGTGGTCAGCTCAAATCCACGTTCTTTCAGCAGATGCTAGTGAAGGATAGAGCTCCCAGACATAGGCCTACTGCAAGCCTTACTCCTTTATCTGGGTTATGTCCCCAGTAGTCGTAGCGGCTCTTGTCAGAGCAATATAATCCCTTGGAAGACTCATAGAAAGCTTTCAGATCCAATGCCGTTGAAGACCGTTATAGAATTTCTGTCTTCCACTCAGCTGCCTAATTGGGTCATCATTTCTTTCTATTCCTAATACTGCATCTATTAAAGATCCTACGGATAGGAAGCTAGCAAATTTATTAAAAGCAATTTATGTGAATGCATGAAATCTAGCTCGTTCTGCTCTTGCATCGGCTTGAGTGGCTAAGCGGTCGGCCACTGGGCAGACACTTTGGCGGAAGGGCTTTCCTCTGGCACATCTCTATGGTTACAACGTTAGAGTGGCGGCTTCTTATCTCTCCGAAGCAGCTATAGATTCAGCCTGGAAGGCACACACTGATGAAGGACCTGGAGGCCCTTCCTTACTCGGGTGATGCTCTGTTTGGTCCAGAATTTGACAAGATAGTGGCCATGTTGACAGCAACTAAATCTACTTTCTAGCCGTCTGATGCCACACAGAGACCTAAATCTTTAGTATCTCGTTCCTTTCGTCCACAGGGCATGGTCAGAGGGCAGCCATATCCCAGAACCAGGGTTCAGCCTCTAAAAACTCCAAGCCCAGATGCAAGCAACTGGGGTCCACTAGACGTCCAGCTACCAATCCAGCGGACAAACCTGCAGCAGAATGGGGCAGGCCTCCTCCCGGGAGACATCGGAGTGGGAGGCCGGCTTCTTCATTTTTCGGCAATGCGGATGCATATAGACGATTGGCTCAGAGATGATGTACCTTAGGGCTATGTTCTCACTTTCAACAGCGTCCATGTTCTCTGTTCTTTTTCACCAGCCTTCCTACACAGCCAGAATAGGCAGAAGCTCTGATGGCATTTATTTGCTCTCTCATGGCCTCGGGGTCATTTGGTCACCCCCATACTAAAGAAGGTTAGGCTTTTACGCCAGTCTGTTTTGGCTTCAGAAACCAGACTACTTTCGACCAAATCTCAATTTGAAACCCCTTAACAAATTTCTCCATATTACCAAGTTCCACATATAGTCCCTTCAGTCCATCATTCTAGCATTGCAACCTTGGGACTTTATGGCTTTGTCGGATATCCCGGAGGCCTATTTATAATACGCTCCAGTTACCATCGCTTCCTCAGGTTTGCAATACAAACAAACCATTGTCAGTTTCAGGTGTTACCCTTTTGTCTGTACACGGCCCCTCGCGTGGTCATGAAGGTCATGGCGGTAGGGGCATCATGTATTCGATGCAAGGGCGTCAGAATCTTTCCTTACCTGGACGACGTGTAATCTGTGCTCAGTCTCCAACAATTCTCATAGATCATATTAATTTGACAGTAGAGCTCCTACAGTCCCACGGCTGGGTAATCAATTGGAGGATATCCACGCTACTGTATCTCAGTCCCAGAAGATGCTCCACCTGGGAGCCTTCTTGGATTCTAGAGCTCAGAGAGTCTTCCTCCCTCCGGACAAGATTTTGATCTTAGAACCTAGAATGGTATGCACCTTTCTCAGTCAGTGTTGGGTAGCCATACACTCGTGCATGCACATTCTGGATTAATGGGTCTCGACTTAGTGGAGTACAATGTTCCACTACCCACCTCTCCAAACAGTCATTCTGAATTGATGGATTGTCATGCCCAAATCTCAAGGCTCAGACTCTTATTCTTCCATATGAGGTACATCTCTTCCTGCTGTGTTGGCTCCTGCGCTCACATCTGAACAAGGGACGCCCCTTTTGGATCCAGGACTGGGTCCTACTTACCACTGATGCAAGCCTTCGGTGGTGGGGGGCAGTAACTTATCTAATCTTCAGGCCGTTGGATGTGTCTGGAGAGCCAGCTTTCCTTCAGCATGATGGTGTCTCGCTATGATCATCAGCTTCCAAGTTATTGCTCCTGCACCAGGGATCCAGAAGCTCTTCTGGTAGATGCACTGGCGGGTTCTGGGACTTTCCCTCTAATTTATGTCTTCCGTCCGATCTCAATGATTCCTTGGGTCCTTTGCAAGTTGAAGCTGGAAGGAGGCACTCTTGATACTGGTGGCTCCGAAATTGCAACGGCAGTTGTGGTATGCGGATCTTTTGGGCCTCTACAAAGACGCCCCTCTGTCTTCCACAGTGACTAGATCTGCTGTCTCAGGGCCCCTACTCCATGCGGATCTAGCCCATCTTGCTTTGATGGGGAGACTCTTGAGACGTCCATCCTAAGAGCTAAAGCATTCTCTAGGAGCGTTGTTCGGACCATGCTGCAGGCTAGGATGCCTTCATCAGTATGTATTTCTCATAGGGTTTGACGTACCTCTTTTTCTTGGTGTTTGACTACGGGTTTAAACCCCAGGACTTTCCGCCTTTCCTGTATCCTTTCCTTTCTGCAGTCAGGTCTGGATTTGGTACTTCGGCTCTCATCCTTTAAGTTCCAGGTTTCTGCTTGTCTCATTTTTTCAAAGTCAGCTCTACCATTGGAAGTGCACATTTTTTTCTGTGACTTCTCTGTTTAGCCACCATTTGTTTCTCTTGTGGCTCCATGGAATCTTTCTTTAGTTCTCCAAGCTCTCCAGTCAGCTCCATTTGCACTGTTAGAGACGGTGGTGTTGCGCTGGCTTACGTGCCACAATGTTTTTTTACTAGCCATCGCGTCAGCCCAGTGGGTGTCTGATCTGAGTGCCCTCTAGTGTCACTCCCCATTTCTTATGTTCCCTTTTGACAGGGCTGTATTGAGGACTCGCTTGGGCTACATTCCCATGGTGGTATCCCGCTTCCATATTAATAAAACCATACTAATTCCTGCATTTCGTACTACGGGTCCATCTCTGACGGAGGCTTCATTGTGGTGAGGGCTCTCTGGCTTTGTCAGGTTGACCAGAGTGATCCGCAAGTCGGACTCTGCTGTTTTATATTTTATATGAGGTTCATATGAGTTGCTTGGCTGGCTACTAAGCAATCCTTGGCCTCTGGCTTCATGTTTCCATTCATTAGGCTTCCGCTTTGGCGAACCTTCCTACCCCTGCTGTAGTGACTGCCCATTCCACCTGGTCAGTGGGGACTTTGTGGGCAGCATGCTGTGAGGCTTCTGCTGAACAGCTCTGTATGGCTGCCACATGGTCATCTGCTCATGCCTTCATCAGGTTTTATGCATTGATACTTTTACGCACCCTGACACCGCCTTTGGCCGTTCTATGCTCACTGCAGTTCAGGAGCGTCCCCGCCCATAGGGAATAACTTTAGGAAGTCCCAGAGTTGTCCTTGTTCCCCCTAGTGGAGGAAGAAGAAAAGGGGCCTTATGTCTTGCCTGTTAAGTCTTTTTTTTTTTTGTTCCAACTCCATAGGGGGCACAGGGCGTCCGCCCTGACGCACCTGTCTGTGGGGGATATTTTTTTGGTGACCGGTCCCGCCGTCCTTTCCATGGAGTGTATGGTTCAGGTATGTATGCCTGCCCTTCCTTCTCCTTTTCCTCTACCTCACAAACCTGCCGTGGGCTTGCAAATTAAACTGGTCCCAGTGGGTGGGGGCGGGGTATAGAGGAGAGGAGCCTGGGCTTGTGGGTAATTTCATGAACTATTTGGCGGCCAGACTTTTCTCTCCATGCTATACCGAGAGTTGACCCTGTGCCCCCTATGGAGTCGAAGAAAAAGACTTAACAGGTAAGATATCAGTCTCCTTATTTCTATTCATGTCATTCCAGATTTGATGGATCTTCATAATAAATTTGCTGTTGATTGCCATAAGAAGAGCACACATTTTAAGAGAGGTGAGATATTCTCCTGACATGCTCACAGTCTTGCATGAAGAATCTTTTCAGTTTAAAAATGAATTAATAGATTTTTTTTTTTTATTATAGTATGACATGTTTGTAATGCATGGAAATGTGTTCATATTTTTTTTTTTTTTGAGCATTTAAATGTTTGCTGTAGTTTTTTTTTCTCCGTGCCTATGTTTACTTGTGTTTGCTTCATGTTTTGTTTCTCGTGACCCTTCTAGGAATTATCATTTAGTTAAGTGAAGTCTGAAGCTAGAGGTCCTTCACAAACGGGCTCTTTTGTGATGCAGAATATGCAGCTTTTTATTGGAAAGAGCTTTGTGAGCCGGGATAGAAGTATTTTGGATGGTTGCACACTTGTGCACCACTTGATGGGAAAATTTAGTGTATTTAGGGTATGCATTTGCTAAGCTTGGATTTGATGTACTGTATGATGAGGGTTTGACTTGAAAACATTTTTTTTGAATGGTCTGGCAGGTTTAATGTTTTGGCCAAAGTCTTTGCATCACTAGTGCAATATGCTTTTACTGTACTTTAGAATAATAATTTTAGGCAGATTGCATTGCGTACATATGTACATTGTTTAGGGAATTTTTAAGCTGTTCTTGGGTGTCTTTCTGATCTTTCACTTGATTGGTATCTTCATTCCTCTTACGTACTATCTAGGGGACACTGTAGACTCTGGGTTCAGAAGGGAGGCTGTGGAGTTAGCACTAAACAGTTAAACTATTGGAGCTGAAACACTCCCTCGTTCTCTGAGCCCTCAGACCTCCCAACAATGCAGTTTTCTTCTTCCTCCACTAGGTGGCACAGGAATGACACTGGGATATAGCCTGGAGAAGAGAGTAATCGTTAATTAAATTACCCACACTCCCAGGCTCCTCTCCTCTATACCTTTTTACTTGGTCCCTGGCAGTGAGGTACGAAATAAAGTGTAGGAGCTTTTTTGTTTTGTTTTATTTTTTCTATTAGGTTGCCTGAATCCCCTTCTGAGATCAGGCTTTTGGGGAGTGGGGCCTCTGTCAGCACCAGCAGCCTGTCTCTGTCCGCAGCAACTAGCTCACTACGTCTGCTCTGGTGCCCTGTTTTCCCACCTGGAGGCGCTCCCTTACTACAGCGTCGCGTCCCAGGAGTCGTGGCTTTTTTACTTAAAATGTGTCCTCATACATCTAGCGTCTTTAGGCCATATGGTGTGAGTTACCTGTCGCGACTGAGACTCTCAGGTGGTGTACAGTACTTTAAAGGATTTGCTTTTAGGATGGCAGCTTCCTGAGTAATTATATTTACTACTATACTGTATTCTCAGTCTACTATTACACGCTTACAATGGATTCTAGGAGTTTATCCAATTTTTTGTTTAACAAAAAAATAATTTGTGTGTGCATGAGTATCAGTATAACTTGAAAGGGAGATAGCTTTCCCAAAACCAAGCACAGTGTCAGTAACTTCCTGTGCTCTGGCTTCCAGATGCCCAGTCCCTTGGGAGGGCGACAAGCAGCATGGCAGCTTCTGGGTCCGGAACATCCAATTCCAGTGGATTGCGGATCCCTGGATACATGGTCGGGCAGACATACGAAGTGTGGCGTGCTCTATCCTGACCTCATGAGGGTGGTTCCTGTAAATCAACAAGGCCTGGGGTTTTACTACAATCATTTTCTGGTGCACAAACCGGTCAGATTTGTTTAACCCATTCTAAACCTGAACTGGTTTAACCCTTACCTAGGGGTATAGAAGTTCAGTTTGTAATACCTGCGCTCCATCATAGCTTCAATGGAGGTGGGGATGTCTATTTGCACGTTATATCTGGGAACGGTACCACAAGTTTCTTCATTGTGATTGTGTTCCTCCACTTCCAATTTTGGGCTTTCCACCACACCCAGGGTCTTTACCAAGATCGTGGTCCCCACGATCACATTATTGCAACACATGGGGACCACTGGACGACTTGCTGATAAAGGTGGCGTCCTGGTCCCTGCTCAGTCAACATTGTGGGTTTAGGTGTCAATCTTGGCAGAATACTGTTGGAATTTAATCTTACCCAAGTCCAGCCTGGTTCCAGCTCGAAGGATTGTTTTTCTGGGGTTTCTTTTTGACACGTCTTCTTTGTCTTTCTTCCGGAAGAGAAGATTGTGGCCCTGCAAACTCTTGTGCGGTTCCTTTTGCACCTGTACCAGGTTTCCATTCTGAAGTGTATAAAGCTGCTGGGGAAGATTGTGGCTGCCTTCAAGGTGGCCCTCCTCGCTCGTTCCATTCCAAAGCTCTCTAACATCATACCCTGCGGAATTGGAAAAAATAGGATCCTTGCCTGGACAGACAGTCCTTTTGTCACTTCCGACACTCCAGTCCTTGGTTTGATGGCTTCATTCCCCTAATCTGTCCCAGGTTGACAATGTTCAGTCTTTGATTGGACCCTGGTCACGACATATGGCTTTTGGGCAGGAGTGTACGTCGACCCCGGTCCAGTTTCAGTATGTTTTTGGCTCCCTTTCTTTGTGCTGTTAACTGTGGTGTAGTCTCATCACGCTCAATGAATCCTGCGGGGCAAGCCTCTACGCTTTCAGTCGGACAGTGTCACGGCTGTGGCATATATCAACCAGCAGGACCAGGAGTCACTAAGCTATCTTGACAATAACCTTTTTTGCGTCCAAGTTGAACAAAAAGCTGCTATGTTACGGTGCACAGTCCAGGGAACCTCAGACGACCCTTCTCCATGCTGCCTCGAGATCCGGTGCTTCAAGCTGGAAAAGACTTATGTTATTATAGGCCAGTCCGCATAGGGCGTGGTATGCAGACCTTCTGTCTCTTCTTGTCAAACCATAATGGCGGCTGCTAGTGTGGGACAAGCTGCTAAGTCAGGTCCTTTCCTGCACTCTATTTGACTGCTGGATTTATCAGTGTGGCACTTGAAACCAGAATCTTGAGATCTGAGGGATTCTATATTGCTGTGATGTGGACTATACTTAAGGCACCTAAGCTGGCCATTGCAGCCATTTACTACTGTGTGTGGACTTCTCAGTTCAGCTTGCTGTGTCTCCTTTGCTTTTCACAGGTTGGCTCGGGCTTTCTTCTTTTAAATGGTAGTTTCAGCATTGTTGGTCCTGTCTGGGCTTTCTTCTGGACGTTCAGATGTTTATCTAGGATGTGTTGCATGTATGGCCTCCGTACATTCTGCAGGTCCCATTTTGGAACCTCATTTTGGTCTTAGCAGTCCTTTAGCCAGCTGCTTATTAGCCTCTGTGTCATGGCTGCCGACACTTGAGACTCCTGGGAGGAGGCAGGCCTACTAGGCACAATAAACTGGGGTGGCTTTAGGAATGACCTTTTCATGAAATCTCGATAGCACAGAATGAAAGTAAATAGAATTTATTCACAGGAGAAATATAATGGCAATGTCTCACATAAAGTCTCAACAACAGTAAGGTTCACATAAGCAATAATGAGTATAGGAGAAAACCCCCCATATAGTCCTTAACACAGAAAAGTTAATATGGTAGGGAACCCCGAGTCCAGTATGAGGCTAACACCTCAGGATGGTATAGAGGAACTTCACCTGGGTGGAACTGTGTAGTGATGGAGATCCGGAGCAGGGTTGAGCCCTGTGATGCGGTGAGGTCGGAGCAGGGTTGAGCCCTGTGATGCGGTGAGGTCGGAGCAGGGTTGAGCCCTGTGATGCGGTGAGGTCGGAGCAGGGTTGAGCCCTGTGATGCGGTGAGGTCGGAGCAGGGTTGAGCCCTGTGGTGCGGTGAGGTCGGAGCAGGGTTGAGCCCTGTGATGCGGTGAGGTCGGAGCAGGGTTGAGCCCTGTGATGCGGTGAGGTCGGAGCAGGGTTGTGCCCTGTGATGCGCTGGGCACCGCTCCACGCTGTCAGGGCTGCCACTGACCTGCATCCTGGCGGCGCGCAGTCTCCTCACATCGCGGGTGACGTCATGATGATCTCCGCGAGCTACTGGTAGATCGCAATCAACTATTTGCCCAGGCTTGGACTAACCCTTTGGAAAGTAACACAGGTTTTTTTTGTTTTCTTTTTAATAAAAACTTGGGCATTTGGAACAAAATTGTTGAAGTTGTTGAAATGAATTGGTGAAAGATAACCCAGACAATGATTTTAAACTGTTATGTATTTTAAAAGCTGCGTTGTAGCTGAATAAACTTTTTATATGAAGTTCCATTTACAGAATCAAACAATTCTAAACCAAAGAAATTCAAGAAGAGCCTGAAGAGGATTGGCCCAACTGATCCATTTTGCCAAAAGAAAAGTAAGTGACTCTTTA
The DNA here is from genome assembly GCA_031769625.1 of Taudactylus pleione. Taxonomy (NCBI): domain Eukaryota; kingdom Metazoa; phylum Chordata; class Amphibia; order Anura; family Myobatrachidae; genus Taudactylus; species Taudactylus pleione. Next base: position 5,688,003 of record JAUIMM010000841.1, on the reverse strand, counting down.
TTTAATTTTTTGTTTACATATGAATCCTCACTTTTGCCTTGTATCACTGGGCCTAATTCAGACCCGGACGCAAGCTGCCAATGATTTCATTATGCGCATGCGTCCCAAAGGTCGATTTGTGCGCACCACAGCGGATTATAACTGCAGCTGGTTGGTGCCTCAATAGACAAGCCTATTGGCTGTACAATTAGCATTATTTTGCTGCTTTGTGTTCACCTCTAAATCGCTCCCGCTGTCTCTAAGAGATTTGATCAAATGTTTTACTTAGTGCACAACTTGTAACATTTGTTTGATCTTGAACACTAAAACGTCAGCCACTAAGAATGGGTTATCATAGTCAGCGACTGAAAGACTCCTCTTTCTACGGTAACTCTACATTGGATGTGTTTTTTTTTTTTTATATCAAATTTATTTAAAATTATTTTTGCTTATATAAGTCTTTCGACAAAACTTCATCAACCTACAGCTCTTCACTTATCTCAAAATATTTCCTAACTCGACCCATCTGCATTGTACAGGAATTCCATCTCTCATCTGTACTCCTTTCCTGCTTCCATTCACCATTACAGCATTACTGTCAGGCTGCAGCCACTCTGAATTTTCTTCTAGCTTTCAAGTGAACCCTTGAAACTTTCATCTACAGGCTGTCACGGTCTGAATATTTTGTAGATCTGGCTCGGGACCTATGGATCTGTCCGACGTGCATGTGAACACCATTGGTTGATCCAACTCTGGCTCAGTTGTAGGAACAGGAGCCTGGACACGATTGCTAGTGTAGGAACTAGAAATGTGTGCCGACCTCCGTGTTTTGGATCTGCACCTTGTTTTGGATCTTTCCTTGGTGTTTCTGGTTTTGGATCTGTATTTTTCCAAAAAATGAGATAAACTGCTAAAACCACATAATTTGGGCCTGGTTTTGTTCCTACAGTATTAACCTTAATAACAATCGTTTACTAGCATTTCCATGCATTTTTAACCACCTCACAGCTCACAATATTGATTTCACTATTTTTCACCAATATAGACCAAAGGTTGCAGCGAGCTGGCTGGCTAAAGTAAGCAACAGAGCAGCGGCACAAACGTCCTAGATTTTTTTAAACTGTTGTGCATCTATGAAACCTTGTCACACAGTAGTGGCAGACAGGATGGCAGTTTAAAAAACTATAATACTGTCAGTCGGCTATGCCCCAAATTGTGCAAAATGTAAAGAAAAGAGGTGCAAGATAGAATTGTCCCTCCCATCCACTCTTATATGGGATATTAAAAAGGACATGCACAGTTTATCAAACCAAGCACATTAGCGACTAGGACTGACACTTTCATGGCTGAACTTCTTGGTTTGTATGGGTCCCCACAAAACATTTTTTGGAAGGACTGCCTTCAATTAGTAAGGAGGAGGTTGATGATGAGGGTGTTGGTGGTGGAGATTGCATGTGCTGGTCTAAACTGCTGGTAGCTGAAATTGGACTGCTTGTTATTAATTTACAAATTATTATAATTTTGTTAAACAAATTGCATGAACTCGCTGCAAGTGACTTAACAGGGAGGAGGTGCCTAGATGGTTAACGTCCCTTCCTCTGCTAACTTTGGCTTTACAAATGGAACAGATTCCTTCACAACTGTTGACAGAATTTAGATTATAATAATTCCACACCCAAGACGTGGCTCTTCTGGCTCCTGAGCCAGAACTGCTGCCACTGGTGGCAGATTTACGCAAACAAAATCCTCATCATCAACATCCTCATTACCGTCAGATAGGACACAAATATCCCCCTCATCCTCCTTTTGCACTTCCTCCACACTATCATCCTCATTTTCTATTATTTCACCATAGATTACTAGCACAGCCGTCATGGCATCAGTGATCCGCTGTGAAACTGGGTGACAGCTGTTATATTTGCTTCTTCTATCAAAGGACTGTTTAATAGTCCTTTTTTTTTCAATTACTACTTGTAGTAGTCTCTTTGGTCCCTTTCTGAGATAAAGATCCACCCCCAGCAGCAGCAACAGGCGTAGCGCTCAAGGATCCTTCTGAGGAATAACGGATAGGAGAGGAGTCAGTCATGCTTATGAAATTGGATGCAGGACTACTTCCGATCACGATTGAGGTAGATGATGATGATGGTGGTGGTGGTGGAGATTGCAGGTGCTTGGATCCAGAGAGAAGGGAGCAACTAGTTGACACTGGACTGATTGTTAAGTTTTTTTATAGCCAAAGTTTCTAAATTTGAAAAACACTTTTCAATTCGATGAATACGCTGCAAATCACCTAACAGGGAGGAGGTTCCTAAATGGTTAAGGTATATATATTTCTTCAGGGTCTATAGGGTCCACAGGGTTGACCTTGGGGTATAGCTGGATCTGGATCCACGGGCACCACGCAGTTAAAGCTTTAGCTCCCAGGATGCACTGGTTTCATCCTCCTCTATACCCCGCCCCCAAGCCACAGGCACCTCAGGTTTAGTTGGCGCCCGGCCGGAGTTGGGTCACCTTTATGTGCAGGGAGGCTGATTAACAGCCCTTAAGCTTTAATTTGAGTTTGCTAAATTTGTATTTTTTTTATGGAACTCTTCAGAGCGGCAGCGTCGGACTGTCCATCAGACGTCCAAGCTGCCGCTCCTACACCCCGCCGGTGCTGCGATGCCAGTGCAGATCTGGGGATCACGGTTGGACCCCAGAGTCTATGTTAGCCAGGCTAAGGAGGATCCCTAGACTGCTGCCGGATCGACTGGGAGCAGGTAAGGATCGCCCGCGTGTGTATCATGCAGTCTCCTGCCGCCAGTCTCTGGGGACAGACCGAAGGTCTAGACCACCAGGGATTAATGCGGCAAGCGGGAGCCGGCATCCCAGGGGTTAATAGCCGGCTAGGGGAGGCAATCTTCTCTGTTCAACGGCTCCTCCCCTCAGCTCAGCGTGCCTTTCTGTTCGGGTCTGGCGTCGCTGAAGCTGCTCTCCTTCGGCCACTCCTCCTCTGAGGTCTCCGGCAGCCATCTTTATTTCTGAAGTGCCAGCGCTGATCTCCCAGGCTGATTGTAGACCGGTCCCCCTGTGTACGTCTCCCCTGCAAAAAGACAGTGTATACAGCACTATAGCCCTCCCAGACACTTAATCTGGGCAGGTTGATTGTAGTGTAAAGGTGCAGTGAGTATTACTTCTGCATTGTATGTGACTTTTGCTAGCGCTGACTGTCTTTTTTCTAATAACTGTCAGTCTTTTCCTTTCCCTTTCTCTCTCCTACAGCCCTAACAGGTGTGTGTGTGGGAAGGGTTGCTCTGTAACCTCATTTATTTAGAATCAAGTAATTGTGAGGTTTGTCACATACAGTTGCTTGCTACACAGTGCCATATCTGTGGACCGGTGTGCTGCAAGCTTGTGGGTTTACCAGTGGTCTGCTTTTTGTACTTCCTCATATTTATATATCTGTGTATATATTTATATTTTGTTGGGGCCAATGTCTGACAAGGAATTTGAGCGCTCCGCTGCTCCCACTCTGATCTCCTGCAAGCGCTGCGCTACAGGGGTGATTAAGGAGAATGTATCAGCATGGGCTGTGTGTGGGGTGCTTTCAGTTCCCTGGCCTCTCAAACCCCCCAACGATGGGACAGGACCCTCCTTGGGTGATGGTTTCCCAGTAACTGGCCTCCATAGCACATCGCCTGGCGGTCCCGGCAGTTCTCCCCCAGATGGGGTTACCCCAAGCTGCTATTCTCCCATCGCAGGGTGTCCCGCAATTATTGCGGTTTTCCCCTGGGCCTCAATCTGTTAATACCTATCCGGGTTTGCCGCTATATGTGCAGCCTCCTCCGGTGACTCAACAGTCGGTCGTCCCTTTTCAGGGATTTACATGAGGGGGTCAGCCTCCCTGGGTGGATGTATTTTCTAGTTCAGTCAAGAGTTTGGTGCTTCATCTTCAGCTTTTCAATCTATGATAAACCCCAAAGGGCGTCTAAGCGTCCCGTGATGTCATCCCAGTCTACGCAGTTCTCAGACTCTGAGGCATCCTCTGATGACTGGGTATTTCATGAGTACTCTGGATTCCCATGTCCGGGAGATGGAAACCAAGTCTTTTATTAATGTACCAGCATTTGCAAGGTCGGTGCGATCCATTCTTGACATAGAGGATGACGCCCTATCCCCTAAATCCAAATTCCCAAATTTCAAACATGCAAAGGTGAATTCAGCTGTTTTCGTCTAGCTGACCAGTTGACTGACCACATGGCGGAAGCCTGGCAGTCGCCTAGTAAGAGGTTCCAGCCGCAGAAACATTTCGCGTCTAGTTACCAGTTTCCTGCAGGTCATTGCAAGACGCGGGAATCCCCACCTGTGGTGGATTCTCATGTTACTCGCTTGATCAAGAGTGCTACGCTGCCTTTGCCTTCCATCTCATCCCTAAACGATTCCACGGACAGGAAAGTGGAGACTTCCTTGAAGTCAATCTATAATCTCTCGGGGGCTGTGGCCCGTCTGTCAATGGCTATCTCCTGGGTAGCTAAGGCCATTGAGAGCTGGGCCAATGTGCTTGAGGATAACCTTTCTGAGGAAGCTCCGGAGGTCCAGAAAGCTTTGGTGGGACAGATGAGAGATGCCGCTGCCTATATTGGCGAAGTGGCTTTGGATGCAAGTCTGCTGACTTTCCGAGTTTCTGCCGAAGCTGTTTCTGCTCGCCTCTTTGTGGTTACACTATTGGAGGGTGGATGCTGATTCCGAGAAAGGCCTGGACGCCTTGCCCTTCAATGGAGAGTTGTTGTTTGGTCCAGACTGAGACTTTGCCAGGGTGTCAACAATTTTGTCCAAGTCTGCTTTTTTGCCTTCAGCAGCTGCGCCTTCCAAGGTGAGGACCTCTGCATTTCCCCCTAAGCCTAAGAAAAAAAGCTTGGAGTGCTAGGCGCCCTGCTTCCAAGCCGGAGGATAATCCCTCTGCCTGATGGGACGGGTCTCCCTCTGGGGTATCCCAGAGTGGGAGGCCGACTTTTTCAATTTCCCAGTATTGGTGCAATACCACCACGGATGCTTGGGTACGAGAAGTGTCTCAGGGGTACGTCCTATGCTTTCGTCACAGTTTCCCCCACTAGTTTTTCTGCACGAGTCCTCCTTCGGACAAAGCCAAGGCCTTGCAGATTCAGGAAGCCATAGAGTCCTTGCTGAAAGTGGGAGTTATTTTGCCAGTCCCACTTTCTCAGTGCGGGATGGGATACTACTCTACTCTGTTTCTTTTTCAGAAACACAATGGGTCTCATCAGCCTATTCTCAACCTGAAGTCTTTGAACAAGTTCCTCAGATTGCCCAAATTCAGGATGGAAACTTTGCGTTCCATCATTCCGGCTATGGAACCTGGGGACTCCATGGTTTCCATGGACATCTAGGACGCATGCCTTCATTTTCCTATAGCACCCTCACAACAGTAGTATCTGCTGTTTGCTATACGGCAGCACCACTACCTGTTTCAGGCTCTACCCTTTGGCCTCTCCACGGCTCCAAGGGTTTTCATCAAAATTATGGCAGTCATGGCTGCCCATCTTCGTAGAAAGGGTATACGGCTTCTGCCGTATCTCGACTACCTCCTGTTGCTGGCAAGCCGAGGTACTTCTACAACCTCTACACCTAACGATCGCTTGTCTCCAAGCGCACGGGTGGCTGATAAATTGGAAAAAATTCTCCCTAATTCCCTCACAAAGGATGGTCCATTTGGGAGCTGTTCTGGATTCTCAGCAGCAGAGGATTTTTCTGACTCCAGCAAAGATCTCCTCCTTGCAACTGTGGGTGCGCAGTTGCCTGACCAGTTGCAGAGTGTCTGTTCATTCTGCAATGCGGGTTCTGGGGTCCATGGTGTCGGCATTCGACATGGTGGAATATGCCCAGTTCTATCTATCCAAATGGAATGGGTTACCACACCGGATACGGACTCAGATGCTGGTGTTGTCTCCAGAGGTGTGTCTGTCTCTATCTTGGTGGCTTCAGACATCTCATCTCACTGAAGGTCATCCCTTTTGGATACTGGAATGGGTTCTTCTGACAACAGATGCCAGTCTCTGGGGTTGGGGGGCAGTGACAGGTTCCCTCTCACTTCAGGTCCGTTGGACAGCGGAAGAAGCAATTCTCCCGATCTACATTCTGGAACTTCGGACCGTATACAGGGCCTTCCAGTTGTCAAGTCACTTTCTTCAAGGAAGTGCCGTGCAAGTTCAGTCCGACAACGCCACCACGGTGGCGTACATCATCCATCTAGTGTGCACTTTGTCGAGCAGCGATGACAGAGGTGTCACGAATCCTGTCTTGGGAGGAGTGCCACTTTCCAGCCATCTCGGCAGTGTTCATTCCAGGAGTCCTCAATTGGAAGATGGACTTTCTCAGCCGTCATGCCAGCCCTAGTATGGACTATTGGCAACAGCCAGCCAACCCATATGGAGTATGGACATTAAGCAGCCAGCCCCTGACAAGTGACAACAGTAGCCAACCCCTATGCACTCACAGCAACAGCACAGCACAGCTGTCACAGCCCCCTCCTTCCTCTTCACTCTCCACAGCCGGAATGAAAATGGCGGCAACCGCAGAACCTTTAATACAATCCAAAACCCGCAAGAATCCGACAGCGGGATGATGAAGTTTTGCCTCGTTTTGAGATCAGAATCAGGCCGGAAAACTCTAGCCGACTCGGATCTCCGCTCGGATCGCTAAGTTCGGATCTCAGAGATCCGAACCCGCTCATCTCTAGTAGCAACCACGGACTTGTGATATGCAAGGATTCTAGACTGGAACCAAGGCGATTACCCAGGCCACTGGTCAACCCTTCACTAGTGACCTCGGGTGGCCAACCAAACCAGGGATATGCTCCAGTGACAAGAGTGACTCCGGAACTCAGTTCTGAGTTCCTATTTATCAGTGCTATAGTATGCTGTTCTAAGTCCAGGAATCAGTCTTATGTATACAGAACACAAATTAAGAAAGTTGCAACCCTGGTACAGCTCTGATGTACCAGGTTGCAACCAATGAGGAACACAGCTATTGGAACACCTCACTGCAGAGATTGTTTATCTCACACTGAACCCTAGTTCTGGAACCAGCACCCTTCTCTGAACCAGCCCAAGTCAATAGCACAGAGTGCAGGGAACCCAATATCACTTAGCAGTTCTGTATTACTATATACCTGGACAACCACTGAGCACAGAGCATAACTGTACAAACAATTAACATGTCCCAGTGGTATGATGGAATAAGATCTCAGGTGGGCAAACAGACTCAGTATAGGCAGGAACAGTTTATAGGTAAATGGAGGTGATGTACTTGCATGCAGGCTGGAGTGTGATGGTTAAGCTGACTTGTATGCAGTATGGAAACTGCAGGACAGGCCAGAAGCAGAGCACAGCGGTGTGTGGTTCCAATATGATAGTGTGGACACTGCAATACTGGCGGGTGTTGGAGACACAGCGGCAGGTGAATAGCTGGTCTGTGCGCAGCGTGAGAGCTGTGACGCTGACAGGACCGGGACATAGTGGCAGATGGAACACTGAGGAGGACAGAGTGAACGCTGTTACTAGCCGGTTATATAGTAACACAGCAACAGATGGATTGCAGGTCTGTAACAGCGTGGACGCTGTGATGCCGGCAGGTGAGCGATACTCAGCGATGATGGTAAATAGCTGGAATCAACGAAATAGCAATGAAGTCACACAGGACTCAAATACCGGATACAGGGTAAACCTGGATCCTTGAACTATGCAGAGTAGAAACACATTGTTTAGGCGGGATGTAGTCTGGAACCTGACGGTCTAAATGCTGCCCGCCGGCTTGCAGACTGCTTTATCCTGACTAGGGACGAATGACAGGCGTCTAAATCTAGACGCCTGTCATTTGCCCGATGTCTGGAGACCGGCGCCCGGCATTCCGATCGAAGTGATGCCGGGCACCGCAACGGACAGCCATGCGCGCGGGGGGGGGGGGGGGGGTTAGGTTTAGGGCTCCTGGTGGGGACTTAGGGTTATGCACCCCCCCCCCCGGAGGTTAGGGTTAGGCTAGGGGGAGGGAAGGTTAGGGTTAGGCACCCCCCTGGGGGACTTAAGTTTAGGAAGCGGGGATGGGGATGTTAGGTTTAGGCACTTAGAGGTGGGTTTAGGGTTAGGCACAGGGGGGTGGTTAGGGTTAATCACCCCTAAGGAAGGTTAGGGTGAGGGGGGTTAGGTTAGTAAATACTTACCTTTAGGACGATCGGGATTTCCTCCTTTGTCGGGCAGCTGCTGTCGGGAATTGAACCATGCAGCCAGCGGTAATACATATCACGCCCGTTTAGGCAATGGTTGCAAGCAGGAACTGGTTTAAATAGGAGGTGGTCTGTAGCGATTGAACAGGTGCAGCAATTAATCACAGAGACAGTCCTGGGATTTTTTAAGACCTCAATGAATAAATGTCTGATTTTAAAATTAATGTTAAGCAGCCTTTATATGTGGACTATATTCTTAAGGAAAGTGAACAAATTAAACAAATTCCTAGATGTTGACGTCAGTGCGGTATAAAGGCCCTTACACAGTAGATGATATTTTGAACGATTTGGCCGATTCCGACTCATCGGAACGACAAATCGTCTAGTGTGTACATTAGGTGCACTCTCGTGGCGTCGTTCGTCGCATCTTCAGATCTTTGGTACATGCAGGAAGATCTGTCCCATTCTTTAACGTTGTGCCGCAGATCGTGCAGGGTGTATGCACTACCATACGATCAGGCGATATGGTTACATTATATAGTTAACGATCTAACCACTAAACGATGCAAGATATATTGTTTGGTCATTTGTTAGATTGCACAGTGTGTATGCACTATATTGTTTCCTGGGAGTTCAGGGGAAATCATTGAAGATATCTCATCGTTTGCAAGTTGTCGAATGTGTTTGGACCTTAAGTATGTTACTAAGGAGAAAATAGAAGGGACCTACAGTCAGGTGCATAAATATTGTGACATTGACAGAATTTTCATATTTTGGCCTCTATTCACCACCACAATGGTTTTGAAATGAAACAAACAAGATGTGCTCGAACTGCAGACTTTCAGATTTAATTTGAGAGTAATTACATCCAAATCAGGTGAACGGTGTCGGAATTACAGTGTGTCAGTAGTCAAACACAGCGAAAGTGTGATGTCTGTATTACAGTATATACTGTCTGCGTTTAAAGCGCAAAATTGCGTCAATGTCGGCGCTCTCCCAGACTTGGACACTATAGTGATTTCTCATGATCAGTAACTGGTAGTTTGCTTTGTTTGATAGAGAGGTCTCTGTATTACAAACTGACTATGCGTTTAAAGCGCAAACTTGCATCAGTGTCTGCATGGTTGGCGCTGTGGCTGTAGGCCAGCTCCGAGGGGTTACAAATTGGATCTCTGGCGCATGCCCAGTGGAGGGGTTGCAATGGGATTTCTGGCGCATGCCCAGTGGAGCCAAGCCACACATTACGCCATGTAGATAGAATCTGGTTGCAATGGGCAACAGGATCACTCTTCATTTTTATAAGTAAATTTTTACCCCCTGGGCTGAAAAAGTAAGATGTTTTGGCTTCTGACCTTCACCTCCGTGACACGTCGCCATGCCTGCATGAAGGACTACTTATCACTCAAATTGAGAAATTTGTCTATGACAACGCGTGTCTTTCTTGTGTTCCCCTCATGCTCAGGTCCTAAATAATGGACAGTATATGAGCAGGGGAGTGCTAGAGTAATGGGGCATTAAGCTCGGATGGACGTTCTAGTTGTTAAAAATTAAGTCGGTCAGAGCCCTAAATGGATTCGGGGATCCCGGTATAGAGAAGACCAATTTTGTTGTCACTACCCTGGAAGCTTGGGTGTTTTTTCTTGACACCAAATTAGCCTTTGTTGAATTTAGTTATTGATCCCTTAGACAAGGAGAATTAGCCCTAATTGGACCTTTTTAAGGCACTCAAAGGGTTTACAATTAAGGGTATTAATGTTAGCAGTCGTGTTCCTTGTAGATTTGGAGAACTTCATTCTCTATAGTGTAAGGAGCCTTTTATGAACACTGATATGTATAAAAGTAGTTGAGGACTAGTTGTCGTTTCTTCCATAAGTTAGTTACTATTACTCATCTGTCTGCAGCCATCTGATAAGGAGAAACCATTACAAATCAGGCTTTTGTCAGGGTCATATCAGTTTGTGCCTCCAGAACAAGTTCTTACTAGTAAGGGAAATGGATGCAAGAAGCCAGAGGGTAGTGAAGGCGTATTCTAAACCACCTGGGCATGTTTGGTTCAGACCTCGGCAGATTATTTATGCAAGGCAGCAGCAGGGTTGTAATCTCTTCATACAGTACCTTTGCCAGGCAGTTTCTGGATGAGAGATTATGAAGGTGCTCAGTTTAGAAGGGAGCATTTTTTAAACCAGGGATGAGGAACCTCAGGCTGCATAAGGCCGTGGAATCATTTGGTTTGGCCCTCTGGGCTTTTTTCTGCTAGCCTCATTTGTCTAGCAGGGTGCCGAGAATGTCACCCTGAAGCCAGAATCTATGCAGCAGTGCTGCCTGGAGCATCCTTAGGATGCTCCGGGGACTTGTAAGGGCAACGGTGTGACCGTCTGAAGCATCCTAAGGATGCTCCGTGCATTGCTGTAATCACCGGTGTTTGTGGCCCTGCTCCATGTGACGTCACACTGAGGGGCGTGACCTGCACCGTGCCTGCAAATAATGTTATATATCTCAAAATGGCCCTCGGCAGAAAAAGGTTCCGCACCCCTGCTTTAAACGGAAAGGGTTTTCAACAAGTGTTTTCATTTTTTGTATTTTGCACTTAGAGGTTGGGTTGTTTTGTAACCAACAGTATGATTTCATATATTGTGAAATGCTGCCATGGAATTTTAAAAGATAATGGTAAATTATTTTAATTTACCTGAAATACTCCATGGCTTCTGTAAAGTCACACCTGTTTCATCTTAATATTTTGTACGTCAGATTAGGAAGTGTCGGAAAGACTGCAATAGAAAGGCGGAATTGCACTATTTACTTTACTGTCTCAACTCTGCACAAGGCTTTAACCCATCCATTTCAGGAACATTTAATAAACAGTAATGTGTTTTTTTTCTTCTTTCCCTTTCTGCAGTTTCACAAGAACTTGTGTATCTTTGCCACGTGGTCAATCCTTGTAACTTTTATGTCCATCGCTTGGCTCAGAAGAAGCAGATTATTATGCTTGAACGGATGCTAAATACGCTTAGCCAAACAGCCAGCAAGTGTTGTCCTACTGACATTCTGGAAATAGGTATTGTATTATTAAAATCTAATAATTTTTTATTTCTTTCCTATTTGTTAATGAATGACATTTTGGTAACTTAGGCTCTGGTTTGTGTATGTCACATGGGTTATTTTATTCCAAAATCCTGAAGGAGTGGTACAATTTAAAGGGTTATTTACTTCAAAATATGACATCTAGGACGACTTGAGGGAAGTGACCATGAACAAAAAGTTTCTTGACAAATTCACCATGTGGTTCAGACGGGAACAAAGATATGAGTATTTATTAAAGCTTAACGAGAGAGATAAAATTGTGAAAAGAAGTAATAACCAATCAGGTTCTAACTTATATTTTACGTGCTGTTTGAAAAATGACAGATGCTGATTGTTTAGTATATATATATATATATATATATATATATATATATATATATATATATATATATATATTTCTACTTCAGGGTCCATAGGGGGTCCACAGGGTTGACCTTGGGGTATAGGTTGGGAACCAAATCCGGGCACCACGCAGTTAAAGCTTTTAGCTCCCAGGATGCACTTGGGTCCACTCTCCCTATAACCCCGCCCCCCAGCCAGAGGCACCTCAGTTTAAGTTGGTGCCCGGCCGGAGTCGGGTCACCGTTACTGCAGGGGGGCTGCTTAGCAGCCCCTAAGTTTAAGAGTTTTATTTTATTATTTTTTTACTACTCTTCAGAGCGGCAGCATCAGACTGTCCAATGGACGTCTGAGCTGCCGCTCCTACACCCCGCCGGCGCTGCGACGCCAGTACAGATCTGGGGATCGCAGCGGGACCCCAGAGTCTGTACTAGCCGGGCTCTGGAGGAATCCCTGGGCTGCTGCCGGATCGACGGGGACAGGTAAGTCGCGTGGTCACCGCTTGCGGTGACCCGCGTGTACATGCAGCCTTATGCCTCCGGTCTCTGGGGACAGACCGGAGGCGCTAGCGGTGGCGGCGGGCTCCCCCTCCATGGAGGCATACCCCGCGTGTCCACAGACCACCAGGGATTATAGCGGCAGCGGGAGCCGGCATCCCGGGGGGTTAATTGCTAGCCAGGGGAGGAAGCTTTCCCTGTCTAGCGGCTCCTCCCCTCAGCTCAGCGCGCCTTTCAATAATACAGTCTGGCGTCGCTGAGCTGCTTCCTCCGCGGGCCACGCTTCTTCTGAGGTCTCCAGCGGCCATTTTCTCTCTGTGGTGCTGCAGAACTCTTAGGATGTCAGTGAGCCCAGTCCCCCTGCGTACCTGGCCATTTTGGGTGAGTGTACACAGCGCTATAGCCTTCCCAGACACTGAATCTGGGCAGTTGAATGTAGCGACATTGTGCAGTATATTATATGTCATGCTTATGTATGTATATATATTTTTCTGCATTGTATGTGACTTATGCTAGTGCTGACTGTCTGCTTTTTCTCTCACCTGTCAGTGTATATCTATCCCTTTTCTTTATCTGCCCTAATACAGGTGTACCTGGGGTGGTTCTGAGACCTCACATATATATATTTGTTAATATCTGTGAGGTTTGTCACATACTGTTGCGTGCTGCACGTTGCCATATTTTAGATGGAACTGTGAGTTGCGTACGCTGATAATGGGTTCCTGCAGCTAATCTTAGCGTCAGTCAGGACCGGTATGGCGCTGCTTAATATTTCCGTCAAGATAGTCAGATATATCTGACCAGGAGATTGCACACGATACTGCACCCATTATTGCTATCCTGCAAGTCATAGCCTGCAGGAATTAGTGCGGAGGATTTTAACTCAGAAAGGTTTACGTATGCGGCACCATCTGGTGCCGGGCCCCTTGCACGACCCCCTTAAAGGGCGTTGTTTCTCAGGATCCTCTCCTTTGAGGATCGCCGGGCGGGCCCCATTGTCGTCACTCGCTTGGAGTTACTTCACCATACTGCCCTTTTGAACTCGGGGTATCTCGCAATTTCTTGCAATTTACCCCTGTGTCACAGACTATCGCTCCCTGCCGGGGTTTTTCACAGTACATGAATTACCTCCGATACCACATCGGTCTGTCATTCCCCTTGCAGGGATTACCACAACGGCCACCCTGGTGGATGTCGTTTTATACGAAATACTAATTGGCGTGATATACGCCCTGTGGTTACTGACCAGTGGCTCTGCCGTGAACTGGATGGTATATTCGGCTCTTTCCCTCTCACATGGGGGGGAGCCGATCTCAAGTATTATTATCCCTGCTTTGGGGCTGGTAGCCAGGCTCATTCTGGATATAGAGAATGTCGATCCTGCACCAGTATCATACATCTCCCGTTTTCTGCCCAGCGGGTGGATCTCATAGCGGGAGTCTGGCTGTCCCCAGATACGAGGAGTCACAAAGGCCTCCTGTTTCCCATTCCCTGAGGGTCCTCACAAGTAATGGAAATCCCCTTCTGGGATGGATTTGTATGTTAATCATCGGGTTACAGGCATTAATACGCCTCCCATCCCGGCCTGGACGAATTTTACGGATCCGTAGGTGGTAACTTTGCCTGAAATCAATGTACTCGTTTTCAGGGCCTGTTGCCCGTCCTACCATGGCCATCGCATGGTGATGCTTTTGTGACGTTTTTCCCCTCCAACACGTCTGAGGTTCAAATATCTTTTTGCCGCTCACAAAATATGCAGTGGTCATATGTGGGATTACCTCATGGGATGCCGGTCTTCTAACTTTCAGGGTTTCGGCGGCGTCTGTATCCGCCGCAGTACCCTATGGCTGCGTTATGGGAAAGCAGAGGTGCACACTCCTTCCAGGGGGAAGTTCTTGTTTGGTCCTGACCTTGACAAGATCGTTGCATCATTGGCAGTATCACTAATGGGGAGATACCGTCTTTAGCTACTCCCACTACATTCGGACTAACTCTGTTAAGTCTTTTTGTCCTCAGGGTCAGCCTAAAGGCCTGTTTTTTCCTAGGCTGTCGGCCTCCACGGGGGCCACCATATCCAGTACCGAGCAGTCCTGGACTTCCGGACGACCCTGTTTCTACACCTGAGGATATACCCTCAGCCTGACGGGACAGGTCTACATCTGGGGAATTTCCAGAGTGAGGTACTGATTCTCAACGGCCTCTCATTGCTCATGCAGCCTCCTCACAGGCATTGTTACACGGGCCCTTCTTCAGAACTGATCAGGGCCTTACAATCCCAGAAAGCTATACAGTCTTTGTGGTAAGCAGAGCTATTTCGGCCAACCTCACTATCTCAGTGAGGGACTGGTTGTTCTACTTTCTTTTTGGGGCGGTGACCGACTGGTCCTCCTTTGCCTATACTCTGTCTCAAATCCCTGAATCAGATTCCAACGGTGCCTTGACTCAGGTGGAATCGTCCATGCTCCATCATCCGATGTTTGGAACCTGGGGATTTTATGGTATATCCGAGTATTCAGGATACGTACCTACGGGTACATACAGAGCCCTCTCATCAGCATGGGTTCAGGTTTGCTGTGCCACAGCAACACTTGTAAGTTTCGGGCTCTGCCTTTTGGGGCTGTCCTCAACTCCACCGGGGTTTACCAGCTTTATGGATTTTCTGACAGTTCACCTGTTCAGTGTATCCGAATGCTCCTTTCTCTGGACGGTCTCCTACTTTTAGCAGGATCACCAAGGTACTTTACCGCCAGGTCAGGATAACCGGGGCTTCTTCTCGTCACAGAAAAGTCCTCCCTGCATCCCTCACAGGGTTTTCTTCATCTGGGAGCACTGCTGGATTCTCAGAATCTGAGAATTTTTCTGGCGTAAGACAAGATCTCCACTCTTCAACTTCGAGGGTGCGGATATCTACGCAGTCGACATATGTCATTACTCTTTGTGATGCGCGGTCTACCAGAGTGTCTACCTTTTGGTAGGGTGGAATGTGCTCAGTTCCATTCCAGGCCTTGCCATAATTGACTCCCCTCCAGATGGATCGAGTTTTTTCCATCGGATCGCTGTTCGAACGATGATACTTTCTACAGAGGCGAGTTGGTCTCTGTCCGGGTGGCTATGGCCATCTCGTCCAGGGTGTTCTTTGCTAAAGACAGTGTCTGGTCCGCATTCATTTCGGGGCAGTTGGACGTCTGTCGCTTCTGCCCTGCCACTTACCTTGTTGATACTTTAAGCTGTCTTGGACTTTCACTCTGGCCTAACCCATTTGTCACGGTAAACCTGAATAGGTTCAGTCCGACAGTGTCACAACAGTGGCTTCCATCTAGGCAACACTGGTAGTTGGGTGGCAATGTTAGGAATGTCACCCATTCTGACATAGTCCAAGGGTCTTCTCCTGGCCAACTCTGCGGTGTTTATTCCCGGAGCTCTCCATTGGGAAGCGGGCTTCCTCAGCCGTCACGGCGTGCATCCCGGGGACTAGTCTCTTCTCCAAGAGAGGTTTCAACTCCTGGTGAGCAGAGGGGGCCTCCCTGAGGGGATTGATCCCCATGGCCTTCTGACTCGATCACACATTACCGGTGTTACAGTCCAGCTCTAGGAGTACTGAAGCTACCTTCAGTGACTCTTTGTCAGTGAAGTGGTCCTTCCACTTTGTGTACCTGTGTCCTCCGGTCTCCCTTCTTCCTCGAGGTCTTCGGAAGTTTAATTCGAGACGGAGGGGCTTTCCTTCTGGGGGCTCCAGGTCGTCCCAGACATCACTGGTACTAAGATTTTCGGAGTCTCCTCCTCGATGCTCCGTTCCTACTGCTTCACTATCTGGACCTGTTGTCTCAGGGTCCTTGTTTTTCCCTGGATCTGGATCGCTTGTCTTTAACTGCGCCCCTACTGTGGTCCTCGGGCTTCCCTGGCTCTGTCTTCATTGAGATGTTTAGAGCAGATAGGCCAGACTTTGCTGGGATCTGCCACGGACTGTGGCATACATAATTCTTATGGTATCGTACCTGTCGATACGATCCTCCGGTGTCCAGGATTTCCAGATATTCTGGCATTCCTTCCAGCTGGCTTGGGTTTCACCCTTGGCCTGGCCTTCCTGACAGTGCGGATCTCTACACTGTCGGTATGGTTAAGATATGGAATTGCTCCGCTCTGGTATCCAGTTCATCCTTTGGAGTGTTTTCTGGATTATGTCTCCACTTGTCCTCCCTAGGGACTCCTGGGGAGTTAGTAGTGGTTCTTTGTTCCCTCCGGGGACAGTCAATGGAACCGCTGGTTGTGATAGCCATTACATGGTCTATTGTTTAAGCTCTCTCTCTCTCTCTCTCCGGGTGTTTAAATCAACCAGGAGAGTGTCTGAATGGGGAGCGTTCTCATGTGGCTCCCTCTTCTGGAGGGCATCATGTCAGGGTGTGAGTTGCTCTCGCCCTGTGTTTCTTCTTAAAGTGGTTTTTAGGTTCCATATTATTCTGGAACTTATGGTATGGCCATTCAGTTCCCAGTCCTCTCGGCTGTTGTGGCCTCATGGACTGTGGTCCGGCCTCTTTGGCTTTATGTGATCCGTTCAAGTTCCTTATGGTAAGCGGACTCCTTATTGGTGGTCTGCGGTTTCTGGTTTTAACAGGAAACGATGGCCGGCCTATAATGAAATGTTGACTGGATGGCCTCGTATGTCTTCCTCAGGGGCCTACCCATGGGTGGGCATTTCTGTCGTTGAGGCTTGTTTTTTTCTCGGGCCGTGTAACCCTCGTGGGCGGCTCGTCGTGGCGCCTTGGCTGTTTTGCCTTACTAGGTGTCCACGTGGTCTTCTGTCCATACCTTTTTAAGGTTCTAGGCATTGGTTTCCTTTGCCTCTCAGGATGCTTCCTTTTTGGCGACGGATTCTCCTCTCAGCACAGGAGCGTCCCCACCCTTGGTTGAACTGCTTTGGGACATCCCCAAGGTCAACCCTGTGGACCCCCTATGGACCCTGAAGTAGAAAACAAGAGATATGGTAAGAACTTACCTTTGTTATCTCTGTTTCTACGAAGTCCATAGGGTCCACAGGGCGCCCGCCCTGACGCACCTGGCTTCATATGGGCTGTGTTACTGGTCACCGGCTTCCCGTCTCCTTTTCTGTGAGTATGGTTCTAGAGTGTTCCAGTTTTCTCTCTCTTTTTCTCTCCTCCTCCGGCCTTTGGCTACTTACAATCTGAGGTGCCTCTGGCTGGGGGGCGGGGTTATAGGGAGAGTGGACCCAAGTGCATCCTGGGAGCTAAAAGCTTTAACTGCGTGGTGCCCGGATTTGGTTCCCAACCTATACCCCAAGGTCAACCCTGTGGACCCTATGGACTTCGTAGAAACAGAGATAACAAAGGTAAGTTCTTACCATATCTCTTGTTATATATAATTAAATGGTTCTAATTACTTTGCAATCATTTCTGGCATTATTCCTAATGTAAAGGATCATAACCTTTTTATGTACATTTATATTGAATCAAGCCTTCCCAGGAATTCCAATACATGTTTCTGCCGCACTTACAGCGTAAGTCAGGGGTCTTCAACCTATGGCCCTCCAGCTGCTGTGGAACTACACATCGCAGCATGCCCTGCCACCGTTTTGATATAACAGCATGCTAAAACTGTGGCAGGACATCCTGGGATCTGTAGTTCCACAGTAGCTGGAGGGCCAAAGGTTGAAGTCCCTTGGCGTAAGTGATATTTCATGTGTGTACAGTATACATAATATTATGGACAGAGGAGGTAACCTCAAAAGTTATGAAAGTTTTAAAGTTGTAGAGATCAATGGAACAACTTTCATACCCTCTCCAGTAATTAAGAAAGGAAGTAGGCGGTTGAGGGTAAAATTTGGTTTTTCAAAAAAAAGCTATTCTAAAAAGTTGTACGTTTTGGCAAAATCTTTATATAGGTTCGCTATCAATTTTTTTCCATGCTGTTTCCTAGAAGAGGTTATGTATCTGTTTCTATTTGTGACAACATTTAAATGTGGTTGTATTTTTACAGTTAAGCCGCGTATCCACTTGCCGATTGAAATGAGCGATTGAACGATAACGACATAGTTATCGCTCATGAAATTGGCATGAAAATGTCGAAAGCGACCAGCGATGTGCGCTCCCACTGGTCGTTTCCGACATCAATCATCTCCCGAACATGCTTGTCAATCTGCCGATAACGACCGATTGGATATGTTCAGGGATGAAGGAGGGTGCCTGCACTGAACGACATATCGTTAAGTGTGGGCACCTACAGGATGAGGAACGACTGAACGATTACGATGTCGTAATCGTTGAAACGTTCCTCAGTCGGCAAGTGGATACGCAGCTTTTGTCATGCATAGAGATTGTTTGGTAATGCTACACTTTTAAGACAGTCAATGTTAGGATAGCCATACAGTGCCTTGCAAAAGTATTCACCCCCCCTTTGCATTTTCCATGTTTTGTTGCCTCACGATCTGGAATTAAAATGGATTGTTTGAAGGTGTGCATCATTTCACAGAACATGCCTACAACTGTGAAGTGTTTGATTCACTATATAAAAAAAAAAAAAACATTTAGGACAACATAACAGAAAACTTCAGTGTGCATAACTATTCACCCCCCCTAAAGTCAGTACTTTGTCGAGCCACCTTTTGCGGCAATTACAGCTGCAAGTCGCTTTGTATAAGCCTATGAGATGGCACATCTTGTCCCTTGTATTTTTGCTCATTCCTCAAGGCAAATGCTCCAGCTCCTTCATCTTGTTTGGTTTACGCTTGTGAATAGCAATCTTTAAGTCTGACCACAGATTCTCATTTGGATTGAGATCTGGGCTTTGACTAGGCCATTCCAACACATTTAAATGTTTCTCCTTAAACCACTCGAGTGTTGCTTTAGCAGTATGCTTCGGGTCATTGTCCTGCTGGAAGGTGAACCTCCGTCCCAGTGGAACTCTGCAGCTCCTTCAGGATTACCTTTTGGTCTTTGTGCTGCCTCTCTGATTGATACCCTCCTTGCCCGGTCTGTGAGTTATTGGGCGGCCAACTCTTGGCAGGTTTGTTGTGGTACCATTTTATTTCCATTTGATGATGGATTTGATGGTGCTCTGGGGGATCATCAAAGATTTGGATTTTTTTTGTAACCCATGTAACCCAACCCAGGATTGTACTATTCAACAACTCTGTCCCTGACTTGTTTGGAGAGCTCCTTGGTATTCATGGTGTGATGCCTCTTAGTGGTGTTGCAACCTCTGGGGCCTTTCAGAAAAGGTGTGTTTATACTGACAGATCATGTGACACTTAGATCTCACACAGGTGGACTTCATTTCACTAATTATGTAACTTCTGAAGGTAATTGGCTGCACCAGAACTTTTGAGGGGTTTCATAACAAAGGGGGTGATTACATATGCACATGCCAATGTTCAGAATTTTATTTATAAAGATTCTTTTTTATATATATTTTTCTCATTTCACTTCACCAAATTAGACTATTTTGTGCAGATCCATCACATACATTACAACCTATAATTTTTTTTATCTTAATTGTAACAAAAAAGGTAAAAAGCCAAGGGGGTGAATACTTTCGCAAGGCACTGTAGATCTAATTAATATAAATTGAGATTAGTGTGGATTAACTGGAGACCCATCTATTCAGACTTTAGATCTATATGGGATATTAAAGAGGGTACTTAAATCATTATAGAAAAGTCATAGTTGTGAGAGGTATGTACTTTGGGCCTGATACAGACCCGGTCGCAAGCGCTGAGCGCTCGCAACCGGGTCGATGGGGGCCCAGAGCGCATGCGTACAGCGGCAACGAGACCCTACCACAAGGGTCTCATCGCAAGCCCGATGGTCGCGATGGTCTTGACCATCGCGACCATCTTCCTGGCCGCTCGCTATAGCTGTGGGTGGCCGCTCACTATAGCTCCCGGTCACCCACAGCTATGCGAGCGGCCGGGAGGCCGCCCTAAAAAACAAGAAGGCCGGCCCTGATTCAAAGCGAGCGCTCTGTCAGAGCGTCCAGCTCTGAATCAGGGCCTTTATTTCTAGGCTATTTAAATCTTGCATACTGCTAGTGTTTGCACTTTCACACTATGCACACTAAAAGAAAATGTCCAGGTGCCTCAGGATGCACTGTAGTTGCCCTGTTCTGTGCTGTCATCAATCTGAGGCACCAATGGATGAGGAGGAGACTGGAAAGTGTGCTCTCCCATCCTACTGGAAAGTGTGCTCTCCCATCCTCCGCTCACATTCTGCTTTTTTGCACGCGATTTGACGAGCCTGCTTAGTTTAACACATTAGCTGCTTTTGAGGTAACTGTAGCTCAGCATAGTGCAGAGGATGGAAGGAACAGATTGTTAAGGGAGAGAGGATGGATGAGTGAATGTGGCAGCTAATTCTCGGTTTACGGAGATAGAGAGATGTGGAGGGAGGATGCGTTTTAGAGCCTCACTGTAACTTTTCTCAGACTTGTCTGTTCCCACCTATACTTCAGGGCTTTTAATTTTTTGGGCCATCTGCTGACTTATAGGGGGGAACACAATGGTGCGACGGGCATTCGTTCCGACATTGGGAACATATGCACTTGAGCAGGGATTGTCCATACACATTAGAACGAATTAATGAACGATCATTGTACCGTCCTTCATTAGCATTCCACAGGTCACTAGCATTATCGTCGGTTTGTGCAGCACATCAGACCTAGCTACTGTCTCTAGCTACCACGGGAGGGCACAATCACCCGTACATGGGCAATTTGTCCTTAGGAAACGACGGCAAATCAGCCCAACGCTCCATTGTGTACCCACCTTTTTTGTTTTTTTTTGTTACAAAAAAATAAAAATTCACACCCCTTAATCACTTTCCTTACAAACCTTTACTTGTAGACCTACAGCCCTGTTTGGTCGTCGAAATCTAAAATGTTGGATTTCGACGACCAATTCAGATTTCAATCGCCTTTAGGTTTGAACCGGAAACATTTTTTTTTTTTTTTTTTACACCATTATTTGCAAAACGCAGAATTTACCCAATTGATTGCTGATATATGGGCCCCATAATAATGTTGGGAAATCTAGTTAATTTTGGTGGTTAGTTCATTATGATCTAGTTCACTCAAACAATTAGTTCAAAAGATGAGTTCATGTAGTTCACTTGGGTCATTACATCACTGGCTCTGAAACACTGCTGATATAAGTGATTGGAAAGAGAACTATTACGCATACAGTAGGCATTTCTACTGCTAGCTCATTGGATGAGATGAGTCTAATAATAAATATGTCTGATCTTTTAATATTTTAAAAAAGCAATCCCTTTTATAACAAACTAGTAGTGACATGTTTAGTGTCATGTTGCGGCCTAGGATTGGCCGTTACCCACCCCAGCATCGGCTTCCCCTGATCCCTCGTGTGGTCAGACGTCGTGTGCGGCGGCGAGTATTATGCCTAGGGACTATATTGATGATCAGGTGCTGTGCCATGACTTGGTGGCTGCTGTTGCCGTCATGGACGCGGCCATGACAGTCTTCATCACCTGACTACCCTTTACCCAATGGTAGCATGGTGGTGGTCAGCTGACGCTGTCCTCCAATGATCTGCTACCTCAGGGTATATAAATAGGCTCCGGACAGCAGGAAGTTGCCTGTGGAATGTTGTTTCTACTTGCTGTCACTTCGTTATACCCTTGAGCAACTGCAAGTGCCATTTCCTAGTGCTGCAGTGCGTCCGTAACACCTTTCCTGCGTGGAACTACAAGTGCTGTCTTTGTGCAGCAGTGCATCAGTAACACCTTTCCTGCATGCAACTACAAGTGCCATGTCTTTGTGCAGCAGTGCGTCAGTAATACCTTACCTGCGTGCAACTACAAGTGTCATCTCCTTGTGCAGCAGTGCATCATAACACCAAGGGCTGCGTATTCTCTACTTCCACTGGTTCCACTACTGAGTCATTCCTCTGTATACAGTCAAAGGAATAGATGCTCCCATAAACAGTTATTCTCCTGTGCAGATACATTTCCAGTGCTTCTCTCTGAAGTATATTACTTGGGCCTATTAGTGTTTGTCTCCATTCCTGCAGGTATCTGATACCTGACCAAAGGGCTGCGACCTGCCTGCTGGGTGCAGCTTAAACCCATATCCTGGTTGGAGGGGTCACGGGTGAACACCTCCCAGCAGGTTAGACTCTGCGCCTTTGGTCAGGTCTCGTCAACGTCCGATACTTGTGGAGGAGGAGGTCATACATCCAGGCTCCTTGCCTCCAAATCCTTCCTCAACCTCGGACCTCTGCTTTCAACTTCTTTTAACAGGAGATCCTCCAGAGGCAGGCGTGACATTTAGCTCCTCAATGTTAATTATTATGATTTTTTTCTACTTCAGGGTCCATAGGGTATCCACAGGATACCTTGGGGTATAGGTGATGACGTCAGGCATCGGGCACCATAGTTACGTTTCCTGCCTCCCAGGATGCACTAGGGTCCCCCTCCTATACCCCGCCCCTGAGCCAAGGCATCTCAGTTTCGTTTGGTGCCCGGCCGGAGTCTGATGCACCTGCTAGAGGGGGGCTTAGAAGAGCCCCTGAAGTTTTCTTCATTGCAGCTGTGGCTGCACATCTGGAAGTACAGCATGGACAGTCAATACTGACGTCCATGCTGTCTTCCCTACACCCCGCCGGTACCAGAATGCCGGTACCGATCCGGGGATGCTGGTAAGCAACTGGGGTCACAGCTAGCGGTGACCCCAGATGTTTTGGGCCATGGCCGGATCTAAGGGGGACATCAGGTAAGCAGCAGGGGTCCCGCGGTGGGACCCTGCTGAACATGGTCCAAAGTCCCCAGGCAGGGGGCTCCCTGGGGACTGGCTGCAGCGTGGAGCCAGGTATTAACCTGCGCTTCCACTACCCCCCTGGGACAGTGGACCGCGGCAGAGTGGTAGCGCTGCGGCATGCCAGGGGAGCGCGCCTTCCCTGTCTCACAGCCAGCGCCTCCCCCGCTGCACACAGCCCTCTCTGCACACGCCGACTGGCCCTGTGTCAGCGCTCCTCCCCCAGGCCAGCCTCCTCTATGCTCCTCGGTGGCCATCTTCAGTAATGCATGGTGAACAGTGCTGGAAGCCTAAGATCGTAGGCATCCTGGTCTGGATCCCCCCCGCATACCTCTCCTCTGCTTGGTCAGGTCTGTGTATGCAGCGCTGTGTCCTACCAGACTCTCTGTCTGTGTAGTTGAGTATCAGCGCTGATAGTGCAGGATTTATTTTTCTGTGCATTGTATGTGACTGTGCTAGCGCTGCTGCCTGTACTTTTAATTTCTTACTGTCAGCCCTTATCACTGTCCCTGTTCTTTCTGCTAAAGCCCTTGCGGTGCGGTGCTTGGAGGGTGGTCTCTCGCTATACTAACAAGTATTGGTGAGAGGGGTCACATACTTACCATCATGTCTGAGAGTGACTTTCCTTTCCAGCTTCAGTGTACTACGTGTAAAGTACCTATAGCGGAGGGGGAGGGTAGCGCGGAGGTGCTATGCCGGCAGTGTTATTTATTGGCGCGGCCAATTACTGTCACAGCATCGGTACAGGAGCCGCCCTGGGCTTGTTTCGCCAAAGCGCCTTCAACCCTGGTGGGCCAGTTAGCTCCGCAGCCTGCGTTCTCACAGATGGGATTGTCCCAGCAATCAGTGGTGTCGTCACCCATGCAAGGTTTCTCGAGGCAATTGATGGTACCCCACAGTCTCCCTATTTCTCCTCCCCAGGTCTCTCAGGAGCCTGCGTGGGTTAATTCCCTGACTAGTTCTGTACAGCACTTGTCGGATGTGTTACAAGGGGAGTCTGTGTTGCGGCCGGTGGCCTCTGTCTGCTCCTTATGAGGATGACGAGGGGACGTCTGATGATGGGGAGATTCTGGATCTTTCGGACCAGGAACCTCTCCGTACTAAGGAGGCGGATGCTAGGTCCAAGGTGTATATTCCTTGACTTATTCGGACAGTCCGCACAGCTTTAGTGATTGAGGACTAAGATCCTCCGGTGTCCAAATCTAAATATGCCTTTTTTAAGGATATTAAGGGTGACGCCACAGTTTTTCCTCTTTTGGGTCAATTGGTGGACCATTTAGAGGAGGCGTGGAAACAGCCTGGCAAACGGTACCAGCCGCAGAGGCGTTTGGCGGTGGCTTATCCGTTCGCGGATAATTATTTTTCTAAGTGGGAATCCCCTCCACAGGTGGATTCTCATGTGACACGGCTAGTCCGTAGTGCCACATTACCCATGCCATCCATGTCTTCCCTAAAGGATGCTACGGACCGCAAGGTGGAGATCTGCCTAAAGTCCGTTTATTCCCTTGCGGTGGGGGCAGCTAGACCGGCTATGGCCATTTGTTGGGTTGCCAGAGCTATGGAGCGCTGGGCTGACACTTTGGAGGCGTCCTTCGATTCTGACTGTTCGGCTGAACAGATAGAGTTGATCGGCAATCTCCGGGATTCGGCCACTTATATCAACGAAGCGGCCTTGGATATCAGTACCCTGGTGTCTCGGATTTCTTCGGCAGTTGTAGCTGCTCGTCGCACCTTATGGTTGCGATCTTAGAAGGTGGACGCTGAATCCAAAAAGGGCTTGGAAGCTTTGCCTTTTAATGGAGAAGTTCTATTTGGTCCGGACCTGGACAAAATTGTAGCCACACTGGCGGCAGCCAAATCGGCATGTCTCCAGTTTGCTGGAGTTCCTTCCGGTTCAGGTACGTCGTCCTTTCGGCCTTATAGGGCCCAGGGTAGGCCTAAAGCACAGTCCTTTCCCCGACAGGCTGGCCCCCAAAAATCGGCCAAGCCCCGGAAGCAGGCCTTGGAGTACCAGACGTCCGGCCCCTAAGCTAGATGGCAAGCCTGCGGCCTGACGGTCCGGGCCTCCCTTTGGGGGATCTCAAAGTGGGAGGCCGCCTGCTGCAGTTCGCCCAGTGTTGGTCGGTCACCAAGACAGACACTTGGGTTCTCGAGGTTGTTTCTTACTGGTACGCCCTCTCCTTCCGGCACAGGCCCCCGTCTCGATTCTTCACCACGGGTCTGCCATCAGACCGGAACAAAGCCTTGGAACTGCGGTAGGTCTTGCACACTATGCTCCTGGCTGGAGTTATAGTGCCTGTTCCATTCTCCCAGAGGGGCCAGGGTTTCTATTCCAATCTCTTTTGGTGCAGAAACCCAATGGGTCGTATCGTCCGATACTCAACCTCAAAGCTCTCAACAAGTCTTTGCCGGTGCTGAAGTTTCGGATGGAGACCCTACGGTCCATCATTCTGGCGCTGGAACCTGGGGATTACACGGTGTCGCTGGACATACAGGACGCTTACCTGCATGTCCCTATTCTTTTACGCCATCAACCGTTCCTCAGGTTTGCAATCCGCAACGACCACTTTCAGTTCCGGGCGTTACCTTTTGGTCTGGCGACAGCACGACGTGTTTTCACCAAGGTGATGGCGGTCATGGCGGCTTCCCTGCAGCTGCAGGGAGTCCGTATGTTACCGTACTTGGACGACCTTCTCTTGGTGGCACGATCTCCAGAGCTCCTTCTAAGCCACTTGGACCTGACCATTGTGGTACTGCAATGGCACGGCTGGTTAATAAACTGGCAGAAGTCCACCCTGATCCCGTCTCAGAGGATTCTGCACCTCTGAGCCTTATTGGACTCCGGACAGCAAAGGATCTTTGTGACGGGGAAAAAGATCTCTGTCTTGCAGTTGAGGGTGCGCAGTTGTCTGCAGAGCCGCCGGGTGTGTCTGCACTCGGCGATGAGGTTACTGGGCTCCATGGTGTCGGTATTCGACATGGTGGAATATGCCCAGTTTCACTCCAGACCTCTGCAGCACCTGATTCTGTCCAAGTGGAATGGACTGCCTCAGTCTCTAAAATCCCTGACGATGGTGCTCACTCCAGAGGTTAGCCTGGTGGTTGCAGACGACCCATCTCAACAAGGGTCGTCCGTTCTGGGTGGCGAATTTGGGTCCTGTTGACAACGGACGCCAGTCTTCGGGGCTGGGGAGCAGTCTCTGGTCCACACTTGTTCCAGGGCAGGTGGACTCAGGCAGAAACAGAGCTTCCAATAAACATTCTGGAGCTCCGCGCGGTGTTCAATGCCCTCCAGCAGGCACATCTGGTTCTCCAAGGTCACCCAGTGCAGGTCCGGTCGGACAACGCTACCACCGTGGCCTACATAAATCGGCAGGGAGGAACCCGAAGTCGGGCGGCTCTGGTAGAGCTTTCCCGAATCCTGGTATGGGCGTAGCGCAATCCCCCGGCCATATCGGCCGTATTCATCTCGGGAGTGCTAAACTGGGAGGCGGACTTTCTCAGTTGCCAGGACGTTCATCCGGGGGAATGGTCCCTGCACCGGGACGTTTTTCAACTGCTGGTGGACAGGTGTGGTCTTCCTGAGATCGACCTCATGGCGTCCCGGCGCAACAACAAATTGCCGGTGTACGGGTCTCGCACAAGAGACAAAATGGCGTCTCTGGTGGATGCTCTGTCCGTCCGGTGGACATTCCGGTTCGCTTATCTGTTTCCTCCGTTTTCCCTTCTTCCGCTGGTAATCCGGAAATTCAAACAGGAAGGAGGGACGCTTCTGTTGATAGCTCCCGCTTGGCCCAGACGGCACTGGTTCTCAGACCTTCAGGGTCTGTCCGTGGACAGTCCTCTGCGGTTGCCGCTACGACCGGACCTTCTGTCACAGGGTTCCTGTCTTCATCCGGACCTGACTCTGCTGTCTTTGATGGTGTGGCTGTTGAGACGGCCATGTTAAGGTCCAGGGGGTTTTCCAGCTTTGTAGTGCGAACCATGTAAGAGCTCGGAAACCGTCTTCTGCGAGAATATACCATCGTGTGTGGCATACGTTCTTCCAGTGGTGTCGACCGAGAGGTTATGCACCGAAGGAATTTCGTCTGTCTAGAGTTCTAGCCTTCCTACAAGCGGGTCTGGACCATGGGCTACGCCTTGCTTCTTTAAAGGTGCAGGTGTCTGCCCTGTCTGTCTGGTTCCATCGTAGGATTGCTACAATCCCTGATGTGCGCACCTTTATGCAAGGTGTTCTGCGAATTCAGCCGTCTTTTGTTCCACCTGTGGCGCCTTGGGACTTGGCTGTGGTCCTGAGGGCTCTCCAGGGACTGCCGTTTGAACCACTGGGCTCAGTGGATCTTAAATGGCTAACAGCTAAGACTGTTTTTCTTCTGGCCATAGCTTCGGCCAGACGTGTTTCTGATTTAGGGGCTCTCTTGTAGACCCCCTTTCTTGATTTTTCATGGGAACAGGGCAGTGCTGCGCACTCGTCCTGAATTTGTTCCCAAAGTTGTTTCCCGGTTTCATATTAACGAAGAAATCGTTGTGCCGGCTTTTAACTCACTTTAACTTATGTTGACCGCACTTCTTCATTTAGGAAGTCGGACGCCTTGCTTGTCCTCTATGGCTTTCGTAATAAGGGTTGGCCTGCTTCAAAGTAAACTTTGGCAGCTTGGATCTGTATGGCGATTTCAGAAGCTTATCTTCATGAAGGCCTGCCGGTTCCACCTTCTGTGAGGGCTCATTCCACTAGGTCTGTGGGTACTTCGTGGGCAGCTCGACGTGGTGCTTCTGCTGTCCAGATCTGCAAGGCGGCCATGTGGTTTTCTGTCCATACCTTTGTGTAGTATTACGCATTTGACACCTTTGCCTCTCAGGATGCTTCCTTCGGGCGGCGGATTCTCCTTTCAGCACAGGAGCGTCCCCACCCTTAAAGGATACTGCTTTGGGACATCCCCAAGGTATCCTGTGGATACCCTATGGACCCTGAAGTAGAAAATATGAGAGATGGTAAGAACTTACCTATGTTATCTCTATTTCTACGAAGTCCATAGGGTTCCACAGGACTCCCGCCCTGTCGCACCTGTGCTGCAGATGGGCTTTGCTCTGGTCACTGGTTTTTCCGTCTCCCTCTGGTGAGACTGTGATTCTTGTGTGTGTCCAGATCTTTTTTTCTCTCTTCCTTCTCCTCCTCCGGCCTATGACTTGGTACATAACTGAGATGCCTTGGTTCGCGGGCGGGGTATTGGAGGGGGACCCTAGTGCATCCTTGGAGGCTGAAAACTTAACTCTATGGTGCCCGATGCCTGACGTCATCACCTTTACCTCAAGGTATCCTGTGGAACCCTATGGACTTCGTAGAAATAGAGATAACAAAGGTAAGTTCTTACCATATCTCATAATTTTTTTTTTTTTAACTCAGATTATTGTGATGTCATTTTTTCTTGCTTTTAAAACACAATAGTTGGTAAAAAAAAAAACTTAATTGAAGAAAAAAACAAAAAAAAAACTTTTTTTTTTTTTTTTTTTACCCCAATCTTATTATTATTTTTTTTTTTATTGCACCCATTAATATCACTGAATGCGCACCATGGCTAGATGGATTGGACTACAGCTTCATGCCTCCACATAAAAATAGGCCTATCATTATTATTACAGCATTATGATACCCCAGGGCTTGACAAATCCCAGGGGCCAGGTCGCCATGGCTACCAGATTTTGCATCGAGGGAGGAAGCAGATCCTCATCAGCTCCCGTGGAGATTCGTGCCTATAGTACTGCGGCGTTCATTTCATGTAAAGGAATGCATGTGCTGAGTGTCGTCTGTGGTGAATGCTGTGTCTGTGTCCGTCCTGGCCTGTGCCGACTCCTCCTGTCTGTCCCATCCTGTGCTGACTACTCCTCTCTATCTTGGCTTGCTCTGACCCATGCTGTCTGTCTCAGTCTACACTGATCCTCCTGCACGTCCCGGGTGTCAACTGTCTTCTAGCTCCCCAGTAAAAGGGTCTATGCATGGCCAGGGATTGTGTAGCAGCTTCAGAGGGATAGTGGTGTGACCACGAGGGGAGAGGGGTTCTGTTGTACTTTCTGGCACCATTGTTTTATTTGAAATGTGGTCCGTTATTACTGGAGGGTTTGGGCTGGAGCAGAGGAGCCTCCATGTTACTAGATCCATTCAACTGCGACCATTTTTTGGACTAGTGTAGTGTGTATAACAGTTGCATAACATGGAGAGCTGTGCTCTTTAATCACTCCTGTAATTTTTATTTTGGGGGGGGGGGGGGGGGGGGCAGTGATATGGCTCCAAGATTTTAGAAAAATTTGTCAAGCCCTATGCCTAGCTTGCACACAACCTGCCATAAATCCTAAAGCTGCATACACACGATTTTGTAAATGAACGATTTTAGTAAACTATTTTCGTTCATTTTTTTCAAGGGAAATGAAAGTCTATTTACCTACGTCTTGTGGAAAAAACCTAACTACAGTATAGCTAGCAGCACCGTGTCTTGAGCTGATCGGGATTTTGTCATGTGACTTGTGAACTACATGAGCCACTGACCTAAACTAACTACTGCACTACAGTATATGCTAGGAGAATTATTAATGAGTCATCATGACAATCTAGTTCAAGCTGCTCCACAGAATCCTCAGTGTCTGAGCACAGCAGTGCCACTAATGGTAGTTAAGTAGTACTGACTCATGATAAATGTATGAGAGAGCTGATGGGGAATGTGACTTGTGAACAACATGATCCACTGACCTAAACGAGCTACTGAACTATGACAGGAGAATGACTCATGAATCATCATGGCAATCCTTCTAGTTCAATCAGCTCCACAGAGTTCTCACAATGTCTAAGCACAGCAGTTGCCACCTGTGGTAGTTTTAGCAGTACTGACTCATGCCTAATGAATCTGCTGTGCTCTATCTCACTGTGTCTAACTCCTCCCACTTGCTTTAGTTCCTGATGAACTAATCTATGCCAGAGCTGTGAACTAGTTCACTTTGAAGATTAGTTAATTTTGAACTGATCATAGGTGTTTGAGTTGGGGGGGGGGGGGGGGGGGGTGTTCTTAATGGAAAAAAATCTGATTGTTATATTGTCTTTTATCTAGGAGAAATAATTGCTTTTAGAAACTTGGAACGCAATGCATGGTGTCGCGGATGCGTCACTGAGCTGATTCCATTGGAAAGTAAATTCATCCAACATGCTTTTGGCCCGGCAAGATACAGGATTCAGGATATTTCAAGTGTGAAGCTTTTCTTGCTTGACTATGGAAGTTCTGAGGTTTTTGTTGTAGCAAGGTATATCTTCCTTTACATATTTGCCAATTCTATATAGCTATTGTATAACAATCTATAAAAATTAAGCACTGCCACATGTAAAACTTTAAATGTACCTCACGGATATTTTGTACAATTTTTGTAATTTTCTTGCCCAAATTTATTTTTTTTAAATCCTGTTAGAACCAAATACTTCAAAATTAATAATACTTATTTAATTTTACTTTTAACCACGCTCACTTTTTCCATCAGTACTTAGTCGCAAACAGCACAAATTATGGAGAGAAAAACACAACTGTAAAATTAGTGCAATTTCTAAAAGAAAATGTAACACTTGATACATGATTTTTTTTTTTTTTTAATTAAACTAGATCCTTTTTATAAAAGTTCTTGATGTGAGATGTTGTAGTATTCAGACATTGAAATAGCATTTTCAGATTTTGCAGTTGCAAGAAAGTTACATTTTTATATTTACAGTACTGTGCAAAAGTTTTAGGCAGGTGTGAAGAAAATGCTGCAAATAATGCTTTCAAAAATAGTAGTGTGTTTGTTTTTTTTTCTACTTCAGGGTCCATAGGGTATCCACAGGATACCTTGGGGTATAGGTGTGACGTCAGTCGCAGGGCACCAAAGAGTTAAGCTTTCAGCCTCCCAGGATGCACTAGGTCCCCCTCCTATACCCCGCCCCCGGGCCAAGGCACCTCAGTTTAGTTTGGTGCCCGGCCGGAGTCGGGTGCACCTGTTGGAGTGGGGGCTAGAAGAGCCCCTGAAGCTTTTTCTTCATGCAGCTGTGGCTGCACATCTGGATGAACAGCATGGACAGTCAGTCCTGACGTCCATGCTGTCTTCCCTACACCCCGCCGGTACCAGAACGCCGGTACTGATCCGGGGATGCTGGTGGGTGTCTGGGGTCACAGCTAGCGGTGACTCCAGATGCTCCGGACCATGGCCGGATTCAAGGGGGACAGAGGTAAGCAGCGGGGTCCCGCGGTGGGTCCCCGCTGATCACATGGTCCTAAGTCCCCAGGCAGGGGGCTCCCTGGGGACTGGCTGCAGCGTGGAGCCAGGCGACCAACCTGCGCTTCCACTACCCCCTGGGACAGCGGACCGCAGCAGAGCGGTAGCGCTGCGGCGTCCCAGGGGTTAAATGCATGCCAGGGGAGCGCGCCTTCCCTGTCTCACAGCCGGCGCCTCCCCCGCTGCACACAGCCCTCTCTGCACTGTGCTGACTGGTCCTGTGTCAGCGCTCCTCCCCCAGGCCAGCTTCTCTCTGCTCCTCGGCGGCCATCTTCTCTGCAACGCATGGTGAACGCTGCTGGAAGTCTGGAAGGAAGCATCGTGGTCTGGGTCCCCCCGCATACCTCTCCTCCGCTGTGGCTCAGGTCTGTGTATGCAGCGCTGTGTCCTACCAGGCCCTGTGTCTGTGTAGTTGAGTGATCAGCGCTGTTAGTGCAGGAATTGTTATTTCTCTGCATTGTATGTGACTGTGCTAGCGCTTCTGCCTGTAACTATTCTTCTCTAAACTGTCAGCTTTATTACTGTCCCTGTTCTTTCTGCTAAAGCCCTTGCGGTGCGGTGCTGCAGGGTGGTCTCTCGCCTATTTAATACTTAATTGGTGAGAGAGGTCACATACGTGGTGCCATCATGTCTGAAAGTGATTTTCCCCTCCGGCTACAGTGTACCACGTGCAAAGTACCGTTAGCGGAGGGGGAGGGTAGCGCGGAGGGCCTTTGCCGGCAGTGTTTGTCCATGGCGCGGCCTATTACGGTTACAGCACCGGTACAGGAGCCGCCCTGGGCTTGTTTCGCTCAGGCGTTAACAGCTTTAGTGGGCCAGTTAGCTCCGCAGCCCGCGTTTACTCCGATGGGTTTGTCCCAGCAGTCTGTGGTGTCGTCACCCATGCAGGGGTTCCCACGACAATTGGTGGTACCCCACGGTCTCCCTATTTCCCCGCTCCCGGGTTCTCAGGAGCCAGCGTGGGTTAACTCCCTGACGAGTTCTTTACAGCACTTGTCGGATGTGTTGCAAGGGGAGTCTGTGATGCAGCCTCATAAAAGGCCGGTGGCGTCTCTGTCCGCTCCTTATGAGGATGACGAAGGGACGTCTGATGATGGGGAGATTCTGGATCCTTACGATCAGGAACCTTTCCATACTAAGGACGCTGATGCTAAGTCCAAAGTATATATTCCTGGACTTATTCGGGCGGTCCGCACAGCCTTGGTGATTGAGGACGAAGTTCCCCCAGCGGCTAAATCTAAGTATGCCTTTTTCAAAGATGTGAAGGGCGATGCCACAGTCTTTCCTCTTTCGGGTCAGTTGGTGGACCATTTAGAGGAGGCGTGGAAACAACCTGGCAAAAGATACCAGCCGCAGAGACGCCTGGCGGTGGCTTATCCGTTCGCGGATAATTATTTTGCTAAGTGTGAATCCCCTCCACAGGTGGATTCTCACGTGACCCGTCTTGTCCGTAGTGCCACATTGTCGATGCCATCCATGTCCTCCCTTAAGGATGCTACGGACCGCAAGGTAGAAATCTGCCTGAAGTCCGCTTATTCCCTTGCAGGGGGGGCAGCACGGCCGGCTATGGCCATTTGCTGGGTTGCCAGAGCGATGGAGCGCTGGGCGGATTCATTAGAGGCTTCTTTTGAATCCGACTGTCCGGCCGAACAAGCGGAGTTGATTGGCAATCTCCGTGATTCGGCCACCTACATCAACGAGGCGGCTCTAGACATTAGTACTCTGGTGTCTAGAATTTCTTCAGCAGCGGTAGCTGCTCGTCGCACCTTGTGGCTGCGATCCTGGAAGGCGGACGCAGATCCAAGAAAGGTCTGGAAGCGTTGCCGTTTACCGGAGAAGTTCTCTTCGGTCCGGATCTGGATAAGATTGTGGCCACGCTGGCGGCAGCCAAATCTGCTTGTCTCCCGTCGGCCGCTGCTCCTTCTGGTTCTGGACCATCGTCCTTTCGGTCATCTAGGGCCCAGGGCAGGCCCAAACCACAGTCGTTTCCTCGACAGGCTGGCCCTAAGAAGTCGGTCAAGCCCCGGAAACAGGCATGGAGTACCAGACGTCCGGCCCCCAAGCCAGATGACAAGCCTGCGGCCTGACGGTCCGGGTCTCCCCTTGGGGGATCCCAGGGTGGGAGGCCGCCTGCTGCAGTTCTCCCGGTGTTGGTCGTTCACTACGACAGACACTTGGGTTCTGGAGGTGGTCTCTCACGGGTACGCCCTCTCCTTCTGGCACAGACCCCCGGCTCGATTCTTCACCACGGGTCTACCATCAGACCGGAACAAGGCTACGGAGCTGCGGAAGGTATTGCACACTATGCTCCAGGCTGGAGTTATAGTGCCTGTTCCATTCTCCCAGAGGGGCCAGGGTTTCTATTCAAATCTATTTTTGGTACAGAAACCCAATGGGTCATATCGTCCGATTCTCAACCTCAAAGCACTCAACAAGTCTTTGCGGGTCCCGAAGTTTCGGATGGAGACCCTACGGTCCATCATTCTGGCGCTGGAACCTGGGGACTACATGGTGTCATTGGACATACAGGACGCTATGGCGGTCATGGCGGCTTCTCTGCGGCTGCAAGGAGTCCGCATGTTGCCGTACTTGGACGACCTGTTATTGGTGGCAGGATCTCCAGAGCTCCTGTTACACCACTTGGACCTGACCATTGCACTGCTGCAACGGCACGGCTGGCTAATCAACTGGCAGAAGTCCACTCTAATCCCGTCTCGGAGGATTCTGCATCTTGGAGCCTTATTGGACTCGGGACAGCAAAGGATCTTCGTGACGGAGGACAAGATCTCTGCTTTACAGTCAAGGGTGCGCAGTTGTCTGCACAGCCGCCGGGTGTCCTTACACTCGGCGATGAGGTTACTGGGCTCCATGGTGTCGGTGTTCGACATGGTGGAATACGCCCAGTTTCACTCTAGACCTCTGCAGCACCTGATCCTGTCCAAGTGGAACGGGCTGCCTCAGTCTCTGAAGTTCCACACGATTGTGCTCACCCCGGAGGTTCGCCTGTCCCTTGCGTGGTGGTTAAAGACGACCCACCTCAACAAGGGACGTCCGTTCTGGGTTCCAAATTGGGTCCTGTTGACAACGGACGCCAGTCTTCGGGGCTGGGGAGCAGTTTCGGGTCCACACTTGTTCCAGGGCAGGTGGACACCGACAGAAGCGGAGCTTCCAATAAATATCTTGGAACTCCGTGCGGTCTTCAATGCTCTCCTGCAGGCACAGCGGTTTCTCCAGGGTCACCCGGTGCAGGTCCAGTCGGACAATGCTACCACCGTGGCCTACATAAACAGGCAAGGAGGAACTCGCAGTCGGGCGGCTCTCGTAGAGGTCTCTCGGATCCTGGTTTGGGCGGAGCGCAATCTTCCGGCCATATCAGCGGTCTTCATCCCGGGAGTGCTAAATTGGGAGGCGGACTTTCTAAGTCGCCAGGACGTTCATCCAGGGGAATGGTCCCTGCACCCGGACGTTTTTCAACTACTGGTGGACAGGTGGGGTCTTCCAGAAATCGACCTCATGGCGTCCCGGCACAACAACAAGTTGCCGGTGTACGGGTCTCGCACAAGAGACGAAGGGGCGTCTCTGGTGGATGCTCTGTCCGTCCGGTGGACGTTCAGGTTCGCATACCTGTTCCCTCCGGTCTCCCTTCTTCCATGGGTAATCCAGAAATTCAAACAGGAAGGAGGGACGCTCCTGTTGATAGCTCCCGCGTGGCCCAGACGGCACTGGTTCTCAGACCTTCAGGGTCTGTCCGTGGACATTCCTCTGCGGTTGCCGCTACGACCGGACCTTCTGTCTCAGGGTCCTTGTCTTCACCCGGACCTGACTCGGCTGTCTTTGACGGCGTGGCTGTTGAGACGGCCATGCTGAGGTCCAGGGGGTTTGCCAGCTCTGTGGTGCGTACCATGTTACGAGCTCGGAAACCGTCTTCCGCGAGGATATACCATCGCGTGTGGCATACGTTCTTCCAGTGGTGTCGACCGAGAGGTTATGCACCGCGGGAGTTTCGTCTGTCTCGGATTCTCGCCTTCCTGCAAGCGGGACTAGATCATGGGCTTCGCCTTGCTTCTTTGAAGGTACAGGTTTCGGCCCTATCTGTCTGGTTTCACCGTAGGATTGCTACAATCCCGGATGTGCGCACCTTTATGCAAGGTGTTCTCCGTATTCAGCCGCCCTTTGTTCCACCTGTGGCGCCTTGGGATTTGGCTGTGGTCCTGAGGGCTCTCCAAGGACCGCCGTTTGAACCACTGGGCTCAGTGGATATTAAATGGCTAACAGCTAAGACTGTTTTCCTTCTGGCCGTTGCTTCAGCCAGACGGGTTTCTGAGTTAGGGGCTCTTTCTTGTAGACCCCCTTTCTTGGTTTTTCATGGGAACAGGGCAGTGCTCCGCACTCGGCCCGAGTTTCTTCCCAAAGTTGTTTCCCAGTTTCAGGTTAACGAGGAAATAGTTGTTCCGGCCTTTAACTCACCGGGTCTTTCCGTGGGTGAGGCCTCTTTGGATGTTGTGCGGGCCTTAAGGACTTATGTTGACCGCACTTCTTTTTTTTTAGGAAGTCGGACGCTTTGTTGTCCTCTATGGCTTCTGTAAAAAGGGTTGGCCTGCTTCAAAGCAAACTTTGGCAGCCTGGATCCGTATGGCTATTTCTGAAGCTTATCTTCATGAAGGCCTACCGGTCCCTCCTTCTCTGAAGGCTCATTCCACTAGGTCTGTGGGTCCTTCGTGGGCAGCTCGGCGTGGTGCCTCGGCAGTTCAGATCTGCAAGGCTGCTACGTGGTCTTCTGTCCATACCTTCGTGAGGTATTACAGGTTTGACACCTTCGCCTCTCAGGATGCTTCCTTCGGGCGGCGGATTCTCCTTTCTGCACAGGAGCGTCCCCACCCTTAAAGGATACTGCTTTGGGACATCCCCAAGGTATCCTGTGGATACCCTATGGAACCTGAAGTAGAAAATATGAGATATGGTAAGAACTTACCCTTGTTATCTCTATTTCTACGAAGTCCATAGGGTTCCACAGGACTCCCGCCCTGTCGCACCTGTGCTGCAGATGGGCTTTGCTCTGGTCACCGGTTTTCCGTCTCCCTCTGGTGAGAATGTGATTCTTGTATGTGTCCAGATCTTTGTTCTCTCTCTTCCTTCTCCTCCTCCGGCCTATGGCTTGGTAACTAACTGAGGTGCCTTGGCCCGGGGGCGGGGTATAGGAGGGGGACCTAGTGCATCCTGGGAGGCTGAAAGCTTAACTCTTTGGTGCCCTGCGACTGACGTCACACCTATACCCCAAGGTATCCTGTGGAACCCTATGGACTTCGTAGAAATAGAGATAACAAGGGTAAGTTCTTACCATATCTCATATTTTATCCATTAACAAAATGCAAAATGAATGAAGTGAAATCGAATCAATATTTGGTGTGACCACCCTTCGCATTCAAAACAGCATCGATTTTTCTAGGTACCTGTACACTTGTACACAGTTTTTTAGGAACTCGGCAGGGAGGTTGTTCCAAACGTCTTGGAGAACTAATCACAGCTCCTCTATGGATGTACAGTAGGCTTGCTCAAATCCTTCTGTCTCTTCATGTAATCCCAGACAGACTCAATGTTGAGATCAGGGCTCTGTGGGGGCCATATCATCACTTCCAGGACTCCTTGTTCTTCTTTATGCTGAAGATAGTTCTTAATGACATTGGCTGTATGTTTGGGGTCGTTTGCTTGGCTCCAAATTTATTTTGCAGCAGGACGACACCTCACTGATGGTATTGCATGATGGATAAGTACCTGCCTGTATTTCTTAACATTGAGGCCACTCTTAATCCTGACCAAATCCCTAACTCCATTTGCTGAAATGTAGCCCCAAGCTTGGAAGGAACCTCCTCCATGCTTCATTGTTGCCTGCAGACACTCATTATTGTATCACTCTCCAGCCATTTGGCGAACAAACTGCCTTCTGTTGCAGCCAAATATTTCAAATTTTGACTCCTATGTTCTGTGCATAGTTGATTCGCTTGGCATTGTTTCCATGTCGAAGGTTTGCTTTTTGGCCACAATTCTTCCATGAAGACCACTTCTGGCCAGACTTCTGAACAGTAGATGGGAGTACCTGGGTCCCACTGGTTTCTGCCAGTTCTGAACTAATGGCAGTGCTGGACATCTTCTGATTTCGAAGTGATGTAAACATGTCTTTAATCTGATACACTATGTTTCCTTGGCCGACCACTGTGTCTACGGTCCTCAACGTTGCCGGTTTCTTTGTGCTACTTCAAAAGAGCTTGAACAGCACATCTTAAAAACTGCAGTCTGCTTTGAAATCTTTGCCTGGGAGAGACCTTGCTGATGCAGTAGAACTACCTTGTGTCTTGTTGCTGCTTCCACAACCTCACCTTTTATAGCTGTTTGGCTGTTCCTCACCCGGTGTTAAGCCTCCTACACAGCTGTTTCTCTTTCAGTTAATGACTGTTTCAACCTACATATGAAAATGATGATCATTGTCACCTCTCTGGTATGATTTATTAATCATACACCTGAATATAATCTTATAAAATCCTTGACTTTGTGCAAGTGTACCTAGAAGAATTGGTGCTGTTTTGAAGGCAAAGGGTGATCACACCAAATATTGATTTGATTTAGATTTGTCTTCTGAGCATTCACTTTGCATTTTGTTAATTGATAAAAATTAACACTTTTAGTTTTGAAAGCATTTTAACTTTGCAGCATATTTTCCACACCTGCGTAAGACTTTTGCATGAGCCGGCACT
Source organism: Taudactylus pleione (assembly GCA_031769625.1). Classification (NCBI taxonomy): domain Eukaryota; kingdom Metazoa; phylum Chordata; class Amphibia; order Anura; family Myobatrachidae; genus Taudactylus; species Taudactylus pleione. Next base: position 5,650,081 of record JAUIMM010000841.1, on the reverse strand, counting down.
CCATCGCTGACATAGGTAATATGCGTCTGGTGCCTTTCTTTTACTGCCTTGAGCAAGGTGCAAAAATAATAAAAGACGAGTCTGCACTCGTTTGTTTTTTCATACTCCGGAAAGGAGTAATAGAAGATTAAACATTCAGGTATGTTCTAAATTGGGGGCCTGATTCAGACCCGTTTGCAAGGGTGAGTTCGCACGTAGCGAGCCGATGTTTGCAATCTGCACATGCGTATAAGACGCAGTCTGCATGCGTGAACCAGTCCATGCGATTGCGAAGCGATCGCCCTGTGTACACAGACACCTCGCTAGAATGAGTGACAGGACGAGCCGTTTGTGGGTGGTAACAGTTGGTCAATGCCAACGCAGGCGTGTCTGCATCTTAACGCCGTTTCAGAGGCATGCATAATTAAGATGCAGCGTCAGCATACACGTCACATGGCTGAATTACACACTGAAGCACTCGCAGTGCTTGCGGTAGGGTATGGTCAGCCAGAAGTGCTGCGTATGGGTCCGATGTTTCTAGATGTTACCGATTGTTCCATACACTTCCTTGAGATGACGTGTATTACTAAGGGAAGTGGGCGTCTTAAGACAGGCTGGTGGGCGTCTAAATACACACTGCGATCGCACTCCAAGACATAGTTGGCGTGCTAAACTTTGCCGTGCGATCACCGGATTTTCATACTTTGACAGCTGACGGCTGTGTGCAAACGCATCTAGCAAGCGGGTTTGAATCTGGCCCTGAGGGCGAACTTGTATATTTCACGTTTTTCATTCTATATATTGTCTGTGTTAATATGTAGATATCGTTTGGAATACACCACTCTTAGGTAATTTTTGCATTAATTTCCCACCAATAAATTAAAGCAAGAGTATTCTGGGATGTATACATCAGTTCCACAACATCTGAATACCACTGAATTAGAATGTAGAAGTTCTGACTGACTTGGTTTCCATTGTGTAATTATGCTGCCATTGCTCGCAGGTGAATAGTCATCCTTTCTACTTCAGGGTCCATAGGGTATCCACAGGATACCTTGGGTGATAAGCGATGGCGGCAGACATCGGGCACCTCAGAGTTAGTTTTCAGCCTCCCAGGATGCACTGGTCCCTCTCCTATACCCCGCCTCCGAGCCAAGGCATCTCAGTTTCGTAGGTGCCCGGCTCTGAGTCGGATCACCATATTCAGAGGGGGGCTGTTACAGCCCCTGTAGTTCATTTTTCAAGCAGCTTTGCTGCACAAGATGAGCTGTAAAGCATAGATAAGTCAGCTCAGACGTCTATGCTGTCGCTCCTTCACCCCGCCGGACCAGAACGTCGGTACTGATCCGGGGATGCTGGTGGGAGTCTGGGGTCACAGCTAGCGGTGACCTCGGACTTTCCCTGACTGTGGCCGGATTCAAGGGGGTCAGGTAAGCGGCGGGGTCCCGCGGATGGTACCTGCCGATTCAGTCATTTGATCCTCAGACAAGGGGCTCCATGGGGACAGGCTGCGCGTGGAGCCAGGTACTGATCCTGTGCTTTCCACTAGACCACCAGGGACAGCCGGCTGTAGCAGTAAGGATATGCTCCAGCGTCCCAGGGGTTAATAGCATGCCAGGGGAGTGTGCTTTTTTTTGTCTCAGTCGGCGCCTCCCGTGCTGCACAGTGCCTTTCCACAGCGGTCTGGCAGGCTGTGTCAGTACTCCTCCCCCGAGCCCGCCTCCTCTCAGCTCCTCGGCGGCCATTTTCTAGCCAGTGTGCAAACGCTGCAGGAGTTTGATACAGGTGGTATCGTGGTCCGAGTCCCCCCCGCATACCTCTCCTCCGATGAGGTCAGAGTGTGCAGCGCTGTTTCCAACCAGGCTCTGGTCTGTGTAGTTGATCAGTGCTTGTAGTGTAGGTTATTATTTCTGCACTGTATGTGACTATATGCTAGCGCTGTCTGACTGTACTTTCACTTCTGACTGTCAGCCATTTTACTATCCCTGGTCTTCCTCTACTAAAGCCCTTGTGGTGCGATATTGCAGGGTGTTCATTGCCTCACAGTAAACAAAGTGTTTTTCTGTGTTGGGAGTCACATACGCTCCGTTTACACTCATCATGTCTGTGAGTGAACGGGAATAGCCTCTTCAGCTAAAATGTACCACATGTAATGTACTGTTAGCGAAGGGAGAGGTGAAAACTGAGGGTTTATGCAGGGCATGTTATCTCATATCACGCCCGATTTCTGTCACTGCGCCTGTACAGGAACTGCCCTGCGCTTGTTTTGCTAAAGCACTTACAACCCTTGTGGGCCAGTTGGCGACGCCCCCTGCGTTTCCCCAGATGGACTCTCAACAACAGAGGATCTTTTTGACGGAGAAAAAGATCTCTGCATTACAGTCAAGGGTACGCAATTTCCTTCAGAGCCACCTAGTGTCTGTTCACTCAGCGATGAGGTTACTGGGCTCCATGGTGTCAATGTTCGACATGGTGGAATATGCCCAGTTTCACTCCAGACCTCTGCAGAAATTGATCCTCTCTAAATGGAATGAGTTTCCCCATCGGATAAAGACACAGACCCATGGTGCTTTCTCCGGAGGTACGTTTGTCTCTGTCCTGGTGGCTACCGTCGACTCACCTGAACAGGGGATGACCCTTTTGGGTAGCGAACTGGGTCCTTCTGACAACGGACACCAGTCTCTGAGGCTGGGGAGTAGTGACTGGTCCACACTTGTTCCAGGGCAGGTGGACAACAGCAGAATCTGCGCTTCCAGTAAACATCTTGGAACTTCAAGCAGTATTCAGAGCTCTTCAGAAAGCAAGACATGTTCTACACGGAAAACCCTTTGCAGGTACAGTTGGACAACGCCACCACTGTGGCTTACATATAACCGGCAAGGGGGAACACGCAGTCAGGTGGCACTGACAGAGGTGTCCCGCATTCTGGCTTAGGCGGAGGACAATCTCCCTGCCATCTCGGCAGTGTTCATACCGGGAGTCCTCAATTGGGAAACAGACTTTCTCAGCCGTCAAGATGTGCATCCAGGGGAATGGTCTCTTCACCAGGAGGTGTTTCAACTACTGTTGAACAAGTGGGGTCCTTCGGAGATAGACCTCATGGCCTCCCAACACAACAACAAGCTGCCTGTGTACGGGTCAAGAACAAGAGATGTGGAGGCTCTTCTGGTAGACTCTGTCGGTCCGGTGGACCTTCCAGTTTGTGTACCTCTTCACTCCGTTCTCCCTTCCTCGAGTAATTCGAAAATTCAAGCAAGAAGGAGGAGGCACGTTGACGGCTCCATCGTGGCCCAGACGTCACTGGTACTCAGATCTTCTGAGTCTCTCCATAGACACTCCGATGCTGTTGCCTCAACGTCCGGATCTGTTGTCTCAGGGTCCTTGCCTTTACCCTAACCTGTGTCGTCTGTCTTTGACGGCGTGGCTGTTGAGACAGCCCTCTTAATGTCCAGGGGTTTTTCCAGCTCTGAGCATGGTGTTAACTACAGAGCTCGGAAGCCTGCGTCTGCAAGAATTTACCACAGAGTGTGGCATACTTTCTTTGAATGGTGTTGCCCTAGAGCAGTGATTCCCAACCTCGGTCCTCAAGGCACACTAACAGTCCTGGTTTTAGTGATATCCATGATTGTGCACAGATGGTTTAATCCAAAATAACTGAGGTACTAATTAAGTCACCTGTGCTCAAGTATGGCTATCCTTAAAACGTGGACTGTTAGTGTGCCTTGAGGACCGTGGTTGGGAACCTCTGCCCTAGAGGCTTTGATCCTCAGGTGTACAGATATCTAGGATTTTGGCTTTCCTACAGGTGGGCTTCGATCACGGTTTTCGCTTTGCTTCCCTGAAGGTACAGGACTCTGCCCTGTCGGTGTGGTTTCAGCGTAGGATTGCTACTCTCCTTGATGTCCGCACCTTTCTGCAAGGTGTCCTTCGTATTCAGCCTCCCTTTGTTCCTCCAGTGGCTCCTTGGGATTTGGCTGTGGTCCTGGGGGCTCTCCAAGGACCACCATTTGAACCACTGGGCTCACTGGATTTAAAATGGCTTACAGCTAATACTATGTTTCTTCTGGCCATTGCTTCGGCCAGAAGGGTGTCAGAATTGGGGGCTCTCTCATGTCTCCCTCCCTTTCTAATTTTTCATAGGGATAGGGCGGTGCTTCGCACTCTCCCTAGTTTCCTATCTAAGGTGGTATCTAGTTTCCACATTAATGAGGAAATTATAGTGCGGGCCTTTAATTTCCTCTCGGCTGGTGAGGCCTACTTGGATGTGGTACGTGCTCTCAAGATTTATGTTGACCGTACCAATTCTTTTCGGAAGTCGGACTCTGTTTGTCCTCTATGGTTTCCGTAAGAAGGGTTGGCCTGCCACTAAGCAAACTTTGGCAGGATGGATTCGCTTGGCGATTTCTGAGACTTACACTCAGGAAGGCCTTCCTGTACCGTCCTCTGTTAGGGCTCATTCTACTCTGTCTGTGGGTCCTTCGTGGGCAGCTCTCTGTGGTGCCTCTGCTGTTCAGCTTTGCAAGGCTGCCACGTGGTCTTCTGTCCATACCTTTGTGAGGTATTATGCATTTGATACCTTCGCCTCTCAGGATGCTTCCTTCGGGCGGCGGATTCTCCTTTCAGCACAGGAGCGTCCCCACCCTTAAAGGATACTGCTTTGGGACGTCCCCAAGGTATCCTGTGGATACCCTATGGACCCTGAAGTAGAAAATGAGATATGGTAAGAACTTACCCTTGTTATCTCTATTTCTACGAAGTCCATAGGGTTCCACAGGACTCCCGCCCTGTCGCACCTGTACTGCATATGGGCTTTGATCTGTTCACCGTTTTTTTCCGTCTCCTTCTGGTGAGAATGTGATTCTTGTGTGTTCCAGAACTTTATTCTCTTTCTTCTCCAGCCTATGGCTTGTTACGTAACCTGAGATGCCTTGGCGCGGGGTATAGGAGAGGGACCAGTGCATCCTCGGAGGCTGAAAACTTTAACTCTGAGGTGCCCGATGTCTGCTGCCATTCCCTATACCCCAAGGTATCCTGTGGAACCCTATGGACTTCGTAGAAATAGAGATAACATGGGTAAGTTCTTACCTTATCTCATATTTTTAATTGAGTAGTTATTACAAATGTTCACTCTTGTGTACACACAAGTGATATAAAGGGAATTATTAGCGCTGCACTGTTGTACTTTTTATTTAGATATTTTTGTAATATCAACATTGTATTTCATTTAACCTTGTATTTCCTTAAGGACTTCCTGGGGCTCATTATTAGTGAGGAGCAAAATAGGATCGGTTATATTTATATTCTACTTAGAAATTGGCAAGACATGTACAGCTAATAACTGGTTTTAAAACTAACCATTCCTCTGTAAACATAATTTTTTTTTTTTTCTTCTTTCTCCATTAGGGGGCAAAGGGATGACTGGGTTTAGCCTGGTGAGGCGAGTCTGGGCACCAAACTTAAATACAAATACCCACAAAGCCCAGGCTCCTCTCCTCTATACACCACACGCAGACAGAGGCCCTTGGGTTTTGAGTTTGGTGCCAACAGGAGCTGAGCACCAGATTTTTTTTTTTTTTGGGTGGGGGGGGGGGACTTTAGGTAGTCCCCTACAGTTTATTTTACTTTACTTTTTAATAGTTTTTTCTTAGTGTGCAGTGGAAAGCGTCCTATAGGACGTCCCCACTGCTGCTCCACTGCCCCAGTTCTGTTGGCCGGCGGCTGGGTCAGTGACTTCGGCTGCTGTCTACACTTCGGTGCAGCCGCAGCCCTCCTGGGACAAGGAAAGCAACGGCTCCCTGCATGCATGGAGCCACAAGTTCGCTGCTCTCCCTGCCGGAGCAGGAGTTATCCGGTGGTGCTGACAGATGGTTGCCCCCGGTTTACCGCGCTCTCCACTAGTCTACCATGGATTTATGTGTGGTACGGGGGCTGCTTACTGAAGGTTTTGCCAGAAGGAGGAGGCAGGTACTTCCCTGTTCGTCCTATCCCTGGGGCGTGCTTTCGGTATGCAGCCAGTAAGCTCCAGGTACTTCTTTCCTTTTCTCCTCCCCCTCCTAGACGCTGTACGTCCATTTTATAGCATTGCCTACCTCACTGCTGGAGTGAGAAGTTTGGGCTCCGGTTTCCTTTATGGCCTGGTCCTTGCAGTTGCGCTTAATTATCTCTCCTTGCTGTTTTAGCTAGATTGTTGGACTATTTAGCCCACTTTTCTGCATTAAGAGGTCAGTGTGCATGTGAGTTAGTGTACCCTTTCATTATGTGCCTATACCTGCTCTTACTGGTCATTGGGGGAGTATCCCTGGCAGAGGTGAATATACTGATCCTGCTTAAAGATCCGTATTGCTTCAGATATTCTTCCTCATTTTATTAAGGTGTGTGAGTGGTAATTTCTGCGACTGTCTAGTTCTTTCTTCTCAGGGTCCAGAGCAGGATGGTCTGTGTGCTAGTTGTTTTGAAGCCCTGCAGCAGGTGGTTGCGCCCATGGTTTCTAATCCAGAACCGGCTTGGGCGTCTTGTCTGACTCAGGTAATGTTGCAGTTTGTAGACCGTATGTCACTTCCGGTTCCACCATTCCTTGTGCCATAGCTGCTTATGGCTGAGACACCCTGGATGCAAACTTTTGCCCAGTCAGTACAATGGGTTGGCTTAGGTATCTACATCCTTTCAACCGATGCTTGATAAGGATAGAGCTCAAAGGCGTAGGCCTGCTTCACACAAAAGCTCCACTCCTGAATCAGAATTTCAACCAGATATTGAAGTCTCTTCTGATGGCGAGGCTAGTTCTTCTATTGCATCTGATGTCGAGATGTCTTCCATACCTCGGGAAGCTATGTCTCCAGTAGTTGTAGCGGCTCTTATTAGGGCTGTCAAAACTATCTTTCTAGTGGAGGTCTCGGAGCAACCTCCCAGATCCAAGGCACCTGTGTTTAAAAGATATCAGAAGACAGTGGCGGAATTTCCGTCTTCTGCACAGCTAGAAGACCTCCTAGCGGATGCGTGGACTCACCCTAGCAAATGCTTTCAGGTTTCCAAGCGTATTGCTACCTTTTGCACTCTCTCTCCGCAGCAGATGGGGCTATGTGGGAGACTCCTCCCCCTGGCGGATGCCCACATTACTCGGCTTATTAGATCATCCCTCCTACCTAATCCTAACACTGCATCTCTTTAAGAAATTTTCCAGCTGCTCGAGGGATCTTTTAAGACCATTTGTTAACGCAGGGGCTCTGGCTTGTTGATCCCCTGCATCGTCCTGGGTGGCTAAAGCCTGGGCCGCTGAGCAGCCACTTTGGAGAAAGATCTTACCTCGGATACACACAAAGGTGACTTGGTTACTATGGTTACACATGAGAGAGGCAGCTTCTTATCTCTCCGAAGCATCCATAAATTCAGGAATTTTAACTTCTAAGATTTCTGATTTGGCAGTTGCAGCAAGAAGAGTACTCTGGCTGTGCACTTGGAAGGCGGACACAGAAACCAAGAAGGCACTGGAAGGCCTTCCCTATTCAGGTGATGTCTTGTTTGGTCCAGAATTGGACAAGATAGTGACTGTTAGTAGCTTCTAAGTCTGCTTTCTTGCCATCGGTTACCACACCGAGATCCTTTACTTCAACGTCTTGTTCCTTTCTTGCTCAAGGCAAGGCCAGAGGTCAACCATTTCCCATAAGTCAGGTTTCTGCTTCTAAAAGCTCCAAGCCCAGAGTTAAGCAACCCTGGTCTACTAGACGTCCAGCTGCCAAGCTGGCAGACAAGCCTGCCTCTTGATGGAGCGGGCATCCTTCCGGGGGACATCGGAATGGGAAGCAGACTTCATTTTTTCGGCAGTGTGGATGCAGACCACAACAGATGCTTGGGTCAGATGCGTCGTGTATCAAGGCTACACCCTCACCTTTCAACAGTGATCTCCTTCTCGGTTCTTTTCCAGCGGTCTGCCTACACAGCCAGAAAAAAGCAGAAGCTCTCAAGGCATCTGTTCACTCTCTTGGCCTCAGAGGTCATCATTTCAATTCCTCCATCCCAGAGAGGTGTAGGCTTTACGCCAATCTATGTCCGTTTCAGAAGCCGGACCGCTTCTTTCGCCCCATCCTCAACTTGAAACCTCTAAACAAGATACTTTGGTTTCCCAGATTCAGCATGGAGTCCCTTTTGGTCTATCATTCTAGCCTTGGAATCGGGGGACTTTATGGCATTGTTTGATATACTGGATGCATTTTTGCATATACCTGTAAAAGTCAATTACCAAACCACTCATTACTAGTTTCAAGCGTTGCCCTTTGGTCTGCTACGGCCCCTCGTGCGTTCACGAAGGTCATGGCAGTGATGGCAGCACATCTGCGCCGAAGGGGCATCAGAATTTTACCATACCTGGACGACTTGTTTCTACTGGCACAATCTCCGATTGGAGATGCTCTACCTGGGAGCAATGTTGGATTCCAGACCTCAGCTGATATTCTTCCCTCTGGAATAGATTTTGACTTTGCATACTAATATACCTAACTTTCTCAGTCAACTTCGGGTATCCATACACTCGTGCATGCAGATTCTCGGGTCTTTGTACTCCAACATATCAAACGTTGAGACCAGTCAGTTTACTCCCGGCCTCTCCAGGATTTTATATTGAGAAGGTGGATCAAGTCTCCCCCGAACCTCAAGGCTCAGACTCTACTTCTTCCTCAGGAGGTACGTGTCTCCCTGCGGTGGTTGCTACTGCCATCACATCTGGAGAAGGGACGCCCATTTTGGATCCAGGACTGGGTCCTTTTTACCACTCATGCCAGTCTTCAGGGGGTGGGGTGCGGTCACCTAACGTTTCATGGACATTGGATGGGTTAAGAAAGTCTGCTCTCTATCAACATTCTGAAACCGTGCTGTGTACACAACACCTCCTTCGGGGAATTCCTGTGAAGGGTCAATTAGACTAATCCACGGCGGTGGCCTACATAAACCACCAGGGCGGCACTCGAAGTCAGGGAGCCAAGCAGGAAGTCAGCCAAACTCTTCTTTGGCCAGAGCACCATCTTCCAGCACTGTCAGATGTCTTCATTCCGGGCATTCAAAATTGGGAAGTGGACTTCCTAAGTCGTCTGGACGTCCATGCAGGCAAGTGGGCGCTGTATCTGGACGTCTTCAAACTAGTTGTCCGTCGCTGGGGCCTATCGGACATCGACATGGTGGCGTCTTGCTACAACAATCAACTTCCACGATATTGCTCCCACACCAGGGATCCAGAAGCTCTCCTGTTGGATTCGCTAGCACGCGTGTGGTATGCAGATCTCCTCGGAATCTCCCTAGACTCCCCTCTACGGCTTCCGCTGTTGCCGGATCTTCTGTCTCGGGGTCCATGTTTCCATCCAGACCTGACCAGGCTCGCTTTGACGAGGTGGCTCTTGAGACATCCATCCTAAGAGCAAAGGGATTCTCTAGAAGAGTTGTTAGGACCGTGCTGCCGGCTAGACAGCTGCCTTCTGCACGTGTTTATCACAGGATTTGACTTGCCTACTTTACATGGTGTTCGAACCAGGGGTCTTAATCCCATATCTTTTCGTCTTTCCTGGATCCTTTCCTTTCTACGGGTTTGGACTTAAGCCTCCGGCTCTTGTCCTTGAAGGTCCAGCGTTTGGCCTTGTCGGTCCTATTCCAAAGGCTTTGCTCTGCTACCGGAGGTTCGATCATTATTTTCAAGGAGTTCTCCATGTTCAGCCACTATTCGTGGCTCCTTGAGACCTTTCTTTGGTTCTACGAGCTTTGCAGACAGCTCCGTTTTGAGCTGTTGATGGATTTGCGCTGTCTCATGTGGAATACAATTTTTCTACTGGCCATCGCATCTGCCCCGCAGGTATCTGATTTGAGCGCTCTTTCTTGTTGCTTCTCGTTTTTGGTTTTCCCTTCTGACAGGGCTGTGATGCGGACTCGTCTGGGCTACCGTCTTAAAGTGACTTCCCGTTTCCACATTAATCAGGAGATTGTTGTTCCTGCATTCCAGTCTACGGATTCTTCACAAGTAGATGCTTTGTTGGATGTGCTAAGGGCTCTCCGGATTTATGTGAGAAGGACCAAGGAGATTCGTAAGTGAGACTCTTTGCTCTGTATGATGTTTTAAGCGGGGCTGGTTGGCTTCTAAGTAAACCTTTGCCTGGTGGCTCTGCCTCACCATTCACCATACTTACTGCCTGGCGAACCGTCCTTCCCCTGCCGTGGTGAACGCACATTCCACACTGTCAGTGGGAACTTTTTGGGCAGCACGCTGTGGGGCTTCTGCAGAATAGTCATATCTTCATCAGATTTTATGCATTTGATTCTTTGGCGTCCTCGTACACCGCCTTTCGGGCGTTCTGTGCAGCTTAGGAGTGTCCCCGTCCATATACGACTGTTTTGGGACTTCCCAGAGTTATCCCTGTGCCTTGTTTCCTTGGTGACCGGTTCGGCTGTTCTCTCCATTGTATGGATGGTTCTGTATGTTTGCCGGCCTTTTTTCTCTTCTCCTTTACCTCGCTCCTGCCGTAGGCTTGCAAACTAAAAACTGAAGGGCCCTCTGCCTGGGGACCGGATATAGAGGAGAGGAGCCTGTGCTTTGTGGGTATTTGTGTTTAACTGTTTGCTGCCCAGATTCTCCTCTCCAGGCTCTAACCAGTCGTCCCTGTGCCCCATATGGAGTCGAAAAAAACGACTTAACATGTAAGAACATAAGTCTCCTTTTTCCATTCCTTAAAGAATTAAAATATTAGCACTGTTTATTTGCTGCAGTGAAACATGTTTCTCTGATTTTTGTTGAAGATTTGCAGGAGCTCATCTCACAAACAGGAACCCAATGACCATCCGTCAAACAAAAGTAAATGATTTATGCCACATTTTGACAAAGCTGATTTCTTCTGAAGGAGACAGCTTAAGGTTCATGCCCCCTTTTGCAATCAATTGCTCACTGGATATTGTTCCTCGGAGTTTAGTAAGTGAAGCCTTTTTTTTTTTTTTTTTTTTTTTTTTTACTAAGACATTCAAATGTTTTTCAATTACATATATAATTTAAAAGTTACATGTACTGTATTTAACTGTAGAACATAGTGGCATCTTATGAATTGAGGATACAGAAAGTTGTTCTTTCAGAAGTACTGTAAAATGAAGTCTGAGAAGCATTTTCTAGGTCCTAGTGAACAATTGTAATCTAAACAATTGAGGGCCCTTCTCATTACATTTGGCCCTGCTTGCTGAGTAACAATGGAATTTTTTTTTCCACGAATACCCCTTTTAGACAAAAAACAAAAATCTTGGTCTTTTGCTGGAAAAGGAATAATCCAGGTTAATAGTCCCAGATCCCCGACTCTGCAATCGACAAGGGTTTTTCCTGGGATTTGAAACCCGGGTCAGTGCCCCGGCTCGAGTCTGAAAGGTATGACCAAGATCCTGTCTAAAATGACTGGATTTGAGGATACAGTGGGTGCTTGGAAAATAACCTCATCTCCAAGCTCCCACTGAGAGACGGAAGACCTGGGTCACTGGAAGACCCATGTCTGGGATAAGTACAAAACACCCAGGCTTTAGATCCAAAGATTTAAAGGGGTATAACTAATGTCTAATATATTTCCCGATCGAAGGGATGCCGAGCGCGGACAGGTTTCCGGGGGGGGGGGGACTTAGGGTTAGGCACCCCCTCAGGAGGTTAGGGTCAAGCTAGGGGGAGGGAGAGTTTGGGTTAGGCATCCCCCCCCCCGGGACTTAGGTCTAGGTGGCGGGGAAAGGGGGGGTTAGGTTTAGGCACTTAGAGGGGGGGGAATAGGGTTAGGCACAGAGGGGGGGAGGTTAGTGTTAGGCACCCTAAAGGAGGGTTAGGGGGTAGAGTTAAGTTAGTTTATACTTACCTTCTAGAAGATCGGAATTTCCTTCCACGTCAGCCTGGCGCTCTATATGAGATAGAGAGATTTTATTTATATACAGTCAGGTGCATAAATATTGGGACATTGACAGAATTTTCATATTTGGCCTCTATTCACCACCACAATGGCTTTGAAATGAAACAAACAAGATGTGCTTTAACTGCAGACTTTCAGATTTAATTTGTGGGTAATTACATCCAAATCAGTGCCTCCCACTTTTTAAGTGGCCAAAAGTAATGGGTCAAACTAAACAATCCTAAATCTAACTTTCACTTTTTAATACTTCGTTGCAAATCCTTTGCAGGCAATTACAACCTGAAGTCTGGAACGCATAGACATCACCAGACGCTGTGTTTCATCCCTGGTGATGCTCTGCCAGGCCTCTACTGCAAATGTCTTCAGTTCCTGCTTGTTCTTGGGGCATTTTCCCTTCAGTTTTGTCTTCATCAAGTGAAATGCATGCTCAATCGGATTCAGATCAGGGGATTGACTTGGCTATTGCATAATTATACTATTATTAACCTCATTAAGCTTAATTTCCACTCATTTCCAGTCTATTCTGAACACCTCACAATAGTGTTTTTATGTCCAAAAGGTTGCACCGAGGTAGCTGGATTGCTATGCTAAGGTGACACAAGTGGGCAGCACAAACACGTGGCCCATCTAGGAGTGGCACTGCAGTGGCAGACAGGCTGGCAGTTTGAAGAACTAGGCCCCATACAGTACATAATGCAAAGAAAAAAAAGAGGTGCAAGATGGAATTGTCCTTGGGCCCTCCCACCCACCCTTATGTTGTATAAACAGGACATGCACACTTTAACAAACCAATCATTTCAGCCCCAGGATCTGCCACACGACTGTGGCTGAAATGATTGGTTTGTTTGGGCCCCCACAAAACAAGCTGGCAATTAATCTGTCCCTGCACAAACTGGCTCTACGGAGGCAAGATGTCGTCCTCATCCACCGATTCCTCACCCTCTTCAATGTTGTGTACATCCTCATCCTCAGAGTATTAATTCGTCCCCGCTGGAATCCACCACCACAGGTCCCTCTGTACGTTCTGGAGGCTGGTCTCCCTGGAAGAGTTGATAATTCATTTTTATGAACATCATCTTCTCCACATTTTGTGGAAGCAACCTCCTACGCCTTTCGCTGACAAGGTTCCCGGCTGCACTAAATACTCTTTCGGGGTACACAATGGAGGGGGGGGCAACTAAGGTAAAATAGAGCCAGTTTTTACAGGGGCCTCCAAATTGCCTCTTTTTCCTGCCAGTACAAGTATGGACTGTCTGACATGCCTACTTGGATGCTGTCACCGATGTAATCCTCCACCATTCTGTCAATAGTGACAGTATCATATACAGTGACAGTAGACATGTCAGAAATTGTTGGCACGTCCTTCAGTCCGGACCAGATGTCCAAGCCGGCTCTTGACTTATGACACAGGCGCACGCTTGGCGCTGCTGCTGTGTTGATGCACGTGCGGCTACTGCGCATACATTTCGCACACAAACAGAAAAAAAAGAATTGATTATTTTTTGTGGAGTGCACTTTGGGGGTTACACTACCCTTTAACAGACTAGCCAGCCGGCCCTTTACTTATGACACAGGCGCACGCTTGGCGTTACTTTGTTGATGCACGTACGGCTACTGTGCACACAATTCACAAACACAGAAATAAAAAAAAATTTTTTTTTGGGAGTGCACTTTGGGGAGCACCCTTGATGCACAGATCACCCCCTGGACAACACTACAGCACTCCTCTAGGACTACAGCCTTTATGGGACACTGCACAACACAGTCCAGCCAGCCCCTATAGACTTTGGAGTGGACACAGCCCCTATGGACAACTGACTGCACAACACAGCCCAGCCAGCCCCTATGACAGCAGCACAACACAGCCCAGCCAGCCCCTATGGACAACAGCAGCACAACACAGCCCAGCCAGCCCTAGCTCCCACCCTCCCTCTTCACTGTCCACAGCCGGAGTGAGAAATGGCGCCGACGCGGGGACCTTTTATAGAATCCAGAACCCAAGAGATCCGGAAGGTGGGATGATGACGTTTTGCCTAATTTCAGATCCGAGTCAGGTGGGAAAAGTAAAGCCCGACTCGGATTGGGGGGCGGCGGCGGCGGTTCGGAATTCAGAAATCCGAACCCGCTCATCCCATATACATATATATCTATAGATATAGATATATATATATATATATATATCTGTGTGTGTATGTGTGTATGTGTGTATACATACAGTCAGGTCCATAAATATTGGGACATTGACAGAATTTAAAAATTTTGGCCTCTATTCACCACCACAATGGTTTTGAAATGAAACAAACAAGATGTGCTTTAACTGCAGACTTTCAGATTTAATTTGAGGGTAATTACATCCAAATCGGGTGAACGGTGTAGGAATTACAACAGTTTCAATATGTGCCTCCCACTTTTTAAGGGGCCAAAAGTAATGGGACTATCAACTCAAAAGCTATTTCATGGACAGGTGTGGGCTATTCCCTCGTTATTTCATTATCAATTAAGCAGGTACAAGGTCTGGAGTTGATTCTAGGTGTGACATTTGCATTTGGAATCCATTGCTGTCGACTCTCAATATGAGATCCAAAGAGCTGTCACTATCAGTGAAGCAAGCCATCATTAGGCTGAAAAATCAAAACAAACCCATCAGAGAGATAGCAAAAACATTAGGTGTGGCCAAATCAACTGTTTGGAACATTCTTAAAAAGAAAGAACGCATCGGAGAGCTCAGCAACACCAAAAGACCCAGAAGACCATGGAAAACAACTGTGGTGGATGACAAAAGAATAATTTCTCTGGTGAAGAAAAACCCCTTCACGACAGTTGGCCAAATCAAGAACACTCTCCAGGAGGTAGATGTATATGTGTCAAAGTCAACAATGAAGAGAAGACTTCACAAGAGTGAGTATAGAGGGTTCACCACAAGATGCAAACCATTGGTGAGCCACAAAAACAGGAAGACCAGATTAGAGTTTGCCAAACAACATCTAAAAAAGCCATTACAGTTCTGGAACAACATCCTATGAACAGATGAGACAAAGATCAACTTGTATCAGAGTGATGAGAAGAGAAGAAAAGGAACTGCTCATGATCCAAAACATACCACCTCATCAGTGAAGCATGGTGGTGGTAGTGTCATGGCGTGGGCATGTATGGCTGCCAATGGAACTGGTTCCCTTGTATTTATTGATGATGTGACTGCTGACAAAAGCCGCAGAATGAATTCTGAAGTGTTTCGGGCTATATTATATGCTCATGTTCAGTCAAATGCTTCAGAACTCATTGGACAGCGCTTCACAGTGCAGATGGACAATGACCCGAGGCATACTGCAAAAGCAACCAAAGAGGTTTTTAAGTATAAAAAGTGGAATGTTATGGAATGGCCAAGTCAATCCCCTGACCTGAATCCGATTGAGCATGCATTTCACTTGATGAAGACAAAACTGAAGGGAAAATGCCCCAAGAACAAGCAGGAACTGAAGACATTTGCAGTAGAGGCCTGGCAGAGCATTACCAGAGATGAAACCCAGCGTCTGGTGATGTCTATGCGTTCCAGACTTCAGGCTGTAATTGCCTGCAAAGGATTTGCAACAAAGTATTAAAAATTGATTGTTAGATTTAGGATTGTTTAGTTTGTCCCATTACTTTTGGCCCCTTAAAAAGTGGGAGGCACATATAGAAACCATTGTAATTCCAACACCGTTCACCTGATTTGGATGTAATTACCCTCAAATTAAATCTGAAAGTCTGCAGTTAAAGCACATCTTGTTTGTTTCATTTCAAAGCCATTGTGGTGGTGAATAGAGGCCAAAATATGAAAATTCTGTCAATGTCCCAATATTTATGGACCTGACTGTATATACATATAGAGATATAGAGAGAGAGAGAAGGAACGCACTCAACAGTGCTTCTCTTCAGGTTACAAAAAAGTTAGCAACCTCCTTTAATATTCATGGGAAAATAAACTTGTCACAGAGTCGACGTTTCGTCCGCACAAACGCGGTCTTCGTCGGGATACAAACAGGTAAGGCATTTGTGAGGTTGAAATGTCGACTCTGTGACAAGTTTATTATGTCATGAATATTAAATGAGGTTGCGATCTTTTTTGTAACCTGAAGAGAAGCGCTGGTGAGTGCGTTCCTTTTCTATTGCTACATTTTTTGATATCAGTGAATGGTCACCCTAGGCATTTTTTTGGCTCGTTGGAAGTGAGTGCTAACCTTTCCTGTGTGCGTGTGTGTAATATATATATAATTATATAATATAGCATCTGTCGCTGATCAATCTATTATCTGCCTTATGAGTAATGCTATGGTGTTGCAGAAGGGCCGCAGGAACTGAGATGACAGAACGATTTAAAATGCATATATAGTCGCAGGCTGAGACGCCCCGAATAACTTTGCACATGCATAGTCTCATTTTTCGATGTTGCTCGCAGTATAGCTTTATTTGCAGAGTACCAGTAATGGCTCCTCTGCCTATACATCTTCATTGCGTCCAGCTCTGAATCAGGTCCTTGGTTTGTAAGTTTGGATTTATTAGTATTGCTCTTTTATAGGATGGATTGTGGACAAGGGAAATAAAAGATCACA
Source organism: Taudactylus pleione (assembly GCA_031769625.1). Classification (NCBI taxonomy): domain Eukaryota; kingdom Metazoa; phylum Chordata; class Amphibia; order Anura; family Myobatrachidae; genus Taudactylus; species Taudactylus pleione. The sequence goes on along the minus strand of JAUIMM010000841.1, from coordinate 5,633,613 downwards.
TTCTAAAAGTGGTAAGCAATAAGTGTGTAGTAATGAAAGTCTTCAGGGAAGAAGAGAAGACGTTAATCGTTGACTTGAGGAAGCCTTCTACTAATAAAATCAGCAGTGACATGCCCGTCTCCCTTCGGGATGCCCTGGTATTCTTGGAGTTGGCAAAGTGAGTACTTGCTGTTTATACACGCCTACTTCAGATCATATGCACATTTACCCTATTTCATATTTTTGTACTGCGCTGCTGAAATTTGTGGCTTCTTATAAATAAAAACATATATAATCATTTATAGATATTGCCACAATGTGGGGATGCCTGTGTGGTACTCTGATACATATGGTTTTGTCATAAAGGGTTAAAAGCCTTCAAGTCACAAAATATTTCACAGTCCTCATTCCAATGCCTTTAACCTTCGCTGTTATAAAAAAGATGAATTAATGCGTAAACCCCACTTGAGTTGCATAGCAGTTAGTGGGTAGTGCATTTTTTATTTTACTCTTTTACATGCCACTTAAATGGCCAAATAAGAAATAAGTATTTGGCCAATGAGCCTGTTTTCTTATATCTTAAGCAGCTCCTGCATCATAACTGTGATGTCGTCTTTTGTGCTACGCACACATATAAACTATTCATAGTCTGTGATACACATATAATACACCCAGGGCCGGTGCTAGACTTCTGCATGTGCCCCGCCCCCCCTTCCCTCCCCCTGTACTCATTTAGCCCCTCAGGTGAAAATCTGCACAGGTAGAGTGGCAGATAAGTTTTGTGTTTTTAAAAAAGTAAATTATATATTTTATCTATATATCGTACACAAAACTTATCCGCCACTCCACCTGTGCAATGTCATTTTCATCTGAGGCACTAAATGAGTACGAAGAGGGGGGCGCAGGCAAAAGTGTGTGTGTGTGTGTATATATATATATATATGTGTGTGTGTGTGTGTATATATATATATATATATATATATATATATATATATATATATATATATATATTATTTTCACACGCGCACACACACTATCAAGGGCATAACTAGAACTTTTTAAGGGGCCCCCCTAACTTAGGTCTTACACAATGCCCACAGTAGTAGTTCCCCTAAAACACTAAATGCCCACTGTAATGGTGCCCCTTATGCAATACCCACTGTAATGGTGCCCCTTCCGCTGTGCCCCCAGTAGTAATAATGCCCCTAAAAGTAGTGCCCCCTGCAGTGTCCCAGTAGTAATGCTCCCTGCAGTGCCCCAGTAGTAATGCCCTTGAAGTGCCCCTAGTAGTAAGGGCCCCTGCAGTGACCCCATTAGTAAGGTCCCTGTAGTGGCCCCAGTTGTAATGCCCTTATAGTTCCCCCTCCACAGTAGTAATGCTCCCTGCAGTGCCTATGTAATAATGCCCCTTGAAGTGCCCCCATTAGTAAAGGCCCCTGTAGTGCTCCCAAAAGGGCCCCTGTAGTGCTCCCAATAGTGCCCCCAGTAGTAATGCCCCTTGAAGTGCCCCAAGTAGTAAGGGCTCCTGCAGCAAACAGCAACATTCAGTTCCAGGCTCTGCCTTTGGACTTTCTACAACCCCACAGGTCTTACCAAAATTTTGGCGGTCATGCATCTCCGTTGTCAGGGACTCAGACTGCTACCATACACGGACGACCTCTTGCTATTAGCACACTCCCCAGAGGTTCTTCAGCAACACCTTCACGTTACTAATGCCTTTCTGCTAGATCACGGCTGGTTAATAAATTGGAAGAAATCCTCCTTGGTTCCTTCCCAAAGAATGGTCCATCTGGATACTCCGACTCAAAGGATCTTCCTGACAGCGGACAAGATCTCCACACTGCAACAACGTGTGCGCAGACTACTCCACTGTCGCCGAGTGTCCATTCACTCAGCGACGCAGGTCCTGGGATTCATGGTCTCCACCTATTCCACTCAAGACCTCTGCAGCTCTTAATCCTCTCCAGGTGGAATGGATTGCCTCATCGTCTGAAGTCTCAGACGATGGTTGGTTCTCTCTAAAGCTTCGTCAGTCCCTCTCGTGGTTACAGACGTCTCACCTAACCAGAGGTTGCCCCTTCTGGGTCCCGAACTGTGTGATCCTAATGACGAATGGCAGTCTCCGGGGTTGGGGCGCGGTGACCGGTCCGCACTCTTTCCAGGGCCGTTGGACAATGGTCGAGATGACCCTACCGATCAACGGGTTTTACTCCGAGGTGTATACTGGCACAGCATATACTCCGAGCGGTATACTGGCACAGCATACTGTTCAAGGAAGGCCTGTGCAGGTAAAGTCCAACAATGACACAACAGTAACCTACCTCAATCACCAAGGTGGCACTCGCAGTCCCGGCAGCCATGTCAGAAGTGGCTCAAATGTTCCGAAAAACACCTACCGGCAAATACAGCCGTGTTCATTCCAGGAGTTCTGAATTGGGAAGCAGACTTCCTCAGTCGTCACAATGTAGAGACCGGGGAATGGTCTCTCCACCCTGAAGCGTTTCAACTTCTTGTGGACAAGTGGGGTCTCCCCGAGGTAGACATCGTGGCCTCCCGACACAATCACAAACTGATGTTCGGATCAAGGACAAGGGACGCCGCGGCAGCCATTGTAGATGCATTGTTCATAAAGTGGACCTTTTGGCTGGTGTACCTGTTTCCTCCAGTCTCCCTCTTTCCTTGACTTCTTCGGAAGTTCAAACAAGACGGAGGATCTGTCCTGGTGGCTACAACATGGCCCAGACGACATTGGTACTCGGACCTTCAGAGCCTCTCCTTCGATGCTCATTTTTTGCTTCTTCAACAGGTGGATCTGTTATCTCAGGGTCCTTGTCTACTCCCGGACTTGGGTCGCCTATCTTTGACGGCGTCGCTCTTGAAACATCCCTCTTAAGATCTAAGGCTTTTTTTCATGCTGTACTACAGACTATGCTCAGGGCACGTAAATCAGCTTCTGCGTGGATATATCGGAGTGTGACATACTTGGTGTAGCGCCAGACATTATTACCTGCAGATTTTTCGGGTCTCTAGAATCGTTTCCTTCCTTAAGGCTGGACTGAAACGGACTTCGCCTGGCCTCACTTAAGGTTCATGTCTATCTGGTTCCAATGCAAGATTGCTACACTACCGGATTTTCACACCTTTGTACAGGGTGTTCTCCGCATTTAACCTCCCTTTGTCCCTCCGGTGGCTCCTTGGGATTTGTCGGTGGTTCTTCAGGCTCTGCAGGGCCCTCCTTTTTGAATCCCTGGAATCAGTGGATCTGAGGTTAACAGCAAAGACTATCTTTCTTCTGGCCTATATTGCCTCTGCCCGAAGGGTGTCAGACTTGGGGGCACTGTCATGTCACCCCCCCTTTCAAGTTTTTCATCTAGATATGGTGGTTCTTGGTAATCGCCCTGCTTTTCTTCCCAAGGTGGTCTCTAAATTCCATATCAATAAGGAAATTGCATTTCCATCCTTCTGTTTACCTGAAGTTTTGGCTGGAGAGGCTTCCTTGGATGTGGTCCGTGCCGTCAGGCTCTATGTGGACCGTACCAGTTCCTTTTGGAAAACAGATTCTCTATTTTGTCCTCTATGGATTCCATAAGAAAGGCTGGCCAGCTAACAAACAGACCCTGGCTTGATGGATTCTTATGGCTATCTCTTAGGCCTACTTGCACTCTGGTCTCCCTGTGCCAGCTTTTGACACCTTTGCCTCTCAGGATGCTTCATTTGAGCACCGGATTCTTCTGTCGGCTCAGGAGCGTCCCCGCCCTTGAATACTGCTTTAGAGTATCCCTATGGACACTGAAGAAGTAAATGAGTTATGGTTCAACTTACCGTTTGTTAACTCTTTCTTCGAAGTCCATAGGGTCCACAGGGCACCCGCCCTGACGCCCCTGGTTGGTTCTTCAGTGTACCAGTCTTCCTTCTCTCCTGTCGTCGTCCTGCTATTGGCTTGCTATCTAACTGAAGGGCCTCTGGCTTAGGGGTGATGTATAGGAAGGATCAGTGCACCCTGGGAGTCAATCGCTTTAACTGTCTGGTCCTAACCTCCACCTAAACCCCAAGGTATCCCTGTGGACCCTATGAACTTCGAAGAAAGAAAAAAAGTTAACAAAAGTAAGTTTTACCATAACTCTCATTTTCCTAACTTTCAGTGACCATACAACTACGGTCCCTCTGGAGAATTGAAAGCTGCCACTGTGATTTTGGGAGGTGTACAATTGGAAGAAATATTTCCATTGGGACATCAAAAACAATGGAGCGCACTTTGTGGTGTAGCGCCACTATTGGTACCTAGAGATTGATAGATATATATATATATATATATATATATATATATCTATCAGACAAACGGCGGCATTCACAGGACTTAGAAATAACAAAAGTACTAGGTCAGCTTTAAGCTAACGTTTCAATCTCCTTTAATTGAGATTTTCCTTGGATGGTTTGAGGAGAATCTCAATTAAATGAGATTGAAATGTTAGCTTAAAGCTGACCTAGTACTTTCGTTATTTCTAAGTCCTGTGAATGCCGCCGTTTGTCTGCTGTTTATGTCTGAGTAATCATTTTACCCGGGACACTCATCAAATACACAGCAACCTGCTTCGGTGCACAGTACAGCAATCCAATCCCAGAGTGAACAGCACTCTGAGGCAACAGAAATTGTAATCCAATGTATTAGGTCTAACATTTTCAGGGTCTCCACCCTGTCTTCAGGACAATACACACAAACAAACGCATAACACTTACCCCACCATTATAAACCCCTCTCGTGGCCATCAGTTGTCCCACCGCGCTCCGGACGTATGTACCGCCCACCAGTTCCGGTCACTGAAGCACTTACGGGATCCGCTGCAGTCGTAACCATAGGAACCGCCTGCTTGCGTACCGCCGACCGCTTGCGTTCCAGCTAGGTGCACTCGATGTCCTGGACCCGGGGGGGGGCCACCTTCGACTAACCTTGAGCCGGGGAAGCTGTGGACACCACAAGAATAATAATTATATTACTGACAAATAGACAAATAAAATACAAATACAAAACATCAAACACAGTGTATAAGTAAAATGTCAAATACATGGCATACACCACCATACTGACCCATGGGACAATAGAACCCTCATCAAATACAGAAGATGTACCAAAAAATGGTACTACATCAACATGCAATGCTATAAATAAGTTAAGGAAGAATAATGTATCGTGTCTAGGGCAGCCTAATCTAGTGTAAAATGGCTATAGAAGTATAGAAGGCTATTCCACTTCATTTATCGTTGCGTCCACCTAGCTTATTCGTACCCAGCCGGGTAATCCACCTAGATTCTTTAAATAATAGGGTTTTAGCCCGATCTCCCCCGGGTTGCCGGTTGCCAGACACTTTGGGGTGGCAGGCCAGTCATTGGACTCCCTAAGATACTTCATTATTGATCATGTTCCGCCCGCCTCTAAGAGGCCAGCACTCCACTTATTGAAACCTCCACCGACCCGGGTGCTCGTACTGCACCAATATATATATAGATAGAGATATAGTATATATCTATATATATCTGCTTAAGAGTGGGTTACTGGTTGCAACTTCATTCTTATAGACCAGGGGTGGGCAATAAGCGGCCCTTCAGCTGCTGTTGAACTACACGTCCCAGCATGCCTTGCATCAAATTAAGCATGTCCAAATAGCTAAACTATGACAGGGCATGCTGGGATGTGTAGTGCTATAGATCTGTAGTTCAGCGGGATGCTGCTTATTAATTTTTTTTTCTTTTTTTTTTTGTATATATTTGTAAGGTTTTCTGTTTATAAATCTCTGCTGCCTACTTCACACTTCTTGTACTGATAGCCACTCCCCACAACTGTGGTTGATAGCCCCAGGAGGGATGTGAAAGTTTATGCAGAAGCATTATCCCCTCGCATCCTTCATTCATGCTAAGCACCTACAAATGTGATATTTCTAAAAAATGCAAGAAACTTTAGTTTTTACATTTGCAAGAAGTTTGTGAGATGCTAGTATGTATATCTGTGTTTTGGTGTCTTCCTTTATATATTTTTTTTATTTAGGTTTCCTTCAAACATTTCTAATAAACTTGGTAATGTTACTGCCGCTCAGTATAGTGATCCGATATTACCAAATTACATGACAGAAGTCATTGTCATTATCTGTCATATGAATGATCCTTCTGACTTCTACATTCACGTGGTAGGTTTATTATTTTTTTTTATTAAAAATGGTTTCATACTCTGTCATGTTTGCATTCGATCTACTATTCTCATTGCATCTTGATACTCCTGATACTTATTTTAGATTGGCGAATCAGACTATGTAAGGCTTGTGGACAAGATCCAAGTAGTGTATAACAGCAAAGAAGCTGATGACCTAAACATTGTGTGTCCAGCAATGGGCCAAGCCTGCATTGCCAAATATAATTCAGAAGATGAGCACTGGTACAGAGCAGAGGTTATTGGTAAGGCTCTATTACTCTTATTTGTTTTACATTTTTCTATGATTTTAAATATGTTAAGTCCTTTGAAACGACTATGGGTTAATCTAAAGTAATTCATATGCCTTTTTTGTTAGGATAGCTGCTGGTATGTAGTCTGTAAACTGTATGTAGTATAATACAGGGATTTTGACACTTTCCATTCTTACATGTTTACAAATTTTAATTTTCTTACTCGGAGTGATAATGAACATTCTGTTTTATTTTACAATGATCAAATTATTCATAATTTGAAACAAACCAAAATGTAATTCTCCTTCATTTAATATGGATAGCACTGCTACCATGGGGTTGAGTTGAGGGGCACAAGAGTTGAGCACCTAAAAGTTAATTTCTTTGAGGCTCAAGATTTTCCTCTACTCGGCCATCTTTAATTTAATGCCGAAAGAGTGTGCTGCTTTTTAATTGGTCTTCCTTTTTCACAGCTTTATTGAGGTATATTTTCTTTTAGTTACTTGCTTTTATGAAGGTTTTGTCCCTTTTCTGCTACTATAGTCGGGCATTTTCTCGACAGGGATGTACTGCACACGGCAACTGCTGTAACTGGTAACTAGCATGGAGTCCCCATTTCTTATTTTAGTGCACAATTACACAGTGACTAACCCTTAATGATCACCATCACTGTTAATTGTAGAAGATCTTAACCACACAAAGCTTACCAATCTCCCTTCTTATAAGGGATTTTAAGCAGATAAATGGACAATACTTTTCTTCTTCCACCTCCAGGGGGCACATAGTTGAAAATTGGTTATAGCCTGGAGAGGAGAGTCTGGGCACCAAACATTTAAAAATGTATTTCTCAGCATCCCAGGCTCCCTCTTATTCATATCCCAGCCACCGGCAGCCAGTTTTTTAGTTTGATGTGGGTACCGGGTTTTTTTTTTTGTGGGGTGGGGGTGTAGCAGTACACTTGTGGCTGTTCACTGCCGGTGAGAGACAACCGACTGTGTGTACCCACCAGGCGTGAGAGTTGGGCTCCTCCTCTTAGCCCATCCCCCCCACCTCCCTGGGTGCCCTTTCGCCACTGCAGACACCCTTTCTTGGGTATACTGCTTCCCTCTTTCCACCTCAGTACATCGCCAAAAGAGAAATTGGACTCCTGTCTACCCATATACCTCGCTCCTAGCAGTCAGGTTATATTATAGCTCATTCCTTCTGTTAAGGCTGAATTGTTGAGCAGTATTTGCCTTTTTGGGGTTGGGTATGGGAGACCGGCAGTCGGGGTGTCGGCTGTCAAAATACCGACCGCAGCATCCAGATGGTCAGAATCCTGACTGGGTTAGGCAACTATGTTAACCCTCCTCTCTTGCATCCTAATCCTCCCTACCCCACACCCTAACCCTCCCGGTTAGTGCCTAACCCAAACCCTCCCCCCTTACTGCCTAAATCCCCCCCACGGCTGCAAGCTAACCCGGCCTTCTATACTTTCCATCGCAACTGATGTTGGGAGTCTGGCGCTGATGTTCTGCCTGTGGTTCAGGATTCCGGGGCCGGGATTTCAACAGCCAGCATCCCTATCAAAGGTAAATTCAATACATCACATTTCTGTGTATTAAATGGTACTGGGTGCACAGAGTTGTTACGATACTATCTGCTGGTGTGCCTGTGTGTGCCCGACTCTTTATTACCAGTGACTTTGAGAAACCCCATGTCAGTCAGTATACTCTGGCTCAATAGGCTCGCTCTCTCTTTTTCTCTTTCTCTCTCTCGTATTCTATACATACAGCCATGGCCAAAAGTTTTGAGTATGTATACTCCAGAATGTCATGAAGAGTGATCAGATGAAAGTCCCTCTTTGCCATGACAATGAATTTAATCCCAAAAACATTTCCACTGCATTTCAGCCCTGCCACAAAAGGGCAAGCTGACATCATGTCAGTGATTCTCTCATTAACACCGGTGAAAGTGTTGACGAGGAGAAGCTGGGCATCACTCTGTTGTGCTGATTGAGTTAGATTAACAGACTAGAAGCTTTAAAAGGAGGGTGGAGCTTGAAATCATTGTGCTTCCTCTGTTAACCATGGTAACCTGCAAGGAGACACATGCAGTCGTCATTGCTTTGTACAAAAAGGGTTTCACAGGCAAGGATATTGCTGCTAGTAAGATTGCACCTCAATCAACCATTTATCAGATCATCAAGAACTTCAACGAGCGAGGTTCATTAGTTGTGACGAAGGTTTCAGGGCACCCAAGAACGTCCAGCAAGTGCCAGGACCGTCTTCTAAAGTTGATACAGCTGCGGGATCGGGGCACCACCAGTGCAGAGCTTGCTCAGGAATGGCAGCAGGCAGGTGTGAATGCATCTTCACGTACAAGGAGACGAAGATTTTTGGAGGATGGCCTGGTGTCAAGAAGGGCAGCAAAGAGCCCCTTCTCTCCAGGAAAACATCAGGAACAGACTGATATTCTGCAAAAGGTACAGGGATTGGACTGCTGAGGACAGGAGTAAAGTTATTTTCTCTGAATCCCCTTTCAGATTGTTTGGGGAATCTGGAAAAACGCTTGTCCGGAGAAGGAAAGGTGAGCGCTACCATCAGTCTTGTGTCATGCCAACAGTAAAGCATCCTGAGACCATCCATGTGTGGGGTTGCTTCTCAGCCAAGGGAGTCGGCTCACTCCCAATTTTGCCTAAAAACACAGCCATGAATAAAGAATGGTACTACAACATCCTCCAGGAGCAACTTCTCCCAACCATCCAAGAACAGTTTGGTGAGGAACAATGTATTCAATTCCCAGGAATTTTCGCCTAGACGAAAACTCCTTATGCAAAAACAGCCGAAAAAGTTTCTCTATCAAAAGTTAGGAGAAAAGAAGTGCAAAATTCCATATTTTGGGTACAAATATGGGGACTTGTTTCAGAACCCTTTAGACACCCCCTATTGACCAATTAGTGTAAAAAAAAAAAAAATCTTAATCTACCCCCAAAAAGACATGTCATTTTTGCTGTGAAAATGTAAAAGGTGTTGGAAAATGGGTAAAAGCGGGGGGGGGCCTATTATTACTTTTTTTTTTTTGTGAGGGGGTTTGGCTATATGGATGAGGCAGCTGTTTTTGAGATTGCAGGATGCTGCAGTAGGTGTATTTGATTTTTTTTTTATCTAAATTTTAGAGACATCAAAATAGACTAATACCCATTTTCATGTACCCCAAATTTAACTATGGTTCTTATTTTACAGAAAAAAAACATTGCTTTCTATAATTTTTCCGCAAATATGCATATAACAGCCCTTTGCCACAAAATCAGGTCACAAAATACTTTTATTAGGGCTATTACTACTATTCTATATTGATTCCCAGGGTCACTGAAGCTTTTTATGATGTACAGACTGATTTCCCCCCCCCCCCCCAAAAAAAGTCCTTTTCGCTTTGTAAAACATTCGCCTATCTGCGTTTTCACATCGTTTACAAATGAATAGGGCGAAAAGCGGGGACGCGCATGGGGAATATATCGCGTCAGAACAGGCGAATGAGGCGAATTCAGTCCGCTTTTTGCCAGATGGCACTTTTCGCGGCTAATTGAATTCAGCCCTATGACGCAATGTCCTTGGCCAAAATGTATTTTCCACAAGATAAGTTTTATTTTAAAGTCTCTCTTGAGTGCCGCCTTTTCTAAATAATATATATACTGTATGTATATTTATTCAGGGTCCATAGGGGATCAACAGAGATACCATGGGGAGTGTATGGTTGGAGTGACCAGGATACCAAACAGGTTAAAGCTTTAGCTCGCAGAATGCCCCGGGCCTCCTCCACATACACCCCTCTCCCAGCCACAGGCAGACAGGTTTTAGTTTGGTGCCAGCAGGACAGCTTGCACCTTTAAACAGAGGGACTGCTTAGGCAGGCCCAAGCTTTATTTTTGAGTTTTTTTTTTTTGTTTGTTTTTATTTATTTGAGCAAGCAGCAAGGTGTCCTAATGGACACCTGTGCTGCTGCTGTAGCTACCTCCTTCGGCGTCGCAACACCGGTGAGTGGTCCGATGATTACAGCGGGCGCCAGCATGGCTCTGCTAGCCGCTTCACTGGGGACCCAGTGCTGCAGCCGAGTAAGCGGAGAAGAACAGGTAAGGCGATTCCCTGCTTGCGTGGAATCGCTTTTTGTGCAGTCCCTTCCTCCAGCGGTGGAGACCTGCCGGAAAACGCTGCAGTCGGGCGTCTAGTTTGTCTGCTCCTTCACTAGCCCACCGGGGCAGTTAAAAGCTGTCGTTGGGGACCATGTAGAGGCCAGCGGCACCTGGTGGTTGATGCAGCAACGGGGAGGTAAGCCCCAGCACAGAGCGCAAACCCTTGCAAGAGGTTTCCCGCCTCTGAGCTGCTCCTCTTCTCACCCTCCTCCCTTTTTGAGATGTTTAGCCATTTATCATGGCTTTTAATCTACAGGTCTCAGATTTTGGTCCAGTCTCCCTGTATACCTCTCCCTGTGGCCAGGTTACACAGTGCACAAATCCTACCAGCCCTTTGAGGCTTGAGTAGTTGATTTAATGCCCATTATAAGTATATTTATATGCATTGTATGCGACTTGTTCTAGCTCTGCTTTTGTGATATGTTATCATAAAACCTTTCTGACTGTTATTTATATCTATCCCTGCTGCTCTTACGCAAGACCTGGTAGTTGAGGTTTTAAATATCACCTCACCAGCCCCTGTCCTTGATTCTCCTTTGGTGTCCTCTTTATCCCAGATTATGACGCAGCTAGTGGACCTCTTAGCTCCCATGCTGCCTCCTGCCATGGGGTACCCACAGCTATTACAGCCTACTATGTCTGTACCTCCTATGCATCCTCCTTGGATGGATGTTTATGCCCACTCAGTTCAGAATCTGGCTGAAATGTCTACTGCCTATCGGCAAAGGTTACAGACGGACAGGCTGTTAGCCACCAAAGCACATAGGTGGCATGTATTAACCTCTCATTCTACCCAGCTTTTGGATGCTGACACATCTGAGGAGGCAAATGGTGCACAAAGTTCTTTCTCCAAGTCGCACTTGGGCGAGGAGCAGTGTCATGTAACAATGGATATTGAGGGCGGTTTAATCAGTCCTGAATATAAAGGATAATGATCCGGCCCCTAAGCCTAAAACCCGAATGTTTGAACATCAAAAGGTGGTTAAGGCTAAATTCCCTCAATCCTATATGTATAAAATAACATAGTCGTAGAGGCTGGAAGTATCGGTTAATTTTCTCAAGTCACTAGATTAGAACAATATAGAACACTTATTTATAAAACAAGCAAACAAATAATATCAGCAGTTTACATCACATATAATCTAGAGTAATAGATAAGTGATGGTAGCCTAAAAAGATCTTAATATTATAAACATGTATAATTTCAATGTATGATCCTTCGATACGGCCAGATACTGAATACTTTCTTTTCTCCAAAGCAATTAAGGTGCAGTCTTTTTAATCAATGTCACTAGAACATTAATAGTTTATTGGCCCATGCACTGAGTAGAAAGTATCCTTTAAGCAAGTTTTCTACTTCAGGGTCCACAGGGTTGACCTTGGGGTATAGCTGAATCTGGATCCACGGGCACCACGCAGTTGAAGCTTTGCTGCTCCCAGGATGCACTCGGGTCCGTCCTCCTCTATTCCCCGCCCCAGACCACAGGCACCTCAGTTTTAGTTGGTGCCCGGCCGGATTCGGGTCACCCTGGGCAGTGGGGCAGCATAAGCAGCCACTAAGCTTTATTTTAATATTTTTCAAAGAAGATTTTATTTTATTTTTTTTACTATCTTCAGAGCGGCAGCATAAGACTGTCCACCTGGACGTCCATGCTGCCGCTCCAACAGCCCCGCTGGCGCTGCAACGCCAGTACTGATCTGGGGATCGCAGCGGGACCCCGGAGTCAGTACTAGCGTGGCTCCGGGAGTTCCTCCTGACTGCTGCCGGATTCTACGGGGCCAGGTAAGCCGCGTCTAGCGCTTCGCGCTGCACGCGGGGGAAAATGCAGTCTTTCAGCCGCCGGTCTCTGGGGACAGACCGGCGGCGCTAGTAGCGGTGGCATACCCCGCGTGACCGCTGGCCCCCGGGGTGTAAGTACCGGCGGGGAACCGGCTTCCCCGTGGGTTTAGTACTAGCAGGGGAGGCAGCCTTCTCTACTTGAGCGGCTCCTCCCCTCAGCCCAGCGCGCCTTCTCTCATGTGTGCTGGCGTCGCTGGGCTGTTATCTCCTGGCCACTCCTCCTCCGTGCTCTCCGGCGGCCATCTTCCAGGCAGCATCGCAGAGCTCCCGGGTGGATACAGTGGACCAGTCCCCCTGCGTACCTCTCCCCCTGCAAAGGACATTGTTCGCAGCGCTATAGCCCTCCCAGACACTGAATCTGGGAGGTTGATTGTAGCTGAAGGTGCAGTGAGTATAACTTCCTGCATGGTATTTGACTATTGCTAGTGCTGCTGTCTGTGCTTTTTCTACTTACTGTCAGCTTTTTACCTATCCCTTTCCTTCTCCTACGACCCGCAGGTGCGTCGGGGAGGGGTGTTCTTTCTGTGTACCTCATTTATATAAATCTACGTATTTGTGAGGTCTGTCACATACTGCGGTGTGCTACTCAGTACCAGATTGTGGGCTGTTTGTGTTGCATACTTGGGAGTGCGCTGGTGTTATACGCCTTACCTCTTTTCGGTGATACATTTTTTATTGCAAAAGTTTTGTGTCATGTCTGATGAGGAGAATGAGCGCTCTGTGGCTCCTGTGTTGTTTTCCTGCCGACGCTGTTCGGCAGGGGTTGACGGGGCAGATTTGTCTTAGGACGGTCTGTGCGGACGGTGCCAGCTGGTACCTGGTACCTCTAAACCCCCAGTGGCGCAGGATCCTCCGTGGGCGATGTTTACACAAGTGCTGGCGTCGATCGCGGACCGGCTGGCGGTCCCGACTGCGGTCCCTTCTAGGGCGTTGCCCCAGCCTACCATCCCCCGTTCCCAGGGCGTGGCGCATCTGGTGCAGTCTCCTCCCGGATCTCAGACTGTGGGTCCTTATGCGTGTTTGTCTGTATACGTGCAATCTCCCACGGTATCGCAGCAGTCGATGGCACCGTTTCAGGGGTATCCTCAAACGGTACCCCCTCCCTGGGTGGATGTCCTCTCCAGCTCTGTTCAGAGCCTGGCGGTTTCCTCATCGGCCTTTCAAACTATGTTGCACAGTGATTTGCCACCAAGGACGTCCAAGCGACCCATTCCGCCTTCATTGGCGGCACAGTTTACGGACACGGACGTGTCTTCGGCTGACGGGGAGATCCATGAAGACTCGGATGCTGGGGCCCAGGAGGTGGAGGATAAGTCCTCCATTAATGTACCGGCATTGGTTAGGGTGGTGCGGGCCATCCTTCATATAGAGGAGGATGCGCCGGCTCCCAGGTCGAAGTACCCTAATTTTAAGAAGGCCAAGGTAGCTTTGACGGTTTTTCCCGTCTGACCAGTCAACGGATCATATGGCAGGGGCCTGGCAGTTGCCCAGCAAGAGGTTCCAACCGCAGAAACGGTTGGCTTCAAACTATTCTTTTCCTGAGGCTCATTGCAGGAAGTGGGAAACTCCGCCTGCCGTGGATTCCCACGTTACCCGCTTAATTAAAAGCGCTACGCTGCCTTTGCCGTCGATCTCGTCCCTGAAAGATCCCACGGACAGGAAAATGGAGACTTGTTTAAAGTCTATCTACTCTCTCTCGGTGGGCGGTTGCCCGTCCGTCCATGGCCATCTCTTGGTTGGCTAAGGCCTTCGAGAGCTGGGCCAACGCTTTGGAGGATACCTTTCCGGAAGATGCTCCGGAGATCCAGAGAGCGTTGATGGGACAAATGAGGGATGCGGCCTCCTACATTGGGGAAGCATCGTTAGATGAAAGCCTGCTGACCTCTCGGGTGTCGGCTGCAGCTGTGTCGGTGCGTCAGTCCTTGTGGCTGAGGTCTTGGAGAGCTGACGCTGACTCCAAAAAGGGACTGGAGGCCTTACCTTTTAATGGGGAGTTGCTTTTTGGTCCAGACTTGGACAAAATTGTGGACACTCTGCCTAAATCTAAATCAGCCTTCCTCCCTTCGGCTTCTGCACCTACCAAGGTACGGAGCTCTGCCTTTCGGTCCTTTCAGGTTCAGGGCAACGCCAAAGGTCAGTCCTTCCCGAGGCAATCGGCGACCAAGGCCGCTTCTAAGCCCAAGAAGCAGGCCTGGAGTGCCAGGCCCCCTTCTTCCAAGCAGGAGGATAAACCTTCTGCCTGATGGGACGGGCCTCCCTCTGAGGGACCCCAGAGTGGGAGGCCGACTTCTTCTGTTTGCCCAGTGCTGGCACAATACTACCACGGATGCCTGGGTTCGAGAAGTGGTCTCCCAGGGGTACGCCCTGTCTTTCCGGCACAGACTGCCCCACCAGTTTTTCTGCGCGAGTCCTTCTCAGGATACGACCAAGACTTTACAGATTCAGGAAGCTATAGAGTCCTTGCTGAAAGCAGGGGTCATTGTTCCCGTTCCTCAATTACAACGAGGGACGGGGTACTATTCTTCTCTGTTTCTGGTGCAGAAACCCAATGGTTCTCATCGCCCTATTCTCCGTCTCTGAACAAATTCCTCAAGTTCCCAAGTTCAGGATGGAAACGTTACGTTCCATCATTCTGGCGATGGAACCGGGGGATTACATGGTGTCCCTGGATATCCAGGACGCCTACCTCCGTGTTCCGATGGCACCTTCGCACCAGCGGTATCTGAGGTTCGCTATCCTTCAACATCATTTTCAGTTCCGGGCGCTACCCTTTGGCCTCTCCACGGCACCGAGGGTGTTCACGAAGATTATGGCGGTCATGGCCGCACATCTTCGGAACCAGAATGTACGGCGGCTGCCGTATCTGGACGACCTCCTGTTGCTGGCGACCTCCCCGGAGGTATTGTTTCAACATCTCCACCTGACTATCGCTTGCCTGCAAGCGCACGGGTGGCTGATAAATTGGAAAAAGTCCTCCCTGATTCCATCACAGTGCATGGTTCATTTGGGAGCCCTGCTGGATTCTCGTCAGCAACGGATTTTCCTGACTCCGGAGAAGGTCTCCTCCCTGCAGCTGAGGATACACAGTTGCCTGAGCAGTTGCCGCCTGTCAGTCCATTAGGCTATGAGAGTTCTGGGGTCCATGGTGTCGACATTCGACATGGTGGAATTTGCCCAGTTCCATTCCCGGCCCCTGCAGGGGCTGATTCTATCGGAATGGAACGGGTTACCTCACCGGATCCGCTCTCAGATGCTGGTGTTGTCCCCGGAGGTTCGGCAGTCTTTGGCTTGGTGGCTTCAGACAGCGCATCTGGTCGAGGGGCGCCCCTTTTGGATCCTGGACTGCGTCCTGCTCACGACGGATGCCAGTCTCCGGTGTTGGGGGGGCAGTGACCGGCTCATTATCGCTTCAGGGTCGTTGGTCCGCGGAAGAAGCACTTCTCCCCATCAACGTCCTGGGACTGCGGGCAGTATACAGGGCCCTGCAGTCGTCCGGCCCCGCGCTTCACGGAAGGGCGGTTCAGGTGCAGTCCGACAACGCCACCACGGTGGCGTACATCAACCACCAAGGAGGAACTCTGTCGGGCAGCGATGTCGGAGGTGTCTCGCATTCTTGTTTGGGCGGAGTGTCACATTCCAGCGCTCTCGGCAGTCTTCTTTCCCCGGAGTCCTCAATTGGGAGGCGGACTTCCTCAGCCGTCATGACGTGCATCCTGGGGAATGGTCGCTTCACCCAGAGGTGTTTCAGCTACTCGTGGACAGGTGGGGGCTGCCGGAGCTGGACTTGATGGCCTCCCGTCACAATCACAAGTTGCCCGTTTACGGGTCAAGGACAAGAGACGCAGGGGCCTGTCTGGTAGACGCACTGTCGGTGAAATGGACGTTTCACCTGGCGTATCTGTTTCCTCCGATATCCCTGCTTCCTCGCGTTCTGCGGAAATTCAAGCAGGACGGCGGCACGCTCATGCTGGTAGTTCCGGCGTGGCCAAGACGTCCTTGGTACTCCGATCTGAGGTGCCTCTCCATCGACGCTCTGTAATTCTCCCTCAGCGTCGGGACCTGTTGTCTCAAGGGCCCTGCCTTTACCCGGATCTGGGTCGGCTGTCTTTGACGGCGTGGCTCTTGAGACAGCCGTCTTGAGGTCTAGGGGTTTCTCCAGTTCGGTCATTGGTACCATGCTTAGGGCACGCATGCCTGCTTCCGTGCGGATTTACCACAGGGTGTGGCGCACTTATTTTCAGTGGTGTGAATCCAGAAACTATGATCCACAGGTGTTCTGGGTTTCCAGAATCTTGGAGTTTCTTCATTCGGGTTTGGACCTCTGCTTACGCCTGGCCTCTCTGAAGGTTCATGTGTCTGCTTTGTCCGTGTGGTTTCAGCGACGGATTGCTACACTGCCAGATGTTCACAGCTTTTTCCAGGGTGTTCTCAGGATCCAGCCTCCCTTCGTGCCTCCTGTGGCTCCTTGGGACTTGGCGGTGGTACTACGGGTCTTGCAGGGTCCTCCTTTTGAGCCGCTTGAGTCGGTGGAGCTCAAGTGGCTGACGTTTAAGACCATTTTTCTCCTGGCAATTGCTTCTGCTAGGAGGGTGTCAGAATTGGGGGCGCTTTCCTGTCGCCCTCCTTTTCTTATTTTTCACCAGGACAGAGCGGTGCTCCGCTCTCGTCCTGAGTTTTTGCCCAAAGTGGTCTCAAAGTTCCACATTAATCAAGAACTTGTTGTGCCAGCTTTTCAGTCACCTGATCTTTCAGCTGGTGAGGCTTCCTTAGATGTAGTCCGGGCACTTAGAATCTATGTGGACCGGACTGCTTCGGTTAGGAAGTCTGATTCATTGTTTGTCCGCTTCGGTTTTCACAAGAGGGGTTGGCCTGCCAACAAGCAAACGTTAGCCCGTTGGTTTTGTTCCGTTATTTGTGAGGCTTATGCACAGGAGGGTTTACCTGTGCCAGCCTCTGTTAAGGCTCATTCCACTCGTTCTGTGGGTCCCTCTTGGGCTGCTAGACTGCTGTTCAGCTGTGTAAGGCGGCCACTTGGTCTTCAATTCAAACGTTTTTGAGGTTCTATGCGTTTGACACCTTCGCCTCTCAGGATGCATCCTTCGGGCGCCGGGTGCTCCTTTCAGCACAGGAGTGTCCCCGCCCTTAGTTGAACTGTTTTGGGACATCCCCAAGGTCAACCCTGTGGACCCCCTATGGACCCTGAAGTAGAAAACGAGATATAGTAAGAACTTGCCTTTTATCTCTGTTTCTACGCCCTGACGCACCTGGCTTGAAATGGGCTGTGTGGCTGGTCACCGGTTTTCCGTCTCCCATTTCTGTGAGTATGGTTTCTTGTGTGTTCCAGTCTTCCTTCTCTCTGTTTAGTGTACTCCTCCGGCCTTAGCTGCTTACCAACTGAGGTGCCTGTGGTCGAGGGCGGGGTATAGAGGAGGACGGACCCAAGTGCATCCTGGGAGCAGCAAAGCTTTAACTGCGTGGTGCCCGTGGATCCAGATCCAGCTATACCCCAAGGTCAACCCTGTGGACCCTATGGACTTCGTAGAAACAGAGATAACAAAGGTAAGTTCTTACCATATCTCTTGTTATTACCTGCTGACTCCTGTTCTGTATTGAGGGCATATGGCTGGGGCTGGTGAGTGATATTCCTTAGTGCCCAGATAGTAATGCGCTCGACCCAACCAGCGGGGAGTGACTGTTGCCGTTGACTGCCGCTTGTGTGTTCCTTGGGCTGCTTTCTTGGGATAGTGAAAACCCTGCTCCGTTTCAAATACAGCTCCAGCTGTTAAAGTTAGTGAGGCAGGCCCCTTAGTTATCTGCCCGTGGTCGCATTAAGCAGTCCTGTCTCGTGCTTGGTCTGCCACTGGGCAGTGTAGTAATAGCGGTCGGTCTGCTCCTCCAATTATCACCAAACTTTATCTCCGGCTTGTGAGCAGTAATAAAGCCAGTAAACGCTCAAACATTTGTGTAGCCGGAGAGGGTCAGCAAGCAGTCACGGAGTCTTTAGGTTGCAGGTAGTAGTGAAATAAGCAGTGTCCTTGAGATGTTGTAGGTGTTTTGCATGTACCACTGTGATCCCGTGGACACGACTCATTTCACTTACTTACTGGACATAGATATAATGGCATCTCGACACAACCACCAGTAGCTGAGATTCTGTTTCCGTGGCCGGGGATCCAGAAGCTCTCCTGGTTGTTGATCCAGCTGTACCGTGGATGTCTCCTCTCATATATACGTGTTTCCTTCTATCTCCATAATCCTGCGGGTCCTACGCAGGTTGAAGTTGGAGGGAAGCAAGGTGATCCCTGTGGCTCCGGATCGGCCTCAGCGGGTGTGGTATGTGAATATTCTGAGCCTTTCCATCGACTATTAACTGCGTCTTCATTTACGGCCGGATCTTTCTTTCTCCGGGTCTGTGCTTCCATCTGGATAAAGCCCGCCTTGCTTTCAAGGGGATGTCTTGAGATCCTTCCAAAGAGTGAAGAGGTTTTCCAGAAGGGTCATTCGTACCATGCTTAATGCTTGGAAGTCCTCTTCGGTGAAAATTTGTCACTGCGTTTCGCGGATATGTTTTGATGTTCAGACAGGGGCTTTAATCCCAGGTCTTTCTACGTCTCCCGAGTCCTTTCTTTTTCTGCAGGTAGCTCTGAATTTGGACCTCTGGCTCTCTTCCTTAAATCAACAGGTTTCTGTTTACTTACATGTGCTCTGAATGTTCAGACGTTTTTTCAGGGAGTTCTCCATATCCAGCCATCTTTTCCTCCGTTTGCTACCTGGAACCTAGCTTTTGGTTCTTAGGCCTTTCCAGTTGGCTCCCTTTGATCCGTTGATTATGGTGGACTTGCATTGGCATACTGTACGTGGAGGACTGTCTTCCTGCTTGCCATTCAATCGGGCCAGAGAGTGTACGACGTGAGCTGCTTGTCGTGTCGCTCTCCATTTTTTATTTTCCATTCGGATTTTTGTGGACTGGACCATAGATTTCAGCAAGGCTGATTCCCTGTTTGTCCTGTAAGATTTTCACAAGCAGGGCTAGTAAGCAGACCATGGCCAGATGGCTCAGTGTGTCTATCCACTAGGCCTACTCTTTGTTGGATCTTTCTACCCCTTTGCCACCTATGGAGAGCATAAGTCTCCTTTTCCCGAAAGCGCTCATATTGTCTGATTCAGAGATGTACGTTAATGCAGCTGCTAATTTGTATGCATTAGCTGTGTGAAAATATGCAAAGACCACTGATAATCACTCAACTCGGTCAAATGTGCTACATTTAATTTGCAAAGATTCCATTGAAACATTTTGAGAAGCTGGACAAGGTCGATACACCAGGTATGTCGCAGAAAATCATCACTCTTTGAAATGATGGACATGGACAACTGGAGCAAAGATGCTTTGTCCAAACTATTTTGGTAGTGGAAATTGTTGGATTGAGTTGTTAACCAATTTCCAGAGAAAAAATGGTATCTGCACACTGTGGCCATCCGTTTGTTGGTAAAATTTTGGGCCTTCCAGAGATGGATCTGATGGCCTCTTGCCACAATAGTAAGATGCCCTGGTTTTACCCCAAGTCTAAGGACCCATTGACATCACTTGTGGATGCCACAACAATAAAGGGACTACTCAAGTTGGCCTATCTCTCTTCCCCTGCTTCCAATGCTCCATTGTATTCTAAAGCTGACCATATCAGAGTGGGTTCCTCTGATCCTAGTGGTTCCAAATTGGCCAAAAAAAAGGTGTTATACTCACTTACTCAGCAAGGCAGCGGGTCCTGGTTGGCGTCTATCTCTGAGGATGATCTGCTGCCTCAATGTGTCTTTACCCAGGAGTTTCTTTGTTTGGCTTTAACAGTGTGGCTGTTAAAGACAACATTTTCTGAACTTGGTGTAATGGTATTTGGAATAGGTGGTACAGATGATAAGCGTTAGGAAGCCGGTGTCTGCACTTAATTATGAGGTACTTTTTTTGTTTTTTTTAATGTGAACACTTGAATTTTCCCTCTTTTGTACTATTCCCCCCTTCTTTCCTAGTTGGGTTTGGATGGTAACCTCCATCTGGCTTCCTTTTTAAAGTTCTAGGGGTCTATTTACTAAGCAGTATTAGGAGACAGAGTGAAAAGTGATAAGGTGCCAGCCATTCAGCTCCCAACTGTCATCTCACAGGCTGTGTTTGAAAAATGACAGTTGGAAGCTGATTGGCTGGCACCTTATCACTTTTCACTGTGTCTCCTAACCACTGCTTAGTAAATAGACCCCCTAGTGTGTTCTTTGTTTATATCCAAAAAAAGCATACATTTATGGCAGCGTTTCAGAGCTTCTTGCAAGGTGTTTTTCACATATAGCCAGGGATCTTAACCTTGTCCTTACAGCTTTCTAGTTCCCACTATTTAAACCTATCCAGAAGTTCAATTTCTTTTGACTTGCAAGAGTGGACTTTCGTTTTGCAGTTGTGTCGGCACTTGGGCTCTTTAAATTGGGAGCTCTGTCCTGCAAGTCATCTTGTCTTGTTTTTCATAACAGGGTTTTGTTATGTACATCTTTGTTGTATTATTCTAAAGCAATATCAATATTTCACAGAACGCTGGCTCAGTGAATCATCCCTGCTTCAGTGGAAGACTGATTTACTTTAAAGAGGAACGTTTGATTCAAGCTGTGAGATTTTACCTCGATAAAGCATCTAATATTCTAAAGAAATGATTTGTTAACAATTTTTATGATGTGCAAAAACATGATTGGCCAGCAGCCAAACAGACTATAGCAAGAAGGATCAGGTCCTCTATTCAGCAGGCTTATTCTGGTTTCAGTCACCAACTACCAAACCAAATTTCACCTCTCTTTAGGAAATGTGCTAATACTGTACTTCCTGTCCTCCTCCAAGCAGCTATCACACAGCCACTTGGTCCTCTATCCACTCATTTTCAAAGCTTTACCTGTTTCAGATATAGGGCCGTATTCAATTTGAGGTGATAAGTCCGGATCTGCGGTAATTTACCGCCGATGATGTCATTATTGCCTGTTTTGGTTTTACCCTGTATTCAATTTCAAAGACTTTCCTCCTAGGCGGAAAGTCGATGCAATGTAATAGGCGGTAAAGTATCGCCTATGAATGGCAGGCGGTAAAAAGTGCACAATTGGGTTTTTGGGGTGCAACGTTTCGGGAACCCCCGTGCAGCCTTCAGACAGTCCCCCAAAGGTAATCTGTGTAAAAAAAAACAAAAAAAAACTTAAGGACACCCCAAAAATTGACTTTGAAAAAGGGGGCAAAAAAAAAAAATAATTGGGGTGCAATCTAAAAAACTAGCGAACTTGACTCTGGGGGGCGTCCCAAAGTATGCCCCCAGCTTTTTTTTTTGATTGCAGGTGTTTGCGGCAGGTGGATTTTTCACGATTTTTTTAAGTCACTTCAGCAAGCTTAAAATATGCTGAACCCCATTTTCAAGTACCCCAAATTTGATGGGCATCATTGTTTTGCCCTTAAAAAAACTTCTAAATGCTCTTCTGCATCACCTTATTCAAAGCAGCATTTATGCACCTGCCGTGGCTATTAGAAACCTCGACTTCCTTCAGGAGTTAAAAATGGGGGTAACCTTTGTCCTCCCCTATGTCTAAACATCTTTAAGGGGGTCCCTAGAATATTTCCCGAAAATTCCCTTTTTGTTTAACCTGTAAAAAAACGGGGTAAAAATTTACCCCCAAAAGCCAAACCAACCCCAGGTTTGCCAGCCAGTGGTGGTTTCTAAAAATATGGGGATCAAAAAGTGTAGGGTTCCACCGTATTTTAGAAACCAACCCAAGGCTGCAGGGACGAGTTCTGGTTTTAAATATAGGGGTAAAAAAAACAAATGTGGGATTCCCACTATATTTAAGACCAACACTAGACCCAACTGACTAGTGTGTAATGCCAGAGACCCAATCACCGTGGCTCCAGGTCCAAAGCATTAGCACCCCAAATCGGTCAGCGCAAGCCGGTGATCTCGGGGGAGTCGGGGACCCCCCAAAGAAGGGTCCCCCTCCCTCCCAAGCACCACAGGCTTACGCTGAAGCCCGGGGCTCTTCTCTATACCCCTGGTTTGGTGGCTATTATCGTGGCTCGGCTCAAATTGAATACGGCCCATACTTTATAAACTCTAGCTTTGGTTACAAAGTTTGGCATTCAGCCACGTCTGAGCGAACTCTTTGGAGTGTCCTCGTGTTAGCTGTGTCCTCAAATTTATAAAGGACAGATTTTTGGTATCCTTCATTAAATCGGTTTCTTCGAGTCTATCTGGGGGATACTGTGTTTTTATGGTCATTGGAGTCTGTTGTATTTGTGATTTTTTTTTTTATTTTAGTTCTTTACCCTTTTGGGATTTTGCAATCTAGAAACTGAGAGTTGGTTGATGTGGGGAGAATTTTTTACTTCAATTAAATAAAGTTTTAAATGCCTCAAGTGCAAAAATTATCTCATCTGTATTACCTGTGAGTTACACATAATAAGTTATCATTTGATCTTATGATTTATAAATGTCATCCTTGTTTAAAGAGGGCGTGGCAATTCATTGTAAATGTTATGTTGCCAAATGTATCCCCATTATAGGGCTGCCTCTCTTCTAAATGATATTTACATTCTATCTGTATAATGCTCAGCTTGTTAGTATATCTAATATTACTATAGACCACACCAAAATATAAGAGGCAGTTCTACAAAAACGTAGCTGTAACAAGTTTTGTGATGGAATCCAATCCTGTATTCCAGTTTCTATACAGAATCAAAACAAGTTCATGTCTTTAAAGACTGAATTTCTCTTCATAACCTTAGGCTAGGATGTACATAATAGTACTAACGATACTGCCTTTGAACCTCTATATACCCCTGCCTATTCCTTCTAATATCCTGCCTATAATCCTCTAAGGATGACGCTAATTTTCGTACGCGGTCATACAGTAAATAGACTCCAGACCTAGAACCTGTGGTTCCAAAGCACAAAGTATTCAAGTAAAAGTACAGCAGTTACATGCTATGATCCTCATATAATTTTAGCGCAAAGAAATTATACATACTCAGCGCTCTCTGGTCCAGATGTTGGCATTTGCAAGAAACCCCCGTCAATCAGCATTCAGCACGAAGACTAGGAACCCAGGGTCAGAGCACACATATTTATACCCCCCAGAAATAAACAACACAATAGAGAAGTTTGTTGCTAATACCATTGGTCCTAAAGGAGACTGCATATGTTACAAGGCATTTAATAGGTTAGTTCAAATAGACACAGCCCAGCCTCTAACAACTGGTGGTCTCTGGTTTCTCGCCTCATACAAATCCTAACAGTTGTTCATATAATGTACATTTTGTTGCTTGAAGTCTCTGCGGTCCATAAGTTGAGAATGCATGTTGCGATCTCTCCATCGATATTACCGGAATACTGTTGAGAGAGTACGCATCAGTACAATACCAAACATGGCTTACTTATCACGTATAAAACCTTAGTTACGAAATAACCTTTATTTCCTAGCAATGATAATAAATGTGCATACTCGAATCTTATACCTTTAAAGCTTATGGAACCTTGTATGTGAATATGTAATGTGTGAGTATGTATGGTTTGATGTAAAGACGCTAGTTAACGTGGGGCAGATGCGTGTGCATGAAGCTAATCAGTGTTTTCATACAGGATCTTATGCATTCGCTAATATGCGACTAGTTAACAGCGCAATTGTGCGTCTTAATGTGTGTATGAGAAATGGTGAAAGGTGCAATCGCATGATGCTAATAGTAATATCGCCACATGTACTAAAGTGAGTTTATCTAAAATGGCGCTTAGACGGCCATTCGCAAAATGGCGTCTTGCGATCTCATTTCCAAGATGGTGTCTTGCAACCAGTCGCAAGATGGCGTCGTTGCGATCCAATTTTAAACTGATCTTGTCTCAGTTAATAATCCAGCTTCGACAGTACCAAATGAAGAGAAACCAAAAATATAGTACAGAGGTTCCAAAATAACAATATTATTTTTTAAGTGTATAAGTATAGAGAAGGAGGCTCCGGATCCTCCAATCCTGTACCAAACAGGTACAGTCAAAGGCAAATGGAGTTCCAAGACAGAATTCCAAAGTTCAGGTAAGCATTAAATGAATGCCAATGCGTTTCGAGTAACACACTCTTCCTCAGGGCTGTGTGCTTACCTATGACTACATTCTTCCTGTTTATAGAAAGGAGTCTGAATGCCAAATCCCTGTGACCCCAGACAGACGTGAATGGGGGCTAATGTTGAAATACAATCAAAAGCCAATATTTCACTAATTCATAATATTGCTGATAAATAAATTGCAAATAAAGCATATAAAAGTATTGTATTAGAAATACAATAACATCAAAATAAATAACTGATATGGCCAAACTTCCGGTTTCTGTGGCTAGTTCCTGTCTGCCTGTTTCTATAGTAACTTGATGAACTTCACATCCTGTAAGGAGCGGACCGGACGTAAAAAGTGCGGCAGACCGGAACTGGCATAAATATAAATAAGAACATTTGTCAAAGCTTATTTATATTCTAAATAAGTCCATCAACATTACTATAAATAATAAGAAAGTGCTAATTCCTTAAAATCACAGGCTGGATGTGTCCGCCATGAACCAGAATTAAAAAAAAAAAACGTAATTCACCATCAACAAACCAGAAGTGCTGTTCAGTAATGACCTCATCCAGTTTTAGAATACACCTTTTGCAGGTACAGGAGGTAGTCTACCGCGCACACATCAGGCGGTGCCTTGCTCTTCCCTATTCTATGAATTTGGAGGTGAGCCATCACGTCCCGCTGCTCCCATGGTAAGCGCTCTGCAGATATCTCGGGCAGCGCGGCCCCGCCATTTTCCTGTGCGCTGTTGAGCAACATCGGGCTTGCTGGGGGACAGCTTATTAACACTATAAAATTAGCCGCCCTTTGGCTTGCCAGATAGACTGGCTAGTTACCGGAAGCTGGGGGCGGGGCTTAGTGGTGGTTCAGAACTTCCCTCTAGCCCGCATGAATTCCGGACAGGGTCTTCTAACGGGTGATTTCCCTTTCTGCTGGTCAGAAGCCCATATTAAAGACTGTTTCCCCGCCAATTTATAGCCTAGTCATAAAATGGTTGCGCTGGGTGTTAGGCTACTGCATATACAGCACACCGTTTTCTTGTGCAGGACACTAGCAGTATTCAGGCGCTTTGTTTAATTGGCTGCATAGTCTCTAACATAGAAGTAGCACAGAGCCGGGTGTGCAGTCTCCTGCATTTTTCCTCTTATGCGCTGCATATTTGGCAGCACTGGGGGACTGTGTTTGCGTGTGTGTATAAGGGATGTGCGGGCTCGGATTAGTTCAGATTTTCCCGCCAAATTCAGTTTTTTTTCCCGCCAGAAATCAGATCTCAGAAGGAGGCAAAACGTCATCTTTCATGGACTTTTGTCCAGTAATGATGATGTTTGTCCATATAAGATGACGTTTTGCCTCTTACGGAGTCCCGATTTTTGGCAGGAAAATATGAACTAATCCGAGCCTGCACATCCCCAGTGTGTGTATGTATGCGTGTGTGTGTGTGTGTGTGTGTGTGTGTATATATATATATATATATGTGTGTATATATATATATATATATATATATATATATATATATGTGTGTGTGTATTTCACAATCATTCCACAAGTTTGTATTTATTACCTTATATAATAGGAGTAGGTGGATCAATTGCTATGGTGGTTGACTGCAAAGCCTAGACTGTGAAGTTTGATCCGCACCTATGAATGTATTTCTTCGACAGGTTGCTCCTTCACTATATTTCCTCAGCCATCTGTGCAAACTTAGAGGTTTGCATATGTGTAAAGTGCTTCCGGAGAGTATTCACAACTCTTCACTTTTCCACATTTTGTTATGTTACAGCCTTATTCCAAAATGGAATCAATTTTTGTCCTCAAAATTCTATATACAATACTCCATAATGACAACATCTAAAAAGTTTTTTTTAGATTTTAGCAAATTTTAATTAAAAAAACAAAGTAAGAAATCACATGTACATAAGTATTCACAGCCTTTGCTCAATATTTTGTTGATGCACCTTTGGCAACAATTACAGCCTCAAGTCTTTTTGAATATGATGCCACAAGCTTGGCACACCTATCTATGGGCAGTTTCGCCCATTTCTCTTTGCAGCACCTCTCAAGCTCCATCACGTTGGATGGGAAACGTCGGTGCACAGCCATTTTCAGATCTCTCTAGAGATGTTCAATTGGATTCAAGTTTGGACTCAAGGACATTCACAGAGTTGTCCTGAAGCCTGTCCTTTGATATCTTGGCTGTGTGCTTAGGGTCATTGTCCTGCTGAAAGATGAACAGTCGCCCCAGTCTGAGGTCAAGAGCGCTCTGGAACAGGTTTTCATCCAGGATGTCTCTGTACATTGCTGCATTCATCTTTCCCTCTTATCCTGACTAGTCTCTCAGTTCCTGCCGCTGAAAAACATCCCCACAGCATGATGCTGCCACCACCATGCTTCACTGTAGGGATGGTATTGGCCTGGTGATGAGCAGTGCCTGGTTTCCTCCAAACATAACTCCTGGCATTCATGCCAAAGAGTTCAATCTTTGTCTCTCATGGGCTGAGAGTCCTTCAGGTGCACTTTGGCAAACTCAATGTGGGCTGCCGTGTGCTTTTTTACTAAGGAGTGGCTTCCGTCTGGCCACTCTACCATACAGGCCTGATTGGTGGATTGCTGCAGAGATGGTTGTCCTTCTGAAAGGTTCTCCTCTCCACTGAGGAATGCTATAGCTCTGACAGAGTGACCATCGGGTTCTTGGTCATCTCCCTGACTAGGGCCCTTCTCCCCCTATCGCTCAGTTTAGACAGCCGGCCAACTCTAGGAAGTGTCCTGTTGGTTCCGAACTCACTTCCATTTACGGATGATGGCCACTGTGCTCATTGGGACCTTCACAACAGCTGATATTTTTCTGTACACATCCCCAGATTTGTGCCTCGAGACAATCCTGTCACGGAGGTTTACAGACAATTCCTTGCACTTCATGCTTGGTTTGTGCTCTGACATGCACTGTCAAGTGTGGGACCTTATATTGACAGGTGTATGCCTTTCAAAATCATATCCAAACAACTGAATTTACCACAAATGGACTCCAATTAAGCTGTCTGAACATCTCAAGGATGATCAGTGGAAACAGGATGCACCTGAGCTCAATTTTGAGCTACATGGCAAAGGCTATGAATACTTATGTACATGTGATTTCTTAGTAGTTTTTTTTTTATTAAATTTGCAACAATCTCAAAAAAACTTTACACGTTGTCATTATGGGGTATTGTGTATAGAAATTAATTTATTCCATTTTGGAATAAGGCTGTAAAATAACAATGTGGAAATAGTGAAGCGTTGTGAATACTTTCCGGATGCACTGTATGTTTATATATTTATATCTTAAGTGCTTGCTTCGACAGCATATACACTAAAACCTGGAACCTGGGATTATCTAGCCCAGTGTACAATAGATCACTGGTTCTCAAACTCTGTCCTCAGGACCCCACACAGTACACATTTTCAAGGTAACCTAACAGGTGCACAGATGTATTCATTACTCACTGACACATTTTAAAAGATACACAGGTGGAGCTAATTATCTCCATTGTGATTCTATGAGGAGACCTGGAAAACCTGCGCTGTTTGGGGTCCTGATGACCGAGTTTGCGAACCTGAGGATTAGTATATGCCGATTTTCTTCACGGTCATTAGGAAGTCCACAGAGATCAATATGGGGTATAGTTTTAATTTTAGCAGCTACCCCTAAGCCTTTTAGGTAAAAGGACAGTCCTTTCCAAGGCAGCCTGCATCAAACAGACAACCAAGTCTAGATCTCAGAAGCCTAGGGTGGCCAGACGTACAGCTTCCCAGTCGACAATCCCTCTGCCTGATGGGACGGACCTCCTCTTGGGGGATCCCAGGGTTGGAGGCCGACTTCTACAGTTCGCCGACTCATGGCATTATACAACCATAAGCCTGACTCACAAAAGTGGTCTCGTGGATACGCTCTCACCTTCCTCCCTAGCAATTTTTTGGTACAGTACAGTGTTCTGAGGAAGCTCATCCATGGTGTGCGACTAGGGTTGCCGTTTCTTCTGTTTCTTTCGACTTAGGCTGGGAGTTTGAGGAATTACCTGCAACTGTCCTGCACGGAGTTCTGATTCTCTCTTGTGCTCTACGTCGCTTGCTTCTCAGCTCGATTTGTTGTCCTACTGTCAGTGTGTGGCAGTCCCTGTTCGGTTGGCCGCTAAATCTGCAAGATCTAAGCACTTCCCGCATGGGAGATTAGCTTTGGGATGTCCGCATTGTCTATTCTCCAGTGTCCCCTTGTGAATGAAGTAGAAAATAGGATTTTAGTACTTGCCAATAAATCCCTTTCTCCGATTTCACGGGGGACACTGGACGCCCACTCAGCGCTGTTTTCCTACCTTCTTGTTTTTGGTTCATTATCGCCTAGTTTGACTGTGGTTCCTCTGCATTATATTGTTGTGTGACTGCATGTGTTCCCTGCATTGAGTCGGTCTTTTTCCGTTCTGTGGCGTTCTCCTTCTCCTCGTCTTCCTATTCTCCGTCTCCTCTCTGGGTCGGTTTCTTTACTGGGGCTGATGGGGCATAGAGGGGGAGGAGCCAGTCACACTTCTAAAAATTTTTAAAAGTGCCAGGCTCTACTCTACCAACCTATATACCACATTGTCTATGGTCCAGTGACCCCTGTGGAATTGGAGAGAGGGATTTATTGGCAAGTACCAAAATCCTATTTTGTCAAAAGATTTAATTTTTATGTACTGCATCCAGATATTGCATCAAATTATATGTTGCTGTAGTAACCAAAATATATAATGATTCATAAACCCATATCTTAAACATTTTCTATAAAAGAATAAAGGTAAAATTGAAGGCACAAAGATTAAAAACCTCAATTTCCAAAACTCATAGAACACTGTATTCAATTTATAGATCCAAGACTATTCGGCCTTAGCGCGTAGATTTTCTCTATCCAATTTGCTTTATTATGTTGTCTTTCAATATATTGTTTCAAACCTTGGGTGCAACAATTGTGAGAGGACTTAAAATACTCTGATAAGCTGTGGTTTGTAAGTCCCTTTTTAATATTTCTTGTATGCTTGGTAAGATGAAATTGCCAAGCTCTCGTGGTCCTACCGACGTAAAAAAAGACCACACAAGCTTGCGATTAAATACACCACATTACAGGAATGGTATTATAAAATCCATAATTTTGAATTCCTTATTCTGAACAACAAAGAAGTGTATTAAGAAGTCTTGCTAGGGACTAATTTACAAACTGTAATCATTCCGTATCGACGAAACCCGTGTTCTTAGGGTTAGTGGATTCATTATGGCACTTGAGGTTAGTTGCCCTACTATAAATAAATTGGAGTACATCAGGGATAATACTCTTCAGGATAGGATCCTTTTTTAAGTAGATGCCAATTTTTTTTGACGATTGACTAATTTTTTTCTGATTGGATCCATAAGTAGTGGTAAATGACCATTCATTACCTAAAGGTTTGGCTTTTTTAACCTTAGGCTTGAGAAGATCTTCTCTATGCATTAAATATACTTCTTCATAACTTTATTTAATTCGTCTTTGTTATAAACCTATTGTAATCCTTTGCTTAAAACCGTTGGCTTTGATGTACAGCAATAACATATTTTGGTACAAGCACAACAGTTTGAGTAGAGAGGGTTTAGTTTATCAGTTTGGCATCAATAATTGTAGCCCCAAGTAGGTAACAGTCGTTTACTAATAAGGAGGAGGTGCATTGTTTTGTCTGTCTTTCACTTTGTTTCCCTTTTTGTCTAGGATTACCTGGTTCTCAAGATGCCGTCATAAAGTATGTTGACTTTGGCAATGTTGGCAGAGTTAAAATCACAAAGTTAAGACAAATAAAGGATGAATTCCTGCCACTTCCACGCCAGGTAAATATGTGGAAGTGATGTGTGTGTTTAAATGTTCTAGCATCTTACATGTTGTTAATGAAGTAGACTTGCTGCCTGTTTTCACTATTTCTTTTGTGGCTGTTGGAGGGCATAATGATTGCTAGAGGAGTATGGGCACTCCTTGATACACCACGAGCTCGCTAGGAGAACTGTAGTTTAGTTTAATTACGCTGAGATTGTGGTTCCTGCCCAAGAGCTGTTTGTGCAGTGTGTGTGTTCTATTTCTTTTTTCTTTTAATTTGATTCTTTGTGGATGAGCCATAAAGAATAGGGTCAAATGGGTAACAGTATTCTAGCTAATTAAAGTGCTTTTTACCAGCTTGTGGCAACAATGAATGAGGATCCTGATTAGCGATGATCCAAATCAGCACAGAGGTACAACCATAAATATGGAGTCCTGGGCCATAGTTCCGGAAATGGACAAAAGCAGCATGGAAGTCCAGAACCTGCTTTTGTCTTACCTGTACCTTCGGGACATTATCCTTAGATTCGGTCAATCAGCGTTCGATTTCCGGAACTGTGGCCAATTTCTACTTCAGGGTCCATAGGGGGTCCACAGGGTTGACCTTGGGGTATAGGTTGGGAACCAAATCCGGGCACCACGCAGTTAAAGCTTTTATCTCCCAGGATGCACTGGGTCCACTCTCCCTATAACCCCACCCCCAAGCCAGAGGCACCTCAGTTTAAGTTGGTGCCCGGCCGGAGTCGGGTCACCGTTAGCGCAGGGGGAGCTGATTAGCAGCCCCTAAGCTTATTTTATTTTTTTAGGGACAAAGTTTTTTCCATGGACTTTGGACTCTTCAGAGCGGCAGCGTCGGACTGTCCATAGGACGTCTAAGCTGCCGCTCCGTCACCCCGCTGGCGCTGAGACGCCAGTACAGATCTGGGGATCTCAGCGGGACCCCAGAGTCTGTACTAGCCGGACTCTGTGGGCGCCCAGGACTGCTGCCGGATCCACGGGGAGCAGGTAAGGTCGCGGATCACCGCTTGCGGTGATCCGCGCATTTCAAATGCAGTCCTGTGCCTCCGGTCTCAGGGGACAGACCGGAGGCGCCGGCAGTGGCGGCGGGCCCCCCATACCCCGTGTGTCCACTAGACCACCAGGGACTTAACGATCGGTGCAGGGAGCCGGCGTCCCGGGGGTTAATAGCCGGCCAGGGGAGGCAGCCTTCCCTGTTACAGCGGCTCCTCCCCTCAGCTCAGCGCGCCTTTCAGTATCCATAGTCTGGCGTCGCTGAGCTGCTTCCTCCGCGGGCCACGCTTCCTCTGAGGTCTCCAGCGGCCATTTTATCTCTGTGGTGCAGCAGAAATCTCTCAGGATGGCAGTTGGTCCAGTCCCCCTGCGTACCTCACCATCAGGTCAGTGTACACAGCGCTGTAGCCTTCCCAGACACTGAATCTGGGCAGTTGAATGCAGTGTAATAGTGCAGTATATTATATGACATGTTTATGTATATATGTATATATCTGCATTGTATGTGACTTATGCTAGTGCTGACTGTCTGTACTTTATTCTCTCACCTGTCAGTGTATATCTATCCCTTTTCTTTATCTGCCCTAATACAGCTGTACTTAGGGTGGTTCTGAGACCTCACATTTATATACTTGTTAATATTTGTGTGGTTTGTCACATACTGTTGCGTGCTGCACGTTGCCA
Organism: Taudactylus pleione; assembly: GCA_031769625.1. NCBI lineage: Eukaryota > Metazoa > Chordata > Amphibia > Anura > Myobatrachidae > Taudactylus > Taudactylus pleione. Next base: position 5,601,550 of record JAUIMM010000841.1, on the reverse strand, counting down.
TATTTTAGATGGAACTGTGTGTTGCATACGCTGAAAATGGGTCCCTGCAGCTAATTTTTGGCATCAGTCAGGACCAGTATAGTGCTGCTTAATATTTCCGCCAAGATTGGTCAGATATGTCTGACCAGGAGATAGAGCGTTATACTGCACCCATTTTTACTATCCTGCAAGTCATGTGCTGCAGGTGTTAGTGCGGAGGATTTGACTCATAAAGGGTTCTGTATGTGGCGTCATCTGGTGCTGGCCTCTTTCACGACCCCCTTGGGCGGTTTGTTTTCTCGGGATCCTCTCAATTGCGGATCGCCGGGCGGGCCCCATTGTTGTACCTCACTTGGGGTTACTTCACCATACTGCCCTTTTCATCTCAGGGTATCTCGCAGCTTCTTGCACTCTTCCCCTGTGACACAGACTACCGCTCCCTGCAGGGGTTTTTCGCAGTATATGAATTCCCCCTGGTGCCACAATAGTCTGTCATTCCCCTTGCAGGGATTACCACAACAGCCACCCTGGGTGGATGTCGTTTTCTACGAAACGCTAATTGGCGTGGTTGACGCCCTGTGGGTACTTCCCAGTTGGCTCTGCCGTGAACTGGGTACTGTTTGGGGCTCTTTCCCTCTTACACGGGGGGAAGCCTATTTTTAAGGCTGGTAGCAGGTCCATTCTGGTTAGAGTGAATGTTGACCTGCACCTGTATCATACACCCTCAGTATTGCGTGCCTTCGGGTTCCCTGTTGCTGACTAGCGGGTGGATCGCATAGCGGGACTCTGGCTGTTGCCAGATAGGAGGTGTTACAACAGTGTTTGGCCTCCTGTCCCAAATTCCCTGAGGGTCATCACGAGCCCCTCCTGGGGTGGATGGGCGTGTTACTCGTCTGATTACAGACGTTACTACGCCTCCCATTCCTGCGTGGTCGGATTCTTCGGATCCGTAGGTGGTAACTCTGCCTGAAATCAGTATACTTGCTTTCAGGAGTTGTTACCCATCCTACCATGGCTATAGCATGGTTGGTTAATACTATTGCATATTGGGTTGATGCATTTGTAACATTTTTTCCCCTCCAACACGTCGGGGGTTCAAATGTATTTGGTCGCTCACGTAATATATGCTGTTGTCATAGGTGGAAATGCCTATATTGGATACCAGTCTCCTAACTTTCAGAGTTCCGGCTGCGACTGTATCCTCCGTAATACCCTATGGCTGCGCTCTGGGAATGCAGAGGTGCAGATACCATCTTTAGGGTTGATATTGTTTGGTCCTGACCTTGACAAGATTGTAGTAACATTGGCAGTATTACTAACGACAAGTTTACCGCTTTCAGCTATGCCCACTACAAGGCCTCAGACTAAGTCTGTTAAGTCTTTTTTGTCCTCTGGGTCAGCCTAAAGGTCTGTTTCTTCGTAGACTGTCGGCATCTACAAGGGCCGACATATCCAGTACCGAGCAGGCCTGGACTGCCAGCCGATCCTGCTTCTGAACCTACGGATATCTCTTCAGCCTGACGGGACAGGCCTACAACTGGGAGATACCGATTTTCTCAGTTCGCACGGTATTAGTGTCAAGTTGCCGCGGCTACGTGGGTAGGAGGGTACGCCCTCTTTACAAGGGCCTTACAGATCCAGAAAGCTATGCAGTTGTTGCGGTAAGCGGAGCTAATTAGGCCATCCCCACTATCTCAGTGAGGGACTGGTTGTTCTGTTTTCTTTCTGGTGCGGTGGCTGAATGGTCCTCTTTGGCCTATTCTCTGTCTCAATTCCCTGAACCAGTTCCTAAAGCTACCTGGGCTCAGGAGGAAATCCCTATGCTCCATCATACGATGTTTGGAACCTGGGGACTTTATGGTATCACTGAATATACAGGACGCGTGCCTACGGGTACTTACAGAGATCTTTCCTCAGCATGGGCTGAGGTTTGCTGTATCACAGCAACACTTACAATTTTTTGGGCTCTGCCTGTTGGGACTGTCCTCAGCCCCACAGGGGTTTACCAGCGTTTTGGATTTTCTGACAGTTCTTCTGTTCAGTATATCCCAATGCTCCTGTACCTGGACGGCCTCCTGCTCTTAGCGGGATCACCGGGGTACTTTACGGCCAGGTCAGGATGACTGTGGCTTCTTCGGGGTGCAGACGTTTAATCAACGGGGAAAAAGTCCTCCATGCATCCCTCTCTGGGTATTCTTCATCTAGGATCCCTGCTGGATTCTCAGAATCTGAGAATTCTTCTGGCGTAAGACGGAATCTCCTCTCTTCCATTAGGAGTACATGGTTGTCTGCGCAGTCGACAGATGTCTTTACACTCTGGGATGCATGGTGGAATGGGCTCAGTTCCATTCCAGGCCTTTCCATAATTGGCTCATCTCCAGATGGAACGAGTTTTTTCTGTCGGATAACTGTTCAAACGATGATGCTCTCTCCGGAGGCAAGTCTGTCCCTGTCCGGGTGGCTATGGCCATCTCGTCCAGGGTTTTCTTTGCTATGGACAGTGTCTGGATCGAATCCTTTTCAGTGCAGTTGGACGTCTGTCGATTCCACCCTGTCAATTAACTTACTCTGGCATAACTCTTGTTTCCCGGTGAACCTGAAAAGGTTCAGTCCGACAGGGTCAGGACAGTGGCTTCCTTTTTAGCAACACTGTTCGTTGGGTGGCAATGACAGGTATGTCACATATTCGGACATAGTCCGAGGGTCTCCTCCCGACCATCTCGGCAGCGTTCATTTCAGGAGCTCTCCATTGGGAAGCGGGAGTCCTCAGCCGTCACGACGTGCATCCCGGGGACTAGTCTCTTCCCCAAGAGAGGTTTCATCTCCTGGTGAGCAGGGGGGGCCCCCCTGAGGTGACCCTCATGGCCTTCTGACTTTATCACACTATGGTGTTACAGTCCAGCTCTGGGGATTCTGAAGCAACCTTCAGCGACTCTTTGTCGGTGAAGTGGTCCTTCCACTTTGTGTACCTGTGTTCTCCGGTCTCCCTTCTTCCTCGAGGTCTTTGGAAGTGTTTTCAATCGAGACGGAGATGCTTTCCTGCTGGTGGCTCCTGATTGCCCCAGATGTCAGGGGTACTTGGATCTTCGGAGTCTCTACATCGATACTCCATCCCTGATGCTTCACTGCCCGGACCTGTTGTCTCAGGGTCCTTGGTTTTGCCTTGGACCTGGGTCGTTTGTCTTTGACTGTGTCCTTACAGTGGTCTTACGGCTTCCCTGGCTTTGTCATCGTTGGAATGTTTAGAGCACATGGATCAGCTTTTGCTGGGACCTACCACAAACTGTGGCAGCCATAAATCTTATGGTATTGTACCTGTCGATACAATCCTCCGGTGTCCAGGATTTCCAGATATTCTGGCATTCCTTCCGGCTGGCTTGGGTTTCACACTTGGCCTGGTCTTCCTGACAGTGCGGATCTCTACACTGTCAGTATGGTTAAGATATGGAATTGCTCCACTCTGGTATCCAGTTCATCCTTTGGAGTGTTTTCTTGATTATGCCTCCATTTGTCCTCCCTAGGGACTCCTTGGGAGTAAGTAGTGGTTCTTCGTTACCTCCGGGGACAGTCAATGGAACCGCTGGTTGTGATAGCCATTACATGGTCTATTGCTTAGGCTCTCTCTTTCTCTCAGGGTGTTTATATCAACCAGGAGAGTGTCTGAATTGGGAGCGTTCTCATGTGGCTCCCTCTTCTGGAGGGCATCATGTCAGGGTGGGAGTTGCTCTCGCCCTGTGTTTCTTCTTAGTGGTTTTCAGGTTCCATATTATTCTGTAACTTATGGTACGGCCATTCTGTCCCCAGTCCTCTCGGCTGGTGTGGCCTCATTGACTGTGGTCTGGCCTCTTTGGATTTATGTGATCCGTTCAGGTTCCTTACGGAAATCGGACTCCTTATTGGTGGTCTGAGATTTCTGGTTTTCACAGGAAAGGATGGCCGGCCTATAACCAAATGTTGGCTGGATGGCCTCGTAGGTCTTCCTCAGGGGCCTACCCATGGGTAGGCCTTCCTGTTGTTGATGCTTGTTTTTTCTCGGGCCATGTGACCCTCGTGTGCGGCTCGCTGTGGCGCCTCGGCTGTTTTGCCTTACTAGGTGGCCACGTGGTCTTCTGTCCACACCTTGTTAAGGTTCTAGGCATTGGTTTCCTTTGCCTCTCAGGATGCTTCCTTTTTGGCGACGGATTCTCCTCTCAGCACAGGAGCGTCCCCACCCTTGGTTGAACTGCTTTGGGACATCCCCAAGGTCAACCCTGTGGACCCCCTATGGACCCTGAAGTAGAAAACAAGAGATATGGTAAGAACCTACCTTTGTTATCTCTGTTTCTACGAAGTCCATAGGGTCCACAGGGCGCCCGCCCTGACGCACCTGGCTTCATATGGGCTGTGTGGCTGGTCACCGGTTTTCCGTCTCCCATTTCTGTGAGTATGGTTATTGAGTGTTCCAGTTTTCTCTCTCTTTTTCTCTCCTCCTCCGGCCTTTGGCTACTTACAAACTGAGGTGCCTCTGGCTTGGGGGTGGGGTTATAGGGAGAGTGGACCCAGTGCATCCTGGGAGCTAAAAGCTTTAACTGCGTGGTGCCCGGATTTGGTTCCCAACCTATACCCCAAGGTCAACCCTGTGGACCCTATGGACTTCGTAGAAACAGAGATAACAAAGGTAAGTTCTTACCATATCTCTTGTTTTATGCGTTGGACCATCGCTAATCGGTATCCTCATTCATAGTTTCCACAAGCCTCTGTAAAAAGCAATTTAATTAGCTGCACTACTGTTACCCATTGGACCCTAGCTGGTATGCAAGAACTGTACTATTTCTCCCCAGTGCCAAGGCTGCTTTCATAAATTTCCACACCAACTTTATTACTATTTTTTTTATTGCTTGTCCTATGATGTTGCACTTATGAGGGGGGATGTTCTAAATTAAAGAGGTTTGAGGTTTTACTCCAAGCTCATCCTGGTGCAGTAGCCAGACAAGTCTTATTTTTGCAAATTCTTAACTTAAAATACTTGAACAGCTGCCTGATGGTGATTAAGTCTTTGGGGTATATTTACTAAAGTGCGGGGTTTTAGCAGTGGAGCTGTTGCCCATAGCAACCAATCCGATTCTAGCTATTATCTTCTGTAAGGTGCTAGATAAATATTAAATAGAAACTGGTTGCTATGGACAACTTCTTCACTTCTAAAAACCCTCACTTTAGTAAATATACCCCATTGATGTCTGCCATAAAAAGCATAGACCGGTGATTTCATGTATTAGATATCATGCATGCATACCTGCACAGCCCCATATGGCAGAGACATTAGGTCCTCCTCCAGTTTTGCATTTCAGTACCATTATTTAAAGTTTAGGGCACTTTCATATGTTCTAAAAATGCTCCACTATTAAGAAAGTTTGTTATCGTGATGGTGTCCCTTTATAATGGTCCTGGGGATTTACTATAATTCTCTACCTGAATGATGTTTTGCTCAAGTACAGGTCCCAGTCATTGTTGAACACCGTGCACACATTAGATTCCCACCTTTATTTTCTTAATTGCAAGACGTCAAACTATACTTCTTGCCTGTAAATGGTTTTTCTGGGGTTCCGTTTGATGCCTGGCTGCAGCAAATGTTTTTGCCGTAGGCCAAAATCCTCATATTGAAGGGTTTATGGAAGTCCTTTCTGGCGACCAACCTGACATCTGTGACTTTTTGCATAAGGCTTTGGAAGATGGTCCCCCCTTCGAGGTGGTCCAGAATGCACAGTTACACTCTGTGAAATGAAAAAGGTCTCCTCATTGTCTCCGGGCTATTTTCTCTGCCTGTCTGTGCCATGAAACGTTTGTATATTTTACAATGCTCTTGTGAGAAGACTTTCCAGTTATCTTGGTTACTCCGACTGGTCACACTGGGTATTTTTACACCGACACTTTTAAAATAGTATCATCTGTGACTACTGCCATGAACTTTTCATCTGAGCAGGGCCCTCTAACCTCTTGTACTTCTCCCTACTATTTTTATTAAATTATCCTTTTTTTGTTTGCGGTATTCTAACTTTTTTGATATTTCTGTAATTTTAGGGTTAATTTGGAGAAGATAGGTGCCTGTCAGACAGACCCATGTGTGCTCAGGGACCGTATTGCCAGCTACAAGGGAGACAATGATCCTCCTAGCTTTAGGCAAGTCCTGAGTGACGCGTTTTGTTTACATACAACATGTGCTTTACAGCCGTTGTATGTGATTGGTTGTGTTATGTGCGTCATCCCCTGCTGGAGGCTCTGAAGTCGACGCTGACGTGGTTTCCCCACAACGCAGGTGATGCGCTGCCGCACAGAATGCTGGGTACTCCTCGGTATCAGGATATTACCGGGAGTGTGGGGTAGCTGCGGTGTGACAGCCTAACAGGTGAGTCACACTTGGCTGCTGATTAGGCGCCTTTTTTTCTATTTAATAGCCGGCTCTGTTAGTTTCCATGTGCACATGACTAAGGTGTACACACACCGAAACGGCCGTCGGGCCCAGGACTACAATGGTCACCAGGCAAATGATAAGTCATCTATGTGTAAATAGCTCCTGTTATGTGACCTAAACTGCTGTCTTATATGCATTCTGAGCATGGCTATTCTTTTTAAGCTTCAATATATTTTTTGCATCTTAAAACATTGTTGGTGTGCCGGTCCCTGTTTTTGGTCCTAGATAGGACTGAAGTGTGCTTTTTGTATTCCATATGTGACTTCAGCGCCTACAACCCCATTTTAAGTGTGTGCGGATCTCCCTCTGTGTGTGTGTGTATGTGTGTATATATATATATATATAACACACACACACTTAGTGGTGGCATTAATATTCAGTGCCGTATTGTGTGTGATATTACTCTACAGCTCCGTCTGAGGGACAATAATGTGCGACCACCCACTCTGCTATTTTACAGTTCAGGTGCTTCAGGTTTATGTGAGGAGGAGATGGTACAGGATTAATTAGGTGGTATAATCCACCAGGCCCTTCTAATGTCCCAGTCCCTACACAGGAACCACTTTTATAAAGGCTTCCTTTTATCTCAGGTCCTAGCTACTATTACGGGCCGCTTAATGCCAGCTGCTTTCCCCTCTATGGGGTGACCACAGCAGTCTGTTTTTTTTTCCCTCACAGGGATTGCCAGATTACTGCTATGCAGATTCCTCCTATGCTCCCGCCAGCAGTGGATGACGGCTACCTCTACTGCTCTACAGACTTGTTGCAGGAAGAGAATACCGCTAGGCCTTCCAGGAGTCCTCTTGTCAGTGTAGTCCACTCACATCACTGAGATGTCATCTGATTACCGAGAGATTGCGGATATCTCTAACCCTGATTCCCCTCCACTATAGATAGACTCGGTTTGGGGTTACTATTCCAGCTTTGGTGTGAACTGTCAGAGCCGTCTGGGTCATAGAGAATGTAGAACCAGCTCCTTTGTTCAGGCAGACTCTGTTTGTACAAATAAAGGGCTTCTTCTGTGGAATTCCCTTTATCGGATCATTTGGTTGATCGCAGGGCTACAGCCTGGTGAACGCCCGGTAAGAGGTATCAACCTCAGATGTTTGGCTGCATTATCCATTTCCAGAAGTTCCTTGCACGAAATGGAACTCATCCCCTGCATTGGACATGTAATATGGTTAATTACAAGTGCTACATTGCCTATGCCTGCCCCACCTTCCTAACCTTCGGGGAAGAAATGGGCTTGCCGGAAGTCTATATACTTTCCCTCAAATTCTTCAGATTTTTTTTTTTTTGGTTGGTAACATCAGAGATGCAGCCACACATATTGGGAAGGCTGCTCTGGATATCAGTGTTCTGACTTCCAGTGTCTCAGCTGCAGTTGTGTCGGCTCACCGTTTCCTGTGGTAGCGTTCTTGGACGGCAGAAGCAGATTCCATGAAAGGCCTACAATGCTTCCCATACACTGGTGAAGTATTGTTCGGTCCTGACATGGAGAGGATTGTGGACGCGTTGGCAGCGGTTAATTCTGCGTTTATGCCTTCGGCTGCGGCTTCAGCGAAGCCTTGCACCTTCTCCTTTCGATCCTTACGTCCTCGGTTAACCCACAGGTTGGACCTTCCCAAGGCCATCAGCTTCCAGGATGGCTGGTCAAACCTGAGAAACAGGACTGGAGTACAAGACGTCCTCCTTCCAAGTTAGAGGATAAACTCTCAGCCTAAAGGGACGGGCCTTCCTCTGGGGGATGCCATATTGGTAGGCCGACTTTTTCAGTTCACCCAGGATTGGTGTCTGATCACCATAGACACATGGGTAAGAGAAGTAGTCTCTCACAGGAAGACAAGGCCTTACAAATCTAGAAAGCCGTACAATCCTTGCTTCAAGCAGAAGTTATTGTACCTGTCCCGTTGCACTTGAGGGAAACAGGTTGTTATACCAATCTTTCTCGTTCAAAATCTGGCATGATCCCGCCGGCCTATCCTCAATCTTCACTCGTTGAACAAATTCCTCAGGGTACCTCGGTCCAGGATGGAAACCCTACGCTCAATATTACTGGCTATGGAACCTGGGGATTGTATGGTGTCTATGGATATTCAGGATGCATGCCTGCATATTCCAATTGCTTCGGCTCACCAGCTTTTTCTCAGGTTTGCTGTACTGCAACAACATTTCCAGTTTTGGGATCTACTGTTTGGCCTATCCACCTCGGGTGTTAACCAAAGTTTTATGGCACTGATGGAAGCTCATCAGACTTGGGGGGTCTTTCTTGTCGTTCCCCATTTCTGGTTTTTCATCAGGACAGGGCGGTGCTTCGGACTTGCCCTGGGTTCCTTCCTAAGGTGGTTTCTAGTTTCCACATTAATGAGGAAATTCTTGTACCAGCCTTTAATTCTCCAGACCTCTCGGCAGATGAGGCCTCATTGGATGTGGCACGTGCCCTCGGGCTTTGTGTACCGTACCTGTTCCCTTCGGAAGTCAGACTCCTTGTTTGTACTTTTATGGCTGGCCATCCCTTTTTGTGGAATCTATAAGCAAGCTTTGGCTAGGTGGATTCGCATGACGATCCCTGAGGTTTACACTTCTGAGGGCCTTCCAGTTCTGACCTGCGTTACTGCTCATTCTACTCGGTCTCTGGGTCCTTCGTGGGCAGCTCGCCGTGGCGCCTTGGCTGTTCAGCTTTGTATGACAGCCACATGGTCTATTGTCCAGACCTTTCTGAGGTGTTATGCATTTGATACCTTTGCCCCTCAGGATGCTTCCTTTGGGCGGCGGATTCTCCTCTCGGCACAGGAGCGTCCCCACCCTTAGAGGGACTGCTTTGGGACATCCCCAAGGTCTCCCTGTGGAGCCAATGGACCCTGAAGTAGAAAATGAGAGAGATGGTAATAACTTACTTTTTATGTTATTTATCTTTCTATGAAGTCCATAGGGTTCACAGGGCACCCACCCTGACGCACCTGTGCTTCAGATGGGCTTCACTCCGGTTTTCCGTCTCCTTCTGTGCAAGAATGTGATTCTTGAGTGTTCCAGACTTTCTACTCTCGCTCTTATACTCCTCCAGCCTTTGGCTTGCTACGAAACTGACGTGCCTCACCCAGTGCATCCTGGTAGAAAAATGTAACTGCTTGGTGCCCGGGATCACTCCCATCATCACCTATACCCCAAGGTCTCCCTGTGGACCCTATGGACTTTGTAGAAAAAGAGATAAAGGTAAGTTCTTACCACATCTCTCATTTTTTTTTCATCGAATAGCCTTTGCAACATTTAGGGGTACAGGAAAATGTCTTTACAGTCATTTTTATAAATTTAAAAAGTTGGATTAAACATATTTAAAATTTCTAAATACCCTCTCCCATTAAGTTACAACTCCTCCACATACAAGTTACAACACCTCCACATACCTGTCCCGCATCATTTACACCTCCACGTACTTGTCCCACATCATGTATCCCATTATTGAGCTTTTTAGAGAAATACACCTGAGAACATGTATGTCTTTATTGGAGTAATTAACCTATTTAAACCCCTCCATGTAAATTATTATTTATTGGGAGGGGTGTTCCAGAGGTTCTACACTGTATCCTGAGATTTTTACTTTCAAATTAAGATTTTCCCTACCTTTACACATGCTCAGGGGGTTGCGCACAAATGCGAATTTCCTCTGAAAAGTCAATGCGAGTTTGGAATTGAATTGCAAATGTAATTTGCAGTGCGAGTGTCGCCATGTTAACGTCTGGCAGGATCCAACTTGCCCCTAATTGGATTTGTACGGTCACTGTTTCTTACTTGATAAAATCGTAGTGATTAACTGCAATACACTTAAAATTGAATGCAGTCATTTCTGATTGTATTTATTCATTCTTGAAGCAGAACTTAAAATGCTTATGTTTCTATTTCCTTTTTTTTTTTTTCTTCACTTAATAATCATATTTATCTGAACTTTTTATAGGCGATTTGCTGCAGGCTTGCACATGTTCAACCTATTGATGCTGGACCTCACTGGAGCTTAAAGGCATGTACCCTGTTTGAAGATTTGACGGCCTATAAACACATGAGATGTACTTCAATAGGTACAGTATTCTTCACATCCTGGACTTCGGCTTGTTTAGTATCTCACGAATGTAAAGAAGTGTGAAACATTTACTGACTAAATCAAGCACAAGAATGGTACTGATGCAGGGATTATTCTGAATTTCTCTCTAGGGGTATATTTAATAGTGTGGGGTTTTTAGAAGTGGAGTAGTTGCCCATATCACCCAAGCAGATTCTGCTCATCATTTATCTAGCACCTTCTAGAACATAATAGCTACAATCTGATTGCTATGGGCACAAACTCCACTTCTAAAAACTCGCACTTTAGTAAATATACCCCTAGGAGCTGAGACTAAAAACTTTTTAAGGATCACCTCCTTCATTAACTTATGCTTCAGATACGCCTTAAACTAACAAATATGTTTGCGCCTTCAATTCTGTCTCTTTTACATTTGTCTGATTCGAATGATTTAATACTTTTACACTATGGGCCATATTCAATTTGGAGCGAATAGTCCGTTGCCTGTCTTTTCGCCATCATCGACGGTTGTGGCTGCGATAAAGTATCGCCCTCGTCCCTGCGTATCCCCGTATTCAATTACAAATCGTCAAAAAAAATCTGCGAAAAGTCCTGTCATTTTTGGGGTAATCAACCTGACACCACCCAAAAGATTCACTGACATGGGGTTCACTTTGGGTACCCCAGAATAGCCCTGCTAAAGGTATTTTTAAGGTCTTTAAATGGTCTCAATAGGTGCTATTTAGCGTTTTTGGGAAAGTGGTGAAGAATAGCATTTAGCAACATTTTTTGGGGAAAAATAAGTAGTCCCATCAAATTTGGGGTACATGAAAATGGCTGCAAGCATATTTTAAAGTGGCTAATGTGATATATATATATATATATATATTTATTTTTTAAAAAAACGTCAAAAATCCACCTGCCTCAACCACCTGCAATCAAAAAAACACCTGGGGCATACTTGGGAGCGCCCCCCCCCCCCCCCCATATCTTTTTCGCTAGTTTAGAAGTTTGTCCCCCAACTTTGGGGTTTTTTTTCACCCCCAAAAAGAAAGCTATTATACTTTTGGATCTACAATGCATGCACACTCCTATTTTAGCTCCTTATTCTTAGTACCTCAGATTTTGGGGCACCATTTTCAGTTCAAGTACTGTATCTTACATCTAGACAGTTCACTCCAGGAACGTTCACTATGTATTCATTCACTATGTATAACCTTCACTAGCGTAATACTTTGTTTTCTGAATTAAGCCGTGAGTACTACCTCACTGGTAGTATTCACGGCGTCATTCAGAAAACAAAGTATTACGCTATGGCTTTATTTGGATGACATTCTGGAAAAGGAATGTGAGAGAATGTTGCTAGAAGCAAAACACTCCCAAGTCTTTAACTGGAACATGGTTGGATAATCCAATATAGAAAAATTGTAATCTAGTGCATTCTCAACAACTCTAAATTATCTCATCAATTTTATGAAGATTACAAACAAATCTTATCTACAGTTGCATATTGTAAGTTTAAAACATGGGTTGTGTTGATGGCAGGCTCCAGCTACAAAGGTTTGGGCGGTTCTCCTCTACATACAGGATTGTCGCTACAGAACGACAAAAACTTGAATATAAATGTCTTGGAAACATGCGAAGTATGGAATGCAGTTCATAATTTTCCAAACTCCTTAAGCAAGAGTATTCTCCAACAGCCGATCAGTGGTTGTCCTAATAATCCGCCAAAATGGCACAAAAAGCAGGATCATGAACGTGGGAGTATCAACAATTCTATCTTTGGAAAATTAAGAAATTTATCTCAATCAGCACCCTATGTCATTTTCTCAGTTGATATTAGATTTATCCAAGAGAATGGATTTTTACAAAAGGCAGTTTTTTTCAATTCTTAGTACAAATACTTGAATCTTTTCAAATACATTTTTGGTTGACTCCGTCTAACACCAATATCTAGATTCAGTTAGGCTGAGTACTTATCAGAACGACGTGCGAACGACTTAATCCCTGAACAAACTTTAGTGCGTACACACTATGCAATCTTTCAAACGACTAATTGGATACAACACTCCGTAATGATATTTCATTCAATCTTTTTTTCCTGAACATACAATGCAATCATCATATAGATCACTGGCAGTTCAGGTGACGTCTTCAGAGGTAAGATTGGTCCAATATATCATGTGGTCTTCCGGTTAAGCGTACACACTGCACGGTGTGCAACACATCTTTCACGATATCTTCGCATCTGATGTACAGTAGAGCACAGCAGATGAGAATGTTAGGTTGCGGCCTAGGATAGTCCGTTACTCACCGCAGTGCCGGCTTCCCCTGATCCCTTTGGTGGTCAGATGCAGCGGTGCGTGACATGCTTAGCATTATTCCTAGTTCCATGTGGACATCCATGTGTCGCGCTGTGCCTTGGTTACAGCGGTCGCCGTCATGAACATGGCCATGACAGTTCATATCACCTGACTGCCCTTTACCCAATGGTAGCATGGTAATGGTAAGCTGACGCTGTCCACCTATGATCTGCTACCTTAGGGTATAAAGTCTGCCTTGGGATGGAAGGAGGTTACCTGAGCAATTTTGTAGCTTTCCAGTGTCTACTGAAGATCTCGTTCCAGGTCCTTCTTCATGTTTTCCCTGTGCTTACCAGTGCCGACTATAGTGCTACTGAACATCTCGCCTGTCAGTGGATCATTTGGTACCTCGTTGTGCTAAAGTGCGTGCAGAACATCTCGCCTATGTGCAGAGCAATTGCCACTTCATTGTGCTAAAGTGCGTCCAGAACATCTTGCCTGTGCAGAGCTACTGCCACTTCATTGTGCTAAAGTGCGTCCTGAACATCTCATCTGTGTGTGGCGCAATTGCCACTTTCTTGTGCTAAGTGCGTCCTGAGTATCTTACCTGTGTGCGGAGCATTTGCCAATTCATTGTGCAGAATTGCGTATATCTCACCAGTGTGTGGAGCATTTGCCACTACGCTGCGCTAAAGTGCGTCCTCCAATATATCGTCTGTGTGATGAACACCTGCCTACTCTTTGTGCCACCGTGCATCCGGAACCTCTCTTTAATGTACATCGCATGCACCAATCCTCAGTGCCATTGTGCCTCCTAGGTCCTACGGTGTATATATTAGAAGTTATACAAGGGTATAGCATTATCTTACGTAGAAGTATCCTCTACGGTCACTGTAGCAAAGTTCTCTATTCCTGTGAATACCAGTTACCTGACCAAAGGACCACGACCTGCCAGCTGGGTGCAGCTAAACCCATATCCTGCTTGGAGGGGTCACTGGTGAACACCTCCCGGCTGGTTAGATTCTACACCTTTTGGTCAGGTCTCTCCTACGACTGGTATTCGTGAATAAGGAGATCTTGTGTACAGGCCCCACATCTCAGATTTCCTCCTCAGCCCAGAACCTCCGCTTTCACCCCTCAATAGGGGATTCCATACAGCTGGTGTTGACGGCACCGCTCAGTAAGGGATTCCATACAGCTGGTCGTGACAGAGAAGATGCAATGAACGCCGCAATTGTGCATACACATTAAATATATGGAGGATATGTTGTTTCAATTCGCCTCAAAATGCCAAATCTAATTCATTGTCTCTGTACTCCACCTTGCCATTCCACAGATTCTGAATTTCCTTTGTGATGGATTAGACAATGATATTGCTTTGAATTTTATAAACGAATCTTTGAGGCAGTAAAGTGATTAAGGTCTCAGATCAAGCCTTTTGTCTCACCTTCACACCATAATCTAATATAATAAACTCAAATGCCTGATACTTTGAGCTTCTTCATGAGAGGAGTCATGCCTTATCGTGTGGGAGAAATACATTCTCTATTGTGTAAAACACCTTTCTTCTAAACATGTATATTATTAAAGTTTTAAAACAAAAAAAAAACATTCTTTCTAAGGTAGTCCTACTTTTATCAATCGGGCATTTTTATTTCACTTTCCTGCAACCAATCGGTGGTTGAGTAAATTTAGCAAATATCCTGGATTTGGTCCAACTCTTATATCTTTCCAGAATTGATGAAATGGGAAATTCAGTTGATTGTTCTTCCTTTAGGATCTACTCAAAATCGGGCTCCATTCAAACAGACTCCTTTCCTTATGGATGAAAGATGTAATTGTGCATGCTTGCAAGTGGAGCGTACTTAAACCCGCATAAGGCCCCTTTTGGGCATAGCATGAAGCCTCGCCCCCTGTACTCGCAAGCAGATAAGAAACACAAGGGGGCGTGGTCTTCTAGTGTCATTTAGGGCCAGTAAGTGCCATTTGCGAGTTGGAACGAAGGAGCCAGGTTAGCTTTCCCACACTCCCCTAGTAAAGGAGAAGGGTGGGGCTGTGGAGGATGCTATGATGCCCAGGAGAGAGAGAGAGAGCTCTGAGAGACCCCTTGCAGGGAGGCAGAGAAAATTGCTGGAAGAGTGGCAAGAGCTAATTGTAGAAGAGCTGATGAAGATAGAGGAAGACAATGCCCTTATCCTAAAGAGCCTCGGCATCCAGTACAAGTACAGTCTGATAGAAAGTTACAAGAGTAGCTGTAAAGGCTGAGTGAACAGGAAGTCTGTGTGTAAAGAGGGTACACTACGTGGTGGCTGTATAGGGCAAGATGGGATGCACAGATGGGAAAAAAAAAACCTACAGGAAACGTGGCACCTGCATATTTCCAACTGAGGGGCAGAGAGTACGAGAGAACCTTCTGAGATGAGTAATACTACTTGGGAAGGATGGAATGGTAGCTGAAGATACTCTGGAGAAATTAGATAACCGGGATCGGTGTGATTTGTACTGAGCCTGCCAGGTTTGAGAAACATGGGGAGGAGATTTCAGCAAGGAAGTGCGTCTGCTGCTGTAACTTTAAAGTTTGCTGAAAGCTTGTCCGTGACCTACAAGTTATGTTCTGGAGAGGCAAACTGAGTTTAGTGCCTATTTTTAATGTTCTTTTATAACACATAAGTCGGGCAGGAGGAAGTGTAAAGAAACAATGTATTTTCTACGCGGCTGACATTTGTAATTGGCTGCCATGGAGATTTTATGGAATTAACAGTTAATAATTTTGTTTTCTTCAGGGTCCATAGGGGGGTCCACAGGGTTGACCTTTGGGTATAGCTGGATCTGGATCCACGGGCACCATGCAGTTAAAGCTTTAGCTCCCAGGATGCACTGGGTCCATCCTCTATACCCCGCCCCCGAACCACAGGCACCTCAGTTTAAGTTTGTGCCCGGCCGGAGTCGTTTCACCGTTAGCGCAGGGTGGCTGATATGGAGCATACACACTGTCAGATGTATCAGATGAACGATTGAACATTTGAACGATTTGGCCAACGATATGAACGATTTTGCTAACTTTTTGAACTACGAACGATTTTTGACTGCATTAAAATTACTGAAATCGCCCAAAACTGACTGCAAACACATCAGATGTCAGATATCGGAACGCTTATTGTTCAGACATGTCAGATATTCCTTTAGACATGAACGATTTTTTAATAGTTATCATTCAGATCTGAAGAAAAATCTGACCGTGTGTTTGCACCATTAGATTTATTTTAAGAGTTTTTTTAATTTATTTTTTCTTTTTTTACAGCTCTTCAGAGCGGCATTGTCGGACTGTCCATTGGACGTCCAAGCTGCCAGTACAAATCTGGGGATGGTGGCGGGACCCCAGAGTCTGTACTAGCTGGACTCTGGGGGGTATCCCAAGGTTGCAGCCGTATCGCCGGGGAACAGGTAAGTCGCGTGTCGCCGCTTGTGGTGACCTGCGAGTGCTTGCAGTCTCCTGCCTCCGGTCTTTAGGTACAGACCAGAGACGCTAGCAGTGGCGGCGGTCTCCCCCCTCTCCCGAGGCATACCCCGCATGACCACTAGACCACCAGGGAGTTATAGCGGCAGTGGGAGCCGGTGTCCCGGGGGTTAATCGCTAGCCAGGGGAGGCAGCCTTCCCTGTCTAGCGGCTCCTCTCCTCAGCTCAACGTGCCTTTCCGCTCGGGTCTGGCATCGCTGAGCTGCATTCTCCTTCGGCCACTCCTCCTCTGAGGACTCCGGCGTTCATCTTCTCCCAGTGGCAGCACAGATTTCGGGTAGCGCGTGGACCGGGTCCCCCAGTGTTACCTCTCCCTTGCTAGGACAGCGTACACAGCACTATAGCCCTCCCAGACACTGAATCTGGGCAGGTTGATTGTAGTGTCAAGGTGCAGTGAGTATTAACTTTCTGCATTGTATGTGACTTTTGCTAGTGCTGACTCTGTGCTTTCTTTCAAAATACTGTCAGTCTATACCTATACCTCTCCTTCTCCTACGGCCCTGGCAGGTGTGTGTGGCAAGGGCTTTTCTTGGATCTCCTATAAATTCACGTATTGGTGAGGTCGATCTCATACATGGTACCATATCAGTGGACCTGTGTGTTGCATTCTTGTGGGAGCACCAGGAGTGGACCACCTATTTATCATGTCGGACGAGGAAGTGGAGCGCTCCACGGCTCCCACTCTGTTCTTCTGCAGACGCTGCATCGCAGGGGTCAATAAGGAGTATTTATCACACTGTGTGTGAGGTGCCATCAGTTACCTGGTCCCTCTAACCCCCCCAACTTCGGGACAGGACCCTCCTTGGGCAGTGTTTTCTCAGGTGCTGTCATCCATTGCAGACCGTCTGGCGATCCCGGCTGCTCTCCCCCACATGGGGTTACTCCAACCAGCCATCCTCCCATCATAGGGTATACCACAATTATTGCAGTCTTCCCCTGGGCCTCAGACTGTTAGTCCATATTTGGGGTTACCTATATATATTCAGTCTCCTCCAGTGACACGGCAGTCCGTCATTCCCTTTCAGGGACTCCCTCAGGCGGGTCAACCACCTTGGGTGGATGTGTTCTCCAGTTCAGTCCAGAGTTTGGCGGCTTCATCTTCAGCCTTTCAAACTATGCTACCGAGTGTCAAGCCTCAGAAGGCGTCTAAACGCCCTGTTATGTCGTCCCAGTCTACGCAACTGTCAGACTTTGATGCGTCCTCAGATGATGGGGAATTGCCTGAGGACACTGATTCGGATTCCCCTGTCCGGGAAGTGGAAACTAAATCTTCCATTAATATGCCGGCATTGGTAAGGGCGGTGCGATCCATTCTTGATATAGAGGATGACGCACTGGCCCCTAAATCCAAATACCCAAATTTCAAACAGGCAAAAGTGGCTTTGGCTGTTTTTCCTCTATCTGACCAACTGACTGATCATATGGCGGAGTCCTGGCAGTCACCTAGTAAAAGGTTCCAGCCGCAGAAACGTTTGGCGTCTAGTTATCCGTTTCCTGCAAGTCATTGCAAAAAGTGTGAAACTCCGCCTGCCGTGGATTCTCGTTTTACGCGCTTAATCTAGAGTGCTACCCTGCCTATGCCTACCATTTCATCCCTAAAGGATCCCACAGACAGGAAGGTGGAGACTTGTTTAAAATCAATCTATTCTCTCTCGGGGGCTTTGACCCGTCCGTCCACTGCCATCTCTTGGGTGGCTAAAGTCATTGAGAACTGGGCCAATGTACTGGAACATACCTTTCCAGAGGAAGCTCCGGAGGTTCAGTGGGACAGATGAAGGATGCCGCTTCCTATAGTGGCGAAGTGGCTTTGGATGCCAGTCTTCTGACTTCCAGAGTTTCGACTGCAGCTGTGTCTGCTCGCTGCCCTTTGTGGCTACATTCTTGGAGAGCAGATGTGGATTCCAAGAAAGACCTGGAGGCCTTACTCTTTAATGGGGAGATATTGTTTGTTTGGTCCAGACAAAATTGTAGATACCCTGGCAAAGTCTAAGTCAGCTTTTATATTATCGGCGGCTGCACCTTCTAAGGCTAGGACCTCTGCTTTTCGGTCCTTTCAAACCCAGGTGAAATCCAAGGGGTCGGTCCTTCCAGAGGCAGTCGGCAACCAAGGCCGCCCCTAAACCAAAGAAGCAGTCCTGGAGCGCTAGACGCCCTGCTTCCAAGCCAGAGGATAAAGCTTCAGCCTGAGGTACGATGTTGCAGGCACGCAAGCCTGCCTCCGTCAGGATTTACCAGAGTGTGTGGCATACTTATTTTCAGTGGTGTGAGTCAACAAACTACGATTCCCCGGTGTTTCGTGTTTCTAAGATTTTGGGGATCCTTCAGTCTGGTTTGGACTTAGGCTTACGCCTAGCTTCTTTAAAAGTTCATGTGTAGTGCAGTTCCAGCGAAGGATTGCTCCACTGCCAGATGTTCGCACCTTTTTCTAGGGTGTTCTTAGAATTCAGCCTCCCTTTGTTCCCCCAGTGGCTCCCTGGGATTTGGCGGTAGTTATTTGGGCCCTACAGGGTCCTCCATTCGAACAGTTAGTCGGTGGAACGCAAGTGGTTGACTGGGGGCGCTTTCCTGTCGTACTCCTTTTCTGATATTTCACCAGTACAGTGTGATGCTTCGCACTCATCCGGGTTTTTTACCAAGGTGCTTTATAAATTCCACATTAATCAGGAAATTGTTGTGCCGGCCTTTCATTCACCTGACCTTTTGGCTGGTGAGGCCTCCTGGTATGTGGTACGGGCTCTCCGCATTTATGTGGATCGGACTAGTTCCAATCGTAAGTGGGATTCCTTATTCGTCCTCTTTGGATTTCACAGGAGGGGTTGGCCTGCCAACAAACAAACTGTGGCTAGATGGCTTCGTTTGGCTATTTCTGAGGCTTATACACGAGAGGGCTTGCCTGTTCCAGCCTCTGTTAAGGCTCACTCTACTCTGTCTGTAGGCCCCTCGTGGGCAGCTGGCCGTGGCGCCTCGGCTGTTCAGCCGTGTAGGGCGACCACGTGGTCTTCCATCCAGACCTTTCTGATGTTCTATGCTTTTGACACCTTTGCCTTTCAGGATGCTTCCTTCAGGCGCCGGATTCTACTTACAGCACAGGAGCGTCCCCGCCCTTAGTTGGACTGCTTTGAGACATTCCCAAGGTCAACCCTGTGGGACCCCCTATGGACTCTGAAGAAGAAAATGAGAGATATGGTAAGAACTTACCTTTTGTTATCTCTCTTTCTTAGAAGTCCATAGGGTCCACAGGGCTGTGTGGCTGGTCAGCGGTTTTCAGTCTCCCTTTCTGTGAGTATGGTTCTTGCGTGTTCCAGTCTTTCTTCTCCCTGTTTTTCCTCCTCCGGTCTTGGCTACTTACCAACTGAGGTGCCTGTGGCTCGGGGGCAGGGTATAGAGGAGGATGGACCCAGTGCATCCTGGGAGCTAAAGCTTTAACTGCTTGGTGCCCGTGGATCCAGATCCAGCTATATACCCCAAGGTCAACCCTGTGGACCCTATGGACGTCGAAGAAAGATAACGACAAAGATAAGTTCTTACCATATCTCATTTTTATTCAGTTTTGTTTTTATTCAGTTGGATAATATGATATATTTGCCTGTTGCTTTAATTATTTTCTACATGTGAAAAAAATATAATGGTGGTTGATCTGCAAGCCAGTAATGCTGGCCATACACCTGCACAACCAGCATAAGATCACAATCACATGCGATTCACCTGAGCTCCCTGCCTGCCCCGGCGGCACGATTTGTTGTTTTTCATTGCACACGATTTGTTGTACGATCGATCGTGTGCATCACGCGCTCATCAGGGAAAAGTCATTGAAGTGACATGAATGGACGCACGATGCATCGCATGCACAAAACACATGGTACGATCTGCACACGATACGATGGATCATATTGGCTGCACATCTGATCATACAATCCCTTTTAGGAGCTGCGGGAGCGCGCATCTGATTGTATCCCACTCAAAAAATACATGATTTCTACACGATTCATCGTAAGACTCGTTGAAGATCGGGCAATCGTCCCGAAATCGTGCAGGTGTATGGCCAGCATATCCAAATATACAGGAGAGAAAGAATGTCTATTACAGGCGCACAAAGAATAGTTAAAACATAACTTTTAATTCATCTTACAATAAACATATATAACTGAAAAATCAACAGCGAAATATTTAAAAGAAACAATGTTTCAGGACTATAAACAAACATATAGTGTAGACTGGACAATAGAAAAAGTGTCAATAAAAAACTTTATGTCCCGCTGTGTGAAAGATATGAGATGAATGAATAATTCGTCTTAAATTATGAGAGGGACTGCACATCAAATTCTACATAATATATAATAGTAGCAACAATATTATCATGTGTCCAACTCTCAATATATGAATATAACCAAGTGATAGTCTAAATGTAGCTCTTTGTGTGGACCATTACCACAATATGGAGCAAGATATACAAATATTATAAGTGATGGATATAATGCTAACTGGACCTAAACCACTGGATAATGTGAAAAATCATGGGACAGAGATGGATATATTATTAGAGGTATCCCTGCTTGATGCATACAGCACTATATAAAATCGAAGCCGCTAAGAGCCCTGAGTGTCTCGTGTCTGCTTATGTTATAACATACCCCTATTCACCAGCATGTGTAATACACATTGCCAGTGATCATACTCCGTAAGACATGATATTACTGTTAATGTCAGGGGTATAAAGATATAATACAATATGTGTACACCTTTGACCGAATATTCATCGACCACTAAAATGGAGACACCCTATTATATCATGTGGAATACTCCAAATGAGCAATAATTCTCAAAGATGGTTCACATTGATAAATCATAATCATACATGGTCTTTATCATATGGGTCAAATATTGTTAGTATATAGAGTGGCTGCGTGTGTTAGATAATAAATATCATTGTGAATAATCACAGGCACACTATCTCAATATTGCGGGTCAGTATAGGAGAGATGTTAAACAATTGTATATATTATGTCCTCAATGGCATCACTATAATATATCCCAACCTCATGTTCTCCTTATTGTACAGGTAAGTAGTATTAGGATATTAAACGGCTGTATATATTTCAATGCTTAATAATGTGCCGCTTTATACAGCAAAGCGGCAAGCCTTGTGCTCGATATGCACTATAAGATAGATAGCATCCATATACTGATCAGCGTATATATGCTGTTGGCATTTTATCCTCAAACATTCCCATAAGTGTATCCTGATACTGCGCATAGATTATATGAAAAATACATTTCTAAATATTTATAATAATTGTATGCTGCAGTAAATTAACCCCGGATAGTGAACATAGAGGTGAGTATTGCCAGGACGCTATCACTGTCTATAAGTTCAGCATCATAAATGTGATGCATAGCTGTGCATATCAGCTGTTCTTAACATCTTGCCGTATTCATGAATAACTGGTCACAGTGGTTTAACAAATAGACATCACATATGTGGTTATTCGTCTTTTACATAAACAAACATTAGGTCACACAGCAGGACCTGCCGCCAACGCGCGTTTCGCTGAGAGTAGCGTTCTGTGTTTTTATTTAAATTTTGCATATTGTATGCATCGTAGAATCTGCAAAATGCTGCTCAGTGTTTTCTAGAGATCCTGGGTTGCGACTTCACCACATAGGAATTGGTATTACACACGTACAAAGCACAACGGAACATGTCATGAGGAAAGGCTGAGGCAACTGGCATTGCAGCCCTTTTTACTCAGATTCACACAGATGTACAAATGTAGCATCCTCAAATTGATCAATGTAATTTAGCAATGTAGTTTTATTGCTTGCTTTTACTTGTGCAAAATAAGATGCACATTTTGAGAGAGAAAGGCGCTCAGCAAAGCTGCGTAGCACAGGATCTGGGGTGCCAAGAGGGGCTATTTTGGTATTACTGAAGCCACAGTTTAAAAATGTTTGTTGACCTCAAAATAATTTTCAAAAACTTGTACTTTGATTGTCTTTTTTATTATTACTACTACTACTATTATAATTATGCTGCTGCTTATTATATTTTGTATATACTTTATTAATGTAGGTGCTCTGCTTGACGACAAACTTTCTGTTGAATTATTTGATGTTCACTCTGAAAAATCAACCAGCATTAACACCATGCTGGTGAAGGGAAATGTAGCTTCCTTCATTCCATGGTAAGTTCTTTATGTTGTCTGTTTTAGTGATCTAGATTCCCAAGCATTTTTTGCAGCACTCCCATTTTCAAAGCTTCTAGCCCAATTACATGTAAAATAGATTAGCAATAAAGCAATATTGTTTTATGGACCACATAAATGTGCACCACCTATAAATGTACACAATAGTTGCTACCTTACGTACCCATCTTTACCCAAGAGCCCTAATTTACACAATGTGTACACTTAATTCTAGATGACTGATCATATTTTACTTTCTGGACTAAACAGTGCAAACTACAGTATTTCCCCTTTTTGTATGTACAACAAGTGCCATTATGTAAAGGAAAAAAAAATATTTTATGCCTTCGGTGTATGGCCTATAGCCTTGATTTGTTAGAATTTTTCTTTTATCTATGTTGCGATAACTTGTGTTACACTATCTCAGTAGTTTTCTAATCTGCTGATTTTCAGTTGCACATTTTAGGCATTAGGTTGGTTAAGTCTGATGGGTGCTGGTATAGTATTGTTCCATATGATGATGGTGAGAGTACTTTCTTTTCCTGTTATCCTTGGTGTTTTATTACTATTTCTTCAGGGTCCATAGGGCTCCACAGGGAGACAGTGGGGTGTAGGTGGTACTTGGCGGACCAGACACCAACAGCAAAGCTTTTTCCTGTCCCAGGATGCTCCCGTCTTTCCCCCTATACCTCACCCACAGCCTGAGGGCAACTCAGTTTCATTGGTGTCCGGCAGAAGCTGGACCACCATTATAACAGAAGCCTGCATTAAGCAGCCCAAGCTTTAATTTTATGATTTCATTTACTTTTTATTTTATACCAAACGAGCGAGCAGCACCAGATTGTCCTTTGGAAATCTGTGCTGCTGCCCAATCACCCCTCCACGGCGCCATGACACCAAGCCTGTGCTAGGTACTCCCGGCGGGAATCCAAGGAGGACTAGCTAGCAGGCTCCCCGGAATCCAGGGGACAGGTAAGGTGGAACCCCATTCGCATGGACCCGCGTCTTAGTGCAGTCTTGCCTCCGGTTAATTAAGCAGCCCAAGCTTTATTTTTAGGATTTTCATTTAAGTTGAATTTTTACTATGTGCAGCAGCGCTGGACAGTCCTCTGGAAGTCTGCACTGCTGCTCCATCACCCCTCCGCGGCGCCAGACCTAGACTAGGTACTCTCGGCGGGGCTTCGGGGGGACCTAGCTAGCAGGGCTCCTCGGACCCCAGACTGCAGCCTGGACTCAAGGGGACAGGTAAGGCGGATCCCTCTCAGGAGACAGACCGGAGGTGCTGATGTGGACACTGGTTCGTCTGGGTCTCCACTAGACCACCAGGGCATTACAATACTGTCACAGGGCACAGTTTAAGGCCAGGGACCCGGTGGTTGATGTCGGCATGTTGGGAGAAGGCGCTCTCACTGCTACCCCGGCTCAGGGCGCCATTCCACTGAGGTCTTGCCGGCCCCGGAGCTGCTCCTCCCTCTCACACTGTCCCTTCTGAAACTCACGGCAGCCATTTTCTGCATTCAGGTCTCCGGGAACGCTGGGTTCGGTTCCCCTGCATACTTCTCACAAAGGCCAGGTTATACAGTGCTATTTCCTATCAGCCACTGTGGTCTGTGTAGTTGAATTTAGTACCCACTACAGTTATATTGTGTACTCTGAGTTATATGTGACTTGTGCTAGCGCTGCTGTCTATTTTTCTCAAACTGTCAGCTTTATACCTTTCCCTTTCTTTCATTTATAACCCTGGAATACTGAGGTATAGGATATTTATAGTACCTCACATGTACCTATATTTGTGAGGGCTATCACATGCTGTATATCTGTGTTGCGCACTACTGTGCCATTTTGTACATATATCTGGGATGCTTACTGCACTGTGCCAGATTGTGTGCTACAAGTATCCTTGCAGCTATGTCTGGCAAAGGCAAGAATAACAAGCAGCCTGCTGCTCCCACTCTAGTGTCTTGCAAGTCCTGTTTAGCAGGCTTGGCTTCAGAGGATCTAATTCAAGATGGTCTCTGTGTATCTGGTTATACGGCACCTGGCCCCCAGGCCCCGGCATCCTCTCCTCAGGACCCCCCCTGGGCTTCCTTTTCACAGGTGTTGGCAAAAACTATAGACCACTTAGCGGTCCCGGTGGTAGCACTCCCTATGGGATGGTCACAGCAGGTACTCCCAGCGAATCCTTTGCCTCCCCCATGGATAGACGTACTTTCTACCTCAGTGCAGAGTCTAGCAGCGACCTCTACAGCCATTCAACAAATGCTACAAAAGGAGAGACCCTTACCTAGCTAACCAACTAAGTGTGCTTTATCTTCCCATTCCACCCAGCCATCAGATTCTGAGCTATCATCTGTGGAGGCAGAAGACGCCGACCTCTCACTCTGACACCCCCCCCTCTACTTTTAAAATACCAGCACTTGTAAGAGCTGTAAAATCTGTTTTTCCAATAGAAGATACAGAACCCACTCCTATGACAAAAGAGCCACTTTTTTTTTTTTTTTTTTAAATCCAATACATTTTTATTGTAGTTTTTTTCTTCTTGTACATGAAAAGTTACAACATTGAAGCAATTGTAAACATTACAAAATTGCTATTAAACAATTAAAATACTTAACATACATGTGTGGTTTCTCTTCTGTCTGTATCAGTAGCATTACATACAACACATTCCTCCGCATATGAACAATGCAGGAACCAAGTTTAACTGACTCTAACACATATAATAATGTCAACACATACATCTCTGCATTTAAAGTAGTGACCGACTAGTATAATACTTGGAGCTATCCAAATCATGGGCAAAGAGAACTCACACCCGACCGACCAAATGGAGAGTCCAACCATCTATCCCATACTTTATAATATTTCAGTATTATACCCCTAGCAGTGTAAACATATTTTTCATGTGCGGCAACAGCTCCAACCAAAGATATCCAGGATTCAAGGCTAGACCCAGAGGATGCCATCCATTCTCTTGCTATACACACTTTAGCAAGCGTGCAAAGGTTATTAGTGTATCTCACAACAGGCTTGTCAATAATGTCTACATCTAAAGCGGCCAGAACACATGCCGCAGGGGTAAAAATGTCCTGAGGCACACCTGTAGAGACAATAATTCTGATCACACTCTGCCAAAACGAATTCACTATAGGACATAGCCATAACATATGCCAGAAGGTACACTCTGAGGAATTGCATTTGGGACACTTTGAGTCCGTTCTACCCCCAATTCTCAATAACCGGACAGGTGTCATATATACCCTATGTAATATAAAATATTGTATCTGCTGACACCTCACAGACATAGTGGCGAGGACTGGCAAGGGCTATGCTCCAATCATCTTCCGACAGTACCCCAATGTCGTTTTCCCATTGTTGTTTTATGGATACCAAATCGGACTTGTGATGCTTGCTCAATAAGTTGTTATAAATCACAGATATCAAGCGACCAGAACTGACCGATAATAGAGTTTTAATAGGAGATTCCTGTATGGATAAAGGAACCTCAGAGAATTGGGCATTAATAGCATGCCGGAGCTTTAGATAACGAAAGAAAAAATGGTTAGGGACCCCGAACTCTAGCTGCAATTGGTAAAAAGATTTTTAAGACACCCGCCTGAAATAACTGTCCCAGAGATACTACCTTCCACTGACCCCAAGCCTCTCCAACCTGGATAGCATGAAGTTCCTTGAGGCACTGAGCATGAGCCAGCGGGGTATCTGGATCTATGCCTTCTGCTTGCACTATACGTGAAACAAGTCTCAAAATAGTGATGGCCTGCCTAACTAAAGGGATATCCACTCTATGTATATTATCACTCAGTAGTAGGCTTAATGGCGTTAAACCTGTTTTGGACTGTGCCATTACAAGGGCAGGCAGGGATTCAGAGCTTTTATCATTTAACCATTCCCATATATGAGATAGTTGTGCAGCGTAGTAGTATAATTTAAAAAGGGGTAATGCCAGGCCACCACTGTCACGGGATCTGGTCAGAGTGTCTAATTTAATCCTAACTCTTACTGACCCATAGTAGTGAGGACAATAGACCATCAATCTGTTTGAAAAATTTCTGGGGAATATATACTGGAGAGTGATTCAAAATATACAGAATTTTAAGTTTGGAGGACCATTTTGACTGTGTTTACTCTACCCGTTAGAGTTAATGGCAATTTACCCCATACCGGGACGCGGGACCTAAGGTATTCAATCTGCGGTTGTACATTCAAAGATAAATATTTTTTATTTTTTTTTTCAAACATTTTTTTATTGAGACATTGTGCATTCAGAATACAAAACATTTTCTGTTCCAGATCATATTCAATTTAAAATCATATGTAACAGATTATGATATAAGAACAAATTCCATCCTTATAAATTACATCTACACAATTGAAAACATGTCTTTCAAATTGAAGAACAAACTTTCAGTTTCGTCTTTTGCGTTTATCTATTTACTATAATAAAGCAGTACAAAATTGTTGACCCGGAGAGAGAAACAGCCAAACCATCCCTCTAAATAGTATTAATATTAATAGGAGGATCATCTACCGCTAATCTTGTGAGATACCATGTGGTATTTTTCAAGCTATGGTGTATTTGTTTTCTTGTGGTATCTGGAAGTGTGTCTATGTATGTTTCCCATAATGAAAAGAAACGTTCCACCTTTTTTTCTTTTTGTATCAGAGTCTCTATCCAGTCCATTTTGAAAATAAAATATAATTTTGTCATAAACAGAGACCATTGGGGAGGTGAGCTATCCAACCATCCTTGTAGTATGGTTTTCTTGCCTGCCGCACTCATGATCAACAATAATTTCTTACTCTCTGAGGTCATACGCTGTTCCGGGTCAAAAACCCCCAATATTGCCCATTCAGGAGTAAAAGGGACATAATTTATAAATTTCGTCTCTGCATATCTACAAATCTGATGCCAAAAATTTTTAACTATTGGGCATGCCCAGAGACAATGAAAGTTATCTGCTTCTTCTTGTTGACAACGTGGACATAAATGATTTTTAGATGATCCCATTTTAAAACGCCTGATTGGGGATAAATATACATTGTGATAAATATTTATGAATAATTCAGTATACATACTGGCAGGCAAAGTTCTTCTAGAGAACTCCAATGCCTTTTCTAATCTCTGAATCGTCAGATTTGGGAAATGAATTAACCATTTAGCCATACCTCCAGAGATTGTTGAATGGTCTATTATATCTCTTAAGAAAGTGTAATGAACTGAGATAGCTCTACGGTTTGGTACTTGATGAGACAGAAAAGAGTCTAACGTGTTATCCCAATACTTATCAGAGAAACGCTGTAAAACATATGTAAGATAAGAGCGCATTTGCAGAAATGCCAATGGATATGGGGCTATCATTGGGAAATTATTTGATACCTCCGTATATGTAAGCATACGTTTTTCCTCTGTTGAAACAAAAGATTTGATACTGGTTATACCTGCCAAACACCATAGTGTAAAAGGGTGAGCAGCCATGCCATCAAGGAAACTGGGATTACGGAGCAATGGGAGATGAAGAGTGTGATAGGCATTTAATCCAGCCTTATATCTTAAGATATGCCATATCTTTCTAGTTGTCCACAGTAGCGGATTTGATTTATATATCTCAGATATCTCTTAATCATGTTGATGAAGAAAGCTGATCAGATCACTTTCTACTATAAAGCTTTGTTCCACTGAAACATTAGTATACATGGAGGACTGAAACAGCCAATCACGCAAATGTCGCAAAAGTGCCGCCTGATTGTATATGGCTATATCAGGAAAGTTTATACCTCCATTATTCTTTGGTTGGCAAAGTTTTCGTAGGGCTATTCTAGCTCTGCCTCCCCTCCAAATAAATTGACGAATCAACTTATTGATTTTAATTGTATCAGCTTTTGTTAAGAGAACAGGGAGAGATTGCAAGGGATACATTAAACGGGGGATAGCCACCATCTTTAACAAATTGGCTCTTCCCAGAAATGACAAAGGAAGACGTTCCCATCCCCTGATATCCTCACAATATATTTATCGCTTTTTTAATATTCAGTCTATAAAGATTGCAAATATTACGTGGTAAAAAAATTCCTAAATATGGTATATATTGTTTAGACCATTGTAAGGGGTATTGAGAGGCCCATCTAGGAGATCTAGCAGAGCTTTTAAGTGACATAGCCACTGACTTATTCATATTTATATGTAGACCAGAAACTAGACTGAAATGTTCCAATTTACGTAATAGAAGGGGCAAGGATTGTTCTGGATTACCTATGTAGAGAAGAATATCATCCGCAAATGCGGAAATTTTTAGTTCCTGTCTACCTACAAAGATACCTCTAACTTCTCGCCAAGTCTGAAGAGTTCTGAGAAGAGGATCTAATGCCAGGTTAAATAATAACGGCGAGAGGGGACAACCCTGACGGGTGCCCCTTTCCAAATAAAAACAGGGACCTACTATTCCATTGACCAGTAACGATGATGAAGGATTTAAATAAAAATAGCGTATTAGCCCAACAAAACTCGACTCAAAGGCTCTTCTCTCCAGCACCGCAAACAAATATGGCCACAAGACCACATCAAAGGCTCTCTGAATATCTAAGCTCACTAATATATTTTCACCACCCGACACACCCGCCGATGCCACCACTGCTGCGATTGCCGTTCTTATAGCCTTTACGGCATGTCGCCCTTGTACAAACCCTGTTTGATGTTCTGTTACTATATGGGGTAAAATCGTTTGGAGTCGTAACGCCATAATCTTAGCTAAGATCTTAAAGTCAACGTTTAAAAGACTAATGGGTCTATAAGAGGACAACAAATTTGGGTCCTTATCAGGTTTTGGTAGCAAAATTGTGTGTGCCTCATTGAATGTATCATATGGTGTGTTGTTATCATGTAATGTCTTATATAATTCTAATAATGTTGGGGTTATGTGAGTTTGTAGTATTCGATAATATTCTCCAGAAAAGCCATCTGGCCCAGGGGATTTGCCTGCAGGAAGTAAAGTTATGGCTTTATTAATTTCTTCCATAGTTATGCTGCCTGCTAACGCCTCCCTCTGATCCTCTGTTAGCTTAGGTAATACGTCATCGGTGAGCAGGGTGGTTTGAAGTGCGCCATCAACAGGCGTGGAACAAAATAATTCTTCAAAATGTGTTTGAAATTGATTGACAATTTCTTTAGAATCAGTTATTGTTTCTCCTGTAGTAGGGTTTGTCAGTGTAGTAATTGTACGGCGTTGTCTGTGTGGTTTAGATAGGGTTGCTAAAAGATTGCCCGCCTTGTTTCCCCAACGATAATATTTGTTTTTATTGTAATCCATGGAATGTTTTGCCTGAGTTAGTAGATGGGTTTCTAATACCTGCCTGGCTTGTTTGCACAGATTCATATTGTCTGATGAGGGATCAATAGTATATTGTTGAAAGGTGTCCTGTACTACATTTTTTAAGGCCTTGTATTCTGCCTTAGCCTCTCGGCGCCTACGGGACATGTAGCTTATAATATGACCCCTCATAACAGCCTTAGAGGCTCTCCAAAAAAGAACAGGATCGTCCCAAGAGGACAAATTATCGTCCACGTAGTTTGTCCAGTGGTGAATAAGGTATGTTTTAAAATCCTCAGATTGAGCCAAGTAATATGGAAAACGCCAAACATAATCTATTTGTTTCATGTGTGGATGAGAGAGAGCCAGTGAGACAGGGGCATGATCTGAAATAACTATATTGTGTATATCTACCCCCTGTACCTCAGAAATCAAGCCATCCGAGATCGATATTTTATCTGTTCTTGAAAGTGATCCATGTACCATGGATAGATATGTATGTGTTCTATCAGTGGGATTCAACAGTCGCCACGGATCTGACATATTTAAATTATGCCTAAATGTATTGAATATTCGATTATTTGACTTCTGAGATCTCTGTGTCGTTAGTGATTTATCAAGTGAGGAGTCTTCCACCATGTTAAAGTCACCCCCCACTATGAGCGAATGAGTAAGCCTACTTTGGAGAAGATATCCTAAGTCCTGAATATATATATGAGTGTTAACATTTGGGGCATAGACATTTACTAAAGTATATGTGGTCTGATACAGTTCAGCGTCTAGAATTATATACCTTCCATCTGGGTCAACCGTTTCAGACAATATTGAGACTGGCAAATCCCTGCGAAATAGTATGGCCACCCCTCTAGTCTTAATTTTATAAGAAGCTGAATAACAGGAGCCCAACCAGTTAGCTTTCAAGGTATGTTCTGCGGATGCAAGCCAATGGGTTTCTTGTAAAAATATTATATCTGGGTTAAATCGTTTTAGATGGGTAAGGACTCTCTTCCGCTTAATAGGAGTATTTAAGCCACCTACATTCCAAGAAATGAACTGTATGGGTTTAGGGGGAAGCGTGGTTACCTGTTCATTTAATAGTGAAGGCATGGCTACTCACCCAAGTAATATAAGCAGAACCCGGCAAGATTCCCCCCCATAGAAAATGGCCCCCCCTCTCTCTCCAGGCCCCAGACCATCACAATCAAAATACATCGAGAAAACAAAAATGTTGAAAACATGGTCATGTTTATCTCTTATTTTTTGCATCCAATATTGAAGATAAAACTTGTTTAATACACATCTCAATTCGCCATTTTCTTTTTTTTTTTCCACTAAACTCAAACTGATGGTGGACACCATCTATCAATAAAGGTGCGCACACAAATAGAAAAAATATAAACTAAATATAAACTAATGTGGGCCATCAGCCCCTAGGAAGATAAGGATCAACATTCCCCTCCAAGTGTAATAACCCCTAACTTTATAACTAATATTGATCAGTAATAATTTTTCTCAGCGTGGGGATCTAGGCGGTGACCGTGGATTCATGAAATGTGACTTTGCCTTTTCTGGATCAGTAAAGAAAATTGTGGTGCCATCCTCCACCACTCTCAACTTAGCTGGGTATAGCAGAGCAAATCTTATTTTCTACTTCAGGGTCCATAGGGTATCCACAGGATACCTTGGGGTATAGGTGTGACGTCAGTCGCAGGGCACCAAAGAGTTAAGCTTTCAGCCTCCCAGGATGCACTAGGTCCCCCTCCTATACCCCGCCCTAGGGCCAAGGCACCTCAGTTTAGTTTGGTGCCCGGCCGGAGTCGGGTGCACCTGTTGGAGTGGGGGCTAGAAGAGCCCCTGAAGCTTTTTCTTCATGCAGCTGTGGCTGCACATCTGGATGAACAGCATGGACAGTCAGTCCTGACGTCCATGCTGTTTTCCCTACACCCCGCCGGTACCAGAACGCCGGTACTGATCCGGGGATGCTGGTGGGCGTCTGGGGTCACAGCTAGCGGTGACCCCAGATGCTCCGGACCATGGCCGGATTCAAGGGGGACAGAGGTAAGCAGCGGGGTCCCGCGGTGGGTCCCCGCTGATCACATGGTCCTAAGTCCCCAGGCAGGGGGCTCCCTGGGGACTGGCTGCAGCGTGGAGCCAGGCGACCAACCTGCGCTTCCACTACCCCCTGGGACAGCGGACCGCAGCGGAGCGGTAGCGCTGCGGTGTCCCAGGGGTTAAATGCATGCCAGGGGAGCGCGCCTTCCCTGTCTCACAGCCGGCGCCTCCCCCGCTGCACACAGCCCTCTCTGCACTGTGCTGACTGGTCCTGTGTCAGCGCTCCTCCCCCAGGCCAGCTTCTCTCTGCTCCTCGGCGGCCATCTTCTCTGCAACGCATGGTGAACGCTGCTGGAAGCCTGCATTGGAAGCATCGTGGTCTGGGTCCCCCCGCATACCTCTCCTCCGCTGTGGCTCAGGTCTGTGTATGCAGCGCTGTGTCCTACCAGGCCCTGTGTCTGTGTAGTTGAGTGATCAGCACTGTTAGTGCAGGAATTGTTACTTCTCTGCATTGCATGTGACTGTGCTACCGCTGCTACCTGTAACTTTATCTTCTCAAAACTGTCAGCTTTATTACTGTCCCTGTTCTTTCTGCTAAAGCCTTTGCAGTGCGGTGCTGCAGGGTGGTCTCTCGCCTATTTAATACTTAATTGGTGAGAGAGGTCACATACGTGGTGCCATCATGTCTGAAAGTGATTTTCCCCTCCGGCTACAGTGTACCACGTGCAAAGTACCGTTAGCGGAGGGGGAGGGTAGCGCGGAGGGCCTTTGCCGGCTGTGTTTGTCCATGGCGCGGCCTATTACGGTTACAGCACCGGTACAGGAGCCGCCCTGGGCTTGTTTCGCTCAGGCGTTAACAGCTTTAGTGGGCCAGTTAGCTCCGCAGCCCGCGTTTACTCCGATGGGTTTGTCCCAGCAGTCTGTGATGTCGTCACCCATGCAGGGGTTCCCACGACAATTGGTGGTACCCCACAGTCTCCCTATTTCCCCGCTCCCGAGTTCTCAGGAGCCAGCGTGGGTTAACTCCCTGACGAGTTCTGTACAGCACTTGTCGGATGTGTTGCAAGGGGAGTCTGTGATGCGGCCTCATAAAAGGCCGGTGGCGTCCCTGTCCGCTCCTTATGAGGACGAAGGGACGTCTGATGATGGGTAGATTCTGGATCCTTACGATCAGGAACCTCTCCATACTAAGGACGCTGATGCTAAGTCCAAAGTATATATTCCTGGACTTATTCGGGCGGTCCGCACAGCCTTGGTGATTGAGGACGAAGTTCCCCCAGCGGCTAAATCTAAGTATGCCTTTTTCAAAGATGTGAAGGGCGATGCCACAGTCTTTCCTCTTTCGGGTCAGTTGGTGGACCATTTAGAGGAGGCGTGGAAACAACCTGGCAAAAGATACCAGCCGCAGAGACGCCTGGCGGTGGCTTATCCGTTCGCGGATAATTATTTTGCAAAGTGGGAATCCCCTCCACAGGTGGATTCTCACGTGACCCGTCTTGTCCATAGTGCCACATTGCCGATGCCATCCATGTCCTCCCTTAAGGATGCTACGGACCGCAAGGTAGAAATCTGCCTGAAGTCCGCTTATTCCCTTGCAGGGGGGGCAGCACGGCCGGCTATGGCCATTTGCTGGGTTGCCAGAGCGATGGAGCGCTGGGCGGATTCATTAGAGGCTTCTTTTGAATCCGACTGTCCGGCCGAACAGGCGGAGTTGATTGGCAATCTCCGTGATTCGGCCACCTACATCAACGAGGCGGCTCTAGACATTAGTACTCTGGTGTCTAGGATTTCTTCAGCAGCGGTAGCTGCTCGTCGCACCTTGTGGCTGTGATCCTGGAAGGCGGACGCAGATTCCAAGAAGGGTCTGGAAGCCTTGCCGTTTACCGGAGAAGTTCTCTTCGGTCCGGATCTGGATAAGATTGTGGCCACGCTGGCGGCAGCCAAATCGGCTTGTCTCCCGTCGGCCGCTGCTCCTTCTGGTTCAGGACCATCGCCCTTTCGGTCATCTAGGGCCCAGGGCAGGCCCAAACCACAGTCGTTTCCTCGTCAGGCTTGCCCTAGGAAATCGGTCAAGCCCCGGAAGCAGGCATGGAGTACCAGACGTCCGGCCCCCAAGCCAGATGACAAGCCTGCGGCCTGACGGTCCGGGCCTCCCTTTGGGGGATCCCAGGGTGGGAGGCCGCCTGCTGCAGTTCGCCCAGTGTTGGTCGGTCACTACGACAGACACTTGGGTTCCGGAGGTGGTCTCCCACCGGTACGCCCTCTCCTTCCGGCACAGACCCCCGGCTCGATTCTTCACCACGGGTCTACCATCAGACCGGAACAAGGCTACGGAGCTGCGGAAGGTATTGCACACTATGCTCCAGGCTGGAGTTATAGTGCCTGTTCCATTCTCCCAGAGGGGCCAGGGTTTCTATTCAAATCTTTTTTTGGTACAGAAACCCAATGGGTCGTATCGTCCGATTCTCAACCTCAAAGCACTCAACAAGTCTTTGCGGGTACCGAAGTTTCGGATGGAGACCCTACGGTCCATCATTCTGGCGCTGGAACCGGGGGACTACATGGTGTCATTGGACATACAGGACGCTTACCTGCATGTCCCTATTCTTTTGCGCCATCAACAGTTCCTCATGTTTGCAATCCGCAGCGACCACTTCCAGTTTCGGGCGTTACCTTTTGGCCTGGCGACAGCACCACGTGTCTTCACCAAGGTGATGGCGGTCATGGCGGCTTCTCTGCGGCTGCAGGGAGTCCGCTTGTTGCCGTACTTGGACGACCTGTTATTGGTGGCGGGATCTCCAGAGCTCCTGTTACGCCACTTAGACCTGACCATTGCGCTGCTGCAACGGCACGGCTGGCTAATCAACTGGCAGAAGTCCACTCTAATCCCGTCTCGGAGGATTCTGCATCTTGGAGCCTTATTGGACTCGGGACAGCAAAAGATCTTCGTGACGGAGGAAAAGATCTCTGCTTTGCAGTCAAGGGTGTGCAGTTGTCTGCACAGCCGCCAGGTGTCTCTACACTCGGCGATGAGGTTACTGGGCTCCATGGTGTCGGTGTTCGACATGGTGGAATATGCCCAGTTTCACTCCAGACCTCTGCAGCACCTGATCCTGTCCAAGTGGAACGGGCTGCCTCAGTCTCTGAAGTCCCAGACGATTGTGTTCACCCCGGAGGTTCGCCTGTCCCTTGCTTGGTGGTTACAGACGACCCACCTCAGCGAGGGACGTCCGTTCTGGATTCCAAATTGGGTCCTGTTGACTACGGACGCCAGTCTTCGGGGCTGGGGAGCAGTTTCGGGTCCACATCTGTTCCAGGGCAGGTGGACTCCGACAGAAGCGGAGCTTCCAATCAATATTTTGGAACTCCGTGCGGTCTTCGATGCTCTCCAGCAGGCACATCGGTTTCTCCAGGGTCACCCGGTACAGGTCCAGTCGGACAACGCTACCACCGTGGCCTACATAAACAGGCAAGGAGGAACCCGAAGCCGGGCGGCTCTCGTAGAGGTGTCTCGGATCCTGGTTTGGGCGGAGCGCAATCTTCCGGCCATATCAGCGGTCTTCATCCCGGGAGTGCTCAATTGGGAGGCGGACTTTCTAAGTCGCCAGGACATTCATCCGGGGGATTGGTCCCTGCACCCGGACGTTTTTCAACTACTGGTGGACAGATGGGGTCTTCCAGAGATCGACCTAATGGCGTCCCGGCACAACAACAAGTTGCCGGTGTACGGGTCTCGCACAAGAGACGAAGGGGCGTCTCTGGTGGATGCTCTGTCCGTCCGGTGGACGTTCCGGTTCGCATATCTGTTCCCTCCGGTATCCCTTCTTCCACGGGTAATCCGGAAATTCAAACAGGAAGGAGGGACGCTCCTGTTGATAGCTCCCGCGTGGCCCAGACGGCACTGGTTCTCAGACCTTCAGGGTCTGTCCATGGACAGTCCTCTGCGGTTGCCGCTACGACCGGACCTCTTGTCTCAGGGTCCTTGTCGTCACCCGGACCTGACTCGGCTGTCTTTGACGGCGTGGCTGTTGAGACGGCCATGCTGAGGTCCCGGGGGTTTTCCAGCTCTGTGGTGCGTACCATGTTGCGAGCTCGGAAACCGTCTTCCGCGAGGATATACCATCGCGTGTGGCATACGTTCTTCCAGTGGTGTCGACCGAGAGGTTATGCACCGCTGGAGTTTCGTCTGTCTCTGATTCTCGCCTTCCTGCAAGCGGGACTAGATCATGGGCTTCGCCTTGCTTCTTTGAAGGTACAGGTTTCGGCCCTGTCTGTCTGGTTTCACCGTAGGATTGCTACAATCCCGGACGTGCGCACCTTTATGCAAGGTGTTGTCCGCATTCAGCCGCCCTTTGTTCCACCTGTGGCGCCTTGGGATTTGGCTGTGGTCCTGAGGGCTCTCCAAGGACCGCCGTTTGAACCACTGGGCTCAGTGGATCTTAAATGGCTAACAGCTAAGACTGTTTTCCTTCTGGCTATTGCTTCGGCCAGACGTGTTTCTGAGTTAGGGGCTCTTTCTTGTAGACCCCCTTTCTTGGTTTTTCATGGGAACAGGGCAGTGCTCCGCACTCGGCCCGAGTTTCTTCCCAAAGTTGTTTCCCAGTTTCATATTAACGAGGAAATCGTTGTTCCGGCCTTTAACTCACCGGGTCTTTCCGTGGGTGAGGCCTCTTTGGATGTTGTGCGGGCCTTAAGGACTTATGTTGACCGCACTTCTTCGTTTAGGAAGTCGGACGCTTTGTTTGTCCTCTATGGCTTCCGTAAAAAGGGTTGGCCTGCTTCAAAGCAAACTTTGGCAGCCTGGATCCGTATGGCTATTTCTGAAGCTTATCTTCATGAAGGCCTGCCGGTTCCTCCTTCTGTGAAGGCTCATTCCACTAGGTCTGTGGGTCCTTCGTGGGCAGGTCGACGTGGTGCCTCTGCAGTCCAGATCTGCAAGGCTGCTACGTGGTCCTCTGTCCATACCTTCGTGAGGTATTACAGGTTTGACACCTTCGCCTCTCAGGATGCTTCCTTCGGGCGGCGGATTCTCCTTTCAGCACAGGAGCGTCCCCACCCTTAAAGGATACTGCTTTGGGACGTCCCCAAGGTATCCTGTGGATACCCTATGGACCCTGAAGTAGAAAATGAGATATGGTAAGAACTTACCCTTGTTATCTCTATTTCTACGAAGTCCATAGGGTTCCACAGGACTCCCGCCCTGTCGCACCTGTGCTGCAGATGGGCTTTGCTCTGGTCACCGGTTTTCCGTCTCCGTCTGGTGAGAATGTGATTCTTGTATGTGTCCAGATCTTTGTTCTCTCTCTTCCTTCTCCTCCTCCGACCTATGGCTTGGTAACTAACTGAGGTGCCTTGGCCTGGGGGCGGGGTATAGGAGGGGGACCTAGTGCATCCTGGGAGGCTGAAAGCTTAACTCTTTGGTGCCCTGCGACTGACGTCACACCTATACCCCAAGGTATCCTGTGGAACCCTATGGACTTCGTAGAAATAGAGATAACAAGGGTAAGTTCTTACCATATCTCATATTTTTTTATTGAACAGAAAAGTGCAAATCTCTGAAAATTCCTTACGCTTTTGAGTGACAGTAGTCGAAAAATCTTGAAATATTAAAATTTTATTGTCGTTTATTCGCAGTTTCTTCTTTTTGCGGTAAGCAGCCAGAATTTTTTCTTTCGTTCTAAAATCTAGATATCTAGCCAGAACTGGTCGAGATCTCCTTCTTGCTCCCTCCTGCTCAATTCCTAATCTATGAGCTCTTTCAATATATGGAACTTCTATACTGACATCTAGTTCCAGAACAGTTGGGAGATCAGTTGTTAGAAAATACATTAAATCTGCTCCAGACACTGATTCTGGAATGCCTATGAAGCGCAGGTTGTTGCGTCTGGAGCGATTCTCAAGATCATCAATTTTATCCTGCATTTGTTGAATTAATCTAGCATGGGAATCTACTCCAGATTGACAGGCCTGCATGTGGTCCTCTGCGTCACTCACTCTCGTCTCTAGTGCTACAATACGTGATGCATGAGAGTCAATTCTAGCTAGACCAGATTCCAAGCGCATTTGGAGATCCTCAAACCTCTTGTCCATCAAAGGCATCATAAAATCTGATATTTCCCGTGCCATCAAAGGGGTGGACTTATCGGGCGGGTTTTCCGAGGATCCCGATTCAGAAAAAGATGGCGAGGATGGCCCTGATTTCTGGGAAGAACCCTTTACCTTGCCACTTTTATTTGATGCGGTAGGATTTTTAGGAGGCATGTTTCTATCAACAAATCTGTCCATACCCCTCGAACTGCAATAGAACGACTAGTGATGGTCACCTAAGCAATAAGTAATGTTAATTGGTCACCTGGATAGGGTTTGTATTACTATTAATGTAACATTTCAATATTTCCCAGGGGCAGCGCTCCACAATTAATACAATAGTCTACATCTGGAAAACTGAGAATACCCAAGTATCCCGCTATTAAATAATTAAATAAATTTACTGTGGTTGTTTCTAATTTTCTCACTAATCAAATAATAACGGTCACTAGGTGGCAGCCACAGTACCTCTTCTTGTTTTAAGAGAAAAATCAGGCTTGACTGAATAATCGTATAGTATTTTTAAGTGAAGTACTATATGGTATTGTCACCTATACTTTGATGCGAGATCAAAGGAAAAGTATGAACATCTTTAGATTTAAGCTGGTTATCAATAATATAAAACAAGATGTGTTCACACCCCGATCTGGTATACTATACTTGTATTGCCTGTCAGCACTTACAACAGCTAAGGCACAGACAATAAAACCAGAAAGATATATATAGTAGAGAATTGTTTCACCAATACCACTAGGTGGTGGTGATATGCAAATT
This sequence comes from Taudactylus pleione, assembly GCA_031769625.1. NCBI lineage: Eukaryota > Metazoa > Chordata > Amphibia > Anura > Myobatrachidae > Taudactylus > Taudactylus pleione. The sequence goes on along the minus strand of JAUIMM010000841.1, from coordinate 5,562,829 downwards.
ATACAGTGAATACTGACAAACGATATTATTGAGAGCACATATAGACAGTGATAAAAGTGTGTTCAAGTTTGGATAAATCTACATTAGGTACACATATGTTAGAGGTAAGACATTTGCAGGCCAAAACTAGAGTATTGTACAAATGGGTTACTTTATAGGTTATATGAAGTTGGTGTATTCCTCACTATAACCACTGGCATTCAGCGGAAGGAATAGAAAGAAAAAATGGGATGTCTAGGGGAAAGCAGAAGGGGAGATAGTGGGACAAAGATCGATGTTTGGGGAGAAACACCAGGAATGTTAACTAAAATAAAAAGGGGGGGGGGGGGGGGTGATAAAAACCAAAATGACAGACCGGGGGAGGAAGAGACGAGCAGCAAGTTCCAAGTGTGTGACCTCCGGCTTCCACATCAAAGTAAAGGGTACTGTACCCCCAGGCAACCAGAGCGTCTCTCTTGTATACAGCAGGATGAGTCACAGGTTCCAGTCTTCGGCTACCGGGCACACATCAAGCCTGGTCACAGCGGCATCCACGTCCTGAGGACACTGTCTCAGAAACAGCGGGAGCAGATACACAGGAGCAGCGAAGATGTTAGGTCGTACAGCTCGCGGCAGAGGTGACCAGGGGAGTGATCGCGTCGGCAACCGGGCATACAGCAGGGCGGAGGTAATAAGCCGGATAGGCGCAGTTTCCACTTTCTCCTCCCGCAGCGCAGTTTCCACTATCTCCTCCCGTACACCGCGTCGATTCCTGGCAGACTCCTCCAGTCCGCGGCCAGCAGGTAAGTGTCACCGATAAGGACAGGCTTGCGGTCCCTAGAGCCCCCACAGGTTGCGGCACAGTGTCATAGGGAGTTAAACAGCTCCCAAACTCCCCGCCGCCGGCGGCTTGATAAAGGCTCCGGATGTAACGCACAACCAGGTTACAGATACCGCTGGTCAGAGGGAGCCGTTTTAAGTAGCGATCCCCTCCAGGCTAAATCCTCAGCAATGTGTGGGGTAAATAATTTGTAGCCGTAGGCCCGCCAGCAGTGCCAGAAGGCTTCGGGGAAGGCAGGGACAGCCTTCACAACAGGAAAGTCTTCTCCCCGCTTTTCGCGCCCAAGATGGCGGAGGGCGGTCATAGACGCCTGAACTTTGCAGGCTGAATCCCAGTGCATATTTGTCGGCTAGTTTTGCCAGAGTTTCCAATCATATGTTTGGAGCATGGAATATACCTAGTAAAAAGTTTCAGCTGCCTAAACGCTTGATTTCCTTTTACCCTCTTCCATGCTACGGATTGCACTAAATGGGAACATCTCCCTGTAGTGTATTCCCACGTGACAAGCCTAGCTATCTTCCCTATCCACGCTGCAACCTCCTTAAAGGAGACTATTGATAGAAGGATGGAAGCTTGCCTGAAGTCGTTATACTCTTACAGGAGCTCTTACTTGTCCTGCCAGGGCTACAGGCTGGGTGGCAAAAGCCATTGAGAGTTGGGCAGAGGCCCTAGAAGATAGCTGTTCCCTGGAAGCATCAGAGGAAAATGTGTCATACATATCTCACATTAGAGATGCCTTTCCCTGAATGCTCCCAGGGTGGGAGGCCGACTTTTTTTAGTTCGCTCAGTTCTAGTGTCTGACCACCTGAGACGCCTGGGTAAGAGAAGTGGTCTCCCACGGATTCGCCCTCTCATTCCTGAGGCGCCCCCCCCCCCCCCCCCCCCCCCCCCCAGCAGTTCTTTTGCACATTAACCTCCAGAAGAGCATTCAGTCTTTACTACTCTCGGGGGTAATAATTACAGTCCCCTCATCTCAGAGAGGGAAGGGCTATTATTCTACCCTTTTCTTTGTTCAAAAGCCCAACTGGTCTCATCAGCCTATCCTCAAGTCTCTGAACAAATTTATCAGGGTGCCCAGGTTTCGTATGGAAACCCTACGCTGTATTGTCCTGGGTATAGAGCTTAGGGACTTTATGGTGTTTCTGGACATTCAGGATGCCTAACCTACAGTCTCTGCACATTCTATTCGCTCTGTGGGTCCCTCGTGGGCAGCACGCCGTGGTGCGTCTGCCGAACAACTATGCAAGGCGGCCACGTGTTCTTCTGTACACACCTTTCTTAGGTTCTATGCCTTTGATACATTTGCCTCTCAGGATGCTTCCTTTGGGCGCCGGGTTCTTCTCTCCGCTCTGGAGCGTACCTGCTCTTGAACAACTGCTTTGGGACAACCACACTGTTTCTCTGTGGAGCTCTATGGATCCTGAAGAAGAAAAGGAGAGTTATGGTAAAACTTACCCTTGTTAACGCTCTTTCTTTGAAGCCCTGACGCACCTGGCTTCTATGGCTTTCTTCTCTTGGTCACTTGTTTCCTTCTCTGTGTGAGAGTGTGATTCTTCTGTGTACTGGTCTTCCTTCTCTCCTATCCTGCTCCTGCCTTGAACTTGTTAACAAAACTGATTTGCCCTCAGGCTGTGGGCGGGGTACAAGGAGGAAGGACCAGAGCATCCTGGGACAGGAAAAAGCTTTGCGATTGGTGTCCAGTCCTCCTAGTACCACCTACACCCCATTGTCTTCCTGTGGACCCGATGGACTACGAAGAAAGAGCGTTAACAAGAGTACGTTTTACCATAAGTCTCCTTTTTTCAGATCGGTGTTTGACTACTGCCTCTTTTTATCTTACATAAAGTGCTATATTTTTCATGGGTTTGTTTCTTATAACATATCATAGCTGAGAAATATGCAAGGCTATAGGTCAACATTACACTCATGTTAGCCGAGGTTTGCTTAGTGAGGATCTAAGTGGTGCATACGGGCCCTTGTTTTCACAATTAGGTGACCCTGGTTAACGGAACTGTAGGCCATGTGAGATTTGCATACACAAGCAGATATACACAAGTGCACAAAGATGTGTTGGCTTTTTGTGTCCGTGTACTAACTTCACGTTTCCTATTGATACATATGATGTAGAATCCAGTGATCCAGATAGTTATTAGACGACCAATTGAGGACAGACCGCCACCTTCTAATTTATATTACCTGTTAGTGCTGATTACTGTTGTCCTACAATTTTACGGATTACTGTTTTCGGTCCTTCAATTTTCTGTGGTGTTTCCTTTTTTGCCATTCACTGATTTCCTACAAATTTTGTTTCATGGCCAATACACGTCTTGTATGTCTTTTTTTTTTTTTTTTTCTTTCTAATACTGGTCTAACACCCTGACTAATTTTGGCTTTATCTGCACCTATCTGGAAACCATTTTTTTTTTCTGTTTTTAATTTAGCACACCAGTTTCCAATGATGAACATCTGCCACTGAAGGAAGTTTGGGATCCAGTAACATTTTTGCCTGACACAGTGGAAAAGTGTTTGGAGTCTTGCTCTCTTTTTGAACAAAAACAACTTGATGTGCTTGTCAGTCATGTCATCTCTCCAAGCAGAATATATGTACAGTGGTTATCCACAGAAAACATTCTTAAGAGGTAAATACAGATTTATTATGTCATACATAGTTTAAAACGCACGCATTTTTAACAATATCTGCAAAATAATGACTATGGGGTCTGTTTACTATGCCTTGGATGGAGATAAAGTATTGGCCAATCCGCTCCTAACTGCCATGTCATGTGCTGTGTTTGAAAAATGAGTCAGGAGCTGATTGGCTGGTACTTTATCTCCATGCAAGGCTTAGTAAATAGACCCCTAGAAATTAGATAGGCAGATTGAAATAAGAATACCTGGTAAACTTGCATTTTTTTTTTATATTGTGTGTTTCAAACTGGTGGTAAGTTTGGAATTGGACACACTAAATATTTTGAAACAGAAAACATTCCTACTTTTTCTGTATTGCTTATTCATTTATGAAGGTGAATATAGCTCTGAAAATGCTATTCATCTATTCATCCTTTTATTTATAGTTATATTATTAATGTGTTTCATCAGAAATAATACAATCTGAAGCAAAATGTTGCCAACATTTCTTGATCCTAAAATTTTGATCAACAAATAAAAAAAATGATACAGGTTGAATCTTTCATATCCAAAATGCTTTGGACAAGGGGTATTTTGGATATCTGAATATTCTGTATTTTGGAATATATGCATACCATAATAAAATATCTTGGGAATGGGACCCAAATCTAAACACAGAATGAATGTATGTTTTATATACACAGCCTGAAGGTAATTTTATACAATATTTTTTATAATTTTGTGGCACAAACATAGTTTGTTTACATATATGAAATTCATTTATATTTCATATACACCTTATACACAAAACCTGAATGTAATTTTATACTTTTATTTTTAATTTTGTGCCTTAAAGTTTGTGTACATTGAACCATAAAAAGCAAATATTTCATTCTCTCATTCATGCTAAATAAATTCCATATTTTGGATTATTGGATATGGAAGACTCATCCTTTGGACCCTGTGGACCCTTTCTATGACCAAATATTGACACTTCTGTTCAAACCCCAATATGGAGGTGTTGAATCGTAAAATAAATCTTTAGTACATTCCTGCCTATAAACCTCTAAGATTCACCTGCCTAGAACCTCTAAGACAAAACCTGCCTATACCTTCTAAAACCACAAGATGTCGCTAATTAGCGCTGTGTTTGATTATACCATTAATGAAATACTGAGACAGTTGAATAGCGGTCCAACGCGCTAAAGATTATTATTCAGGTAAAAGTACAGATGTTACAACGCTATGATCTAATGAGCGCAAATAAATTGTACAAACATTAGGTCATAAGGTTAAGTTAATATACATGAAACGGTTATTAAAGATCAAAATACAATGAGCAATATGAGACAGAGAACAGAGAAAGAGACACATCAAAATACAATGAGCAATATGAGACAGAGAACAGAGAGACACATCAAAATACAATGCAATATGAGAAAGAGAACAGAGAAACAGAGAAAGAGACATCAAAATACAATGAGCAATATGAGACAGAACAGAGAGATGCATCAAAATACAATGAGCAATATGAGACAGAGAACAGAGAGACACATCAAAATACAATGTGCAATATGAGAAAGAGAACAGAGAAAGAGACATCAAAATACAATGAGCAATATGAGACAGAACAGAGAGATGCATCAAAATACAATGAGCAATATGAGACAGAGAACAGAGAGACAGAGAAAGAGACATCAAAATACAATGAGCAATATGAGACCGAGAGACAGAACAGAGAGACACATCAAAATACAATGAGAGAGATATCAATGTCTGCTGAGAGCACATGTTCAAGATGGCTGGTGATGGTGTGTGCGTGTGTGTGTGTGGGGGGGGGGGGGTTGGGAATGCTACCTGCCCTATTGTCCAAACCGCATGGTCTACAGACAAACTCCATTATGAAGAAAACCCACATTAAGTTGTAACTCTGTAAATCATACATCCATCAATGATCACATTTATAATAATTACAATATACCTATCTGACACATACAACACCCTAACTGGGTAGAATTATAATTTCCTTTGTTCACCCCACATGGAGGTAACCATCTTTAACAAACTGCAGACTATCTTCCATATGGCAATTACTTATGACCATTCAAAGCTGTTATTAATTCAACTTCCATATACCAGCCTATGATTACATTCATGAGTATACAACACATACCAAGCCTATCTCTCCCAAGCAGAGATATTGTTCAAGCACATGGGAAGGCCCTAACACAGCTAACCAGCGGATCTCAAACAATTATATCAACCAGCATCAATCATTACAAATATTATAAAAACTCCATAATCAATCCCTTTCCTGCATGCTGCTAAAACAACCAGTATGAACAGACTATTGTACACTACAGTGTAGATGATAACATTACAGACTAGATCACATCATATCATCCACTGTATGCTAACACAGACTTATGAATTCCCTTACCAAACTACAAACTTATTGCAAACAATCTAGATAAGCTAATAACAGGCTAACACAAAACTCGCTACAGATACCCAAATAGACTAACTACTGTACAGTTTAACAACAATATACTTAGCCATATTCCCGATTGAACAGAGTCCCATTGTTTAGGTTGTCTTGGGAGAGAGGGAACCTCTCTCCTCCAATTCCCTGCTCCAAGTGTGCCCTGGCCTCTGAGTGTGTCCAAGATGTGCATGCCATGTTCCCACCCCCTTTCACGTGTGAGGTCATCAGAAAGGGAATATCCTTTTGGTTACCTGAAACTACTGCTAATTAGATTCTAGTCTCAATTAGCCATCTCTATTGATTAGACTGGAATAACCAGTCCTTTGGACAAAAATGTAAACAAGCCTACACAATGTCATTGTCCTTTGATAAGGGTTAGAAATCTGTTACAGGGCATTCATTGGACAATTCCAAATGGATACAAAAGGTCTCCAACCTCCCTTTGCATCCCCCTTTCTCCCCCGCATGCAAATCTAAGCTGCTATGGCATACAACATTTCAAGTAGTTATTCTCTCTAACATTCATATTTCATAGCCGCATGTTCTGATCTTCATATTGATGTCACCGGAACGCTGTGGGAACAGAGTAGATCAGTACGGTACCAAACAGTCCAATTGTCATTTACTAAGCCATAGTTATAGAAAACATTAATTTCTTTATATACTGACATTGCGTTTAAACCAAGTAATAATTATCCTTTTTTTCGTTACGGGACCATTGCTTTTAAATGTATGTATGCGGGGAGAAACAGCACTGAATTGCGTTGTGCGTCTGAGGGTCGGTGGGGCACTCAGCGAGCAGCACTAAGCTGGAAGGGCATCTGTGTGTGTGTGGCCATGCCAGTATGATTTTGGGAAGGATCACTAAAAAGCTGACTGTGTTCTGTTTAACATTGTGTGTATGAGTTGCAGGGAATTTTGCTACTTTTCAAATATAAGTCTGTGTGTGATATTATACACATAAGTCCATGCATGATGGGCCACATGTACACACATACATACACACATATATATATATATATATATATATATATATATATATATATATATACACACACATAAGCACACATGTATTTTTCTCATGTTTTTAAACTGCAATTGCAAAATGTGTTTATACAGTGAATTTAATTCTCATACAGGAAGGAGGCTTCCAGCTGTGCTGTCGGAGCCTCCCTGTTTATTCTGCCTGTTTTGGGTTGAAGGTGGGCTTTGTATAGGGTTCCAAATGCTAATAAGTTAGTGTTTGTGTTAAACACTGTCTGCCTGTGTTTGAAGAAGGCTGACTATGTACCTTTTTTTTACAAAATAGTGCTGTGAGATTTTATTTCTAAGTTGGAGTCTTGTCGCCCTTTACAAGATAACAGATTCTGTCTTCGCCAATTATCCGGTTTTGACAGAGGGTAATGTGTTGCATACCAAATGTGCTAGAGAAGGACCTTCGGGGAGACCCACTAATCTGATGTTATTTCTTCTGGATCGATTTTCTGTATCATCCAGATCTGAAAACCATCATGATTGAGCTCCTTGACAGTGCGTTTCAGCCCATGATTATCGTGCAATGCTGCTCCTATTTGGTTTTCAGCGTGTGTAACTTTGTGAAAACTTTTGAAGCTGCTGAGTTATGTCTGTGACCACTTGTTCCAGGAAGGGGGCCATGATAGCTGTAATGGCTTCTACTATCTCTACGTATGTGACAGGAGAGTCAGGTGGTCGGTATACCTGAGGAGCGACTGTGTCTTTCTCTGTCACAGGCTTTTTGGGCGCTGGGGACAGTGCGTCTGCTTCGGCCTCATGTTGCCTATGGCGCACCGTTTCTCCTGCCTTGCTGGTAGCAGTCCCGACTGCGCATTGGTCACGTAGCGAACCATGGATAGCTACAGGGTATTCCTCTGGTGAGTGGGGGTCAATTGGAGGCTGCAAGTAGGTTCGTCCCGGCGGCGAGTATGTGGAGCTGAGGCTGGTGCTTCCTCACTGCATGAGGCCGGTTGCATGAGCTTTTTAATACATTTGGGCATATTCCCCCATATCATATGTTATACATTTAATTTCAGGTAAGGCTTGGAATAACCAAGACATTATTTTCTAACTACTGTAAAAAATTAAACTAGTATCACAAAAAATGATTAAACAACATAATTCTGAACAAGGCCAAGCACCAAATTACTACATTTATAAGACTTAGAGTAGCTATTAGCCTACACACAATCCCATTCCAATCCATGACTACTAAAACTCTTTAATCCTATTAAAGCTGACAAACAACAATACATGTTCCTTTTATGAGAATCCATGTTTCTTTCCCAGCGATGAGTGTGTATGAGCCAAGAGATTGTGGTAAGTGAGAAATACCTACCCATATTGTAATTGTTCTATACTTCCTCCAGCTTTCCAAGTGCATGTGTGTGTGTTAGCGTGACTGAGCTGGTATATGCAACCTGTGCTCACCTCTGTGTGTGTTAACAGCACAGAATGTGGTCATAGCTTATTGTAATATGATTCCCTTCCTTGGTAACTATCCCAAGTGTAGACAAATGAAGCTGTGACGAAAGGGTGGGGGTGCAGATCAGCCGCGGTGGAAAGAACTAGGTGACCCAGGTCATACATTAACGTGCTGCCTGTACAATAGGTTATATTGGTAAAAATGCAATGCTTGAAAGAGCATCTAAGTTACACATCCCTTTTAGTGCATTATAATCCATTTTTTCAATATATGTACGAATGGGGTCGGGTATGAAATCCCGGCTGTCTTGATGCCACTGTTCAGAATACTGACAGCGGTATCCCTACAGCCAGAATCACGACACCCATAAGAGCGGCTGGTAAGTATTTTCCCTCCCCGGTGCCTAAACCTAACCCCATCACTCCCCGGTGTCTAACCCTAACCTTCCCCCATGCCTAAACCTAATCTCTCCCTCCCCACACCCTATTCCTAACACTCCCTCCCTGGTGCCCAACCCTCCCCCCAACACCCAACCCATCTACCTAACGCTAACCTCCCCCTAACACCCCGATACTTACTTTCAGGATGCAGACAGTCGGGATGCTGGTGCCGGGATCCCAACATTTCAGCGCCGGCTACATCCCCTATGAATGAGCCCTAAATTTCTGGCTTATATTTTCTGAGAATATCTTCTTCAAAATCTTCTAATCGTGTGACTTGATTTAACAAATCAATTGATATCTAGAAAAGACTGTTGCCCATGTTCAAGACAATTGTAGCTTACTGCCCACCTAATGGTTTTAAAAGCTTGGTTCAGATCCATTACTGCACTAGTAAACCTCTGATTCATTAGTTTGGTGGTATAATAAATTTTCTCAAGGTAAAATTAGCAATTTTGTTTTCATAGCTTTTATGCATAGTATAGAAAAATATATATTTTTTTCTCATTTTCTGTGACTTGGGTTACAGTTTGCAAACAGTCATGTATGAGAAGTTTGAAAGCTCAAAGCCGGAAGCTGTACAGTGGCAGGTTGACATGCACGTTGCTGTTCAACTTCAGGTTGATAATAAGTGGCGACGTGGGAAAATTAAAAACATAATATCTGAAAAATTAGTAGAGGTAAGTTTTTGTTTCTTATCACAGTTCTTCCTACTTTATTTAATATAGTTTATACTATCATGTATTTAAGCAGTGTATGCCAAATACTATGAAAACAGAAAAGCAAATTACTGGGTAAAGCATTTCTACCTATTTTCTTGATCAACACATGTCCTTTTTCTGTGTGAAAAGGGCAACCCGGGTCGAAATTCCCCGGACTTTAAACCTGTTTGTTTTGTTTTTTTTACCAGGGTCAGAGGCCCGGCAATTTCAACCCGGGTTGACCCTTTGAGACGGGCATCATAGCCTTGTTGATCAGGAAATTACCGGGTAGAAATGCCTTGACTCTGTAATTTCCTTTTCTGTCTTAACCTTCGGATGCCCAAAATATTTTCTTGTGTACTTTAGCCCTAAATGGGGTTACAGTTGACCCCAGGTTAAAATTAGTTATTCTGCATTGAAATGTATGGTGAGTCTCATAACTTCATACTGTATTATATTCAATAATATGCAATATCATTAATCTAATTAATGAAATGAAATACAATTCATACATTGCACAGACAATGAAATCAAAATTTACTTGTAATTATTCGTGAGTGTGATTTACAACACACTAAATTCACTCTTTTCAGTCACGACATCCCGTATGAATTTCTATTTTTATATGGTCCTTTCAGAAAAAGGTTGCATTCCTCACATCTGTCGGAAATATTCTCTGCTTGTTCTAACTCGGGCACAATTTACAACTTCCTCGTTTCACATCTCGTCTTGGTTGAGATACTTTACTGACTACTTCAACAGTGATGACAGTTTTTATAACAAGTGGAATACTTTTCTGGACTACTTAATCTTTTCGTTACATGTCGCTGCACCAGAGGAAGTATAAATTGAAGACCCACTTCTTTCAGGAATAAACATCTTGAGCATGTTCTCTTCTGCTGATAATCTGGATTCTTGATGCAATATAAAATATAAGCATTTATTGCTCCAATGTCAATGCAATTCATGAAAAGCACAAAAGGCCATCTTCCACATTTTCTGCTTCTTCCTCCAACTCTTTTTGGGTCAAAAATCTCGACATTATGCAAGGAACTTTGAAATAAATGTGTAAAAGCAATGATTTGTTAGACACACCAAACTTGTGGTGTGTCTAACTAATCATTGATTTCAAACATGCACTGGTCCGTGATGCACTGGCACGTGTCACCACAGTCATGCCCATTATACTCTGGTGCAGGCTACAAGAAAGGGAAGGAAGTAACCCCTCCTTAGATAACCCCTCCTTTTACATGCTGCGCTAACTGAAAAACCTAGAGAAGAAATAATATTCGCACTGATGCAAGTCATGACACAGCATCCCAAAATGGGGTTATATTTGACCCAACTACACAAATTAATTTCTACAATTAATTGGGTAATTATTCTTTAGATCTAAATTCACAATAGCATTACTAATTGACTAAAAGTAAAATGGCAAAAATGATCTATGATTACAGCATCTATAAATATTTTTCAGTATGCATATAAAAATCAATGTTTGGGGTCATTTTGGACCCCATTTTGGGTATCCGCAGGTTAAAAGGTGTTCAGGCTGGGACCGACAAAACGACCCGGCACTCAAATGCCAGGTATTTGGGAAAATGTGTGAAAGGGGTATTAATGTAACATTCTAGAGCTCAATATATTATTATGTATAATTTGATAAATGGGTACAAATCTACTGCAAGCAATATTTGAGAAGTTTGCATTATAAAATATATTTTAACTGAGAGTTTGGAATATTGAGTCGTCCATGCAACTATTTGACAATTAAACATTTGTGGTTGATGGGATGTAGTCAAAAGGTTGTTAATGACAATGTCAACATTCAACACCACAGTGTTGACTTGGTGTCGACAGCGTTATAATGGCGATTGACAACCTGTTGACATTCTCAGAATGTTGACAGATGAAATGTCAATATTGTCAGAATGTTGACATGAGGGTTAGACTGCGTGGGTGGGGAGGTTAGGGTTAGGCTGTGAGGGGTGGGGAGGTTAGGGTTAGGCTGTGAGGGGTGGGGAGGATAGGGCTAGGCTGTGGTGGTGGGGAAGGTTAGGGTTAGACTGCGGGGGGTGGGGAGGTTAGGGTTAGGCTGTGAGGGGTGGGGAGGTTAGTGTTAGGCTGTGGGGGTTGGGGAGGTTAGGATTAGGCTGCGGGGGTGGGGAGGTTAGGCTGTGGTGGTGGGGAAGGTTAGGGTTAGGCTGCGGGGGGTGGGGAGGTTAGTGTTAGGCTGCGGGGGTTGGGGAGGTTAGGATTAGGCTGCGGGGGTGGGGAGGTTAGAGTAGTGGTTCCCAAACTCTTTCCGTTCGAGGCACTCTTATGGACTCCATAACTTTTTCAAGGCACGTCTGAGCCCAAATAATTACCAAGCAGTCCTGTTTTTTAAGTGGTTGGGTCAAAATAACATATCAAGTATTTAGGACAGCCCCTTCCATGTCTCTCCCTTTGCTGCCCCCTTCCATGTCTCTCCCTTTGCTGCCCTCTTCCATGTCTTTCCCTTTGCTGCCCCCTTCCATGTCTCTCCCTTTGCTGCCCCCTTCCATGTCTCTCCCTTTGCTGCCCCCTTCCATGTCTCTCCCTTTGCTGCCCCCTTCCATGTCTCTCCCTTTGCTGCCCCCTTCCATGTCTCTCCCTTTGCTGCCCCCTTCCATGTCTCTCCCTTTGCTGCCCCCTTCCATGTCTCTCCCTTTGCTGCCCCCTTCCATGTCTCTCCCTTTGCTGCCCCCTTCCATGTCTCTCCCTTTGCTGCCCCCTTCCATGTCTCTCCCTTTGCTGCCCCCTTCCATGTCTCTCCCTTTGCTGCCCCCTTCCATGTCTCTCCCTTTGCTGCCCCCTTCCATGTCTCTCCCTTTGCTGCCCCCTTCCATTTCTCTCCCTTTGCTGCCCCCTTCCATGTCTCTCCCTTTGCTGCCCCTTCCATGTCTCTCCCTTTGCTGCCCCCTTCCATGTCTCTCCCTTTGCTGCCCCCTTCCATGTCTCTCCCTTTGCTGCCCCCTTCCCTGTCTCTCCCTTTGCTGCCCCCTTCCCTGTCTCTCCCTTTGCTGCCCCCTTCCCTGTCTCTCCCTTTGCTGCCCCCTTCCATGTCTCTCCCTTTGCTGCCCCCTTCCATGTCTCTCCCTTTGCTGCCCCCTTCCATGTCTCTCCCTTTGCTCCGCTCCATGTCTCTCATTGCAGGCACTCTACAGTTTTCATTGCGCGCCCCCCCCCCCCTGTAGTTTTGTATGCGGCCCCCTCCCTTACCCTTAGATGTGATCACCGCTGTTCTGCACTGCATAATAGCTCATCGGATCGCACGGGAAGTGAGATCAATGCGGACTGTATTGTGGGACTCCATTCTGCAACGGGCAATCTCGCAAATCGCTATTCACTGCCTGGCCCTGTTGCATACCACGGACAGGACCATTCCCTCCTGCACAACACCTACTTTACTCATCGCACCAACCCCTCTCCCAAGACTCCCCATGCACGAGAACTATATATAAAGAAAATGGCTCATTAGGCCACTGGCCACCCGCGGCACCCCAGGGGGCCGCCCGCGGCTCCCCAGAGAGCCGCGTCTCACAGTTTGGGAACCACTGGGTTTGAGATTAGGTTTAGGCATAAGGGAGAAATGCTCACCCAGAGGATTGGATGTCTGACCCGGAAGTTAGTCACATGACCACTGGGACCCTGAATATGCCACTGCAGCCATTGGGTGCAGGTAAGTCCCTGCTGGGCTACCTGTTACTGTATGTCAAACATGTTAACATTATGACTGTTGACATAACGTACCCAACCCATGGTTGTTTACTTAAGTCAGCAGTAGACCTTTTATTTTGATAGTCTGTCTGTTCGAAATATGGCATGTATATTTAATTCAAAGCGATATATAGAAGGAGTTATGCTGTCAAATTAAAATTCAATCCATAGCAAGCCTGTAACTCTCCTGCAAACATGTCACAGCTGAGTGTTTGAGCTCCTATTCATCCTAGGAATTTCGATCTTGTGACATTAAGTGTTTGGAGTGTGGGACAAATATTAGGCAAATAGTCATGGTTACAGTTGATATAAGATACAAGACTACTGAAATGATGGGGTACAGTAGCTACAGTTACCAGTAAGCAGCTGTGACAAGTAAAGGAGACTGGACTATGTTGCAGAAAATGCATTGTAAACCGTGTGCTTCTTGTCTATCACCGTGCTTTTTGCGGTAATCTTTATTTTCTTCAAAGCTTGTGAATTTGTAATTATTTTGTATTTTTCAGGTGTTCTGTTATGATTTTGGAATGGAAGAAGTGACGGACGTCATAAATTTAAGAACATTAGATGAAAACCTTAAGATACTTGGTACTTTGTGTCTGGAGTGCTCTCTGATGGATATACAGTATGTTTTTTCACAATAAAATAATTGTCAGTAAATCTGTAGATAAGATAAACTATTGATTAATTTACGGTTATGAAATGTTTTTGTCCAGGATCCTTATGTCTTAATTTTTTTCAGATAGGAGTGTGCACAATATTTGGAGCATAATCACATTTAAATTGACCCCAGTCTTTCCTCTTCTCTTATCATCCTCCTCCTCATTACACTTTTCTACAAAGCTTCTCAATTACTGTACAGGGAGATGCTTGGTGACCATATCAGTGTATGAAATTTCCTGTGTTTTCAAGGCCCAACCGGCCTTTTCATCAGGGTATTGCCTTATGAAATGGCCGGTTCCATTGTTATGGACACCTATTCTATTGTTATGGACTCCAGTACATTTATGCCATTATAAGGAAGGCACCCCCGGCATTACTACTGTTGGGTCCAAGAATGCCCTTCTACATGTATGTTTGTGTGTGGGCTGCTGAGAAGGAAAGGGTACTGAAGAAACTCCCATTGGCACCCGGCCGGGTTCCGGCACCTGCGCTATAGATATGAAAGGTGCTGGTATCGGTGACTAGGAGGTAACGCATCCAATCGGAAGCCTCTGCCAATCAAAGTGTAACTAGTGCAGTCATGTACGACCCTCTCCAGTCCGGTGAAGTGGCAGCATCTCAAAGTGGCATCGATTCCACAAGTGGATGGAAGACCTTTTCAGAGATGTTGACCCATGCTGTCTAGATAGTTTCCCACCGCCCCCTTATATTTGTAGGTGCACAATTTCTGGCACCGAATGGATCTCTCCACCACGGCCCATAAATGCGCGATTGGATTCATGTCGGGCGAACCTGGTGGCCACAGCAACGGAACTCTCCATAATGCTCCTCAAACCAATTCTCGACAATTTGGAACGGATGACACAGTGCATTATCCTGCTGTAATATTTAGATCATTGTAGGGGTACATTAACCATGAAGGGCTGCAAATTGTCATTATGCAATGCAACATAGCTGTTTCTGGTTAATGACTTGTTCAATCATACCTGTGGATCCAACCCATGCTATGTGAACTTACCCCATGCCATTAGTTATGGTCTCCAAAAGGTGTTTGCACTCTTTCCCTATTTTACTTGCATGTAATCTTTTTCTCCAAAGCCAGTTGTGTAAATATACAAACAGCGGAATGTCCATTTTGTGATTAATGTTTTTTTCTATTCTGTTCCACTTCTTTTCCCGATTTTTTTTTTTTTTTAACGCCTTTCCTCCTTGCTAAAGTATATGTTAACCAACCCTGCCTGGTAGCAAAAGACTGGTTACATCCCTGGAATAATTAATGCTTTCCATCATTGACTCTGAATTAAATAATCTATCACTTAGCTAATCCTTTCTACTGCTTAGGAAGTCCCACCCATTTTTATACAGTTATTTCTTCTTTTCTTCACTCCATAGACGATACAGGCTTAGGCCCATATTCAATTTGAGGCGAAAAGTCCGGACTTTTTGCGTGCTGGACTTTTTGCCTCCTTCGCCTGTTTTGTAGGCGAAAAAGTATCGTGCGCGTCCCCGCTTTTCCCCGTATTCAATTTTCTAAGGACGCGAAAACAGGACCCGGCAAAACTGGAACAGGTTAAAAGTCCTGTTTTTGGGAAATCATCCTTGCACCCCCCTAAAGATGTCCAAACATGGGGCATCACTATGGGTACCCCCGATTTTGCCTGCTAAAGGGAAGTCGGGTTTTTAAATAGCCGCGGCACGCGCATAAATGCGGCTTTGAAGAAGGTGGTGAAAAATAGCACTTTCCTTTTTTGGGGGGTAAAAATAACTGTGCCCATCAAATTTGGGGTACATGAAAATGGGTGCAAGCATATTTTAAAGTCCCTAAAGTGTTTTTATTTTTTTAATCTTCAAAAATGCACCTGCCGCTACCACCTGCAATGAAGAAAACACCTGCCGCATATTTGGGAACTCCTCTGGAATCAATTTAGCTTCTTTAGAAGGTTGTCCCCCATTTTTTTACCCACCCCCAAAATTAAAGGTCATTTTTTGGGGTGTGCCGATTTTTATTTTATTTTTTTTACCTTTTTTTGACACACATTACTTTTAGGGGACAGTCCCAGGGGTGCAGAATATTTTTTTTTTTTTTTTAAGCCTGCACCCCTAAACCCCAATTCTGCATTTTTTTTTCGCCACCTATTCTGTGTAAAAAACTTATCCCTGTTTTTTTTTTTTTTTAAATTGAATACGGGGATAATTGAAACAGACGAAAATGGGTTTTCGCCTCAAATTGATTATGACCCTTAGACAGTGGGTATAGGCTGTGAATAACGAACAGTTAACATTTTTCTCCCAGCAGCCCTGGCTCCTTCTCCCCTATGCCCCAGGAAGGACAGTTTTAGTTTGGTGCCTGCAGTATTTGGCACTGTTACAAGGGACAGCTTTTAAGCAGCCTCAAATTTTATTTCTTTTATTTTTATAGTGGGCAGCGTGGGGTGTCCTACAGGTCGCCCACACTCTTGATCCACCAACACCCTGCGCTATTGGCCACAGAACTGGCGAGCGGATCGGCGTCTTTGGGCGGGACCCTCAGCTGCACACTGGGGAGCCACAGCCGGACAACACAGGGGGATCAGGTAAGAGCGTCACTATGCATGCTGGGAGCCGCATTGTAGCACCTGTCACCGCCGGTCTTGACAGCGGGTGTCCAGGTCTCCAGGTACCTCCGCTAGGGCAGCAGGCAATGGAGCACTTCTGCTAAGGCGACCATTCACCTTGGAAGACCATGTCAGAATGGGGAGGTAAGCTTGCCCCATTAGCTCTTCTCCCACCCCTTGGCGAATCCTCTCACTGTAGGCTTCCTGCCATAGGGTGACCCCCTCCTCAACTCTCTCACATACACATGCTGAGCGACCATTTTCCCCAGTGCCTGCTTCAGCTAGTCTCTGGAAAGTAGCACAAGCTCCCTGTCTCCCAGTATACCTAATCCTCAGAGGTCAAGTTACACAGAAAGCTCCTTCCTGCCAAATAGTGTTTGGATCGTTGAGCATTTACTCAGCGGGGTATAGACGTGTGCTAAGTGGGAGCTTGCACTTTAAATTTAGAAGTGTGATTGGCTCCTCCCCCTGTGTAATCCCCTAGGTGCCATGTCTTAGGAAACTGTGCCCGAGGAGAGCTGGAAAAAAACAACCTGAAGAGGAGGAGGTGAAACTAGTACACATAACACCACACATCACGGATCCTAGTGTCAGAGGCAAGCTTCTGCTGTTCTCCGATCCTGGACGGTGTCCACATTGGACGTCTGGGTATGAGGTGATGTCTCCCTGGGTTACGCCCTAACCTTCCGGGAGCGGGCTCTGGCCCAGTTTTGTTTACACAGCCCCTCAGTTGGATCCAGGCAGGACAGAAGCACTGCAGGAGTCCATTCGCTTTCTGCTTGTCTCCAAGGTAACTGGTCCAGTTCCCCCATCCCAGAGATGCAAGGTCTTCTATGCCAACCTCTTGTTGGTTCAGATGCCGAACGGTTCCTTCCGGCCAATCTTCAACCTGAAGTCCATCAATAAGTTATTGTGGGTACCCAGATTCCACATGTAGTCTCTGCAGTCCATTCTGGAACTGGGTGATTTCATGGCCTCCTTGGACATCAGGTTGACTCTTTGCATGTTCCTAGACTTCTCAGTTACAAGCGCTTCCTCAGGTTTGCTGTCTGAGAGGAACATTTCCAATTTCAGGCATTGCCATTTGGTCTTTCCATGGCTCCTCTTGTCTTCGCGAAAGTCATGGTGGTCATGGCAGATCATTTGCGATGCATGGGTATCAGGATTCTAGCTTATCTGGATGACCTATTTATCTTAACCCGGTTTCCGCAGATCCTCAGGGAACCCATGTTTCTACTTCAGGGTCCATAGGGTATCCACAGGATACCTTGGGGTATAGGTGTGACGTCAGTCATCGGGCACCAAAGAGTTAAGCTTTCAGCCTCCCAGGATGCACTAGGTCCCCCTCCCCCGAGCCAAGGCATCTCAGTTTCGTTTGGTGCCCGGCCGGAGTCGGAGGCACCTGCTAGAGGGGGGCTTAGAAGAGCCCCTGATGCTTTTTCTTCATGCAGCTGTGGCTGCACATCTGGATGAACAGCATGGACAGTCAGTCCTGACATCCATGCTGTCTTCCCTACACCCCGCCAGTACCAGAACGCCGGTACTGATCCGGGGATGCTGGTGGACATCTGGGGTCACAGCTAGCGGTGACCCCAGATGTTCCGGACCATGGCCGGATTCAAGGGGGACAGAGGTAAGCAGCGGGGTCCCGTGGGGGGTCCCCGCTGATCACATGGTCCTAAGTCCCCAGGCAGGGGGCTCCCTGGGGACTGGCTGCAGCGTGGAGCCAGGCGACCAACCTGCGCTTCCACTACCCCCTGGGACAGCGGACCGCAGCAGAGCGGTAGCGCTGCGGCGTCCCAGGGGTTAAATGCATGCCAGGGGAGCGCGCCTTCCCTGTCTCACAGCCGGCGCCTCCCCCGCTGCACACAGCACTCTCTGCACTGTGCTGACTGGCCCTGTGTCAGTGCTCCTCCCCCAGGCCAGCCTTCTCTATGCTCCTCGGCGGCCACCTTTTCTGAAGCATGGTGAACGCTGCTGGAAGCCTGCATTGGAAGCATCGTGGTCTGGGTCCCCCCGCATACCTCTCCTCCGCTGTGGTCAGGTCTGTGTATGCAGCGCTGTGTCCTACCAGGCCCTGTGTCTGTGTAGTTGAGTGATCAGCGCTGTTAGTGCAGGAATTGTTATTTCTCTGCATTGTATGTGACTGTGCTAGCGCTGCTGCCTGTAACTTTTTTTCTAAACTGTCAGCTTTATACTGTCCCTGTTTTTTCTGCTAAGCCCTTGCGGTGCGGTGCTGCAGGGTGGTCTCTCGCCTCTTAAATATATAATTGGTGAGAGGGGTCACATACGTGGTGCCATCATGTCTGAAAGTGATTTTTCCCTCCGGCTACAGTGTACTACGTGTAAAGTACCGTTAGCAGAGGGGGAGGGTAGCGCGGAGGGCCTCTGCCGGCAGTGTTTGTCTATGGCGTGGCCTCTTGCGGTTACTGCACCGGTACAGGAGCCGCCCTGGGCTTGTTTCGCTCAAGCGCTTACAGCCTTAGTGGGCCAGTTAGCTCCGCAGCCCGCGTTTACACCGATGGGTTTGTCCCAGCAGTCAGTGGTGTCGTCACCCATGCAGGGTTTCCCACGACAATTGGTGGTACCCCACAGTCTCCCTATATCCCCGCTCCCGGTTTCTCAGGAGCCAGCGTGGGTTAACTCCCTGACGAGTTCTGTACAGCACTTGTCGGATGTGTTGCAAGGGGAGTCTGTGATGCGGCCGCATAAACGGCCGGTGGCGTCTCTGTCGGCTCCTTATGAGGATGACGAGGGGACGTCTGATGATGGGGAGATTCTGGATCCTTACGATCAGGAACCTCTCCATGCTAAGGACGCTGATGCTAAGTCCAAAGTATATATTCCTGGACTTATTCGGGCGGTCCGCACAGCCTTGGTGATTGAGGACGAAGTTCCCCCAGCGGCTAAATCTAAGTATGCCTTTTTCAAAGATGTGAAGGGCGATGCCACAGTCTTTCCTCTTTCGGGTCAGTTGGTGGACCATTTAGAGGAGGCGTGGAAACAGCCTGGCAAAAGATACCAGCCGCAGAGACGCCTGGCGGTGGCTTATCCGTTCACGGATAATTATTTTGCAAAGTGGGAATCCCCTCCACAGGTGGATTCTCACGTGACCCGTCTTGTCCGTAGTGCCACATTGCCGATGCCATCCATGTCCTCCCTTAAGGATGCTACGGACCGCAAGGTGGAGATCTGCTTGAAGTCCGCTTATTCCCTTGCGGGGGTGGGCAGCACGGCCGGCTATGGCCATTTGCTGGGTTGCCAGAGCGATGGAGCGCTGGGCGGATTCATTAGAGGCTTCTTTTGATTCCGACTGTCCGGCCGAACAGGCGGAGTTGATTGGCAATCTCCGTGATTCGGCCACCTACATCAACGAGGCGGCCCTAGACATTAGTACTCTGGTGTCTAGGATTTCTTCAGCAGCGGTAGCTGCTCGTCGCACCTTGTGGCTGCGATCCTGGAAGGCAGACGCAGATTCCAAAAAGGGTCTGGAGGCGTTGCCGTTTACCGGAGAAGTTCTCTTCGGTCCGGATCTGGATAAGATTGTGGCCACGCTGGCGGCAGCCAAATCGGCTTGTCTCAAGTCGGCCGCTGCTCCTTCTGGTTCTGGACCATCGTCCTTTCGGTCATCTAGGGCCCAGGGCAGGCCCAAACCACAGTCGTTTCCTCGACAGGCTGGCCCTAAGAAATCGGTCAAGCCCCGGAAGCAGGCATGGAGTACCAGACGTCCGGCCCCCAAGCCAGATGACAAGCCTGCGGCCTGACGGTCCGGGCCTCCCTTTGGGGGATCCCAGGGTGGGAGTTCGCCCAGTGTTGGTCGACCACTACGACCGACACTTGGGTTCTGGAGGTGGTCTCACACGGGTACGCCCTCTCCTTCCGGCACAGACCCCCGGCTCGATTCTTCACCACGGGTCTACCATCAGACCGGAACAAGGCTACGGAGCTGCGGAAGGTATTGCACACTATGCTCCAGGCTGGAGTTATAGTGCCTGTTCCATTCTCCCAGAGGGGCCAGGGTTTCTATTAAAATCTTTTTTTGGTACAGAAACCCAATGGGTCGTATCGTCCGATTCTCAACCTCAAAGCACTCAACAGGTCTTTGCGGGTACCGAAGTGTCGGATGGAGACCCTACGGTCCATCATTCTGGCGCTGGAACCTGGGGACTACATGGTGTCGTTGGACATACAGGACGCTTACCTGCATGTCCCTATTCTTTTGCGCCATCAACAGTTCCTCTGGTTTGCAATCCGCAGCGACCACTTCCAGTTTCGGGCGTTACCTTTTGGCCTGGCGACAGCACCACGTGTTTTCACCAAGGTGATGGCGGTCATGGCGGCTTCTCTGCGGCTGCAGGGAGTCCGCATGTTGCCGTACTTGGACGACCTGTTATTGGTGGCAGGATCTCCAGAGCTCCTGTTACACCACTTGGACCTGACCATTGCACTGCTGCAACAGCACGGCTGGCTAATCAACTGGCAGAAGTCCACTCTAATCCTGTCTCGGAGGATTCTGCATCTTGGAGCCTTATTGGACTCGGGACAGCAAAGGATCTTCGTGACGGAGGACAAGATCTCTGCTTTACAGTCAAGGGTGCGCAGTTGTCTGCACAGCCGCCGGGTGTCCCTACACCCGGCGATGAGGTTACTGGGCTCCATGGTGTCGGTGTTCGACATGGTGGAATGCGCCCAGTTTCACTCCAGACCTCTGCAGCACCTGATCCTGTCCAAGTGGAACGGGCTGCCTCAGTCTCTGAAGTCCCAGACGATTGTGCTCACCCCGGAGGTTCGCCTGTCCCTTGCTTGGTGGTTACAGACGACCCACCTCAACAAAGGACGTCCGTTCTGGGTTCCAAATTGGGTCCTGTTGACAACGGACGCCAGTCTTCGGGGCTGGGGAGCAGTTTCGGGTCCACACTTGTTCCAGGGCTGGTGGACGCCGACAGAAGCGGAGCTTCCCATAAATATCTTGGAACTCCGTGCGGTCTTCAATGCTCTCCAGCAGGCACATCGGTTTCTCCAGGGTCACCCGGTACAGGTCCAGTCGGACAACGCTACCACCGTGGCCTACATAAACAGGCAAGGAGGAACCCGCAGTCGGGCGGCTCTCGTAGAGGTCTCTCGGATCCTGGTTTGGGCAGAGCGCAATCTTCCGGCCATATCAGAGGTCTTCATCCCGGGAGTGCTAAATTGGGAGGCGGACTTTCGCCAGGACGTTCATCTGGGGGAATGGTGCCTGCACCCGGACGTTTTTCAACTGCTGGTGGACAGGTAGGTGGGGTCTTCCAGAGATCGACCTCATGGCGTCCTTGTCTTCACCCGGACCTGACTCGGCTGTCTTTGACGGCGTGGCTGTTGAGACGGCCATGCTGAGGTCCCGGCGGTTTTCCAGCTCTGTGGTGCGTACCATGTTGCGAGCTCGGAAACCGTCTTCCGCGAGGATATACCATCGCGTGTGGCATACGTTCTTCCAGTGGTGTCGACCGAGAGGTTATGCACCGCGGGAGTTTCGTCTGTCTCGGATTCTCGCCTTCCTACAAGCGGGACTAGATCATGGGCTTCGCCTTGCTTCTTTGAAGGTACAGGTTTCGGCCCTGTCTGTTTGGTTTCACCGTAGGATTGCTACAATCCCGGACGTGCGCACCTTTATGCAAGGTGTTGTCCGCATTCAGCCGCCCTTTGTTCCACCTGTGGCGCCTTGGGATTTGGCTGTGGTCCTGAGGGCTCTTCAGGGACCACCGTTTGAACCACTGGGCTCAGTGGATCTTAAATGGCTAACAGCTAAGACTGTTTTCCTTCTGGCTATTGCTTCGGCCAGACGTGTTTCTGAGTTAGGGGCTCTTTCTTGTAGACCCCCTTTCTTGGTTTTTCATGGGAACAGGGCGGTGCTCCGCACTCGGCCCGAGTTTCTTCCCAAAGTTGTTTCCCAGTTTCATGTTAACGAGGAAATCGTTGTTCCGGCCTTTAACTCACCGGGTCTTTCCGTGGGTGAGGCCTCTTTGGATGTTGTGCGGGCCTTAAGGACTTATGTTGACCGCACTTCTTCGTTTAGGAAGTCGGACGCTTTGTTTGTCCTCTATGGCTTCTGTAAAAAGGGTTGGCCTGCTTCTAAGCAAACTTTGGCAGCCTGGATCCGTATGGCTATTTCTAAAGCTTATCTTCATGAAGGCCTGCCGGTTCCTCCTTCTGTGAAGGCTCATTCCACTAGGTCTGTGGGTCCTTCGTGGGCAGCTCGACGTGGTGCCTCTGCAGTCCAGATCTGCAAGGCTGCTACGTGGTCCTCTGTCCATACCTTCGTGAGGTATTACAGGTTTGACACCTTCGCCTCTCAGGATGCTTCCTTCGGGCGGCGGATTCTCCTTTCTGCACAGGAGCGTCCCCACCCTTAAAGGATACTGCTTTGGGACATCCCCAAGGTATCCTGTGGATACCCTATGGACCCTGAAGTAGAAAATATGAGATATGGTAAGAACTTACCCTTGTTATCTCTATTTCTACGAAGTCCATAGGGTTCCACAGGACTCCCGCCCTGTCGCACCTGTGCTGCAGATGGGCTTTGCTCTGGTCACCGGTTTTCCGTCTCCCTCTGGTGAGAATGTGATTCTTGTATGTGTCCAGATCTTTGTTCTCTCTCTTCCTTCTCCTCCTCCGGCCTATGGCTTGGTAACTAACTGAGATGCCTTGGTTCGGGGGCGGGGTATAGGAGGGGGACCTAGTGCATCCTGGGATGCTGAAAGCTTAACTCTTTGGTGCCCGATGACTGACGTCACACCTATACCCCAAGGTATCCTGTGGAACCCTATGGACTTCGTAGAAATAGAGATAACAAGGGTAAGTTCTTACCATATCTCATATTTTCACGATAGATCTTCTCCAGTCCTAAGGATGGATCATCAACTGGAAGAAATCCTCCTGGACTTAGTCGCAGGAGATGTATCATATGGGGGCTTTACTGGATTCCAAAGTTCAGCTGGTATTCCTATCAGCAGAAAAACGTCAGGACCTACAGGCAAGGATTTGCAAGTTCTTACTTCATCGCTGAGTGTCAATACAATCTTGCATGCATACACATGGTGGAGAATGCCCAGTTTCACTCCTGGCATCTTCAGATGGAAGTTATGTCCCGGTGGAACAAATCCCAATGGCAGCTAAGACACAAATTATTGTCCTCTCTCGGGAGGTCTTGCTCTCCCTCTTGTGGTGGCTCTAGGGGTCTCACTTGGACAAGGGCTGCCCCTATTGTATTCAGGACTGGGTTCTCCTAGCCACCGATGCAAATCTTTAACAGTCGGTAGATTGTTCCAGAGAGCCAGCTGCCAATCAACATTCTTTAACTCCGAGCGGTCTTCAGAGCTCTCTGCTGAGCTCTGCCACTCCTCCAGCATAGTCTGGTCCAGGTACAGTCCGACAATGTGAGACAGCCGGCATCTACCATAACCCTCATGGTGGCACACGTAGTTGCTGTGCCATGAAGGAGTTGAATCGCATTCTCAACTTGGCAGAGCGTCATCTTCCGTCTCTGTCGGCTGTCTTCACCCTCCCAGAGTCCAGAATTAAGAAGCAGACTTCCCCTGTTGCCAGGATGTTTACTCAGATGAATAGGTGCTTCAGCCAGACACCTTTCAGCTTCTATTTCTTCGCTGGGGCTTTGCTGGACATCAACTTGATGGCATCTGCTCACGCACCAGGGATCCGGGAGCCTTTCTTTTGGATGCCTTAGCGGATAGGTAGACCTTCCATCTCATGTACATCTTTCGCTGATTCTGCAGGGCCTTCGCAGGTCAAAGTTGGATGTCGGCACCATGATCCTTGTAGTTACCGACTGGCAGTGATGTACATTTTATCTCCAAGGTGCCTATATCGCCGTTACCGATGCGCCTTCCTCTGTGGCCTTATCTACTGTCCCTTGGCCCATGCTTCCATCTGCATCTGGCCCTTCTTGCCTGTCCTGAGATCGGTCAGTCGTACCATGCTGAATGCCTGCAAGGATTTATCACTGGGTTTGGCTGACTTACTTCGCCTGGTGTTCAGCTAGGGGTTTTAACCCCAGATAATTTTGAGTCTCGCAAGTCCTCTCCCTTCTGCAGGTAGGTCTGGGCCCCCGTTTGTTCCACCGGTAGCTCCATGGGACATTATTTGTCTGCTTCGGCCAATAGTCATCCTTTGAGCCCTTGGACTCTGTGGACATTCATTGGTTTACATGCAAGACTGTCTTCTTACTTGCTATAGTTTTGGCCTCGTGGGTATCAGACTTGAGCACGTTGTGCTGTCGCTACCGATTTCTGGTCTTTTGTGCGAGTCGAACCATTCTTTGGACACTATTAGGCTGCCTCCCTAAGGTAGTTTCTGTTCCAGATCAACAAGGCCTCTTTTGGATGACGTGATTGCTCTCTGGATATATCTAGACAGGACCAAGAATCTCCTTAAGAAAGATTCTGTGTTCAGCTCTGAAGCGTTACCTCCCTTAGTGGAATAGTTTTGGGACGTCACTGTCTAAATCCTTTCTCCCCCGTGGAGTAAAGAAGAAAAGGAGACTCACCTGGCTTGAAAAGTTTTGCTCTGCTTCCAGTCCACTTGTTCACATCTTCAGGGTGCGTGGACACGTGTGTCTGTGTTGGTCTTAAGGTGCGTACACAATAGAGGACGTGCTCACGATGCGATATCATGAGCAATTTGCATTGAACTCCCCGCGGCACTTCAGGACACGAAGATCTATCGTGCACAATCTAAAGATTTGCTGATCTTTAGATCGTGCAGGATAGCAGACAGATGCTTGCACAGATCAGGGATATCCGTGATGCATGCATCTGTTTGTAAAAAAATAAACACAGATGGATCAGTGAGATCAGTCTGTGCTGCTGTGTGTTAAAAAAAAAAAAGATGAAAGCCTGTGTGACTTCAATTTTGAGAATCATTCTATGGCTGAGAGGTGGAAGGCTCGCCTCTTTCAGCCAAAGAACGCTCAGCACCGGGGTTTCCATAGTGAAATCCGGCTGCTGATCTCTCATTTGGGAAGTACCATCCTTGGAGGACTGTACTATTGTCCGGTGGCTCACGGATTTGCGTTTTTTTGTTTTGCCAAGACCCCATTGGACAAGGGGACGTGATGACTTCAGGGATACATTGTTGAGTATGTGAGATAGTGTGCATGCATGTTTAATAAACTTGTACTTTGTATGGTTTGTGTGTCATGTGTTTATTTTAATATTGCCTTTGCTGTAGAACTACACGTACCAGCGGGCCCATAATGCCCCACATGTTGGTACTTGGGGTTCTCCAAGTACCAGCATGCGGGGAAGATTTGCTGAGACCTGTAGTTACACTGCAAAAGACAATGTTTTCAACACTTTCAAATGCACTACACTCTCAACCCTGCACCCGCCGCTCCAGAAGTCCCAGGGATAGCCCCGAGTTATCAGCCTAGGCCTGGGGTGCCCTGAGAGGGGGACGCCTTTATTGGGGATCCCTGACCAGGGCTGTCTAGCAGTAAGGGTTAGTGTTCCCCTGGCTGTGGCATTAGCCCCCCGCTAGAAAAGTTTAGTGCTGGTTCTGGATAATACAGGGGAACCCTATACATTTTTTTCCCCTGTATTTCCAGAACCAGGACCGGATCAGAGAACCCTATGTCATTTGTCCCTTGTATTTTGCACAACCAGCACTGGGTCACTAAGCCCGGGGCTGGTTGCTCTTTTAGGGGGGAGGAAGCACGTTTTTTTTTTTAATATACAGGTTATTGATTTTTTTTTTTTTTTTAGATACCGATGCACGGACGTAGATCCGTCCATGCATCTGTCTTCATGCTTGCAGAACGGATCGCCCTGATCCATGCCTGCAAGCATTGTATACGTATCCAAATGGCACATCGTTCAGGCATAAACACTGTACGATATGCCACCGGTTCGTGTACGAGATTGGCAAGTCTTTCCTGCTGTAGGTAAGATCTGAAGATGCAATGTACGACCCACGGGGACGCGCATCGGCATCGTGATCGTGAGTGGATATGTCACCATTTGGTCATTTTACACGATATGCCGTTTCAATGCGTCTGAATCGGGCAAATCGCGTAAAATAGTCTAGTGCAGGGGTAGCCAACTTCTGTCCTTGGGAGCTACTAACAGTTCAAGTTTTCCAGACCACCTACTGTAGATCTTGCACAGGTGTATTTATTAAAGGGGCATACACACGAGACGATGTCTTCGAACGATATGAACAATAACTATATCATTCAACGATATATATCGTTCATAAATTTCCGTGTGTATACCATGAACAACCAACAATCTGCGTTCCCATATGGACGATAAAGATATCTTTGATCGCCCGTACATGCAGGCCAACCATGGACGATATCGTCAAGAATTTCCTGTTCAGTGTTGTGGCAGGATGACTTCACTGAAAGATATTTTTCAAAGACATCTTTCAGTCTGTACACCCAATATAGTTTGTCCTGCGCTACAGAAAGTTCAAGGGAAATCGTTCAACGAACAGATCGTACTGTGTGTATGCAACTGTACTCACTGACACATTTGAAAAGATCCACAGGTGGAGCTAATTATTTCACTGGTGTTTCTGTGAGGAGACCTGGAAAGCATGCACTTGTTGTTAGCTCCCGAGGACCAGGGTTGGCTACCCCTGGTCTAGTGTGTACGTGACTTTACTCTTTCTGCACCTGTATTGGGCTTTCACTTAATTGGCCTGGCTGGAGGTGGGTATAGGAGAGAAGGAGCCTGGGCTGCCGGTAGATAAGTGTTAACTGTTTGGCGTCCGGATTCACAGCCTATATCCACTGTCTAAAGCCTGTGTCCCCTGTGGATTTCGAAGAAAAGAATTTAATGAGGTAAGATCATAAATCTCCTTATTCCACCATTGGAACAAATAATGCTCATATAGCAAGATTGCATACAGGGGCAAAATCTGCACTAAATTGAAGCAACCAATTAGATTATGTATAATGATAAAAGTAAATTTTTTGCATTTAATTGCAGTGTTATTAAGCCAATCATGTGAATAAAAGAAAAATGATAAAAATTTGTTTAATACAACTCCTCAGCGCATCAAAAATAAAGCTGCCAGCAGTGGAGACACTAGGGTACCTTAAACCCCTATACAAAAATAAGTGACAATAGTAATAACATGTGTGACCACCGTGTGGCGCTAAACTGCCACCAAGATCATTTATCTGAGAAGCAGTGTAGGGACTGGCCAGATGCGAATGACCGTGAAGTGGTGGCCAGCTTAACAAATTATTACAATATTTTGGAACCAACATTCCCTGTATTTAAAGTAGGGATGTGCAGGCTCGGATAGGTTCGAGTTTGCACGTGGAGTTCGGATTTTTCCCTCCAAAAAAACGGAACTCAGAACGAGGCAAAACGTCATCTTACATGGACGAACATCATCATTCCTGGTCTTTTGTCCAGGAATGATGATGTTCGTCCATGTAAGATGACGTTTTGCCTCGTTCTGAGTTCCGTTTTTTTGGAGGGAAAAATCCGAACTCCACGTGCAAACTCGAACCTATCCGAGCCTGCACATCCCTAATTTAAAGGAGTTGCAGTTTGAAAACCAACCAGGTCTGTCATTTTATTTATCTGGTATTAGAGAAGCTCCAACAGAATTTACATCACCAGCTGGCGGCAGCAGCAGCAAGTGCAGAGAGAACAGGATAGGAAAGTAGCCTATTCTTTTTTTTATTTATTTTTTTCCGTATTGATTGGCTTAGTTTAGCGCCACACGGTGGTCACACATGTTATTACTATTGTCACTTATTTTTGAATAAAAGAAAAATGCCTATTGCGCAGCAGGCGGGAGTACAGTATTTTTCAGAAATTAACTATCTACATTTTGCATTTTTTTAATATGAATTAACTTTTTACGTTGATTTTTATTTTGATGTGTTTTAGGCCTGCTGGTGGTAGTCAGAACTGGACGGCAACAGCGTGTGACTTTCTTCGTTACTATCTCAATGGAGCCGCAGCCATATTGATAATTGAAGTCAGTCCTGGTATCAAATGTGTCCCTAGCTCTACATAACACCTGCATATAACTGCTATTCATGTAAACTGGGTGATTTGAAAATTAAAGTGATTAAACTGATACCTATGGGTACACTGGAGACATTGGTGTATAGCGCATGTGTACTAAAAGGTTAAATCTTACTACATAGACTTCCCCCTCTATACCCCACCCCCTGTCTCCTGAAAACTAGTTTACGTTTAGTGCCTCGAGCTGGGTATGTTTTTTTTTTTTTTTTTTGAGCTGCTCTACAGCTAAGGTTATTTTTATTTATTTACTTCTCTTTGATCCGGGTTGTATGTAGTCTTCTGTGTACAGCCACAAGCCCAGTTCTCTATGGAGCCACTTCGGGGACCCAGCATTGTCTCCGGAGACTGTTGCCACAACCGGGCAGGCTCCTGTGAGAACGGCAGAGGAATGACAGTCATAGATGTCAGCCGGAGCTGTGCGTCTTAAGGTAAGAGGTTCTTGCTGCACGAGAGGGCTCTGGGTCATCAAGGTCAGGGAACGCTGGGT
This sequence comes from Taudactylus pleione, assembly GCA_031769625.1. Classification (NCBI taxonomy): domain Eukaryota; kingdom Metazoa; phylum Chordata; class Amphibia; order Anura; family Myobatrachidae; genus Taudactylus; species Taudactylus pleione. Next base: position 5,533,786 of record JAUIMM010000841.1, on the reverse strand, counting down.
GGACTCCTTCGATGACTACCTTCGTAGTGGTACGGTCACGTGCAGAGCTTTTTACCTTTGGTGGAGAACTTCAGAATGGCACCTGGGTACTTGGGTGAAACGACTATTGATTCTGGGATTTTGTCTTCTAGGGCCTTTGCTGCCCATCGTGCTTTTTTTGTTACGTACGTTGTAGGCGGATGCAGATTCGAAGAAGGCAATAGTCTCTTTTCTGTTCAAGGGTGACTTCTTGTTCAGCCCTGAACTGGAGAAGAGCATCGCAGCAACGGCAGCATCCAAGACCACTTTTCTGCCTTCCTCTGCACCAAGACCAAATCTTTCCTTTAGTCCACAGGGAAGTCAGGTGTTTGCAATGCCCACTTCAGCTGGGGATTTCGGCGGGCATCCCGGGGTTCTCTCGAGCAAGCCCTGCGGACGGACCCAGACTGCAGCCCGGACGCAAAGGGACAGGTAAGGCGGGTCATCGCTTGCGGGGACCCACGGATTGGCAGTCATACCTCCAGTCTCAGGGGACAGACCAGAGGCACTAAGAGTGAACACAGGCTTTATCCAAAGTGATCCACTAGACCAGCAGGGTACGTATGGAGCGGGAGTCCAGCACCCTGGTCGTTAAAAATCAGCATGGGAAGGTCCCCATTAAAGCGGCCCCTCAGCTCATGGCGCCATTCCTCTGAGGTCTCGCTTCTCTGAACTACTCTCATCCTCCGACCACGCCCCCCCAGAGGTATCCGGTGGCCATTTTCTCCAGGCTCAGCCACTGCTCTCTCAGGGATACGCAGGGTCCAATCCCCCTACATACCTCTCCCTGGAGTCAGGTTATGTAGCGCTATAGCCTACCAGATGTTAAGTCACTGACCACATAATCTGTGTAGTTGATTGTAGTGCCCTTCTGCAGTTGTATAGAATTTCTGCATTGTACAGTATGTGACTTATGCTAGCGCTGCCTGTCTGTTTATTTCTCTATACTGTCAGTATATATCTTTCCCTTTTTTTTCTTACTTTGCCCTAACATACAGGTGTATTCAGGCTTTTTCCAGTGCCTCACATCTCCCCAACAAATCTATTTATGAGGGTTGTCACATATAGTTGGTTGGTTGGCACAGTGCTAAATTTGTGCTGTGCGCTCCTGCAGCTTGCCCAAAGATAAGATCAGTATATTGCATTCCTACTTGTATCCTACATACCCAGTGGTTGCATTATACCCAGTGCCATATTGTGTGCTATACTACTCTACAGCTATGTCTAGCAATGGCAAGAGTAGTAAGCAAGCATCTGCACCCATACTGCTATCATGCAAATGATGTGCTGCAGGCTTATGTTAGGAGGATTTGATAGAAAATGGGTTATGTAGTGTTGTAAGTGTTTATACTCCACTAGGTCCATCAGACCCCCCAGCTCCTGCACAAGAGCCCCCCTGGGCTTCCTTTTCTCAGGTGCTGGCTACTATTGCGGACCGCCTAGCGGTACCGGCTGTAATTCCCCCTATGCGGTTAACACACCAGACCGTAATTCCCCCTCTGGAGTTGCCACACCTCCTGTGCCCCCTCCATGGGGGCACTGCTGTGGAACTACAGATCCCTGCCACAGTTTTAGCATGCTGTTATATCAAAATGGTGGCAGGGCATGCTGGAATATGTAGTTCCACAACAGCTGGAGGGCCAAAGGTTGAAGACCCCTGGTCTAGTGGCTACCTCTACAGCCTTTCAAACTATGTTGCAAGGTGAGAAGCCCATACCCAGTAAGCCTCCTAAGCGTCGTGTTATCACAATCCATTTAGCTCTCAGATTCTGAAGTGTCATTTGAGGAGGCAGAAGATGCTGATTTTTCTAACACTGATTCCACTCTGGGGAAGGACGAGAGTCAGTCTAAAATTAATATTCCTGCCTTTGTGCGAGCTGTTAGATCCATCTTAGTCATAGAAGATGACGAGCCAGCGCCTAACTCTAAGCACCCTCTATTTAAGCAACAGAAAGTGGCTTCAGCAGAGTTCCCTCTATCGGATCAACTAGCTGAACACATGACTGTAGCCTGGCAGACAGCTGGTAAGACGTTTAAGCCCCAACAACATCTGACCACCTGTTATCCATTTCCTGCAGCTCATTGTTTAAAATGGGAGACTCCCCCTGCGGTAGATTCACATGTTACGCGTTTAATTAAAAGCAATACGTTACCTCTTTGAAGGATTCTATGGATAGAAATGTGGAATCTTGCCTTAAATCGATATATTCTCTTTCAGGAACTGTTACCCGTTTGACCAGGGCTATTGCATGGGTGGCTAAAGCTATAGAGACCTGGGCTGACGCACTTGAAGACTCCAATGCTTCTAGGGATCAGATGTCTTTCGTCGCTCACATGCGAGATGCAGCTTCCTATATTGGAGAAGTGACGTTGGATGCCAGTCTCCTAACCTCCAGAGTCTCAGCTGCAGCAGTGTGTGCCCGCCATACCCTGTGGCTACGCTCATGAAAAGCAGATGCGTATTCCAAGAAAGGCCTAGAGGTGTTGCACAACAATAAGGAGATCTTGTTTGGTCCAGACCTTGACAAGATTCTAACCACGTTGACGGCATCAAAATCTGCATTTCTGCCTTCAGCAACTAATACTACAAAGCCTTAGACTACATCTTTTAAGTTCTTTCGTCCTCACGGAAAGCCTAAAGGTCAGTCCTTTCCTAGGTAGTCAGCTTCCACTAGGGCCGCCAAGCCCAGGACCAAGCAGGCCTGGACCACCAGATGCCCTGCTTCAAAACCCGAGGATAAGCCCTGACTGGATGGGCCTCCCTCTGGGGGATCCCAGAGTGGGAGGCCGACTTCAGTTTACTCAGTGCTGATGTCAAACCACCACGGATGCTTGGGTAAGAGCAGTGATCTCTCACGGGTATGCCCTCTCATTTCTTCAACGCCCTCCCCACCAGTTTTTCTACACAGGTCCTCCTTCAGATACAAACAAGGCCCTACAAATCCAGAAAGTCCTTGCTGTAGGTATTGATAATTGTGCCAGTCCCGCTATCTCAGCTGGGGACTGGTTGTTCTACTCTCTTTCTGGTTCAGAAGCCGAATTGGTCTCATCAACCTATCCTCAACCTCAAATCCCTGCACAAATTCCTCAGGGTACCCAGGTTCAGGATGGAAACCCTGCGCTCTATCATCCTAGCTATGGAGCCTGGGGACTTTATGGAATCTCTTGGTATTCAGGACGTGTACCTACATGTATCTAGCGCCCTCACATCAGCGATATTTCCAGTTTGCTATACTACAGCAACACTTCCAATTTCAGGCTCTGCCCTTTGGACTATCTACAACCCCACAAGTATTTTACCAAAATTATGGCTCATGGCGGCCCACCTGCGTGGTCACGGTGTCCGACTGCTACCATATCTGAACGACCTCCTACTCTTAGCAGGATCCCCAGAAGTGCTACACCACCATCTGCAGCTAACCATTGCTTTCCTTCACAAGCACGGATGGTTAATCAACTTTAAAAAGTCCTCCCTGAATCCCTCGCAGAGAATGATTGATTCATCTGGGAGCCCTGCTGGATTCTCAGGATCAGAGAATCTTTCAGAGACCATTCCATACTTCGACTACGAGGAAGCTGATGTCTCCACAGTTGCCGGGTGTCGATCCACTCAGCAATGCTGGTTCTGGGAACCATAGTGTCCACCTTCGACATACTGGAGTATGCTCAGTTCCACTCCAGGCCTTTGCAAAGGCTTATCCTCTCCAGATGAAACGGGTTAACCCATCGGATCAAAGCTCAGATGATGGTACTCTCTCTGGAGGTGCGCCCGTCCCTATCTTGGTGGCTACAGATATCTCCTCTCACCAAGGGTTGCCCCTTTTGGATCCCGGACTGAGTACTCCTAACAACGGAAGCCAGTCTCCGGGGTTGGGGCACAGTGACCCGTCCACACTCCTTTCAGGGCTGTTGGACTTAGGTTGAATGCAAATCCTGTTTTTCGGGCTTGTTCTCTTAAACCTTTATAAAGGATGGTTTGTATGCTGTCTGTTATAAAGAACCACCTCACCAGTCCAGTATACCAGTCCCTGTACAGGATCCATCTTGGGTCCCTTTGTCTCAGGTAATGAATCAGTTTGTAGTCGTATGGCTTCTCCCACGTTGCCTCCTTGTATGGGGTACCCACAGAATTCTATGTTTGCACCTCTTATACATCCTTCCTGGATGGATGCATATGCCCACTCAAGTCAGACAGCTTTCGCAAGCAGACTGGTAGTCACTAAGGCGCCTAAACGAAAGTTATCTTTTAATCGGTCTGTTCAACCTATAGATTCAGACGCATCATTGGAGGAATCAGATGATGCGCATGGTTCTACGGGGTCTAGCTCGGCAGAGGAGGACCATCCTTCTACAGTGGATGTTCCTTCTTTGGTGAGGGTGGTCAAATCAGTCCTAGATATACAGGATGATGAACCAGCTCCTAGTATGGAGGCTCCAGTGTTTAAACACTTGTTATGAATCCCAAAACCTGCTCCGTATGAACCGCCTAAATCCCAGGCTAGCAAGGTCTTCCGTTAATAACAGGCGCCCGTTGTTTCCTTAAAACTGAGATGTTAACCGGTTCTTAGGCAGCCGCCTGGTCTTTAAACTCTGTGTAAAAGTGGTTCACACGGAAATACAATGGGATTCAACAGAAAGTGGAACGACAGGAACAGAAACTGGTATCCACTAGACTTGAGTCAATGATATGGCTGATGAACCGATGGAGCGGCTAGTAGACGATTTGTAGAAGACAGTACTTAATTGAGAGCCGATGGTGCGGCTTGGAGCCTGTAGCAGAAGGAAGTACCCAATTGACACGGCTTGAGAGCCGATTGTGCGGCCTGTAAGCTGATGGTAGAAGAAAGTAATAGGTGAGGCTTTGCGAGCCAGTACGCAATTTAGTGTCCAAGTTTGTGTACAATTTAATGTACAATCCTGTGTACTTCGGCTTTGAGAGCCGGTACGCAATTTAGTGTACAAGTATGTGTACAAAATAGTGTTCCGAAACTTAAAGCTGGTGGCAGCACAGTAGCTGCTGATGCAGCCAGGGAGCCATAAGAGACAGGTGAGTCAGTGGCAGCACAGAAGCTGCTGGTGCGGCCTAGGAGCCGCAGGAAAGGCAGGTTAGCTGGCAACAGCACGGGAGCTGCTGATGCGGCCTGGGAGCCGTAGGAGAGACTGGTGAGCCGGTAACAGCACGACAGCTGCTGGTGCGGTTGAGTCCGAGTGGACCTTCAGGAACGCTATAGTCGGCGAGGCGGCAAAAGTCCAGTGTCTATAAATAGGAAGACTGTCCAATCACGCAGTGCCATGGATAACATTTGACGTCCTGAGGCGTGCTGATCGCCTAGCTGCTGAGGAAACCGGAACAACAGTGTCATGCAACGGTGAACTTCTGGAGGGAGACAAGTCGTGACCGCAACTTGTTACAACACCAGGAGGTGGTAAAAACTGAGTTTCCTAAATCAGAGCAGCTCACTGAACTTATTGAAGAAGCATGGGGTAACCCGGATAAACTGGTGTAGGTTATTAAAAGATTAGCATCATTGTATCCTCTTCCAGCTTCTGAATGTACTAAGTGGGAAATCCCTCCTACTGTGGATGCTCACGTGACACCCTTAATAGAAGATGCTGACAGAAAAGGCAACGTAGCATTCCAGACTAAGGATCCTACAGATTAGAAAAATTGAAACATGTCTTAAGGCAATATTTTCATCATCTGGATCTGTTGCTCGTCCAGCTATGGCTGGGGCTTGGGTAGCTAAAGCGATTGAAGAATGGACGGGGTCATTGGTTTTCTGGTAGCATATGGTAGAGAATCCTCCACTCACAATGTCTCCCACATCTGGGAAGCAGCCTCCCATTTGGGAGTAGCTGCAATAGATGCAGGACTCTTAGCTTCTAAAGCACCAGCATCCTGAGTGGTGGCTTGTAGGGTCCTATTCTTTAAGGTCCTGGAAAGCTGATACAGGCTCAGAGAAGGCTTTGGAATCCTTACCTTTCTATGGAAATATACTTTTTAGGGCAGAGTTAGATAAAATAATAGCTACTTTGGCAGCTTCAAAATCTGCAGGGCTGCCATCTTTGGCTACATTAAAAAGTCTAGGCAGTTCTCTTTTCGGTCCTTTTGTTCCCAGGGACGAGCAAAAGAACAGTCTTTTTCCAGGCAGTCTAGTTTTCGCATGACAACTAGGCGACAAACTAAGAGCTCCGGTCCGGTGAGATGTCATGCTTCTAAGCCCGACGACAAACCACCTGCCTGATGGGGCGGGCCTTCTCCGGGTGGATCCCAGGGTGGAGGCCGACTTCAATTTGCGGATTACTGGCATCTAACAACACGCCTGGCTCCCAGAAGTGGTCTCTCAGGGGTATGCCTTCACTTTCCGGAGGAATCCTCCCCAGAAGTGTTTTTGTACAAATCCCCCATCAGATGCGATCAAGGCGTTGGCTCTTCAGGAGGCAATTTACTCCATACTGCAGGCAGCGGTGACGATTCCGGTTCCTGTGTTTTCACCAAGGAAGGGGTTGTTATTCCAATCTAGTTTTGTTCAGAACCGAATGGGTCTCATCGCCCTATTCACAATATAAAAACCCTCAACAAGTTTATCCTTGTACCCAAGTTCCGCATGGAAACTCTTCAATTAATTTGACAATGGAGCCTGGGGATTTTATGATTTCTCTGGACATTCAGGATGCGTATTTGCATGTGCCTATTACGCCATCCCACCAACAATTTCTACGGTTTGCTGTCCTGCACCAACATCACCAATTTCAGGCACTACCCTTTGTTCTATCTACGGCCCCTCGGATCATTACCAAAATAATGGCTGTTATGTCGGCCTATCTCAGGCTTCAGGGAATCGGAACACTACGATATCTGGACGTCCTTCTGATATTGGCACAGTCTCCTGCTTTTTACAACACCATCTCCAACTGACCATTGTCTGCCTACAGAAGCATGGCTGGATCATCAATTGGAAGAAATCCTTCCTTTCTCCAGCACAGCAGATGGTACATCTGGGAGCTCTTCTGGATTCTCGGGCACAGACGGTTTATCTGCCAGAGGTCAAGATTGTGGCCCAATCGTTGTGAATACGCAAGGTGCTTCTAAAGCGAAGGGTATCCATTCTGCTAGCAATGCAGGTCCTGGGATCAATGGTATCCACCTTAGACATGGTGGGATATGCTCAGTTCTATTCCAGGCCACTGAAAAAATTGATTCTCTCGGACAGTATCATCGAATAAAGTCCCAGAGGATCCTTCTTACTCCAGAGGTTCGTCACTTCCTCCTGTGCTGGCTGAGAAAGGATCATCTGAATAAAGCGTTTGCATTCCGGATTCCAAGTTGGGTGCTGCTCACCATAGACTCCAGCCTTCGCGGATGGGGAGCAGTGACAGGTCATCGCACCTTTCAAGGAAAATTAACAAATCAGGAAACTCATCTGCCAATAAACATTCTGGAACTGCGAGCAGTATACAGGGCACTGGTCATGGCTCCAGGGCAAGTCGGCTCAGATCCAGTCCGACAATGCGACAGCGGTGGCCTACCTCAATCATCAGGGAGGCACAAGAAGTTACGCAGCCATGAAAGAGGTGACAAGGGTTCTGATTTGGGCAGAACGTCATCTTGCAATCTCAGCAATTTTTATACCGGGAGCACTCAATTGGGAAGCAGACTTTCTATGTCGCCAGGACATACATGCCAGAGAGTGGTCTTTCCATCCGGGAGTGTTCAGCTCCTGGTAAGAAAATGGGGTCTGCCAGAGAGATCTCATGGTGTCACATCACAACCACAAGGTCCCCTGCATACGGAAGCACTGGCAGTAATATGGGACTTCAAGCTGGCGTATCTATTTCCTCTGATCTCCCTCCTCCCAAGAGTTCTCGGGAAATTAAAGCAGGAAGGCAGAACCGTAATACTGGTGGCCCCAGCTTGGCCCAGACGTCAGTGGTTCACCGACATACAGAATCTGTCAATAGACAGTCCGTATCCTTTTCCTCTATGGCAGGATCTGCTAACGCAGGGCACCTGCTTGCATCCGGACTTACCTCGTCTGGCTTTGACGGCGTGGCTCTTGAAACTTCCATCCTAAGAGTAAAAGGTTTTTCCAGTTCTATAATTCAGACGATGCTTAGGGCACGGAAGCCTGCCTCTGCCTGCATCTATTACAGCGTTTGTTATTCTTTTGATCAATGGTGTTCCCACAGAAAGTATGATCCTAAGGTGTTTAGGATTTCCAGGATATTGGCTTTTTTCCAGGCGGGTTTAGACCGTAGTCTTCACCTGGCCACTTTGAGAGTGCAGGTTTCTGCACTGTCAGTCTTCAGAGGAAGATTGCCTCATTACCAGATGTTAGAAATGTTTTCCAAGGAGTTCTGCGAGTTCAGCCTCCTTTTGTTCCACCGGTAGTACTGTGGGATTTGTCTTTGGTTCTTAAGGGGCTACAAGCTCCCCCATTTGAACCCTTAAACTCTGTAGATTTGAAGTGAGCGAAGACACTTTTTTTTTTTCTCACTATCTCTTCTGCTTGCAGAGTCTCTGATTTGGCAGCGCGCTCTTGTCGCTCTCCATTGTTGTTTATTCACCAGGATAAAGCTGTTCTTCGTACAATGGAGCGTTACCTTCCTAAGGTAGTATCCCGTTTTTATGTAAATGAAGAAATTGTAGTTCCAGCTTTTCAGGCTCCAGATCTTTCTGTAGGTGAAGCCTCCCTGGATGTAGTTTGTGCTCTCCTTATCTATGTGGAGCGCACAAACTCTGTTAGAGAATCAGATGCTTTTTTTGTATTATATGGTTTTCACAAATGAGGATGGACAGCTAAAAGCATGCTGGCGAGATTGCTACTTGTGACTATCTTTTAGGTATACACACAAGCTGATCTCCCTGTGCCAAGCTCTGTGACAGCACATTCTACTCAGTCTGTAGAGCCATCGTGGGCATTTAGTCGTGGTGCCCCTACTGAACAATTGTGCAAGGCAGCCACGTGGTCTTCTGTCCACACTTTTCTTAGGTTTTATGCCTTTGATACTTTTGCCTCTCAGGATGCTTTCTTTGGGCGACAAATTCTCCTTTCTTCTCAGGAGCGTCCCCCACCCTAGGGGGAGCTGCTTGAGGATATCACCATGGTATCCATGTTGATCCCTATGGACCCTGAAGAAGAAAATTAGAGTTATGGTAGACTTGCCTACTTAACGTCCATAGGGTCCACAGGGCATCCACCCTGACGCACCTGGCTGCATGGGTAAAAAATGTTTCTTTCGGGCACAGCTTCCTCATCTTGTGTCATAGTGTTCCTCATGTACGATTGCTCTTCCTTTCTTTCCCCTGCCTTTTGGCTTATCTAAACTGAAGTCCTATGACTAGGGGTGGGGTATATATGGAGGAGGACCCGAGTTTCCTGGGAGCTGAAGCTTTAACTGTTTGGTGCTTGGTCTCCAACTATAATATTCCCAATGGTATCCCTGTGGACCTTATGGACTTCGAAGAACAGGAGTTATCTAGGTAAGTCTACCATAACTCTTAATTTTTTTTTTTGCTGTGCTTAAAAACGGCAATACCATGAAAAAACTAAGTGTTTTTTTGTTGTTTTTTTCATCAGTGTGTGGAAGGCTTTGTAAATACTCCCCTTTTTTGATTTGTTTCTTCACATTGCATATAATAATTGACAATTGTTCATATCTTCCAGTGTCCTCTAACTACCATAGCAACCACAGTCACATGTAGCATGATGTAATTAGCTGAACAGCTTTGGAATAGTTACATTCTTGCCCTCTTCCTCCAGCCATCACATGACAGATAGAGGATGCAGTTAATAGACTGGCGGAATAAATGCCGCCGGTCTATATCCCGACACTTACCTGCCGCTGTCGGGATTTCTTCCTGTCGGGCAGACGCTGTTGGGATTTGAACTGGCGGCTAAACTGCCACCAGTATTTCAATCCCATTCCAACAGATAGCCGTGTGTGTCTGTAGCATGTATTTTGAAAGGAGTTGGTGATTTGTACTTGGGTTGCAAAGAAAAATGATATTTGTAAAACTGGTGCTTTATCTTTAATAATATTCACAAATATTTTATATGCTTTAAAGTGGTAAGCATAGAATTAATTTTAACCAGAAGACATTAAGTTGTTTTTTATGTGGTTAGGTGGTCAAACCTTCTTATTTTTATTATTATTTCTTATATTGTGTGTTTTTATGACTTTGCTATAGTTTAAAAAGATGGTCTTAAATATAAAGTTCTAGCTTTATTTGTGTTGCTTTGCTACCTATAGGAAAATGCATCACAGTGGCCTCTGCCTGTTAAAATCTTAATCAAGAACGAAGCAGGCCAATTAGTTGATGTGTCTGATCACCTAATAAGAAAGGGATTGGCATTGAGAGATAGACGGTATGTACTTAGTGAGTTTTCTTGTTGTGTTGATTTTTTTATTATTAATATTATAAACAAAATGTATGTTGTTTTTTTTTTTTTTTTCATACTGGCACTTTCATATATTCTTCTCTGTCAACAATTTCTCAAGTGTGATGTCTATCCTTTCACACTTGCTCTCACTCACACTCTCTCTACTTTTCTTTTGCTGTGATTAGAACAAGAATGGTGCGTTCCAGCCCTACTATTCAAGCAGCGGATAGTCCACTTCTACCTTCAGACAGGGAAAGCTGCCAACCCCGAGGCAGGGACAAGTTAAAACACTGTGGACTGGATGATTTTAAAGGGTATGTTCTTTATTGGTAAGATATAGGAAAATTGGATCGGTAATTAAATTAGGGTTCAATGATTATCACTATTCATTTCTCTAATAAACTTTGTGTAAATAGTGTATATTCTATATCTTACCTCCTATATGGCTTAATAAATATCTTCAAAAAGGACAAGTCGTCATAATCTTACACAAAGTTTATTCACAATATTTAATTCTAATCAGAGATTTTAATATTCTCCAAAAGCATCTACTTCAACACACTACTGGACCTAGGACCTTTTGCAGTCTACAATGTATCATTGTATTTTTTTTGTAAGTCTGTTTATTGTGAGTTCTCTGCTAATTTGTTAATGAACCATGTTTTTTTTTTTCTCTGAGACATTAGTAATGTATTATTTTCTATTTTTATGGTTTTAAATTATCTTTGTTGCACTCTTTTTTTTGGTGACTTTTCAACCTGGCCAGGATTTAATTACGTGCGTCACGTAGTGATGAGGCCAATAGGCAGATTTTTAGTGTGGAACCATTTATATGGGTATCTGAGTCTGGTATCTGTGGTATGCGTCTCCTGGTGGTCTTGTTTGTGTAGAGTTGTTCTCTGACTGTTCTGTCTTTCTTTCTTGTGAGTGGTGCAACAGTTGATGTCCCCTGTAAGTATGTTGCTCTACCCTCATTTCTAAAACTTTTCTCCTTTTGTCTAATATTTTTCTGGCTAACTATGATCCACTCCTTAAATCACTTTGCTGTTCTTACTCATTGTCTGTCAGGCTGGTATTTACTTTTAATGTCTGCAAAACACTTACAGTACTCATTGTAAATATGTACTGACTAATCATGAATGTTTTTCTAGTTGATATTTGCTGACTGACTTTCTCATAGGGTTTCAGTAAGAAACTTCTCTATAAAAATTTTAAAAGCTTGCCTGTCAATCACTTTGTGATTTAATCTCTCAGCTAGCGACAATGACAAATGAATTTTGACGCATGCGCAGATTACTGATAACCGCTCTAACTGCATAAATATCTGCAATGTGTCTAGTTCAGATTCAGACCCTAAAGCTGCATACACACACAAAGATTTCCTGTCCAACCATCCAACTAGTTGGTTGGAATGAAATTCTGGTAAGTTATGAAAGCAAATGACAATCAGCAATTTGCTCCCAAACGCCGGAAAAAGGACAAAAACTGTTGTTTGAACAGATTGTTTAGATCAAACATTTGACAAACTTGTCTGAACGTTCACTTTCATCTGTTTTCTGGCATTTAGGAGCAAACTGCTGATAATCAATTACTCCCATACGTTACCAGATTTTCATTCCAACCAATCAACTAGTTGGATGGTTGGACAGAAAATCTTTACGTGTAACCAGCTTAAGTCTTCTTTCAGTGATTTCGGCCATGGAGCAGGTGGGAGTCCCGGTATTCATGGACATCAGGGATGAATGTCTTCACATCCACTTTTGATAATCCTGTCAATCCATTTTTCAGTTTGCAATCCATGATGACCATTTACAGTACAGGGTTTTTCCCTTTGGCTTTTCTTCACCGTATGTCCTTCATTTCTGCCTCACCATGCGTCCTTAAAAACTTTTATGGTTGTCATGGCTGTTTGTATGAGATCCTTGCGACTGACAATAGTCCTGTACCTAAATAACCTCCTTATCAAGACTCCTTCAGTCTCAGGTCAGGCTTACACATCATGTGCTTGTTTCTCACTGTTGGATCATCAATTTTGTGACGTCCAACCTCATCCCAGGAATGCTTTTTATGGGTATGATCTCGACACCTCTACAGAAGGTCTTTCTGCCTCAGTACAGAATTGTTTCCACCCAATCCTGAATTCGATCGAGTTGACTTTTTCAGTTAACTTGTGCAATCGCCTGATAGAAAACTCATCTCCTCCTTCGATGTGGTCTACTTCGGAAAATCTCATTCATTCCAGAGACTTCCTGATGGATATGCTTTGCAATTGGAACAACTGTCCAAGATCATTAGTCTATCCCAACGGGCTCAACTTTCCTTACTCTGGTGGCTGAATTTGAGACATCTCAATGGCCTACCCTTCACAATCTGGGAATAGACCCTGTTGACCATAGATGGCAGTCTCAGAGGGTGAGGAGTGGAGGTTCTGCAATACCACTTGCTGGTTCTTTGAACCAGACAGGAAAGGATCGTCCCATAAATGTCTTCAATCTCAGGGAGAGTGTACTGACTGGCTCAGTTCCATCTGCACAAGTCTAGTGAAGACACAGTCGTGTACAGTGCCTTGACTGTAGCTTACCTGAATAGCCGGGTGTTGCATGAGAAGCTCTGTGGCCATGAAGAAATAGTCTGTCAATATGCTGTTCTGCCCATCTTATTATCTAGTCTGGGGTCAACAATTGTTAGACCGATTTCCTTAGCTGTCAAGATCTCCATCTTGGCAATTGGTCCCTTCACCCAAACGTCTTTCAGGTCTGATCGTCGGGTAGGATTTGGCGTACTTTGACACGTTGGTGTCTAGGCTAAACCAAATAGTGGATCATTGTTACTCCAGGACCAATGCTTCCATTGTGCCATAGGACTTTCAGCTAATCTCGCTCTTCCCTTTTAATCCTTGGCGTACTTCAGACTTGCGTCGGATGGATGACACTCAAAAGTGAGGTTGTCTGGTTTTAATGCCTACTGTTTTCTCGGCTTCGATCTGTAATCAAATCTACTTACATTGCTAAAGGTCAGCTGGTTCCTACTCGGCTAATGGCTCGTTCCACTGGGTTGACGGGCGCCTCTTGTCTTGTGCGGTACAGGGCCTCAGCTGAACAGTTCTGCAGGGCAGTCACCTGGTCTTCCATGCACGGATTTGCCAAATGTCATGCGTTTCACTTTGGTCCAAATGCTGTGGCTTTTGGTTGCAAGGTGCTGTGCTTATCTACATTGTGCTCTTTCCATTGAGAACATCCCCAGGAGTTCCAGCGTTCTCCAGTGGATGAAAGAGAGAGCAGGATTTCATACTTAACAAAAAATCAATTTCTGATGGTGTTGATAGTTTTCTGTCCATAGTTCTGTTGGGACATTTTTTATTTTTTCAATTTTTTTTTTTTAAGCTCTGTGGTTTCTCTCTTTTTCCATTCTCTCACTTGGGCTTGGTTAGAATTGACTTTATCAGGGTGCCTGGTTAGCTTTCAGTCTACTCTTGTATCCCCCTGCATCTCCTTTAATTGGTTAGCGGATGAATATCTATACTTTTTTTTTTTTATTTAAGAGACCAAAATGTAATACATTTAAGAGGTTTTAATATGCATGATATAAAGTAAAAAAAAAAAAAAAAATGAAGAAAAAATATATATAAAAAAAATATATATAAAACATTTTGTTGCTTGATTGTTAGTATTACAAAGATATGAAAGTGGCTATTCAAATTGTTATTTCTACTTCAGGTTCCTTAGGGTCCACAGGTGACCTTGGGGTATAGGTGGATGACGTAGGCATCGGGCACTATGCAGTTAATTTCTTTCCCCAAGATGCACTGGTCCCCCTCCATACCCCGCCTCCTAGCCAGGGCATTACTCAGTTTAGTGTGGTGCCCCGGCCGGAGAGGTTGGGGAGCACCGGGTTTTGCAGGGGGGCTATCAGAAGAGCCCCTGAAGTTAGAAGTTCTGCTGACTGGAGTCAGCGGGATTGAGCGGACGGTCCTAACTATACACCCCCCCGCCAGAGCCGCGTCCCGGCACAGAGCCGTGAGTCTCGACAGGAACGGCATGTTCCTGCTAACGGGACATGTCTGCTCCCAGGGCTGCAGCGGGAGGTAAGGTAAGAATACTGCACGCGGTATCCCTGCACGGGAACCGCCACAGGGCAGCCTGTTAGCGCCGGGCAGTGGACGCCCGGCCCAGTCAGCAGTGGCGCTTGGCCCCCCCATACCCCGGCGTCCACTAGGCCACCAGGGACAAGTTACCGCCAGGCTCTGGAGGAGGAAGGGCCCAGCAGTTCTCAGCCTGGCCGGGGGAGATGGCACGCCTGCACAGCAGCCCCTCCCCCCCACTCAGCGCTCCTTTGCCCTGCTCTCAGGCCATGCTGGAGTGGACTCCTCCTACAGGCATCACCCCCCCAGCAAGCGTTTGGTGGCCATTTTCTGACTCCCAGGCAGCGGTGAGTAACTGGTGTCCTGTGTCCCCCTACATACTTTGATTCCCGGATCTGCTATGTAGTTGCAGCCTTCATTAACACTTTGGTTTTGAAGTTGATTTGCAGCACTTTTAACCCTTTCAGCCTTCAAGGGCTTTAAGGTTGATTGTAAGTGCCAGGTAGTGCAGAGTTTTTTCTCCTGCATTGTTTGTGACTGCTAGCATCTGAATGTGTCTGCTTTACTTTCTACTATAAATATTGCTCTACACTGTTTTTCCGTTTAACCTCTGACTTGCTGTCCAAGTTTGGTTAGGTTACAAACAGTTTCTGTGTATAGTCTTGCTTGTTCCCCTATTTACACACCTATATATCCTTTCACCATGTCCAGCGGTGAGGATAATACCCGGGTGTCTATCCCAGGCTTGCAGTCTTGTGTGCGTTGTGCTGCTGGAATTGGGGAGACTGATGTGCTGCCTGAGCGTTTATGCGCAGGTGTTATGTCCCTCCAGGTCCCTCTTCGGTCCTTGGGACTGAGCAAGAACCCCCTTGGGCGTGCTTTGCTCAGGCACTGCAGACGCTTATGGTTCGCATGGCTGTGCCCCCTATGCTCCCCCAAGTGGGGTCTTCACAGCAACCGCTAGTTCTGGCTCTTATGCCACAGATCCAGTTGGCACCGCAGGTGGTTAATGTACCACAAGGGTCTCAGGTCAACCTGTCTGTGGGCTCTAACCCTGATTAACTCTCTAGGACCCCTAGGGTGCTGGCCAAAAGGCCTTCTGTGTCTCCTCGCCATCCCTATGTGGACGAGGATGAAAGGTCATCTGAGGACGATGGGGTGCTTCCAGAGTTTGACTCGAAACTATCCCAAACGGATGAGCAGCACAAGTCCAGTGTTTACATTCCGGGCCTGGTCCGATCTGTAAAAGAGGTGTTGGTCATTGAGGAGGAAGATGCTCCTCCGGTTGTTAAATCTAAACACCCCTTGTTTAAGAGGGTTCTACAGCCATTTTTCCTCTGTCAGATCAGCAAGTGGATCATCTGGAGGTGGCGTGGAAGGCTCCGGCGAGCCGGTTCCAGCTGCAAAAGTGACTGGTCAATGCATACCCCTTTCCTGAGGAGTACTTCAAGAAATGGGTTTCACCTCCTGTAGTGGACTCACATGTAACACGCTTAGTCAGAAGTGCGACCTTATCTATGCCTTCCATTGCGTCCTTAAAGGACTCAACTGGCCGGAAGGTGGGCAAGATACGTGACTCAGCTACCTATGTGAATGAGGTAGCTCTGGATGTCAGCTTATTATCCTCAAAAGTGTCAGCCGCGGCTGTCACAGCGTGCAGGTCTTTATGGCTCCGTTCCTGGAGGGCGGATGTTGACTCTAAGAAGGGACTGGAGGTTTTACCCTTCAACGGGAAGGTATTGTTTGGCCCAGATCTAGACTAGATCGGGGACACTTTAGCAGCGGCCAAGTCTGCTAGTCTGCCATCAGCCTCAGTCCCCTCTGGTTCCCGAATTCCCTCCTTTCGGCCCTACAGGGCGCAGACTAGACTTAAAGGCCAGTCATTTCCCAAGCAGACGGCTGTCAGGAAGACTGGCAGACCCTTAAAGCAAGCTTGGAGTACAAGGCATCCATCCTCTAAACCGGACAACAAGTCCGCAGCATGACGAGACAGGCCTCCCTTTGGGGGACCCCACAGTGGGAGGCCGACTTCTTCAGTTTGCCCAGTGCCTGGCATCAGACCACAACAGATGCCTGGGTAAGAGAAGTGGTCTCTCGTGGCTATGCCCTATCGTTTCGCAGCCTGCCCCCTCACCAATTCTTCCACTCGGATGTCTCCAACAAGGACAAAGCCTTACTGATACAGGAAGCAGTATATTCCCTGCGCAAGGCAGGAGTGATTGTCCCAGTGCCAGAGCCCCAGCTGGGCATGGGGTTTTAATCCAACTTGTTTTTGTTGCAACAACCCGGTGGGACCTACCATCCTATCCTGAACCTCAGGTGCTTAAACAGGTTCCTCGTTTCCAGATGGAGACGCTACGTACTATCATACTGGCTATAGAACCGGATGATTTCATGGTATCCCTGGACATCCGGGATGCCTATCTGCATATCCCTATTGCGGCTTTGCATCAACGGTTTCTCAGGTTCGCTGTGCAACAGCAACACTTCCAGTTCCAGGCGTTACCCTTTGGCCTAACCACGGCCTCTCGGGTATTTACGAAAATAATGGCAGTAATGGCGTCCCATCTGCGGCTGCAGGGGATCCGCCTATTATAATATCTGGACGATCTGCTGCTCCTGGCAGGATCTCCAGAGGTACTTTTCCATCACCTCCAGATGACCATCTCAGTGCTTCAGTCGCATGGATGGGACATAAATTGGGAGAAGTCGTCTCTAACTCCGTCGCAGAGGATGCTGCATCTAGGAGCTCTATTGGACTCACAACAGCAAAGGATCTTCCTGGCATCAGACAAGATCTCTGTGTTG
Source organism: Taudactylus pleione (assembly GCA_031769625.1). Classification (NCBI taxonomy): domain Eukaryota; kingdom Metazoa; phylum Chordata; class Amphibia; order Anura; family Myobatrachidae; genus Taudactylus; species Taudactylus pleione. The sequence continues at coordinate 5,516,494 of JAUIMM010000841.1, read as the reverse complement.
CAGACGCGGGTACACAAATGTCTTCACAGTCGCCGGGTCTCTGTGCATGCAGCAATGCAATTGTTGGGGTCGATGGTGTCAATGGTCGACATGGTGGAGTATGCGCAATTTCATTCGAGGCCTCTACAGAAATTGATCCTTGCCCGATGTGACAGATTACCTCGGGAATTGAAGACACAGAAAATAGTGCTCTCCCCGGAAATCAGGTTGTCTCTGGCTTGGTGGCTGCAAACTCAGCATCTCACCCAGAGATGCCCCTTTTGGATACCGGACTGGACTCTACTGATAACGGATTCCAGTCTGAGGGGTTGGGGCACAGTGTCAGGTCCCTACTCTTTTCAGGGTCGGTGGATGCTAGAGGAAACCGTCCTTCCAATCAATATATTGGAACTAAGGACAGTCTTGGCTCTCACAAGAGCAAGACACATCCTACAAGGAAATCCTGTGCAGGTGCGGTCAGACAACTCCACGACGGTGGAGTACATCAATCAACAGGGAGGAACTCTTAAGTCAGGCGGCCATGCGATAAGTGTCACGCATCCTGACATGGGCAGAAGGCCATCTACCGGCCATATCGGCAGTGTTCATACCCGGAGTCCTCAATTGGGAAGCGGACTTCCTCAGCCGCCACGACGTGCATCCAGGGGAATGGTCTCTTCACCAGGAGGTGTTTCAACTCCTGGTGGACAGATGGGGCCTTCCGGACGTGGACCTAATGGCTTCCCGACACAATTACAAGCTACCAGTGTACATATCGAGGACAAGAGACGCAGGTGCTCTGCTAGTAGATGCTCTGTCGGTCAGGTGGACCTTTCGGTTCACGTACCTTTCTTCCGATGTCCCTACTTCCTTGCGTACTCAGAAAGTTAAAGCAGGAAGGAGGCAAGCTCCTACTGGTGACTCCAGCGTGGCCAAGGAGGCACTGGTCAGAGCCTTCAGAGTCTGTCGATAGACACTCCGTGGTGGTTACCACAAGGTCAGGACCTGTTGTCACAGGGTCCCTGCCTTCACCCGGATCTGGGTCGTTTGGCTTTGACGGCATGGCTCTTGAGGCATCCCTCTTAAGGTCAAAGTGCTTCACTGGTGTTGTGGTTAACACCTTGATGAGTGCACGGAAGCCAGCCTCTGCCAGGATTTACCACAGAGTGTGTCACTCCTACTTTCAGTGGTTCACCCCTAGCGGGTATGACCCTCGGACGTTTAGGATTTCCAGAATACTGGCTTTCCTCCAGGCAGGCTTGGACCTAGGACTCCGCCTGGCTTCACTGAAGGTATAAGTCACGGTCCTGTCAGTGTGGTTTCAGAGACTTATTGCGACTCTGCAGGATGTGCGCACCTTTTTACAAGCTGTGCTGCGGATTCAGCCACCCTTTGTGCCTGCGATGGAGCCTTGGGATTTGGCGGTTATCCTTCGGGTCTTGTAGGGCCTGCCTTTTGAACCACTGGAATCGGTGGATTTGAAATGGCTTACGTTTAAGACAGTCTTCCTTCTGGCCATTGCTTCGGCTAGACGTCTGTCAGATACGGGGCCCTTTCCTGTCGCTCTCCATATCTGGTGTTCCACCAGGTCAGGGCAGTGCTTCATACTCGCCCTGGTTTCCTTCCTAAGGTAGTGACAAGTTTCCACATTAATGAGGAAATTGTGGTTCTGGCCTTTCTTGGGCCAGGTCTTTGAGCAGATGAGGCCTCTTTGGATGTGGTACGTGCCCTCCGAATTTATGTGGACCGTTCTCTGTCATACATAAGTTAGACTCCCTCTTTGTCCTTTTTGGATTCCATAAAATGGGTTGGCCTGCCACGAAGCAGTCTTTGGCACGATGGCTTTGTCTGACTATTTCGGAGGCCTATTCTAGGGAGGGCCTTCCAGCTCTGCTTTCTGTATCTGCTCATTCTACGAGGTCTCTGGGCCCTTCGTGGGCAGCTCGGCATGGTGCCTCGGCTGTACAGCTTTGTAAGACGGCCACCTGGTCTTCAGTTCAGACCTTTGTGAGGTATTATTCATTTGATACCTTCTCCTCTCAGGATGCTTACTTTGGGCGGCGTGTCCTCCTTTCTGTACGGGAGTGTATCCACCCTTAAGGGGAACTGCTTTGTGAGATCCCCAAGGTCACGTGTGTACCCTAAGGAACCTGAAGTAGAAAAGAGGAGATATGGTAAGAACTTACCTTTGTTATCTCCCTTTCTATGAGGTCCTTAGGGTCCACAGGGCACCTGCCCTTACGCACTGTACGGTAGGTATGTTGTTGTCTGGTCTACAGCGAGAATGTGATTCTTTTATGTTCCAGACTTCCTTTTCTCTCACAGTACTCTCCTCCGGCCTCTGGCTTGCTACTGGCCCTGGCTGGGAGGCAGGGTATGGAGGGGGACCAGTGCATCCTGGGGGAAAGAAATTAACTGCATGGTTCCCGATGCCTACGTCATCCACCTATACCCCAAGGTCACTTGTGGACCGTAAGGACCTCGTAGAAAGGGAGATAAAGGTAAGTTCTTACCATATCTCCTCTTTAGTCTTTAACTTGAGTAGCCACTTTTGTATCTTTTTAATACTAACAAGCAAGCAAAAACACTTTTCTTTATATATTTTACATGGTCAAAAGTCGACATGTAAAATATAGACATCTAGGTACAATATTTGGACATGGATGCTCACTGACTACTAACAGTCTAATTGCAATTAACACTTGACTATCAACATTTTGACTGTATAAAAATTTTTGACATGGTCAAAATGACATGCATAATATACCGTGTTTCCCCGATAATAAGACACTGTCTTATTTTTTTTGTTTGATCAAAAAAACTCCATAGGGCTTATTTTCGGGGTAGGGCTTATTTTTATTAACATTGACAGCATCATGCCCTCCGTCCTGCTTTTATCCCCATCATGCCCTCCGTCCTGCTTTTATCCCCATCATGCCCTCTGTCCTGCTTTTATCCCCATCATGCCCTCCGTCCTGCTTTTATCCCCATCATGCCCTCAGTCCTGCTTTTATCCCCATCATGGCCTCAGTCCTGCTTTACAATTCTTTATTTACCATTATTATTATTATTTATTTATTTTTTTTGTTAGGGCTTATTTTCGGGGTAGGGCTTATTTTGGACCGTTTTTCAAAAGTAAGGGTAGGGCTTATTTTCGGGGTAGGTTTTATTATCAGGGAAACACGGTAGGCATTAACAATAAAGGTCACTGCACACAGTGTAACCTACATTCAATATAGGCAGGTGTACATGCTTTGCTTTGTTTTTGTGCTTAGCGCAACTATGCAGGGGATTAGCCCTACCGTGCTTGTCATTTAGCTCAACTATGAAGGGAATCGGCGCTACGGTGTTGGTGTTTAACTTCCGCTATTAATGGATGGTGTGTTCGGAAAGTATTCACAGCGCTTCACTTTTTCCACATTTTGTCATGTTACAGCCTTATTCCAAAATATAATAAATTCATTTTTGTCCTCAAAATTCTACACACATTGAGAGAGGAGAACCTTCCAGAAGGACAACCATCTCTGCAGCAATCCACCAATCAGGCCTGTATGGTAGAGTGGCCAGACGGAAGCCACTCCTTAGTAAAAAGCACATGGCAGCCCACCTGGAGTTTTCCAAAATGCACCTGAAGGACTCTCAGACCATCAGAAACAAAATTCTCTAGTCTGATGAGACAGGGATTGAACTCTTTTACGTGAATGCCAGGCGTTATGTTTGGAGGAAACCAGGCACCGCTCATCACCTGGCCAATACCATCCCTACAGTGAAGCATGGTGGTGGCAGCATCTTGCTGTGGGGATGTTTTTCAGTGGCAGGAACTGGGAGACTAGTCAGGAGAGAGGGAAAGATGTTTCTACTTCAGGGTCCACAGGGTTGACCTTGGGGTATAGGTTGGGAACCAAATCCGGGCACCACGCAGTTAAAGCTTTTAGCTCCCAGGATGCACTTGGGTCCACTCTCCCTATAACCCCGCCCCCCAGCCAGAGGCACCTCAGTTTAAGTTGGTGCCCGGCCGGAGTTGGGTCACCGTTACTGCAGGGGGGCTGCTTAGCAGCCCCTAAGCTTAAAAGAGTTTTATTTTATTATTTTTTACTACTCTTCAGAGCGGCAGCATCAGACTGTCCAATGGACGTCTGAGCTGCCGCTCCTACACCCCGCCGGCGCTGCGACGCCAGTACAGATCTGGGGATCGCAGCGGGACCCCAGAGTCTGTACTATCCGGGCTCTGGAGGAATCCCTGGGCTGCTGTCGGATCGACGGGGACAGGTAAGTCGCGTGGTCACCGCTTGCGGTGATCCACGTGTGAATATGCAGCCTTATGCCTCCGGTCTCTGGGGACAGACCGGAGGCGCTAGCGGTGGCGGCGGGCTCCCCCTCCATGGAGGCATACCCCGCGTGTCCACAGCCCACCAGGGATTATAGCGGCAGCGGGAGCCGGCATCCCGGGGGGTTAATTGCTAGCCAGGGAAGGAAGCCTTCCCTGTCTAGCGGCTCCTCCCCTCAGCTCAGCGCGCCTTTCAGTAATACAGTCTGGCGTCGCTGAGCTGCTTCCTCCGCGGGCCACGCTTCTTCTGAGGTCTCCAGTGGCCATTTTCTCTCTGTGGTGCTGCAGAACTCTTAGGATGTCAGTGAGCCCAGTCCCCCTGCGTACCTGGCCATTTTGGGTGAGTGTACACAGCGCTATAGCCTTCCCAGACACTGAATCTGGGCAGTTGAATGTAGCGACATTGTGCAGTATATTATATGTCATGCTTATATATGTATATATATTTTTCTGCATTGTATGTGACTTATGCTAGTGCTGACTGTCTGCTTTTTCTCTCACCTGTCAGTGTATATCTGTCCATTTTCTTTATCTGCCCTAATACAGGTGTACCTGGGGTGGTTCTGAGACCTCACATATATATATTTGTTAATATCTTTGAGGTTTGTCACATACTGTTGCGTGCTGCACGTTGCCATATTTTAGATGGAACTGTGAGTTGCATACGCTGATAATGGGTCCCTGCAGCTACTCTTAGCGTCAGTCAGGACCGGTATGCTTAATATTTCCGTCAAGATAGTCAGATATATCTGACCAGGAGATTGCACACGATACTGCACCCATTATTGCTATCCTGCAAGTCATAGCCTGCAGGAATTAGTGCGGAGGATTTTAACTCAGAAAGGTTTATGTATGCGGCACCATCTGCTGCGGGGCCCCTTGCACGACCCCCTTAAAGGGCGGTTTGTTTCTCAGGATCCTCTCCTTTGAGGATCGCCGGGCGGGCCCCATTGTCGTCACTCGCTTGGAGTTACTTCACCATACTGCCCTTTTGAACTCGGGGTATCTCGCAATTTCTTGCAATTTACCCCTGTGCAACAGACTGTCGCTCCCCGCCGGGGTTTTTCACAGTACATGAATTACCTCCGATACCACATCGGTCTGTCATTCCCCTTGCAGGGATTACCACAACGGCCACCCTGGTGGATGTCGTTTTATACGAAATACTAATTGGCATGATATACGCCCTGTGGTTACTGACCAGTGGCTCTGCCGTGAACTGGATGGTATATTCGGCTCTTTCCCTCTCACATGGGGGGAGCCGATTTCAAGTATTATTATCCCTGCTTTGGGGCTGGTAGCCAGGTTCATTCTGGATATAGAGAATGTCGATCCTGCACCTGTATCATACATCTCCCGTTTTCTGCCCAAGGGTGGATCTCATAGCTGGAGTCTGGCTGTCGCCAGATACGAGGAGTCACAAAGGCCTCCTGTTTCCCATTCCCTGAGGGTCCTCACAAGTAATGGAAATCCCCTTCTGGGATGGATTTGTATGTTATTCATCGGGTTACAGGCATTAATACGCCTCCCATCCCGGCCTGGACGGATTTTACGGATCCATAGGTGGTAACTTTGCCTGAAATCAATGTACTCGTTTTCAGGGCCTGTTGCCCGTCCTACCATGGCCATCGCATGGTGATGCTTTTGTGACGTTTTTCCCCTCCAACACGTCTGAGGTTCAAATATCTTTTGCCGCTCACATAAAATATGCAGTGGTCATATGTGGGATTACCTCATGGGATGCCGGTCGTCTAACTTTCAGGGTTTCGGCAGCGTCTGTATCCGCCGCAGTACCCTATGACTGCGTTATGGGAAAGCAGAGGTGCACACTCCTTCCATGGGGAAGTTCTTGTTTGGTCCTGACCTTGACAAGATCGTTGCATCATTGGCAGTATCACTAATGGGGAGATACCGTCTTTAGCTACTCCCACTACATTCGGACTAACTCTGTTAAGTCTTTTTGTCCTCAGGGTCAGCCTAAAGGCCTGTTTTTTCCTAGGCTGTTGACCTCCATGGGGGCCACCATATCCAGTACCGAGCAGTCCTGGACTTCCGGACGACCCTGTTTCTACACCTGAGGATATACCCTCAGCCTGACGGGACAGGTCTACATCTGGGGAATTTCCAGAGTGAGGTACTGATTCTCAACGGCCTCTCATTGCTCAGGCAGCCTCCTCACAGGCATTGTTACACGGGCCCTTCTTCAGACCTGATCAGGGCCTTACAATCCCAGAAAGCTATACAGTCTTTGTGGTAAGCAGAGCTATTTCGGCCAACCTCACTATCTCAGTGAGGGACTGGTTGTTCTACTTTCTTTCTGGGGCGGTGACCGACTGGTCCTCCTTTGCCTATACTCTGTCTCAAATCCCTGAATCAGATTCCAACGGTGCCTGGACTCAGGTGGAATCGTCCATGCTCCATCATCCGATGTTTGGAACCTGGGGATTTTATGGTATATCCGAGTATTCAGGATACGTACCTACGGGTACATACAGAGCCCTCTCATCAGCATGGGTTCAGGTTTGCTGTGCCACAGCAACACTTGTAAGTTTCGGGCTCTGCCTTTTGGGGCTGTCCTCAACTCCACCGGGGTTTACCAGCTTTATGGATTTTCTGACAATTCACCTGTTCAGTGTATCCGAATGCTCCTTTCTCTGGACGGTCTCCTGCTTTTAGCAGGATCACCAAGGTACTTTACCGCCAGGTCAGGATAACCGTGGCTTCTTCTCGGCACAGATAATTAGTCAACGGAGAAAAAGTCCTCCCTGCATCCCTCACAGGGTTTTCTTCATCTGGGAGCACTGCTGGATTCTCAGAATCTGAGAATTTTTCTGGCGTAAGACAAGATCTCCACTCTTCAACTTGGAGTGTGCGGATATCTACGCAGTCGACATGTCATTACTCTTTGTGATGCGCGGTCTACCAGAGTGTCTACCTTTTGGTATGGTGGAATGTGCTCAGTTCCATTCCAGGCCTTGCCATAATTGGCTCCCCCCCCCCCCCCCCCCAGATGGATCGAGTTTTTTCCATCGGATCGCTGTTCGAACGATGATACTTTCTCCGGAGGCGAGTTGGTCTCTGTCCGGGTGGCTATGGCCATCTCGTCCAGGGTGTTCTTTGCTAAAGACAGTGTCTGGTCTGCATTCGTTTCGGGGCAGTTGGACGTCTGTCGCTTCTGCCCTGCCACTTAACTTGTTGATACTTTAGGCTGTCTTGGACTTTCACTCTGGCCTAACCCATATGTCACGGTAAACCTGAATAGGTTCAGTCCGACAGTGTCACAACAGTGGCTTCCATCTAGGCAACACTGGTAGTTGGGTGGCAATGTCAGGAATGTCACCCATTCTGACATAGTCCAAGGGTCTTCTCCTGGCCAACTCTGCGGTGTTTATTCCCGGAGCTCTCCATTGGGAAGCGGGCTTCCTCAGCCGTTACGGCGTGCATCCCGGGGACTAGTCTCTTCTCCAAGAGAGGTTTCAACTCCTGGTGAGCAGAGGGGGCCTCCCTGAGGGGATTGATCCCCATGGCCTTCTGACTCGATCACACATTACCGGTGTTACAGTCCAGCTCTAGGAGTACTGAAGCTACCTTCAGTGACTCTTTGTTAGTGAAGTGGTCCTTCCACTTTGTGTACCTGTGTCCTCCGGTCTCCCTTCTTCCTCGAGGTCTTCGGAAGTTTAATTCGAGACGGAGGGGCTTTCCTTCTGGGGGCTCCAGGTCGTCCCAGACATCACTGGTACTAAGATTTTCGGAGTCTCCTCATCGATGCTCCGTTCCTACTGCTTCACTATCTGGACCTGTTGTCTCGGGGTCCTTGTTTTTCCCTGGATCTTGATTGCTTGTCTTTAACTGCGCCCCTACTGTGGTCCTCGGGCTTCCCTGGCTCTGTCTTCATTGAGCTGTTTAGAGCAGATAGGCCAGACTTTGCTGGGATCTGCCACAGACTGTGGCATACATAATTCTTATGGTATCGTACCTGTCGATACGATCCTCCGGTGTCCAGGATTTCCAGATATTCTGGCATTCCTTCCGGCTGGCTTGGGTTTCACCCTTGGCCTGGCCTTCCTGACAGTGCGGATCTCTACACTGTCGGTATGGTTAAGATATGGAATTGCTCCGCTCTGGTATCCAGTTCATCCTTTGGAGTGTTTTCTGGATTATGCCTCCACTTGTCCTCCCTAGGGACTCCTGGGGAGTTAGTAGTGGTTCTTTGTTCCCTCCGGGGACAGTCAATGGAACCGCTGGTTGTGATAGCCATTACATGGTCTATTGTTTAAGCTCTCTCTCTCTCTGTCAGGGTGTTTAAATCAACCAGGAGAGTGTCTGAATTGGGAGCGTTCTCATGTGGCTCCCTCTTCTGGAGGGCATCATGTCAGGGTGTGAGTTGCTCTCGCCCTGTGTTTCTTCTTAAAGTGGTTTTTAGGTTCCATATTATTCTGGAACTTATGGTATGGCCATTCAGTTCCCAGTCCTCTCGGCTGGTGTGGCCTCATGGACTGTGGTCCGGCCTCTTTGGCTTTATGTGATCCGTTCAAGTTCCTTATGGTAATCGGACTCCTTATTGGTGGTCTGCGGTTTCTGGTTTTAACAGGACACGATGGTCGGCCTATAATGAAATGTTGGCTGGATGGCCTTGTATGTCTTCCTCAGGGGCCTACCCATGGGTGGGCATTTCTGTCGTTGAGGCTTGTTTTTTTTTTTTTTTTTTCTCGGGCCGTGTTACCCTCGTGGGCGCCTCGTCGTGGCCCCTCGGCTGTTTTGCCTTACTAGGTGTCCACGTGGTCTTCTGTCCATACCTTTTTAAGGTTCTAGGCATTGGTTTCCTTTGCCTCTCAGGATGCTTCCTTTTTGGCGACGGATTCTCCTCTCAGCACAGGAGCGTCCCCACCCTTGGTTGAACTGCTTTGGGACATCCCCAATGTCAACCCTGTGGACCCCCTATGGACCCTGAAGTAGAAAACAAGAGATATGGTAAGAACTTACCTTTGTTATCTCTGTTTCTACGAAGTCCATAGGGTCCACAGGGCGCCCGCCCTGACGCACCTGGCTTCATATGGGCTGTGTTACTGGTCACCGGTTTCCCGTCTCCTTTTCTGTGAGTATGGTTCGTGAGTGTTCCAGTTTTCTCTCTTTTTCGCTCCTCCTCCGGCCTTTGACTACTTACAAACTGAGGTGCCTCTGGCTGGGGGGCGGGGTTATAGGGAGAGTGGACCCAAGTGCATCCTGGGAGCTAAAAGCTTTAACTGCGTGGTGCCCGGATTTGGTTCCCAACCTATACCCCAAGGTCAACCCTGTGGATCCTATGGACTTTGTAGAAACAGAGATAACAAAGGTAAGTTCTTACCATATCTCTTGTTATGCAGCAATGTACAGAGACATCCTGGATGAAAACTTGCTCCAGAGCGCTCTTGACCTCAGACTGGGGTGACTGTTCATCTTTCAGTAGGACAACGACCCTAGGCACACAGCAAGATATCAAAGGAGTGGCTTCAGGTCAGCTCTGTGAATGTCCTTGAGTGGCCCAGCCAGAGCTCAGACTTTAATCCGATTGAACATCTCTAGAGAGATCTGAAAATGGCTGTGCACCGACGCTTCCCATCCAACCTGATGGAGCTTGAGAGGTGCTGCAAAGAGGAATGGGCGAAACTGCCCAAAGATAGGTGTGCCAAGCTTGTGGCATCATATTCAAACAGACTTGAGGCTGTAATTGCTGCCAAAGGTGCATCAACAAAGTATTGAGCAAAGGCTGTGAATACTTACAGTACCTTGCAAAAGTATTCACATCCCTTGGCTTTTTACCTTTTTTAGTGCAAATTGTATTTATTGTAGAAAAAATCAATAGAATAACAATACAATTACTTACAGACAGTATCCGGGTCATTGCCGGGAGAGACAATATAGCAGAAATACGACACTGGAGAACGTCAAAGCTCAATCACAAAAAGTGCCAGTGGCATCATAAAATATCACAACATAAGACCCATAGAAAAAAGAAACACAAAAAAGACACAACACAAGAAGACAAAGACATAACTAGACAACAAGGGAAGAGGGGGGAGGAAGGAAGGGGAATCGATATAGTAAATCAAAAAATAGCAGTCACCTCATATCACATAATATAGTCACAGATTTATCAGTACTTATTGGGAGGGAATTAAGAGAAATGTAATGAGAAGTATAGCTGTTAATGTCTAAACCATGTGCAGTTGCACAAGAATTATCAGTATATGTTATTAATTAATATTTGATACTAATCTAGGACACTGGAGGGCGGGAAGCTGAAAGGATACTTTTGAAGAACACTGAGTCCTTGAAATCCATCCAGCGACACCAAGTATCTCTAAAGGACTCATAATCACCATCAACAGAGGACATTATATCATCCATATCCATATATAGATCCAGCCTAGTGAACCAGTCCATAACTGTTGGAGGAGAGGAGGAGCGCCATTTCACCGGAATAACTGCTTTAGCAGCATTATTCAAATGATATAATAAAGTTTTCTTGTACTGTGAAAGGGGCCTTGATGATAGGTTAAAAACAACCAAAATGTTGGCTCTGTAGGGACTGGTTAGCCTAAAATTTTTGCAGAAAGGCTGAGAACTTCAGTCCAGAAAGGCTGAAGGATAGGGCACTGCCACCATATATGGAATGGATTACCTGGAGCCCCAGAGCAGCGCCAGCATATATTCGGGACCCCAATTCCCATCTTAGAGAGAGTATCTGGGCATCTATACCAACGTGATAACAGTTTATATTGAGTCTCCCTAACACCAACACTAGTAGAGCACGCGTGAGCCAACTTAAATATTTTCTCCCACTCATCGTCAGTTAGGTCGACTACGAGCTCTCGTTCCCATACCTTGGTAAAATTGGGGAGAGAGAGGCTAGCATCTGCTAAAAGAAAATTATAAATCAGCGAGATAGTGTGAATTGGAGGTACAGGGCTAATACATAATTGTTCAAATGGCGTACAGGGTAAGCATAAAGTTTTGGGGGGACCAAGAGACTGCAAAAAATGTCGTACCTGGAGGTAGCGCCAATATTCCCGAGAGGGTAAATTCCACTTCCCATAGACCTCATCAAAGGGCACAAAGCTACCACCACTCACCAGCTGTCCGAACCTAAATAGTCCTACCGCTAACCAAGGATGAAAAATCCTAATGTCCAGGCCTGGGAGGAATTGTTCATTAAACAGGAATGAGGCGAGGGGGGAGTGAGACGATGATATCGAGGGGGATTTACGTAGTGTTTTCCAAGAGCTTAACGTAGGGCCAATGGTCGGGTGAGAGATTTTGGGAAGGACAGGGGGCCAAGGGGCATTGTTTTGAGGTGTCTGATCTGGACCAGGGCAAAATTCTTTGTAGGATGCAGGCCTGATGATAACCTTTAATATTTGGGAGGCGTAGGCCACCCCGCTCTGTATGGCGGGACATGACATTAATTTCAAACGCGGCCTGCCGCCACCCCATACGAAATTTCTAATAAGGGTCTGGACTTCCAGGAACCATCGCGGAGGTAGTTGAATTGGGAGGGTTTGTAACAAGTAAAGGATCTTGGGAAGAGAATTCATTTTGAGAATGCCCAGCCTCCCAAACCATGAGAAGGGACCTGATTTCCATAGTCTTAAATCCGAGCGTATCCTGCTCAGAAGGGGAGTGAAATTGGCCTCAAATAGGCGAGAGAGATCTCTAGTAAGTTTAACTCCCAGATATGTAAGTTGGGAAGGGTGCCAGGTGAAAGGGAACGCTGATTTAAGGCCTGCAACCATCTGTGGGGAAGCCGTAATATTTAAGGCCACCGATTTAGAATAGTTGACTTTAAAGTTGGAGAGATCACCAAATATCCTAAATTCCTCAACCAAATTTGATAGAGAAATAAATAACAGGATTAGTAATCGTGGCCAATAAATCAGCAAATAAAGCTAATTTATATTCATCGTTATGTAATCTAAAGCCAGATACATTCGGATTCAGTCTGATCGACCTTGCCAGAGCCTCCATACACACAACAAAAATCAGGGGGGACAAAGGACATCCCTGCCTAGTACCATTATTAATGAAAAAGGAGTTAGAGAGGGAGCCGTTAACCCTAATGCGGGCAGAGGGAGAACGATGAAGAGCAAGAACGCGTTGAAGGCAAATAGGACCGAGTCCCAAGTGTCTCAATATTCCAGACTTAAAACTCCAATCTATCCTATCAAATGCCTTCTCGGCGTCAGTAGACAGTAGGATTGCTGGAGTGTCAGTAGACTAGATATAATGAATAAGGGCTATAATTTTGGATGTATTGTCCCTAGCTTCCCGACCCGTTACAAACCCCACCTGGTCATTGTGAATCAGAGAAGGTAAAAAGTGTTTTAATCTGTTTGATAAAAGTTTTGCATATAGTTTAATATCTATGTTAAGGAGGTAGATTGGACGGTAACTGGGACAGAGGGAGGGGTCCTTGCCTTCCCTAGGGATGACCGTAATGTGGGATTCTAGGGATTGGCCTGAAAAGGGGCACCTATCGGAAACCGAATTGAAAGCCTCCAATAATGGGGGAGCCAGTTTGTCCTTAAAAGCTTTATAGTAATTGATAGAAAAACCGTCAGGGCCAGGACTTTTCCCGGAAGGGGTGGATTTAATAGCTTCCAACAACTCAGTTAAAGTAAAAGGTCTCTCTAAGTCCCCACTGGCAAGGTCGTCCAGCTTGGGGAATCCAATTCTAGTGAGGTAGGCCTCAATGGCCTGTTGTTTCCCAAGAACATCAGGAAATGCAGAAGGGGCAGGCAAATTATACAACGCAGAATAATATGAGCAGAAAGCTTCTGCAATCTTATGGGTATCATGTAAAACTATTCCCCTCCCATCTTTGATAGAAGGGATAAAGGAACGAGCTCTCTGAGTTCGCAAAGCTTCTGCCAACATCTTTCCGGGTTTATTACCCGAAAGGATAATATCGATTACGACATTTTCGGAAAGAATGTTTGACCTTTTCGAGTAGAAGTTTATTTAGGGCTGAACGAGCTTGGACTAAGTCCACATAAACATCAGAGGAAAGGGAAGTTTTGTGAGTAGATTCCAAAACCTGTATTCTCTGCAATAAATGGTCTATCTGCCCCAACCTTTGTTTCTTTAAATAGGAACCAAGTTGGATGCATTTTCCTCTGAGGACACATTTGTGGGCTTCCCATATAGTGAGGCTAGATACATCCGGGGTGGTGTTACAATCTAGATATGTATCAATGGCCTCTTCTAACTGAGATCTACAGTAAGGGTCAGACAAAAGGGAATCATTAAAACGCCAAGATCTAGTGATTGGATCAGAAAATCCAAGGGAGATGTCTACCCCTACCGGAGCATGATCAGACCAGGTTGTCACTCCTATAAAAGTGTCTTGTATCAAGTGTAGAAATCTATGGCCAACTAATATGTAATCTATCCTGGAATAGGACTGGTGGGAACTAGAATAATATGAGTAGTCTCTATCTAATGGGTGTGAGATGCGCCAACGTCGGACAGCTGATGAGTGTAAAGCAACCGTCTTACCTTTCTTGATGTTCGGCAAGGGACTGATGAGGAGCCCGACGAGGTGTCTAGTAGATGGTCCAGAACCCAATTAAAGTCTCCACCTACCATCAAGATCCCCTGTTGGAGTGTATCAATTTTATCCAGAACCCTCTCAAGAAAGGTTGGCTGGCCCTGGTTTGGTGCATAAATATTAACAAACGTGAAAGGTTGATTAAAAATAGAGCACTTAACCAGTAGGCATCTCCCCTCCTCCAAATCATGCACTTCAGCATTGGTAACAGGTAAATGTTTCGCGAAAAGAATAGCAACACCCTTAGATTTTGATTGGGAATAATTACTATAATATGTTATGGGGTAAAATTGATTATTAAGTCGAGGAGCAGAGGAGGATTGACGGAAGTGGGTTTCCTGTACAAAAACGATATCTGCTTTATCTGCATGAAAAGAACGAAGGGCTTGGGTTCTCTTTTTCTGGGATATTCAGTCCCCTGGCATTAATAGAGACTATACGTAATGAAGCAGCCATATGTGGAGAATAGGGCTAAGGCAACATGACCGAGAAGAATACATCAGATAAAACAAAAAAATTAGTAGAGGGACTAAGTAAGAGAGGAGGGAGGAAAAGGGAAAAAAACATGAGGGAATGAAGGGGAGACAAAAAAAACGGAAATTGCGATAGTATAGCAATGCATTTAAGAGGAAAAAGGAAAAAAAAAACGCTGCCGGACAATAAGGGGACCGCCAGGGAGCCCTTGTCGCGGGAAAAAATTAGCGGTAGGGGGCACACAGGGGCGGAGTGCCCACGCCATCCAATAAAAAAGCAAAAATCACAATCAAATAGAAACACACAACATTATCAGTATAAATTAAATAACCATCACATAACTCCTCAAAAAAGAATTAAATGTGGTCAGAATATATATTTTTTTTCCTTTTTTCTTTTCCCCCTCCCTTTTTTTTTTAAAACATGTAAGTAGAGAAAAGGCATATACTAACATTTTAACTTGAAAAAAGGTATATAACTCAGTTAATCTGACATTCTGACTATAGACGTACCTTGGGAAGAAAGAGAAAGAAACAGATGAATGAAAGAGATCTATTAAGCCTCTAATAACAAAAGAGGCCCGGACGGCCCAATTCTAAACATTTCTGTAATAACAATTCTACAAAAAATAATTGAAAGGAAGAGCCAAGAATGAATATCGTCTCAATGAAGGGGAACCCTCTAATAAGCTGGACATAGATCAGGTGGGGTCCGATGCTGGAGGGTAGTCAGGACCTTTAGGTTTTTTTTTATGATGCTGTACTTGTTGCCAACGGTCTCTTCTTGGACGTCCAAGAGGAGTAAGTAGAGGAAGTGAAAAAGCCTGCCAATCGGGAAGTATAATAAGCTCCACGCCCAGAGCAGAAATCAGGTAAATCCTCAGGAGACTGGAGAACTAGATGTTTACCGGCATGAGTGACCTGTAGAGAGAACGGAAAACCCCATCTATATTTGATTTCTTGTTTACGCAGGGAATCTGTAAGAGGTTTCAATAACCGCCGTTGTTGGAGAGTCCTCCAAGATAGGTCTTGAAAAATTTGTAGACGGGTACCATTAAATTCCACACCTTCCAGATTACGCACTTTACGTAGAATCTCTTCTTTTTGTGAGAAGTAGTGGACACGGCAAATAACGTCTCTCGGACGATCAGTTGCAAGACCCTTTGGACGCAAAGCTCTGTGAGCACGATCAAATTCCACAGGATCAGTGGGGTCAAGTTCCAGTATTTCTAAAAAAAATTTTTATTTAGGGCATCAATCAGTCCAGATGGAGGGACATCCTCAGGAAGCCCCCGGACACGAATATTGTTTCTGCGACCTCTGTTGTCCAGGTCATCCAATCTGTTTTGCATTGTCCTCATGTCTGAGGCTTGTTGGGAGACTAAATTGTGAAGATGAGATAACTGGTTGTCAACTGACTCTTTCTCCTCTTCAAGAGTAACCATGCGGGATCCCAGATGTTTAACATCAGCTTGTACTAACGAGATTTGAGTTTGCATTGAGTCCTGAATTCGAGACTCCAACGCCTGCATGTCTTGTTTAGAGGGTAGAGAGCGGACGTGGGTTAATACTTCTGTGATTTCCCCTCGCAACTGAGGCAATTGAGCATGAAGGTCACCGGATGCGGGAGAACGAGCCATGGTAGGGGTAGAAATCTGCACAGGTATGGAGTCAGCAACAGGTGAATCCGCAATATGTGAAATGGATAGATATGAGCGAAGGTTAGGTTGAGAGGAATCGACCTTTGGTGTCTGAGGATCTCTTTTCTGCGAAAAGCTCTTGGTCCTGCCCATCAGGAAAAGACTTGAGGAGGAATCATAAGGTCATGTAGTGTGTTAGGTAGATGAATGGCAGGTAGCACATTCCCCTGTTAGTAAGACCACATTGCAAGCAGGAAACAATTACATAGAGCCACCGGGCTCACACTATAGCTCCACTGAAAAAGGGGATAGAATACCTAGGAAGCGTTTGGTGAGCAGGTGAAGGCAAGCCAAGATGGTAGTATAACAGCCTTTAGGCAGAGTGGGGAAGTGGATTATATAAAAGCCCCCGAGGCATATACAATATACAATAAAAGCAGTGCTAAGGGGACTGAGCTGGTGAAGGAGAGGTATGAGCTCACCACTTTCCGGAATATCACCTCCAAAGCAAACACCTCGGCACTACTGGGGCCACCAGCAAAACTCTGCAGGTCCACAGCCGGAATCAGGATCTAACATATCAGGATCCCACAGGGCCTCAGGAAGGCCACACCAGGCACAGCAGGGTAAGGGCGTAGCACAGGGTCCCCAGCGGGTGTTGTTGGCAAAACCAGCTTTGTGAGGTAGGGATGATACAGCCGCTCAGTGACCCCTATGCGGGGTAGTATCAGTAATCCCCGAATGCAGCGGTGGGATCAGATGACGTGGACCCAGAGACACCTCCGCCACATGCCTGGAAATATAGTCCCCGGCTCCAGGAGGTAGAGAAGGCCAAGATCCACACCAGGCTCCAGGGAAGTCGCGCCGTGTGCGTCAGAGCGGGAGCGCAGCACGGGCTTTCCGGCGGGCGTCGGCAGCAGCTCAAGCCAACGGAGGTAAGGAGGAGACCACCCGATGTCACCCACGCGGAGGGAGGGTCAGCCGGTCACAGGTGTAGCGGCAGGGTCAGGCACCGCGGACGCAGAGGCACCGCCGCAACAGGTCCGGAAATCCAGTCCCCGGCTTCAGGAGGTCGGGGAGGTCGCAACCCGCAAAGGCATTTAAAAATGCCTTCCGATTCCGCGGACCTTCTCCCTCAATATGGACAAGTTTAGAGCCGATGTGGGTGCAAGCAGGGGTGTCAGTAACCGCAGGAAAGATGCTTTTAAAGGAGGCCATGAAGGAGCTCTCCCAAAACACATCTCCCCTCAGTGCTTGCTAGGCCACGCCCCCCCTTTTTACCTTTTTTGTTACATTACAACCAATAATTACTTTTTTTTTTTATCTGAATTTTATGTGATGGATCTCTGCACAAAATAGTCTAATTTGGTGAAGTGAAATGAGAAAAATATATATATAAAAAAATAAATCTTTATAAATAAAATTCTGAAAATTGGCATGTGCATATGTAATCACCTCCTTTGCTATGAAGCCCCTCAAAAGTTCTGGTTCCAATTACCTTCAGAAGTCACATAATTAGTGAAATGAAGTCCACCTGTGTGAAATCAAGTGGCACATGATCTGTCAGTATAAACACACCCCAGAGGCTGCAACACCACTAAGCAAGAGGCATCACACCATGAAGACCAAGGAGCTCTCCAAACAAGTGAGAGACAAAGTTGTTGAAGTACAATTCTGGGTTGGGTTATATAAAAAAAAAAAAAAAAATATCCAAATCTTTGATGATCCCCGGAGCACCATCAAATCCATCATCATGGAAAGAACATGGTACCACAACAAACCTGCCAAAAGTGGGCCGCCCATCAAAACTCACAGACCGGGCAAGGAGGGCATTAATCAGAGAGGCAACACAGAGACCAAAGGTAACCCCGAAGGAGCTGCAGAGTTCCACAGCAGAGACTGGTGAATCTGTGCATGTGACCACAATAAGCCGTTCACTCCATAGAGCTAGGCTTTATGGAAGAGTGACCAGAAAAAAGCCATTACTTAGTGATAAAAATAAGAAGACACGATTTGAGTTTGCCAAAAGGCATGTGGGCGACTCCCCAAATGTATGGAGGAAGGTGCTCTGGTCAGATTAGACTAAAATCTAACTTTTCGGCCACCAAGGAAAACGCTATGTCTGGCGCAAACTCAAATCATACGATCACCCTAAGAACACCAACCCCACAGTGAAACCTGGTGGTGGCAGCATCATGCTGTGGTGATGTTTTTCAGCAGCATGGACTGGGAAACTGATTTGAGTCGAGGGAAAGATGGATGGTGGTAAATACAGGGATATTCTTGAGCAAAACCTGTTTGCATGTGATTTGAGACTGGGACGAAGATTCACCTTCCAGCAGAACAATGACCCGAAGCATACTGCTAAAGCAACACACTAGTGGTTTAAGGGGAAACATTTAAATGTGTTGGAATGGCCTAGTCAAAGCCCAGATCTCAATCCAATTGAGACTCTGTGGTCAGACTTGAAGATTGCTGTTCACAAGCGGAAACCACCCAACATGAAGGAGCTGGAGCAGTTTTGCCTTGAGGAATGGGCAAAAATCCCAGCGGCAAGATGCAGCAAGTTCATAGAGACTTATCCAAAGAGACTTGCAGCTGTAACTGCCGAAAAAGGTGGCTCGATAAAGTACTGACTTTATGGGGGTGAATAGTTATGCACACTGAAGCTTTCTGTTATGTTGTCCTAAATGTTTTATTTAATATAAAAAAAAAAAAACACAACTTCACAGTTGTAGGCATGTTCTGTGAATGAATTGATGGACAACTTCAAACAATCCATTTTAATTCCAGGTTGTGAGGCAACAAAACATGAAAAATGCAACGGGGTGTGAATTCTTTTGCAAGGTGCTGTATGTAAATGTAACTTAGGGTTTTTTAAAAAAATTAAATATGCAAAAACTCACTTTTTACAAGTTGTCATTATGGGGTATTGTGTGTAGAATTTTGAGGACAAAAATTAATCCTTTTTGGAATAAGGCTGTAACATAACAAATTGTGGAAAAAGTGAAGCGCTGTGAATACTTTCCAGATGCACTATAATTGGCTGGTATTTAGTCTGTACACAGTTCTCTAGCAAGGGTAGGTGACAATGATTTTTATTTGACATCTAGGGACATATGACTGGCTGACATGGTATGATGACTGTTTGCGCAATATCTTGTCCATTATGACTGGTCACCATTATTCAGTTGTGTTTTTTGGGGGTTTTTTTAGGTTACATTTTTGGTGCCAACCTTATGATTTGTCTGTTTTAAATGTTGACATTTTGACACTGTCGACATTTTCACCTGTCTATATATTATCTTTATTATGGCAATGTCTACATTATGGGCACGATTCAATTCAACGCGATATAAATAGCGCCGGGAGATAGCTCCCGGAGCTATTCAATTCATCGCGCTGTTAGGTCGGGGAAGGCTCGTTATCGCGCCTTAAACAGGGTGCTTAGGCGCGATAACGGGCATTCCCCGTCCTGACTTACCGGCGCGAGGCTGTTTTCCCAGCGCTAAGGGCAGAAAACAGCCTCGCGCCGGGACTGTTGTCGGACTTCTTCTCTCATCCCCGAAGGGATGAGAGAAGAAAACATTAGTCGGACCTGTCAGCGCGGTGTATTGAATAGCTCCGGGAGCTGACTCCCGGAGCTATTCACATCACGCTGAATAGAATCGAGCCCTATGTCCCTGTCTACATTTTGACTGTCTACATATTGATTGAACGCATATAGGGGCCTATATCAACGAGCATTATCATACGCAACAAGGTGATAACTCTTTGAAAAATGACAGATAGGCACTGAATGGCATCAGCACCATTTATCACATGCAAACAGTTGACAGGAGCTGATTAACTGAAGCACCATTATCATATGCAACTAGTTTTACCACTCGTTGCATATTAAACGTGTTTATAAATAGGCCCATTAGTCTTTGTTGACATTTTGGTTGTCTCAATAATGTATCTCTTGACATTGTTGATTACATTTTGATTGTCTGTCTAAATTATTACTGCAAGTAACTGACCACATTTTCTATGGGGATAGAATGCAAATAAACAATACTTACATTTCTTCTTCTACAAAATGCTATAGATAATTGTATGTGACATGTTTTCAACTATTCTATTTTTATATTAAATTTACAATTGTCTTTTTTTTTTTTTTTTTTTCTCTCTATTGCATACGTTATGCCGCACTTTTTTCACAGGTTAAAAACACATGATTCCCTGATGGATGTTAATGAAACTACAAAGTTGCCTGTCAAAGAAGAGGTTTCAGTACAAGAAGTTACATTAAAAGCGGAGTCAGGTTCAGACAGTGTAACCAATAAAGAAAATATTATTCCAGTATCTGATGAGCCTATGATGGAGCCAGTCATTGATGAGCCTTACCTTCCTCCACATTTACCCAAGGAGAAAACATTTTTGGCTAAAGTTACCTATGTAGCTGATGATGGAACCATACATGTGATCCAGGAATCTTTGGGTAACACCATTGCTTTAATATGTGAAAATCACTCTCACAGACAAGTTACTAAATATGTTGTCATCTATATATATATTTCTATAATAGAAGAGAGCAGTTGCCTGCCGTGATATTTTGTAGTAATGTGGGCTTTCACCATTGAATTGGCGAATGTTTTTTAAAAAAAAATTGTCGAAGTTATCAAAGCATGTAAATAATAGCTATTTAAGCCCGATTCAGTGTAATTTTATTAACATATGCAGATTTGTTAATAAAATTATACTGAATAAATGTTAGCTCTTAGTTACATAATTTGATCATTTAAAATATCAACAATTTTTTGGAGCTTTTTAGAAAAAAATTTTTTTAAACCATTTAAAAAAAAAAAAAAAAGTTTATGCTGTGCATTGTTTTTTTTTTTTTTTAAACTATATAAAACATTCTAATTACACTACTTGCAGGACTTTTTAGTCCTGTAAAAAGATTAGTCAGTAGCCAGGGACGTTTCTAAGGATCATCCATGACTCACTGCTGGCTGGGAGGGGGTGAGCGCCTGGGGAGTCAAGTCTACTGCAGTGGTGTCAGCCCAGGCTGGTGGACAATCTGAGCTGCCCCCTGAGGCCCGGCACAGAAATACAGTCTACCTGCAGCTACGGATGGGTGATATTAGCACAGCCTGCAGGATGAGGCAACAGGGAGGATGCTACAGCAACAGATGGGTGGGCCGGCCAGGATTGGCTGAAATTGGCAACTGCAGCCGCCTGCAGGCTCCTCTGACGTGATTGTATCAGTTGCAACCATGTCAGGGAAACCCAGCTAGGCGTGGTCAGTCAGACAAGTGGTTATGTATTGTTTCTCTCTCATCGATCTGGAGGCACTGGAAATTTGGGATCAAAAGTGTGGTGTAGGAGTTGGGACACTTTGCCGAGTTGCAGACAAGTCCATGTGCCATAGCCAACTTACACAACTTAGTGCAGCTACAAGGAATTCTGAGTTGTACTTATTTCAGTCACTTCTCATCAATGGCTGAATGGTCAATACCAGGGCGTTTGCGAGTAAGTGAAGCATCTTGTGGGTGTGTAGTCAGAGTTGCGAGCTGTTTTGAATTAGAAATCAAATAATTGCGCCACAAAGGCGCTTTCATAGGTTAAACATGAACTAACTTCTGCTTTAGAAGATAACGATGAGGTCATAAATCACATATGGGATTCAGGTGCAAGGATGTTTCTTTCAGTCTCAGGTGGAGCTATGTACACATCACTCATTAGGTTGCCAAAAGATAGACAGTAGTGCCAAACCTTTTGACATTAAAAATATCTAATATCGCAGAACACTCACATTTTGAAAAACAGAGAATCTCATATCAATCCGTAACAATGAATATTCCCAAGGACAGATATAAGCCAACAAAGTACCAGTCCCCTGTGGGGATTACCTGTCCAGGGTCCTAAATCACCTTTTCTTAAATCGTTTTGTATCAGAGATGATTATTCATCAGAAGCATGGTGATGAACCCCTTTTATACCCTGTCAGAATTCTTGCCTAAATAGACATGGTAGAGCTTATTTCCCCTTCATGCTAAGGACCTGGAAGTGACGTGAGTGAGAGCGGAAGTGCGATTCCATACCCATGAAGTCCACCTAAACAAGAAACTTGTCCCCTCTCGCTTGCTACAACAGTATATGCCCCGTGCATTCCTTGCTGAATCAGGGCCTATATCTTTAGTTCTTTTCGATTTATTGCCAAATAGATGTACAGTAGTTGCACTTTATTAGTGGAAACAGATGCCATCTTAAATATATATTTTTTTCAGGTTCTGATGGGCTCCAGCTTTTAGGGGGTCACATGTATTTACATCCGAAGCATAAAAAATAATAAAATAACAAAGTATTTACAACCTTAAAATATGTATATAAACTTTTTGATCACATTCATCTCAAAATCCATATTTAGACCTTAAGTGGCCAGTGTTTTTAATTTGTCTCTTATGTTGGGTACAGACTAGACCAGGGGTGGCTAACCAGTCGGAGGCAAAGAGCCAAAAAAGATATGTAGTCAATCAAAAGAGCCGGTAACATGCGCGTGCACACAAGGGGCGTGGCTTATTTGTCACAAGGCCACGTCCCATTTTTGTGCGCACGCCTTTGGTATGACAATTGCAGGAGCATGACCTTGTGTCACACCCCTGTTTTTAGTCAAGTTGGGGGCGAGCCCAGCACATTGAAAATAAACATTTTACATAATCTTCCCAATATACACTGTTGAAGTGAAAGAAAAAGCCAGAGCAACATTGAAATAGCCACGTTCACATAAAATACATATTGAAATCCAGAACCACATAAAATACATTGAGAATGCCAGTGCCCATTATGCTGTGCCCTCTGTAGTTGTACCCCATATGCAGTGCCCATTAATCAATGCAAACAGTAGTTGTGGCCCTTATTCAATGCCCCCTGTAGCTGTACCCATTATGCAATGCCCCCAGTAGATGTGCCCATTAAGCAATGCCCTCCACTACTTGTGGCCCTTATGCAATACCCCCAGTAGTTGTGCCCATTATGCAATGCCCCCCAGTAGTTGTGCCCCTTCTGCAATGCCCCTGTAGCTGTGCCCCTTCTGCAATGCCCCTGTAGTTGCGCCCATTAATCAATGCCACCAGTAGTTGTGGCCCTTATGCAATGCCCCCAGTAGTTATGCCCCTATTGCAACGCCTCTGTAGCTGTGCCCATTATGCAATGCCCCCCAGTAGTTGCCCCTTCTGCAATGCCCCCTGTAGCTGTGCCCATTATGCAATGCCCCCCAGTAGCTGTGCCCCTTCTGCAATGCCCCTGTAGCTGTGCCCCTTCTGCAATGCCCCTGTAGTTGCGCCCATTAATCAATGCCACCAGTAGTTGTGGCCCTTATGCAATGCCCCCAGTAGTTATGCCCCTATTGCAACGCCTCTGTAGCTGTGCCCATTATGCAATGCCCCCCAGTAGTTGCCCCTTCTGCAATGCCCCCTGTAGCTGTGCCCATTATGCAATGCCCCCCAGTAGTTGCCCCTTCTGCAATGTCCCCTGTAGCTGTGCCCATTAAGCAATGTCCCCCGTAGCTGTTCCCCACCTGCAAAGCTCCCTGTAGTCGTGCCCCCAGCACTACCCCCCCCCCCTCTCCCCCCTATGAAGAAACTTAACTGCGAGCTGGCACTGCTCCATGACGTCAGGGCTCCCGAGTCCTGTCGCTGCAGGTGCCTCCGCCGCCTGCTGGATCTAACTGCATCCAGCAGTTGCGCGGGCTCCTCACATCGCGTCATAATGTCACCCACGCACTGCATTACTGGGAACGCTGGCCTCTGAAGCGATCAGAGGCTTCTTTAGCCTCTGATGTCTTTAGAGACCAGCGTCCTCAATAACAATGGGGGTCTGACGAGCCGGTAGCCGCATTAGAAGCTCAGAAAAGCCTCCATGCGGCTCGAGAGCCACGGGTTGGCCACCCCTGCACTAGACAATATGTCGTCCGATCTTGTGAATCATAGCGACATATCAGGCACTTTGTCTAATGCATGCGGGTCTGACATGGAATATCATTAGCGAGGACCATCCTGCCGAATGTAGCATGGCCCAGGTGGTCGTTGTCGGCATCTGCAAATGTGTATGCATTTGCCGATGCCAGCTCCCCCGCAGGGTTCCGTCGTTGAAGATGTCTGGCACACTAGATATCGTCTAGTGTTTTCCCGACTTAAGAGCTCCTTCATCTTCTAGTGTAACCGCGGTTCTAGAGCTGCTTGTACTTTAGGGATTATACCGTACTCCCATTCCATTTTGTCTATGTCACTGATTGGATACAGAGCACAGATTCCAGTCTTTTAGCAAAAGACTGACATTTATTGTACACTGATTCATTTGTTGTTCAGTTGATGTGCAGGGAATACACCACTATTTCTGTTTTTTTTTGTTTGTTTGTTTGTTTTTCTATTTCAAACAGGGAATTTTTGTTCAAATATGGATGATGTTGTGACATTTGTCCCATTAAAAGGTTTATTTATATTTTAAGAAAATATCCATACTATCTCAATAAAACTTTTTGGGTGATTTAACTTTTTCTAGGTGATTCACTAGAGTATTTGGTAGCAACACTTGAGGAATCTCATTGTGTGGGTGAGAACATCTATTATCCAGCTCTTCACCTTTTAAATACATTGGTCTTTTAACACTTTGGACTCCATTCATGTAAATTATGAAATGCCTACCGGAAAATATCACTAGATATTACATTGTATTAATGTGATAGTAATGTTTTGTAGCAATTCAGTAATATGTTACTCTCCCACGACGACCTCTGATAAACGGCCCCTTCTCGATCCCAGTAAGCAGTGCAAAGACTGATTCCTGCTGTTCTTGCAGGAGAGTCTGGAATTAAGTTTTGTTTATAACTTATTTTTTAATGTAAAACTGTTAGAATGTTAAAGTTCTTCTCTTATGGCAGTGATGTATTTGCAACCTCCATACATCCTCATAGCTATTTCAGCATTTAATCTGGTGCTGACATTTTTGCAGCAGCCTTCCTGCTATTTATCTGCAGAGCTGAGAGCGCTTTGGAGCTCTGGCTGTGTCTTGTTGGTCTCCTGGTCTTATCTTTTATGTAGACTGGGCTGATTTTAGTACCAATATATCTTTAGCCCTAAGTGGTCTCTTAGTGACATCAACATCAAGTTATTGTGATTTAGGACCAAGTTTTCAGAGAAAGAGAGCATCTTTGCTCTCTTTTTTTTTTTTTTTTGCCTTTTCTGGATTTAGGTTCATAATACAATGTCCAAAGGAGCTGGGAATTGTGCAGAATGGATGACTATTTGGTCCTTAGTGTCCACTTGAGATTTTGGCAAACTTTTATACTGACCATTCTCATTTCTTTAGACAGACAGGACAACCAGTTACTGAAAATTAAGAGCGCATGTGCCAGTCGCTCCTCTGGTCTTTGGCACATATGTTCTCCTAATTCTACAGATTAGATCAGGCCTGGTCAACCTGTGGCTCACCTGCTGTTGTGAAACTACAAGTCCCAGCATGCCCTGCCACTGTTTTGCTATTAGGGAATACTAAAACTGTGACAGGGAATGCTGGGACTTGTAGTTTCACAACAGCTGGAGAGCCGCAGGTTGGCCAGGGCTTGACTAGATACTTTTGGATCCAGTGTGCCCATTTTGGATCTTACAGTAAGTTCCGCAAACTGTTTCAGAAAGTACATTCCCTTAGGACAGTGTTTCCCAAACTCATTCTTTAGGGAGCACTAACTGTGCATGCTTTCCAGGTCTCCTCACATAATCCTAAACCTAATGTGTCAAATGTAATATGGTGAGAGTTTAGAAAATGTGAGAATTTAGCGGTAATCTTTCACTTTTTAAACTCTGTATGTTCTCGGACTCTTATTACATCGGCAAACTCCCATGTTTTTGACTCAAAACACCCTTACGCTTTAAACTTTAATCCAGATATATTCCAATTTTTAAGAGAAATCTCGAGAAATGTGAGAATTTACTGCTAAACTCTCACATTTTCTAAACTCACACCCTATTACATTTGACCCAATAAGTGAAATAATTTGCTCCATCTGTGGCTCTTTTAAAATGTGTCAGCCAGTAATGAATAAATCTGTGCACCAATTAGGAAAAATGGAAACCATGCACTGTTAGTGCTCCCTGAGGAATGAGTTTGGGAAACACTGTCTTAATACATTGTCCCTCACGTGGGGAAAATTAATTTTTTATTATTTTTTTTTTTTGGTCACTGGACTAGTAAACTTGACACTTTTTTTTGTTTCTTTTCTGATTCTCCTTGTTAGCATATTTGTTTTTATTCTGGTAAAAGAATGTAAAGCAAAAAATTAGCTTTACTAGCAGGATTCTTGGGGTATAGAGATGTTTCTGCTTTTGGAAGTCAGTTTGAAGGTGCTCTATCTCCTGCACCACAGTGTCTACCAGGGGTTGGCAACCTTTTACTCTGTGTGCCTACCACACCACTTGCTCCCAGTGTGCCTCACCTACATCCATCTCAGCTTTTATGATGCCAGCCAGAGCAACAGGAAACCTGACCTCCGCACACAACAATTATAGTGGTCCCTTTACAAAGTTGCCTTTGAGGTGATGTAGAATAGCTTTAGATTCAACAATTTGAGATGCAGTACAGCTAACATAGAACGGACAAGGAGAGGATGGGGCATAGATGTCTTACATCCATGGACACACAGGTCCACAGATCGTTCCAGGACAGAAAGGGTAATCTCCAAGTGTCACCCCAGGGTTTAGTAACCCTTATTTCTACTTCAGGGTCCATAGGGGGTCCACAGGGTTGACCTTGGGGTTATAGCTGGAACAGGATCCATGGGCACCACACAGTTAAGCTTTTAGCTCCCAGGATGCACTTGGGTCCTCCTCTATACCCCGCCCCCGAGCCACAGGCACCTCAGTGTAAGCTGGTGCCCGGCCGGAGTCGGTCACCGCGCAGGGGGGCTGCAGGAGCAGCCCCCAGAAGCTTTTTATTTTAAGTTAAATTTTATTTATTTTTAATCTTTTTACTACAGACGGCAGCGAAGGGCTGTCTGTACAGACGCCCACGCTGCCGCTCTGATCCCCGACTGGCGCCGCGACGCCAGTACTGATCTGGGGATCGCGGCGGGAGGACAGAGTCCGTACTAGCCGGACTCTGTCTACCTCCCAGGACTGCTGCCGGAGTCGCCGGGGATTCAGGTAAGCCGCGCGTCGCTGGCTAGCGGCGGCGCGCGGAATGCCTTAAATGCAGTGCTTTAGCCTCCGGTCCGGGGGACAGACCGGAGGCTGCTGGCAGTGGCGGCGGGCCCCCCCATAACCCGTGGGACCACTAGACCACCAGGGATAACCGGCAAGCGGGAAGCCAGCATCCCTGGGGTTATGGCCAGCCAGGGGAGGAAGCCTTCCCTGTCAGCGGCTCCTCCCCTCAGCTCAGCGCGCCTTTCAGCACGTAGTCTGGCGTCGCTGAGCTGCAGATTCCTCGGCCACTCCTCCTCTGAGGTCTCCAGCGGCCATTTTCCCAGTGGCAGCGCAGATCTCAGGGAGCACGCGGACCGGTCCCCCTGTGTACCTCTCCCCTGATTAAGGACAGCGTACACAGCACTATAGCCCTCCCAGACACTGAATCTGGGCAGGTTGATTGTAGTGTAAAGGTGCAGTGAGTATATCTTCCTGCATGGTATGTGACTTTTTGCTAGTGCTGCCTGTCTGTGCTTATTTTCCGCTTACTGTCAGCTTATACCTATCCCTTTACTTCTCCTACAAGCCCTGCAGGTGTGTGGGGGAGGGGCGTTTCTACTGACCTCACTTATATAGATCACGTATTTGTGAGGTCCGTCACATACAGTTGTGTGCTACTCAGTGCCATATTGTGGGCTGTTGTTCAGCACACCGGTGAGTGCGTTTTACTTCTACCCTGGTGCCAGATATATAATATATTCTGTCATGTCAGACGAGGAGGTTGAGCGCTCAGTGGCTCCGGTGTTGGCCTCCTGCGGACGCTGTTCTGCAGGAGTAGATAGGGAGGATTTGTCACAGGATGGCCTGTGTAGTCGATGCCAGGTGGCTCCTGGCCCATCCAGACCTTCTCTGGCGCAGGAACCACCGTGGGCGATGTTTTCTCAAGTGCTGGTGTCTATTGCGGACCGTCTGTCGGTCCCGACTGCTCTCCCTACTAGGGCGGTGCCCCAGCCGACCATCCCCCATTCCCCGGGTGTCCCGCAGTTATTGCGGAGTCCTCCTGGGTCTCAATCAGTTGGTCCCTATGCGGGGTTGCCTATGTATATACAGGCTTCCCCTGTGCCGCAGCAGCCTGTGGTACCTTTTCAGGCCCCTATGGCGACGCCTCCACCATGGGTGGATGTGCTCTCCAACTCCGTGCAAAATTTGGCGGCCGCTTCCTCGGCTTTTCAGTCAATGTTGCAGACTGACATGCCTTCTAGGATTTCTAAACGCCCACTCATGACACGGGCTGCTCAGGTATCGGACTCAGAGGGTTCCTCAGATGATGGGGAGGTCCCTGATGACACGGACTCGGACGCCTCGGTCCAGGAAATGGATACCAAGTCGTCCATTAATGTGCGAGCACTAGTTAGGGCGGTGCGAGCTATTCTTCTTATAGAGGATGAGGCACCGGTTCCTAGGTCGAAGTTTCCTAGTTTCAAAAAAACTAAGGTGGCTTCTGCGGTGTTTCCCCTGTCGGATCAGTTGACGGATCATATGGCGGTAGCTTGGCAGGCGCCCAGTAAGAGATTCCTTCCTCAGAAGCGGTTGGCTTCTAATTACCCCTTCCCTGAGGCACATTGTAAAAAATGGGAAACTCCACCGGCGGTGGATTCCCATGTCACCCGTTTAACTCGGGGCGCCACCTTACCATTACCGTCGATATCCTCGCTGAAGGATCCCACGGACAGGAAAGTTGAGACTTGCTTAAAGTCTATTTACTCCCTCTCCGGGGCGGTGGCCCGACCGTCCATGGCCATTTCCTGGGTGGCCAAGGCCATTGAGGGGTGGGCCAATGCATTGGAAGATACCTTCCCGGACGACGCTCCGGATGTCCAGCGGGCGTTGTTGGGACAAATGAGGGACGCCGCTTCTTACATTGGAGAAGCTTCTTTAGATGCTAGTCTGCTGACCTCGCGGGTATCGGCTGCAGCGGTGTCTGCCCGCCGATCCTTATGGTTGCGGTCCTGGAGAGCGGACTCTGATTCAAAGAAAGGTCTGGAGGCCTTACCTTTCAATGGGGAATTACTATTTGGTCCGGACTTGGACAAAATAGTGGACACCCTGGCTAAATCCAAGTCGGCCTTCCTCCCTTCGGCGGCACTGCCTGCTAAGGTTCGGAGTTCGGCTTTTCGTTCCTTTCGGGTTCAGGGTAAGGCGAAAGGTCAGTCCTTCCCGAGACAGTCTGCGAGTAAGACAGCCTCTAAACCCAAGAAGCAAGCCTGGAGTGCTCGGCGCCCTTCTTCCAAGCAGGAAGATAAACCTGCGGCCTGATGGGACGGGCCTCCCTCTGGGGGACCTCAGAGTGGGAGGCCGACTTCTTCTATTTGCCCAGTGCTGGCACAATACCACCACGGATGCCTGGGTTCGAGAAGTGGTCTCCCAGGGGTACACCCTGTCTTTTCGGCACAGACCACCCCACCAGTTTTTCTGCACAAGTCCTTCTCAGAACAAGACCAAGGCGTTACAGGTTCAGGAGGCTATAGAGTCCTTGCTGAAAGCAGGGGTCATTGTTCCCGTTCCTCTATCACAACGAGGGACGGGGTATTATTCGTCTCTGTTTCTGGTGCAGAAACCCAATGGTTCTCATCGCCCTATCCTCAACTTGAAGTCTCTGAACAAATTCCTCAGAGTTCCCAGGTTCAGGATGGAAACGTTACGTTCCATCATTCTGGCGATGGAACCGGGGGATTACATGGTGTCCCTGGACATCCAGGACGCCTACCTCCATGTTCCGATAGCATCTTCACACCAGCGGTATCTGAGGTTCGCTATCCTTCAACACCACTATCAGTTCCGGGCGCTACCCTTTGGTCTCTCCACGGCACCGAGGGTGTTCACGAAGATTATGGCGGTCATGGCCGCACATCTTCGGAACCAGAATGTACGGCTACTGCCGTACCTGGACGACCTCCTGTTGCTGGCGAGCTCCCCGGAGGTACTGCTTCAACATCTCCACCTGACGATCGCTTGCCTGCAAGCACACGGGTGGTTGATAAATTGGAAAAAGTCCTCTCTGATTCCATCACAGCGGATGGTTCATTTGGGAGCCCTGCTGGATTCGCGTCAGCAAAGGATCTTCCTGACTCCGGAGAAGGTCGCCTCACTACAGCTGCGGATACGCAGTTGCCTGAGCCGTTGCCGCCTGTCGGTCCATTCGGCTATGAGAGTTCTGGGGTCCATGGTGTCGACATTCGACATGGTGGAATTTGCCCAGTTCCATTCCCGGCCCCTGCAGGGGCTGATTCTATCAGAATGGAACGGGTTACCTCACCGGATCCGCTCTCAGGTGCTGGTGTTGTCTCCGGACGTTCGGCTATCTTTGGCTTGGTGGCTTCAGACAGCTCATCTGGTCGAGGGGCGCCCATTTTGGATCCCGGACTGGGTCCTGCTCACGACGGATGCCAGTCTCCGGGGTTGGGGGGCAGTGACCGGCTCTTTGTCGCTTCAGGGTCGTTGGTCAGCGGAAGAAGCACTTCTCCCCATCAACATCCTGGAACTGCGGGCAGTATACAAGGCCCTGCAGTCGTCCGGCCCCGCTCTTCACGGAAGGGCGGTACAGGTGCAGTCCGACAACGCCACCACGGTGGCGTATATCAATCACCAAGGCGGAACTCGCAGTCAGGCAGCGATGTCGGAGGTGTCTCGTATCCTGTCTTGGGCGGAGGGTCACATTCCAGCGATCTCGGCGGTCTTCATCCCCGGAGTCCTCAATTGGGAGGCGGACTTCCTCAGCTGTCACGACGTGCATCCCGGGGAATGGTCGCTTCACCCAGAGGTGTTTCAGCTACTCGTGGACAGGTGGGGACTGCCGGAGCTGGACTTGATGGCCTCCCGTCACAATCACAAGTTGCCCGTTTACGGGTCAAGGACAAGAGACGCAGGTGCAAGTCTGGTGGACGCGCTGTCGGTGAC
Organism: Taudactylus pleione; assembly: GCA_031769625.1. NCBI lineage: Eukaryota > Metazoa > Chordata > Amphibia > Anura > Myobatrachidae > Taudactylus > Taudactylus pleione. The sequence goes on along the minus strand of JAUIMM010000841.1, from coordinate 5,485,370 downwards.
ATGGACGTTTCACCTGGCGTATCTGTTTCCTCCGATATCCCTGCTTCCTCGGGTTCTGCGGAAATTCAAGCAGGACGGCGGCATGCTCGTGCTGGTAGCTCCGGCGTGGCCCAGACGTCCTTGGTACTCCGATCTGAGGAGCCTCTCCATCGACGCTCCGTACCTTCTTCCTCAACGTCGGGACCTGTTGTCTCAGGGGCCCTGCCTTTACCCGGATCTGGGTCGGCTGTCTTTGACGGCGTGGCTCTTGAGACAGCCGTCTTGAGGTCTAGGGGTTTCTCCAGTTCGGTTATTGGTACGATGCTCAGGGCACGCAAGCCTGCTTCAGCACGGATTTATCACAGAGTGTGGCACACTTACTTTCAGTGGTGTGAGTCCAGACTTTATGATCCTCAGGTGTTCCGAGTTTCTAGGATCTTGGAATTTCTTCAGTCAGGATTGGATCTTGGCTTACGCCTTGCATCTCTGAAGGTTCATGTGTCCGCCTTGTCCGTGTGGTTTCAACGGCGGATTGCAATACTACCAGACGTTCACACCTTTTTCCAAGGTGTTCTCAGGATCCAGCCTCCTGTGGCTCCTTGGGACTTGGCGGTGGTGCTACGGGTCCTGCAGGGTCCTCCGTTTGAGCCTCTTGAGGCGGTGGAGCTCAAGTGGCTGACATTTAAGACGGTTTTTCTCCTGGCAATTGCTTCGGCCAGGAGGGTGTCTGAATTGGGGGCGCTTTCCTGTCGCCCTCCTTTCCTGATTTTTCACCAGGACAGAGCGGTGCTCCGCACTCGTCCTGAGTTTTTGCCTAAAGTGGTCTCGAAGTTCCATATTAATCAGGAACTTGTTGTGCCAGCTTTTCAGTCCCCTGATCTTTCTGCTGGTGAGACTTCCTTAGATGTGGTCCGGGCGCTTAGAATTTATGTAGACCGGACGGCTTCGGTTAGGAAGTCTGATTCCTTGTTTATCCTCTTTGGTTTTCACATGAGGGGTTGGCCTGCCAACAAACAAACGTTAGCCCGTTGGCTTCGTTCCGTTATTTGTGAGCTTATGCACAGGAGGGCTTACCTGTGCCAGCCTCTGTTAAGGCTCATTCCACTCGTTCTGTGGGTCCCTCTTGGGCTGCTAGACGTGGCGCTTCTGCTGTTCAGCTGTGTAGGGCGGCCACTTGGTCTTCAATTCAAACGTTTTTGAGGTTCTATGCGTTTGACACCTTTGCCTCTCAGGATGCATCCTTTGGGCGCCGGGTACTCCTTTCAGCACAGGAGCGTCCCCGCCCTTAGTTGTACTGCTTTGGGACATCCCCAAGGTCAACCCTGTGGACCCCCTATGGACCCTGAAGTAGAAAACAAGAGATATGGTAAGAACTTACCTTTGTTATCTCTGTTTCTACGAAGTCCATAGGGTCCACAGGGCGCCCGCCCTGACGCACCTGGCTTCAAATGGGCTGTGTGGCTGGTCACCGGTTTTCCGTCTCCTATTGCTGTGAGTATGGTTTCTTGTGTGTTCCAGTCTTCCTTCTCTCTGTTCCATATTCTCCTCCGGCCTAGGCTGCTTACCAACTGAGGTGCCTGTGGCTCGGGGGCGGGGTATAGAGGAGGACCCAAGTGCATCCTGGGAGCTAAAAGCTTAACTGTGTGGTGCCCATGGATCCTGTTCCAGCTATAACCCCAAGGTCAACCCTGTGGACCCTATGGACTTCGTAGAAACAGAGATAACAAAGGTAAGTTCTTACCATATCTCTTGTTTTTATATACCAATGTTTCCAGTGTCCCCAATGGACTTGTAGGAGAGGATTTAATATTAATTCAAAAATCCCCCCATTTTTATGTTTTGTTTTCCATCTTAAATATGTCATTTTAGCAAAAAACTTTACAGTCTGTATATAATATAATATATATTTATTATTATATTGTGCAATCTCCAGTAGCAGTTTTAAACAGCACATTCTTGCAGGTATCGCGAAGACAATGCTGGAACTAGAGTATACAAAATCTCTTAAATTGTCTTGAAACCAGCCTATGATGATCCAGACTTGCTCCTCAGGGAACGTGCAAGCAAAGACTGAGGGCCCTATGTATTAAAGCTGGGAGAGAGACAAATAGACAACCAATCAGCTCCTATCATTTTCTTCTTCAGGGTCCATAGGCTCCACAGGGAGACCTTGGGGTATAGCTTGATCTGGATCCACGGGCACCACGCAGTTAAAAGCTTTAGCTCCCAGGATGCACTGGGTCCATCCTCCATACCCCGCCCCCGAGCCACAGGCACCTCAGTTTAAGTTGGTGCCCGGCCGGAGTCGGGTCACTGTTTTCGCAGCCCCTAAGCTGATTTTTCTTTTATGAATTTGTTTAATTTTCCTTTGAACTTTTCAGAGTGGGCAGAAACTGACTGTCCATTGGACGTCCGCGCTACCGCTCCATCACCCCACCGGCGCTGCAACACCAGCCGGACGCTGCAGGCTCCCAGGATTGCTGCCGGATCTACGTGCACATGATCCGTGTGTTCAGCAGTCTGTTGTCTCTGAGGAGAAACCGGAGGTGCTGGCAGTGGCGGCTTGCCCCACTAGACCACCAGAGACATGTGTTCGGCAGCAGGAGCTGGCGTTCCCCGGGGGTTAATAGCTGGCCAGGGGAGGCAGCCTTCCCTGTTTAGCGGCTCCTCAGCTCAGCGCACCTTTTCACTCGGGTCTGGCGTTGCTGAGATGCTCTCCTCCTACGGCCACACCCCCTCTGAGGGCTCCGGCGGCCATCTTCTCCTGGTTGCATCGCAGATCTCTCGGGCAGCATACTGACTGGTCCCCCTGTATATCTCTCCCCTGGGGTCAGTGTATACAGCACTATAGCCCTCCCAGACACTGAATCTGAGCAGATTGATTGTAGTGCCAAGGTGCAGAAAGTACTCCTCCTGCATTGTATGTGACTTATGCTAGCGCTGACTCTGTCTTTTTTCTACTTCCGGGTCCATAGGGTATCCACAGGATACCTTGGGGTATAGGTGTGACGTCAGTCGCAGGGCACCAAAGAGTTAAGCTTTCAGCCTCCCAGGATGCACTAGGTCCCCCTCCTATACCCCGCCCCCGGGCCAAGGCACCTCAGTTTAGTTTGGTGCCCGGCCGGAGTCGGGTGCACCTGTTGGAGTGGGGGCTAGAAGAGCCCCTGAAGCTTTTTCTTCATGCAGCTGTGGCTGCACATCTGGATGAACAGCATGGACAGTCAGTCCTGACGTCCATGCTGTCTTCCCTACACCCCGCCGGTACCAGAACGCCGGTACTGATCCGGGGATGCTGGTGGGCGTCTGGGGTCACAGCTAGCGGTGACCCCAGATGTTCCGGACCATGGCCGGATTCAAGGGGGACAGAGGTAAGCAGCGGGGTTCCGCGGTGGGTCCCCGCTGATCACATGGTCCTAAGTCCCCAGGCAGGGGGCTCCCTGGGGACTGGCTGCAGCGTGGAGCCAGGCGACCAACCTGCGCTTCCACTACCCCCTGGGACAGCGGACCGCAGCAGAGCGGTAGCGCTGCGGCGTCCCAGGGGTTAAATGCATGCCAGGGGAGCGCGCCTTCCCTGTCTCACAGCCGGCGCCTCCCCCGCTGCACACAGCCCTCTCTGCACTGTGCTGACTGGTCCTGTGTCAGCGCTCCTCCCCCAGGCCAGCTTCTCTCTGCTCCTCGGCGGCCATCTTCTCTGCAACGCATGGTGAACGCTGCTGGAAGTCTGGAAGGAAGCATCGTGGTCTGGGTCCCCCCGCATACCTCTCCTCCGCTGTGGCTCAGGTCTGTGTATGCAGCGCTGTGTCCTACCAGGCCCTGTGTCTGTGTAGTTGAGCGATCAGCGCTGTTAGTGCAGGAATTGTTATTTCTCTGCATTGTATGTGACTGTGCTAGCGCTGCCTGTAACTTTTCTTCTCTAAACTGTCAGCTTTATTACTGTCCCTGTTCTTTCTGCTAAAGCCCTTGCGGTGCGGTGCTGCAGGGTGGTCTCTCGCCTATTTAATACTTAATTGGTGAGAGAGGTCACATACGTGGTGCCATCATGTCTGAAAGTGATTTTCCCCTCCGGCTACAGTGTACCACGTGCAAAGTACCGTTAGCGGAGGGGGAGGGTAGCGCGGAGGGCCTTTGCCGGCAGTGTTTGTCCATGGCGCGGCCTATTACGGTTACAGCACCGGTACAGGAGCCGCCCTGGGCTTGTTTCGCTCAGGCGTTAACAGCTTTAGTGGGCCAGTTAGCTCCGCAGCCCGCGTTTACTCCGATGGGTTTGTCCCAGCAGTCTGTGGTGTCGTCACCCATGCAGGGGTTCCCACGACAATTGGTGGTACCCCACAGTCTCCCTATTTCCCCGCTCCCGGGTTCTCAGGAGCCAGCGTGGGTTAACTCCCTGACGAGTTCTGTACAGCACTTGTCGGATGTGTTGCAAGGGGAGTCTGTGATGCGGCCTCATAAAAGGCCGGTGGCGTCTCTGTCCGCTCCTTATGAGGATGACGAAGGGACGTCTGATGATGGGGAGATTCTGGATCCTTACGATCAGGAACCTTTCCATACTAAGGACGCTGATGCTAAGTCCAAAGTATATATTCCTGGACTTATTCGGGCGGTCCGCACAGCCTTGGTGATTGAGGACGAAGTTCCCCCAGCGGCTAAATCTAAGTATGCCTTTTTCAAAGATGTGAAGGGCGATGCCACAGTCTTTCCTCTTTCGGGTCAGTTGGTGGACCATTTAGAGGAGGCGTGGAAACAACCTGGCAAAAGATACCAGCCGCAGAGACGCCTGGCGGTGGCTTATCCGTTCGCGGATAATTATTTTGCTAAGTGTGAATCCCCTCCACAGGTGGATTCTCACGTGACCCGTCTTGTCCGTAGTGCCACATTGCCGATGCCATCCATGTCCTCCCTTAAGGATGCTACGGACCGCAAGGTAGAAATCTGCCTGAAGTCTGCTTATTCCCTTGCAGGGGGGGCAGCACGGCCGGCTATGGCCATTTGCTGGGTTGCCAGAGCGATGGAGCGCTGGGCGGATTCATTAGAGGCTTCTTTTGAATCCGACTGTCCGGCCGAACAGGCGGAGTTGATTGGCAATCTCCGTGATTCGGCCACCTACATCAACGAGGCGGCTCTAGACATTAGTACTCTGGTGTCTAGAATTTCTTCAGCAGCGGTAGCTGCTCGTCGCACCTTGTGGCTGCGATCCTGGAAGGCGGACGCAGATCCAAGAAAGGTCTGGAAGCGTTGCCGTTTACCGGAGAAGTTCTCTTCGGTCCGGATCTGGATAAGATTGTGGCCACGCTGGCGGCAGCCAAATCTGCTTGTCTCCCGTCGGCCGCTGCTCCTTCTGGTTCTGGACCATCGTCCTTTCGGTCATCTAGGGCCCAGGGCAGGCCCAAACCACAGTCGTTTCCTCGACAGGCTGGCCCTAAGAAATCGGTCAAGCCCCGGAAACAGGCATGGAGTACCAGACGTCCGGCCCCCAAGCCAGATGACAAGCCTGCGGCCTGACGGTCCGGGTCTCCCCTTGGGGGATCCCAGGGTGGGAGGCCGCCTGCTGCAGTTCTCCCGGTGTTGGTCGTTCACTACGACAGACACTTGGGTTCTGGAGGTGGTCTCTCACGGGTACGCCCTCTCCTTCCGGCACAGACCCCCGGCTCGATTCTTCACCACGGGTCTACCATCAGACCGGAACAAGGCTACGGAGCTGCGGAAGGTATTGCACACTATGCTCCAGGCTGGAGTTATAGTGCCTGTTCCATTCTCCCAGAGGGGCCAGGGTTTCTATTCAAATCTTTTTTTGGTACAGAAACCCAATGGGTCATATCGTCCGATTCTCAACCTCAAAGCACTCAACAAGTCTTTGCGGGTCCCGAAGTTTCGGATGGAGACCCTACGGTCCATCATTCTGGCGCTGGAACCTGGGGACTACATGGTGTCATTGAACTTACAGGACGCTATGGCGGTCATGGCGGCTTCTCTGCGGCTGCAAGGAGTCCGCATGTTGCCGTACTTGGACGACCTGTTATTGGTGGCAGGATCTCCAGAGCTCCTGTTACACCACTTGGACCTGACCATTGCACTGCTGCAATGGCACGGCTGGCTAATCAACTGGCAGAAGTCCACTCTAATCCCGTCTCGGAGGATTCTGCATCTTGGAGCCTTATTGGACTCGGGACAGCAAAGGATCTTCGTGACGGAGGACAAGATCTCTGCTTTACAGTCAAGGGTGCGCAGTTGTCTGCACAGCCGCCGGGTGTCCTTACACTCGGCGATGAGGTTACTGGGCTCCATGGTGTCGGTGTTCGACATGGTGGAATACGCCCAGTTTCACTCCAGACCTCTGCAGCACCTGATCCTGTCCAAGTGGAACGGGCTGCCTCAGTCTCTGAAGTTCCAGACGATTGTGCTCACCCCGGAGGTTCGCCTGTCCCTTGCGTGGTGGTTAAAGACGACCCACCTCAACAAGGGACGTCCGTTCTGGGTTCCAAATTGGGTCCTGTTGACAACGGACGCCAGTCTTCGGGGCTGGGGAGCAGTTTCGGGTCCACACTTGTTCCAGGGCAGGTGGACACCGACAGAAGCGGAGCTTCCAATAAATATCTTGGAACTCCGTGCGGTCTTCAATGCTCTCCTGCAGGCACAGCGGTTTCTCCAGGGTCACCCGGTGCAGGTCCAGTCGGACAATGCTACCACCGTGGCCTACATAAACAGGCAAGGAGGAACTCGCAGTCGGGCGGCTCTCGTAGAGGTCTCTCGGATCCTGGTTTGGGCGGAGCGCAATCTTCCGACCATATCAGCGGTCTTCATCCCGGGAGTGCTAAATTGGGAGGCAGACTTTCTAAGTCGCCAGGACGTTCATCCAGGGGAATGGTCCCTGCACCCGGACGTTTTTCAACTACTGGTGGACAGGTGGGGTCTTCCAGAAATCGACCTCATGGCGTCCCGGCACAACAACAAGTTGCCGGTGTACGGGTCTCGCACAAGAGACGAAGGGGCGTCTCTGGTGGATGCTCTGTCCGTCCGGTGGACGTTCAGGTTCGCATACCTGTTCCCTCCGGTCTCCCTTCTTCCACGGGTAATCCGGAAATTCAAACAGGAAGGAGGGACGCTCCTGTTGATAGCTCCCGCGTGGCCCAGACGGCACTGGTTCTCAGACCTTCAGGGTCTGTCCGTGGACAGTCCTCTGCGGTTGCCGCTACGACCGGACCTTCTGTCTCAGGGTCCTTGTCTTCACCCGGACCTGACTCGGCTGTCTTTGGCGGCGTGGCTGTTGAGACGGCCATGCTGAGGTCCTGGGGGTTTTCCAGCTCTGTGGTGCGTACCATGTTACGAGCTCGGAAACCGTCTTCCGCGAGGATATACCATCGCGTGTGGCATATGTTCTTCCAGTGGTGTCGACCGAGAGGTTATGCACCGCGGGAGTTTCGTCTGTCTCGGATTCTCGCCTTCCTGCAAGCGGGACTAGATCATGGGCTTCGCCTTGCTTCTTTGAAGGTACAGGTTTCGGCCCTATCTGTCTGGTTTCACCGTAGGATTGCTACAATCCCGGATGTGCGCACCTTTATGCAAGGTGTTCTCCGTATTCAGCCGCCCTTTGTTCCACCTGTGGCGCCTTGGGATTTGGCTGTGGTCCTGAGGGCTCTCCAAGGACCGCCGTTTGAACCACTGGGCTCAGTGGATATTAAATGGCTAACAGCTAAGACTGTTTTCCTTCTGGCCGTTGCTTCAGCCAGACGGGTTTCTGAGTTACGGGCTCTTTCTTGTAGACCCCCTTTCTTGGTTTTTCATGGGAACAGGGCAGTGCTCCGCACTCGGCCCAAGTTTCTTCCCAAAGTTGTTTCCCAGTTTCATGTTAACGAGGAAATAGTTGTTCCGGCCTTTAACTCACCGGGTCTTTCCGTGGGTGAGGCCTCTTTGGATGTTGTGCGGGCCTTAAGGACTTATGTTGACCGCACTTCTTTGTTTAGGAAGTCGGACGCTTTGTTGTCCTCTATGGCTTCTGTAAAAAGGGTTGGCCTGCTTCAAAGCAAACTTTGGCAGCCTGGATCCGTATGGCTATTTCTGAAGCTTATCTTCATGAAGGCCTACCGGTCCCTCCTTCTCTGAAGGCTCATTCCACTAGGTCTGTGGGTCCTTCGTGGGCAGCTCGACGTGGTGCCTCGGCAGTTCAGATCTGCAAGGCTGCTACGTGGTCTTCTGTCCATACCTTCGTGAGGTATTACTGGTTTGACACCTTCGCCTCTCAGGATGCTTCCTTCGGGCGGCGGATTCTCCTTTCTGCACAGGAGCGTCCCCACCCTTAAAGGATACTGCTTTGGGACATCCCCAAGGTATCCTGTGGATACCCTATGGACCCTGAAGTAGAAAATATGAGAGATGGTAAGAACTTACCCTTGTTATCTCTATTTCTACGAAGTCCATAGGGTTCCACAGGACTCCCGCCCTGTCGCACCTGTGCTGCAGATGGGCTTTGCTCTGGTCACCGGTTTTCCGTCTCCCTCTGGTGAGAATGTGATTCTTGTATGTGTCCAGATCTTTGTTCTCTCTCTTCCTTCTCCTCCTCCGGCCTATGGCTTGGTAACTAACTGAGGTGCCTTGGCCCGGGGGCGGGGTATAGGAGGGGGACCTAGTGCATCCTGGGAGGCTGAAAGCTTAACTCTTTGGTGCCCTGCGACTGACGTCACACCTATACCCCAAGGTATCCTGTGGAACCCTATGGACTTCGTAGAAATAGAGATAACAAGGGTAAGTTCTTACCATATCTCATATTTTTTCTGATTTTGTCAGTCTATACCTATCCTTTTCCTACAGCCCTGACAGGTGTGTGTGTGTGTAGGGAGGTTTCTTTATCTCACATATATAAATTCAAGTACTTGTGAGGTCTGTCACATACAGTTGTATGCTACACGGTACCATATTTGTTGGACCTGTGCGTCGCATACTTGTGGGTACCCAGTTTGGCGCTTCCTCGAGCGCTCCTCTGCACCCACTCTGCTCTCCTGCAGGCGCTGCGCTGCAGTGGTTGGAAAGGAGGATTTAGATTTCTCAGGATGGGCTATGTGTATGGTGCTATCAGTTGCCTGGTCCCTTAAACCCCCCCAACAATGGAACAGGACCCTCCTTGGGCAGTCTTTTCTCAGGTGCTGGCCTCCATTGTGAATAGCCGTTGTGCCCCATATGAGGTTACCCCAAACAGCCAGCCTACTCCTGGGTCTCAGACTGTTACTCCCTGTCAGGGTTTACCACTCTATATGGCATCTCCTCCTGTACCTCAACAGTCTGTCATTCCTTTCCAGGGACTTCCGAAAGCTGGACAACCACCTTGGGTGGATGTGTTTTTCTGTTCAGTCCAGAGTCTGGCAGCTTCGTCTATGGCTTTTCAGTCCATGCTACGGAGTGAAAAACCTCAGCAGGCATCTAAACGCCCTGTAATGTCATCCCAGTCTACGCAACTTTGAGATATGGACGTGTCATCGGATAATGGGGAAACGCCTGAGGGGTCTGATTCGGATTCTCCTGTCCGGGAGGTGAAAGCTGAATCAACTATTAACGTTTGTAAGGGCAGTTCGATCCATACATAATATAGAGGATGACGTTCCTGTCCCTAAATCCAAATACCCTGATTTTAAACAGGCAGAAGTGACTTCGGCAGTTTTTCCTCTCTGACCAGCTGACAGACCACATGGCGGAGGCCTGGCAATCGCCTAGTAAGAGGTATCAACTGCAAAAGCGTTTGGCCTCAAGTTATCTGTTCCCTGCTGGTCATTGCAAAAAGTGGGAATTTCCACCTGCGGTAGGATTCTCATGTTAATCGCCCAATCAAGAGTGCTGCACTGCCTATGCCTTCCATTTTGTCCCTGAAGGATTCCACGGACAGGAAGGTGGAAACGTGCCTGAAATCGATTTTATTCTCTCTCAGGGGCTGTGGCCCGTCCGTCCATGGCTATCACATGGGTGGCCAAGGCCATTGGGAGCTGGGCCAATGTGCTAGAAGATACCTTCTCAGAGGAGGGTCCTGAGGCTGAAAGATCTTTAGTGGGCCACATGAGAGATGCAGCCGCATATATTGGTGAAGCAGCTTTGGATGCCAGTCTATTGACATCCAGAGTCTCGGCCGTGTCTGCTCGCCGCTCTTTGTGGTTATGCTCCTGTTGGGCAGATGCGGATTCCAAAAAGGGCTTGGAGGCCTTCCCTTCAATGGGGAGATCTTGTTTGGCCCCAACCTGGACAAAATTGTAGACACCCTGGCGAACTCGTTGTCAGCTTTTCTGCATCTGCACCTTCAAAGGCTAGAACCTCTTCCTTTCGGTCCTTTCATTCTCAAAGCCCAAAGGACAGTCTTTCCCTAAACAATTAGCCAAGTCGACCTCTAAGCCTAAGAAACAGGCCTGGAGCAGCAGACGCCCTACTTCCAAGCCAGAGGATAAACCTTCAGCCTGATGGGACGGACCTACCTCTGGGGGATCCCAGAGTGGGAGGCCGACTTCTTCAGTTTGCCCAGTACTGGTGCCACACCACCATGGATGCTTGGGTAATAGAAGTGGTTTCTCAGGGATATGCCCTCTCCTTTTTTCGTCACAGACCTCCCCACCTATTCTACTTCACAAGGCCATGCAGATTCAGAAAGCCATAGAGTCCTTGCTGAAAGCTGGGGTAATTGTTCCAGTTCCACTTTCTCAGTGCGGGACTGGTTACTATTCTACTCTGTTTCTGGTTCAAAAACCCAATGGGTTTCATTGGCCTATCCTCAACCTAAAATCTCTGAACAAATTCCTCAGAGTGCCCAGATTCAGGATGGAATTTTGCAAACCATCATTCTGGCTATGGAAGCTGGGTATTACATGGTATCACTGGACATTCAGGATGCATACCTACATAATCATATAGCGTCTTCCCACCAGCGATATCTGCGGTTTGCTATACTGCACCGGCTCTTCCAGTTTCGGGCGCTACCCTTTGGCCTCTCCACGGCTCCAAGGGTATTTACCAATATTATGCTAGTCATGGCAGACCATCTGCGGAGTCGGGATTTACGACTTCTCCCGTATCTCGACCTTCTCTTGCTGGCGACCTCCCCGGAAGTACTTTTACAGCATCTGCACCTGACAATCGCTTGTTTGCAAGTGCATGGGTGGCTGATGAATTGGAAAAAGTCCTCCCTAATTCCCTCACAGAGGATGGTTCATTTGGGAACCCTTCTGGATTCTCATGAGCAGAGGATCTTTCTAACTCCAGAAAAGATCTCCTCTCTGCAACTGCGGGTGCGCAGTTGCCGGAGCAGCTGCCGGGTGTCTGTTTACTCAGCAATGCGGGTTCTATCCATGGTGTCCACAGTCGACATGGTTGAATATGCCCCTTTCCATTCCAGGCCCCTGCAGGGGATGATCCTATCCAAATGGAACGGGTTACCACACCGGATGAGTACTCAGATGCTGGTGCTGTCTCTGGAGGTGCGCCTGTCTCTGTCTTGGTGGCTTCAGACATCTCATCTCACCAAGGGTCACCCCTTTTGGATCCCGGACAGGGTTCTTCTGACAGCAGATACCAGTCCTCCAGGGTTGAGGAGCAGTGACAGGTCCGCGCTCGCTTCAGGGTTGTTGGACAGCGGACGAAGCTATTCTCCCGATCAACATTCTGGAACTGCGGCCCGTGTACAGGGCCTTCCAGTTGTCAAGACACGTTCTTCAGGGAAGAGCCGTGCAGGTTCAGTACGACAACTCCACCACGGTGGCGTACATCAACTGTCAAGGGGGCACTCGAAGTCGGGCAGCGATGAGGTGTCGCACATCCTGTCTTGGGCAGAGTGCCACCTCCCTCGGCTGTATTCATTCCAGGAGCCCTCAATTGGGAAGCGGACTTCCTCAGCCGTCATGATGTGCATCCAGGGGAATGGTCTCTTCACTAGGAGGTGTTTCAACTCCTTGTGGACCAATTGGGCCTCCCAGAGGTGGACCTCATGGCCTCCCGTCACAATCACAAGTTGCCAGTGTACGGGTGCAGAACAAGAGATGCCGAAGCAAGCTTGGTGGACACTCTGTCGGTGAAGTGGACCTTCCAGTTTGTGTATCTGTTTCCTCCAATATCCCTGCTTCCTCGAGTTTTTCGGAAATTCAAGCAGGACGGCGGCACGAACCTGCTGGTGGCTCCGGCCTGGCCCAGACATCCTTGGTACTCAGATCTTCGGAGTCTCTCCATTGACACTCCGATCCTGCTGCCTCAACGTCCGGACTTGTCTCAGGGTCCTTGCCTTTAACCGGATCTGTGTCGTCTGTCTTTGACGGCGTGGTTCTTAAGACATCCATCTTAAGGTCCAAGGGCTTCTCTATCTCGGTCATTAGCACGATGCGTCGGGCACGCAAGCCTGCCTCAGCCAGGATCTACCACATAGTGTGGCATACCTATTTTCAGTGGTGTAGCACAAGAAATTACGATCCCCAAGTATTTCGTATTTCTAGGGTGTTGGAAATCCTTCAGGCTGGTTTGGACCTTGGCCTCGTTAAAAGTGCATATATCTGCACTGTCTGTGTGGTTCCAGCGAAGGATAGCTCCACTTTCTGATAACCGCACCTTTTTCCATGGTGTCCTCCGGATTCAGCCTCCATTTGTTCCCACGGTGGGGTCTTGGGATTTGGCGGTGGTTCTTCAGCCCCTCCAGGTTCGTCCTTTTGAACCGCTTGATTCAGTGGTGCTCAAGTGGTTGACGGCTAAGTCGCTTTTTCTCCTGGCTATTGCTTCGGCCAGGAGGGTATCAGAATTGGGGGCACTCTCCTGTTGTCCTCTCTTTCTGATTTTTCACCAGGACTGGGCTGTGCTTCGCACTCGCCCTGGGTTTCTACCTAAAGTGGTTTGGAATTGCCACAGTTATCAAGAACTTTTTGTACCGGCCTTTGTCACAAAACCTCTCGGCTGGTGAATCCTCATTGGATGAGGTCTGTGGTCTCAGGATTTATGTTCACCGGACCAGTTTCCTTCAGAAATGTGATTCCTTTTTTGTTCTCTTTGGATTTCATAAGGGGGGATGGTCAGCCAGCAAACAAACTTTGGCTAGATGGCTTCGTATGACTATCTCAGAGGCTTACACACAGGCAGGCCTGCCTGTTCCGGCTTCTGTTAAAGCTCATTCTACATGGTCTGTGGGCCCCTCGTAGGCAGCTCGCCATGGTGCTTCGGCTGTTCAGCTGTGTAAGGCGACCGCGGGGTCTTCCATCCAGACTTTTCTGTGGTTCTATGCATTTGACATCTTCGCACCCTAGGATGCTTCCTTTGGGCACCGGACTACTCTCAGCGCAGGAGCGTCCCCACTCTTAAAAGGACTGCTTTGGGACATCCCCAAGATCTCCCTGTGGAGCCTATGGACCCTGAAGAAAATGGGAGAGATGGTAAGAAATTACCTTTTGTTATCTCTCTTTCTTCGAAGTCCACAGGGCTCCCAGCATGATGCACCTGGCTTCGTATGGGCTGTTACTGGTCACCGGTTTTCAGTCTCCCTTTCTGTGAGTGTGATTCTCGAGTGTTCCCGTCTTCCTTCTCTTTTTTTTTTTTTTTTCCCCACTCCGGCCTTGGCTACTTACCTGTGGCTCGGGGGCAGGGTATAGAGGAAGATGGACCCAGCGCATCCTGGGAGCTAAAGCTTTTAACTGTGTGGTGCCTGTGGATCCAGATCCATCTATACCCCAAGGTCTCCCTGTGGACCCTATGGACTTTGAAGAAATAGAGAAAACAAAGGTATGTTCTTACCATATCTCTTTTTTTTTTTTTAAACACAACCTGCAAAATGTAAATTGAAAGCCGATTGGTTCGTACTTTATCTTTATCACAATTTTATCTCTCTCCCAGCTTTGATACATAGACCCCTTTAGCCCTTCTGGCTTTTCAATTGAGACTACCTCAAATTTTTATGCCCCAACAAGTCTTACTTACCATACCAGCTGTGCCTGTGAAAGCCTTTTCCTATCTTTATTTTTTTTTTTATCCATCTTTCACCCTTATAGGAGGTGAAATATAATGTGTTTGTGTACATCTACAGCATTCGAGTAAAAGGTTATAATAGCTTGTTCACACATTAGATATTTGTGTTATGATATTTAATCCTTGTCCTAAACAAGGAAAATATATTTAGTACTTTGCTTTTTTTTAAATTTCTCAGTTTGATGATCATTTTATCTCTTCTATGATATCTGTTCTTGTATTTTGAACATCTTATGCAGTATGTGTTTTTTTTTTTGTTTTTTTTTGTTAATAAAGAACATGAACTTGGCATGCTTATGCTTGATATACAAAATTCGTTCACATGTCTTGGGTTACTGCAACCATACTGCTGGCAAAAAGGTGAAGGTTGTCTCATTAAGGGATCAGACACTATGTCATACAGAGGAAAGGTGCTTGAAATCCTTGGAGGTGATTTGATGAAGGTAAAGGAATGAGAGAGGTGTTTTTATTTTATTTAATGTGGTTTGTTTCCTGGTTATTATGAAAAAAGTACAATTCAAGCATTTCAGTAGTGTCCAAGGCTATTATTGACAATTACATGAAGTTTATGCAGAGAGTCAATATTTGCAGTGTGGACCCTTCTTTTTCAAGTCCTCTGCAATTCGCCCGGCCATGCTGTCAATCAACTTCTGGGCCACTTACTGACTGGTGGCCGCCTATTCTTGCCTAATCAATGCTTGGAGTTTGTCAGAATTTGAGGGTTTGTTTGTCTACCCGCCTCTTGAGGAATGAACACAAGTTCTCAGTGGGATTAAGGTCTGGGGAGTTTCCTGGCCATGGACTCAAAATTTGGTTGTTTTGTTCCCCGAGCCACTTGGAGCACCTTGCCATAATGCAAAAGTTATAACTAAGTGGCTCGGGGAACAAAACATCAAAATTTTGAGTCCATGGGCAGGAAACTCCTCAGACCTTAATCCTATTGAGAACTTGTGGTCAATCCTCAGGAGGCGGGTGGACAAACAAACCCACAAATTCTGACAAACTCCAAGCATTGATTAGGCAAGAATGGGCGGCCATCAGTCAGTATGTGGCCCAGAAGTTGATTGACAGCATGCCAGGGCGAATTGCAGAAGTCTTGAAAAAGAAAGGTCAACAATGCAAATATTGACTTTGCATAAACTTACTGTAATTGTCAATAAAAGCCTTTGACACTTAGGTAAAATTACAAGCATTTCATAAGTATACCATAGTAACATCTGACAAGGTCTAAAAACACTGAATCCGCAAACTTTGTGAAAACCATTACTTGTCATTCACAAAACTTATGGCCACGGCTGTATATATACTGTTTAAGTAAAAAAATAATAATAAAAAGATAATATGTATGTGTGTGTGTGTGTATATATATATATATATATATATATATATATGTGTATATATATATATATATATTTTATTAACAGTCTGCAGAGTGCCACTTTATTTGCTGTCGTGTGAATGTGTGTGTATATGTATATATATATATATATATATATATATATATTTATATTAATGTGGGTGACAAAAATAAAACCAAAGGTTCCTCCTTTTGCATTGATGTGTCATAATCTAGCAAAGGTGCCATTATGTTTAAAAAAAAAATTGGATACATACAAAATGAGGAGGCGCACTCTCAGAATCTGATAAACATTGATAAAGACTTATACAAGAAATCAATTTCCCTGTTTATGTTCCCACTTGAAACTTTTTCAGTACCTCTCACTTGCTTTTCGACTGAAACGGCCTTTCTTTTAACCCAGTGCTGTTTTAATACCAGTCAGACTGGTTCACTGGGGATCTGCTGCCAGTCTGTATGCTGGGACAATGTTTAGAGGCATCCGACTCTCTGCACCCGTTCCCTTGCATGCAATCAACATTACTGAAGTCACAATCACTCCTATATGCCACTTGTACTTGCAAGTGCAGAGAGCCTGGTGCCTCTAAACATTGTCCCTGCATACACAGACTTGCAGTGGATCAGGTGAACCAGTCCGACACTGCTCAGGGCTATACCCTGAGTCCATGTGATCCTTTTCCCACGAGGTAAGGAGGGGGACAGCGATATGAAAGGAGCTGGGGAAACGGGAGGGAAGAGGGTAGAGAGATAGTAGGATATACAGCTAAGTAGAGGGGGAAATAGAAGGGTCATAGGTAAGAGAGACAGAGGAGGGGGCAGATAGAAATGGGGAGGTGGGATATATACCTGTCAGCGCCTTGAGCTTTTGCAACCCTCCCCCTGCATGCAATACCCGCAAACCAAAGCCAGCTCCTAAAATCAGATAGCAAGGGAATTCCTTAAGTGGTTTGGGTAACAGATGCACAAAACAGTGCATGCAAAATACCTGATTAGATGGAAAAAATTTTTAAAAAACATACTATGGTAATTTATTTCATCAGTATTTAAAGTCATGTGAATGCCTCTCCTGATTTACGTGTATGTATGTATATATATATATATATATATATATATATATATATATATATATATATACATACACACATACATACATACATACATATGTGTGTGTATATATATAATATAGTGGAAAAGGCGCCTAATAATGTCATATTTTAGATAATTCAGGGTAGACACACAGGTATCCCTATTGTATGCGTACCAAATCGTTTTTTGATATGTGGATATATTAAGCAGGTAAGTATGATCCAAGTTCTCAGTGCTTCAGTGTTTTTTACAAAAGTATCCACCAAATATTGTGTTTGTGATAGCTTAAAAATACATCTGGTATGTTAGGGGATTTATTATGGAAACTTTTCCTATATATATTTTTTGTGCTGAAGATACCACCAATATCCCGGACTATTATTCTCAAAATATAAATATATATAATTATTTATATATTGAGAATAATAGTCCGGGATATTGTCGATATCTTCAGCACAAAAAATATAAAAGTAAATACTGTACTTAAATGTGTCCGTGAGATAGTTCATAGGTTTCCATAAATGACACTCATCCCCGTTCATTTTTATGGGTGACAGCTCTTCCTTCTGAGGGCTTGTTTGGCAAATCGGCTGTGTATAATCTGGAGTGAGAGAGTTCAAGGAGCGCCTATTAGTGTAGCTATCCAAGTGCAGTTGAGACCAACTCAAATTGTGCCAAAATATATGCGTACCAGATAGACTCGGTGTAAAGCAGTGAATTGCTGTAGTATTCCAAGTGGTGGTCTCAAAGATTGCCGTGGGTGTTCTATGACTCGGATCAATTGTTTGTGAATTAAATACGAAAAAAATATAAATAAATAAAAAAGGTGACTATGGCTCAGGCTTGCTTGGTCTGGTCTAAGGTGCTTCTCACTCTTTAATTTAATGCAAAGAAACCCATTATTGATAGGTTAAGTAAAAGGTCATTCTACACATTGTAGATAAAATTAAACAGAACCAGACACATAAAATACAATAAATATCTTTAAAGAAGTAAAAAAAAAACGTAACTTAGCCATGAACAAGCACCAAATTAGGTGCTAGAAAATGTTCATAGAGTCCATATTGTTCAAAAAAGGAATAGTCTCACACCATGTAGCAATTGTAAATGGGGTAGGAGGAGAAGGGCCCAACACATTTCTTCCCATTTGGACTTCTTTAAGACTCCTTAATGTAATATATTATAATTTTTTTTCTCCTATTTAACTAATTGATCTATAAATTTAATCTATAAAATCTTGCAATAAGGTAATTCAATGACTCAGTTACTGGGGGTGCTCTAAGTATGCAAAAGTAATCATTATTAAAACTTAGGAAATGTAGGATTATTTTTTCACTTTCTTTCTTTAGTAGAAGGAGAACCGCTATGTATTTAATGTTTTCAAAAGAAAGCAATACATTTTACACAAAATATCACTTTTTCATGTGTAGATTAAGAAGTATGTATTGGTGTAAACAATACATGGTGATACTAGTTGGGATACATTTTATTTAGGTCTAAACAGTTTCCATCTCTAAAGGCTTGATTTCTACAGTAGCTATTCGAGAACTCTACTTAGAAAGTTTTATCAGTTTATTTGCCCTAAAAAATTTACCGTTTTATTAGGTTCAGTATGAAGATTTTGGATATATTGAAAAAATTCCCAATTGCCACCTTTACCCTTCTGTGTTTAATCCGAATATTCCACGATTTTGCATCCCGTGCCAGCTAAATGATGTATTACCTGTGAGTAATATGACCTTTTCTTTATGTTTATATTCACAGTGCCTACTTAAGATGTTAGCTTAAAATACAGACAAAACATTTTGTACTATAAAATGTTATTTCCATATAACATGTTACCAAATATGAAAAAATGTCTCTCCCTCTATATTGCTTTTTTAACTTTGCCACACTGGAAGAACCTTGGAGTATAGTGAATGGTGCAGGGAGAAAGTCTGCTAATAACTCACTGTTCCCCCTCTAGTCCCCATTTGGATGTTCCAGAACTTCATTGAAATTCCCGTCTGGGTTGGTTGCCTGTTTTTATGGTGGACAGTAGGCTTTCTTGTTTTATTAAGTGTAATTTTGCATTTTAGCAATTTTTTTTAAATTTTGTTTGATTACTTCACCAGTACCTCTCCTTTCCAAGATCGACTGGGACTTGATGTCTCATCCTTAGAGGAGAATTCTGTTCCCCGGAATATAAGCGATGTGTCATTCCACAATTTCAGGATTTTGAGTATTCTCTTGCCCCCATCTCTCTCCTCACAACTCTGGGGTTTCAGGAATGCTGTATAAACTATCACAGACACATAATAGGCTAAATCAGTGATTCCCAAACTGGTTCCCTCAGGGTACTTGCAGGGGTGCCACGGGTTGTGGTACAGGACCAAATAAAAATATTTATGGTTAATGATATACAAAGTGTTACAAGTCGGCAACGTGCCTTCTTACCTACCCGTGCTCCAGGTATCTCTCCTCCAGGTAGCCAGCCACACTCCTGGAACTCTGCTCCTGTACAACGTATATGCTGTACTGGGATGGCATCTCCAGTTGCTAGGAGAGTGGAACGACTACGGCACGTGATATTGGATGATGTTTCCTCCTCACCATTGGATTCCATTAATCGCCTGCCTTGTATCCATTGGTTCAGCACCTTTCTTAAGCCTATATCATGTTTGTACGTGTCCTTCCAGTTCCTGTAAGTCGTGTTCCTGCTCGTCTGTGCCTGTTCTGCCATTCCTTGGTGGACTCGTTGTCTAAAACCCTCATTCCTCGATCTAGCGTTCTCCTATTCTGCTGTCTATGGAATTCTCCAATTCGTGCTGTTTTTTGCCTCATTGCTTCAATTGCTATCAGTTACCATCTCTCTGCCAAAACACCTCTGCTCTCAAAGCCGCATCCTGGCTGTAATAGAAGCACTTCGACCTTCAACGCCGCATCTGTCTGTATATCTACCGGCTCATTAGCAGCACCTCGGCCCTCAAGGCCACATCTCAACCTAAACATTCACTGTATTACCAGCCTCACCACGGCCCTCAAGGCCACACCTCGGCTCGCAAGGCCGCATCACAGCCTGTCTACTCATCGGTTATCCAAGCCACACTTTGACCCTCAAGGCCTCATCTCAATCTGAATATCTACCGGCTCATTCGCCTCATCTCGTCTCTCAAGGCCGCATCCCAGCCTGTCTACATCTCGGCTGTCCAAGCCGCACCTCGGCCCTCAAAGCCATACCTCAAATTCTTCAAGCTCTTCCTTGAAGACTTCATTAAAGATGCCTCACCTAGTCAGTCCACTATTAGTCTTATTACATCCTGTGGCCTTAGGAAAACCGTGTAAGCCCTTACGATCCCATTTTTTTTTTAAGACCAGGGGGCCTCCTGAGTACCTTTTGAACGTGTCTCGTTCTAAGGGAACAACAGCGGATGGATGCTATTGGCAGAAGACCACACCATAGTGGTTCTAAAGGTGTTACAGGGTGATTCCTAAGAGACTGGCAACCACCAGCTCTAGCTTTGAGTTAACAATCATAAAAATATGTGGACTAAATAAAATTAAAAAAAAAGCCCTGTCCACCACCACATAACTGAACCTAAGGATGACAAGTAAGCACTATTTACATATATATTGCTGAAATTCTCACCAAGAAACTTTTGACCTAAAAGTATTGTGAAAAAAATATTGATACTCTGGGGCACAGTGATTCAAGATTGGGAGTCTGGGCTAAATGATGTTTGTTAGCAAAAGATGATAATGATGAGCATACTCCTATCAATGTTGGCATTACCTTCTATGGGGATGGAATCCAAGTCTGTAAAGGTGTTCCCCAGAGCACGCTGTAAGGTGGGATAGACTTGGCTGCTTTTCTGGCCAGGTCGTCTGATCCAAGGAAGTGATGAAAAGGATGTGTCCTGGCACTTTCTCGGCCTTAATAGTATTGTATATACTGCTCCTCAACATATGTTGTGAAGAGAGAAGAAAAATCTACATTGTACACTGTTGAAATTCGTGGAGAGGATGTAAATTGGAAATAGTTAATTCCAGCTTTGGACAAACTTCACCCCATTGTTCTGCGGTGGTTGCTGGTGTATCGGTGTTTGTCTGTCACTGACCTATTTCTTTGGACCTTCATATCTTTGTTGTATTGGTAAATGCACTTTCTACTTCAGGGTCCATAGGGTATCCACAGGATACCTTTGGTATAGGTGATGACGTCAGGCATCGGGCACCGTAGAGTTAAGTTTCAGCCTCCCAGGATACACTAGGGTCCCCCTCCTATACCCCGCCACCGAGCCAAGTCATCTCAGTTTAGTTTGGTGCCCGGCCGGAGTCGGATGCACCTGTTAGAGGGGGGCTATGAAGAGCCCCTGAAGTTTCTTCAATGCAGCTGTGGCTGCACATCTGGAAGTACAGCATGGACTGTCAGTCCTGATGTCCATGCTGTCTTCCCTACACCCCCGCCGGTACCAGAAGGCCGGTACTGATCCGGGGATGCTGGTAGGCATCTGGGGTCACAGCTAGCAGTGACCCCAGATGTTTAGGACCATGGCCGAAATCAAGGGGGACAAAGGTAAGCAGCGGGGTCCGGCGGTGGGTCCCCGCTGACACATGGTCCAAAGTCCTCAGGCAGGGGGCTCCCTGGGGACTTGGTGCAGCGTGGAGCCAGGTCCTAACCTGCGCTTCCACTACCCCCTGGGACAGCAGGACCGCGGCAGAGCGGTAGCGCTGCGGCGTCCCAGGGGTTAAATGCATGCCAGGGGAGCGCGCCTTCCCTGTCTCACAGCCGGCGCCTCCCCCGCTGCACACAGCCCTCTCTGCGCTGACTGGCCCTGTGCCAGCGCTCCTCCCCCAGGCCGGCCTCCTCTCTGCTCCTCGGTGGCCATCTTTGGAGAAAGCATGGTGATCACTGCTGGACGCTGGTGAACGGTGGCATCGCGGTCTGGGTCCCCCTGCATACCTCTCCTCCGTTGGATTAAGGTCTGTGTATGCAGCGCTGTGTCCTACCAGGCTCTGAGTCTGTGTAGTTGAGGATCAACTGCAGTGATAGTGCAGGAATTGATTTCTTTGCATTGTATGTGACCTATGCTAGCGTCTGCTGCCTGTACTTTATTTTCTATCTGTCAGTATTTAACTGTCCCTGTTCTTTCTGCTAAAGCCCTTGCGGTGCGGTGCTTGCAGGGTGGTCTCACACTATACTAATGAGTATCAGTGAGAGGGGTCACATACTTACCATTATGTCTGAAAGTGACTTTCCTCTCCAGCTTTTATGTACTGCATGCAAGGTACCTATAGCGGAGGGGGACGGTAGTGCGGAGGGACTATGTCGGCAGTGTTATTCGTTGACGCGGCCGATTACTGACACTGCTCCAGTACAGGAGCCGCCCTGGGCTTGTTTCGCCAAAGCGCTTACAACCCTCGTGGGCCAGTTAGCTCCGCAGCCTGCCTTCACTCAGATGGGATTGTCCCAGCAGTCAGTGGTGTCGTCACCCATGCAGGGTTTCCCGAGACAATTAATGGTACCCCACAGTCTCCCTATTTCCACTCCTCAGGTCTCTCATGAGCCTGCGTGGGTTAATTCGTTAACAAGCTCTGTACAGCAGTTGTCAGACGTGTTGCAGGGGGAGTCTGTGATGCGGCCTCGCAAGCGGCCGGTGGCGTCTCAGTCTGCTCCTTATGAGGAAGACGACGGGACGTCCGATGATGGGGAGATTCTGGATCTTTCTGACCAGGAACCTCCCCGTCCTAAAGAGTCGGACGCTAAGTCTAAGGTGTATATACCTGGCCTTATTCATGCAGTCCGTACTGCTTTGATACCGGAGGCTCCTCAGCCTCTATAACTAAAGTCCAAATACGCCTTTTTCAAGGATGTTAAAGGAGATACCACAGTGTTTCCTTTTTCGGGAAATTAGAATTAGTTGACCACCTAGAGGAAGCGTGGAAACAGCCAGGCAAACGATATCAGCCTCAAAGGCGTTTAGCAGTGGCATATCCATTTGCAGACAATTATTTTGCCAAGTGGGAATCACCTCCACAGGTGGATTCTCATGTGACACGACTTGTCCGTAGTGCCACATTGCCCATGCCATCCATGTCCTCCCTTAAGGATGCTACGGACCGCAAGGTGGAGATCTGCCTGAAGTCCGTCTATTTCCTTGCGGGGGGCAGCGCGGCCAGCTATGGCCATTTGCTGGGTTGCCAGAGCTATGGAGCGCTGGGCTGATACGTTGGAGACGTCCCTCGATCCCGACTCTTCGGCGGAGCAGACGGAGTTGATCGTCAATCTCCGGGATTCGGCCACTTATATCAACGAAGCGGCCTTAGATATTAGTACCCTGGCGTCTCGAATTTCTTCGGCAGCGGTTGCTGCTCGTCGCACCTTGTGGTTGCGATCCTGGAAGGCGGACGCTGATTCCAAAAAGAGTTTGGAGGCATTGCCTTTTAACGGAGAGGTTCTCTTCGGTCCGGACCTGGACAAGATTATAGCCACGCTGGCGGCAGCTAAATCAGCATGTCTCCCGTCGGCTGCTGTTCCTTCTGGTTCAGGTACATCATCCTTTCGGGCTTATAGGGCCCAGGGTAGGCCTAAAGCACAGTCCTTTCCCCGACAGGCTGGCCCCAAGAAATCGGCCAAGCCCCGGAAGCAGGCCTGGAGTACCAGACGTCCGGCCCCTAAGCCAGATGACAAGCCTGCGGCCTGACGGTCCGGGCCTCCCTTTGGGGGTTCCCAAAGTGGGAGGCCGTCTGCTGCAGTTCGCCCGGTGTTGGTCGGTCACCACGACAGACACTTGGGTTCTCGAGGTGGTCTCACACGGGTATGCCCTCTCCTTCCGGCACAGACCCCCGGCTCGATTCTTCACCACGGGTTTACCATCAGACCGGAACAAAGCCACGGAGCTGCGGAAGGTCTTGCACACTATGCTCCAGGCTGGAGTTATAGTGCCGGTTCCATTCTCCCAGAGGGGCCAGGGTTTCTATTCCAATCTCTTTTTGGTGCAGAAACCCAATGGGTCCTTTCGTCCGATTCTCAACCTCAAAGCTCTCAAGTCTTTGTGGGTGCCGAAGTTTCGGATGGAGACCCTTCGGTCCATCATTCTGGCGCTGGAACCTGGGGACTACATGGTGTCATTGGACATACAGGACTCTTATCTGCATGTCCCTATTCTTTTGCGCCATCAGGTTTGCAATCCGCAGCGACCACTTTCAGTTCCGGGCGTTACCTTTTGGCCTGGCGACAGCACCACATGTTTTCACCAAGGTGATGGCGGTCATGGCGGCTGCAGGGAGTCCGCATGTTGCCGTACTTGGACGATCTTCTCTTAGTGGCAGGATCTCCGGAGCTCCTTCTGCTCCACTTGGACCTGACCATTGCGCTTCTGCAACGGCACGGCTGGTTAATAAACTGGCAGAAGTAAACCCTGGTCCCGTCTCGGCGGATTCTGCACCTCGGAGCCTTATTGGACTCGGGACAGCAAAGGATCTTTGTGACGGGGGAAAAGATCGCTGCCTTACAGTCGAGGGTGCGCAGTTGTCTGCTGAGCCGCCGGGTGTCTCTACACTCGGCGATGAGGTTACTGGGCTCCATGGTGTCGGTATTCGACATGGTGGAATATGCCCAGTTTCACTCCAGACCTCTGCAGCACCTGATTCTGTCCAAGTGGAATGGACTGCCTCAGTCTCTAAAATCCCAGACGATAGTGCTCACTCCGGAGGTTCGCCTGTCCCTTGCCTGGTGGTTGCTGACGACCCATCTCAACAAGGGTCGTCCGTTCTGGGTGGCGAATTGGGTCCTGTTGACAACGGACGCCAGTCTTCGGGGCTGGGGAGCAGTTTCGGGTCCACACTTGTTCCAGGGCAGGTGGACTCCGGCAGAAGCAGAGCTTCCTATAAACATCTTGGAACTCCGAGCGGTTTTCAACGCTCTCCAGCAGGCACATCGGGTTCACCAAGGTCACCCAGTGCAGGTCCAGTCGGACAACGCTACCACCGTGGCCTACATAAACCGGCAAGGAGGAACCCGAAGTCGGGCGGCTCTCGTGGAGGTGTCTCGGATCCTGGTATGGGCGGAGCGCAATCTTCCGGCCATATCAGCTGTCTTCATCCCGGGAGTGCTAAATTGGGAGGCGGACTTTCTCAGTCGCCAGGATGTTCATTCGGGGGAATGGTCCCTGCACCCGGACGTTTTTCAACTGCTGGTGCACAGGTGGGGTCTTCCAGAGATCGACCTCATGGCGTCCCGGCACAACAACAAGTTGCCGGTGTACGGGTCTCGCACAAGAGACGAAGAGGCGTCTCTGGTGGATGCTCTGTCCGTCCGGTGGACGTTCCGGTTTGCTTATCTCTTTCCTCTGGTTTCCCTTCTTCCACGGGTAATCCGGAAATTCAAACAGGAAGGAGGGGACGCTCCTGTTGATAGCTCCTGCATGGCCCAGACGGCACTGGTTCTCAGACCTTCAGGGTCTGTCCGTGGACAGTCCTCTGCGGTTGCCGCTACGACCGGACCTTCTGTCACAGGGTCCTTGTCTTCACCCGGACCTGACTCGGCTGTCTTTGACGGCGTGGCTGTTGAGACGGCCATGTTAAGGTCCAGGGGGTTTTCCAGCTCCTTTGTGCGTACCATGCTCAGAGCTCGGAAACAGTCTTCCGCGAGAATATACCGTCGCGTGTGGCATACGTTCTTCCAGTGGTGTCGGCCGAGAGGTTATGCACCGCGGGAGTTTCGTCTGTCTCGGGTTCTCGCCTTCCTGCAAGCGGGACTAGACCATGGGCTTCGCCTTGCCTCTTTGAAGGTGCTGGTTTCTGCCCTGTCTGTCTGGTTCCATCGTAGGATTGCTACAATCCCGGATGTGCGCACCTTTATGCAAGGTGTTCTGCGCATTCAGCCGCCCTTTGTTCCACCTGTGGCGCCTTGGGATTTGGCTGTGGTCCTGAGGGCTCTCCAGGGACCGCCGTTTGAACCACTGGGCTCAGTGGATCTTAAATGGCTAACAGCTAAGACTGTTTTCCTTCTGGCCATAGCTTCGGCCAGACGTGTTTCTGATTTAGGGGCTCTTTCTTGTAGACCCCCTTTCTTGATTTTTCATGGGAACAGGGCAGTGCTACGCACTCGGCCCGAGTTTCTTCCCAAAGTTGTTTCCCAGTTTCATGTTAATGAGGAAATCGTTGTTCCGGCCTTTAACTCACCTGGTCTTTCAGTGGGTGAGGCCACTTTGGATGTTGTGCGGGCCTTAAGGACTTATGTTGACCGCACTTCTTCGTTTAGGAAGTCGGACGCCTTGTTTGTCCTCTATGGCTTCCGTAAAAAGGGTTGGCCTGCTTCAAAGCAAACTTTGGCAGCCTGGATCCGTATGGCTATTTCTGAAGCTTATCTTCATGAAGGTCTGCCGGCTCCTCCTTCTGTGAAGGCTCATTCCACTAGGTCTGTGGGTACTTCGTGGGCGGCTCGACGTGGTGCCTCTGCAGTCCAGATCTGCAAGGTCCTCTGTCCATACCTTCGTGAGGTATTGCAGGTTTGACACCTTCGCCTCTCTGGATGCTTCCTTCGGGCGGCGGATTCTCCTTTCAGCACAGGAGCGTCCCCACTCTTAAAGGATACTGCTTTGGGACATCCCCAAGGTATCCTGTGGATACCCTATGGACCCTGAAGTAGAAAATATGAGATATGGTAAGAACTTACCTTTTGTTATCTCTATTTCTACCAAGTCCATAGGGTTCCACAGGACTCCCGCCCTGTCGCACCTGTGCTGCAGATGGGCTTTACTATGGTCACCGGTTTTTCCGTCTCCCTCTGGTGAGAATGTGATTCTTGTGTGTCTCCAGATCTTTCTTCTCTCTCTTCCTTCTCCTCCTCCGGCCTATGGCTTGGTACCTAACTGAGATGCCTTGGCTCGGGGGCGGGGTATAGGAGGGGGACACTAGTGCATCCTGGCAGGCTGAAACTTAACTCTCTGTTGCCCGATGCCTGACGTCATCACCTACACCCAAGGTATCCTGTGGAACCCTATGGACTTCGAAGAAATAGAGATAACAAAGGTAAGTTGTTACCAAATCTCATATTTTTCCAACTTGTTTCTCTCTCTTTTTTTTTTTTTTTTTTCTTTGTATGGAAAGGGGAGTTAATTGAAGCCTGGAGGAGGGACAATGGCAACATTTTTGTCTGCACCAGAAATCACTTAAAATTGCCTTGTTCCCTGTCCCGATGGCTACATTGTACATGGCATGTGAGGCAGAGGACCAGCAGATATGCTCAGCTCAAGTGAGCAACTTTTAAATGGCAAAGCCAGCTTGAGTTAGTCCTAAGTTTCAGGCTATTATGAAGCTCACACATCTTGCAACACCTGATTTAGGTTCCAAGCAGGCATTCTACATCTTATGTTCCCAACATAGGAGTTGTAGGCTACACGGGCATCAGTCTTCCTTACCCTGTGGTTTCCGCCCCGGCTCCCTAGTTTCCACTTCATTGTGACCAGACAACATAATTGGGCCTCGGGCGATAGCAAACTCAGTGCAGGGTCTCCTGCAGCTGCCCTCTACCTATGATAGGGTTATGACTGCCTCCTTCTCTTCTGGAGCACTGAAGCAACAGTTTTCAGCTTTTCCCCATCTGCATTCAGATTTTGCTTGTCCTCTGAAGAGCAAGGCAAGATGGCAGCATCCAGAGAGTTCTGTGGATTGGCGTTTAAAGTTTGTGCTACACTAAACTTTAGAGAACCTTTTTGTTAAAGAGTGGACCACACCTAATTGACAATTCAAGGTATACTGAAGATAGCATCAATTTCTTCCTAGCAAGTTTATAGCAAAATGGGATATCCCTCTCTTAAGGTGGATGCTTAAATAGCTCACCTTTTAAAACTACATCCATTCAGATGCATCACCAACAACTGACCACACAGCTCTGCAGGCTTTCCCAAGGGGTGTCTCTGTAGCTCTATAGGTAACTAAACCGACTCAACAGGGGTCACCTGCTTTCTTTCTGGAATTGGATACTTTGGTTAATGGACTCGAGTCTACTAGTCACAACATTTAATGGTGCTGGAGCTCAGTGAATGCTCTGGCTAGTAGCCGTTAATTTTTTGCAAGATGGGCCATCAAGATCCAATCCAAAAAAACCGTAGCCTTTACATGCATAAATCATCAAAGTGGTACCAGCTATATGAGATAGAAGCAGGATCATGCTTTGGGTGAAGCATAATGTTACAGCCATCACAGTGCTTTCAGAGTGGAAAACTGGGAAGCAGACTTTGCAGCTGGTAAACCACTAAGACGAGTAGACCTCTTTTTGCAGCTGTTTGCTCTATCATGTTGACATCTCCTCTGGTGTTCTTGTCTGATCTACCAGTTCTCTCTGGGTATCTTTGTTTCCTCAGGTTCTCAAAAAGGTCAGAAAAAGGTTTTCAAGTAATGATGATAGCACTGGGCTGGCCCAACGTGACACCTACCTTCAAGACCTAGGGGGTCATTCAGACCCGGTCGCAAGCGCTGAGCACTCGCAACCGGGTCGATGTTCCCCCACTGGGCATGCGCACATCTGAGCCGGCTCCGACGTGCGCATGCGTGAGACCCGGCTAGCGACGTGCGCTCTGTCGCTACGGGTCTCACACCAAAAGGGGCGAGCTGTCGATGGTGAGTGTTGGCTCGCCCCATTTGGGAGGCGGGCAGGGGGCGTGGCCGGCCAAACAGAGGCGTTCCCAAAGAAACGCTTCCTGCTCGATCAGAGCAGGAAGCTCCCTGGGGCTTGCGAGTGCAGAGACCCAACCTTAAGGTCTCGTCGCAAGCCCCGAAGGTCACTCTGGTCGGTCGCTAGAGCTGTGGGTGATAACCCACAGCTTAGCGATCGACCAAGAGGCGGCACTACAAGATGCAAGCGGCCGCCCTCATTCAGAGCAACCGCTTGCATCTAACGACTGCCTCTGAATGAGGTCCCTAAAATCTTAAATCAGAGCTTTTTTGTTACCAGATTTTGCCTCAGCTGCCTTGTAACGGTATGGCTATTGCAGTATGAAACCATCCTAGGTCCAAAAAACACAGCTTTGTAAGGAAGTACAGTACTACTTCGGGCAGCCAGGTGGTTATATCAGAGGCTTGTTCTGATGGCTCTAATTGGGAGGGAATTTTCCCAACCCCTTTATAAGAATGTGTGTAGGCCATTTGAGGTACAGAATATATGTTTGTGTGTGTATGTACATATGTATGTGTGTGTATATATACCCTCACCCTAATTGTGTCTATCACTGGAAATTGATTATATTAGTACTGAAGTAAAGAGGTAGATAAAATACATAAACTTATGAAAATACAGCAATTGTTGAGTGGAAAAAATATATATTTGCCTGTAGGACACTTTGTTCTTACTGTACACAGATAAGTTAAAGTAGGTTGAAAATTCTGACCTCAAACAAAATAATTGGGCATTTTATTATTTTATAATAGCTGGCCCATTGTTGTGTGGTTTGTTTTTTTTTCTTCCCATGTTGTTCTTTTGCATTTACTCATATTTATGATTTTCATGATTTTACTTTGCTGACACCCTGTATTTTATGGTCTTACTAGGTTGGTAAATGTTGGCAAGAAGATACCATTCAGTTTCTGAAAGAACTTCTCGTGGATAGAATTGTCAGCATCCAAATTGTGGTATTATTTTATTTTGTGTTATTCTCTAAACTTGAAAATGGATGAGACCTATAGTTAAGCATAAATGCATAGTTGCTCAGTTCAGTTACCAAAAAAAAAAGTAACATTTCGCTCCTGTTTTAAGGTGCATACACACTTAATGATGATTTGAACGATTTAACTATAACAACATCGTAATCGTTGAAAAAATTGTTCAGTTTCTGAGTTATAACGATGAACGATTATTGTTCATGTGCGTTCACGTTTGTAGTTCATTCCTGACTGACCAACTGAACGATTTTCATTAAGGGAAGGAACATTTTTCGTTCATCGTTGAAAAAAATCGTTCAAAAAATCGTTCATTACACTTCAAAAAATTGTTCCCTTTTTCAAAAGAAAAACTGCCCGAAAATCGTTAACTAACACAATCGTTACGTGTGTATGCATCATATGTGTTCATTCACATGGTCACATGTCTGTGACTTGCCAAACAGTGCTATTTGGTGCGATTTGATAGTAGGTGTATGTGAACACATCTGTAGTTGCAATTGAGGACCCTCCTTAGTGGAGATTTATTTCATCATGGACCCCAACTGGAGTGATGAACTGGGTCCCAGGGGAGGGACTTCACAACTCCTATGACATGTATTGTCAGTTTACATTTTATTTACATCGTGGTATTATCCTTTTATATAAACGCAACATTACCAAAATTTAAAAGACGAAACAGAGACTCAATTGGGAGATGATTTATCACATCTTTCATGCTGACTATCTCTTACTGTTCTCAGTGTTCCCCAACTCCAGTCCTTAGGGACCCGTAGCAGTGCATGTTTTACAGCTCTCCGAGTTGGTGTATAGGTGTATTCATCACATTTTAAAAGATACACAGGTGGTGCTAATTATTAAAATTTTGATACTGAGGAGATCTGTAAAATATGCACTGTTGAGGGTTCCTGAGGACTGGAGTTAAAAAAAAAAAAAAAAAAAAAACATTGGTCTGCCTCATTGCAAACTGTAGTGGTGTCTGGTACGGTAGCAGAGGAGCGGTTTTTAAGAAAAAGAGGGGATGGGGGGAGTGTGAGCCTGTTTTCAGTATGACAACAGCCAATAATTGCCCTTTGTTGTACCGTTCCTACTCATGGCCCCCACTATACGTTGGGGCACTGATAAGTCCTCGGCCTCACCCATTTCCTGTAATCATGGCATTGTTTTGTCACTGCAGATAGAAAGAGCATCTTTTTTTTATTGTTCAATTAAAATGTTCAGCCTAAGGGGTCAATCCTATTAGCTGCGAATTGTGAGTAGCGGGTTTATTTCTCAAAACTTTGCAGCGAAGCACGCTCCCGAGAATTCTCCAATCCAATTAAAAATACCTATTCGCACTACTCACAGCGGAGGGGTGGGAATTGACTGCCAAATGAGATTTGTGTGTGAAAATTTGGGGAGACCATCCTGGACCCCCCAAAATGGATAATTTAGTTAGCAAGACTGTATAGAAGGCTGTTTGTGGGCATTAGGAAGGTACTGTAGGTTTTTAAATTGTCAAATGTCTGATTTGTGTGTTTGTTTGTTTTTTTAAATGCAAGAAAATGATAAAAAAAAAAATTTCGTTTAAACTCAAACAAATTAAACGAAAAATGCCCCCCCCCAAAAAAGTAGGAAAAGGTGATTTTGGGGTACTTTGAGGGCACCTTGAAAAATTGAAAAAAAATTATAAAAACTTTTCAACTTAAACATTATTGTAATTAAATTTGGGGTGCTTTGAGGATAACTTTGAGGAAAAAGTTGATTTTGGGGTAATTTGAGGAAAATTTTTTTATTATACCAAAAAATGACATGTAATTATTGGACTAATTAAGCTAATTGGAAACGTCCAAATGCCTAATTAGTCATTAGGGGGGGTGTCTCAGGGGTTCAGCACAGTATCCCGAAATTTTAACCATAAAATAAAGATTTTCCTTCCCATCTCTCACAGTCAGGGAGGTGAGAGTGGAAAGTTGCGAATTCCGTCTGTTTCAGTGCGAGTTGCTAATTGGATTGCTACCGTCTCTTCGTGTAATCCCAGACTGACTTGATGTTGAGATCAGTGCTGCCATTTCATCACTTCCACGATTCCTTGTTTTTCTTAATGCTGAAGTTAGTTCTTAATGACATTGTCTGTATGTTTGGGGACGTTGTCCAGCCGCAGAATAAATTTGGAGCCAATCAGACGCCTCCCTGATGGTATTGCATGTTGGATAAATACCTGCCTGTATTTCTCAGCATTGAGGACACCATTAATCATGACCAAATCCCCAACTCCATTTGCTGAAATGCAGACCCACGCTTGCAAGGAACCTCTACCATGCTTCACTGTTGCCTGCAGTCACTCATTATACTGAACTCCAACCCTTCGGCGATCAGTCTTATGTTACAGCCAAATATTAAAAATTTTGACTCCTCATTCCAGAGCACCTGCTGCCATTTTTCTGCACTGCAGTTCCTATGCATATTTGAGTCGCTTGGCCTTGTTTCCACGTCGAAGGTATGGCTTTTTGGCCGCTTTTCTTCCATGAAGACCGCTCCTGGACAGACTTCTCAGAACAGTGTACATTGGTGTACACTGGTTTCTGCCAGTTCTGGGCTGATGGCACTACTGGACATCTTTTGATTTCGAAGGGAAGTAAGCATGTTGTGTCTTTCATCTGATGCACTAAGTTTCCTTGGCCGACCACTGCGTCTACGGTCCTCAACGTTGCCCGTTTCTTTGTGCTTCTTCAGATATATAGAAAATGGAGCAACCACAGAATCTGAAAGGCACGAATATGGGTCACACAAACCAATGCAGAGGATGTATAGTTAAAACGATTATATGTTTATTACAATTAATAAACCAATACAAATATCAATAAATGAGGCCTAAACAAATATGATAGTATATGGTAAAGATCATGAGAGTAAGGCAATCTAAAATTATTTAAAATGTCCCGAACTGGAATCATTAGAAAGTCAGTGGCTTAATAGTAAGCCCTTTAGGGAGTATCTTGCTTATTTATATAACAATTATTTAGAGTGTTGAACTCTGTATCATCCGGCAACTGGACACAGAGAGACAATGGCAAATAGTCAATGACAGCTGATACAATGTTACCTTCCAAGCTGGCGGATCAAACACACATGTTGTTACGGTGATCTAGAGGTAGTGGTGGGGGAAGCTGCCACCAGGGATAACCTGGCCTCCAGAGCTCAACTCAACTGTCAGAGGATATGCAGAGGGGAGTGAGGTGGCCGCTCAAAACCTCCATGTCTGGCAGGAGACTGCAGGAAATAGATGGCGCGGCCGCTCCAAAGTTACCTTGCCTCCAGACCCACTGCTGGAAGCACCCTTGCATTTCTAAGAACAGACTCCATCATCTTTGAGCCTCACGCTATTACTGACCATTTACAATGTTCCTCTCTCTGCACCATCACGGAACACTGAGCTCTCTGACACTCACCTGCTCACCATGGAACTTTGGAGTGGCCGCACCATCTATTTCCTGCAGTCTCCCCACTAGTCTGGTCAAGCGCTCACGGCCAGCCACTCGTGCTACAGGCTCGAGTTGTCATCTTCACCCATACAGAGCACAGAGCTCCCGGACTTTCACCTGCCAGACACTGAGTTCTTGAGCGCCCACCTCACTCCCCTCTGCATATCCTCTGACAGTTGGGTTGAGCTCTGGAGGCCAGCCATCCCTGGTCGCGGATTCCCCCACCACTACCTCTGGATCACCGAAACAACATATGTGTTTCATCCGTCAGCTTGGAAGGTAACGTTGTATCAGCTGTCATTGACTATTTGAATTTGCCATTCTCTCTCTGTATCCAATTGACGGATGACACCCAGAGTTCAACACTCTTAAGGGCTCGATCCAATTAGGTGCAAATCGCTGCGAAACACGCTCCAGAGAATTCTCCAATCCAATTAGAAATGCCTATTCGCACTACTCGCAGCGGAGGGGTGCGAATCGACTCCCAAATGAGATTTGCAAGAAATGCATGAAAATGTGGGGAGACCATCCTGGAACCCCCAAAATGGATAATTTCATTAGCAGGACTGTATAGACTGCTGTTTGTGGCCATTAGGAAGTTACTGTAGGTTTTGAAACTCTGTCAAATAGCTAATTTGTGCTTTTTTTTTAAATGCAAGAAAATTATAAATAACAAACTTTTTTCGTTTAATCTCAAACTAATTAAATTTTCAACTAAAAAATTATTGTAATTAAATTTGTGGTGCCTAAACTAATGAAAAAGTTGATTTTGGGGTAATTTGAGGACATTTTTTTTCCCCCCCCCCAAAAAATGACATGTAATTATTTGACTAAGGCCCGTATTCAATTTGAGGCGAAAAGTCCGGATCCGCGGTACTTTTTCGCCTATGACGTCATTTTCGCCTGTTTTGCTTTTACCCCGTATTCAATGTAATAGGCGAAAAAGTTTCGCCTATGAATAGCAGGCGGAAAAAGTGCAGAATTGGAGTTTTGGGGTGCAACATTGCGGGAACCCCCGTGCAGCCTTCAGACAGTCCCCCAAGGGTAAACTGTCAAAAAAATTAAAAAGAACACTTAAGGACACCCCAAAAAATTACTTTGGAAAAGTGGATGAAAAAATAAATGTTGGGGGACAAAGTTAAAAACTAGCGAACTTGACTCTGCGGTGGTCCCCAAGTATGCCTCAAGTGTTTTTTTTTTATTGCAGGTGCTTGCAGCAGGTGGATTTTTCACGATTTTTTTCAACTTCACTTTAGCAACTTTTAAATATGCTGATCCCCATTTTCAAGTACCCCAAATTTGCTGGGATAAGTTGTCTTCTAGAAAAAATACTCCAGAATACTATTCTGCACCACGTATAGAAAAACGCTATTTAGCAGCTATTGAGCCCATTTAAAAACACCAAATACCTTCAGCAAGCCAAATCGGGGGGTACCATAGTGAACCCCTATGTCAGAGCATCTTTTGGGAGTTGTCAGGCTGATTTCCCCAAATCTGACAGTACTTTCCCCCTGTTCAAGTTTCGCCGGGTCCCATTTTCGCGTACTTTCAAATTGAATACGGGGTAAACAGGGCCGAAACTAGGATTTTTGTCACCAGGGGCAAGACAGTAATTTGGCGCGCCCCCCCCCCCCCCCCTGGTAATTCCCCCTGCAGCAGTGCCCCTATAGTAATGTCCCCTGAGGTAATGCCCCTGTAGTAGTGCCCATATAGTAATGCCCCTGTAGTAGTCCCCATATGATAATGCCCCCATAGCAATGCCTCTGTAGTAGTGCCCATATTGTAATGCCCCCATAATAATGCCCATATGTTAATACCCCAATAGTAATGCTCCAGTAGAGCCCATGCTACCATAATAATGCCCCTGTGGTAATACCCATGCCCCCATAATAATGCCCCTGTGGTAATACCCATGCCCCCCATAGTAATGCCCCTGTGGTAATGCCCATGCCCCCATAGTAATGCCCCTGTGGTAGTGCCCATGCCCCCATAGTTATGCCCCTCTGATAATGCCCATGCTCCCATAATCATGCCCCTGTAGTGCAGCTTTTAAAAAAAAAAAAAATACTTACCTTGAACCCTGCTCCTGCATCCAGCGCCGCGTACGATCCGCCGGCTGCTCCTCGGAACTATGGGGGAGACGTCATGACGTCTCCCCCATAGTTCCTGTGGGGAGAGACGGAAGCTGGAGTTCGGGAGAGAACTCCAGCCTCCGGCTCCGGCTACACCGCGTCGCTGCAGAGAAGGAGCCGGGCGCCCGCTTGTAATAAATATTACCAACTGACGTCCGGCTTGGAGCCTCTCTGCAGCGCCAGGCTGGAGGTCACTGGCACCGGGTACAGCGGCGCGCACGTGCACCTCCAGCCCCCCCTCCTAGTTGCGGCCCTGGGGTAAAGCGGGCACGCACGCGATACTTTTCCACCTACAAAACAGGCGAAGTAGGCGAAAAGTCCGGGCCGCAAAAAAGTATTTCGGCTCTGCTCAAATTGAATACGGCTCTATATAAGCTAATTAGAAACTTCCAATTGCCTAATTGGTCATTCAATGGGGTACCCAAGGGGTTCAGCAGTGTCCCCACATTTTAGCCTTACAATAAAGATTTTCCTTTCCATCTCTCACCCTCAGGGAGGTGCGAGTGGAAAGTTGCGAATTCAGTCTGACTGATCAGTGCAAGTTGCTAATTGGATTGCAAACTTAGGGCCTGATTCAGACCCACTCGCGAGCGGCTGTCCGCTCGCAAGTGGGTCGATGGTGTGCACTGAGCATGCGCACGACGGAGGGAGCTCCGTCGTGCGCGAGACGCGACGAGCGAAGGTCTTTCTGATCAAAGGGGGCGTGCTGTTGATGTTGATTGACAGCACGCCCCCTTTGGTGGGCGTGCCTCCCAGACGGGGGCGTTCCCAAGGGGGAACGCCTACCGTCAGAAGCCGGCCCACTGACATCACTAGTGATGTCAGTGGGAGTGATTTTGGCTCTGATAGAGCCAAAATCACTCCGGGCCTTGCGGTTGAGAAACTCAACCGCAGGCTCCGGCTCGCAGTGGCGATGGTCAAGACCATCGCGGCCATCAATCTGCACGCTCGTATAGGCTGTGGGTGGTGACCCACAGCTATACGAGCGTCCAGGAGGACGCTCCATTTTTATGGAGGACGGCCCTCATTCAGAGAGAGCGCTCTGCTCAGAGCGTCCGGCTCTGAATGAGGGCCTTAATTCGCTATGCGAATTCGATGTGAAAATCGCATCTCGCAATTCGCACCTAATAGGATTGACCCCTAAATAATTGTTTTATCAATAAGCAAGGTGCTTCCAAAAGGGCTTACTATTAGCCACTGACTTTCTAATGATTCAGGTTTGGGACTTTTTACATAATAATTTTAGATTGCCTTACTCTCATGATCTTTACCATATACTATCATATTTGTTACATGTCTTTTTACAATACCTAATTTATTGATATTTGTATTGGTTTATTGTTATAAACATATAATCGTTTTAACTATACACCCTCTGCATTGGTTTAAGTGACCCATATTCGTGTCTTTCAGATTCTATGGTTGTGCCATTTTCTATATACACTTTTCTGATTAGTGGGAGTGACTACCCCACACAACCACATTGAATCTGTTAAGCCTTTATCAACCCTTCAGCACCTGGGCTATATTTGTTGCTTTGAAATCTTTGCCTGGGAGAGACTTTGCTGATGCAGTATAACTACCTTGTGTTTTGTTGCTGTTCTTAGTCTTACCATGATGTACTGTATGACCTGTGACATGAAACTCTTCCATAACCTCACCTTTGTAGCAAAGTGTGGCTGTTGCTCACCCAGTTTAAAGCACCTACACAGCTGTTTCTTTAGAAGTTAATGACTGTTTCAACCTACATTTGAAAATGATAATCATTATCACCTGTTTGGTATGATTGGTTAATCATACACTTGGCTATGGGCCTGATTCAGCAAGGATCCCAACTGCGATTACGCACACATTTGGCTGATTGCGATGGGTCTGCGTAGCCTCTGCAGTACACAACAGAGTGATTGACAAGATGTACCGTTCGGGGTGGTGATGGGGGGCTGGTCGGCGAAATGCATATGTGTTGTGCATAAATTATCCACTGCGATGCCATAAGCATCCTGAGCTTTCACTGCGTACCAGAAGGTTCGCAATTCCCAAGTGTGTGTGATGTTACTGATGGTTTTGCAGTCTTGGCAAGTGTTACGGATATGTTTAAGGTAAGGTGGGTATGTTGTGCTGCGGCGGCATAGGATTAGCATATGATCGCAGTGAGACTGCGTGTGTAATCGCTATTGCAATCGCAGTTGTGATCCGTACTGAATCAGGCCCTACAAAAACCCTGACTTTGTGTAAGTGTACCTAGAAGAATTGATGCTGTTTTAGAGGCAAAGGGAGGTCACACCAAATATTGATTTGATTTAGATTTCTCTTCTGTTTGCAGTTAGTTAATTGATAACACTTCGAGTTTTGAAAGCATTCTTACTTTGCAGCATTTTTTACACACCTGCCTAAAACGTTTGCACAGTACTGTATATGGGATGGAGCATCATCTTCACAGCAGCCAGCCTACCCAATCTTGATATCTTATAATTAATCCATAATTTAGTCAGGGTGACAAATTGAGGATAGAGTAATTACAATCAATTGTGCTAGTGCGTCCTATTCTCATCGCTTTGCAAATCAGAAGCATTTGATGGTATGAAGTAGCACGAAAAGATGCTCAAAGCTACCGAGTGACGCCACGGTATGGCGCGACTAGAAGGGCTGTTTAAAGCGCAAGAAAGTAAGATGTATGAGGACATATCTGTATATGTGAATGTAGATTTAAGATAGATAGAAGCAAGTTCTGATCAATCCCCAGAGCTATAGCCTCAGTGTTTGTAACAAGATGCCTCAGAATAGTTCTAAACTAAATACCTCAAAGTACCGCATGAATAGCTGGCAGGGAAACCTCAGGATTAGTAACAAATACAGATGTGTCCTCATACATCAAGCCTCAATACACCACGCAGCACGACTTGCCTGGCGTGAGTAATTTGATATGCAAGACTTGCATGTATGCGCAATCAGCACAGTCTGCTGGTGCGTCCTATATGCATCTCATTGCGAATTAGACTCATCTTCGGTAAAAAAAACACTCCCAGCGTTAGCATATGGGACCTGCCGCACAGAGAGGGTTTTTTCACCGCGATTGCAGCAGAGATGTATAAGGACAGATCTGTAAGAGCATATAGTCTACGAGGAGACAAATTATATGCTGACGTGGGCCCACTGAAATACCTGAAATTTGTCTGTGGTTCCTGATTTGTTCGGCCAGCAGCTCTATGGATAAGGCATACTGTATATTAGCGGAGAGAGGGGGCACCACTGTCTGGTTCCATTGGAGATGTTAAATTTGTCAAACAAAAATCCATTGCTATAATAAAACATGTTTGAGTTTAATTTGTCTTTTAAATTATATATATATATATATATATATATATATATATATATATATATATATATATATAATCTATTCTGCCATCATCATTTTTTATGGGGATGTTTGCAAAATATATACAGATGTGTCCTCACTCACCTTTGTGGCAGTCGTGGCAAACAGCCCTTCTCGGCACTCAACTCATTACAGCTGTTGGACTTTTCACAATATTTAAATTTTTTGCTATATAGCTTTCCAGTATTTTCATTTCTGGAACTGTTGCAAATTTTTTTCCAGCAAGTCTACTGTATAATAATTTACATAGTGATTATCTACTAATAAGTATTTTCTGTGTTATCTTTGCATGCCTGTCCATAGGAGCCTCCAGATGGTCCTCGAGGTATTGCATCTATTAATCTGTATTGTGGAAACGCTTCAGCTTCTGCTATTTTGGAGACATATTCACATTGTATTCCCAAGGATTGTGAGAAAAAAACAAAACTAGTAAGTACTTGAAGTATTGGTTGATCATGATCCGAAGCGATTAGAATAGCAATTTACATGGCTATTGGGTACTCTTGTTTGCTTGGTTCAAATCCATAAGCTGGATGTAAGACAAGTACACCACATTACTTGTCTTGTCTCCAGTTAGCTTGTCCAAATGCAGCAGGTGAAGATTTTTGAACCCTCTCTTTATAAATATGCAAAAGGGTAGGAGCAAATAAAAAGTGCCACGGTCAAAGTATAAAACAACAAGCCTATAGGACATTGAAGAAAATGTTTTCATCATATTTCCCTAAATGGTACAGAAAAGAATGTTAAATAATTTCCAGATATGGCACTGCCTTTGATTCAATGTTTCCTCATATGGTTTCCTCATTGTTCATTAGAACATATAAAACAAGAATTTCATAGCGTAATCACGGATTAAAAAGATTGACATAGAGTAGCGCGTCAACAGTGGGAACTCAGAAAACAGGACACATCATAAAGTCCTGGACACTGTTATTTACTTCTGGTATGCACATTCATTGACTGATTTAAAGGGAGTGTGATGCCATCAGTATGGTCTCTAATGTGAACTATGAAGTGTCTGTGTACGCGAACACTTTAGCGACAAGCCCATAACAGTTTTTGTGAGTCTTAATAGTCTTCGCCCAGGACCACCCATCACTTTTCCAAAACATTTCTGATATCATGTCTGTCAATCCCAACTGCACCTTTGTGCGTATACACTGTATAATGCATGCGCAGTTTGTAGGGCTTTTTGCGCAGATATGCTGTAGTTAAAAAAAACAAAAAAAACATAACTCTGTGAACATTAGCATTGCGTGTGGTTCTGAATCGGGCCCTGTGTCTTAATTTACTGCTTGTAAACAACTGGAATGCTATGGGACACTGGACTGTGCCCTTTTCTAAAGCAAGAAACTACTTGTGCAACGTTAGGTATTTATTTTTGTATTTAAATTGCCAGTAAAGTTCTGTCTAAATGTTCTCCCTGTATAGCTGGAGTGCTAGTTGCATTGCGATCACTCTCTCTCTTTGCATCAGTTGAATACTGAATACTGCTTCCTGACTCGTGTGTAGATTGAGTACTGGTTCCCGGCTTACTTGTTATGTTATGTTCTCACTCTATATGACTTGAGTACTGTCTTCTCTAGTTGTATTGCATTCATGATACTCTCCCTGTTGGTCCGACATATCGTACCTCGAGTACACATTAGAATATGAATATGGGGGTAGGGTGCGCTCTTCCTGTGGGTAAGTTGTTGTGGTTCGTGTAGTGTTATGTTGAATAAATGACAGACAATAAATGGGGGGCCAACCCATTTGAGTAGACAGTGCTGCTCTGGAGTGGTCTAGGGGAGAGGGGATGGGGGAGTCGGTGGGAAGTGGAGGGTGGTGTATGTGACTAGCTCAGGGTGAGAAGGTGGGTAGACCCATTCAGGGGGCTTCTTTCGTGCGGTTCTTGACCAGCATGTCTTCCTTGCTGGACCTTTGGTCGACAGTCTTGTGAGCAGTCAGGATGTGTATGATGCTAGTAAAGTCTGTATTAAGTTCTGGTGTTTGGTGGCGTCCCGCACGGTGGTGTAGCATATATCTTGCCTACCAGTAGGTGCTCTTGAGGTATACTGATGCGGCTGAAGTGTCTCTTAATGAGGTAAAACTTCCCTCCTCCTGGGGTGGACTGCTGCTTCTGTCGCATTCTGGTAGTGCAGTACGCGTCTCGGTGGGGGGGAGGGCCAGCCACGGTGCGTTGGTGAACCCCACGTGTCCGTGGAGTTCTGTGAGCAACTGTCTAGTGATGACTACTGTGTGGTAAGGTGGAAACGTCCACCCACTTAGGCCCAAATGAGGTTGCTGTTAGCTGATGGTGCTGTTGGCTGGCCTGAGGTGGTGGGAGTCCTTCCTGCGTTCTCAGTCTATGCTGAGCACGGTGGTGCTTGTGGCTGTATGCGGTCGTGCTCGATCCGCTACAAGACAGGCTGCCGAACGCTAAGGGTGTTCACGGCTGCCTGGACCGGTGAGTGCTCTGTCACAATGGGTGCCCGCGGTGAGGATGGGGCAGGAGCTGCTGGTAGGGTGGCTCTGCGTGAGCGGTGGTGTGCGCTGGTAAGGGGGTCACGACGCCAGTTCCAGATACCTGTGTAGAAGAATGGGATGGGTTCTCGGTGGTGCGGTCTCTGACACGTTTCGGTTGAGCCTTCTTCCAGGAGGTTACCAATGTGCTGTGGTAGCGAG
This sequence comes from Taudactylus pleione, assembly GCA_031769625.1. Classification (NCBI taxonomy): domain Eukaryota; kingdom Metazoa; phylum Chordata; class Amphibia; order Anura; family Myobatrachidae; genus Taudactylus; species Taudactylus pleione. The sequence continues at coordinate 5,444,711 of JAUIMM010000841.1, read as the reverse complement.
TATTTATGCCACACTTCCGGGTCTGGCTGCGGTCACGTGACGTGTCTTAGCCAATAGTACTCGTCGGTGCTGGCACCAAACACCAGAGCTTATTACCGACTTTACTGGCATCATACACATCCTGACTGCTCACAAGACTGTCAATCAAAGGTCCAGCAGGAAAGACGTGCTTGTCAAGAACCGCACGGAAAGAAGCCCTCTGAAAGGGTCTACCAACCTTCCCACCTTGATCTAATCACGTATACTCCTCCTCTTCCCATCGACACCCCCCTTCCCCTCTCTCTCTAGACCATACCAAAGCAGCACTCAATAAACTGTTTGGGCCCCCCCCCCCCATTTATTGTCCATCTTTTATTCAACATAACACGATTAATTACATGAATCACAACACCTTGCCCTGCTCCCACAGGAAGAGCGCACCCGACCCCCATATCATATCTTGTTCCAAACAGGACCAGGTACTCCTGTAAACTGTGCAGCACTCCTCTTTCCAACCCCTTCACACACACGGGGACACTCTTCGTCCCCATCATCTCCTACCCCCTCTCTCCATCTGCCCGAACACACACCCCTTTCCCCCCATCACCACATTATGAATGAGCGCGGGTCACCCCTTTAGCTTCACACAATAGAATGCTGTAATGAACAACGGAATAATCCCTCGTTCTGTCCTTCATTACCTGCAACGGGGCCTCATGCGATATATATTTTGGTTGGACGTACAGCACAGCCGACCGGATGATAGCACAGGAGCGCGCTTTTTGGGCGTACACACTGAGCGATGCCGCCGATATGTCATTCTGATTCAGACGGAAATGGCATATCGTGCTGACATTGTATCAGTGTGTACCCAGTCTAAGTCCCTCCATCATGCAAAGTGCTACAAAGCAGCAGGCGCAGCTTGTTTCCAAGCCAAGTTCTGTTTACAGTCTCAGTCGCACACAGACATACAAGTGTCACATATCAAATTAATCAGCACATGCTCCTGATGCGTCCTAGTCGCATCGTATTCTGGCAAAAAAAAAAATGCCTGATGCTAGCAGAGATGCACGGGACCTGGCAGCTCACTCGTTCTGTCCTGGGTATCCTATAGTGAACTCCTGTCTTCGGATTCCGGCCATACCTTCTGTTTAATTTCCAACTTGAGTGATGTTTTCTCAGTCCTTTCCTTTGGTACCTCTGGTTCCCATCCAGACCAGGTCCCTCTGCTCCCGACTTCTTCAAATCTGCTTCCAGCATCTCTAACCCTAAGGAGGGCTCCATGGGGGCAACCAGTCGGCCATGCCCAATCTGATCCATCTGATACTCCGTTTTCCAATTATTTGATGGATCATTTCTATGCCTTGGTGAGCCAAAGGTAACTCTCTTCCAAAGAGAGTCAGGGTTTTCTGCCACTCCAACTTGTGATGTGAGGTTCTTTATCCTAGCCTTTCAGGTTAAGGTATTGGAGTGGGCTAATTCACTCTTGGAGACTGAGGATCAAGTGCTTCATGATCCAGTGCTTCATGATCCTTTATCATTTTGTGAGGCCATGCAGCGTAAGTTGCTTCAAGACCTGACCAGTGGCGACTTCCAGAATCCCTTGATTTGCCTTCCAGTTATTCATCGAATGCTCAACTCTCTGATCTTTCAGATCAAGCTTTACTGGACCAATATATCAGTAACTTTCAAGCTAGCCAATGGAAGTCTATTCCAATACCAATATCCGAGTCACAACCTCTGGAGCCAAGAATCTGCTACATTTCCATGTGTTCCTCTGATGGCTTGGTGGGATATCCTGGCCTTTTGGATATAATATCCATTTCTGATGCTGCTCCTCAAAGGGTCTGATTTTGACATTAGATTGAAATTCAGAGTCTGACTGATTCAGAGTCAGACAATAGCCGTTCTTTGAAGGTTTTATGCCTCCCAATGATATTTTCACTCAGGAAGAGCTTTCAGTACTGACCGTTAAAGACTCTCAAAGTAAAAATCAAGCAAAATCTTTTGTTCTAGTGGAAAAAGGGAACTTCTCACTCTTGATTTCCATCATACTTCGTTATATGAACATGTTTCTTCTATAAATGAAAGTTTGGGAGTCTCTTTCTGAAGAGGAAAGCATTGAAGAATCCAGTTTATCTTCACAGATGGATTATAGCTTCTGTTGTTCTCGCTCCAGACTTTCAAGAAATTAATCTTTGGCACCATGCTAAGCCCTGTCCTTAGTGTCCAGTGGCCACTCGTGAAAGGAGGGGTACTGTCACAAATCCGGGTCTTAGCATTGCTGACAGGTGCAGACATTCATTCATTGCTGTCTCAAAACATCAGAAGGACGTCTCCATATGATTAATTGCTGCACCTATTTGCTCACTTGGTCTGCTAGTCCAATGGCTAGAGGTCCTGTGTGCAACTCATTGCCTGAACAGTGCGTTTCTACCCTGGATATTTCAAGGCTCCTGGTTTTCTTTGTTTCCTGTATTCAGGTCTTCTGTGACTTCATTGCTACTTCGTTGTTTCCAGCTATTTACCATCTTCGGGGAGTATCGCTCACCTGCTGGCGTCTCCGCGCTGTTCACAGACCTGCTATCCACCTGAGTGCCTTCTGCCGTTATGTTCTGGTACCTGTCAGCGCCGCAGCTTTCACGCTGCCCACAGAACCACTATCCATCTGCTGCTCTCTCTCATCACCTGTCAGCATTGCAGTTTTCACGCTGCACACAGACACGCTATCCACCGGCCGCGCTGTCTCCTGCCTGTCCTGCAATTTCTATACTGCATACAAGTCAGCTTAACCATCGCACCCCAGCCTGCAAGTATAATTTTTACCTATGACCTGTTCCCTGCCTATTCTGAGTCAATGTGCTCACCTGTGGTATTAATCCATCATACCGCTGTTCTACTCTGTGTTCATCGCTTGTCCAGGTATATAGTTATACTATTCTGCTAAGTGGTATTTGTTTCCCTGCACTGTGTGCTGTTATCTTGGGCTGGTTTAGAGAAGGGTGCTGGTTCAAGGTGTGTGTGGTTGTGTGAGGTATACAGTCTGCACCGTTTCAATAGATCTAAATGGGAAACCAACTTGAAACTTTTGGGAGAAAACTTTTACTTAATAAATTTCACAATACTAGATCTACTGACACCAATACCAATATGGAAGACATCTCACAACTGGAAACTGAGGCACTTGCTGCTCTTGAGGAACTAGCCCAAAACACCGAAACGGAATCTACAAATTTAAGACCTGTATGTAAGAAACGCTCAACCTTTTTTCCTTCGGAGAATATATGCCCGGAAGTAGGTGTTTTCTTAAAACTAGTTTCCAAAGATTTTGATAACATCTACAAACAACAGAGATATCGTAAACCTAATGACAACCTAAATGTGCCACTTTAGAAAGCCATGGAAGAGATTAAAAACTGGGATGATGTGATAACAAAACCATCTGATAAAGGTGGGAATATCGTCATTTGGCCTTTGAGTATGTATCTTAAAGAAGCCAATAAAGAACTCCAGGACGTTTCATGTTATTATACCACCTTATTTGATCCTACAGATAACTTTAAAACTTTATACCTTACTATCATAGATAAGGCTTCTACAATGGAACGATAACTAAATCTGAATATGACTATCTATGGATCTCTCATCCTAGAACCCTGACATTTTATCTTCTACCAAAGATTCACAAAAACTTGTTAAATCCACCTGGTAGACCCATAATGTCGGGCAATGGAGGGCTTCTTAAAAAAGCCAGTTGTTTACTTGATGTACATCTTAGACATCATGTCCTTAGTCTTCCATCTTATACTAAGGACACAACTGATGTTCTGAGGAAATTGCATGATATCAGTCTTGAGGATAACTATCTTCTTGTCAGTCTTGATGTTGAATCGCTCTATACGTCCATCATTCCCAACCTAGGGATTCAAGCTGTGAAATATTTTCTTTCCATGGAAGGACTAGGGGACTTCCAAGAATTTCTTTTGGAACTTCTGGTTTTCTTTCTACATCACAACTACTTTATCTTTAACAACCATTTCCACATCCAAACAAGGGGCACTGCGATGGGAGCGGCATGTGCTCCCACGTACGCTAACCTCTTCCTAGGATGGTGGGAGAGAGAACATGTGTTTCAAGATCTAAATGAATCTTATACCCAACACATAATCATCTGGATGCGTTATATTGATGACATCCTGATGATATGGGAGGGATCAAAGATACAACTTGACAATTTCATTGGACATCTCAATAAGAATAACATCAATTTGAAACGAACACATGACAGCAGTTTTACGAGCATCTCATTCTTAGATCTCAGAATCCTCAGAGGAGAAAATAATAAAATTCACACTGAGATTTTCAGGAAGGAGACTTCTACAAACAGCTTATTACATAGTGACAGTTCTCACTTCCCACCAACTATAAAGAATATCCCCAAAGGGGAATTCTTGAGACTAAGAAGGAATTGCTCAGATGAAAAAACATTCAAAATCCAGAGCAAAGATCTCACCATGAGACTAATTGATAGAGGGTATAGTAAGAGACTGATAAAGAAAGCAAGAAACGAAGTCTCGAGAACAACAAGAGAATCCCTCATTTTCAATGAAAAATCCCAAAGAGAAAAAACCAACAACATCAGATTTATAGGGGATTTTTGCAATAGCTGGCAAGAAGTCAAAAACACGCTGCAGAAACACTGGCACATCCTTCTATCAGATAGTGACCTAGCTAAAAACCTAGATGATAAGGTAAATATGAGCTGGCGAAGGTCACCAAACCTCAAAGACCAACTAGTAAGGAGTCACTTTACAATTACCACATGGGTAGCTGCCTACAGTAGAAGAGTTTTTTTTGGGTTGTGAGGTAAAGTATGCTCACACATACTTAACATCAAAACGATTAAAGATAAATTCGGTCAGGAGATGAAAATTAATGACTTTCATAATTGCAAAACTACAAATGTTATTTATTGTATCACCTGCACATGTGAGAAAAAATATGTTGGCATGACATCAAGAATGATGAAGACCTGAATTCTTGAACATATAGGAAATGTCCGAAATGCCGCCACTGATATCATTAAAATGAAACAACTCACTACAGTGGCGAAGCATTTCCGTTCTGTACATTCCGGAAGGATACAAGACCTCAAAGTATTTTGTCTAGAGAAGGTGAAACTTGGACTCAGAGGAGGAGACATAACCAGAGACCTCCAGAGAAGAGAAAGTGAATGGATTTTCCGTTTAGGAACACTAATACCTGGAGGCTTAAACGAGAATATAAATTATACTGTTTTTTTGGCTGAATAACATCATTAGCCTACGTAATTTTCCATTTAACTCCCTTCCTCTCTCTCCTTATAACCATGTAAACAAACATTTATTTCCCACTCTCGAATCCCTTTATCTCTATATTCACAACCCTATGCTTTTGAACATATGGATTTTAAGATTGTGGTTTTCACACTGGATTTCTAGTTATGTTATTACATCTATGTTTATTCTTTCTGTACCTTGTGCATCATTTGATTAATTCACTCTTTTTTCTTCATTACTTTTACATCTCTTGTTTATCATTGTTCACACTTTACCTCACAACATTTCATCCCCTCTTGCTTCATCTCTCAGGCCATTTGCTTTCTTCTTTATTTTATATTTTTTATTTTATTTCTATTCTTCACTCATATTTTTTTATATACTCGCATATATTTATTATTTTTTCACCCATATTTCTACTTCCGGGTCCATAGGGTATCCACAGGATACCTTGGGGTATAGGTGTGACGTCAGTCGCAGGGCACCAAAGAGTTAAGCTTTCAGCCTCCCAGGATGCACTAGGTCCCCCTCCTATACCCCGCCCCCGGGCCAAGGCACCTCAGTTTAGTTTGGTGCCCGGCCGGAGTCGGGTGCACCTGTTGGAGTGGGGGCTAGAAGAGCCCCTGAAGCTTTTTCTTCATGCAGCTGTGGCTGCACATCTGGATGAACAGCATGGACAGTCAGTCCTGACGTCCATGCTGTCTTCCCTACACCCCGCCGGTACCAGAACGCCGGTACTGATCCGGGGATGCTGGTGGGCGTCTGGGGTCACAGCTAGCGGTGACCCCAGATGCTCCGGACCATGGCCGGATTCAAGGGGGACAGAGGTAAGCAGCGGGGTCCCGCGGTGGGTCCCCGCTGATCACATGGTCCTAAGTCCCCAGGCAGGGGGCTCCCTGGGGACTGGCTGCAGCGTGGAGCCAGGCGACCAACCTGCGCTTCCACTACCCCCTGGGACAGCGGACCGCAGCAGAGCGGTAGCGCTGCGGCGTCCCAGGGGTTAAATGCATGCCAGGGGAGCGCGCCTTCCCTGTCTCACAGCCGGCGCCTCCCCCGCTGCACACAGCCCTCTCTGCATGCTGCCGACTGGTCCTGTGGCAGCCTCCTCTCTGCTCCTCGGCGGCCATCTTCTCCAGAACGCATGGTGAACGCTGCTGGAAGCGCTGGACGGAAGCATCGTGGTCTGGGTCCCCCCGCATACCTCTCCTCCGCTGTGGCTCAGGTCTGTGTATGCAGCGCTGTGTCCTACCAGGCCCTGTGTCTGTGTAGTTGAGTAATCAGCGCTGTTAGTGCAGGAATTGTTATTTCTCTGCATTGTATGTGACTGTGCTAGCGCTGCCTGTAACTTTTCTTCTCTAAACTGTCAGCTTTATTACTGTCCCTGTTCTTCTGCTAAAGCCCTTGCGGTGCGGTGCTGCAGGGTGGTCTCTCGCCTATTTAATACTTAATTGGTGAGAGAGGTCACATACGTGGTGCCATCATGTCTGAAAGTGATTTTCCCCTCCGGCTACAGTGTACCACGTGCAAAGTACCGTTAGCGGAGGGGGAGGGTAGCGCGGAGGGCCTTTGCCGGCAGTGTTTGTCCATGGCGCGGCCTATTACGGTTACAGCACCGGTACAGGAGCCGCCCTGGGCTTGTTTCGCTCAGGCGTTAACAGCTTTAGTGGGCCAGTAAGCTCCGCAGCCCTTGTTTACTCCGATGGGTTTGTCCCAGCAGTCTGTGGTGTCGTCACCCATGCAGGGGTTCCCACGACAATTGGTGGTACCCCACAGTCTCCCTATTTCCCCGCTCCCGGGTTCTCAGGAGCCAGCGTGGGTTAACTCCCTGACGAGTTCTGTACAGCACTTGTCGGATGTGTTGCAAGGGGAGTCTGTGATGCGGCCTCATAAAAGGCCGGTGGCGTCTCTGTCCGCTCCTTATGAGGATGACGAAGGGACGTCTGATGATGGGGAGATTCTGGATCCTTACGATCAGGAACCTCTCCATACTAAGGACGCTGATGCTAAGTCCAAAGTATATATTCCTGGACTTATTCGGGCGGTCCGCACAGCCTTGGTGATTGAGGACGAAGTTCCCCCAGCGGCTAAATCTAAGTATGCCTTTTTCAAAGATGTGAAGGGCGATGCCACAGTCTTTCCTCTTTCGGGTCAGTTGGTGGACCATTTAGAGGAGGCGTGGAAACAGCCTGGCAAAAGATACCAGCCGCAGAGACGCCTGGCGGTGGCTTATCCGTTCGCGGATAATTATTTTGCAAAGTGGGAATCCCCTCCACAGGTGGATTCTCACGTGACCCGTCTTGTCCATAGTGCCACATTGCCGATGCCATCCATGTCCTCCCTTAAGGATGCTACGGACCGCAAGGTAGAAATCTGCCTGAAGTCCGCTTATTCCCTTGCAGGGGGGGCAGCACGGCCGGCTATGGCCATTTGCTGGGTTGCCAGAGCGATGGAGCGCTGGGCGGATTCATTAGAGGCTTCTTTTGAATCCGACTGTCCGGCCGAACAGGCGGAGTTGATTGGCAATCTCCGTGATTCGGCCACCTACATCAACGAGGCGGCTCTAGACATTAGTACTCTGGTGTCTACAATTTCTTCAGCAGCGGTAGCTGCTCGTCGCACCTTGTGGCTGCGATCCTGGAAGGCGGACGCAGATTCCAAGAAAGGTCTGGAAGCGTTGCCGTTTACCAGAGAAGTTCTCTTCGGTCCGGATCTGTATAAGATTGTGGCCACGCTGGCGGCAGCCAAATCTGCTTGTCTCCCGTCGGCCGCTGCTCCTTCTGGTTCGGGACCATCGTCCTTTCGGTCATCTAGGGCCCAGGGCAGGCCCAAACCACAGTCGTTTCCTCGACAGGCTGGCCCTAAGAAATCGGTCAAGCCCCGGAAGCAGGCATGGAGTACCAGACGTCCGGCCCCCAAGCCAGATGACAAGCCTGCGGCCTGACGGTCCGGGCCTCCCTTTGGGGGATCCCAGGGTGGGAGGCCGCCTGCTACAGTTCGCCCAGTGTTGGTCGACCACTACGACAGACACTTGGGTTCTGGAGGTGGTTTCCCACGGATACGCCCTCTCCTTCCGGCACAGACCCCCGGCTCGCTTCTTCACCACGGGTCTCCCATCAGACCGGAACAAGGCTACGGAGCTGCAGAAGGTATTGCACACTATGCTCCAGGCTGGAGTTATAGTGCCTGTTCCATTCTCCCAGAGGGGCCAGGGTTTCTATTCAAATCTATTTTTGGTACAGAAACCCAATGGGTCATATCGTCCGATTCTCAACCTCAAAGCACTCAACAAGTCTTTGCGGGTCCCGAAGTTTCGGATGGAGACCCTACGGTCCATCATTCTGGAGCTGGAACCTGGGGACTACTTGGTGTCATTGGACATACAGGACGCTTACCTGCATGTCCCTATTCTTTTGCGCCATCAACAGTTCCTCAGGTTTGCAATCCGCAGCGACCACTTCCAGTTTCGGGCGTTACCTTTTGGCCTGGCAACAGCACCACGTGTTTTCACCAAGGTGATGGCGGTCATGGCGGCTTCTCTGCGGCTGCAGGGAGTCCGCATGTTACCGTATTTGGACGACCTGTTATTGGTGGCAGGATCTGCACAGCCGCCGGGTGTCCTTACACTCGGCGATGAGGTTACTGGACTCCATGGTGTCGGTGTTCGACATGGTGGAATACGCCCAGTTTCACTCCAGACCTCTGCAGCACCTGATCCTGTCCAAGTGGAACGGGCTGACTCAGTCTCTGAAGTCCCAGACGATTGTGCTCACCCAGGAGGTTCGCCTGTCCCTTGCGTGGTGGTTACAGACGACCCACCTCAACAAGGGACGTCCGTTCTGGGTTCCAAATTGGGTCCTGTTGACAACGGACGCCAGTCTTCGGGGCTGGGGAGCAGTTTCGGGTCCACACTTGTTCCAGGGCAGGTGGACGCCGACAGAAGCGGAGCTTCCAATAAATATCTTGGAACTCCGTGCGGTCTTCAATGCTCTCCAACAGGCACAGCGGTTTCTCCAGGGTCGCCCGGTGCAGGTCCAGTCGGACAACGCTACCACTGTGGCCTACATAAACAGGCAAGGAGGAACTCGCAGTCGGGCGGCTCTCGTAGAGGTCTCTCGGATCCTGGTTTGGGTGGAGCGCAATCTTCCGGCCATATCAGCGGTCTTCATCCCGGGAGTGCTAAATTGGGAGGCGGACTTTCTAAGTCGCCAGGACGTTCATCCGGGGGAATGGTCCCTGCACCCGGACGTTTTTCAACTACTGGTGGACAGGTGGGGTCTTCCAGAAATCGACCTCATGGCGTCCCGGCACAACAACAAGTTGCCGGTGTACGGGTCTCGCACAAGAGACGAAGGGGCGTCTCTGGTGGATGCTCTGTCCGTCCGGTGGACGTTCCGGTTCGCATACCTGTTCCCTCCGGTCTCCCTTCTTCCACGGGTAATCCGGAAATTCAAACAGGAAGGAGGGACGCTCCTGTTGATAGCTCCCGCGTGGCCCAGACGGCACTGGTTCTCAGACCTTCAGGGTCTGTCCGTGGACAGTCCTCTGCGGTTGCCGCTACGACCGGACCTTCTGTCTCAGGGTCCTTGCCTTCACCCGGACCTGACTCGGCTGTCTTTGACGGCGTGGCTGTTGAGACGGCCATGCTGAGGTCCCGGGGGTTTTCCAGCTCTGTGGTGCGTACCATGTTACGAGCTCGGAAACCGTCTTCCGCGAGGATATACCATCGCGTGTGGCATACGTTCTTCCAGTGGTGTCGACCGAGAGGTTATGCACCGCTGGAGTTTCGTCTGTCTCGGATTCTCGCCTTCCTGCAAGCGGGACTAGATCATGGGCTTCGCCTTGCTTCTTTGAAGGTACAGGTTTCGGCCCTATCTGTCTGGTTTCACCGTAGGATTGCTACAATCCCGGATGTGCGCACCTTTATGCAGGGTGTTCTCCGCATTCAGCCGCCCTTTGTTCCACCTGTGGCGCCTTGGGATTTGGCTGTGGTCCTGAGGGCTCTCCAAGGACCGCCGTTTGAACCACTGGGCTCAGTGGATCTTAAATGGCTAACAGCTAAGACTGTTTTCCTTCTGGCCATTGCTTCGGCCAGACGTGTTTCTGAGTTAGGGGCTCTTTCTTGTAGACCCCCTTTCTTGGTTTTTTATGGGAACAGGGCAGTACTCCGCACTCGGCCCGAGTTTCTTCCCAAGGTTGTTTCCCAGTTTCATGTTAACGAGGAAATAGTTGTTCCGGCCTTTAACTCACCGGGTCTTTCCGTGGGTGAGGCCTCTTTGGATGTTGTGCGGGCCTTAAGGACTTATGTTGACCGCACTTCTTCGTTTAGGAAGTCGGACGCTTTGTTTGTCCTCTATGGCTTCCGTAAAAAGGGTTGGCCTGCTTCAAAGCAAACTTTGGCAGCCTGGATCCGTATGGCTATTTCTGAAGCTTATCTTCATGAAGGCCTACCGGTCCCTCCTTCTCTGAAGGCTCATTCCACTAGGTCTGTGGGTCCTTCGTGGGCAGCTCGACGTGGTGCCTCGGCAGTTCAGATCTGCAAGGCTGCTACGTGGTCTTCTGTCCATACCTTCGTGAGGTACTACAGGTTTGACACCTTCGCCTCTCAGGATGCTTCCTTCGGGCGGCGGATTCTCCTTTCTGCACAGGAGCGTCCCCACCCTTAAAGGATACTGCTTTGGGACATCCCCAAGGTATCCTGTGGATACCCTATGGACCCTGAAGTAGAAAATATGAGATATGGTAAGAACTTACCCTTGTTATCTCTATTTCTACGAAGTCCATAGGGTTCCACAGGACTCCCGCCCTGTCGCACCTGTGCTGCAGATGGGCTTTGCTCTGGTCACCGGTTTTCCGTCTCCCTCTGGTGAGAATGTGATTCTTGTATGTGTCCAGATCTTTGTTCTCTCTCTTCCTTCTCCTCCTCCGGCCTATGGCTTGGTAACTAACTGAGGTGCCTTGGCCCGGGGGCGGGGTATAGGAGGGGGACCTAGTGCATCCTGGGAGGCTGAAAGCTTAACTCTTTGGTGCCCTGCGACTGACGTCACACCTATACCCCAAGGTATCCTGTGGAACCCTATGGACTTCGTAGAAATAGAGATAACAAGGGTAAGTTCTTACCATATCTCATATTATATTCACTCATGTCCATAATTAATCTGATGTTTCCCTTACACTATACTCCTACTTAGCATTATTTTTACTTTTCACATTAACACCTCCTAGCACATATGACTTATCTTTATTTTTTAGATTTTTTTATAATCATCTATCCCCCATTTTTGAATCACTTTTTACTTCTTCACACTATAATGCTCACACACTGTTATTATATCAGAGCAATTTTTTCTTGTCTGATGTATACATGTCAATATATATTAAATATCTTTGACACTATTTAATATTCATCCCTTTTAATTTTTAAAGATAATTATAATTTGTCTATAATATATATTATTCACTATCTTAATCATTCACATTATTATAATTATTTAAGAATTTCACTTATCTCACCAGTTGATCATTACATCCTTATTAGAATTCTTCTTTAATTTTATTAATTACTATTTGTGTTCAGCTATAACACTAAGTGTGTCCTCAAATATATATATATATATATATATATATATATATATATATATATACACATGTTTATTACATATTGTGTAAATATATTAATTTATGAATTTATTTATTAAATTGCTATTTTAATAGGCCCTATAGAGATTATATCAATCACTATAAGGATCTAAGGGCCTGATTCAGACCCACTCGCGAGCGGCTGTCCGATCGCAAGTGGGTCGAGGGTCTGCACTGAGCATGCGCATGACGGCGGGAGCTCCGTCGTGCGCATGCGCCAGACGCGACGAGCGAAGGACTTTCCTTCGCTCGTTGTGGCTGATCAAAGGGGGCGTGCTGTCGATGTTGATTGACAGCACGCCCCCTTTGGTGGGCGTGCCGGGGGCGTGCCTCCCTGACGGGGGCGTTCCCAAGGGAACGCCTACCGTCAGAAGCCGGCCCACTGACATCACTAGTGATGTCAGTGGGAGTGATTTTGGCTCTGATAGAGCCAAAATCACTCCGGGCCTTGCGGTTGAAAACCTCAACCGCAGGCTCCGGCTCGCAGTTTCGATGGTCGCGATGGTCAAGACCATCGCGGCCATCAAACTGCACGCTCGTATAGGCTGTGGGTGGTGACCCACAGCTATACGAGCGTCCAGGAGGACGCTCCATAATAATGGAGGGCGGCCCTCATTCAGAGCGTGCGCTCTGCTCAGAGCGTACGGCTCTGAATGAGGGCCTAAGATGCTTCTTTCCATTCCTCTTTGTTTATGTGATTGAATCAGAGCTCTTTATTCATAGGAATCAGTTTTGTTTACATATGGTAATGAGAGATTTGGGACACTCCCTTGATTCTTTCTAGCACTACTATTAATGGCCGTCTGAGTCATTCAGCTCATTGGCTAACAATGCAGTCAATCTCAAGCCTAGCTTCGTGATTGGATGTAGGTAATGTAAAAGGCAGGAAGCTAGAGTCAACTTGACGATCAGGTGACCAAGCCTCCCGGTGAAATGCGCATCCTACTGCGGCAGCAGCATCATTTTCACACACCACTCCAGCAGCCCCCTTGCACACGGACCTTGACTAAGGTACTTCCTTCTCTTTCCCTCGCAGTGCTCTCTCATCTGGGAGGAAGCCGGCGACTTCTCCTGCAATGCCCAGCGGTAACAGGAGTTATCCCCAGACAGCAGAAGCACTTCTGTTGTTTCCTCCAGGGCAAGCGACTCCCTCTCTCTCATCCCCTGTTTGATCCCAAGACAGGGGAAAGCAGAATTGGCTAGTCGCTTTCCTCATCTCCCTGGATCTAACTTTTTTCCTCCAACACGTGATATATACATCCAATATTGTTTACATTACACCTTATACCGTGTCTAATAACAACAGAGTTTAGCAAGAGGTCTTATTATTAATATCTGCTGTTACCTCATTGTGGCTCTGAATAACTGCCTAATATTATTTGTTACATTTGTATATCTTGAAACTCCCTTTTTTTTTTTAACAAGGGAAACCTTCTGTGTAACAGCCATTAATGTTGCCAGTCTTTGTCCTCAGGTGCACAATTGGAGGCTGTTCATTGTCATACAATTTTAGACTTTGGAGTAGGCATTTATCCCTGTAGGAGACATATATTCTGTTTTCCACAAGAATTTTGTCTCTTTTCCTTCAGGGTTTATTATCTGAATAATTTTGCCGCGTGTGTACACTTCATATCATATCCCTGCAGGAGATATATATATATATATATTATATGTTCTTCAATTTATGCTAATTGCTTTCTCTTCCTTCAGGGTTTATTATGACAAAACGTTGCTATGTGTGTACACTTCATGTCATTCTAGATTGAGTATTAGGTCACTTTTATATATAGCATGATATTCAATTTATTTAGACATGCTTTGTGATACTTTTTGATTCATATATATACGTTGACCTCTCATTGGATAGATACCTATTTACATTTTCACCCTTGATGGGAATTCATCTTAATAAGTAGTTCAATAAATATTAAGTTTTATTTTCATTTCATTTCTGTATACATCACACTTTTAATTTTTGTATAAGAGTGCTCCCACAAAGACATATTTGTCTTTTTCTTTTTTTGCTTTTCGCAATAAAGGAATTTTGTACATGTGTTCAGCACAAATTTTGGGGAGGCACCACCAACCTAGAATCTTATTATTATGTTGGTATTTTTTATTGCGTCATAGCGACTCTCTTTAAGCGTCACTTGAATTTAATTACTAGTGCGGTCTCATCCCTCTGTTTGCATATAGTTATACTATTCTGCTAAGTGGTATTGGTTTCCCTGCACTGTGTGCTGTTGTCTTGGGCTGGTTTAGAGAAGGGTGCTGGTTCAAGGTGTGTGGTTGTGTGTGGTATACACTCTGTGCACTGTGGTGTTCAGTAACTGTATTACTTTTCCGAACACTCAATCAGTGCCACACTGGTTCCAGTTCCAGGTCTTCCGTCCGAGCTGTAGTAGGATTGCAGTTTTCTTTAGTTGTATACAGTATACATAAGATTCCGATTCCTGTTCTCAGATCCTATCTACCAGTATTATGCTATTCTGAGTTCCGTTTTCACCCATGTCATTGGAGCATATCCCTGGTCTGGTTGGCCTCCTGAGGTCACTAGGCAAGGGAGTGCACAGTGGCCTGGGTAATTGCCTCGATTCCAGTCTAATATCCTTGCTTATCACAAGTCCGTGCTTCCTACACTAGCAATAGTGTTCCGGTCTCCTATTGATACTCATGAGCCAGAGTTGGATTAAGCCACCTCGTTTCTCATGCACGTCCGCCAGACCCAATGGTCCTGAGCCGAATCTACAAAATAACCAGACCGTGACAGTTTTTTTACGTTACTCTCACCCCGTGAAGTTTGAGCACTTCTGAACTATCATGTTATGTCACGTTACTCTCACCCTCTCTAGATTGAGTATTGAATTCTTAGTTCACAGGTTCATGTTTAGTCTCAATACATTAACCATGTCTGCATTGAGTACAGACTTCTTGTCTTGCGTGTTTGGGGTTGGTTTTTTTCCATGTTTATTACCTAGTGAATTTTCCTGGCTTGTGTTGTGCCAGAATGCTTTCCTCGCTTGGTTTGAATACTGGCATCCTACCTCGCAAAGTACGCACTTTCTCTCTGTATAGATTGGGTTCTAGCTTCTTGGCTATTGTGTTTTTGTAATGGTATGCTCTACCCACATGGGGTTCTGACTGAGTGATACAACCTACTGGCTTGCTCACATGTTATGTGAGGATACGCGCTCCCATGTAATTATTGCCACATACACCTATCCTATTGGTTATTGTGTGTGCCATGAAACATGCAACAATGCTGCGCCATGCCTTTTTTTGTTCTCAATATTATTAAACTTATTTTATTTATTTGCTCAGCTAATGCGATAAAAGCAAAAGTTATGCGTAACCCTGTACACCACTAATGCATTTGCATGCTACAGCAGGGCGAAAAAGACACTTATCTGGAAAAAAAAGGCAGGAGACTCCGAAATATGTTCAGCCATGCAACATCACACAATTTACAATTAACTCATCGTTACATGCAGCTGATTTTGCACACAGTCTCGAGCTACCGTAGTCGCACTTACTGCTGCGAGTTATTCGCGGAAGCAGCAAGTTAATTAGATCGACCCCTATGCAATCGGTACGCTATAATCCAAAAAAGATGCTGAAGCACAAAAGTCTGAAACTTGCTATCTGTACTGTCATGCGCCCATCGCACCATATGGCAACGGAACACATCTGTATTGATGATCTCACTATTTCACTTTTACGAAGCACTGGGATAGCTACAGTGTTCTGTCACATGTGTCTCTCTCTCTGTGTCTCTCTCTCTCTCTCTCCCTCTCCCTCTCTCCCGCCCCCCCCCCCCCCCCCCTCCCCCATTAAAACCACTGACAGGTGAACTGAATAACATTGATTACTTCATCTACGGAGTCCATAGGGAGACATTGGGGTGTAGTTGGGACCTGGAGGACCGGACACCAACAGCAAAGCTTTTCAATCCCAGGATGCTCCGGTCCTTCCCCCTACACCCCGCCCACAGCCTGAGGGCACTTCAGTTTCATTGGAGTCCTAACGGGTCTGCATTAAGCAGCCCAAGCTTTTTATTTTATTTTTTCATTTATTTCTATTTATTTACTATAACGGGCGAGCAGCACCAGACTGTCCTCTGGCACCTCTGCTGCCACCCCATCACCCCTCTGAGGTGTCGTGACTCCAAGCCTGTGCTAGGTACTCCCGTCGGGGCTTCAAGGGGGACTAGCTAGCAGGCTCCTTGGACCCCAGACTGCAGCCCGGAATTCGAGGGACAGGTAAGGCGGGTACCCTGTTCGCGGGGACCCGCATTGTTGCGCGGTCTTGCCTCCCTAAAATGCACTTTTTAAGCAAAAAAAGTTGTTTTACCAGAGTTTCCTCATTCTGACTAGCTATCTGATCACATGAGTGAAGCTTGGAAATGTCCGGTAAAAGGTTTCAAATTCCAAAACAGTTACTTTTACGTTCCAGCTACTGATTGTACTAAATGGGAAGTACTCCCAGCAGTGGATTCCCATGTAAAACGTCTGGTTAAAAATGCCACCTTACCCATTCATACTGCAACTTCCTTGAAGAAGACTACAGATAGACATATAAATCTATATACTATCTTACAGGAGCTACTGTATTACTCGTCCTGCTACAGCCTGGGTGGCAAAAGCCATTGAGAGTTGGGCAGAGGCCCTAGAAGAGACTTTTCCCCCTGATGCTTCGACGGAACAGCTGTCCTACTTATCTCACATTAGAGATGCAGCCTCCTGCTTAGGTGAAGCAGTTATGGATACGGCTCTCCTGCCCTCCAGGATATGTGCCACTTCAGTAGTGGCCCGCCATATTCTGGAAAGCAGATTCAGAATCAAAACGGGCTCTAGAGTTCTCTGCCTTATGCAGGAGACATCCTATTTTGTCCAGAATTGGATAAAATTGTTACTACTTTGACAGCTAACAAGACAACGTTCCTGCCTCTGCATATAATACAATGACTTGGACGTCATCCTTTCGCCCTCAAGGACGACAGCAGACATCAACCATGGCCTCCAATCCTGGGACCAAACAGGCCTGGGCTAGTAGACGTCAGCCTGCCAAGTCTGAGTACAAGCCTACAGCCTGACAGGGCGGGCCTCTCCCTGGGGGCTTGCAGGGTGGGAGGCAGACTTCATTTTGCCCAGGTTTGGCATCAAACCACGTCAGATGCCTGGGTAAGGGAAGTGGTCTCCCACCGATACGCCCTCTCATTCCTGAGGCGACACCCCCAACAGTTCTTTTGCACAGGACCTCCATCGGACCCAACCAAGGCCCTGCTGCTCCAAAATGCCATTCAGGAGTAAATTCGGATCCACTTCTCACAACAGGGCAAGGGCTATTATTCTACCCTTTTCTTAGTTCAGAAGCCCAATGGGTCTCATCAGCCTATCCTCAACCTCAAATCTCTGAACAAGTTTATCAGGGTTCCTAGATTTCGTATGGAAACCATCCGTTCCATTATCTTGGCTATGGAGCTTGGGGATTTTATGGTATCTCAAGACATTCAGGACGCTTACCTACATGTACCTATAGCGCCTTCTCATCAACAATATCTCCGGTTTGCTATACTACAGTAACATTATCAATTTCAGGCTCTGCCGTTTGGCCTTTCAACGTCCCCCCCGGGTCTTTACCAAGATTATGGCAGCCTCTCTTCGCCACCAAGAGATCAGACTGCTCACATACTTGGCGATCTCTTGCTGTTGGCCAGCTCCCCAGAGACTCTTCACCGCCATCTACAGATAACCATTGCCTTTCTTCAAACGCACAGTTGGCTGATCAACTAAGAAAAAATCTTCTCTAACACCCACTCAAAGGATGGTACTTTTGGGAGCCCTCCTGTACTCTCGATTTCAGAGAATCTTCCTAACAGCGGTCAAGATTTCAGCAATCCAGCACAGACTACGCAGACTGTGTCAATTCAATGCCATGTTTCACTCCAGGCCCCTCAACACCTGATCCTCTCCAGGTGGAACAGGCTACCCCATCTACTCAAATCCCAGACGATGAGCCTCCCTCAGAGGTTTGCCTGTCCATAGCCTGGTGGTTACAGACTTCCCATTTGAACAGGGGCCGTCCCTTTTGGATCCTGGACTGGGCTCTCCTCACCACGGATGCAAGCCTCCCTTCAGGGCCGATGGTCCCAAGTCGAGGCAGTGTTACCAATCAATATCCTGGAACTTCGAGCCATCTACAGAGCTCACTCTGGCTTAAAATATTCTGAAAAACAGATCAGTACAAATTCAGTCCGATACGCCATGGCGGTGGCCTACCTTAATCACCAAGGGGACACTTGAAGACAGTCAGCAATGACAGAAGTGTCACACATTCTCACATGGGCCGAAAGCAATCTCCCAGCCATCTCTGCAGTGTTCATCCCGGGGATTCTCAATTGGGAATCGGATTTTCTCAGCCGTCATGACGTGCATGCAGGAGAATGGTCTCTACATCCAGAAGTCTTTCAGCTTCTAGTGAACAAATGGGGCCCTCCGCAAGTGGTTCTCATGGCCTCAAGACACAACAACAAACTTCCAATTTATGGAGCCAGAACATAGGACCCCGACGCGGCCTTAATAGATGCATTGTCGGTGAAATGGAACTTTTCATTTGGCATATCTCTTCTCTCCAGTATACCTACTTCCTAGAATGCTTCGAAAGTTCAGACAGGAGGGGGGCACAGTCCGGTTCATAGCTCCGGCTTGGCTCAGACGTCATTGCTAATTTGATCTTCAAATGCTCTCCATAGATGTTCCTATTTGACTTCCTCTACGAGTAGACCTGTTGCTTCAGGATCCATGTCTACATCGGACCTAGCCCGTCTGTTTTTAATGGCTTGGCTCTTGAGACATCACTCCTAACGTCTAAGGGTTTATCGAGCACTGTGGCCCAGACCATGCTCAGAGCACTTAAACCGGTCTCAGCCAGGGTTTACCACAGAATATTTCCAATGGTGTGCTCCAAGAAACTGACCCGCAAGTCTTTAAGGTTTCTCGAATTATTGCCTTTTGTTCAGGCTGGAATTGATATACTGTAGGCCCTCCGCCTAGCATCTCTGAAAGTGCAGGTCTCTGCTATGTCTATCTGGTTTCAGCGCAGAAGTGCTACTATACCAGATGTTCAGATCTTCATGCAAGGTGTTCTACGTATATAAACTCCCTTTGTTCCTTATGTGACTCCATGGGATTTGTCAGTGGTGCTCCAAGCATTTCAGGAACCTCCATTTGAATCCCTGGAATCAGTGGATATCAAGTGGCTCACCGCGAAGACTTTTTCTTGCTATAGCATGTTCCCGTTGGGTACCGGATTTAGGGGTGCTTTCATGTCACTCCCTCTTTTTTTAATATTTCATCAGGACAGGGCTGTTCTTCATACACGCCCAGGTTTCCTTCCCTAGGTGATTTCTTTCTTTCACCTGAATAAGGAAATTGTGGTTCCGGCATTCAATTCACCAGACCTCTTGGCAGGTGAGGCCTCGTTGGATGTGGTCCGTTCTCTGAAGATCTACGTGGACCGCACTACTTCCATAAGGACATTGGACTCCCTCTTTGTCCTATATGGATTCCACAAGAAGGGATGGCCAGCTAACACAGACATTGGCCAGATGGATTCGCATGACTATCTCACAGGCTTACAAGCAGACTGGCCTTCCTATGCCGGCTTCAGTATCTGCTCATTCTACTTGCTCTGTGGGTCCCTCATGGGCAGCCCGGCGTGATGCCTCTGCTGTACACCTGGTCTTCTGTCTACACCTTTCTCAGGTTTTATGCCTATGATACATTTGCCTATCAGGATGCTCTCTTCTGGCATAGGGTTCTACTATCAGCTTTTGAGCTTTCCCGCCCTTGAACAACTGCTTTGGGACATCCCTAATGTCTCCCTGTGGAGCCCTATGGACTCTGAAGAGGAAAATAAGAGTTATGGTAAAACTTGCCTTCGTTCGCTATTTCTTCAAAGTCCATGACGCTCCTAGCTTTTATGGGTTTCTTCTCCTGGTCACTTGTTTCCTTCTCTGTGTGAGAGTGTGATTCTTCAGTGTACCAGTCTTCCTTCTCTCCTATGCTGCTCCTGCCTTGGGCTTGTTAACAAAACAGAGTTGCCCTCAGGCTGTGGGCGGGGTATAGGGGGAAGGACCGGAGCATCCTGGGATTGTAAAGCTTTGCTGTTGGTGTCTGGTTCTTCAGGTCCCACCTACACCTCAATGTGTCCCTGTGGACCATATGGACTTTGAAGAAAGGAGAGTTAATGAAGGTAAGTTTTACCATAACACTCTTTTTTTGTTACAATTGCACCTGTCAAGGGGTGGGATATATTGGACAGCAAATAAACACTCAGGTCTTGAAGCTGTAGTGTTGGAAGCAGGAAAAATGAGCAAGTGTAGGGATCTGAGAAACTATGATAAGCGCCAAACTGTGATAGCTAGACAAGTGGGTCAGAGCTTCTCCAAATGGACCATGGAGCAATGAAAGATGGTGGCCTGGTTAGATGAAGCACGTTTTTTTTTTTTTTTTTTTTAAGTCATGAGGAGGGCCTGGTGCTTCTTGGTCATTTACCTGGGGAAGAGATGGCACCCGGATGCACTATGGGAAGTTCAAGCTGGCAGAGGCAGTATAATGCCATGTGCAAAGTTCTCCTTGGAAGCCTTGGTTCTTGGCATTCATATGGATATTACTCCTTGTTGCAGACCATGTACAACCCTTCATGGCAACAATATTCTGTGATGGCATTGGTCTCTAACAGCAGGATAATGTGCCCTGCCACACTGCAAAAATTGTTCAGGAATGGTTTGAGGAACATGACAGAGTTTAAGGTGTTGTCTTCTCCTCCAAATTCCCTAGACCTCAATCATATCAAGCCTCTGTTGGATGTACTGTACTACAAAAACAAGGAAAAGCCGTGGATGCCCACCTCGCAAACTTACATGACTTCTGCTAACGCCTTAGTGTTAGATACCACTGGAGACCTTCATGGGTCTTGTGGAGACCATTCCTAGATGGGTCAGAGCTGTTTCCAAAACTTGCACGCATGAAAATTTATACAGTATTTCTCTCATCCATAGGGAACACTGGCTTTACACTTGGGGGTATACAGATGTGTCCACATACATCTAGCCTCCTTGGACGTTAAACAGCTTTTCTAGTCGCGCCATGCCGTTGTGCAATGTTTTACCTTCATATGCATGTTATTCGCACAGCGGCACGCATGCAGCATGCCTACATTCTTTGTGTGAAAATGCGGGTGTATCTACCTGCGAATCGCTACGTTACTGTCAGACGTAAAGTAGTATTTTGAATGTAGATACATCCGCAGTCGCACACAGAACATAAGCATGCTTCATATCATTTTAATCAGCAGAAGCTGCTTGTGTATTCTAATTTCACCGATGTGAGAATAAGATGCATTTGAAGGTAAAAAGTGCTAGAGAGTCAGACGGCACTCACACGCTATGTGTAACGTGGAGAATAGATGTACTGTATGTGGACACATCTGGAGGTAGATGAGCTGGAGTCTGGGCACCAAACAGTTACGTACCATCTCCCTACAGCCTATGCTACCTCTCCCTTATACCAAGCCCCCAACCTTAAAGACCAGATATCGTTTGGCACTGGCAAGCAGCGGGCATTTTTTTACAGGAACTGCTTTTTAGCAGCCTCAATTTATTTTTATTTTATTGAGCAGGCAGTGAGTCCTGTAGTATGCCCTCACTGCTGCTCTGACTATCTCAAGCGGCCGCAGCACTGACGACTGGATCAGTGACTGCGGCTGGGCTCCACAGTGCACACCTGAACCGCTGCTGGACACATTAGGTAACAGTTAAGTGGTGGCCATTGCCTTGGAGTACATGACAGAAGGGGGAGGCAGGTTAGCCCCTTCCCTTGGGGAACTCCCTCCTGCTGGCATCCCGCCACAGGGCTTACTCCTCCTCTCTCTCCTCCCTCCCTCAGCATGAGCAGCATTTACTACATTGCCTTCCTCACCACCTCAGCAGAGAGAAGCATTGGCTCCTTGTCTCCCTGTATAATTTGCTTTTAAGTGATCAGGTTATACATAAAATCCTTTCTCCCCTGTTGAGGTTGGATTGTTGAGAATTTTTGCGTGTTTGTTTCATTGCATTAAATGTTCTGTACGCATTGTGTAACTGTGTAAACTGCATTTTTCAGTCTAACTCTTGTTTAATTGTTACACTTGGGTGAACACATTTGTCTATTGACTTTCACACTTATATTATATTTCTACTTAGTCCCACTTATTTATCTGTGGCGCTATAATATTCATTGCACACCACTGTTTTGCCAACTTGTGTGTGGGGACATTCTTGGAATTTGATTATCATGTCTTCCAAGGGCAAAGCACCCAGGGAGGTGGACGCACCTGTGTTGCAACACTGTAAGAACTGTGCTGAAGTGCTTTTTCCTCTTACTCTGTACCACGATTGTCTGTGTCTGAAGTTTCACAGCTACGCAGTGAGAAGTCCCAATCAGGAACCGGCAGGGGCTTTCACAGGTAATATTGCAGTTAGTTAATAAACTTGCAATCCCTGGACCCTACCCTCCTGCTAGTCTATCCACAGGCCAGGTCCCCAATCTTCATCCTGCTCAGGGTGTTTCGAAGCCTTCTTCGCAGAACCACCATGGGTCATGTCGTTCAATCAGTTGATGCCGGGTTTGGCGCAGATGTCTGCATCTCTCCAACAGGTGCTAGACAAGGACAAGCACCTCTCTTGTTTTGATTCAGACTCTGAGTTTTCCTTTGATCACAAGGGTAATGCCTCCATTACCTTGGATGTTGAGTTTCCCTCTACCCCGGAGGACTTCCTACCACAAGTGGATGTTGGGCACTTGGAGCAGACATCTAAGCCAGATGCCCCAGTATTTAAATATAAAAAAGTGACTGCTGAGTTCCCTTCTTCTGCTGAACTTGAAGACCTCCTTGTAGAGACATGGGCTCACTCTAACAAGTGCTTCTAAGTCTCTAAGCTCATTGCTGCTTTTTATCCACTACCTGCTGCTTATAGGGCCAAATGAGATTCTCCCCCTCCAGCAGTTGCTCACATCACCCGGCTAGTCCCTTCCTATCCCTAATGTGGCCTTGTTCACGATCCGACACATAGGAAGCTGAACAACTTTCTGAAAAGGGATTTACTTCCGCCCTGGTGGCTAAGGCCATTGGACGATGGCAGATGCCCTGGAGGAGGGTCTCCAAACTAGTACCCACAGAACGGAATTGTTATCGCTGTAGACCGTATCAGGGAAGCAAGCTCCTATCTTGGCAAGGGGATCAATTGACACTGGTATGCTAATCTCTAAGGTGTCACCGCCTTCTGTGGCAGCCAGGAGAACTTCATACATTTGTGCCATTGCAGACTCTAAGAAGCCCCTTGAATCTCTTCCCTTATCAAGTGAGGTTATTTTTGGCCCAGAGTTTGACAAGATTATAGCTACAGTAGCAGCGAGCAAGTTTGCTTTCCTTCTGCGGCAGCCCCTAGTTCACGATCTTCAAATTTTCGCTCCTTTTGTCTGAAGAGTAAGGCCAAGGGTTAGTCTTTCTCCAAGTTTCAGGGTTTTTCCACCAATGGCTCCAAGTCCAGAAGTAAACAGACCTGGTCCACCAGATGTCCTGTTACCATGTCAACTGATAAGCCTACCATATGATGGGGCGTATCTCCACCTGGAGACCTCAGCATGGGAGGCTTGGTTCTGCTTTTCTCTGATGCATGGATGGCGATCATGATTGATTCCTGGGTAAGAGAGGTGTTTTTCCTAGGCTACACCGTAACCTTTTGGGAACATCCTCCCTTTTTCTACAGGCTTTCCAGTAGATCCAGAAAAAGCAGAGGCACAGAGTCCATCTGCTCCCTTCTGGTCTCCAGTGTCACCGTCCCAGTTCCTTCATTCCAGAAGGGCAAGGGGTTCTATGCCAACACCTTCCTGGTTCAGAAGCAGGACGACTCATTCCGACCCATCCTCAACCTGAAGTCGCTCAACAGATACCTCCGGGTTCCCAAGTTCTGCATGGTCTCTACGCTCCATCATTCTGGCTCCGGAACCAGGGGAATTCATGGCCTCCCAGGATGCAAATTTTACATAATACCATCAGGGTCAGTCACCAGTGCCTCCTCAGGTTTGTAGAACATTTGTAGTCGCACAAGAATCATTTCATTACTTCTCAAGCAAAAAGAATATCAGAACCCTCGTACTAAATATACTGGGAATTAAAGAGTGTATTTGAGGGGTGCTACCACAGACACTTATATTATGTACACAAAAATAGAGAGAGAGGAATGAAATGTCATATGTGGTGCACTGTATATTAAAATATAACTTCTATTCTTTTGCAAATTAATATTTCATAAGGACAACAAGAGCAGCAAAAATTATTTATAAATATAGATAAGAAAACCGATTACCTTGGCACCATTGAAATCAGACATACAGTTGTGAATACATGCCACCCAATTTTTATTGTGATATAATAAGTTCAGGTGCACACACTGCAACTTATTTTAAATCACATTTTCTTTCTTTGTGACACAATTTTCTAACTTTTAAATAGTTTTCGCTGCTCTTTTATCCTTATGGAATATTAATTTGTAAAAGAATAATAGTTATGGTTTAATATACAGTGCACCACATATGACATTTCATTCCTCTTTCTCTATTTTTGCCTCCTCAGTTTTGCAGTACAGGAGGAACACTTCCAATTACCGGCATTGTCATCTGTACTTTCCACGGCTCCTCGAGTATTCACAAAGGTCATGGCAGCTCATATCCGATGGGGGGAAGGTGGATCAAAATACTGCCCTATCTGTATGATCTCCTGGCCTGGTCACTGGACGTACTAGGTGATGGCATTTGTCTCACTATGGATCTACTCCAGTCTCAAGGGTGGATCATCAATTGACGAAAATCCACTTTGACTCATCTCAGGAGATTAGAGAGAGAGGGGTCTGTCACTCTCTCTTGTGGCGCCATCAGTCCCACCTGGACAAGGGCCGGCAGTTTTGGATCCATGACTGACTCCTGCTCACCACCGATGCAAGTCTTCAGGGGTGGGGGGCAGTAACTTGTCAAAAGACATTTCAGGGTCGGTGAACAGCTCAGGAGAGCCAGCTCCCCATCAATATTTTGTAGCTCAGTGATTTTCAGAGTTCTGCTTAGCAGGACAACGCGACAGCCATCTACATAACCCTTCAGGGTGGCAGTCGCAGCGTCATCAAGAAAGTGAGTTGCATTCTTCAGTGGACAGAGCGTCATCTTCTGGCAGCGGTCTACATCCCCGGGGTCCAAAATTGGGAGGCGGGCTTTCTCAGCCATCAGGACGTTCACTTGGGCGATCAGGCCCTACACCCAGACGACTTTTTGCTCTTGGTTCTCTGCTGGAGCCTGCCAGACATTGATATAATGGCGTTTGGACACAGTCGCAAACTACGAAGATACTGCTTGCATGCCAGGGATCCAGGAGCTGTAGTGGTGGATGCCCTGACGGTAAGGTGCACATTTCCACTAATGTACATCTTCCCTCCATTCTCAGTGATTCCGAGGGTCCTCCGCAAATTAAAGCTGGAGGGCGGCACCGTGATGCTTGTGGCTTCGGATTGGTCACGAAGAGCTTAGTAAGTGGATCTTCTGGGCTTCTCCTTAGACGCTCTGCTGCATTTTCTTCTTCAGCCAGATCTACTATCTCAAGGCTCTTGAGACGTCTGTATTAAGAGGCATGGGGTTCTCATGGGCAGTCATACATACCATGTTTAATGCTGGGAAACCTTCCTCTGCCAAGATTTATCTCAGAGTTTGTAGAACATATATTTTGGCTGGTGCTTACCTTGAGGATTCAACCCAAGATCTTTCCAGCTATTGCGAGTCTTGTCCTTCTTACAGGTCGGTCTGGTTTCAGCCCTCTCTGTTCTCTTTCAGAGATACATTGCGCTGTTGCCGGATGTACTGACATTCCAACATTGTGTCTTCCATGTGCAACCTCCGTTTGTGGCTCAGTCAAGCTTATCTTGGTTCTTCAGGCTCTACTGTAATCTCCCTTTGATTCCTTGGACACAGTAGACATTTGTTGGCTTATATGGAAGGCTGTTTTCTTCCTCCTGATCACATTGGCCAGTAGAGTTTCTGACTTAAGTGCATTGTCTTATCGTTCCCCTTTTCTTTTTTTCCACTCACTGTGCTGTCCTTCAAACACTGTTGGACTACCTCCATAAGGTATTTTCCAGGTTTCACATCAACCAGGAGATTGGTCCTTTTGTTCCAAGTACCAGACTCTTCTCCGGAGCTGGCCTCCTTGGATGTAGTGAGGGCCCTCCGGATTTATATAGACAGGACAAGAGATTTCCATAAGACGGACTCCCTCTTTGTCCTGTATGTCTTTCACAAAAGGGGCTGGCCAGCTACTAGGCAGACTTTGGTCAGATGGCTCAGTTTGACTATACGCCAGGCTTATGTTGTGGCGGAACTTCCTGTCCACGCTGTGGCGCAAGCTCATTCCACCCGGTGAGTGGGCACTTCTTGGGCAGCCAAAAGTGGCACCTCCGCAGGATAGTTTAAAGCAGCTACGTGACCCCTTGCCCATACTTTCCTCAGGTTCTATTCCTTTGGCGTCTTCACGGATGCAGCTTTTGGGCAAAGGTTTCTCAGCGCAACTCCAATGTATCACCTCCCTTAGTGGGGCAGATTGGTAGCATCCCAACGTAAAGCCTGTGTCCTCTATGGATAAGAGAAATAAATATTTGTTCTCACCTTTTTTTTTTATTATGATTTTTTTTTTATTGAAGCGTCATGTATAATAGATTTTCCATATACAGAAAATACAATACAAACACAATAATCAAAACAATAAGGTAATACAAATATACATCTCTATATATTAAGCTGACAATATGATTCATTGTAACAGTGTAACATCTGCTGGAAATATATTCAACAAATACATTGTTATTTAAATTAATATATAACAAATTAAATAAAATGTAAAATAAAAGAACTCTCTCCTTCACCCCCCCTCGCCGGCCCACCAAGTCAGGATCCGCATCTAAAATGATAGGTGGGTCATTATCGACCATTTGCAGTAAGTACCATGATGTAGTATGGAGACTTTGTTGAATTTGGCGTCTCATATCTATAGACAACGTAGATATGTAACTTTCCCACATATCAAAGAATCTTTCCGTTTTGTATTCTTTCTCCAAAATAACCTCCACCCATTCCTTTCGAAATAGATGAAATATTTTAGATCTAAATAATAATGGAGTAAGTGTTGATATCCATTCTTGTAAAATAGTTTTGCGGCCTGCCGCACTTATAGCCATTAATAATCTTTTCCCTCCCTTACTTATCTTAATATTTGTTGGCAGAATGCCCAATACAGCCCATTCTGCTGTAAGTGGTAAATCATTTTTTTAATTGGTTTCTGCATACTGTTTTATTTGGAGCCAGAACATTCTGACCAATGGGCAAAGCCAGAAACAGTGAAATAATTTTGCGTTCTCCTCTCCACATCGATAACAAGAATGCGAAGGTGAACGACCCATTTTAAAGCTTCTCTTTGGGGACAGATACGCTTGATGGAAAATATTTAAAAAATTTCCACATACATGGCTGATGGAAACTGTTTACGGGAAGTTTCAAGTGCCTTGAGTAAGTCATTGATAGTTAATGAAGGGAATTGAGATAGCCACTATACCATACCTGTAGTTGAAGTTGAATGCTCTCTATTATCCGGTAACAGGGAAACGCATAAAAAGTGTATCTACCGAATTTTCCCAATCATTATCTGTATAGTTATTGACCACTGAGTTAATATAGTGCTTCGTTTGAAGAAAGGCTATGGGATGACCTGCTATGGTCGGATATTTATCAACTGCATCTGAGAATGATCATGATTGTTTTGTGCTTCTATTGACCAAGCAACCTATGTTGTTAATCCCTCCATATCCATAATGTGAATGGATATGTAGCGTGGCCTTCTTGAAAGTTTAGATTGTGTAACAGTGGAAGAAATAGCGTGTTGTAAGGATTTAACTTGGCTTTATATCTAATCATATGCCAAAGGTTTCTTGTGTTACATAGTAAATGGGTTAATTTTTAAGTCTGATTGCACTTTTTGGTCTTGAAGATGTAGGAAAGCAATTAGACTTTTATTAGATAAGAATTCTCTTTCTAATGAAGTGTTTGCATAAATATCGCAGTCATGGAGCCAATCAGACAAATATCTTCACATGCAGTCAGGTTCATAAATATTTGGACATTGACAGAATTTTCATATTTTGGCCTCTATTCACCACCACAATGGCTTTGAAATGAAACAAACAAGATGTGCTTTAACTGCAGACTTTCAGATTTAATTTGAGGGTAATTACATCCAAATCAGGTGAACGGTGTAGGAATTACGACGGTTTCTATATGTGCCTCCCACTTTTTAAGGGGCCAAAAGTAATGGGACTATCAACTCAAAAGCTATTTCATGGACAGGTGTGGGCTATTCCCTTGTTATTTCCTTATCAATTAAGCAGGTAAAAGGTCTGGAGTTGATTCTAGGTGTGACCTTTGCATTTGGCATCAGTTGCTGTTGACTCTCAATATGAGATCCAAAGAGCTGTCACTATCAGTGAAGCAAGCCATCATTAGGCTGAAAAATCAAAACAAACCCATCAGAGAGATAGCAAAAACATTAGGTGTGGCCAAATCAACTGTTTGGAACATTCTTAAAAAGAGAGAACGCACTGGAGAGCTCAGCAACACCAAAAGACCCGGAAGACCACGGAAAACAACTGTGGTAGATGACAGAAGAATTATTTCCCTGGTGAAGAAAAACCCCTTCACAACAGTTGGCCAAATCAAGAACGCTCTCCAGGAGGTAGGTGTATATGTATCAAAGTCAACAATCAAGAGATGACTTCACAAGAGTGAATATAGAGGGTTCACCACAAGATGTAAACCATTGGTGAGCCACAAAAACAGGAAGACCAGAATAGAGTTTGCCAAACAACATCTAAAAAAGCCATTACAGTTCTGGAACAACATCCTATGGACAGATGAGACAAAGATCAACTTGTACCAGAGTGATGGGAAGAGAAGAGTATGGAGAAGGAAAGGAACTGCTTATTTTCAAAACATACCACCTCATCAGTGAAGCATGGTGGTGGTAGTGTCATGGTGTGGGCATGTATGGCTGCCAATGGAACTGGTTCCCTTGTATTTATTGATGATGGGACTGCTGACAAAAGCCGCAGAATGAATTCTGAAGTGTTTCGGGCAATATATGCTCATATTCAGTCAAATGCTTCAGAACTCATTGGATGGCGCTTCACAGTGCAGATGGACAATGACCCGAAGCATACTGCAAAAACAACCAAAGAGTTTTTTAAGGCTAAAAAGTGGAATGTTATGCAATGGCCAAGTCAGTCCCCTGACCTGAATCCGATTGAGCATGCATTTCGCTTGATGAAGCCAAAACTGAAGGGAAAATGCCCCAAGAACAAGCAGGAACTGAAGACACTTGCAGTAGAGGCCTAGCAGAGCATCACCAGGGATGAAACCCAGCGTCTGGTGATGTCTATGCGTTCCAGACTTCAGGCTGTAATTGCCTGCAAAGGATTTGCAACAAAGTATTATTAAGTGAAAGTTAAGGTGCGTACACACGGGACGATCTGTACCACCAACGACATGAAAGATCTCTTTCAAAGATCTCTTTCAGTGAGTCATCCTGCCACATCTCTGAGCATGCAAAGTTGACGATATCGTTCAGATTGGCCTGCATGCACGGACGATCATAGATATCGTTATCGTTCATGCGGGAACACACATCGTTGGTCGTTCACTGCATAAAAATGAACGATATATATCGTTAAATGATATTGTTAACGTTCATATCGTAACTATATATCTGTCCATGTGTACGCACCTTTAGATTTAGGATTGTTTAGTTTGTCCCATTACTTTTGGCCCCTTAAAAAGTGGGAGGCACATATAGAAACCATTTTAATTCCTACACCTTTCACCTGATTTGGATGTAATTACCCTCAAATTAAATCTGAAAGTCTGCAGTTAAAGCACATCTTGTTTGTTTCCTTTCAAAGCCATTGTGGTGGTGAATAGAGGCCAAAATATGAAAATTCTGTCAATGTCCCAATATTTATGCACCTGACTGTAGCTACTCAATTATATTGTTTTATGTCTGGGAATCCCATTCCCCCGTTAGTTCTGGTTTGTTGTAATCTAAGTAAACTGATTTTTGGTCTTTTACCATTCCAAATAAATCATCTGAACATCTTATTAATGTCTTGTAAATCTTTTACTGTTAACAATAAAGGGAGAGCTTGAAGAAAATAAAGGAGTCTTTGAAAGGATACCATTTTAATTAAGTGTATTCTGCCCAAATATGATAGGGGGATGTTTTTCCAACCCTCCAGCTCCTCTCAGATCTTTTTTTATAATTTGTGTATAATTTAAAGAATAAAGATTATTAATACATTGGGGTAAACCTACCCCTAAATATTTAAAATGATTTTTAGTTTGATTATAGAAGAGTATTTCCCATTGTCAGCGGTTGTATAGGTCCTGAGCCTAAGCAGAGTGCCACTGATTTTCCGCATTGATTGCGAATCCTGACAGTTTTTCAAATTTGTGTAGTATTTGGAAAATAGGATTTAGAGAGAGAGATGTATCAGCCAAATTTAATAATACGTCATCAGCAAATGCTGTCATTTTGATTTCCCTGGAACCAACAAGAATTCCCCTAAACTCTACGCAGTTGTCCAGTATGCGAAATAGAGGGTCTATCGCCAAATTGAATAAAAGAGGAGAAAGGGGGCATCCCTGTCTAGTTCCTCTATGCAGCTCTATAGAACTACTGCGATGTCCATTTATTATTAATGTTGTGGATGCTGAAGTGTACAAGTATCTTACCATATCCATAAATACAGGACCAAACTCTCTCTTGGAGTATATTAAAAAGGTATGGCACAAAACTGAGTCAAATGCTTTCATTGTGTCTAGACTCAATAGTATACTTTTGTTGGTGTATACTTTTGATGTTTCTGTAATTGCTGCTATGGCTGCTCTTATTCCTCGAACGGAATGCCGGCCCTTCACAAATCCCAGCTGGTGGAGAGTTAATAAATCGGGAAGAATCTATTGCAGGCGATTTGCCATAATCTTAGCAAAAAGTTTTGTGTCTGTATTCACTAGACTGATTGGTCTGTATGAGTCCATAGAAGTAGGATCTTTTTGCGGTTTGGGAAGTAATATAGTATTTGTGTCTGTAAAATTTGGGAACCAAGTGTGTTGGGTAAGTAGATCATTATATTGTTCGACCAGGGCTGGTGCTACTTGTTGTTTTAATAATTTAAAATATTAATTGGATAGGCCATCTGGACCGGGGGATTTGCCTAAATGTGAATTCGATATAACAAATAGAATTTCATCTATGGAAATGTCTTTATTAAGCATCTCTTTTTGGTCCAGAGTCAGCTTAGGCAATGTAGCCTCCAGCAGCATTTGACAATGGGCCTCAGGATCAAATGGTTGATCTTTATATAAGGCTGAATAATAGTTTTCAAAAAGTTTATTTCTTCATTAGAATTTACAATCAAATTTGTAGTGGGGTTTCTAATTGAGGTTATATATGTTCTTTTTTGTACTGGTTTAGACATTCGGGCCAGTAGTTTACCAGCCTTATTTCCCCAGCTAAAAAATGTTTGTTTAGAAAAAAGAACGTCTTTTTTCGCCTGGGATAAGAGAACTGTTCTCGCCTTTTAAATTCTTTTCTTGGAATCAATTGGGGACACAGGGCACCCACCCTGACGCACCTGAGTTGTGGGGCTATTGCACTGTTACTGGTTCCTTTTTCACCTCCACTGTGTGATTGAACTGCGTTTGTGTCGGTATTCCTTCACCTTCCTCTCGCTCCTTGCCTGGGGCTTGTTAACTTAACTGGTCCCTGAGGCTGAGGGCGGGGTATAGGTGAGAGGGAGCCTGGGCTGCTGGAAGTAAAATCTTAAATGTTTAGTGCCCAGACTCCAGCTAATCCACCTATACCCAGTGTAAAGCCTATATCCTCTATGGATTCCAAGAAAAGAATTTAACAAGAATATAAATCTTCTTTTAATAACTGGGATGCAACCTCTGAGATCTAGTGACAGTTAATGTCCAGAAACCTCCAAATCTATAATAAATAAAGCACCCACCAATATACAGAAAAAAGCGGAAAAAAAATTGTTCATTCACCTCATCAGACGTTTTGGTCATCGACATTTCGGACACTTGCTGGGTCCGTTTTCAAGATCCAAATTTGACATGGTGAACTGATACAATCCTGTAAAAAGACCCAAATGGGGTTCAAAACATTGATGACCAAAACTCTGATTGCCTTTCTCATTCTGCTTCTGTTGTACCTGGGTATATTGCTCTCATATCCGCTGTCCGCTGCCTTGGCAAATTATGGACAACAGAAGTGAAAACACATCTTAATACGCAGCCTATTTATCTGCTTCAATCTTATTTTTCACTTCTGTTAGAGTTGTTATCCTGTGTTTGACTCTCTCATCCACCATCCACTGCTTTCAAAATATAATGTGCATAGCAGGAATTAAAATACACAATTCACAACTCTCTTACACTTTATGTATTAACAACTCTCATCATCTGGTCACTGAACTGGAAGGCCCACAGGGGATAGCAGAAGTTGCAACACACAATTTATATTTCCTCTCTTAATGTTTCCAATACGATTATTGGTGTCATAAATACATAATTAGAACTACTATATTTTGAATTTATTTTGTGGAAACTTTCTGAACTGCCTCAGTAGATTTAGAACTATGGTGCCCTACTTTCCACTGTGCAGATGTAAATGTTAATGTTACTTTATATTAGAATTTTTGTTTTACACTGATGTCTTGTATAAGTGAAATAAGACATTACTGCTCATAAAATCTACTGTATATTTAAATATATAATATTTATTGTGGATCAGAGAACCATTCGCTTATCTTGCATATAAATTTTCTTTTTCAGGATAAAGACCTTGATATAAATAGCAACTTTGATAACTGCATAGTAAGTTGTTTTTTTTTTCTCTAAACCATATCTGCAAATTACTCTGAGAACTGTCTCCGACACATGTAATAATGAATAAAGTCTGTGCTGCCACCTAGTAAACCCGGAAGCAACCTTTTTAATATGAATATTCTATCCCTGAAACATAAACCCTTGCTTTGCTTTTGGGCATAGTACATTTTGGCTAGCCCACATTCAACAATAAACAGCCAACTTAACCCTGCTACTCTCATCTGAAGGAGTCGCACACCAATTCTTATACTTACCCATGCAAACGTGAAAATAAATCTGATGTCACAACAGAGGAAGAGACATTTATGCTGTATTTTTGCATTTTGATTGTATCTCCAATATCATGATCTGCTGTTGCTATTCTGGAGAGCGTTCATTCAGCACCATCCACTGTTACATTGTGGTATTGGCCTGCAGAATAAAGTTTGCTCCGCATATTTCAAATACAGAATTGTATTGTGCTGTTGAAGACACATTTCTGCAACTCACTGTGATCTCTCCGCTGTATTTTATGTGGTTCTATGTCAAGTTTTAAACTTCAAGCCAATGCTGATTTTTTTTATCCAGCTTGTCAGGTTCTACTTTAAATTTCGCTTTCATTAATCTCGGGGACACCTCATGACCATAGGGTTAGTGCAGAATAGACGTCCGCACTTAATGAGCGGTTTAGCGGTATAAAAGCTCCTCCCCTCTGACCCTTGCTCGGTTTTTCATTAAGTGCTGAAGGAGTAGGTCAGCACTGAGCTAGCTAGTCAAAAGGATTTTAGTTTGGTAATTTTTGTTGCATGAAACTGTTAGGAAAGTTGGTCTTTAAATTTGAAACTTTACAATATGCAAGGTTCCATTCTAAAATGTTTCAATTAAACTTCTTAAGGGGTTGGTCAGGTTTCAACCATCACCTATTAAAAAATGAATTACCCTGTCGCCAGAGACTAGACGGTCTCTCGTGGTGGACCAATGTGGAAAACCTGAACAAGGGCAGTAGCATCCTTTTTCTGGATTGGATAGTAATGACCACGGATGCCAGTCTCCAGGGATGCGGGGGGGATCATGGGAAACAACCGTTTTTAGGGGTTATGGTCCCAGAGGAAACCAGGCTTGCCATAAATGTGTTGGAACTGAGAGCAGTTCTGAACACATTAAGAAGTGGGAAGCCAATAAGAATTCAGTTGGACAATGCTACAGGAGTAGCTATATAAATCACCAGGGAGGGACAAGGATTCCATGTAGGAAACTACTAAGATCCTGTTTTGGGCAGATTTTATATCAGCAGTCTTTATTCTGGGAATAAGAATTGGGAGGCAGACTTAAATCCTCCCAAGAGAATGGGTTTTGCTTTCCAGAATCTGGTAGGAAAATGGGCACTTCCAGAGATAGATCTGATGGCCTCTCATTTCAACAAAAAGATCGGTTTTGTTGCAGAATCAGGGATCCTTCAGCGTTTCTGAATTTATGGTAGTACCTTGGGAATTTCGACTGGCTTGTATATTTCTACTATTTCCAAAGCTTCAACAGTTCCTAAAAATCCTAGTTGCTTCAAATTGGCCAAGAATAGTTTATTACGTAGACATAGTGAAAATGGCCGGGAGTCGAGATGTGTTGACGCAAGGTCAGATTATGCGTCAGGAATTTCAGAAACTATAAATTTGATGGCAGGGATCTTGAATCCAAGATTTTAAAGGAAACATGATTTCCAGATTCAATAGTCCACATTATGATTAAAGCCAGGAAAAAGGTTTCTGCAGATAATTATCATAGTCTGGAAAAGGTATATTGATTGATGCAAAAAGGGGAAAGTGTCACATTCCTCTTTCTCTTTAACTAGAATCCTTTCTTTCTTACACAATGGTTTCTCTTTAGAGCCTCAGGATAGGATCCCTGAAGGTACAGGCATTAGCTTTTACTGTTTACTTATAAAGAAGGTTGGCCATCATACCAAAAGTTAAGACATTTCTGCAGGGTATTTTAAACATACAACTACCATATAGGCATCATATAGAGCCTTGGGATTGAAATCTTGTATTGACAGTAATCCAGACTCCTCCTTTTTAGCCTGTAGAAGAGTTCGATCTCAAATGGATAAGTTGGAAATAGGTTTTTCTCCTGGCCATTACATCAGCAGGAAGGGTATCAAAAAAAGGAGCTTTATCCTGTAAATGGCAATATTTAATCATACAGTACATCAGGATAGGGTAGTATTTCATACAGGTCTCTCTTTTCAACCTATAGTATTGTCTTATTTCCATTTAAACAAGGAAATAGTGAGTCCAGACAAGACAATTCACAAGAAAACATGGTCATTGTTAGATGTGGTAAAAGTATTGAGAATTTACTTGGACAGGACTGCAAGTATTAGAAAGACAAAAAAGTCTATTGTTTATGATAAGAAAAGAGGTTGGCCAGCATCTAAGCAGGTGATGGCTAAATTGATTATGATCATGATTAACCAGGCATATACTGGGGCTGACAGGCCAGTTTCAGTCTAGATTTCAGCTCATTCCACTTGCTTAGTAGATACTTCATGGGCAGTGTGGAATGGGGCACCCGCAGAGCAGTTATGTAAAGCTTTTACATGGTTCTTCGGTCCATAAATTTACCAAATTTTACAGTTTTCATGACTTTGCGTCCAGTTAATCTGACATTTAAAGTATTATGTTCATATAAGTCTGGATGTTCCCTCCCCTAGGGGCAGCTTTTGTACTTCCCCATCGTCATGAAGTGTTCCCCCAAATGAAGGAAAGATAAAACATGATTTTTTGGTACTTACCAGCTAAATCTTTCTCTTACTTCATCTGGGCGACACTTCGATCCCTTCCTCATTTGTTGAATGTATGAGAAAAATTGGTTATAGTTTTCCTTCAACCTATCCTTCAGGCTATTTAAAGTTCAAACTGAGCAGGGATTAGAGCAGGGGTGGGAAACCTTTTTTCTGCCAAGGGCCATTTTGATATATATAACATTATTCACGGGCCTGGTGCAGGCCATACCCCATTCGAGTGATGTCACACAGGGGCGGGCCACAATCACCAGTGATTACAGCAATGCCCGGAGCATCCTGAGGATGCTCCGGAGAGCTGTAAGGGCAGCGGTGTAACTGTCTGAAGCGTCCTAAGGACACTGCTGGTGGCACTGCTGCATAGATTTTGGCTGCAGGGTGCTATTCTAGGCACCATGCTAGCCAAATTAGGCTCGCAGAAAAAAGCTCTGAGAGCCAGACCAAATGGCTCCCCTGAGGTTCCCCATCCCTGGGTTAGAGGGTAGAAGCTTTTATACCGCTAAAAAGTTAGCTAATTTAGGTCAGTATTCAATTGGGTGGGAAAAGTCCCGCTGTTGTCATCGCTGCTTTTCAATCCGGAAAAGTATCGCGCTCGTTGCCGCTTATCACAGTATTCAATTCGAAAACTGGACCCGGCGAAACGCAAATAAGCGAAAAGTAATGTCAGAATTGGGGTAAACAGCCTGACACCCCTAAAAACCCCCCACCCCACCCCCCCCCACCCCAAATGATGCAATGACATGGGGGATCACTATGGATGTCCCCGAATAGCCCTGTTGAAGGTATTTGGGGAACTTAAATGGTTTGAATAGGTGCTATTTTGCGTCTTTGCATAAGTGGTGAAGAATAGCATTTAGCTTTATTTTTTGGTGAAAATAACTAGTCCCAGCAAATTTGGGGTACATGAAAATGGGTGTAAGCATTGTTAAAAATCACTGAAGTGAAGTTTTAAAAAATGCACCTTCAGCAAACAAAAAAACACCTGGGGCATGCCTATTTCGCTAGTTTTTAAGTTTGTCCCCCAACTTTGAACTTTTTCGCCCCCAAAACGATAGTACTTTTTTGGGAGATCTAAAATATTTTTTTTTTTACTTTTGTGATGCAGTTTACCTTTGGGGGACTGTCCCAAGGCTGCAGGGGTGTTCCCACAACTTTGCACCCCCAATTCTGCACTTTTTTTTCACCTGCATTCAGAGGCAAATCTTTTCTGCTGGTAAAGGCGCAGACTTTTCGCACCGGCGAAAAGTCTTTGGAATTGAATACGGGGATAAGTTCTCGTCTGGCGAAATGACGTCACCGGCGAAAGATTTTCTCCGAAAACAGCTTATCGCTGCTAATTGAATGCGGCCCCAAGTGCTGATGCCTCCATCCTACACTAACCCATGGTCCTAGTGCCTCCCAGATGAAGTCAGAGAAAGAGATTGTACTGGCAAGTACCAAAAATCTTGTTTTTGAATAAACTGGCCTCAACCAGGCTAAGCAGGGGATTCAGCATAATGAGAGCAATATCTGTGTTTGTGTTATAATTTAGCAAATGTCCATACTCTAGTGAAGCCAGCTTTCAAATTAGTGTCCCTTCAAGTGTGGGCAGTCCTGCGTCAATGTATTAGAATAGGACTTTGTGCTGCCACCATGTGCTCTGATGGCATTGATCCACGTACTGTAGATAATGCTTAATTTTTTTGTTTCAGGAATCACAGTTTATCACCAAAATTTTGCATGAGAAAATCTGGCATATTGATTTCCAGGTAAGTTATGCCTTTGTTTTGTTTGTATGGCAGGAGGTTCTCTTTTGTTATTTCTGTTTTATAGTAATTGTACAACCCTGAAGGCAGTTGTGTCAAATTAAAAATTAGAGCAATATATACATATCCTGTTTCTGCCTGCTGTCCTCTTTGCCCCACCATCTATCCATTGTCCTGCCCCCTCTCTGCCTGCAGCTGAAATGCTCTTCCCCCTCACGTTTTCTCCCATTCCATTTCCTCACTGCTGCTGCGTCACCCTGTCCCATCCCACCCTCCTCCTGTGTTCTCCTGTGTATCACATCTCTTCCGCTTTCGTACTGCACCCATATTTGTTACATGAAGGAACGAGGATCAACTTCCTGGCGGCCCTGGTCCGTCGTCTTGCCCACAACCCCATGAGTCAGGGGGAGGTTTTAACTACAGAACCTCCACCGCAGGGGTGTATTTAGGGATCCAAGCGCCCCCGGCCTTGTAATGGACTGGCGCCCCCTATGCAGTGCCCCCAGTAGTAATCCCCCCCCCCCGTGCTGCATTGCCCCCAGTTGTCCCCCCTATACAGTGCCTCCAGTAGTAGTCCCCCCATGCTGCATTGCCCTCAGTAGTTGTCCACCTATACAGTGCCCCCAGTAGTAGTCCCCCCTATACAATGCTCCTAGTAGTGCCTCCCCCCCCCCCCAATACAGTGCCCGCAGTAGCAGCCACCCCCCCATAAAGTGCACCCAGTAGCGGCCACCCTCTATACAGTGCCAGGCTTACACACACACATAGAAGAAGAAAAAAATACAACTTACCTGATCCCTGCTCCTGGCGTGACCGCCGCTGTCTGCACCGAGTCCCGGCTTTTCTCTAGCACTATG
Organism: Taudactylus pleione; assembly: GCA_031769625.1. NCBI lineage: Eukaryota > Metazoa > Chordata > Amphibia > Anura > Myobatrachidae > Taudactylus > Taudactylus pleione. The sequence goes on along the minus strand of JAUIMM010000841.1, from coordinate 5,406,326 downwards.
GGAGAGACGCTGCGGGGGGAGCCGGAAGACTTGAGTTCATGAGTGATCTCTAGCCGGCTCCCTCCATGGATGACGCAGCAGCAAATGAGAGTCTGTCTGACTCTCATTGGCCGGCTGCTATAACAAACAGGAAGCCACTCTGCATGTTTGTAATCTGTGTAGGGCAGTGCGATCTGCCGTACACTTGTGGGGGTAGACCACCCCTTGGCTGCTGGTGGCACTGCCGGACGGCGCCCACCTTTGGTTGGCGCCCCTGGTGAGTGCCATCCTGGCCAATGGGTAGGATACGACCCTGCTCCCCCGTTCCCCTAGGTTTTGGTGACATCAGATGCTGACTTCTCTGCCTGGAGCAACGTCCAGAGGCTGTGGAGTGTGGAATTTTCTCCTGTTATCTGCAGGTTTAACTAGTTTAGTTTAGCTACAGTTTAGTTAATTTAGTTTGATTTCTTTTTGTATGTAGAGCCTAATTCTGATATGTACGCTAATGCAATTGAAGCTGCAATCCTGTACGCAGCTGCTGTGCGAAAATATACTAATGCATGCAACCATTTAGACACCCACCGTTCGCTTCGCAGATCCAAGCAAGTGCATACAAACACGCAGTGGTGGTCATAGATCCATCAATAATCGACCATCTGAGTAAGTCTATGGTCGGTGGGAACTGAGACACTGGCACCAAGTATGCTGAGATGCACCCTAAAAACGTCTGTGACACAGCTACGTTTTTGCAGTCACTCCACGTAACCACCCCCAAACGGTCTCTGAATATTAATCACTTTGCAAAGAAATCCTTACTGCAAGCATCAACATTAAGATACCTTTGCGCATGTGCCGTGCAACGGCGGCACATGGGCATTTGGACGATAGTCTGTCAACTGCGTAAATATCGGGCTTGCGTCCACATCTGAATCGCGCCCATGGTCCTTTGTTAGTAGCAGTTGGGATTCTGCAGTTTTATTTTTTGCTGTTATAGCTGATCTTAGTCAGGCTGGACTAAGGGATTCCATCATTTTACTTACAAAACCTAACCCTAGTCTGACTGCAGATATATAGTGTAAGTCAAAGAAAAAAATTCAATATACACAGAAGTTATATATTCCTTGGTTTTGTATGAGTCAGACTTTTTCAATATGTCTGCAAAGGTAGGTAGACATCTCAAATCTAAGTAAGGGCTGTATATCTTGTGCATAATGCTTTACTCAAAATGCTCCCCCCTCTGAGGTAGCGTGAAACAGAATCCTCTTAGTGCAGCCTGTGAGGCAGGGGCACTCAGTCAGTGCATAATCCAGGGATACTCCGCTAGAGGAGTGTTTCCAGCCTAGACAAAGGTTATGGCCCGTATTTAATTTGAGGCGAAAAATCCAGACTTTTCGCCTCCTTCACTTGTTTTCAAGGCGGGAAAGTATCGCGCGTGTACCCAATTATTCCCGTATTCAATTCCTATGGACGCGAAAACGGGACCCAGCGAAACTTGAAGTGGCGAAAAAACCTGTACATTTTCAGGAAATCATCCTTGGCCCCCACCCAAAGATGTCCAGACATGAGGGATCACTATAGGTACCCCCATTTTTACCTGCTGAAGGGAAGTCTGGTTTTTAAATAGCCGTGGCAGGTGCATAAATGCGCCTGTGAGGAAGATTAGGATTTTTTTGGGGGGGAAATAACTATGCCCATCAAATTTGGGGTACGTGAAAATGGGTGCAAGCATATTTTGAAGTCCCTAAAATGATTTTTAAAAATTCTTAAAAAATGCACCTGACGCTACTACCCGCAATGAATAAAACACCTGCCGCATACTTTGGAACCCCTCTGGAATCTATATGGCTACTTTAGGATTTGGTTCCCCATTTTTATTTTTAACCCCAAAATTCAAGTAAACTTTTTGGGGTGTCCGGATTTTTATTTTTTGCTTTTTTTTTGTTTTTTTTATAACACACATAGGGCCTGATTCAGAGCCGCTCGTAAGCTCCGAGCGATGTTCGCACATCTGCGCTTGCGTATGGGTCGTCATTCGCCAACCAGTCAGTGCGGTCGGAAATCGTGTGTTCGTAAAATAGCGAGTGCCTGCTAATTTGAGTGACAGGATGAGGCGTTTGTGGGTGGTAACAGGGGAAGGTGCTTGAAAACGGGGAGTGGTGATCCGAACGCAGGCGTGCCAAACGGTCAAAACTGGCGTTTTAAGGGTGTGCATAATTAACAAAGCAGCGTCATCGGCCACGTCACTTGGTTGTCTCTTAGCCTGAACTGTTCGCATGATTGCAGTAGGAAAATCCAACCACAAGCACTGCGAGCAGTTCAGACGCCTTTCGATGTACTCGATTAATCTAATAAATTGCGGAGATGACGTATGATGCGAACGGCAAAGGGGCGTCTTTACAAAATAGCGAGCGCATGTTTTGCTCGTTCAGACATGGAGGCGTCAACAGACCGCAAAGAGCGAGTGCTCAATTTAAATAGCCGGCCCCTTTTTCTGAACGAGCGAGCGCAAATAGCGTCCGGCTCTGAATCAGGCCCATTGTTTTTAGGGGGCATTCCCAGGGGTGCAGGCTATTTTTTTTCTTTTCTTTTAAAAGCCTGCACCCCTAAACCCCAATTCTGCACTTTTTCTCGCCACCTATTGTGTGGAGAAAAGTTATCCCCGTTTTTTTACAAATCCAATAATGCAAACAGGTGAAAATGACGTCATCACCGATAACGAGTTTTCGCTTCAAATTGAATACTGCCCTATGGTTCAATCCATTGCAGGAAGGGGTACTTTTGGAATACGGCTGGGTTGACCATTCTGGTTGGGAAGGAATCTCCCCTGACAACCTGGGCGTCCTCAACCTGATTTTCTGGCTATCCGCCAGACCTTAAAGATAGAAGGAGCCACTAAGGCATAGACTCATCCTGACTTTTTCTTAAAAAAAATAAGCTGATTATTACATTCCCTTCCTTTGCTAATTTTCTGATGTGTTAGGGGAAGCATGGCTCAAGCCTGATAGACATTTTAAACTTCCTACAGGGTTTAAGTACACATACCTGTTTTCAGATAAACATGTCTGTATGGGAAGTCACTCCTATTGCCCAGTTAGCAAAGGCCATTGTCCTTCTGACAACCAGTGCTGATGCCATGCACCTTGAGTGTGAATCTTTGCTTATGTCATTGTTTTCTCTATCAGGGACAACTCATCGCCCAGTCCTGGCTGGGACCTGGCTACTAAGGTTATGGAATTGTTGCCTAACCAGTTGCAGAGGCCATAGAACGGGAACAGATCCATTGATTCTTGTGGACAGCTTAATGCAGACCTCCATCTATGTAGGTCATGCTTCTTTGAATGTGATCTCCCTACTTCCATGTGCCTCTGCACTATTCATTTTGGTCAGGAGGTTACCCTGGCTAAGGTCCTGGTAGGCAGATACCAAGTACAAGAAGTTAGAGGCAGTCCCATTTATGGGCCAGAGCTTGAACGTATCATCGCTCAGGCAACAGGAGATAAGAGTTCATATGACTTTGTCATTCCATCTTGTGCCAAAGACCCATGGTTTCAGCTCTTTCTATTCTCTGGTCAGGCCTGTCCTGCACCCACCAGAGGGTCCGTGGGGGGGCCACAGAGCTGGTCACTTCAGAGGATGCATGGCCATGGCTTCCCATCACTCTGGTCCCCAATGGGGCAACAAACCATCAGCATGACTCCTGTCTGCTCTTGACCGGGATGTCTGGTTGGGGTGAGTGACAGACCTTAGGGTCAGACTATACTTTCTCGAGAATATATCCTGGATCTCATGGGTCCTCATCCGTTTCTGTTCCTTGTAATCCCTCTGACACGGAACTAGATCAGACAGACTGCATTGCTTCGAACTGTGTACTCTCATCTAGCCTCGGTTGTGGTAGTACTGGTTCCTGCACACCAACAGGGGTTGGGGTTTTATTCCAATCTCTTTCTGGTGCAGAAACTGGACAGGTTTTTTCAGCCCATTCTAAACTTGAAATTACTGAACTCACACCTAAGAGTACAAAAATGGAATCTTTACTCTCCGTCATTGCTTCCATGGAAGGAGGGAATTCCTTGCAAGAATTGACATCAAGGATGCATTTTTACACGTTCCTACTTGGGAACAAGACTACAAGTTTTTTGCCTTTCTACCGCACCCATGTCTTCACCAAGGTCATGCCCTTATGGTCGCCCTGTTGGGTCACCAGGGGATCACTGCCGTTCCTTACTTACTGTGATAAATGATTCATCCAAGCCACTACTCAGCAGTCATCTGCGGGTTGTGATGTTGATTTTGGAGCAACATGGTTGTATTCTCAAATTGCTCAAATACACAGTGGTCCTGACACTTCTTTTCAATGTGGTTTTTTTTTCAGTAGACCAGATTCTGGCACTGCAGTCTTTGGTGCGCTCTTTTTTGCTTCTGCGCTGGGTGTCCATCTTGCAGTGTTTTGTAGTTGCAGGGGAGGATGGTAGCAGCATTCGAAGCGGCTCCCTTCACTTGCTTCCATTCCAGGGCTCGTCAACATCATATACTGCATCATTAGAGAAAACTGGATCCTTGTCTGGATCGGCAGTTGCTCCCCTTGTCACTCTGGCCACCCCATGGTTTGGAGGCTCCACTCCCCCAACCTGTCCAGAGGTTGTCATTTCTCCATCTAGTATTGGACACTGGTCATGATGGACGCCAGTCTCCTGGGCTGGGGTTCAGTAACCCTGGGGGTTCCAGTGTCAGGGTGTCTGAAAGGGCTGCCTCCTCCTTGGACCAATCAATGTGCTGGAACTAATGCCGGGTACACACTTATGCGAAACAGTATGTCGTCCGGTCCGGCGGATTGGAGGGACATTTCGGGCACTGTGCACCCGCTATGTTGCTGACGATGCGCGCTCCCACGCGTCATCAGCAGCATCGCCCATCGAGCCTAATGTAGCACGACCCACTTTGTCGCTATCGGCATGTGTGTACGCATTGGCCGATGCCGGCACCCCGTCGGGTCCCGTTGCTAATAAAGTCGGTATAGACTAGACATTGTCTAGTGTATACAGTCTAGTGTGTATCGGCCATAAAGGTGGTCTCGAATGTTCTGTCACAGGCTCAGTGTCACTTATGGGATACGTCTCTGTAGGTCCAGTCGGAAACTGCCATGGCTGTGGCATATATTAACCAGCTGGGCAGGACCAGGAGTCATCAGGCTATGACGGAGACCGCTCAGATCATTCAGTGGATGGAGACATTTATTTCGTCGCCCATCTTCATTCTGGGGATGGACATAGGGTTCACCTTGGAGAGTGGTCCTTACACTAGGACACGTTCAACCTGATTGTGGACCGCTGGGGTCTTCTCCATGCTACTGCATGTGATGCCGCCGCATCAGCTGAGTGAAGGTCCTCGTTGCCCCAGACTGCCCGCGGAGAGTGTGGTATGCGCACCTGCTGACTGTTGGCCCAACCGCCATAGCGACTGCTGCTGAGGGACGATCTACTCACTTGGCTGGCTTTGGTGTGGCACTTGAAACCAGCATTTTGAGGTCAATGGTGCTTTCTGCAGCTGTCATCAGGACTATGCTTCAGGATTGTAAGCCAACCTCTGCTGCCAATTACCACCATGTGTGGAAAACTTACATTGGGTGGTGTAAGCTCCGCTGTATCTTGAAATCTCAGTTCCACTTGCCACGTCTCCTTTCCTTTTTGCAAGCCTGATTGTCTTAGTCTTCACCTTTCCTCATTATGTGGTCAGTATTCTGATTTGTTGGTGCTCTTTCAGAAACACCTGGCCCTTCTTTTTGACTTGCAGACATTTATGCAAGGGGAGTTACATGTACAGCCGCCATATGTTCCTCCTTGGGATCTCCATTTGGTCTTGCCAGCCTTCCAACAGGTCCCTTTTAAACCTCTGTAGTTGGTGGACTTGCGTTGCCTTACTTTTAAACTTACTTTTCTTCTGGCAATTGCCTCTGCTCGGTGGGTTTCGGAGTTTGCAGAAGTATCAGCCAGTTCTCTGCTGATTTTCCGTTCTGATCATACGGTACTTAGTACTCGCCCATCTTTTCAAGGTGGTTTCTCGCTTTCATCTGAATCAGAAGATTGTTTTACCGGTATTCCATCCTTCTGATCCTGATACACTTCTCTGCTTCTTGGATGATCGGACATTGTGAATTCATGTTGACAGGACTGGCAGTTCGGAAGTTGGACTGTCTCTCCAGCCTCTGTGACGCTCAGCGATACGGCTGACGTGCCCAAGCAATCCATGGTTCGCTGAATTATTTCTCCTATCAAGCAGGCTTGCGTTATATTCGGCCGCACCTGGCTCTATCCAGGCGTATTCTACTCGGGCATGAGTGCTTCTTGAGCCGCATAATTGGGTGCCTTGGTCGAGAAGCTGTGCAGAGCGGCTACTTTGTCTTCTGTTCACAGGTTTACTAAACCTTACCGTTTCCATGCGTTTTTGGCCAAAGATGCAAGCTTTGCTCATAATTTATTGTGCACATCCCGCCTCTTAAAGTCGCAGTGTCTCCCAGATGCAACAAAATTAGGTTGTTGTTTTTTTTTTTTTTTTTGTACTCGCCGTAAAATCTATTTTGAGTCCTTTTATGGGACGCTGCATTCACTTTTTTGTTGTTGTTGTACCTACTGTACTTTGTTTTGTCTCCTTTGGCTTTGCTAGATAACTGAATAGCTGCAGGAGGTGGGAGGTCTTGTAGGGGGGGGTGGGGAGTTTCAGCTATTTACTGCCTCAGCCTCCACTGTAAACCAAGAGTCACGGCAGGGCCAGATTAACAATGGGGCGGATGGAGCTACAGCTCCAGGCCTCCACATAAAAATAGGCCCATCAACATGACAGCATGATTACCAGCTGCCTAACTGGCCATACATTTTAAGTATTTAAATAGTTTTTCTAGTTTTCCCCCTAAAAAAAAAATATGCAATTTTTCTATTTCTATATAGTTAAGGAGACATTGTGCCTCAGTGTAGGGGGTGTGCACACCAAGGTGACTTTGTCCACACCCACACAGCACCGATCACAGCTCTTCCCCTTCTCAGTATAGGCCCTTGAACATTTTAAGCTCCAGGCCCATGTGGACCTTAATCCGGCCCTGAGTCACGGTGTTCCCCAAATGGACTTAAAGGAATTGATTTTACGTGGAGTACAAAAAAATTCCTCTCCAATCTTGTTATCCTTATAAAGGATTTACACTTTGCAAGATATGAAATGAATTGGCTGAAATCACCCAACAAATCTATTCTTCAAATCATCTAAAACTTTCAAAATCAGTCTCCGCTACATTTCCCTGACCACATAAATGTATTGATTTTCACACACTATTTTCTACTTATGGAGTGGAGGAAAGGGACTTTCTGCTAGCCTAAAAATTGGAGGTACCCTAGTTTGAAAAAGAGTGGCATCCCCTATTTCAAGCTACATGTCCTCGATGGTGGTTATTGTCTAGAGATGAGTGTGACCATCAGATAATACCCCCCTATGCTACAGAAACCATTGCGTGCATGGATGGGGAAGGATATTAATTTGAAAGACAGGAGTTCCCTCCTTCAAATGTTGTGCTCCCTTATTATTTGTCTAGTGATCATTATACTATAGAAAGCATTGAAAAGTACAGAGATGGATGGGGTTCTAATGCCCAGATCTCCTCATCCAGGCTTCCTTAAGCACAGCGGAACTCTCATTTGATGCAGTGGGATGCCTACAGATATGTTCTTTTGCATTTTGGCTGCGTTCACTGCAAATCGTACCACGCATGGCGTAGCAAGCGCGCCCTCGAGCGGATACGCATGCTCCGTTCGCGACCCCATAGGATTGTATGGTGCGATCATAGTGCGCGCCATGGCCTACCGTAGCACACGCAGCCAGGGGTTATCGCTTGGTGCGATGTGTGCACACGTTTGTAGCGCGATCAGCAAGGCTACAAGAGGACATATCTGTACTTTTCAAAATGATATGCCTTGTTGGGCTTCCGTATTTCTACACATTTTATGCTTTTAATTTGAAGTAGTATAAGAAAAATATGCATTAATATTTTCAAGTGCTGATTGTATTATCTAAACCTGCGTGTAGAATACTGCTTTCTCTGTTTTGAGAAGGTGGATTATACAGAAGCAAGAACCACAAAGTTTTTCTTGGTAGTTTTATTAGGGGGAAAAAAAGAAATACATTTGCTTTTAGTTTAATTTACTTAAAAATGCAATTAAAATGTACCCAAATTGGGCAAAATTGTATTTGCTCGTTGGAAAACGCAAACCGTGTCATGACAGATCTATACACATTTCCCGACTTACCGGCCTGCAGAACAATAATGTCTGCCAATCAAGACAGTCCAGCCTAAAGCTGGGCCACACACTAGACCAACTTTCATCCAACCATCCAACTAGTTGATTGGTTGGAATGAAAATCTGGTAACGTATGGGAGTAACTGATCAGCAATTTGCTCCTAAATGCCAGAAATTAGATGAAAATGGTCGTTCAGACAAGTTTGAACAAATTGTTTAGAACATTTAACAAACAACATTTTTGTTCGTTTTCCGGCGTTTAGGAGCAAATTGCTGATTGTCATTTGCTTTCATACCTTACCAGATTTTTCATTCAAACCAATCAACTAGTTGGATGTAAGTTGGTCTAGTGTGTGGCCAGCTTCAGTCCAAGCAAAAAAAATAAATATCATCCAATTCGGTGGAAGTGCCTACCTGCTGGACCTGTGTGAAAAGTGCAGAATTTTCTGCAAGTTGTTAAAATGAATAAGGCTATTACCCTCCTCCAGAAGTGAAATTTGTGGAAGAAATCCATCACATTTGGAGAATTTGTCCTAACTGTGGAAGCTCCATGAAGAGAGGAAGGACGGTGCCCCCCTCAGCAATATCCAGCAGCACCTATTGTTTGTGCAGGTGGTTATTTCTGTTCATATGGACGTGTACAGCACAAATATCAAACTTTCAATCAGCGATTTCCACAATGGTAATTCTTCTTGTATGGAGACAATGTTCTATGAATTCTATAGTGAACAAAGAGAAGGAAAAAAAATATATTAAGTGTAGAGAGTAGATGTAAAGATGTAGGCATGACGCCTCCTGCTCTATTACCATATTACAGTCATCGTAGCTGGTAAAATTTTAGCTGCGATAGAATATCCATCCGCAGCTGAATCACCTCCTCTGTTCTGCAGTGATTATGGAAGCTATATTGATTTCTGTTCTGTAAGTCCGTCTGCTCCTGATATTACCCCGTTACAAGTAGTATGGGAATACGCCAACCTGCACGGTCATTTACTACTAATTTGCATCGTTTTCCAGGTTATAGGTGAGGACAATGTAATTAATAAAATTAAGACTGCAGATGTAATTTAGGTTCCAGTCTTTAATCCAGTCAATGCCGGGTATCCCAGATAGTGATCATTAAAAATAGATTTTCCTTCTTTTTGCTAATATTGTACCACACACAAACCGTCCTTTTTATTGGTTTGTATTATATCAGCTGAGGTTGTTAAACTAGCGATTGAAATAATCCAGCTTAAGTGAATGCTAATGTAACTGGATACATGACAGCGGTTGTAATGTCAACATACGTGTGCCAACTACATAAGGTCGACATGTACTGTATGTTGATAGAGTACAAGATGACATGTTTATCATGACGACTTGTAACTTGTTGACTCTGCCATAATGCCGACATGTTCACAATGTCGCTGCCTGACCCATTTTCACAATATCAGCATGTCATTTTCATCATGTCGCCGTCATAAGATTCAACATTCTGGTATCGGCATAGAGTAGTGAAGGTCATTCAGTGTAAACTTTGTTTCTCAGAGCAACCCCATATATTTACGATGATTCGGCGGCAATCCACATGATATTGACAGTAAGATCTCAGTGGTTTGATGCTTAGTATTATAATTATTCATGGAAAAATGTGCAATGTCACCCAATTATTATTACCAGTTATTTATATAGCGCACACATATTCCGCAGCGCTTTACAGAGAATAGTTGGCCATTCACATCAGTCCCTGCCCCAGTGGAGCTTACAATCTATGTTCCCTACCACTTGCTCACACACATACACACTAGGGTTAATTTTTGTAGTGTGTATGTGTGTGAGCAAGTATATTTTTGGAGTGTGGGACGAAACCAGAGTCCCCGGAGGAAACCCACGCAAGCACAGGGAGAATATACAAACTTCACACAGTTAGGACTATGGTGGGAATTGAACCCACGACCTCAGTGCTGTGAGGCAGTAATGCTAACCATTACACCGTCTGTGCTGCCCAATAGATCACTTAGAAGTTTGCTACATCTGTGCTATGCCCTAGTAGTAATGCTGATTTGACAAATATTGTGATTGTTATTAGTGTGAAGGATCAGTGAGAAGTAACTATCCATCCATGTTATGTATTTAGGCTTTTGATGTGACCAGGGATTCTGGGGACCAGTCTAAAGAGAGCTGGACAAACCACGGCCCTGTTGAAGTTGTGTCCAGACAACCATTGTGCACTCCAGTGCATTATCTGCAGACCGTTTTCAGTGGCTCCTGGAATTTATGCCTTCTAGACAGACTACTGCTATACTAATAAGACACTTATACTGTACATTCATCTTAGTGTGACCTTATACTTCATATGAAGAAGAGCAATATTGCACTTGTTTTTATTCCAGGTAAATTGCCTTGAAAATATTGTAACCTTTGTTTTCTGATGACTTCTTTAGGAATTGCTTCAAACTAAATTGGAATCATCGGTATTTCCTACATATTCTTTACCATCCTTACCTGGCCCAGGAGAATTTTTTCCAGTAAGAGTAACACATTTACAAACACCAAACCTTGTAAGTACCTATTGTCTGTACCTTCATTTGAAGTTGTGATGGAATATGGTAATGTCTCACATTGCATAAGCAAATATTTACAGTACTTTAAATGAATTGACACCTTACAGTGAGTGAGAAATATTCTATAAACACCAAGTGCGTGAATATTAATTGAGAGAGGTATAGCAGAGGTACTGCATTGTGTACCGAAATGTTTACCTTGAAATAAAGATTGTCCCTACCTTTTCACCTGCTCAACGGGTTGCACACACAAAAAAACACAAATTTCCTCTGAAAAATCAATGTGAGTTTTTAATTAAATTGCAAATGAAATTTGCAGTACAAGTTTCCCGAGAAATAATCTCTCAGGTCCCAACTCTCACATAATTGTACCTAGAGTACAATTCACATAGGGGAAGTTCTACTCCTAGATCTCTTTAAGAGTTTAAACCATATGCTGTAAATTATAAATTCAATCCTTTGAAAATGTATTTGTAATAAGTGTGTTGATTCTTTTTTCCTATAAATTTCTTTCTTGTAGGTTAGATAGTTAAGTCAATCGGAGATGGTATTGCATTGGTAGTGTTAAATTGATTTTAGAGTGTAAAATAAATTTTTAGAGATTGAGATGTACTTTGCATGTCCACATACTTTTAGAATTCTCCTTTAGGTTTCACATTTCATTGTTGCAAAGCAGTTTGGAATAACACATGTCTGTCTTTATAGCTGCCTATCTAATTATTAAATGGTAGAAATCTATTTCCAATTTCTGCATCACTCCAAAGGGGACACAGTCAAAGACCATGGGTTCAGGTAATGCAGGAGGAGTCCGGGCACCAACTAGTTTAAGCTTTTTTTTTTTTTTTTTTTGCCTTTGGTGCCCTGCAGAAACCGAAAGTCATGGCAGTTAATTTACGCAGCAGGGGTATCAGGTTTCTACTTTCTCTAGACGACCACCTGATCCTTGCCTGGTCTCCAGATGTTCTCAAGGAACACAAAGTCTCTCAATAGATCTCCTCCAATCAAATGGAGAGCTCATCAATGGGATGAAATCCTCCTGGACTCAGTCACAGGAGATGTACATCTAGGGGGCCTTGCTGGTTCCAGGGTTAAGCAGGCCTCCAGGCCAGAATTTGCAAGTTCTTAAGTCATCGCTAGGTGTCAAACTCTTTCATCCAGATCCTGTGCTCACTTGTCTCCACCTTTGTCATGGCGGTGTATACCCAATTTTACTCCCAGCCTCTTCAGATGGAGGTTGTGCCCCGGTGGAACAGGTCCTACCGGTAGCTCACACCTCTCCTGGGAGGTTCGGCTCTTCCACACAGGGTCCTCCTCACCACCGGTGTCAACAACCTTCCAAGGTCAGTGAAGAACTTCTGAGAGCCGGCTGCCGATCAACTTTCTGGATCTCTGAGAAATCTTCAGAGGTCTCTGCCTGGCTTGGCCGCTCCTACAGCATGTTCCGGTACAGGTACAATCTGACAACGTGAGTGCCATCGCTTACATAAACTGTCACTTCCTCAGCCGCCTGGGCATCCACCTAGGTGAATGGATGCTTCATCCAGACGCCTTTTCAGATCCTAGTTCTTCGCTGGGGGTTTACAGACATCTCCTTCATGGCATCTCGGCACGAACACAAGCTACCGAAGTACTGTTCCCGTGCCAGGGATCCGTGAGCTCTTCCGGTGGATGTCTTGCTGGTCCAGCAGGAGTTCAATCTCTTATACGTTTAACCCCCAGTCCTCCGGGTCGGTCAATTGTACTATGTTGTATGCCCGTAAGCCATCCTCTGCAAGACTTTGTCACTGGTTTGGTGGATTTACTTTGGGATTAAAATTCCTGTTAAAACACCAAGCAGTGTGTTTCTCTCTTGGGTCCTCTCCCTTCTGCAGACAGGACTGACTGTAACCTGCCCACCTCTCTTTGAGGTAGCAGGTTTCCACACTTCTGTCGGATGTACGAACTTTCCTTCAAGGTGTTTTCCCCAGACGCTGTTGTTTTTCGGCTCCTTGGACTTTGTCTTTGGTGCTTCGAGGTCTTCAGTCATCGCTCTTTGAGCCCTTGGACTCTGTTGACATTCTTTGGCTTACGTTTTCCTGCTGGGTATGCCATCAGCCTGGCGAGTGTCTCACTGTGGCGCGTTATCCTGTCCCTCCCCATTGTTGGTTTTGTCACTTGGACTGGGCTGTTCTTCGAACTTGCTTAGGCTACCTTTCTACGGTAGTATCTCGGTTTCTCATCACCCAGGACATTTGTGTCTCGGTTTTTCAGACACCTGATTATTCTACGGAGGCGGCTTCTTTGGACATTGTGCAGGCCCTCTGGATATCTGTGGATAGGTCTCTGGATCTCCATAGGATGGATCCCTTTTGGTTCTCTACGAGTTTTGTAAATGGGACTGGCAGGTTTCCTCCAGTTCCTTCCTTCCGCCCATACTTTCCTCCGGTTCTATTCATTTGGCACATTCGCTACTGCGGATGCGGGTTTTGGCTGAAGGGTTCTCGGCAAAACTGCGGCTCGTCCCCTTCCATAATGGGATAGCTTTGGGATGTCCCATGGTCTCTGCCTTTGTCTCCTAAAGAGTGATGAAGAAAAGAAGATTTATGTTTTTACACGGTTAAATCCTTTTCTTTTAAGATCCATAGGGAACACAGGCCGCACACACTGATGCACCGGGCTTGCAGGGTTTTTACTCTGCTTCCAGTCCCCCTTTTAGCGTTTCTGGGTGTTTGGGCCTGTATGTATATGTCGTTCTTCCTTCTCCTCTTTCTTGCTCCTGCCTTTGGCTTGCTAACTTAACTGGCCTCTCTGAGGCTGGAGGCGGGGTATTGGGGAGGAGCCGGAAAGGAGCAGCCAAGCCAGTCAGAGAACTCTGAAGGTTGCTCGGAGATCCAGAAAGTTGATCGGCAGCCGGCTCTTGGAAGTTGTTCACTGACCCTGAAAGGTCAGATGTTGTTGACATCTGTGGTGAGGAGGACCCTGTATGGAATTCCAAAGGGGGTGGTCCCTGTCTAAGCGAGACGCCTGGACCACAAGAGAAAGAGCCGAACCTCCCAGGAGAGGTGTGAGCTATCGGTGGGACTGGGGCACATCCTCCATTTGAAGAGGCCATACACCGCCATGACAAGCAAACTCAGGATCTGAATGAAAGAGTGTATTGACACTTAGCAAAGACTTTAGAACATGTGAATACTGGCCTGTAGACCCCAAAGCCTTTCTGGTGGGAGGAAGACCTGCTGAGCCCTGGAACCTAGCAAGACCCCCCTAGATGTACATCTCCTGCGATGGAGTCCAGGAGGATTTCATCCCTTTGATGAGCTCTCCGTGGGTTTGGAGGAGATCTATTGCGAGACTGATGTGTTCCTTGAGAACATCCGGAGATCGTGCAAGGATCAGAAGGTCTTCTAGAGAAGGTAAAAACTTATACCCCTGCGACATAAATGAGCTGCCATGACTTTCGACTTAGACTGCAGAGCAGTCTCTAAACATGTGCCTTGCTCCTGTGCCTGAGATTGGAGTATGGGGGGAGGAGCCGGGGCTGCTGTGAGAAGAAGCTTAACTAGTTAGTGCCTGGACTCCTTCTGCTCCACCTATACCCATTGCCTATGTCCCCTATGGATCTCAAAGAAAAGGATTTAACCAGGTAAGCACATAAATCTTCTTATTGCCTCCAGTTAGCCGTATAATACAGTGATGTGCAAAATAATTGTATAACAAGGTTTTTGAATTTTGAGCGGGGTGAGGGGGGTTTGGTTGAACTTGCAAAAGGGTCACTAATGTGTGTTCTCAACTTACCCAAGGGTATGTCACGAGTGGGGAAATTCATTGAGAGTAGAGGACATGAAAGCAATCACTGACTTGCAGCCTAGACACCCTGCTATAGATATATATCTGCATCTATAGATCAAAAAAAAAGTGTTTTGTTTTGTTTTTGTTTTTTCAATTGAAAAAAAAAAAAAAAAAGCTTTGTCCCTATTAATTGACCTACAACTGTCCAGGTGCGGATCCAAGAAAAATGTATTATAATTGAGGGGATAGGTGGTAGAGCCAGAAGTGGGGAGGGGGTTGGCAAGTGAACGAGGGGATATCGCCATGTTCCCGTTGTGAATATTGGTCTGCCAGCAGTTGTTGTGCTTTTGGCAGTCTTTCATATTGCTAGGTGAAAGTTTGATAGCCCCAGTCGGTCCCTGGGTGTATTGGATTAACAGTTGGCCCCGGTATTCATTTAGTGCGCGCAACTACGGAAAAGGGGAAGTGGCTATGAGTCACTAAGGTGTGCCGCGAGTCACTGGAGCTTGGCATCACTTTACGTCTAGTCTTTGGCCAAGCAGAGAGCCGGGTGGTTCTTGGCCGGGCCTCAAAAAGACCTTCCCGGCCCATCAGTACTTTTAGCATTTGCCAGATGGAAAGTCCAGCCATGAATATACCTATTGAAAACCAATGACTGAAGAGTCTAGCACCTCCTCTCACCAACCAAATAAATCACCAGAACAACCATACAAAAAGTACATACAATACACTAGGCCAAGATATGTCCCACCCGCACTTGCCGTCTTGAAAACGTACTGCAACTGCCACCTGGTGTTCGAAGTTCTGTTAGGGTTTGTATAAATTACGGAATGTTACAGGCCTGTTTGGAAAAGAGATAAGTAATAAACCTCTTAAAAAGCCAAGCAATGAATGGCCCACACAGGTCGCTCTCTCATCCCCTTCCTCCATATCTGTGCCATTGCCTCTCCATACGTGTTCATTGCTACCTCCACTGCTCCCTACTGCCATACTGTATCTTTCTGCCTACCCCCTTAATAGCTGTCTCAATACCGCCTGAGCACCCCTCCCTACACATTTCATTACACCCTCTGTACTGCTCACTGCCACTCAATATCTCTCTCATTGCCCCTTCCATATCTCTGAAAGACCCTTATATCTCTCCATATCTCTCTGCCTTTCACCCCTCCTCCATAGCAGCCTTATTACCCCCCTGAGTCCCCTCCCTCTGTATCTGTCTCATCACTTCCTCCATATCTGTCACTGCCCATCAATAGTTCTCTCATTGCCCCACCATAACTCTCTGTGACCCCCTACCTCCATATCTCTCTGCCTCCCTTTCCATAAGTTTTCATCATCCCCTGAGCAAACCTCTCTCCATATCACACTGTGTGTGGCTGTAGCCATTCTGCGCGCTCGGTCCAGCCGCTCCAGCGTCCTCTCTCCTCTGCAGCTGATAGTACGAGGAAGTGCAGACAGCATGGGGCTTGTGGGAGTGGGGATAGTTCCTGAGCTCTGACGTCTCCTACGAGACAGGTTAAAGGGAGGGTGAAAAAAAACAAAATTGCATCAAAAATGACACTGTTCATTGTGTGGCAGAATATGAATACACTTTTACATACTATATTTTTCTGCAAGTACTCCAACACTGACAAGAGGTTAATATGATACTTAATGAATTGCATGCCCATAGACTGTTTTACATGAATAACTGAAAATGTTTTTAAAGTAGTAATATCCCTTAAATAGTTGTCCAGGCATAGTCCTGCAAATGTGTTATACATTATTTGTGGCTACCTTTTGTAATTGGAGATTATTTTCTATCACTTTCCCTCGCTTTCTACAGGTCTTTATTTCCATTGAGAAAGGAGGTGTAAAATCAGTAGTAAGAGGCTCTGGTGACAGTGACCAGCATTCTCTTGAATCCAGCCTTGAAAGGATTAACTACGAAGCGGATACACTGCCACGTTTAACAGATTTTAAGACAGGTATTGTCCAGTGTGGATGTGTAACATTATCATTAAAGAAAGAAGTCATGTCGGCATTTTACACAAATCCGTATAGGAGCTCCATAATATGTCTTTGCTTTAGAAGAACCCCTAGTGTAATGTCATAATGTGCTATAAACAGACGCAAACCTGCACTCGCATTCCGAGGACTGGGGTGCAAGTGGCCTGTGACCACATTGCTTAAATAAATAAAAACAGAAAAGTCAGCACTCACAATTTTAAATCACTCACAATAATACATAAATAATGGGGTTTTGGTTCATGGATTGATCAATGCATTTAAGCCTGCAGCCCACATCACGGGACCCCATTTTTCTGCAGGTCCTACAGTGTCTATCATACCTATGGAAACCTGGTAGCTGCTATCACAGAGTTTAAACTGAAAACAACTGTCATGTCATACTACCAAAAAGGCAGCTGACACAGGTTATTATAAATGAGCTTGCACAGGGGTAAACAAAGTCAGAAATCCACTGCACTCGCCATTCCCAGGACTGGGGTGCAAGTGCACATTTACTATTCTTGCCACATAACTCGCTAAGGTAGTACTACACTATATTATTTATTTTATCTGGCTCTGACAGATCCCCTCCTATAACGGTTTCCAGCCACCGGCACCCCGGGTCCATCCCACCACCTGGAATCTTTTTGCAAAGTCTCAGATGAGCTTAGACTTGTTATTTGGTACACACATTCATTTTTTGGCATGTGCACATTACTTTTGAATTTACTACACTATCAGCGTGCCTGGCCTTGAGACTACCAGAAAACACTGCCTGACCCCACCCCCAAACAGCAACTTAGGGGGCATCACGTGCGATGACGCAGGACCCGTTCAGCACATGTTCAGTCCTCCCACCATTGGAGATGTACACTAACCTATATTTGGCTGTAAAAGATCTTTGGTATTGCCACAGTTAAAAATAATGTGCAGCCTCCTCATGTCACATAGCCCTGCTCCCTGCCATCAGGAATGTTGGCGGAGGCTGATTTTGACTATTAATGGGTAATTGTTCCCTCCTAGGGGGCTGTGATGCTGGGGCTGTGAGGGCTGTTTGTAACATCATGCGGCGTATGTACCCCAGCTGTCATGCTATAACTCAGGGTTTCCCAATCTCCACCATTACAGTCAAGTTTTCAAGGATATCCATAGTTAAGCACAGGTGGCTTAATTAGTACCTCCATCAGTTTGATTTAATTGTCATGGCTCAAGCATGGATATCCTTAAAATCTGGAATGTAATGGCGGCGATTGGGAACCACTGCTAATCTGATGTAATGTCCCAGACAAGAGACAGCTGTTAAAGGGCACACAGGCAATGACCGTGCAGGCCAGGTTACTCATTGAAAAGTTCAGCTGCTACAGTAAATGATGATTAAAATGTAGGAGTTATCGCTTTTGTACTACACTGGGATTATAAAGTATAGTGTGCTGTAACACGGAGAGCTCATAAATGTTCTTCCTCAATGCCTAATCTTCATTGATGGTAATGTATGTAAGAGCTGGATAACCACAGCTGTGCATGTAGCTGTCATTAATTGTAATAGACTTAAACTGGGATTGACAGACCATAAGGAGTGTCTGCAATGACCGTGTGACAGTTACTTATGAAACGATAACCCACATACTATATGCTTTCTTATTCATTTGTAAAGCTATGTTATCGTTCAAATGCAAAGGTTATTTTTGAATGAAAACACAGCTTTGAGAGCATATGTGGACTATAGTTGTTGTTTTTACATTTGGGTAAATTGGTATATCTGAGTGCATTTTATTCTTGTTTCTAGCACATGTATTGCTTTTAGTTATAATCATTTTATCTTATAACAATTACATTCGTTGCAAATGGATCATTAGGACGTACCCTGGTGAAAAATGGAATAGAATCACTGTATTAGAGGAATGTGAACTTTTTGTTTTCTTTACAGCAATGCCATGTCTTTCATTTTACAATGACGGTTTGATACATAGAGGAAAACTGCAGTCCATCAAAAGTTATGATCCTGTAACCTGTGTTGTGGAATTTATTGATTATGGATCTACAGCAGAAGCTGACACCAGCAGGTGAGAATTGATTGCATTACTGTATATTTATTTAGCCACCCTCCCAGATTTTCATTATTATTATTACCATCAAGCAGCAAAAAAGTATACTGTATGTTTAAAAGTGGAAAAAATGTCAATTTGTAAAATTCTAAAAGGGCTGATTTGGATACAGCAGTGACTTTTGCCGCAGTCCCTACAAAGTCCTTCCCTGGTGTACATCTGTGCATCCAAATGTGCACGCAGTGAGATGTCCACGTCTATAGATGCTGAGATGCTGCCTGGTGTGTCTTGTATGCATCCAGATCTGTACTGCAACTCTGACCAAAATCAGGGCACAATGCACGGTGCAACTCACACGTGTGCAGGCGAAAAGCATTTCCCCACTGCCTCGGTTATTGCTTGCTGCGTCCAACTAAGAATCAATCAAATATATGGATTTTGGCAAGGGAAATAAGGGTGAGAAGGATTTTGTAGATGCGATAAGTTGGTACGTAAATTCAGAAGTGTACCGTATAAATATGTGGTAATTAATGCTAGGAGGAGTTTTAACCGTATAATTGAACTACAATTAATGATAGAGAATTACAATGTAGTGGGTACAACTGAGATTTACAAGATAAAAGTGGATTTTAGAAAATGTTGCATGTTTAGGAAGTATAAGGGGGGGTAGGATATGTAACTGATGTGCTGTGGGAGGATCTCTGTGAACATAACAGTGTAGACTGGCTATTGGTACCTATAAATTATGGATATATGATTACAGTGTTGAGTGATATTGGTATGTAGAAATGATTACAGGGTACAGTACTGTAGAAATGATTACAATGTACAGTCGTTATCTGTAACTACAATGTGTCCTTATACACTGTTGCTCTTTGCGAGCCAAATCCTGTGCAACACAGCTGCACCAAACATCTTTTTTTGCGCCAAAATGTGTAGTCATATTCGCATAAATAAAAATAACCAAAAGCATCAAAACTTTCTAGCATGTACTAAACACTGGGACTTGTGGTACTTGTACATCGGTGTGCGACCTAAGTCTGAATCTGTGTAAAAACAATGTTCTGATACAGGCATCTGCAGGTTCCGTTGTGCTTCATTTGTGGCTTTGTTATACCAACATGTAATAAGGTGGATACTGTTATAATGGTTTTATAACAATCCACTTAAACGTTGTATCCCAACATTTACAGAAGCTGAAGCTTTTGCTGAGTAGGTTAGTATTGCCTAATCCTCAACAGGAGAAAATAGTCTTTTAAAGCAATCCCCACATGCGCTGTTAGTATTCTATTGTACCAGTACATGCAGCAGAAAGCCAGCCTATACCTCCCTACTGCTGGGAGTTCCTGTTATGCAGTCAGTGGGGCAGCTGTTGCATGTCCGAAGTGATGGGTTTATAACAGAAATGTTGAAATGAGTTAGAAAACATTTAACAGTGGGCCAAAAGGGGTCACAGTGTGTTTCACAATTGTTCAGCGGCTCCCTCAGAAGTGTCTAATCACTGCCCATTAGCTCTGTATATAGCACCCTTACTTAGAAGATTAAATGCAAAGCAGCTACGGGAATAATTTAAAGACTCATTCTTGTGCTGCACTCCTCCCAGTGCGTATGTGCAGGGGCAAGGTATATGCATTCCAGGAACCATATCTTTATTCCAGCTTCAAGGTGGAAGTAAGGTATGCATTTCAGGTGCTATTTTGGAAGGTTTTTGTGTGTGCTCCAATTCACAAAAAAAAAAACGTGTAGGTGCATAAATCAAATTCTGCTCATTTATGTTCCGAATTATAGCAGGCAATTTATCATTTTTCAAAACACAATCTTGTTGTAAAACCTCTGGTCTATATTTCATTTAACTTGATGTATACTAACTCATGGTAAAATATTCATAAAATTATTAAAAATTGTCATAATTTAATCGCCAAATTTCATGATGTCCTTCTAATAGAGTAGTAAATATACAGCTACGATCTGCAAGTGAACTCAGATAGATATATAGATAGATATATTAGTGTGTGTGTGTAATTAAACTATAAATAAAAAAATAAATAGGTTAAAATAATAAACGCAAACAAAAATGGAAAGGAATTGAATAATTATATACATTAAGAAATTAAATAAATTGAAATGTAAGTAAATCCGGAAACAGACTATATATTAAGTTCTTCCATGTCATTAAAGCCGTACGGCATTAGGGCCCTAAGCCAGAAGATCCAAAAAGCCTTTGGTCTAAATAAATTATGAAATCTGTCACCATTTCTTTCTTTAATCTGTTGCATAACTTTTACCGATAGTCTTTATAGAACCCATCTGATAGTACCCAATATGTTTTGATAGAGGGTGGCTTTTTATTCCATTTAAAATATTAACGTCTGTGTACCATGAACCTGATATGGAGTGGTCTCGCGGTACGGATGTGTTGTGTCTCAGTCGGCGCAGTTAATATGTGTAGACAGGATATGTGTTTATGTATTGTTTATTGAAAAACAAAGGTGATAAAACAATAAATATTTATTTTTTATTTATTTACAGTTTCCTATATAGCGCAGCATATTCTGTCGCGCTTTACAATTGTAAACATTGATGGAACAAAACTGGGTAATAACAGACAGATATATAGGTAGGAAGGCACTGCTCGCAAGCTTACAATCTATAGGGAAATAGGCATTGATACACAAGGATAGGTGCTATATATTGCATTTTGGTCCAGCCAGAATGCACAGTTTCTTGGTGGGCTGCATGATCCATTTACACCGGAATGTCGGCCAAATGTCACGAGGATGTGAGAGAAAGACTATGTGTGAGGACTGTGAAAAAGGGGATGTAATTACATAGGGAGGCTATGAAGGTTATGTGGGTGGTTCTGGGATCTGATAAGCTTGCCTGAAGAGGTGAGTTTTCAGGGGTCGCTTGAAGGATTGGAGACTAGAGGAAAGTCGTATTGTGCGAAGGCATTCCATAGAATGGGTGCAGCCCGAAGAAAGTCCTGTAACCGTGAATGGGAGCAAGTAATGCGTGGGGATGAGAGACGCAGATCTCGTGCTGAGCGGAGAGGTCGGGTAGGGAGATATTTTGAAATGAGTGAAGAGATGTATGTTGGTGTGGTTTGGTTAATAGCCTTGTGTGTAAGTGAGAGTATTTTGTATTGAACACTGTAGAAAACTGGCAACCAATGGAGGGACTGACAGAGCGGGGCAGCAGACGATGAACGTTTAGCAAGGAAGATAAGCCTTGCAGCTGCATTCATAATTGGTTGTAATGGAGATAGTCTGTTTTTGGGAAGACTAGTAAGGAGACTATTACAATAGTCAATATGGGAAATAATAAGTGCATGGATTAGAGTTTTTGCAGTGTCTTGTGTGAGATATGGTCGAATTTTGGATATGTTTTTTAGATGTATGTAACATGATTTTGAGACAGATTGAACGTGGGGAACAAAGGACAGTTCAGAGTCAAGGATGACACCTAGGCAGCGAGCTTGTGGGGCGGGGTGGATTGTCAAGTTATCAACAGTGATAGAGAGATCAGGTTGGTAACTGTTATTGGCTGGTGGAAATATAATTAATTCTGTTTTAGAAATATTAAGTTTCAGGTGGCGAGATGACATCCAAGATCAAATATCAACAAAACCTAATATAAACCAACTCTATAGAGAATTGAGTCCAATCCCTAAAGGGAAAAACCATTAGCAGATGTATTTCTTAGCGATGAAAGACAAAAGATATCCCTTGAAAGTTCCGGTGGCTGTGCTGAACGATATCTGTCATGTACATGACAGATTTTGCCAAACGATGAACGAAATCGCATGACATCATTCAGGGAGTGGATTTTTTTACTCTGCAGCGCTCTGTAGCTGCTGCTAATATCTCTCGTCGTTTACCGCATATAAACTGCACGATATTGCTAATATCGAACAGCTATATGCGATAATTGACCGACATGTTGGAGAGATGATAGATGCGATTTATCATCCGCAGGAGTGCACATCTGTCATCGTTAATGAACGATATATCGTTCAATCGTTCATTTTATCTGCTAATGGATAGGCCCCTTAAGTCATGAGATATCTCTTAAATATAGAAAAAAAAACTGTACAAATACATGTTATTAATTGTGATTTGAATAGTGTCAGTATTGTGATAATAGCTTATGTAGTCACAACAGCAATGTACTAATTGATTAGCAGTCTTCTGCTGATGCTTACATACAAATAGATAATAACTTAAAACTTTAGTTCTTATTGTAAAATAGATACAGCCCACAGGTCTCCTCCTGTGAGAGATATTACAGTTTCACAGTTTCACCGTGTGTAGTGGTTTAAATACTGTCTCTTTTGACTGCGGTGGTTCCTTTGTAAAAAGTCACTTCAGGTAGTCAGTATAGTATGAGATGAGCAATGCTGTTACTTGATATGTGTGGTGTGCGCACCTCCTACCTCTTCCGGCTTGCTCTGTGAACAGCAGTGTCTCTGCAGTGTATGATGTATGGGGCCGCCAAACGCTCTGTATCCCGGGTCCTCTTCATGCGCTGGACGGCTGGGTTCAGCTACGGATGACAGCCTCCAGCGGTAAGTGTGGATTCACGGGTGCAGGGACCAGGATCCGGCGGTGAGTGTGCACATCTTCCTCACCACCAGGTGGTCACTTCCTGGGAACAGCTGCGAGGTTGGGGCGTGGCCTACGCATTTCACCTGTTCTCATGTGTCGGGCTTCACCAGGGCTCGTGGTACGGCCTACATTTTAACTTTCATATATATCGTAGGTTGCAGCCACATTCCATAATATATATTACAGTATATAGGATGAACTACAGTTGATGACAATTTTTATTTCAAAGTTTTCCTTTGACACAAATTATTGAAATACAGGTTTTTTTCTTTTTTCTATGTAGACTCTAGCAACCCGCCCCGGCTTCGCACGGGAGCAATTTCATCTCTCCACAGCCCCCTGCATCTCATAACAACGTACGCCTTGTCACCACAGTCCCCCTGCATCTCATAACAACCTACGCCTTGTCACCACATCCCCCTGCATCTAATAACAACGTACGCCTTGTCACCACAGTCCCCTGTATCTTATAACAACCTACGCCTTGTCACCACAGTCCTCTGCATCTCACCACAGCCCCCTGCATCTCATAACGTACGCCTTGTCACCAAAGTCCCCTCCATCTCACCACAGCCCCCTGCATCTCATAACCTACGCCATGTCACCACAGTCCCCTGCATCTCATAACAACCTACGCCTTGTCACCACAGTCCCCTGCATCTTATAACAACCCACACCATGTCACCATAGCCCCCTGCATCTCATAACAACCTACACATGTCACCACAGTCCCCTGCATCTCACCACAGCCCCCTGCATCTCATAACAACGTACGCCTTGTCACCACAGTCCCCTGCATCTCATAACAACCTACGCCTTGTCACCACAGTCCCCTGCATCTTATAACAACCCACACCATGTCACCACAGCCCCCTGCATCTCATAACAACCTACACATGTCACCACAGCCCCCTGCATCTCATAACAGCCTCTTGCTTCTTACTCCTGTCCCCTGCATCTCGCAACAGCCTCCTGCTTCTCCCTGCATTGCAACACAGCATCCTATATTTCACCACAGCCCCTTGCATCTTACCACAACCCCCTGCTTCTCACTCCTGCCCCCTGCATCTCACAACTGCCATCACAACCCCCACTGCTGCCCTGCAGTTGACTGGGGCCCGGACACTGGGATGTACTGGAGAGGTGCAGGAAAATCATGGATGAGATATTTGTATTGCAGCTACCGTAAGCATTATCAGCATCGTGATGTTCCGATGGTTGGTTGTTTCCTGATAGCTATGCCTCCCCTGGCTACTTTCTGGCTTATGTGACTGCATCAGGTCATCTTCAGGGGTTTGTTGGAGGCTGTGTCTCACTCTCTGAGCCTGACTCTGATTTGGGAATAGAGTAAGATGGAACAAATAACTCTGTATCTGGACAATCTATGTTGCAACACAAAAGGTGCAAATACATACTTTTTTGCATGTGGGGTAAATGCTGACTGCGTTTGCATGTAGCTTACAAATGCTGGAAAGATTTATTTTTAAACTGGAATTAAGATTTCAGTTTGGGTATACACCCCTTCCAAATCTAAATTTCTCTGCACATTTAAATCTGTCCCACATGCTGTACAGCATGTTTTTACCAAGATGCACAGTTACTTGCTCTATCTTGCTCTATTCCCAAATTTGAATCTGGCCCTCTGTCTGCCTCAGATGCGATCCTGCTCCAGTCCGACTGCCTCCCCTCTCTAGGCTGCTGCGAATGTTGCATACACATGGTCCAACTTAAAAGAACAATATTAACGATAACTTTATTATTTGATCGTTTATATTGTTCTTTTTTTCAACCCCTCTAATGACCAAACAATGGTCGATGCACGGAGAACATCGCCCGTGCATGCAGGCCAATCTGGTCGATATCGACCGGGTTAGCCTGTTTGTTCTAGGGACCTGCGATCGTTGATTGCAGGATCGTGTGTACGGGCCAAAAGCAACATTGCTAGCTCTGATTCGCTCTCAATTTGCTGTTTCAGTACTATGGGCAGCTACTGTACTTCAACTTGGTGTAAGATTACATTTTTTCTGTGACTGCTTTACTAAAATAGTCAATTCTCGGCTCCCTTTTGTCACAGATGAATGGCCTTATACCTTCCTCGACCAATGCTGTATAGATTAGTGAAAACCCCATCAAAATCTGACCACTGATTCAAGAGATTAGCCCGAATAACACACAGACCCCAGAACTTTATTTATATAGTGTGTGTGTGTATATATATATATATATATATATATATATATATATATATATATATAATGAGTCAATAGTAAAAGGGGCACTCGCCAGAGCAGGTGTCAGCAACAAATTACTGCTGACCTTTATCAAGTCAAGCGAAGCTGTGATTTGGATGCTTGTCAGCCTTTGACTGAAATGTCGACATGACATATAAATGGATATGTAAGCATCATCATAATTTGTTGCTGACACCTGCTCTGGTGAGTGCCCCTTTTACTATTGACTGTATCTGGACCTGTGATTGGCTCCAATGGGAAGCACCCCACTATTTGATTGCCTAAAGAGGATGTGAGTGCAGACTTATGTGGCTATATATATATATGTGTGTGTGTATGTATATATATAATGTGTATGTGTATATATATATATATATATAATGTGTGTGTGTGTGTGTATGTATATATATATATATATGTGTGTGTGTATATATATATATATATATATATATATATATATATATATATATATATATATATAATATGTGTGTGTGTGTATTATAACCATTATACTGCATTTGAAGCAACCCTTTGGTTTCTCTGGTAGCCGTGTGACCATCGATTCTTTGTGCATTTTTCTCCTGTAGTGACTATGTACCAGATTGGTTTTTAAACTGTTGGCTTTGCAGTATGTCTAATACCTTGCTTTATTTAGTAGGCATGGGAATTATATTGTGTTATGAATAATATAGAGCTGTCTGTTGTTGCAATCTTTTTTTATATATTCTCCAAAAGATTTTTTTTATTTTACTTCTTTCAATGCTTTAAGATATCCCTGATCTATAAATTCTTGGTAGAGAGATGAGGTTTGTCTCTCAAAGGAATCCTCAGAGCAACAGTTTAACCCTCAGAAACTCTCCCTTTTTGGTTATAATTTAAATATTTATTTTGATATACTTGTTTTATATAAGTTAATGTAGACAGAGCTTTCTCTTTTGCCAAAAATACAATATCCAAAAAATTTACCTGTGCAAGTCATATGTGCAGGTTTCTATCTTTCATTGAAAACTAATTAATGGCTTTTTGTAGTATTCCCACTTTTAAGTAAAAAGCATTACACTTATCAATCATAAGAAAGTCAACGAAGAATAGCCAGATAAATTCCTTAAACAACGGTATGTGCATGTAGCTCAGTGCAACCTCCAGCTGCTCCTAAGATGATCATTTCTGCTATAGGACTGCACGCATTCTAGATATGATTCTTACTATTAAATTGACACATACCGGTGGTCTGGTTCAGATTAATGCGTGTCTTTTTTCAGAATAAATCCGTTCTGCTTCTGCCCGCAGCTTCACCCATGATAAAAGAATCCCTTCTGAAAACCTCTTTTTTCATTTGAGGTGTTCCATTTGTTTGCATAGGTGCCCTGTAGCAGGAGTAGCCCATGTGACCAGCAGCGCCATACAGACTGGTGGCAGCAGCACCTTCCCCCACCACTCCCACCAATGTCACTGTGTGCCCTGTGCACAGACTGCTATGTAGCCTATCCTATTCACCCACCACTCACACCAATGTCCCTGTGTGCCCTGTGCACAGACTGCTATGTAGCCTATTCTATTCACCCACCACTGCCACGAATGTCACTGTGTGCCCTGTGCACAGACTCCTATGTAGCCTATTCAAGTGAACGCAGGTACAAAGCACCTCTCCCTCCACCTCTTACCAGCTGCGCGTTTGGTGCCACACCTATCACTTGCATTCTTGATATCAATAATGATGTAGTTTTCACAAAAATCTGTTCAGTAGTTTTTACGTCAACTTGGAACAAAGCGACGGACACTACGTTCTTATTAAGAGTATAGTTATTAACATTTGTGTGTGTTAGAACATTAATGGCCAGCTTTTCTAAGCTGATTTTATTTATTTTTTTAAAGTTTGTTTCAGATTCCTGCTTTCCTTATGGAGTACCCAGCAAAGGCTATCAAAGTGAAACTGGCTGGATTCAAGCCTCCTAAAGCAGATTTTGAGACCGCAAGACTTCCTTACTGCCAAGAATGGAGCTTTCGAGCCCTCACTGAGATGATCGACTTAGTTCAAAGAAAATCACTTTTTGCTACATGTGTAGTAAGCATTTGTTATAAACATATTCTTTTCTTTCTTAAATGTACATTTAATTTTGGTTTGCCCCAAAATACAACTCTTTCCAGATTGTCATTAATGTCGGTTTCCAAATTAGGTTATTGTGTAAAGTTGCTAGTTGCTGCAGGAGGAATTGTTGGTCTAGCAATGACATTGTTCTGAGGACCTGGTTACAATCAATGTAGAATATTTTCTTCTTCAGTGTCCATAGGGATCCACAGGCATACCATTGGGATAAAGTGGTTAGAGAGATCCCGGCACCAAACATATATATCCTAGCCACAGACCTTTAGTTGTTTGTTTGGTGCGGCAGGATTCAGAGGCAACTTTGTAACAGGGGACTGCTCAGGCAGTCCTAAGCTTTTTATGTTTTACTTTATTTTCTATGTCTTTGGGTTGGCAGTACTGAGCGTCTGAATATTACGCTTGTACTGCAACTCATTCTACCTCCGCCGGGCCGCAACACCAGTAATAGAGCTGGTGATTCCTGCGGGTCTCGGCTGAGCGTGCTAGCAGCGATGCTGGGACCCGAACTGCAAGCGGAAGCACGGAGATTTCCGATAAGGTGATTCTTCACTTACTGGGAAATGTGCTTGGCAGTCCTTGCTGCCGCTGTAGGAGACTCATCGGAAGCCGCTGCAATCAGGACCCGGAGCGTCCGCATCCTCTCTAGACCACCGCGGCCTTATCGTCTGACGCCGGTAATCGGCAGCAAACGCTTCTGCTGGCACAAGGCCAGCGCACCCGGTCGGTTGACGCAGCTTAGGGGAGGTAGGCGCTCCCCCAGCAGCTCCGACCTAGATGCGGTCCCATCAAAGGTTTTCACACGTCTGGGTTTCTCCTCCTACCCGCCTTAGCCTATCCAATTTTTACTTTTTTTTATTTTAGCATAGTATGGAAAAATGGAATATCCTTAGTGGAACACCAAAACTTACTATATTTTTCTCTGACATCCTATCTTGGGGACACTGGAAACCATGGGGTGTAAAGGGCACTGTTTAAGGAGAAAACATAAGTGTAAACTTGTTTGCAGGCTGCCTTCCCCTGTACATCACATCAAAGCACCTCATTTTTTATTTTATTTTTGTGCCCAAGGAGGGGCACCATATTCTTATGTTCTGTGTTGTTTTTTTTTTGTTTTAGCTTGATTTATTTAGTGCAATGCTCCTGCATTGCTTATACAGAGTTCACCTCTGAACCCTGCTGTGGGGAGGGGGACAGGTTAGGAGCCCTCTGCCGACTCTGCCCCTGATATCCTGGGGTCTTAGAGGATCTTCCCTGGTCATGGATCTTGTGGGTGATCTGGAGAGAGGAAGCAAGGCACTGTGCTCTGATCACTGGTACACTGGACTGCGGCTGGAATATCAATCAGCCCCATCTCTCTTGCTGTGATTAAGACGGGGCTTGCTGCGGCTGCTCATTGCCACTCTGTGGGACTTCCGGCAGCAGGTGTGTACTCTGAGGGTGACTCTTATAAACTGTAATGTCCTTGTGTGGCCTGGATTGAGACCAACATGGCGCCATCCCTCCGGAGAATATGTGGGAGGTGCTGCCTGTGTCCCTGCACACAGATCCTCTCTGCCTGCTCAGTGCAGCACTAAACCCCGACCCCTCAGTAAAGAGGAAAGTGAGGAAGTTTGCCTCTGGAGGGTGAGTCTTGCTTGCACACTGCACTTTAGCCTATCTCCAAACTGTGTATAGGTGTGTATGTATGTATGTAGATGTGTGTGTGTGTGTGTGTGTGTGTGTGTATATATATCAAATATGGTTTATCTTATTATAAAACCTCCTGGTTGTGTATACCACTTTTATACAACAATATATTAGTTTGTAGGTAAAGTTCCAAGGAATATCAGTCCTGGATCGGTGATATGATTGATAGGATTCCTTTCCTGTAGTTGGAACCGGTAACTTCAGAGTTCTCTGTAGGTTTTTGGAAAAAGAGAAAGTGCCCCTCCGAATATCTGATCTTTCCTTTGGATACTACTGCAATAGACCCTCGCACCAAAAAATCTCCCAAACACACACTGCCCAAGGGCCACCTTTACAAATATTTATTCCACATAAGAACAATTAGTAGAAAAAACTGTTAAACCAGATTACATTGATTTTTTTCCACAAGGGATTATATATTTAGACCGTAGTCCATTTTGAAATTAACATCCACAGCCACACTTTTTGATTAAAAGCTCACAACGGTGGACCCTGAATAAAACCAATGTTAAAATGACCCAACGCGTGTCGTCCTTAAAAGGATTTCCTCAGGGGTTTATCAGAACTTTTATTTTTGACGTAAAACACCATTGTGTCTTAGTATATTACCAGATAAAATTCCACGATCTGATGCTAGAAATCTGTCTGCAACCTGATATTATTTCCAACAACTTCAGATCAGTGTCGGATAACTGAATGAATCTCACACACAGGCACAGAATTTTCGGGGTTCACCATTGACTGTGGTCTAAAGATTTCATCCCCTGTGGAAATAATCAATGGTGCGAGGGTCTATTGCAGTTCGATCCAAAGGAAAGATCAGATATTCGGAGGGGCACTTTCCCGTTTTCCAATTACCTACAGAGAACTTTGAAGTTTCCTGTTCCAACTACAGGAAAGGAATCCTATTAATCATATCGCTGATCCAGGACTGATATTCCTTGGTATTTTACCTACAAACGAACTAATATATTTTTGTATGAAAGTGGTATACACAATGAGGAGGTTCTATAATAAGATCAACCATCTATTGTTATTTTCTAGAGCCCTTTCTTCTTTTTTTATGTCATTTTAAAGGCCCATCTAATGGGGTCAACAGAGAGGTGCAGCTGATTACCACATACTGTTTTCTTAAATTGGTTTAATCTAGAACTACATTAGTGCAAGCTAAGGGCATTTCTGGTATAAATATATATATGTGTGTGTGTGTGTGTGTGTGTATATGTCTACAGTACCTGTGTTTTTGTGTGTATATAATTTTTTTAATTTATTGTGTATGTATACTATTCAAGTATTTTTATATTTAATTATGTAATATATATAGTTTCTGTGTTGCATACACGCCATATGTCCTGTGGGGCTTGTGACAGGGCTCTTGCTCTCCTTAACCTGTCATGCCGTTTGTTCACTCTCACTAGTGTGTATTGTGTTCTGCAGTTTGTGTCTCTTTTCTCATCTTATATACGGGCCAAATGTAATAGGGTGAGAGTTTAGAAAATGTGACAGTTTAGCAGTAAACTCACATTGGTTGAGTTTTATCTTCAAAATGGGAAAACATCTGAATGAGATTTTAAATGGTGAGAGTTTAAGTCTGAAAAACATGCAAGTTCACTCTGTTACTTTGTTTTTGGACTCTATAACATTGGCAAAGTTTAAAAAGTGTCAAACTCTCACTTTTCTACATTCTCACCCTATTACATTTGGCCCTATGTCTGAAAATAAATCTTCCTCTAGGTCCCAGGCTGCTGGAGAATAGTTTGTGTCCTACTACACCTGTTCCAGGTGTAGTAGGACACGGGACTGCTCCACGGGAGGTTTCTGTCCTCCCTGAGCTCGCCTTAGGACACCTGCGTTACAGTTTGACAGGTGTACCGCCCCAGTCAAACTCCCCACCTGCCACTGTCCCCGGAGTGCCATGGTAAATTGGCTCAAGGCTTTTCTTAGCCATATGGCCGCTGTTCTTCTTTCACTGTGGTGGACCAAACATCGCACCTTCTGGAGAAGTGGAAGCAGAGATGGTGCAACCCGTCTGGGTGAAGGAGTTTGTGTGCTCCATCGCGGATTTTACTCAGGAGAGGTCAGACCTTCAGCATCCGGTGAATGATCAGTTCTCCCCTTCCCCTATAGCAGCCCCTCCTCATGGTCCTCTTCCCTCACAATCCCTGCAGTATCCAGTTGAGGTTGATTCCAAGTTGGGTAGTCAAGTTCCCCTTGGGTTAGTTCCATGCAGCAGACAATGACCTCATCACTGGATAGCCTTTGTGTTCAGTCTTTTCCTGAGGCTGCCCTCACAAGTGTCAGGGCTCTGCACTCCTCTAGAATTAGAAGAATTGGATTTGGCATTCCGACAGATTTTTTTATCTCCATGATCTGGTGGAACCTGATGTACCTTATGTTTCCCTGTTGAAATGTTTATGAAAAGCTAATGTACTTTCTCAATCTCTCAACTCTCAGATTTCCTGGGAGAGACTTTGAAAAAACTCGGCTCGTTATTTCCAAATGCCGAAACAGTTCACTTTATCCTCTCTCTTCTCGATGGAGGACTTAGGTAAGTGAGAGTCTGCGCCTCGAGTAGATCTCTCATTCCCGATACAGCATCCTCGGAGAACGGCGTAAATGTGATGGGATCGTTGAGTCAATCTTAATCACTGCTGGGGCTCCGGCCTGTCTTGGTGGCTATAGGGCCAATAAGTCTTAGGAGAATAGAACTGGGCAGATTACTAAAGTGTTAGTCTGGGTCTCCCAGACAAGACTCGTTGCTCTTGCTGGTTTTATGTAGAGACGGCCTATACTGGGTGATGCTCACATGGGGTTGTCCTGAATTTCTGCATTGGCCTTGTCAATTCACGTTTATAGCTTAAATGCTGGGAGACACGCGGAATCCAAACAGGCTTTGGAAGCTTTACTTTTGCTGGATCTGTTCTTTGGTACGTGGCTGGGTGCCATTATTGCTGACACTACAGGAGGTAAGGGCAATTTCCTTTTTGTGAAGCCTGCCAAGAAAACCAGAGGGCAACGGTATCTGTCCTTTCGTGTCTGGTAGAAATAGAAGACAAAGGAAAAAACATCTGCACTCAAAATTGTTCCAAAAGAGACCCTTCAATCAATGAATACATAAGGGGTGCTGCCAAAAGACAAAGGAATGTGTACCATCCTAACCTCACAAAGGAGGGGAGAAAAAAAGGAATGTCTATGGTGTAGCGCACAACAGAAGATATAATCACAAATAAAAAGCAAATCTTTATTAAATATGCATTAAAATGCCCCCACATGGGACATGACCAGCGAAATAGAGGTTAAAAAGTAGAGAAAAATAATAGTTATATGAAAAAGTGAAAATGATAGAAATTGGTGATAATAAAAAAGCAGAACCCTTGCTGTGTGACCGTATAATAATCCTTAAAGTTCAGAAATGGGTAATATTCTCTGTCTCTATGTCACTTGCTTAAGTAGAGAATAGTAACTTAAGTAGTGTGGTCTTAATGTCCTAAAAGAACCACTCTCCTACGGTAGTTGTATTAATTCTGATTCAATAGGATCATGTGCTGTAATTATTACATAAACATATATTGATCATAGGCTTTTCCACATGTATCCTTATATCCAGTCAATCTGGAGAGGCTCACTGTTATAGGGAATTTATTATAAAGATCCCTTTATAATGCAAACATGTATCAATTAAAGGTATATTCATACAGTTGTCCTTATAACCGGACACTCTGAGGACCTCGTTGTTATAGAGATTACTCTCATGTATGTAGGGATTAATCATAAAGATAAACTACTGTTGTTGTAGCTATGCTTTAACATACTGACACAATGTTGCATAATACAGATTGGTAACAAATAATAGGGGTTCTATCCACCCGTTTTGACCATCAGAGTGTCAGTCATCCTACTGGACATTGATAGTGAAAACGGCATCAGAAGCTGCTATTATAACTGTGCCATCAATAATTTGGCACATAGACACAATATTGCAAGGCACAGAGTGATGATATATAACAGAGTTATAGCACGCCCATTAGAAACATTGTAACTTAAGGTAACGTGGTGTATACTTATTGATTCATCTCATCTGTAACATATAATATTAGTTTGTTTACAACGCACGTGGTGCACACAGCGGGTATGCCAACGCGCGTTTCGCTGTTAGTCAGCTTTATCAAGGCAAGCTGATTGCCATTACTGCCTCGTACTATATTCATCCCGACAATCCAATCAGAATCTCTATATTGGTCACATGGTTGTCTCTGCCAATCAGAGACTGTAATATTCTTGTAGAGACATCTCCCTCGTGTTCAATCATTAGTGCTGTAACATACACTCCCCATGATGGGTGTGTATCTCTCCACCAATGGGATTACAGAAATATCGTAAACGTCTCTTTCAGCCTAAATAGACACATAACATCATCAGATAAGCGGATTATTAACTTATTAATAAGTTTAAGTTAATAAGATACACACCCATCATGGGGAGTGTATGTTACAGCACTAACGATTGAACACGAGGGAGATGTCTCTACAAGAATATTAGACAGTCTCTGATTGGCAGAGACAACCATGCGACCAATATAGAGATTCTGATTGGATTGTGGGGATGAATATAGTACGAGGCAGTAATGGCAATCGGCTTGCCTTGATAAAGCTGACTAACAGCGAAACGCGCGTTGGCATACCCGCTGTGTGCACCACGTGTGTTGTAAACAAACTAATATTATATGTTACAGATGAGATGAATCAATAAGTTTACACCACGTTACCTTAAGTTACAATGTTTCTAATGGGCGTGCTATAACTCTGTTATATATCATCACTCTGTGCCTTGCAATATTGTGTCTATGTGCCAAATTATTGATGGCACAGTTATAATAGCAGCTTCTGATGCCGTTTTCACTATCAATGTCCAGTAGGATGACTGTGACATTCTGATGGTCAAAACGGGTGGATAGAACCCCTATTATTTGTTACCAATCTGTATTATGCAACATTGTGTCAGTATGTTAAAGCATAGCTACAACAGCAGTAGCTTATCTTTATGATTAATCCCTACATACATGAGAGTAATCTCTATAACAACGAGGTCCTCAGAGTGTCCGGTTATAAGGACAACTGTATGAATATACCTTTAATTGATACATGTTTGCATTATAAAGGGATCTTTATAATAAATTCCCTAGAACAGTGAGCCTCTCAAGATTGACTGGATATAAGGATACATGTGGAAAAGCCTATGATCAATATATGTTTATGTAATAATTACAGCACATGATCCTATTGAATCAGGATTAATACAACTACCGTAGGAGAGTGGTCCTTTTAGGACATTAAGACCACACTACTTAAGTTACTATTCTCTACTTAAGCAAGTGACATAGAGACAGAGAATATTACCCATTTCTGAACTTTAAGGATTATTATACGGTCACACAGCAAGGGTTCTCCTTTTTTATTATCACCAATTTCTATCATTTTCACCTTTTCATATAACTATTATTTTTCTCTATTTTTTAACCTCTATTTCGCTGGTCATGTCCCATGTGGGGGCATTTTAATGCATATTTAATAAAGATTTGCTTTTTATTTGTTATATCTTCTGTTGTGCGCCACACCATAGACACTCCTTTTTTTCTCCCCTCCTTTGTGAGGTTAGGATGGTGTCTGGTAGAAAGCAAGGAGCTCCGCCATGAGGCTACTTTACTCGTGGCTACCAAAGATACGGTCGTCAGGATGAGGCAAGCATCCCTTGTCGAAGCCTGCTGAAAAGCAGTCGGTATGACTGGGCTCTTCCCTACCTGGACCGGTCTGTAGTGGTGCCAGTCTGCTCTGATGGGTGCTACTTCCTCGGATTGGTAGGCGGAGGGCATAATCAAACAATGTTCTACCCTAGACCTCTTCGGCCCTCTGCCCAAGTATTTTTTTTCACCACACCGCTTCCACCGGGATGAGACCAGGTATCCCGCCATTCAAGGGTCAATATCTTTCCAGATGTGGTCCGGGGTGATTATTTTCCTCCAAACAATGCAGGGTCAGGATTTTACTTCCACCTGTTCTTGTTCCAAAATTCCATCTTGAACCTCAAAATTCTCAAATTACTTCTGAGGGTTGCCAAATTCAAGATGGACTCTATCCATACGGTCATCATTATTATGAAAAATAATGAGTTTCTTGCTGCCATGGATTTCAAAGATGTATACTTTCATATCCCAATCTTGTAGAAGTAACTCTGCCTCCTCAGATTTGCTGTGGGCAGGGATCATTACCAGTTCAGGGATTTGCACTTCAGTCTGGCCACAGCTTCATCGGTATTCATGAAAGTCATGGCAGCATGCTTGAGATCCATGGTAGGGATGATAATCAAATATCGGACCAATGGCAAAAGCAGTCAATATCTTTTGATGGGGGAAACGGCACATGCTTTTGATTTCGGCAGTGTTCATACCAGGCATATACAACTGTGATGCAGATTTTTTAAGCCGGCATGAAGTTCATTTCGGGGAATGGACCCTTCATCAGGAAGTCTTCAACCAACTCTGTGGTCTGCCGGAAGTAGACTTGATGGCTTCCCGATGCAACCACAAAGTGTCACTCTGACACACACACACAAGAGTGCAATCCTGGTGGATGCAATGACTTTCTCCTGAAAGTTCCTCTTCGTGTTTCTGTTTCCTGCAATTTCACTGCTCCCTTCTATGCTGAAAAAAATAAATAGAGTGAGTTTCCGTCATCCTGGTCGCTTTGAATTGACCAAAGTGGTTGTGGTACGCCTACATCCTCAGAATGGAAGCGTCACATACCTGCCAACTGCCCATCCAACCTTACTAGCTCAGTGGGGCCGGTTTTTCCATCAGGTCTTGGCTTGGTTGGCTTTGATGCCATGTCTCTTGAAGCTATGATCCTACGAGCTAAGGACCTCTTTAAACAGGTCTTTTAGACTATGATAAAGGCCGGGAAAGCCTTCCCCAGCTGTGAATTTAGAGGATTTACATCTCCTGATGTGAACTTAAGCAGGCCCATACTTTCCATTTCTCTCTGGCTCATCTCCTGTCATTCCTGTAGGACTGCTTGGTCAGTGGGTTTAAATTATCTTCATTGAAAGTTTAGCTTTCTGCCCATTCAATTTTTCCAGCACTAGTTGGCTGCCATCCCTGTTTTCTAGAGTTTTCTTCAGTGTATGTGTATTATATCCAATCACCTTTTGTTCCTCCGGTTGTTCATTGGGATCTTATATTGATCCTATCTGCACTTGAAAAGCCATCTTTTGAACCTCTAGATATAGTTTCTTTTTTGGCCATTTCATCTGCCAGACAAGTCTCGGAGTCTATGCTCTTACTTGCAGGTCATCGTTCCTCGTTTTTCATCAAGACAGTGCAGTCTTGTGCACCCAACCTTCTTTTCAGCCAAAAGGTTCTCTCCCTGTGTCATCTTAACCAGGATATTGTGATTCCAGCTCTAAGTGACGACTCTGAGAATTTTGATGTTGTCAGAGCCTTGTGCATCTACAGTATGTTTAGAGATCTGCTGTATACCGTAAAACGGACAGCCTGCTCGTGCTCTGTGATGTGCACAAGAGAAAATTTCCAGCAACTAAACAGTTGATAGGTACAGTTTTGAAATCTATACTTATAATAAAGTTGTAATGGTTCTGTCTGTATATAGAATTTTTGGGGGAGAAATGTATTCCTTGGGACTGTGTATGAACTATGGAGACAAAAACACACAAAATTTTCCCAGAAGTTTTGTCGGTCTGTTCTTTTCAGTAAAACACACAAACTATGAATTTGTATTACATTTTCAATATTGTGTAGCTTTATCCCTAGAAAGAAACTGAGGTATATATTATCTCAACGTGACATCAGGGAGAGGAGCAATAAAGGATAAACCAGACGCTTGACACTTGGCGCATGCAGTGTGCAGGCTCCTCAAGCCAAAAATGACTAGATGTACGGTACAGCGGGTAAAATAAGTATTAAACACCAACATTTTTCTCAGTAAATATATTTGTAATGGGGCTATTGTAATGACATTTTCACCAAATGTCAGCAACAACCCATGCAATCCTCACATGCAAAGAAATCAAACCATTGATGTCCATAAATTAAGTTGTGTAATAATGTGAAATGACACAGGGAAAAAGTATTGAACGCATGAAGAATGGGAGGTGCAAAAAAGGCATGAAAAGCCAAGACGAGCTGAAATCTATCAGTAATTAGAAAGCGATCCTGCCCCTTGTCAGTGCAAATTAATATAAGATGGTTCAGTCCCAACAGATGGTCTATAAATAGGTCTCATTACCAAGGTGTCACAAGAAACCTCTCATGATGGGTAAAAACAAAGAGCTCTCTCAAGACCTTCGCAACCTTATTGTTGCAAAACATACTGATGGCATTGGTTACAGAAGGATTATTAAACTTCTGAATGTTCCAGTAAGCACTGTTGAAGCCATAATCCAGAAGTAGAAAGAACATAATTTCACCATAAACCAGCCACGACCAGGTGCTCCACGCAAGATTTGAGTGAAAATAATTA
The DNA here is from genome assembly GCA_031769625.1 of Taudactylus pleione. NCBI lineage: Eukaryota > Metazoa > Chordata > Amphibia > Anura > Myobatrachidae > Taudactylus > Taudactylus pleione. Next base: position 5,368,561 of record JAUIMM010000841.1, on the reverse strand, counting down.
TCAGAAGAGTTGTCAAAGAGCCAAGGACCACTTGTGGAGAGCTTCAGAAAGACCTGGAATTAGCAGGTACAATTGTTTCAAAGAAGACAATAAGTAATGCACTCAACTGTTATGGCTTGTATGCACACTCACCAAGCAAGACTCCATTGCTGAAGAAAAAGCATGTTGAAGCTCGTTTAAACTTTGCTGCACAGCATTTGGACAAGCCTGTGAAATACTGGGAGAATATAGTCTGGTCAGATGAGATCAAAATTGAACTCTTTGAATGCCATAATACACACCATGTTTGGAGGAGAAATGATACTGCACATCACTCCAAAAACACCATACCAACAGTGAAGTTTCGAGGTGGGAACATCATGGTGTGGGGCTTTTTTTTTCTGCAAATGGTTCTGGCATACTTCATATAATTGAAAGAAGTATGAATGGAAAAATGTACCGAGACATTCTTGATAAAAATCTGCTGTCATCTACCAGGATGCTGAAGATGAAATGAGGGTGGACATTTCAGCAAGACAATGATCCCAAACACACAGCCATGGACACTCTCAATTGGCTTCACAGAAAGAAAAGAAAGCTGCTAGAATGGCCCAGCCAATCACCTGACTTGAATCCAATTGAAAATCTGTGGAAAGAACTAAAGATCAGAGTTATTATTATCCTTTATTTATATGGCGCAACAAGGGTTCCGCAGCGCCTTTACAATGTACATAAATAAATGAGCACACAAGAAAACAGTTATTAATAGTACAAACAATGCGGGACAGATACATGATTAATACATTGCTGCATAACACTTAGATAAGCAGCATGGTGTCGGCAACCAAGGGTGCGGTACTGTTGTATATTAAAGTATAATCAAGTGAAGGAGAAGCACATGAGGAAACAGGGCCCTGCTTGTGAGAGCTTACATTCTAAGGGGAGGGGGAAGACAGACGGGTGACACAGATGGGCTGGATACAGGGTGACAGTAATGTAACATTTATGGAAAGGTTAGTTTAAACTTAAGAGCAAAGGACAATGACTTGATCCAAATTTCACCAAGCCTCTAGATTTGGGGGCCACAACCAAGGTCCATTAGAGGGGTCAACTTGCTGCGTCATTTGGTATGGCATAGTTGGAGTGGATAAGCAGATTGCATGAGGAGGTCAGGAGGGGGATGTGAGCAGCATTGGGGATCCAGGTACAGGCACAATCCATAGGCATGTTGGAAGTGTGGTGGTAGTTAAAAACTGTCCTTAATAGCAGGAATAGTTGATTTGTTAGTTTCTCCTTCTGTTCTCGTCCTGTTTAACTCCTGAATAACTTCGGCTTCAATTTAAAAATTCTAGTTACACTTTAAATGAAGCACTTCAAATCTAAGCACTCTTGCAAACGCAGCCATGGCTTAGCAGCCTAAGATGTAAGTAATAAGTATGGCTGAAACCAGGTGTTTCACACTGATTCTACCCCTCCTCCAAACAGCAAAGGGTCAGCAAGCAAATAAACAAATGGTGAGAGGACAATCCACAAACACAGATACAGAGTAATTTCCTGCCTTGGTACAGATTTTAAAACTATATGAAATACTCTATAGTTAGATTACCTAGCAATTTTAAAGGCTGTGTAATAGAAGCACCAAGCAGCAAGATATGTTGGGTGCAGTAGTTAGATTAGTTCATAGAAGAGGCCCACGGAACCTTCAAGATTTGGACTCTGTGGAAGAATGGGCCAAAATCACACCTGAGCAATGCATGCGACTAGTTTCTCCATACAGGAGGCGTCTTGAAGCTATCATTACCAACAAAGGCTTTTGTACGAGGTATTAAACACATTTCAGTAAGCATGTTCAATCAATACTTTTTCCCTGTGTCATTTCACATTATTACACATAATTTATGGACATCTATGGTTTGATTTCTTTGCATGTGTGGATTGCATGGGTTGCTGACATTTGGTGAAAATGTCGTTGCAATAGCCCCATTACAAATATATTTACTGAGAAAAATGTTGATGTGTTCAATACTTCTTTTACCCGCTATATAAGAAAGTAATTTTTTGGGACAAATATACTTTTAGGGACTGTTTATCAACTATGGAGACAAAAATAAATATCGGAAATTGCACAGGCTCCACAAGTCCAAAATGACTATGTATATAAATATATATACAGTACATATATTGCACACCCCGAACGCAAACAGCTAAATATGTATGAAATATATATTTTTTCTCCAAAACAGGCGGCACTCGTGGGACTGGTATACAGGAATAATCAAGCACTGCTACCACAGCAGTCCAACGTTTCAGTTTATTTAAACTTTTATCAAAGGTGAAATAAACTGAAACGTTGGACTGCTGTGGTAGCAGTGCTTGATTATTCCTGTATACCAGTCCCACGAGTGCCGCCTGTTTTGGAGAGTATTACTTTGGATTTCTGGATGGCACCAGGGCAAGCTGCTATGTGACTTATTGTTGAGTGCCGAACCGTTTCCTATGTATATATATATATATTTAAAAGTCAAACGTACATCACCATGCGCAAGCTGTTAGTCCAATCTTTTAGTGATGTATCACAAGGGAGTCCAGTATTTTTCATGTATAGATTCACTTGTTTGCAGCACTTTTTCTCCAAGCCTCCTCCTCAGGAGTCAATTGTAAGGATTTCTAGTCAAAGTAGAAGATACAGTGAGTATAGTAAAAAGTTTCGCCACACCCACTGACCAAGTCTCCATGAAAAACGCGTCTGGGGCGTGGCTTGGTGACGTGACGCTAGTGAAATGAAGTCTGAGTTAGGATTCCAGAGCAGAGAGACTACCATCACTACTATACGTGCTGCAGCAATTCACTTGCGGATACTATCAAAGCTGCTGTTGCTGGTACCGGGCACTGTGAATCCCACGATTGTCGTTGAAGCCTATATGCTGAATACTGGAAACCTAATTGTAAGTCTTTTGTATGCTTTGATTAAAAATCTTTTTACTATACTCACTGTGATGTGCACTGTATCTTCTATTTGATAGATAGAGATATATATATATATATATATATATATATATCTCTATCTAATATTATACAGGTTGAGTCTCCCATATCCAAAATGCTTGGGACCAAGGGTATTTTGGATATCGGAATATTCCGTATTTTAGAATATTTACATACCATATTGAAATGTCTTAAGAATAGGGCCCAAATCTAAACACAGAATGCATTTATGATTCATAAACACCCTATACACAGCCTGCAGATATTTTTATGCAATATTTTCAATAATTTTGTGGCTCAAACAAAGTTTGTGTACATTCATGAAATTAATTTGTTTCATATACACCTTATACACACAGCCTATAGGTAATTTTATACTTTATTTTTAACAATTTTGTGCCTTAAATAAAGTTTGTGTACACTGAACCATCAAAAATATGCATTGCGGCTGGCAGACGGCTGCGCATACAGTCAGACAGTGGCGGCAAGCACACTTCCCTAGTTACTGCTTTGTGTCCAAACATGGTAACTATATGATGTATCTAGGTTCGTGGGCCTTCTAACCCCACATCAGTGGCCCTAGTACCGGGTTTTGCAAGGTTCCTTTTTAGATTTTGTCATCTTACCTGGATATAAAGAATTGACCGCCTCTTGGGTGGGCATTACTACAACATTAGTTAGTTGCATTAAACATGTCAATCCGGTAGATGGTGCACCATTGGGCAGCTTTACATGGCTTGCTCACAAGTTAGTATCCCCAATCAACTTTTTGTGTTAATCCCTGAAGGAAGAACTACAAACATTGTTTACAAAGATGTTTTGTGATTCCACTACTGTCTTTGTTCAGCTGAGCAATAAAAGATATCCACGCGAGCAAAGCTGCGAAAACCTGGTAATGTATGTAAGCAAATGGATGATTGTCATTTGCTCCCAAACACTGGAAAATAGCCAAAAATGGTTGTTCAGACAAATTTTTAAAACACACATTTAACCAATTTGAACAATTTTTTTTGTCCTTTTTTCAGCGTTTAAAACCATATGATCGACTGTCATTTGCTCCCATACATTACCAGGTTTTCATTCCAACCAGCCAGATTGGACAGATATCTGACAGAAAATTGTATAGTGGATGCCCAGCTTTGATACTTGCATCATCAATAGAAAACCAAATGGTCAACATTAACAATATCAAAATTATCCGAATGTCGACCAGGCTGTTTCCAATGACGATGTAGTTTGACATGTTGACCAGAACATGTTGACATGTTGCACCACACATGCTGAACCACAGACTTTGAAATGTACATCCTTGTGGATGCTTGAAAGACACTTGCCTACACTCTAGTTGATGTGTGACTTGACCAGTAAGAAAATCCTTAATCTCTGACCACAAATAACCGGCATGAGATGATTTTTACTAATCTTCAATAGGCATTTTATAGCCTGGTGCACACAATCCACCTCAATGTTGAGACCGTTTCTTCAGCTGCAAGTAACATAATATGTCTAACAAAAACTGTTAGAGCCAAAAGGGTCAGACTTGCAGCTTCCTTGTCTATTATAGCTTAGGTTACAGGAATATGTTCACATGAGTGAAAATATTTGATTTGTTAAAATTCATACTTTGATGTATTTTTTAATACCAGCAAAATAAATGAACATTACTGTGTTGCAGTAATTGATTACCTGGCTGTAGTGAACATAGTCTGTTCTAGTTTTTAATTCTTTAAACTGTGTCCTTTCCTTTTCTAGTCTGGTGCTTCAGAAAACATTGTGTTTTTGTATGATGACAATAAGCAACTTGTGCATGAGCCATTGGTAACCATGGGACTGGCAGAGATAGATTAACACTGTAAGTATTTATTTTATGATTTGAGTTCTTGTACTCATTGAAGAATTTAAAGCTAGTGTCCATATTTTGAAGAAAAATTGTACGTTTTGTTAAACAGGTCACCGAAAAATGTAAATGATCTCTTTCAAAATCCTTGACAGAAATAAACATTGCTGAATATAAAAATGCAGAATTTTAGTGCATCAGCCGAGCTCTGCTAAAATGGATTGTCTCTTCAGTGCAGTTTAAGTGTATTGCAAACTTAGTGTGCTCATAACAAATTATGAAGGCATGCCAAATCAACTACAGGTGGGATCAGCAGAAAAGTAGGCGGGGTTGAAATTTTATCTTGCAGTGTAAAAGAAAAAAACAAAATCATATTGCCAAACTTTGGGGCATCCTATTGACCACCATACAATACAGAGGGCATCTGAATGACTACAATACCGATTGCATTCTTGTGACCAACATACAATACAGAGAGCATTCTAGTGATAATCATACAATACACCAAACATCCTAGTGACTGCCGTACAATACTGAGAGCACTCCAATATACAATACAGAGAGCATCCTATTGTCTGCCTTAAATACAGAGAGCAACCTCTTGTTCCGCAAATTAATACAAAGCGATTTCTAGCAGCTGCTATATTTAATACTAGAAGAGTACACTATGTTATGGGAGAAAGTGTGGCAGCAATCAGAATGCAGCAGTCTCATCCATCTAGCTAGGTCACCTATCGTTGAATGCACACTACCAGCAAAGGCAAATATATATATATATATATATATATATATATATCTAATATTATACAGGTTGAGTCTCCCATATCCAAAATGCTTGGGACCAAGGGTATTTTGGATATCGGAATATTCCGTATTTTAGAATATTTGCATACCATATTGAAATGTCTTAAGAATAGGGCCCAAATCTAAACACAGAATGCATTTATGATTCATAAACACCCTATACACAGCCTGCAGATATTGTTATGCAATATTTTCAATAATTTTGTGGCTCAAACAAAGTTAGTGTACATTCATGAAATTAATTTGTTTCATATACACCTTATACACACAGCCTATAGGTAATTTTATACTTTATTTTTAACAATTTTGTGCCTTAAATAAAGTTTGTGTACACTGAACCATCAAAAATATGCATTGCGGCTGGCAGATGGCTGCGCATACAGTCAGACAGTGGCGGCAAGCACACTTCCCTAGTTACTGCTTTGTGTCCAAACATGGTAACTATATGATGTATCTAGGTTCGTGGGCCTTCTAATCCCACATCAGTGGCCCTAGTACCGGGTTTTGCAAGGTTCCTTTTTAGATTTTGTCATCTTACCTGGATATAAAGAATTGACCGCCTCTTGGGTGGGCATTACTACAACATTAGTTAGTGGAGTTTTAACAACCATTTTTCATTTTAGTTTAATATCATTGTTTAATGCAATTGGACTGATTGTACCAATGTTTTTTAGTTTCAGGTACTGGCTACCCGAAGTTTATACTCAGAAGAGAAGAGTTTTCCTTGTTTGTTTAGGGGTAATTTATTTTTGTCATTAATCTATGATCAGCATGGCCATGTGACCTGGAAAATGTTGACTAAAAGTTATTTTTTTTTTTTGTTTGATTTATTATATATCCACATGTTTATGGGATTATGTTATGAAAAGAATTTACATATATGTTTGCCAATTAAAAAAAAAATGTTACATGAGAATTAAATGTGTTTGGGTTTGATCTGGTTTGTGAGCCAATAAGTTAGTATGGGTGTCTAATGTCAACATTTTGCATTTTTCTCTCTATACTAGAGGGCTACAGACAGGTCTGTCCAATTACTTTGTGGAGCGCTAAAGGGGGATGTGTTGTCTTATGAGCATTGCATAAGCATCAGTTGTGGTCTGACGGCATGGTGGGAGGACTGAGGAGACCTGAAGGGGCATGTGGGGTAGTCTTATGGCATAGTGGCATTTGGGGACTTCAATGGGAAAGACAAAAATATTACATATAATACTGTTCCACATATTAGCGCCAACAATTCACAACATGCTACACAGCTGTAGTGACGCCTCCCAACCGAAATTATGCTTTTCAAAATAAAAATGTGCCCTCTGTGATCAGTACCCTGCCCCAAAAAATCTTAGTGAACACTACTTATTGTATAGGTTGCAGCCCTGGATGGAAATGACTGTATTTAGACATAGTATGGAATGCTGCTGTTTTGACTTGCTTTTGAGTCATGCTTGATTTTCTATATGATAAATACACAGATTTTTTTCTGACTTGCTAGGAGAGTGGTACTTGTATTCTTTATCACCCTAGCTAACAAGGATATATAATATATTATCACCTTCATCCACGAGGTGACACTGGAGTATATACTGTACAATGTGTATAGAATGGTGATTGGGTGGAGCCTGGCACTTAATTCTTTAGAATTGAAGTTGGCTCCCTCCCTCTATACCCCACTGAGCCCGTGTTTAAATGAGTGCCTCGAGGGTGTCTCTAGCCCTTTATTTTTTTCATTGAAGATCTTCACTGGCAGACTGCATGCTGCTGCAGCCCGCCTGCAATGTTGGAAGCCGTCGGAGAGACACACCACAGCTGACTGAGGCTAGTGTCTTTGTCTCTGGCCACAGGGCCATCGGACCCTGGGGACCCACCACAATTTACTGCGGCTAGTGTCTGGGTCCTGATGTCCCTTCCATACCGGATGGTTTTGGCAGTGGTATGTATAACACACCACGCATGATTAGCAAGGTTGTTAGGCTACAATAGTAGTGGGTTCAAGACTACCAACGCCTTCTCCTAGTATGGTTTTGGCAGTGGTAAGTATAACCCACCACCCTAGATTAGCAAGGGTTTTGGGCTGCATTAGTAGCTGGTAAAAGCCTACCAGCAGCTTTTCCCAGTAAGGGTAGACTGCAAACAGTATTAGCTGTCAGCGTTACAGTGTGCAGGAAGATCCCTGCGCTTACTGATTAAAGCTCCCTTTGTGCTGTGCATCTATAGCGCTGCACTGGGCAGTAGTTCAAACCCCGGCACTGTGTATATGGGCTTTCGTTTAAGCGATGATTTAGGGCACTCCCCACATGGCTTTACCGATGCCAGGGTCGGCTTGCTGAGCAGTTGGCGGTGAGTTCTCGGCCCACATTGCAGGAGAGCAGAGAGCGGTTTCTGCACGGAGCCCGATAGGGCGAGCGGTGGCCACCAGACTATGCAGTTTTCTTCCATAGTGCCTTGGCCAGTAGCCTCTGGTGCTGCGGAGACGTCTGCCTCAGATTTTGAAACTGCACTGACAGCGCTTTATTTAATTTTGCATGTGGTGGCGGGAACGCTGGAAGGCCTGGCTTACCGTTGGCCTCTCATGGTTTTCCCTCGCTCAGGGGCTGTGCTGGGAGCCACAGAGGGGGCCCCAAGGTTCTCAGCCTGACTGTTAGCCCCAAGATGGGGTTAACCCTCTTATTATCTCAACTGCCTGCTCATATCATACGGTGTGCATCTGCAGGCTCTGTTTTTTTTTGCAGTGCATATTTGACATTACTAGTACTTGGTTGTTTTTATGCTTTATAAGTATTGCCTTCAGCATACAGTAGGTAACCAGTATAAATAGGCTGATAATAGTTCACTCCAGTTATGGGCATGCTGTAAGTGATCAGAGAATAGCTCCTATTACAGTGTAGTAGTCTAATGCAGTTATCTGACAGGGGATCTATACTAATATGGTATGCAGACGGTTTGGGTAAACTATGGGCCCGATTCAGCAGTGCACGCAAGTGCACTACTGAATGCAGATTCCCAATTCGTGGCATTACCTTTGCTGTGTGTTTACTCGGCAGGTGGGTTTAATAATGTACATTATCTCAAGTACATAGGCTTATGTTAGTAGACACAGTCCCATGCAATGCATATGTCAGTGCTGGCTATGGGACAGAGTAGCTAGTTCATGACCAGGTGACTCTTGTGATTGCAGGTAAGGGTTTCTTGAAAACTCCTAGGCGAATGCGCTTTCCACAGAACCCATTTTAGTTCCATAGGGGACATGTAAAAAGTGGACTGGCAATTATCATGTTTGTCTCCATTCTCTATTATCCATTCTCCTGTTGTAGTCTGGCTATTAGGCCCAGGTACACCATTGAGGCGAGTTATACTCGCGGTGAGTTCCCCTGCAATCCTTCTTTTCACCAGTATGGAACACTAAAATAGAAACAAGGACACAATTAGAAAAAAAAAAAAAACTATTGCCAATCGCTTCTCTGCCTTTAGCTACGATCAGAAGTGGTATTTGCCTTTATCGGTTTAATATCTGATACTCTCCCTATCTGGGGGAGATATATTAAATGATTTTGAACTAGAAAGATGATCGAATAACTGGCTCTGCCCACTTCATGCCTTGACCTGGTATTGCGGTACACACCTCAAATCATGCCTTGTCTTGTCTGATCTTGGAAGCTAGCAGGGTCAGAACTAGTTGTGCTGGATTGGGATACGAGGCACGTTAAGCTTAAAACAAAAGAACACTAGAATCCGGCTCTACGTGACATTCTTGGGGCAGGTAAATTTTGCTATCTATCCTTGATTGGTGTGGAACTTAAGGGAATCTTCAGTCCACTTGCTTCTGTCCTTAGACGGGATGTAGTCAGGAAGCCGACGGTCTAAATACCGACCGCCGGCTTCCTGACTCTCTAATCCCGGCGTGGTACTAATGACAGGCGTCGAAAACTCGACGCCTGTCATTACCCATACGCCGGAAGACCGACGCCCGGCATACTGAAAGAAGGTAAGCCGGGCGCGGACAGCCGCAGGGGGGGGGATGGAAGGTTAGGTTTTAGGGCTCCCGGGGGGACTTAGGGTTAGGCACCCCCCGGGATGGTTAGGCTAGGGGAAGGGAGGGTTAGGCTAGGGGAAGGGAGGGTTATGGTTAGGCACCCCCGGGGGGTGGTTAGGGATAGGCATCCCCCCGGGAGACTTAGATTTAAGCTGCAGGGAAGGGGGAGGTTAGAGTTAGGCACCCCTAAGGGAGGGTTAGGGGGTAGAATTAGGTTAGCGATACTTTTTGACTTTCGGGATTTTCACCCATGCGACCGGCGTTAATACCTACTACACCCCCTTAGACAAGTGTTGTAAACAGAAAAACAATTTACCAGACCCGAGATACAACCGTCACTATAGCAGACGCCTGTGAAATGAGAACCACCAAATCCTCAAAGGATACAAACACTCTTGTGCTTAGGTTTTATACAAAAATTAAAACCAATTTAATAACGTTCACAGATGATACTTAGTCCAGCTTGTAGTCAAAGGTTGGTCTTCCCGTTGTTCTTATTGTGTTTAGTGCAGGCAGTAGGAACCTTCTCGGCTGTTTGTGTGGTGTTTATAAAATGAAAAAAAAATTTTTGGTTCTTTCTTGAAATTTTAATATGATTAAAAAACTTTTTGGCCATTTTGGTTAAAAAAAAATTGTTGTGTTAGAATGTGTGTGGTAGCTCCCTATCCTGTTGCTAGCTCCCTCCACGTTGTTAAGGTGATGGCTGTGGCACCGAAGGGGTTATCTCCTTGTGCCGCAGCCCAGACACCCTCTGGCGACTGCAGTGAGTTAATATTTAGAGTCCTGATGCTGATAGAAGTTGTCAAGGTGCTAGTACCTGTACTAATGTCATTTTATGTGTTGGATGTACCGAAAGCCCCAGATTAGTTGCGTCGATGCAGGAATGGTAAAAAATTGCTGCTGCTGCCGGTAGCGGGAGAGCAAGCTCCCAGTGCGGAGAAAAGGACCAGGTGCACTGAAAAACAGAAGCTGGTGCATTCAGCAGGAGAAGGGGCAGCAGGTCCTGGCTGCAAGAGGGGGAGCCCTTAACCTGGGGAACAGGAGTATAGCTCCCGGAATGCTCCCTGCACTGAAGGTTGTACAAAGAATGCTGGGGACCGGGAAAGTAGTCCCCGTTACTGCCAGGCTGCACTGGTTAAAGTCAATGTGTTGACCACTGTATAAAAATGTGCAGAAAAATGTAAAAGTGCAATTAATAATATGAAAATATGTATGACATTGTATACAGGAAAGATGCATTCTGAGCTGCAGTGCAGAGGTGAATACAGCCTGCGCCTAGTTCTCAGCACCAGAGTAAAGCAGTATGTAAAATTATTTAAAATGTTTAAATGTGAGAAAAGTATTTATAAGAAAATTGCACTTGCCTTTCCCTTTGTTCTAGAGGGCTCTGGAACCCTTCATGGGCTGCTGGTTTCCCCAGTACCCCTTACAGGAAACTAGAAAGTCCTCTTCTGCATCAGAGTGGTATCAGGAGGTGCAGGGAGTGGTGGCCAGCACAGCCAGCTGATTGATTTAATGGAGCTCCACATAGCTCCCACTTGGTGTCCTGGAGATCTTGTCTCCCAGCCTCTGGAGCTCAAATTTGGCCAGAGAGTAAGTCTTGGTAAGTCTGAAGAGAGGTATGGTTCCTTCCGACTCCTGGGGTATGGTTATCTGCTCATGTGGTCTCAGGCACAGAGGAGTGACCACTGTCCATTAGGGACAATGTTAAGTGTGTGAATGCACAAAACATGTACTTCGCTTGATTGTGTTAGTATTGTGAATAAAATGGACCTGGAAGCCCTGAATGTGTGTATCCTCTGACCATCCAAAGAGAATTGAACTACTGTGACATATTGTATGCTGTGATTGACCCAAGCACCTTTAGCAAGGTACTAGTCTTTTAAAGACGGTTTGAGCTATAAACATCCTGCCTTAACTGACGTGGTAGTATGGGATGCGAACGCAGCCATCTGTGCTTCACCTGCAAAGGAGTGACACACCACCCGGCTGTTTTATTTTGAAGAGGAACGGATCTCCTCTGACTCCCTGCAAACGTGGCAATTTCTGACTGGTTTTACTGAAAAAATAGTCAGTTAAGTGGTTAAGACGCCTGCATCTGCTTGTATCCTGTGGCTACTAGAGGAGTCCCAAACACAGCTCTGTTCTCTGCCTGATCTTGATTGAGCTCAGTGACTCCAAACTGAAACCCTTTGAAGCTGCCCAGGAGGTTTTGCAGCAGTGTCTCCACATATACCCAGAGGTAAGCGGTTACAGGTGCCGGTGGTAGGAGCATGTGTAAAATGAGTGGTTCTGGGTGCTGGTGTAGGAACCTGGCGCTGGCAGAGAGTTACCCACTATTAAAGTATACTAACTGATTTTCAATGAGGTTTTATTCTTTAAAAAAAAAAATTGTATGGTCACACAGCCTTTTGGAAATGCAGCACAGCAACTTGCATGCACTTTAAGCTTCACTCTGAAAGCCTTCAGGTAGAACCCCCAAAGGCCTCACATTTTTACTTAACAACATTGTCTACTTTGTGGAAGTTTTTGCTTATGAATATGTAAGTTGTTACAGAGTTAAGCAATTACACTGAATGGTCCAAATTGTCATTTGTCTTGGGAAATGTCTCTAAAATCTGAAATTCCATGAGTGGTGACCACTTCATAGGTTTTCAGGGATGGGACGTTACTTCAAGTAGCAAGAGCTTTGAGACTGCAGGGCTGAGGGACAACAGTGAATAGCAGTCTTTATTATGATGTGTTCTTTTCATTTGTCATCCATCATCGGATAGCAACCTCCTGCTTCACAGAAGATAAGATTCTGCATTGAGCCAGACAGTATGAACAGAAAACAAGTGATCACAAATAAAAAAAAATAAATGGGAATGTGGAAGCGCTTAGAAAACAATTATGTATTGTCACAAGTGAGCCAGAATGTAAATGCACTGGGCAGTCAATGAGAACTGAACGTAAACAAACGCACACATAACTAAACACACCCCATTTATGCCCCTTATTGGGAATACGTGTTTGGACCTGACCACATCTGAGATAGGAATAGCGGTGGTTGTTGCAGCTCACCCTACCTTTCCCTACCAATTGTTGATGCGGCTGGGACCTGGACTAGGCAATCTATTTCTTTAGACTCCACTTGATGTCTCAGCAGGTCTGTAGTAGTTTCACCAATCCCCTGTAATGAATGCGGGAATCGTGTGTGCAAACCATATAATGTTTTGAGCACGTAATCTTTGTCAGATACACAGATGATAACAAATGTCACATTTTTTTTTTTCAATTAAACATTTCCACTCGCTACAGTACCCAATGTACAGTGTAGAATGTTTTTCATTGTCATTATTCAATAATTATTAACAGCATTTATTTAACTAGCACCATAGATTTCAAAGGCCCAGGCAGTCTTACAGCTATGACATACAAGAATGCAATAAAAAAATGTATATACAATTATGCATAATGACAAATACATGGATAGTCATTGGCTACTAATTACTACAGAGGAGTGGTCCAGTTTTGGCTAGGATCTTCCCACCAAGTTTGGATTTTCGAACAAGGCAAAAAAGCCATCTTTCATGGACGCCAGTGCCGAGCTGCCTGTGAAAAATTACGTTCTGCCTCGTTCTGAGATCTCAACTTGTCAGGAAGATTCGAGCCAAAATTAAGCTGCTCATCTCTGTTTGGGTACAGGTAGGATTGCCATATGTCTGATGTCTTATGCTGAATCTTCAGCTGCTTGTTCACAGACACTGCTCATGAGTTCACGATCTAGAGTTACTAGATTGCAATTAAGGAGCCATCAAACTAACCTGTTCCTTATTATCCCAACAATTAGCTTTTAAGCACATTGTATCATTGATATAACCACAAGATTAACATCAATTAATCTTGCGGTTACTATGTAGCGGCTCCCACCATTAGACGGTTATGGGGATTTCTCACCGTAGACGTGAGGGAGACAGAGGCTGGCCGCATTCAGCTAATCAGGGAGCTGCTCCCTGATTGGCTGGCGGCCCCTGCACTGACGGGGCACACGTGTGCCCCGGTCATTTACGCGGAGCAAAGGTATGTGTACACACATACCTTTGCTCAGTCCGCATGGATCGTTTTTTTTTTCGTTTTTTTTATTTTAACCCCTGGATTGCCTACTTGGAGAAGAGGACGTGATCTACGCATAGGAGAGGTGAGTATGGATTTTTTTTCTCAGGTACACCTCTATGGATTACTTCGGATACTAGGTGAGTATGTGTGAGTGTGCATGTATGTTTTATTAAAATTATACTTTCACGGTGTAAGTTTGTTTATTTACGTATTTCTTTAGTTGTGGAACTACAAGTGCCAGCGGGCCCGTAATGCCCCACATGCTGGTATTTGTGGTTCTCCAAATACCAGCATGCAGGGGAGGCTTGCTGGTACTTGTGGTTCTACAAATAAAGACAATATGGTAAATTTAATTTAACACTTTCACTTTACACTATCAACCCGGCACCCACCGCCCTAGTGTGCCGGGGATAGCCCCGGGCTATCAGTCTAGGCCTGGGGTACCCCTTTATTGGGGGGGGTACCCAACTCCCCAGGGATCCCCGGCCTGGACTGACTAGCAGTCAGGGATAATGCTTTGGCCGGGGAAACCGGTGAAAGGTTTTCCCTGGCTGTGGCATTATCCCCCTGTTAGAAAGAGTTCGGTTCAGGATTTTTCAGGGGACCCCTACTCGTTTTGTCCCCTGATTTTCCAGAACCAGCTCAACAAAGCCCTGTGCTGGTTCTTAATATACGGGGGCCCCCTACGCATTTTGGCCCCTGTATTTTTAGAACCAGAACAGGCTTTATAAAGCGCGGGGCTGGTTATGCTTTTGGGGAGGGGGTGCACGGTTTTTGTTTTTTTTTACACACAGAAGCCATCACGGATCTCACTGATCTGTGATGGCTTCTCTAAAACTCGCACCTTTTAATGCTACTCGCATTAAAAGGTGTCAGTTTACATAGTCCTAAACTCTCCTGCACTCGCAAATGCAGTAGCCTCGAGCTGAAAAGTTCGCAGGCTATTGAATTTGCGAGTTTCAGTACAAACTCGCAATTTCTAAAAGTGCGAGTTTGTACTGTTACTAAAACTGACTAGTCTAATATATAGGGCCAAATGTAATGGGTAGTTTTATTTTGTTCTCTTCTAAGCAACAATATTGTAAATTGTGCCTTCATTTGCCAACATGATGGAAAGTAAGCAGAATTGTAAAGATGAATTGTAGCAAATCACTGTGTCCATATTCCTCTGAACCCTCATTTTTTTTTTTTAAGTTTAGAGGAAGGTGATGGTGACTGATATAACCATGCATTACAACAGTTTTATGCACTAGTGCATCTCTGAATGCACAGCATGCATTATTCCCAATGCGACCACACACGTCATATCAAACTGGTTCCACAAACATGACAATTATTTGTATTCAGCAGAACAATGCACCCACATGTCATCTCAAATTGGTTCCACGAACATGGCAATGAATTAATTGTATTCCAAAGGCCCAATTTGAAAATTAAAGTTTTTTAGTTTTCTTAAATGCTTTTATTCAAAGACAAATTTTTACAACAAATATCAATGTAAGACACTTAGGGGCATATCCAATTAGCCGCGGGCAACTTCTCCACTATTTAGAAGATTGGACACCCCTCCCTCATCATGTGATAAAAGAAAAAGTGGGAACTCTATCTGTACGTGTAGCTCCTGGACATAGACCGATACATATTGCCATACTACTGCCAGTGAGACACAAGAAAACCCAGAGTCAGCTGCTCAAAACAACTTATTTAGTCAATGAAAACATTGTGATGGGATGAAGCCCCAGTCATCAAGCCATAGCTGGATTAAGTTGTTGGTTTTGTTTTTTTTTGGGGGGGGACGGGACACGGGGACCAGATAATAGGGCTTGATTCAGAGATCTACACAAACCTGATGGCTTAAGCCACAGCATGGTTGACAGGCAGCGGCCATTTGGGGGCAGGGAAGGGGTGGTGATGGCCAGCGCCCCATAAATTGTGGGTGTGTTAGCCCCATTTTCTAGGTATATTGAAGTAGCATTACTATATCAGTTTCTATCGATTATATGCAATCATTCTGACTCGGTGTTCGCACAAATAAACATTTCAACACACCAAAAAAACACATCTGTTCTTTTATGTCACAGTTTACAGAAGATTTAATGTGATTAAACACTTTTTCACTATAGAGGGATAGGTCTGCAGTATAAACATCTTCGTATCTTGTTAACAAAGGACACAATGTCCTAAAATAGCTAAACGGTAAAAAAATCAAAATTATCACATATACAGCATATTACCGGAAAGATGTACCAAAAAATGAATAGCAAAATAAAATGCAATGTATATACGATTAAAATAAATAAAAATATATGTGGAGGAGGAATGGAAAGGAGGACCTGCAAATAATTATAGGAGCGATTCACTGTCTCATTGAGCCCCTCTGGATGGAGAGTGCCCTTGGCATGGATCCAGTGTTCCTGTCGCACACTCTCCTGAACCTGTCTCCACGGCTTCAACAATTGTTAGGCATGCTCACAGGGTCAGCTTCAGCCACCACCAGAGAAGGCTGCAGAAGAGAGATCTCAGTAGCTGTAAATAATGAGAACAAGCTAATAAAAATAGACACTCTGAGATCCCACGGCCTCAATCCCTTTTTGATGTGGGATGTTGGTGTAGAAACTGACAACTCTCCTTGATATATCTCTGATTTTGTTCAGAAAACGTGTGCTGTCTCTGATGTGGGGTCTCAGAGAGAAATTCCCATTGCTTTCCGTTCTGTTTTACTGTACTTACAATATTTGTGCCAGGCAGTTTTCCATTTGAGTAAGTAAAACAGAACGGAAAGGAGGTAAGAGCAAGAGACGTTCTGACAAACTGCTCCTCCAAAGTCATTTAACAATTTAAAAAGGGAAAAAAAATAAACAGAAAATTATAGAAGCCAGACCTCTAATAAGGAGATAACATTAACCTATCTTTTTTTATTGTTAAATTGCCCGATAGATTTGAAACTGAGAAAGTTTTCCTGGACAGATCAAGATACCAAAACTTGCTTGGTTATTCTGTTCAGTGCTCTTCAAAACCGAGGGTGGAGAAGTTGCCCCTAAGAACCAATTAGCTTTTACTGTATCAAATACATTCTATAAAATAACTGGTATAAGCTGATTGGTTGCTATGGGCAATGTCTCCATTCTTTTGATTCATGTCCCCCAGAATGTTTAGATGAGTTGGATTTTTGTAGACCGTTTTGCCTTCCCCATACAACCGCATTAGACCGCCAGACAAGTCTAGCTTATAAATGAGGATTACATACAACGTGTGTGTGAATCTGCAGAAGAGAACCTACATGTGTCATGAGACATGGCGCGCTTGTAAACAGATTTGTATTCCTAGTAAAAACGACGATGGAACATGCTTTCACATAATAATGACAATGTGCCCAGAATGGTCAATTGCATATAAATGACCCTAATAATGTATTTCATATGAATAAATATTCTATTGATACAATATATTGTTTTTTAACCTATAGTATCTGGTCAGAATGTTGGCAGGCTGTTAATGTGGACATGTATAAACCGTTGAAAGTCCATATGTATCAACAGTGGAGAGACCATTGCTTGTGATTGTAAGTGCTGTACTAAAATTGCTGTTTTGTTGTGAGTTGGACACTAGAGTCTTCCACCCATAGAGCGGGAACTTATGTTAATCTGAGTGATGTTGGACCGATTTGCTGTTTCGTTATGACAAATCGCCTACATCACTCGGTTTGTACGCCCTATCGATTGTAAGCTTGCGAGCAGGGCCCTCTTACCTTTATGTCTGTCTCTTACAACCCAGTCTGGTTCTATTACTATGGTTTTAAATTGTAAAGTGTAACAGAATATGCTGCACTATATAATAAACTGTTCATAAATAAATATGCACGTGCCAGCAGTCACATCAAACCTGACAATATTACATGGAACCTAATGTATGTTAATGAAAGATGGAACACTATATCATCCTGTCCATCTAGTGTAAGCTCAATCCACACTCTAAGGAAATTGTCTGGAAAGTCGGAACGATTGCCGGTCACTCCAGTGTGTACCCAGCTTTAGTTAGAGCCAGGCAGGCTAGTATTTATTTTATGTGTTTTTAATTTGGATACTTGTACCGAGGCACTGGACTGGTGTACTGTTGATTTTGCTGCTGCATGAGAAGTGCTGCCATTTATCTAGGAGACGACACCCCTAACCTGACCCTGCAACAACACTAGATGTGACTTTCAGAAATCCATAAAAGTTACATAAAAAAAAAAAAAAACATGTTCCCATGGAGGGATGCAGGACTATTTACCACAGGGGGAAGAAGTCCAAAATTACCTAAAAGGACCGAACTCATTGGGGTTGTTCCTAATTGGAGCCTCTCATCCTTCTTGATTTATTGTTTTAATGTACGCACATTTTATGTTGTTTAATGGTATTAAATATTTGAGAACATAGGGCCTGATCGCACGCAGTTGCGCTGTGAAAATATGCTAATGTCTGCCAGCATAAAGACGCCCACTGCTGCTTTCTCACATCTGTAATATCTCGCAGTCCTGCGTACACATCAGTAACATCGGTCCCTCGCGCACAATTACAGCAGCTCTGACCTCAGAAATTGCAAGTCTCGTCACACGCAGTGAGTACATAAGCTGTGTATGCTGTCGCAGTGGCTAATTTATGCATGCCCATGTAACAGCGTTCAAACGGACAGGCATGTCTGCGTTACTCCAACCCCCATCCCCAAACGCTCACGGCCTGTCATTCTCTCTGTGATGGATTCCTATGTGCATGCGTGATCGCAGCGAACGCGCAGTGCGCACCATCGGTTGATCTGTGTATGTGATTGCAATTACGATCAATGCTGGACCGGGTCCATATTACACTAGATTCCATTTTTGCATTTGCCTTCTTGGATGGAGTAGAGCTAAAAACTGATTTCATTGTTATGCTCAGCTACAAGAATCTATCCAGTATGCTGCTCTAATTGTGCTCAGTGTGGTGCAATGGAGCTTATGAGGGAATTGTGAAGTCCTTTTATAAATCACTAGTTACCATATGACACGTTTAATGTCAGATGAGCACTAGGGTTTTATCATTTTGGTATGCAGCCACCTTTCTAAGCACTTTATATTTAACAGTATTACACTGGTTTTTTTTTATTTTTTGTTTTCATGTTACCTGAACGGAACATCTGAGGAGTGCTTAGGAGAAAGGATTTGGAGTAAACACAAAATATGCTAATAGCACTTATTTTTCAAATTAGTACATGTGCACTTTAAAGAAGTCCATTGTAAGTCTCACGTAAGTATATTACACTAGAGGGTGCATTTCCCTACTTTAAAAAAAAAAAAAATCCTACCTGTGGGAACTGCAGAGGGTAAATTTAATTTAATAAGAATTATGTCTAGCCCTGTATGGGAATCGCATGGACATGAGTGAGTTAAGTTTCAAACTGACAAATTTACTAAGAATTGTGTTTGCAAGTGTGTGCTCAGTTGTATTTGGATTGAAAACAATAGACCTTCCTGTCTGCAGTGTGTTTAGTAAGAAGCCTGATCAGTGCAGGAATCTGACTAATAAAGTAATGAAAAGGTTAACAAAGCATAACAAGCCCTGGACCTCTGAGCCCAGCCTGGCAGAGAATAATAGGGGGCAAACCCAATATTCCTTTGCACAGCCTGGGGGCTACACTCCAGGGTCCCCCTGCTGTAATGTAAATCAGTCACAAACTGATCAGCCCTGGTCTGGCAATACTTGGAAATTATAAAAAAAACAAGACACACACTCCAAATGTTACTGATTTATTACACACTCACCCCCACTACATACTTACCTACTCCCTGGCACAGGTCGGTCCTCTTCTCCAGTAGGCACTCGGTCCTCAAAAAATAATAAAATTACTTACCTGGAACATAACGAGCGCTATACTGTATATAGATATATACACTGGTGGCCAAAATTGCGGACACATTTTGAAATTTGAATGTTTATCAACTTTGAATGCTTATAAAAACTTTCACTTCACGCAGTGCAATGATTCATATATCAAATGAAAGGAAATTTAATGCTGAATTCAACACAATAAACAGTGGTCAAATATTTGCATTACAAGGGAAGTTATGCAGTGAAATCAACACTTATGGTGCATACACACTAGACGATATGCTCCCTGAGCGATATCGTCTAGTGTGTCCCCGGCAGGCTGTGCTCAATGTCGTTCATGACATTGAGCACAGCCGCTGAACGATATCATTAGCGATATCGTTCAGCGCCGGGCTCTCACCCATTCCCTGACATGCAGCAACCTGACGAGGTCGTCAGGTTGGCCTGCATGTCAGCGCGATGAACGAGGATGACGAACGACCCGCGGGGACGCGCGTCGTCGTCATCGTTCATCTTTTTTGTGTTAAAAATGGACGATAAAGTGGACGACTGAACGATAACGATATCGTTATCGTTCAGTCGTCCACTTTAATCGCCAGTGTGTATGCACCATTAGGGTGAAAATTGGGTGTTACTGTCCTATCAGTATTTCGTTGGGTATTCTTTATTTTTCAAGACAGCAGCACAGGGTGAAGTGTAACAGTTTTTATAAGCATTCGATGTTGAAAAACATTCAAATTTCAAAAAGTGTCCGCAATTTGGCCCACCACTGATATATATATATTTTATTACACACTCACACACACAGGTGGAAGTGAACTGTCCCACTTAGATAGCAAGTCCCATTAAAGAGCCCTGGAGTGGAACCTGCCGAGCAGAACTGCCTCAAAGAAGGAAACTAGTTTCCCTAAGCGATGCATGCACAAGTGGACTGAACCAGCCACACCTGAGACTGGATGACCAGAATCTTATCCGACATAAGAAAAATCATCTGCGTAGAGGCAATGTACAGCATGCCCAGGAAAAGCTGTCTCTGAGACGGAGTTAGATTGGACTTTTTTTTAAGAGTCTGATGAGGCAGAACATGGGAGGGAAGGACTCAGGGATGGGGACGTTATCAGATCAGTTGTTATCTTACCTCAGCGAAGGTGAGCTACCATAACCACCATCACTTTGGTAAACACCTGTGGGGTGATAGAGAGACTATAGGGAAGGGCTCTGAATTGGTAATGGTTGTCCCTTATTGCAAACCAAAGAGAAGATTGATGAAGCTTTCAGATAGGAATGTGGAGATAGATCTATGGACATTCAGGATGCCTATGTCAGCGATCACGGATAGCAGGGATTCCATTTTTAATTCCTGGAACTGTAAATGAACGTTCAGAGAATTCAGATTATGGATGGGTTGCACCGAGCCATACAGCTTTGGTACCACAAACCGGTTTGAATAAAAAAAATTATTTGGCCCATCAGAACCGGGACTACCACCCAAACAGCTCACAGCCCCATTTCAGTCCAAACATTTTTGACATGAGAGAAGTGCACTAGCAGCAGATATAAGAACTAAATACAGCTATTTGTTTTGTTGTATTGCCTAACACTGCTAACAGTCTGGCTAAATGTACCAGGTTCCTTTGCTGGCCGGTTAAATTTTAAACCACACAGCTTGCAGAATATGACAAGCACATGTGTAATGTACGCAAAACACCCCCAGAGAAAACTCACAACACCAGCACTGAAAAGGAGGGCGGAGAAAGAGCAGTAGCCAGAATCAGAGTCCCCGTGGAAAGTCTCCACTGCAAAAAGAGCTGTGCCACGTCTAGCTGCTGCAGATGGGAGAATGGTGGGCAGTCTGCATGCAGACACCCCATTTGGGCTAAAAGGCATGCTGACATTCCAATGATAGGCTACCCATTGAAGCTTCTGCAGAAAGGGAAGCGCTATCAGCGAGGGCTACCCAGTGATAGCCACGGCTAAGCCCTGCCCCCGTCCCCACACCAAAATGGCATAGTTGCAAACCATGGCTTGTGCATATAGCCCAGAGAATGGTTCCTACTTACAGTTATATATTTAATATGTGCAGATTATCGGCTTTATTTTGAAGGTATTCACATCCAAACTGAAGGAAGAGTTTAGGAATTACATATGTTAAATATTGTAGCTGCCTTTTTTTTTTCAAAGGAACCAAAAGTAATTGGATAATTGACTCAAAAGCTGTGTCATGGGCTGGTGTGGGTTATTCCTTCCTTATGTCTCCATCAATTAAGCAGGCGATAGGTTTGGAATGGATTCCAAGTGTGGCATTTGCATTTGTGAGCTGCTCATAGGACTTCTTGTGAGTGTATTACTAAGCCCTAATCACTGTGAGTGGGGGCGATGTTGGACTACTACATGATTTCAAATGTATTATGTTCTGTATTTGGAGTGAAGTAAGCTGAGATGCATCTATTCCCAAGCAAATGACTAATGTTTTATTTTTTTATCTTAAATTGGACAACTCATGTACACATTTTGTTTTGTGTTTATTAATACATCATTAAAAGTATTTTACATACACGTCCGTTATAAAAATGAATATGTACAGTTCATATTTACAATAAGTACATCAATCCACGTTCTGCTTTTACAAAACATATGTACATGTTCCGAGCAAACATTTAAATAATTACATAAATAGATTAACTTCAGGCCCCTTCAAAACATAAGAGGTCACATTTTAGTGTCCATGATGACATTTCCGTCTTTGTCTTTCACCCTGACCCTTCCAGAGGCATATTTGGTTTCCTGTTGGCCATTAGTGTACACAGTTTTCACTGTTCCGTCAGGGTATTCTCGTCTCTTAAACTGCGCTGTGTGCAGCTCTCGCTGTCCATTGTCGAATTCTATTACTTTGGTCCCATCGCTAAAGGAAGACAAAGAAACAACATTGATGTAATAAACTGAAAACTAGTATAGTCTTAATTATACATCATTCAGTATTCGATGGTCACATTTTGCTTATAGAGCTGCGACTGAAACAGAAATATATATTTTGATCTATATGCAATCTTTATGACTAGCCGAACTCAGGAGTCTTGTTTTTGCTAAATGCTCTATTAACACTCTGCAAAGCTTTGTTCTGTATGGCTGTGATGACTGCAGTAGCATGTGGAAACCATTCTAGCCATAGAAAATAAAGCTGGACAAAGTTTTAATAACTCAATGGGCGGAATTCAATTGATTTTGCGGCCCGCATCTCCTGTCTAAAGTGACAGGAGATCGCGGGCCGCTATTCAATTGTGCCAGCGTTTCACGCTGATCGCACCCAAAGTGGTCGGGTTCAGCCGCGTAAAACAGCTACCCCCGACCAAAGTACTGGGTGCGATCGCGAAAAGTGCCGTTTGGGCGCCCAAACAGGACACTTTTCGCCGATTTCAGCCCGCACCCCTCTGGGGCTGCGAGCTGAAATTGAGCGCTAGCAGCTGATCGCACCCGACAGGAGCAACAATAGAATAGCTCCGTCGGGTGCGAAGGAGGGAATAATCAATTGAAATCCGCCCAATGAGCAAAAAGTTATTGCCTGTTTGCCTATAAATACTTATAAGTAATCAGGTTTATTCAGATCCAAAATGGTGCACAATCTGAGTGAATGAATGAATATTATATAAATATGGTAAAAATTATTTGGGATTTTACGAACATTTAAACAAAGCTTTAGAAGGACATTGTTATTATCTGTAAATTGCTGGACAAATAATGCAAAAACAAGAGATATGGTAAGAACTTACCTTTGTTATCTCTGTTTCTATGAAGTCCATAGGGTCCACAGGGTGACCTTAGGGGTATAGCTGGACCTCGGGCACCACAGAGTTAAAGCTTTTAGCTGCTCCCAGGATGTACTTGGGTCCATCCTCCTCTATACCCCGCCCCCGAGCCACAGGCACCTCAGTTGGTAAGCAGCCCAGGCCGGAGGAGGAGACGAAAGAGAGAAGGAAGACTGGAACACACAAGAACCATACTCAGAAATGGGAGACGGAAAACCGGTGACCAGTCACAGAGCCCATATGAAGCCAGGTGCGTCAGGGCGGGTGCCCTGTGGACCCTATGGACTTCTGTGGACCCTATGGACTTCGTATAAACAGAGATAATAAAGGTAAGTTCTTACCATATCTCTTGTTTTCTACTTCAGGGTCCATAAGGGTCCACAGGGTGACCTTGGGGATGTCCCAAAGCAGTCCAACTAAGGGCGGGGACGCTCCTGTGCTGATAGGAGAACCCGGCGTCCAAAGGATGCATCCTGAGAGGCAAAGGTGTCAAACGCATAGAACCTCAAAAAAGTCTGAATGGAAGACCAGGTGGCCGCCTTACACAGCTGAACAGCAGAGACGCCACAGCTAGCAGTCCAAGAAGGGCCCACAGACCGAGTGGAATGAGCCTTAATAGAGGCTGGAACAGGTAAACCCTCCTTCATATAAGCCTCAATAATAACAGAACGAAGCCAACGGGCTAGAGTCTGTTTGTTGGCAGGCCAACCCCTCTTGTGAAAACCAAAGAGGATAAACAAAGAATCCGACTTCCTCACAGAACTAGTCCGGTCCACATAAACCTGGAGTGCACGGACAACGTCTAAGGAAGCCTCCCCAGCCGAAAGGTCAGTCGACTGAAAGGCTGGTACAACAATTTCCTGATTAATGTGGAACCTGGAAACCACCTTAGGCAGGAAATCAGGACGAATGCGAAGCACCACTCTGTCCTGATGAAAAACCAGAAAAGGGGGACGACAGGAAAGCGCCCCCAAATCCGAAACCCTTCTGGCAGAAGCAATTGCCAAGAGGAAAACCGTCTTAAAAGTTAGCCACTTGAGCTCTACTGGCTCCAAGGGCTCAAAAGGGGGACCCTGCAGGGCCCGAAGAACAACCGCCAAATCCCACGGGGCCACAGGTGGCACAAAGGGAGGCTGGATTCTTAAAACACCCTGGAAAAAGGTGTGTACGTCCAGCATAGCAGCAATCCTGCGCTGGAATCACACCGACAGAGCAGACACGTGCACCTTCAGTGAGGAAAGACGTAATCCTAAGTCCAAACCCGACTGAAGGAAAGCCAGAATACGCGAAACCCGGAACACCTGGGGATCATATTTTCTGGCCTCGCACCACTGAAAGTAAGTGTGCCACACTCTGGTAGATCCTCGCGGAAGCAGGCTTGCGCGCCCTCAGCATGGTGGTAATAACGGAGCTAGAAAAGCCCCGAGACCTCAGGACGGCTGTCTCAAGAGCTACGCCGTCAAAGATAGTCGACCCAGATCCGGGTGAAGACAGGGCCCCTGAGACAACAGGTCCCGCTGTTGAGGTAGGAGGTACAGAGCGTCGATGGACAGGCTCCGCAGATCGGAGTACCACGGCTTTCTGGGCCACGCTGGGGCCACCAGGATCAGTGTGCCTCCGTCCTGCTTGAACTTGCGCAGGACCCGAGGCAGCAGAGATATTGGAGGGAACAAGTAAGCCAGGTGAAACAGCCATTTCACCGACAGCGTGTCTATCAGACTTGCGCCTGCGTCCCTTGTCCTTGACCCGTACACGGGCAGCTTGTGATTGTGACGGGACGCCATCAGGTCCAGCTCTGGCAGCCCCCACTTGTCCACGAGTAGTTGGAATATCTCTGGATGAAGCGACCATTCCCCGGGATGCACGTCGTAACGGCTGAGGAAGTCTGCCTCCCAATTGAGGACTCCCGGGATGAAGACTGCCGAGAGAGCAGGAAGATAGCGCTCCGCCCAAGCCAGGACGCGGGACACCTCCGACATCGCAGCTCGACTGCGAGTCCCTCCCTGGTGATTGATGTACGCCACCGTGGTAAGAGCGGTGCCGGACGACTGCAGGGCTCTGTACACTGCCCGCAGTTCCAGGATGTTGATGGGAAGAATCGCTTCCTCCGCCGACCAACGACCCTGAAGTGACAAGGAGCCTGTCACCGCCCCCCAACCCAGGAGACTGGCATCTGTCGTGAGCAGAACCCATTCCGGGATCCAAAAGGGGCGCCCCTCGAGGAGATGAGCCGACTGTAGCCACCAGGCCAGGGACAGACGCACCTCCGAGGACAACACCAGCATCTGAGAGCGGATCCTGTGTGGCAATCCGTTCCATTCCGAAAGAATCAGCCTCTGCAGGGACCTGGAATGGAACTGGGCAAATTCCACCATGTCGAATGCCGACACCATGGACCCCAAAACTCTCATCGCTGAGTGCACCGACACTCTGCCCCTGCTCAGACAACTGTGAATCCGCAGCTGTAAGGAAACCTTCTCTGGAGTCAGAAAAATCTGTTGCTGACGAGAGTCCAGCAGGGCCCCCAAATGAACCATCCGCTGTGATGGGATGAGGGAGGACTTTTTCCAGTTGATCAACCACCCGTGCGCCTGTAGACAAGCGACCGTCAGGTGGAGATGCTGGATCAGTACCTCCGGGGAGCTTGCCAGCAAGAGGAGGTCGTCTAGATACGGTAGCAACCATATCCCCTGGCTCCGAAGGTGAGCCGCCATGACCTTGGTAAATACCCTTGGTGCCGTGGAGAGGCCAAAGGGTAGAGCCCTGAATTGGTAGTGGTTGCGGAGAATAGCAAACCGCAGAAACCGTTGGTGCGATGTTGCTATAGGCACATGGAGGTAGGCGTCCTGGATATCCAGGGAGACCATATAATCCCCGGGTTCCATCGCCAGAATGATGGAACGCAAAGTTTCCATCCTGAATTTGGGAACCCTGAGAAACCTGTTCAGGGACTTCAAATTGAGGATGGGGCGATGAGAGCCATTGGGTTTCTGCACCAGAAACAGCGTAGAGTAATACTCCATCCCACGTTGAGACTGTGGTACGGGTATAATGACCCCCGCCGTCAGCAAGGCCTCTATGGCTTCCTCAAGGCCTTGGTTTTGTCCTGAGAAGGACTCGTGCAAAAAAACTGGCAAGGCGGCCTGTGCCGAAAAGACAGGGCGTACCCCTGGGAGACCACTTCTCGCACCCAGGCATCCGTGGTGGTATTGTGCCAGCACTGGGCGAATTGAAGAAGTCGGCCTCCCACTCTGGGGTCCCCCAGAGGGAGGCCCGTCCCATCATTCAGAAGGCTTATCTTCTTGCTTGGAAGAAGGGTGCCTAGCACTCCAGGCTTGCTTCTTTGGCTTTGAGGCGGTCTTGGTTGCGGACTGCCTAGGGAAGGACTGACCCTTTGCCTTGCCCTGAACCCGAAAGGAGCGAAAGGCCGAGCTCCGGACCTTAGCAGGTGTCGTAGCTGAAGGGAGGAAGGCTGACTTGGATTTTGCCAGGGTACCTACTATTTTGTCCAGGTCCGGACCAAATAGTAACTCTCCATTAAAAGGTAAGGCCTCCAAGCCTTTCTTTGAATCAGCGTCTGCTCTCCAAGACCTCAACCACAAGGATCTGCGAGCAGACACTGCTGCCGCCGAAACCCTAGAGGTCAGCAGGCTAGCATCCAAAGATGCTTCTCCAATGTAGGAAGCGGCATCTCTCATCTGTCCTAACAACGCCCTCTGGACATCCGGAGCTTCATCCGTAATCGTATACTCCAAGGCGTTGGCCCAACCCTCAATGGCCTTGGCCACCCAGGAGATGGCCATGGACGACCGGGCCACAGCCCCTGAGAGAGAGTAAATAGACTTTAGACAAGTCTCCACCTTCCTGTCCGTAGGATCCTTCAGCGAGGATATAGACGGCAACGGCAAAGTAGCACTCCTGATGAGGCGTGTTACATGGGAATCGACCGCAGGCGGAGGTACCCATTTCTTACAATGCGCCTCCGGAAACGAATAATTGGACGCCACCAGCTTCTGTGGCAGGAATCGCTTCCTGGGCGTCTGCCAGGCCACCGCCATGTGATCCGTCAACTGATCAGACAAGGGGAACGCTTTTTTAAAACTAGGATACCTCGACTTGGGAGCGGGTGCCTCATCCTCAATCAGAAGAATGGCCCGCACCGCCCTAACCAGAGCCCGCACATTGATGGAAGACTTAGTGTCTACCTCCTGGACTGAGGCTGAGTCACCCTGCACCTCACCATCATCCGAGGACCCCTCAGATTCCGAAAAATGCGCAGCCTGTGCCATGACTGAGCGTTTAGACGCCCTGGAGGGCACGTCACTGCGCAACATCGACTGAAAAGCCGAAGATGCTGCCGCTAAATCTTGGATAGTGTGGGAAAGCGCATCCACCCAGGGTGGAGGAGCTGCCACAGGAGCCTGAAATGGCACCACAGCCTGCTGCGCCACAGGGGTGGACTGTATATACATTGGCAACCCCGCAAAGGGACCAACAGGCTGAGACCCCGGGGGAGTCTGCAATAATTGTGGGACACCTGGGGAATGGGGGATGGTAGGCTGGGGCAACGCCCTAGTAGGGACGGCAGTCGGGACCGACAGACGGTCCGCGATGGACACCAGCACCTGGGAAAACATCGCCCATGGTGGCTCCTGCGACATAGGAGGTTTAGACGTACCAGGGACCGCCTGGCACCGTCCGTCCTGTGACAAATCCTCTCTATCCACTCCTGCAGAACAGCGCCTGCAGGAGAACAATACTGGAGCCACGGAGTGCTCAATCTCCTTCTCAGACATGACGGACTATATAATTAAATATACAGTTATGACACAGGAAGAAAACGTGCGCACTCACCAGTGTGCTGGACAACAGCCCACAATATGGAACTGTGTAGCACACAACTGTATGTGACGGACCTCACAAATACGTGATCTATATAAGTGAGGTCAGTAGAAACACCCTTCCCCCGCACACCTGTAGGGCTTGTAGGAGAAGGAAAGGGATAGGTATAGGCTGACAGTAAGTAGAAATTAGCACAGACAGGCAGCACTAGCAAAAGTCACATACCATGCAGGAAGATATACTCACTGCACCTTTCCACTACAATCAACCTGCCCAGATTCAGTGTCTGGGAGGGCTATAGTGCTGTGTACACTGTCCTTGTCGGGGGAGAGATACACAGGGGGACCGGTCCGCGTGCTCCCTGAGAGTATCTGTGCTGCCACAAGAAAATGGCCCCCAGAGACCTCAGAGGAGGAGTGGTCGAGTATCTGCAGCTCAGCGACGCCAGACTACTAGCTGAAAGGCGCGCTGAGCTGAGGGGAGGAGCCGCTAGACAGGGAAGGCTTCCTCCCCTGGCTAGCATATTAACCCCCGGGTTGTCGGCATCCCGCTTGCCGTTTATTCACCCTGGTGGTCTGGCGGGGTATTCCTCCAATGGAGGGGGAGCCCGCAGCCACCGCTAGCGCCCCCGGTCCCCTAGACCGGGGGCATGGGACTGCTGGTTAGCGGCGGTGCGCGGCTTACCTTCATCTCCCCGGCGTCTCCGGCAGCAGTCCCGGGGAAAACCAGAGTCCGGCTAGTACAGACTCTGGCTTCCCCCGCCGCGATCCCCAGTTCAGTGCTGGCGTCGTGGCGCCAGCAGGGAGAAGGAACGGCAGCGCGGGCGTCTGTACAGACAGCCCATCGCTGCCGCTCTGGAGATAAAACTTTAGTAAATTTAACTAAGTTAAAAATAAAAAGCTTTAGGGGGCAGCCCCCTCCCCCCCCCCCCCGCAGGGTGACCAGACTCTGGCCGGGCACCATCTAAAACTGAGGTGCCTGTGGCTCGGGGCGGGGTATAGAAGAGGATGGACCCAAGTTCATCCTGGGAGCAGCTAAAAGCTTTAACTCCGTGGTGCCCGTGGATCCAGGATCCAGCTATACCCCTAAGGTCACCCTGTGGACCCCTATGGACCCTGAAGTAGAAATACAGTATGTACATACATACTGCATCCTATTTTATTATATTATATCGGATGTACACACTTTATTGCCATTCTATTGGCAAACCACACTAACAGATAGGTATACGTGATTGGACTTCTATTAGTGGAGTATGATAAATCGAATACAATAAAATTATTTAGCCACAAAAAGTGGACAAAGCCTGAGACAAAAGGAGCCACTACACCACCCAAATGAGCAACAGGTTTCAGACTCAAACCAGAAGTCAGATATAAATATCAAGATAAACAAACGCTGAAATATATAGTATTATGAAATTAAAATGTTATTTTAGGATTCACATTTCTATCTTTTATGTTGAGGTTAGCAGTCACACTTATTTCAAATCTAATCAGTTATCGCTTGAATTATTTGAGTGTCTTGCCAAAACTTCAGTAACAGTCCTTTTTTTCTTAGCGCTCATTTCCTAGCACCAGGTTGTGTTGTGTTGAGTAGTACAAAACGGCATAAAGATCTTCCGACATCTTATAAACCGTTAACAACATTTCTTGCGGTTGTATTTACCATTGCTAAAAAAGTAATTTGACTGCTATTGTTAATGAATAGCCTGTACTTGCCCACATGTAGAGAATGGTGTCATTTGTTTCAGTAAGAAAAGAGTCCCATTCATAGAATCCCTAGATGCCATTACTCAACAACATATTTCACCTATTTAAAAAAATACTGACTGGTACTTATACTGCATACTATCTGCATGTCCTTCCTCCTTTACTGGCCCAGGAGTTCCCTCCCTCATTTCTTCCTACTCCCCCACTTTCGTCTTTGCCTCTTTGTAACATGCATGTTATGTCAATGAACATTGTTATTCTGTTTATTATATATGTTTTGTAACAGTCTTCTTCCCTTGTGACATATTTAGTGATGATGCAATTATTTCTGTAACTGGGGCTCCAATACATGGAGAAACGCGTCAAGGACAGAGGGATTACTTTGCTCAAGCTCTTTGTAACTATCCCATTCACGCACACCCACTGCTTATTGCACTTTTTGAGCCAAGCCAGGAGGAAACACTGAGCGGCTGACTCAGCGCTAGATGCACAGACACGCTGGTGGATTCCTGGAAACCTACTGCTCACTACACAGTCCAGCTGTCATATTCCACCAAGCGTTGGTTACGCGTCCAGCCTGTGCTCCCACTGATGAGTGGTTGAAAGCGACCTTGTGTGAGACACACACCAGTCAGTACTTTGTGCAGTTTGCTAATTCCAGCAATATTTGTATATGCCTGAAGTCACGGCATAGCCGGTGGATTCAGTTCAGCATTGAGGCAGAAAACACACGCCGTTGGTACAGATTTTTTAACCGGAGACATCCTTATATTTACATGTGTGTACAATATCTGTGGCATGGAAAAGGACATTGTACCAATATGCCCTCATAACGAACTGGCATAAATAAGTGGGAGACTACTTGGATCGTATAAACCAAATTAACCTTCTCTTGGCAGATCCACACAGGGTAACATCTCCTATGGATCCTTGATTATGTTATTCTGGTCCACCACATTTTTCTATGGAAAGGGATTTTGAGAATCAATTCAACTGATTTTGAGAGATTGAACAGATTATTGCACTATATTGTATTGATATTTGTATTGTATGTAGTATGCAACAGTGTCATTAAATTATTTTTCTTAAACATGTGTGGTTACTCAGACAAGCGCTCCATCTATATTTTCTAGATTATCTCTATTTAGCAGGTAGCAGATCCTGCTGATGGAGCTGCCAGCTTGAAGCCAATATACTGGATATTAACTGATTGAGAAGCGCACCGATTTTTCTCTTGTTCTCCCCAGCCAGCCTGAAAGCAAACAAGAAAATAGTAACTTACAGATGAGTGGTTATTATTGTTCCATCAGGAAAAATGCTCTCTTCCTTCCCATCAGGGTACAGGTTTTTTATGGTCTGGTCTGGAAAGGTTATCTCTTTCTTTCCACCTGGGAAATGTTTTTCTAAAATAGAAACAAAAATATTATCTCATTTATAATACACCTATAGCAGATTGCAGAAAACATCTTAAAATGAGCAGCATTTCTCACCAAACCCTCCCCACTACCCATGTAATAACATCATGTAACAGACATCACGTAACAAACAGAAGGTCGACCAAAACAGTTTCAACTCACAACCAACATCACTCGCGTTATACTTCTGTAAAACAAGTCCAACAGGACCTGCCCAAAATGTATTACATTTGCAATGGGTGATGTATTATGCCTGACAAGTAACCACACAGCTTTCTCAGTTCTCATCCCTTGCACGGTCTTATTTAGGCTGTATATTTTATTATTATGCAGAAATCAAACAACTAAAAACTATTTTTATCCAAATAATATGACTGCATACTACATAAAGTTACATTTAAACCTCAATAATGAATAAACACGCTAAATTATTGCAGTGCTTAACAAACTATACTATATATAAACAGCACTCTGACAGCCAACACAAGCCATGATTCTTACCTTCCCCTTCTGTGCTTAAATCTGTAACGTGCTGCATTTCAGAAGGATGCAACTGAATTGACTGTAATTTTCCATTATGAAGCCTCAATAAGAACTTCTGGCTTTCATGTCAGGAGTGTCCTGTTATAGTCTGACCATCATGACCTGTTTCAGCTAATTAATACTATTCTCCTAATCAGAAAGTGGTCACATTCTGTAACACCCAGGATTAGTGCCCAGTTTGGGCAGACACAAATTTCCAGCAAGACTGGAGCATGTTGCTGTGGTCACTAATGGCTGCAGACCCAGGATAACAGCGGTCATCCTGCACCTGTAACATATAGGGTAAAATATTACAGTATTTGTGCAATAGGGGTGTGGATTAAAAGATAGACAATATAAAGGTCGACAGTGTATAGATAGACACCAGATGTTACACAGTCAATAGGTCGACAGGGACAATAGGTAGACACACTAAAAGTCGACGGTCAAAAGGCTGACACAAAAAACTGGTCAACACATGATTTTTTTTTTGTTTGTTTTCTAGCCCTAATCCTCCCTCCTAGTGAGTAACCCTAATTGTCAGGGTAGGTGCCTGACCCTAACCGTCCCTTCTAGTATCCGACCCTCCCTACTGGTGCCTAACCCTTGCGGTAAA
Source organism: Taudactylus pleione (assembly GCA_031769625.1). NCBI lineage: Eukaryota > Metazoa > Chordata > Amphibia > Anura > Myobatrachidae > Taudactylus > Taudactylus pleione. Next base: position 5,336,078 of record JAUIMM010000841.1, on the reverse strand, counting down.
TGAATAATCCTAAAAAAAAAAAGCAAACAATGTGTCAACATTTTGACCATTTGTACATGTCTACCTTATAACATGTCGACATTTAGTGTGTCAACATATTGCCACTGTCAACCTTTTGTTGTCCTGTCGACCTATTGACTGTCTAACATCTGGTGTCTATCTAGACATTGTCTACCTTTTTACTGTAGATCTCTAGTCCGGAACCCGTGCAATTGCCCATTAACAGCTGCAATATTGCAGCATATGTGGCAAACCCAGCAGAACATCCACTGTTCGTAATATACTTATATCCCTATTAGTATCCCTCAAAAGAAGCAGATGGTGGAAGGAAGGGCAGAAGTTATTCCTCTATCAGGCTCAGATTGTCATCAATAAGACTGACCGATGACAGTACACCTCTCCAAAATAACAGTCCAATCTTCTGTATATGTGGAGACATGTAATGCTAACTCTGCCTGGCAATTGGAGGAGTTAGGCTAATATAGGAGGAGGAACAGTTCTTTACTTAAAGTGCTCTGCATACTGTTGCTGGAACCCGGGAGTGATGTTTGTGTATCCCGGGTGGCTGACCACCGATCCAAATAGACTCTGCAATCCCAATCTGAGTGCAACCGAGTGCTATCAAAGTTAAGAAAATTCTTGTGACAGATTCCCATAAAACAGTAAAACGAATACTATAAAAACAAAAAGTTTAAGTGTTCTAAATACCAACCTATCTGCCCATTGGAAAACTGAAGAATCTCAAGTCCATCTGGATACGTTGTGTGCGTAGTCTGGGCATCAGCATAGTAATATATCTAGAAATAAAATAACGGATTGTTGAAGAGGTAAAAGCCAGCGCGATGCACCCATGTAATGCGGAGGTCAGACACCTACCACTCTTTGATCGGCCATCACTTGTTTAATGTCCCCGTTGAAGAACGTCACAGTTGTGGACTTCCCGTCAGCGCTCACTTCCTTGCGCGTGCCGTTGGGAAATAAAATTACATGATTGCCGTTTCTTAGGATCCGCTCTGTCTAAAGTGAGAGAAAGTGAAGATTGGTCGCAGATTTATATGAAACTACAAGATGAACTTCACAAAATATGTATCCGGTAAATCATGCAGAAGGGAGAGATGTATCAAACCTCTGAAAGAGGACAAACGGAGAAGTTACCCTTAGCAACCATTTAGCCTCTACCAATCATTTATAGAATGTACTTGATAAATAATAGCTAGCAGATGATTGGTTGCTATGGGCAACTACTCAACTTGTCTTCTTTAAAAGGTTTGATTCACCCCCTCCCTTCAGCAATTTTGAAAATTCTATACGGCCACGTCATACTAATATCTGTCAGATGACTGCGCAGTTGTAGAATATCCATCGTAATGCACAAAGCTTTGACCCACTATTAAAGGAGCTCATACAGGGCAGTTCCACCCATATTACCAAAGGGCAGAGCGGTTGGATCCATGTCAAATTTCCACACATTCTTTCATTTGGCAATTGGGCACAAGGGTTTAATCACTGAATACCTAGTTCCACACATGGTGCAACATTGTCATCTGACTGCCTTCTCTTCTAGACACCTACAAGTTCCCGATCAGTATCTGCAATTATTTTGGATCCAAACAAGCTGAAATTTGTGGTCAATTTGCCAGTTATTCTTGATCCATTTGAACTTTGTACGTATAAAGTAAAAAAATGTCGGTCAGGCAGAAGGGTCTGATCACGTCTTAGCTTAAATGGCCACACTGTATAATACTTTTACCAGCTTTCCAAGCAAACAGCAAAGTAGGACTAATGGTCTATACAAACGGTCAGACTTGCTAGATGAACGATTTGAACGATTTTGTCAACGATGAGCGATTGAATAATTTCTGACACTATTTAAAATGAATGAAATCGTCCAAATCTTACTGCAAACACAGTCGATGACAGATCTTGTTATCGGACATGCTGGCACGCATATCGTTCGTCGATGCATGCCCATATGTCAAAGATATGAACGATAACTATTGTAAAAACCGTTTATATCTGATAAGAAATCTGACCAGTATGCACCATTAGAGCACAGACATGTGTTGTTCAGATAAATATATATATATATATTAAAAAAAAAAAGTTAAATACTATAAAGTGTATCCAGCTGGAGCTGGCAACATTTTTTCGTTTATTTTAACAAACTCAAACTTTGTAACGTGAATTTGGTGGCAACAGAGTAGCCCAAATCAACACGCCCTATAATCACAATCATACCACGCCACCACAAATCGACCACATACCCGCCAATTACAATAATTCAACCTTATCTAGTAACTGGCTCTCAAAATCATGGCATGGATGGGACGTTAGAAATGTGTACTAAAGTAACCTGAACACATTACCAGTAACTTACTTCATGCGTAATTAAAGGCTCCTGAAAAAACATGCATGAGTGCTGAAACAATCTTTAATTAAGCTCAACGTTTTAGAGAATTTCACACGTCAGAGAGTGGAAAGCGCCATTGTGGTTCATTTTGTTTTATTTGTATGCTTATTGGGAGGGGTTGTGAAGACTTCTCATTTGTTTCCACAGGCTGCTATCCATTAATTGCACAAATTTCTAAATTACCACATTTGCACACTTCAGAGAGGGCAGTGACTGAAAACATAAACCATCACAATTATATATGCCCAAAGGGTACTGAAAAGTATTCAATCACCCCTTCGACTTGGGACGGTAGAGGGATATATAAATATATAGCACAATAAATAAAGCAATATGCAGATGTGTCCTCATACACTATTGCTGCGGTCACGCCAATCAGCCCTTCTCGGCTCGCCAAGTCCCCTTTTAAATGTGTGTCTTAGTCGCAACGTGATGCAACAAAACCGCTTTACCAGACTGTACTGATTCGTTTCATATGCAGCTCTTAGGGGTACATTTATTAAAGTGAGAGTTTTTAGAAGTGAGTTTTGAAAGTGATGTTGCCCATAGCAACCAATCAGATTCTAGCTATTATCTTCTAGAAGGTGCCAGTCAAATGTTAAGTAGACTCTGATAGGTTGCTTTTAAAGCTCAATTCTGAAAACGCTCACTTTAGTAAATTTATCCCTTATACTCATTTGTCTGAGTCACTTGAAACTTCACTAACTTCACAAGTCCATAGGGGAGCCAAAACGAAAACACTGAACTAGAACTACATTCAACAACCTGAGTGAACAGAAGACTGCGACAGAAGGTCCCAGAGATTAATTAGAGAAACGGATTTAGCGGTAAATACCAAAAATCCACTTTGCTCATTCATCCTATCTATGGACACTGCCATACCTTGGGGACGTTTCAGAGCTGCTCCAGGGGAGGGAAAGTATGTCACGCTACAACTGGCAACATCCAATACAAACTGAAATTCACACACACACTCCGAGAAACATGGCAAGAAGAACCAGAAGTTCACCTATAGGTCACCAGCCATTGTCACACAAGAGACCAGCACCAGGTGACCACCAGTCTATCTGAAGAATCACAGATCTTGACACAGATTTGCAAGCCATGCACTACTCCAACGGCCAAGACGATCCATGGGCCAGGATAAGAGACAAAAAAAACAACCACATGAGAGACAAACACCCAAACAAGAAATACCCTGCCTCAACAAACCACCTAGCACGGTGACTAACAAGAGAGGTGACCAAAGCAGCATACAGTAAGTCCTATAAAGGCAATAGCCAACAAGGAAACACACAGGAGAGAAACAGAAAAACTAAAATTGCTTAATCCTCAAACAGTGAGCGTTTCACCAATGAACGCAGATAGGACCAAACCTGGATCAAGCAAAGTCCACCATTGACACTTGCACCAGCCTATGGCTGGCGGTGTCTCCTTCTGAACTTTTTCTAAACGTGGCCTGTGTGGCTGCAGCACGGTGTCTGTCTGCAGCCATGATGCAGACAGAATTTGGCAAAAAGTTTGCTACGCTGTGTCAAATTTGGTGTAATAATGCAGTCCAGGCTTCTATAGAGTATGGTGTAATAATGCAGTCCACGCGTCTCTATAGAGTATGGTGTAATAATGCAGTCCAGGCGTCTCTATAGAGTAAGGTGTAATAATGCAGTCCAGACGTCTATAGAGTAAGGTGTAATGATGCAGTTCAGGCGTCTATAGAGTATGGTGTAATAATGCAGTCCAGGCGTCTATAGAGTATGGTGTAATAATGCAGTTCAGGCGTCTATAGAGTAAGGTGTAATAATGCAGTCCAGGCGTCTATAGAGTATGGTGTAATAATGCAGTCCAGGCGTCTATAGAGTATGGTGTAATAATGCAGTCCAGGCATCTATAGAGTAAGGTGTAATAATGCAGTCCAGGCGTCTATAGAGTATGGTGTAATAATGCAGTCCAGGCGTCTATAGAGTATGGTGTAATAGTGCAGTCCAGCCGTCTATAGAGTATGGTGTAATAATGCGGTCCAGGCGTCTATAGAGTATGGTGTAATAATGCAGTCCAGGCGTCTATAGAGTATGGTGTAATAATGCAGTCCAGGCGTCTATAGAGTATGGTGTAATAGTGCAGTCCAGCCGTCTATAGAGTATGGTGTAATAATGCAGTCCAGGCGTCTCACCTTCCCATCTGGATATGTAATTTCTCCCTGGACATCATCATTTTCTTTAGCTGGAGAGTTCTCATTCTTCTGTTCTGTATGCAGCGCCTTGTCTATAACCTGCAGAGAAGGGCAGTGCTATAATATGGATTATTGACACATCATCAGCACATAAATACTGATATACATCTGCATTACATACATGACTAAGGGCGGTATTCAATTAGTTTCGCACCCGTGATACTTTTTCGCATGCCGTACTTCTCGCCGACATCGCTTGTTTTAGCCGCGAAAACTTTACGTGCACGTCCCCGCTATTCGCCACATTCAATTCCAAAAGACGCAAAAACATGTCCTGGTGAATGTGAACCAGGCGAAAAATGCTGTCAGAATTGGGGAAATCAGCCTGACACCCCCAAAAAGATGCACTAACATTGGGGATCAATGTAGATGTCCCAGAATAGTGTTAATAAAGCTATTTGGGATACTTAAGTAGTGTCAATTGCCTCTTATTAGCGTCTTTACACAAGTGGTGAAGAATAGCATTAAGCAGTATTTTTTGGTGAAAATAAGTAGTCCTGTCAAATTTGTGGTACTTGAAAATGGGTGCGAGCATGATTTAAAGTCGCTAAAGTGAAGTTGTAAAAAAAAAAAAAACGCACCTCAAGCAAACACCTGCAATCAAAAAAACACCTCCCCATACTTGCGGACCCCCCAAAAGTCTATTTCGCTAGTTTAAAAGATTGACCCCCAACACTTTCCACTTTTACGCCCCCATTTTCAAAGTGCTTTTTTTTGAGGTGTTCCTCACTTTTTTAAAGGTTTTTTTGATGCAGTTATCCTTTGGGGGGTTATCCCAAGGATGCTGAGTGGTTCCCCACCTTTGTACAAAACTAGGCTTTTTCATTTCCCCCAAAGTCTACAGTACTGTGGATAGATTATAGCTGTACACAATGTGTTTGCTTACAGGAAGACCATCAAAGACCAATGGAGCACAATGGAAAAACAAGAGATATGGTAAGAACTTACCTTTGTTATCTCTGTTTCTACGAAGTCCTTAGGGTCCACAGGGATACCTTGGGGTTTTAGGTGACGTCAGGAGATCTGGCACCGAGCAGTTAAAAACTTTCCTCCCAGGATGCAACGGTCTCCCCTAAACCCCGCCCTCCGGGCCAGAGGCACCTCAGTTTTGTAGCAAGCCAAAGGCCGGAGGAGGAGCACAGAGAAAAAGTCTGGAACACACAAGAATCACATTCTCACACAAAGGAAACAGAAGACTGGTGACCAGAACAACGCTCTACTGAAGCACATAGCGTCAGGGCGGACGCCTTGTGGACCCTAAAAACTTTGTAGAAACAGAGATAACAAAGGTAAGTTCTTACCATCTCTTGTTTTCTATTTCAGGGTCCTTAGGGATCCACAGGAATACCTTGGGGATGTCCCAAAGCAGTATCCTTCAAGGGTGGGGACGCTCCTGGGCAGAAAGGAGAATCCGCTGCCCGAAGGAAGCATCCTGAGAGGCGAAGGTATCAAATGCATAATACCTTACAAAAGTATGAACAGCCAAGGTGCCACGACGAGCTGCCCACGAAGGACCCACAGACAGAGTAGAAATAGCTCTCACAGAAGGTGGGACAGGAAGGCCTTCCCTAGAGTACGCCACAGAAATGGCCAGTCAAATCCATCTGGCCACACTCTGCTTACCAGCAGGCCAACCCCTTTTGTGAAATCCAAAAAGAACAAAGAGTTAGATTTCCGAAGGGAAGAGGTACGGTCCACATAAATTCTGAGGGCATGTACAATATCCAAAAAGGCTTCACCCGGAGAGAAGTCCGGAGAATTAAAGGCAGGCACAACAATTTCTTCATAGATGTGAAAACTGGACACTACCTTAGGCAGGAAAGCAGGGTGAGTTCTAGGCACTGCCCTGTCCTGGTGAAAAACTAAAAAGGGGGAACGACAAGAGAGCGCCCCCAACTCCGAAACCCTTCCTGCCGAAGCCATGGCCAGAAGAAAAAGTCTTAACTGTAAGCCACTTGAGGTCCACTGATTCCAGTGGTTCAAACGGAGGGCCCTGTAAGGCCCTGATCCCAAGGTGCCACGGGGGAACATAGGGAGGCTGAATGTGAAGGACCCCTTGAAGAAAAGTGCGAACCTCAGATATAGGGGCAATCCTTCGCTGGAACCACACAGATGTGGAGATGTGTACCTTCAGAGAGGCGAGGCGCAGACCAAGGTCCAAACCCGCCTGCAGAAAAGCCAACAGTATGGAGATCTTAAAAACCTGAGGGTCATAACCCTGAGGACGACACCATTCAAAATAGGTTTGCCACACCCTGTTGTAGATCCGAGCCAAAGCAGGTTTGCGAGCCCTTATCATATCCTGAACCACAAAGGATGAGTAACCTCTAGACCTTAGTCTCAAGAACCACACCGTCAAAGACAGACGAGCCAGGTCCGGGTAAAGGCAAGGTCCTTGTGACAACAGGTCCAGACGTTGAGGCAACAGCAGTGGGGCGTCTATGGAGAGAGTCTGAAGATCAGAGTACCAATGGCGTCTGGGCCTCGTTTGAGCCACCAGTACAATCTTTCCCCCCTCCTGTTTGAACTTTCAAAGTACTCGAGGAAGAATGGAGATTAGAGGAAACAAGTATGCAAACTGGAAGGTCCATTTGACTGACAGAGCGTCCACCAGTACCGCAAAGGAGTCCCTTGTTCTGGACCTCTACCTTGGCAGCTTATGATTTTGATAAGAGGCCATGAGATCCAGTTCTGGCAGGCCCCACCTGTCCACCAGGAGTTAAAACACCTCTGGGTTAAGAGACCACTCCCCTGGATGCATGTCGTGACGGCTGAGGAAGTCTGCTTCCCAATTGAGAACTCCCGGAATAAAAACTTATATGGCTGGTAGATGTTTTTCCGCCCAAGTCAAAATGCGAGATACCTCCGACATTGAGGCATGACTTAGAGTACCTCCCTGGTGATTTATGTAAGCCACTACAGTGGCATGGTCCGTCTGAACTTGCACGGGTCTTCCATGCAGGAGAAGCCCGGCTAGTTGAAGGGCCTTGAAAAATGCTCGAAGTTCTAGGAAGTTTATGGGGAGAGTAGACTCTTCAACAGTCCACCGACACTGGAAGGAGCGTGATCCCCAAGCTCTTAGGCTGGCGTCCGTCGTCAGTAGAACCCAGTCCGGGATCCAAAAGGGACGGCCCATATTGAGATGAGGCGTCTAGCCTCCAGGCCAGAGAGAGCAGCACCTCAAGAGAGAGCACCATCGTCTGAGACTTCAACCGATGGGGCAACCCATTCCAACTTGAGAGAATCAAATCTCTGCAGAGGTCTGGAATGAAACTGGGCATATTCCACAATGTCGAATGTTGAGGCCAGGGAGCTCAGCAATTGCATGGCTGAATGGATGGACACTCGACGAGAGTGGAGACATCTGCACACTCGCATCTGCGAAGTGGATATCTTTTCTATTGTCAGAAAAATCAGTCGTTGTTGGGAATCTAAGAGAGCCCCCAGATGTAACATCCTCTGAAAGGGCATCAAGGAGGACTTCTTCCAGTTGATTAACCACCCATGAGACTGTGACACCGAAAACATCTCTGCAGATCTTGCTAGTAGTAACAGATCGTCCAGATAGGGCAACAGGCGTACTCTCTGCAGCCGCAGATGAGCCACCATGACCTTGGTGAACCCTCAAGGAGCAGTAGAAAGGCCAAACGGGAGAGTCTGGAATTAAAAATGTTGCTGTTTGAATAGCAAACCTGAGGAAACGTTGGAGTAACGAAGCAATGGGAATATGCAGGTATGCATCCTGAATATCCAGGGACACCATAAAGTCTCCAGGTTCCATAGCCAGGATGAAGGTCCATAAAGTCTCCATCCGGAATTTTGGGACCCTGAGAAACTTGCTCAGGGATTTGAGGTTGAGGATAGGCCGAAATGAACCATTTGGTTTCTGCACTAGAAATAGGCTGGAATAATATCCTGTTCCCCTCTGGGGAGCCAGAACTGGGACAATTACTCCTGCAAACAGCATAGCCCGAACAGCGTTCTGAAGCTGCAAGGCTTGCAGCTTCATCGGGCTTGTGACGAGACCCTTGTGGTAGGGTCTCGTTGCCGCAAGCCCTGGAGAGCTTTTGGCTTTATCTGAGCCGAAAGCACTCCCACTGACATCACTTGTGATGTCAGTGGGGCCGGCCCCAGATGGTAGGCGTTCCCATGGGAACGCCTCAGTCTGGCCAGCCACGCCCCTGGCACGCCCACCTAAGGGGGCGTGCTGTCACTCACCATCGACAGCACGCCCCCTTTATAGTGAGACCCATAGCGACGGCTTGCCCCTCACTATACGGGTCTCACGCATGCGCACAACGGAGCTGGCTCCGTCGTGCGCATGCGCACTGGGCCAACATCGACCCGCTTGCGAGCGCGTCTGAATTAGGCCCATAGTCCTTCCCGTGCCAGGAAAGGTAGGCAGAAATTTGGACCATGAACTATAAAAGGTACCAAGCTTACTCTGGCGCAGGTAGTGCTTGGTCATTGTTAAGACTTTTAGGGGCACTTACAATTAACCACAGGAGTTACCCCAAGGCTAACTGACAGTCCGGACCTATAAAAGTCCATGCTTAATGCAGCCTCTGTGGTTTCTCGTGCGGGGAAACCCATATGTTCCAGCATTTTCTGTGGATTCTATGGGTTATCGTTCGTTACCCCAGAGTCTACCGTACAAGGAAAATGCTATATAAATGGAATGAAACTGGGCATATTCCACAATGTCGAATGTTGAGGCCAGGGAGCTCAGCAATTGCATGGCTGAATGGATGGACACTCGACGAGAGTGGAGACATCTGCACACTCGCATCTGCGAAGTGGATATCTTTTCTATTGTCAGAAAAATCAGTCGTTGTTGGGAATCTAAGAGAGCCCCCAGATGTAACATCCTCTGAAAGGGCATCAAGGAGGACTTCTTCCAGTTGATTAACCACCCATGAGACTGTGACACCGAAAACATCTCTGCAGATCTTGCTAGTAGTAACAGATCGTCCAGATAGGGCAACAGGCGTACTCTCTGCAGCCGCAGATGAGCCACCATGACCTTGGTGAACCCTCAAGGAGCAGTAGAAAGGCCAAACGGGAGAGTCTGGAATTAAAAATGTTGCTGTTTGAATAGCAAACCTGAGGAAACGTTGGAGTAACGAAGCAATGGGAATATGCAGGTATGCATCCTGAATATCCAGGGACACCATAAAGTCTCCAGGTTCCATAGCCAGGATGAAGGTCCATAAAGTCTCCATCCGGAATTTTGGGACCCTGAGAAACTTGCTCAGGGATTTGAGGTTGAGGATAGGCCGAAATGAACCATTTGGTTTCTGCACTAGAAATAGGCTGGAATAATATCCTGTTCCCCTCTGGGGAGCCAGAACTGGGACAATTACTCCTGCAAACAGCATAGCCCGAACAGCGTTCTGAAGCTGCAAGGCTTGCAGCTTCATCGGGCTTGTGACGAGACCCTTGTGGTAGGGTCTCGTTGCCGCAAGCCCTGGAGAGCTTTTGGCTTTATCTGAGCCGAAAGCACTCCCACTGACATCACTTGTGATGTCAGTGGGGCCGGCCCCAGATGGTAGGCGTTCCCATGGGAACGCCTCAGTCTGGCCAGCCACGCCCACCTAAGGGGGCGTGCTGTCACTCACCATCGACAGCACGCCCCCTTTGTAGTGAGACCCATAGCGACGGCTTGCCCCTCACTATACGGGTCTCACGCATGCGCACGACGGAGCTGGCTCCGTCGTGTGCATGCGCACTGGGCCAACATCGACCCGCTTGCGAGCGCGTCTGAATTAGGCCCATAGTCCTTCCCGTGCCAGGAAAGGTAGGCAGAAATTTGGACCATGAACTATAAAAGGTACCAAGCTTACTCTGGCGCAGGTAGTGCTTGGTCATTGTTAAGACTTTTAGGGGCACTTACAATTAACCACAGGAGTTACCCCAAGGCTAACTGACAGTCCGGACCTATAAAGGTCCATGCTTAATGCAGCCTCTGTGGTTTCTCGTGCGGGGAAACCCATATGTTCCAGCATTTTCCGTGGATTCTATGGGTTATCGTTCGTTACCCCAGAGTCTACCGTACAAGGAAAATGCTATATAATTGAATAGCTTTGGGCGTGAAACTCTGAGTTTAACCCCTCATCTAACTGAATGTGCCCCTTAGGGTGCTGCCTGGGACTGTGAGACATAGCAGGTAGCACAGAGGGTAATGGACTGTCCTTCGAATACCAAAAGTACTCTGGCATTTGGTATTCACACCCCTTGGCTTTTTACCTTTTTTGTTACATTACAGCCTATAATTTATATTATTTTTTTAATCTGAATTTTATGTGATGGATCTGCACAAAATAATCTAATTTGGGGAAGTGAAATGAGAAAAATATATATAAAAAAAAGAATCTTAATAAAATTCTGAAAATTGGCATGTGCATATGTAATCACCCCCTTTGCTATGAAGCCCCTCAAAAGTTCTGGTGCAACCAATTACCTTCAGAAGTCACATAATTAGTGAAATGAAGTCCACCTGTGTGACATCTAAGTGTCACATGATCTGTCAGTATACTATAAACACACCTTTTCTGAAAGGCCTCAGAGACTGCAACACCACTAAGCAAGAGGCATCACACCATGAAGACCAAGGAGCTCTCCAAACAAGTCAGGGACAAAGTTGTTGAGACGTACAATTCTGGGTTGGGTTATAAAAAAAAATATCCAAATCTTTGATGATCCCCTGGAGAACCATCAAATCCATCATCATCAAATGGAAAGAACATGGTACCACAACAAACCTGCCAAGAGAGGGCCTCCCACCAAAACTCACAGACCGGGCAAGAAGGGCATTAATCATAGAGGCAGCACAGAGACCAAAGGTAACCCTGAAGGAGCTGCAGAGTTCCACAGCAGAGACTGGTGTATCTGTGCCTGTGACCACAATAAGCCGTTCACTCCATAGAGCTGGGCTTTATGGAAGAGTGGCCAAAAAAAGCCATTACTTAGTGATAAAAATAAGAAGACACGATTTGAGTTTGCCAAAAGGCATGTGGGTGACTCCCCAAATGTATGGAGGAAGGTGCTCTGGTCAGATGAGACTAAAATGTAACTTTTCGGCCAGCAAGGAAAACGCTATGTCTGGCGCAAACACAACACATCCCATCACCCCAAGAACGCCATCCCCACAGTGAAACATGGTGGTGGCAGCATCATGCTGTGGGGATGTTTTTCAGCAGCAGTGACTGGGTCGAGGGAGAGATGGATGGTCCTAAATACAGGGATATTCTTGAGCAAAACCTGTTTCAGTCTGCCTGTAATTTGAGACTGGGACGGAGGTTCACCATCCAACAGGACAATGACCTGAGGCATACTGCTTAAGCAACACTAGAGTGGTTTAAGGGGAAACATTTAAATTAGGGATGTGCAGGCTCGGATAGGTTCGAGTTTGCACGTGGAGTTCGGATTTTTCCCTCCAAAAAAACGGAACTCAGAACGAGGCAAAACGTCATCTTACATGGACGAACATCATCATTCCTGGTCTTTTGTCCAGGAATGATGATGTTCGTCCATGTAAGATGACGTTTTGCCTCGTTCTGAGTTCCGTTTTTTTGGAGGGAAAAATCCGAACTCCACGTGCAAACTCGAACCTATCTGAGCCTGCACATCCCTAATTTAAATGTGTTGGAATGGCCTAGTCAAAGTCTAATTGAGAATCTGTGGTCAGACTTGAAGATTGCTGTCCACAAGCGGAAACCATCCAACATGAAGGAGAAGGAGCAGTTTTGACTTGAGGAATGGGCAAAAATCCCAGGGGCAAGATGTGGCAAGCTCATATAGACTTATCCAAAACGACTTGCAGCTGTAATTGCCACAAAAGGTGGCTCGACAAAGTACTGACTTTAGGGGGGTGAATAGTTATGCACGCTGAAGTTTTCTCTTATGTTTTCCTAAATGTTGTTTGATTCACAATATAAAAAAAAGACACAACTTCACAGTTGTACACATGTTCTGTGAATGAAATGATGCACACGTTCAAACAATCCATTTTAATTCCAGGTTGAGAGGCAACAAAAGATGAAAAATGCAAAGGGGGTGAATACATTTGCAAGGCACTGTAAATGTTGACCATCAATGTTGAGGACCTACTGTCTCCCCCCAGTATTAGACAAGGATTACTGTGGATCTGATATGCCTTCACCCCAGAATTGAAAGGCAGTCCCCAAAAATCCCTCGTGAGCCCCGACCTATGGATGAGCCTTACTTGCCATCTGGTAGGCTAGAGAGCAAGGGGTAAATTTACTAAAGTGAGTTTTTAGAAGTGAGTTTTAAGTGATGTTGTCCATAGCATCCAATCAGATTCTAGCTAATATCTTCTAGAAGGTGCTAGTTAAATGTTAAGTAGAATCTGATTGGTTGCTATGGGCAACATCACTTTTAAAACTCCCTTCTAAAAACTCTCACTTTAGTAAATTTACCCCTAAGAGTAGAAAGACAACACTTCCCTTAATAGAGGTTTTGGGGTACAGCATTCAGTCCTCCTTGGCCATTACCATTGTGTCTCCTGAGAAAAAGCTGACGAATGGTCGCTGTATAGGATGCAAGTCTGGAAGCACTCCGGGCACATTGCATCAGAGAAAGCATCTTGTAGAACTGAATACACGCCAACCGCAGGCCAGACAATCTGCTGTTACCTCATTTTGTCAAAAGGTGTCACATGTTCAAGACCTAGTTGATCCTGTAACATCCAAGTTAGAGTCTACAAGGAATGCATCCTGGGCACCAGTGCTTTAGCGGGCCCTGCCACCACATTACAAACACTGGTCCTTGTGGCTGCCATCTTTAATACCTGTTGCAGCATTTATTCGGTCTCCTAAATTAGATTGCACTGCAGTGAGTTATAGGAGGTCCCCAGGCTGCTGCATGGAGCGTTGCCACCATTCAGCCTCCCCTGCTTCATTGAAGTGGCTGGAACACCAGGACCAGCAATGCCTCTGGGGTTTACAGTTAAGACTAACTCCTCCTCAATTTGGCAAAGGGCACTACCATATTTAGGCAGGCTAATAGAGGGGGTGATAGAACCTACTACGATCAAGGCAACAACTGAGACTGTCACTGAACCGTGGAAAATTAAAAACAATGTAAATAAGAACAGAAAGCCCTGTACCCAGCTCCTGGGAGAACGGATGAGGTTTAGGTTCTGCACCTCAATAAACACGATTATTTAAAATGGTGGATGTTTATTTTTCTTCAAATGAATGGTCAGAAATAAGCTATAACAGTGCTTACATTAACCGAAGTGAAGGAATTTAAAGTCTGATGTTCGCCTACAAATTAAAGCTCAAAAGTACTCATTCCAGTCCAAAACTAAATCAAGGAACATAATTCTTTAGAAGGTGAAACCATGAGAACTTTGGGTTCTATTTCTAATGAAGGTGTCCACCTCCCCTGAAAGGAGTGTGGACCCGGTACTGCGTCTCAACCCCGGAGACTGGCGTGCGGTGTTAGAAGGACCCAGTCCGGAATCCAAAAGGGGCGCCCCTTGGTGAGGTGGACCGACTGCAGCCACCAAGTCAGAGCTAGACGCACCTCCGGAGAGAGTACCATCATTTGTATCCTTATCCGATGTGGTAATCTGTCCCACCAGGAGAGGATCAATTTCTGCAGAGGCCAGGAATGAAACTGGTCATATTCCGCCATGTCGAATGTCGACACCATGGATCCCAGTAACTGCATGGCTGAGTGTATGGACACTCAGCGACTGTGGAGGCATCTGCGCACTCGTGTCTGCAAAGTAGAGATTTTGTCTGCTGTCAGAAAAATCCTCTGCTGTTGGGAATCCCAGATGGAGCATCCTTTGAGATGGGATCAGGGAGGACTTCTTCCAATTGATCAACCATCCGTGCATCTGTAGGACAGATATTGTCTGTTCTAGGTGGTGGTGGTGAAGTACCTCTGTAGACCCTGCCAACAGAAAGAGGTCGTCCAGTTATGGTAAAAGGCGGACCCCCTGGAGCCGCAGATGAGCTGCCATTACTGCCATAACTTTTGTAAACACCCGAGGTGCAGTAGAAAGGCCAAACTGCAGGACCTGAAACTGGAATGCTGTTGTGACACAGCAAACCTGAGAAAACGTTGGTGAGCTGAAGCAATCAGAATATGTAGGTATGCATCCTGAATAGTCAGAGACACCATAAAATCCCCAGGTTCCATAGCTAGCATCATGGAACGTAGAGTTTCCATCCTGAACCGAGGAACTTGAGATTGAGGATATGTCAGTGGGATCCGTTCAGTTTTTGAACCAGAAAAAGGCTGGAATAATAACCCATTCCCCACTGGGTTAACGGGACCAGTACTATGACCCCAGCTTGGAGCATGGATTATACTGCCTTTTGAATGGCCAAAGCCTTGTCCTTATTGGACAGGAGGCCTGTGCAGAAGAACTGATAGGGATAATGTCTGCGGAGGGGGGGGGGTGTACCGAGAGACCACTTCTCTCAACCAGGTGTCTGTGGTAGTCTGACACCAGCACTGAATTGAAGAAGTCGGCCTCCTAACCTGGGATCCCCCAGGGGGAGGCCCGTCCTGTCAGGCTGAGGGTTAGTCGTCAGACTTGACAGCTGAACGTCTCGCACTCCAGGCTTGCTTCTTAGGCTTAGTAGATTTCTTGGTGGAGGATGGCCTAGGAAAGGACAGGGTTCTGACCTTACCTGGGGCCCGATAGGTCCAAAAGGACGAATTCCGAGACCCAGAGGGAGCAGATGGCAGACAAGTCGACTTAGCTGCTGCCAGTGTATCCACAATTTTGTCCAAATCCGGGCCGAACAGGACCTTACATTTATAAGGTAAACACTCCAAGCCCTTTTTGGAGTTAAGCATCTGCCCCGCAAGAACAAAGCCACAGAGAGCGGCGAGCCACAATAGCCGCCATGGAGATCCTGGCATTCAATAAGCTGACATCCAAGGCCACTTCATTTATATAAGTAGCCGAATCTCGCAGGTTGCTCACAAGATTTAACTGCTCCCTAGTCGCATCTGAAGACAAGGACCCCTCCAGGGTGTTTGTCCAACATTCCATAGCCCGAGCCACCCAATAGATAGCCATAGCTGGTCTGCATGCAGAGTCATCTCCAGATGGTCCACAAGCTGGTCGGACAAAGGAAAAAGAGCTGCGGCCGCCTTTACAGGCTTAAAAAGAGCTGGACTTAGGTGAGGGAGGATCGTCCTCCTCTATGACCAAGGCTGCACGGACAGTTTGTATCAGACCCGGGATATATATCTTAGGCTTGGGCTCCCTCTCACGTATGGAAAAGTCGCAGTCAGAGTCATCCAGGATCGCCCCATCCTCAGATGACACCTCGTCATCATCATACAGAGTAAATTGGGACAACAGCAAAAATATTTTAGCCCGTCTGCCCTGGGGGGCCTCCTCCTGTCGCACTTCTGCAACATTTTGCAATGCAGTGGGAACTGTATTAACCCACTGGGGAGATATCACCTGTAAGGATGCAGCCGGCAGAAGCAGGCTCTGACAGGGCATAAGCTGCTGCTGTGTGAACCCCAGAGGGGAAAACACAGGAGGGGCAGCTAAAAGTCCCGCAATGGCCGTAAGTGCTTGTGCAAAGCACGCCCACGGAGGCTCCTGCGGAGTGACATAGAGGGCCTGGGGGAGCATAGCACCTCAAGCATAATCCCTCCAGTACCATGTCTCCCAACCCTAAGTCGCTGTACAGTCTTTACAGGACAGGAGTCAAATTCGCTGTACATTCTTTACGGTTTGACAGGAGTCAAATGGGCGGGAGTCAAATTAGGCATATCGCTCTCACTGCCAGACATAGAGAAGAGGATACCAATATAATGTATGTGACCCCATGCACAGAATTAACAGACTGAGAGGGTGTACCCTGACAACACCTGTGGTAGGGCTCAGAGAACAGGTAAAGGGAAAGTAAAATGGCTGACAGGTCAGAAAGTGAAACTCAGACAGACACTTGCTGTCATCCCCAGGGAGTCCCTACCCTGAGGGAAAAGACTTCGACTCGGCGTGCACCATCGCGGTGACACGCCGCTTACCTGCATCCCTGTAGCATCCGGCCGCAGTCCAGGGACCCTCCGGGGGCCCGGTTAGGAAATACTCCAGAGGCCCGCCGAGATCTCTGGATCAGTAACGGAGTCTCGGCGCTGAAGGGGTGATAGAGCGACAGCACGGACTTTTCCTGGACTGTCCTTGCTGTCGCTATTTAGAAGCAAACTTCTTTTAAAATAAAAAATCTTCGGGGGCTGCGTCAACAGCTCCCACTGTGCGTCAGTGTCCCGACTCCGGCCGGGCACCCAACGAAACTGAGGTGCCTCTGGCCCGGGGGCGGGGTATAGAGAGAGATTTAAGTGCATCCTGGGAAGAAAAATTTACCGCGTAAGGTACCCGGATGACTCGGCATCACCTATACCCCAAGATCACCCTGTGGACCCCCTATGGACCCTGAAGAATAAAAAAAAATTCAACTGAATCGTTGGGTTACAGATTTGGGTTCTGATATAAATCAAAGGGAGGAGACTTATCTGCAAGAAGTAAATTCAGGGTGTAAACAAGCAATTCAGTACTTCCCACTTCTGAGGGCTATACATGTGGCTTTTAATGCAGGGGTTAGAGGAGGAGTGGGGGTGAAAAGCAAATACATTTTGTGGAAGACTTAATGCTCTGTTTTGTTTCCTAAAGTTCCTTTATTTGCAACATATGGTGCTCATCTCACGCCCGTGGCAGAAATATTATTGTATTTCTATGTTTTTGTGGTAATTGCTGTATATCGAAGGACAGCTGTACTTAACTTCATGTTAAGAGTTTTCATCTACACACGTTATGGTAAATGTTTTCTCCTTAGAGACAACGATCAGGGATGCAGATTGACATCAGCAATAAGATATAGGAAATAGGCTCAGGGGTAGGGGGTCACAATGCTGCCCTTCCTCACACCTATGGCTGACAGTAAGAAGAGAGCTATTCAGAATCATTGGTACATTATTTAGGGAGGGAGCCAGTTGCAGGATACAGCCAATAATAAGTTTAGTTTTACTCATGTGGATTTTACAACACTGGGAAACCATACTAACAAATGTGGGTGAGTTCAGGAACACAGATGTTCAATTGTGCCAGGCCCCGGTCTACCAAGATAAATGAAACATTTTCAGGAGCTTGGTTAATATATGGACAGTTAGATGGTGATTCAACATAGAGGTCATCATATGAACTTTTATTATTACCATATATGTGAGTTTGTGTATATATATATATATATATATATATATATATATATATATATATATATAGCTTCACAGAATACATAAAAATGGCTGTCGTTTGTGTATGTTATTACACATTAATATGGTTGTCCTTTATCTATTTAGTGCCTACTACTCAGTCTGTCCTCTAAACCCATAGTCTGCAGTGTCCCCCAGAGGAAGTTTCAGGTTTAATTTAGAAATGTAGATAAAACATTTTTCGGCCATTAGGATGGGTGGAGAATCTTGGAACACTTTCTTACCTGAGGAGTAGTACTGGCTGCAGGTTCTGTTGCCTTCTTTTTTGTTACGGTTGCTTCCGAATTACTGGAGTCACTGAGAGAAGTCTGTCTAAACCCTCTGGGAGCTAATCCTATGACAGCAATAGGAAGACTTAGAGATGGTCTATTGTGACAATATGGTCTTTATATGTGCGGCCAAATTAAGCTATATTACCAGATCCTGCTCCGATCAAATAAATACTGCTACAATGTTTGTAGCCATGAATAGATGGCATTTAGCTATCTCTTCCACCACATCAGCCTATAGCCCCACTCAGATATTTGGAGTTATATGCAAATGAAGGAGGTGCCAGGTTTGGTAGGTAATCTGCTAGTTTAACAAGAAACTTTGTCACCATCCAAACTTTAGAGAAGAGAATGAGAATATGTATTATAACAAAACCTTTGTCTCATATTTAAACAAAGTCAACTAATACAGTCTGTCCTTGGTGCTATCATTCTGGTGGAGACTGAATTGTACACGGAGACAGTTAAATCTGTATTTATATAGAGATAAACTAAAAAATACTATTTTCTTTGTATTTTAGAGGCGTTATCCTCCAAAAATGTGTTTAGTTTAATCTTTTGACACATCAAAACACTTAAATAATGCCAATTTTATTGACAGTCTAACATACAGTAAAATATGCAGTAATATTAAAATGAAAAGTACACCCTCTGTAATTTAACATTTTAGGACATAACAACCAAATTAATTAATTCTCACAAAGGGCCTGATTTAGATGAGCACATTAAGGGCCTGATTCAGAGCCGTTCGCTATTTGCGGTCGTTCGTTCAAACACAAGGGGTGGCTATTCAAATGATCCGTTCGCAAATTGCAGTCTGTTCACACCTCTAAGTCTGAACGAGCGAGCAAAACATACGCTCGTTTATTTGATAAAAACGCCCCCTGGCCGCTCGCACCATACGTCATGTCCGCTATTTATTAGATTAATCGAGTACATCGTACAGCGTATGAACTGCTCGCTATTCTTGTGGTTGGTTTTTTCAACCGCTATTTTGCGAGCAGTTCTGAGTTAAAAAGAACCAAGTGACGTGGTCAATGACGCTGCTGGATTAATTATGCACACCCTTAAAACGCCCGTTTTGACCTTTAAGCACGCCTGCGTTCGAATTCCACTCCCCCGTTTTCAAACACCTTCCCCTGTTACCACCCACATACGCCTCATTTTGTCACTGAAAATAGCAGGCATTCGCTATATAGCATACAAATGATTTTCGGCCGCACTGACTGGTTCGCGCATGCGTACTAAAAACCGTACGCATGCGCAGATGTGCGAACATCGCTCGGAACGAGCGTACGGCCGCTAGCGAGCGGCTCTGAATGAGGGCCTAAGTTTCTACAGTGCCTACGTAACTGTAGTTGAGCAATTTGCTACTGTGCATGCACAAAATATTCTGTACACCCCTACAGCCATTTGTTACCCTGAGTGTCCCGTATGTAAGTGTCAATGGTGGAGTGACTTGAATCACCGGCAGTGTTACAGTATTCTGCGACACTGGAAGCATGTATCTCGGGGCTTGCACACCCAGGTGCGCACTAGTACACGAGGGGAAGGCTGAAACTAGTATTTACATATCATCGCGGTCGCAGCTCCTCAAAGAGACACAGCTGCGGTGGAGACAGCATGCACCTGTGAATCAGCTCTGTCAAAGAACAAAATAACCCACAAACATATTTTAATCACCAAAACAATAAGCCGACATGAATAAGTGATGTGCGGAAAAGTAAACACTAATAGTGACCTGAGCCAGGTGCTGCTAATCAAATACACTTCATAATTTCATCTTCAGGAAGCGATACCAGCTCTATGTACAAGCCAAGCAATTAGCAGCTCGGGCTGGAACACTCAGGTTTCTGTGAACACAAAGCTTAGAAGAAGGGATCTTGGAAATGAAACGGTGTAAGACAAGAGAATGATGCTGCGCATCAGCCTGGGAAGGGTAATAAACCCACTTGTGAACAATCTGAAGTCCATCATTCTACAGTGCATCCGTAAAGTATTCACAGCGTTTCACTTTTTCCACATTTTGTTATGTTACAGTCTTATTCCAAAATGGAATAAATTCATTTTTGTCCTCAAAATTCTACACACAATACCCCATAATGACAATGTGTAAAAAGTTTTTTTGAGATTTTTGCAGATTTAATAAAAAAAAAAAAAAAAAAAAAAACAAGAAATCACAAGTACATAAGTATTCACAGCCTTTGCTCAATACTTTGTTGATGCACCTTTGGCAGCAATTACAACTTCAAGTCTTTTTGATTATGATGCCACAAGCTTGGCACACCTATCTTTGGTCAGTTTTTCCCATTCGTCTTTGCAGCACCTCTCAAACTCAATCAGGCTGGATGGGAAGCGTCGATGCACAGTCATTTTCAGATCTCTCCAGAGATTTTCAATCGGATTCAAGTGTGGGCTCTGGCTGGGCCACTTCACGACATTCACAGAGTTGTCCTGAAGCCACTCCTTTGAAATCTTGGCTGTGTGCTTAGGGTCATTGTCCTGCTGAAAGATGAACCGTCGCCCCAGTCTGAGGTCAAGAGTGCTCTGAAGCAGGTTTTCATCCAGGATGTCTCCTGTACATTGCTGCACTCATCTTTCCCTCTTATCCTGACTAGTCTCCCAGTTCCTGCCGCTGAAAAAGATCCCCACAGCATAATGCTGCTACCACCATGCTTCACTGTAGGGATGGTATTGGCCTGGTGATGAGCGGTGCCTGGTTTCCTCCAAACATAATGCCTGGCATTGACGCCAAAGAGTTCAATCTTTGTCTTATCAGACAAGAGAAATTTGTTTATCATGGTCTGAGAGTCTTTCAGGTGCATTTTGGCAAACTCCAGGTGGGCTGCCATGTGCTTTTTACTAAGGAGTGGCTTCCGTCTGGCCACTCTACCATACAGGCCTGATTGGTGGATTGCTGCAGAGATGGTTGTCCTTCTGGACAGAGGAATGCTGTAGTTCTGACAGAGTGACCATCGGGTTCTTGGTCACCTCCCTGACTAGGGCTCTTATCCCCCAAAGGCTCAGTTTAGACAGCCGGCCAACTCTAGGAAGAGTCCTGGTGGTTCCGAACTTCTTCCATTTACGGATGATGGAGGCCACTGTGCTCATTGGGACCATCAAAGCAGCAGATATTTTTCTGTACCCTTCCCCAGATTTGTGCCTCGAGACAATCCTGTCTAGGAGGTCTACAGACAATTCCTTGGATTTCATGCTTGGTTTGTGCTCTGACATGCACTGTCAAGTGTGGGACCTTATATAGACAGGTGTATGCCTTTCAAAATCATGTCCAATCAACTGAATTTACCACCGATGGACTCCAATTAAGCTGTAGGAACATCTCAAGGATGATCAGTGGAAACAGGATGCACCTGAGCTCAATTTTGAGCTTCATGGCAAAGGCTGTGAATACTTATGTACATGTGATTTCTTAGTTTTGTTTTTTTAATTAACTTTGCAAAAATCTCAAAAAAACTTTTTACACATTGTCATTATGGGGTATTGTGTGTAGAATTTTGAGGACAAAAATGAATTTATTCCATTTTGGAATAAGGCTGTAACATAACAAAATGTGGAAAAAGTGAAGCGCTGTGAATACTTTCTGGATGCACTGTACATTGATAGAGATTATTTACAGGCAGAGAATACTGACGCTTTCAACTACCCAGGAGATCCTCCCAGCAAAGATCAGACCGAATGATTCTTCAAGAAATCGTACATATAAGTTACTGTCAGGAATATATAGGCCTTTGAGAGCAGATGTTTAAATTCGTTATTGTATCATCACAAAAAGATTAAAAAAATGCGACTTTCATTGTCTCCAGAAGAACACAAAATCCCTCTATGGCTTCAGTTTTCCAAGCTGCATCTAAACAAAGAACAAGATGTCTGCAACAAAGCTCCCCAGATAGATAAATGATGGTCTCAATGCTCAACACAGTGTATGCAAAACCAAAATATAGCACGAACCTCATAGCAACCATCAAGTAGTACCTGGACACATCGGGATCACTGAGCCCACCATGAATTCCTCTTTATACTAGAGTATTCTATAGGAAATCTGAGGCCATCTGTCTGACAGCTAAAGCTTTGATGAAACTGGATCATGCCAAAAAACAATGTGGCTAATTCTGAGTTGGACGCAAAGTGTCCATGTTTGTGTGGTGCCACGGACGTCCGATTTACTGTACTTCCTTCTGCTAATGCGAGTTACCAAAATGCGAACATCTGTGAGGTTTCAGGAAGGAAGCCGCTCCCCCCCACTGTTTTTCCATCCACAACCGTAGCCGGTATCATTAATATCGGCACATGCCCCAGCCCCATGCTAGGTGCAGGAGAGCCGTCCGATACAGGTTTCCCTTCCCCATAAGCAGGGTCACACGGAACTCTAGCTACACGCCCACAACACTCCCGCAAGACAGAACAGTTCCGTGCGTTCACATAGTCATCACCCCGAATTGTTCATTTCACACCAAGATCTGTCCGAGGCGTAGATATTCCTAAATGCATAGGTTTGCTTCTGCGCACTCGCTACATGATACAACATGCTGTTCGCGTCCATGAAAATAGATGCATCTGACTCAAGGAGTCAGCCCAAATGACTGTAACCGCACAAGCAAATCTACAACTGAATGAGTGACAAAGAAAACAGATAAGATATTGGAATGGCCATGTCAAAGTCCAGGCCTCAATCTCTTTGATTTGTTGTGGCAGGACCTTAATAATATTATACATACATAAAATGCTGTCATCAACAAGCCATTTCAGTGAGCCAGAATTATTCAAATACAACATAAGCAACTGATAAACTCAAAAAGAGAATGGTTACTTGAAATTCTTGCTGCTAAAGGTGGTTCTACAAAGCGTGTGGTGCACAGTCTCCACTGTGTATAAACAACAAGGACATTCTAACATAACCACCACTAAAGCTTTTTTTGTCCGTGAAAAAAATAAAATATATTTTCCTTCCAACAGTCTTTTAAAACAGACAGTATCTTTTTAATGAATGCTAATCTATATATAGGCATAGAGGTGAATTTATAGGGACAGCATTACCAAAAACATACCTTTAACCGGTGATTGGCTTCTGAGAATCTTTGTGCTCTTTTCTGGTTCAGGAGCAGAAATACGCCTCTGTTTTAGCATAGAAAGGGGACTCTGAAAACAAATACAAATGGGGATGAAGACGTAACATTTTCAAACTCACTTCTGGGTCTATGTACTAAGCCTTGGAGAGAGATAAAGTGGGCAGAGATAAAATACCAACCAATCAGCTCCTGACACTTTTCAAAAACAGCCTGTAAAGTGACAATTAGGAAATGATAGGTTTTAGCTCTATCCAAGGCTTGGTACATAGGACCTCATTCAGAGCCGGTCACAAGCGCCGATGCGCTTGTAACCAACTCGATGGTTAGTCCTGCGCACGCGCAGCGCCGCACTGCGCGTGCGCAAGCCCCGGAGCGACAGAGAAACTCTGCCGCTCCGGAGCTCGCTACCAAAGGGATGGTTGTCGATGTTGATCGACAGCTGGCCCCGTTTGGTAGGCGGGCCGGGGTGGTTTCCAAAGCGGAGGCGTTCCTTTATGAACGCCTACCGTTTTGTGGGCGGCCGCACTGACATCATGTCAGTGGGGAGCTTCCTGCTCCATCAGAGCAGAAAGCTCCCTGGGGCTTACGAGTGCCCAGACCCAACCTTAGGGTCTGGTCGTAAGCCCCGTTGGTGATCACCATCGCGACCATCAACCTGGTCGGTCGTTAAGCTGTGGGTGGCAACCCACAGCTTAACGATCGACAAGGAGGCGGTCGTTCAGGATGCAAGCGGCCGCCCTGATTCAGTGCGACCGCTTGCAACTAACGACCGCCTCTGAATGACGTCCATAGACCAGAGTCACATTCATCCACAACTGCACTCAGCAAATTCTTATTGCAGGTCTGAAGACCACTTACAACAGATTCTGATCTTCTCAGGTGTGCTGCTGGACCCTCGCTGGTCTTCTTTTTCACCTCTGCGGCCTCAGCTTTCTTCCAAGTGTCCAGACGAACTTTTTCCATAAACTTAATCTCTTCCCGGAGCTCTCCATTTTCCTTCAGCAAGGTTTCTATCTGATTTCTGAGGCGCACATGGGTGGTTGACCATTTTGTCTCCTTCTTCTTCAGCTCCTCTTGCAGGTTATGGACCTGCTGCTTTAAAGTCTAATGAGAAGTTCGAAAAACACAAAAGTTGTACAGTGCCCATATCGGGAACATCCAAAAGATAAGTACTGAACTAGATTTAAAATGAAAGGATGAGGTCATGGTGCCGGAGAGTAAGAACGCAACAAGTGCAATAGTCACAGGGTGACTGTGATGCTTCATTAATCCTCATCGGAGGCATCTCATGAGAACGTGACAACTGAGGCTGCACAAAACTATGAGCTAAAAAAAAAGAAAATTCCTTTTGTCCTCACCTGGATTTCCTCACGTTCCTTTTTATCGGGCATTGCACGCGCGGCGCTTGCATACTTCTCAAACACTTTACGTTCTTTCTGGAGTTTTTTCATTTCTTCCTTTGCGTACTCTTCAATCCTCGCCAGCTCTTTTGCTTTTTGTTGTTCAAAGTCCGCTAATTCCTTCCTGTTAAAATAAGACAGAATTACTTATCCATTAGGAAAATTCTTCTCCCAGCAATAGCCAGACTTAAAGTGCGTGCACTAAATAGAAGCAGTAGAGGCACCGGTCTGCAGGCAGAATCAATATTCCTAAGGATGCAGAATATCCATTTGTTGGGTACCAATAACATCGCATAGGCGGTCACTGGTACCAGGGATTTAATAAGCTGCATTTTAATAAATAATGGGCCAGCCTAAAAAAAAAAGATGTCAGGTATATTTTAAATATCCCTTAATGAAATGGATTAAAAAAAAAGAAACATTTCCAAATTGTATTAAAGGGTTTTACACTAGATCAGCCTTTCATAGATAAAACTAGATTATTGGCTTGGAGATTTAGCATTTTACGGATGACGAAATGTACAAATATAACAAAAATGGAGCTTCTTCAAAATGCAGATTTAAAAGCACAATTACGGTCCAAATATGGATTAAGAAAATAGTTTAGTTAAGCAGCATCAAAAGTATTTTAAAGTTTTTAAACGGCAATTGAAAAAAAATGTTTAGCATTTCTAACTATCGCCATTTTAAAACTATCAATCAAAGCCGCCAATGATCTGCAATTAAACTTAAAAAAAATAATAATAATCTGTCCCACACATTTTGTTTGTTCCCCTACTTATATTTTTTGGACAACTATCAACTAAAAAGATAAAAACATATAAACATGTGTTAAGAACAATACAGTATGCTTTTGTCATTGCAAATTATGTTAAAAAATATCAAACCTGAGGTTTTCTAACGTTTTTTCTTTGTCTTCGCGAAGTCTAGCCAGTGAGGCATTTTCCATCTTAAATCTTTCAATTTCGATTTCCAACTCAACTAGTTTTTCTCTTAGAAGCTGAGACCGGACAGCATCTCCTGGGAAAAATCAGTGATTGATGGAACATTAAGAATGACACACAAAAAGATATATATATATAAAAACGGGTAGTCTCAAGGTCACAGGTGCCAAATGCAGATTACAGAAGCTTCTGGATGGATAGAAGTTATGCTGTGTGACAAAGTACTAAAATAACTTAACATTTTCTTACCAGGCCCTTCTTGATTTATAGCAGTTTTGGATACAGTCAGTGATTCTGGCTTTATTTTGGGCTTCAGTATTGGAAATAGTTTCATCATCAGTTCGGACGCTGGTGGAGTGTCTGGAATAGTAGAGGATGCTGTTTTTATCTGGTCCTTCTTTGATGCCACCTTCCTTCTGATGGATAAGTCAGGAACATCTGTAGGACTCTTGCTGGTGTACTCAGATGGGATAAACTCTTTTGTAGCAAAATTACTTTCATAAATGCCCTTCAAACTTGCTAAATTACCAAGGTCACTCCAAGTCCGATCATCATCAAACTCTATTTGACTTGAATCAGAAGATGAGCTATGGTTATTGTTTAAGGAAGTTTTACTCATGTTGGCCAACAGCGTTTTTTCATCATTGTCATGATCTTCTCCATCTGACAAATCTAAGTCAAAGTCTCTACCCTTGCTCTCCTTGGTATGTTTTTTAGAAAATTCTTCGGTTTTAGGGTCATCTTCTTGGCCAGTGCCATCGCTTTCTAAATCTTCCTCTTCACTTGAAGTGGAGTTGCTATGTTCATCCCCAGACGAAGCATAGTCTCCTTCACTTGTAACAGGCTCGGAATTTTTGTTTTTTTTCACTTCTGCCATGCTGGCCATAAGTAATTCAGATGTGTTTCCACTTTGTTGTCCAAGTGAAGGAAGGCTGGAATTTTTAAAAATTGATCCAAGCTGTTCAATTTTCTGATTCTGCTTTCCACTACTCTCATTCCTAGAATTGCTAGTCACCTTTTCCTGATGCTTTTCTGCCGATTTAACCGGAGTAGAAGACAACCTGTGATGACCACTATCAATGTGATAATCTTGGTTAAGGAGCTTCTGTACGAAAGAGGAGTTGCTGGAGAAGGAGAGGTCCTCAGCGGCCTGTTCTAGAAGCACAAACTCATCTAATTCGTAATGCTCCTTCTGTTTCTCCTTATTCCAGTGCACCTGTCTCTTTTGAAAGGAAACTTCAAAAGAAAACTCTGCAGGTTTGGCACTGGCTGGTGGGCAATCCTTTCCACGGTCTTGGACCTCGATCATTTGTTTGTTGATTGCTTCAGTTGGTTTTGTGCTGGCCACATTTTCTTTATCAATGTCTAACATAGCTTCTCTCTCCAGTGTTACAGAACTTCTACCACTCGGCTTATTTTGTGGCTGTCCATGTAATGTTGCTACAGAGGTGCCATGTTTTGCATTGTGGTTTTTAAGCACCAATTTTTTCTGCATTATCTCTGCTTTTTCTCTTGCAGGTTGAATTGCCATTTTAGCTGAACTCAAACTGTTTTCAGACACTTGCCCTTTGCCAACGGGTGCTACTTTCCTTTGGACTTGAACTTTATCTACTTTCTCAGGGACTATAACTTCTGGGACCTTTTGAGGAACCGATTTGTTCAGTCTAGGTTTTGCATTTTTAAATCTAGAAAGTCCTTCCCCCCTTCGAAGAAATGGTCTTTTTACATTTGCATTAGTCTTTGCCGGTTCTTCCACACCCTACAGTATGTAGAGAAAAACAAAATATCAAGAAACAATGCTAAAAAGACATTAAAGACAATTTGTGGCAAGACTGCTGAAGTGCAATCTTGCAGTATGTAAAGCAACTGCATGTGTATATAGAGAAGTAAATATATTAATATATTTTGGACAGCAGTAAAAAAAAAAAAGCTATATGACATCAGCAGTAATCCTTGGTAGAGTCAAGTATCACATGCTTTGCAGACAAGACACATAAATGTGTTTCATTTGGGAACTCAAGTTTTAAACCAAAATGATTGTGGTACAAAAAGTACAATAAACCTATAAAAAGTTAGTTAAATAAAACATTTCAGATGAAGAGGACACTGGTTCAGCCCCACATATAATAGCTAAAGCTTCATCAGTGAGATTACAGATACCTGTTGCAGTTTACTTTGTTGAAGTCTCTGTTCTTCAACCCTCATCTGCTCCTCCAAGAACTCCTCAAATGATTTCTTTCTCTCCTTCATGTCAGATACAATTGGCCTTTAGATTAAAAATATAGTAATAACATGACTCCCAGGGTTATCCCAGTATTGCAATATAGCAGTCAACAGAGGTGATCAGCCATAACACAGAGTTGGTTAGCCTAATTTGGCTTCCAGTCACACTAATATTAGAAGAAAAGACATAAAACTGCTTCTTGAAAGAAAGTACACCAAATATAACAAAAAAAGCCTAAAATTCACTTTCATAGGCTAAGGAGTTACAGATGTGTCCTCATATATCTAGCCTCCTTGCGCGTTAAACAGCCCTGCTAATCGCGCCATGCAGTGGAGTGTTTCGGTAGCGCAGAGTGTCTTTCGTGCAACTTTTTACCTTCAAATGCGTCTTATTCACACAGTGATGTGAATAAATAGCACAAGCAGCTTCTGCTGATTAAAATTATATGCGGCATACCTATGTTCTCTGTGCGTCTGTGGGTATAACTGCATGTGAAATGCTCCTTTACACTGTCAGCGGCTGTAACACTGTAACGTAGTGTTTAGCATGCAGATACACCCGCAGTCACACTCAGAACATAGGCATGCTTGATATCATATTAATCAGCAGAAGCTGCCTGTGCTAGCTATTTGCCTCACTGTGTGAATAAGACACATTTGACGGTAAAAAGTCACACGAAAGAAGCTCGGCGCTACCGAGGCACACAGAGCTCCTGTGTTATGTGGCGCGACTTGTAGCGCATGGAGGATAGATGTATTTGGACACATCTGTACCTGGAAGCACACACAAAAATAAACCCACATTAAATAAAAAGGCATACTTTACACAGGTTCCCCATTACTTATCCAGTACATTTCTTCATATATAATAATGGCTCATAATTATAGAAATTCATGCAAAGGAAAAACGTTGTGAGCGACCAATTAGATGTTTAGTTTCATTCCCCAATCTATATTTTCATAAACATCCCCAAAGATGCTAAACAGGGAGGTGCTGACTGAGTAAAACCATTTGCCTAGATACACAGTTGCATTCTGTTCAATCTCCGTACAACCCACCTCCCCACGCCAAAGAAAAATAAAAACACACAATGGTAATATATCTATATTTATAATATTATATATATATATATATATATATATATATATATATATATATATTTTGTGATAGGATCACTGGTAAAGTGGTCTGTGGCAGGGACATTTATCCCAGATTCCTGTCCTATGTGTTTAAAATCCCCAGGAGAAAGTCTGCAGTGTAGCAGGCTTGAGTTTCGGCTTTTTGAAAAGCCGGTTTGGGACCTGGGGGTTGTGGGTGAGAGGAGAGGGAGGGCTCCACCCACGGCCACTCCAGGTTTTGGATCTCACAGCCTGGTAACAGGTTGTTAGGGTTTCCACCTGAGAGTGGCCAATATAAGCCTAGTGTGTTGAGGGCTGATTGTCTCACCTGGGAGAGCAGACAGGGAGTTTGCTCAGAGACACTTGGAAAACCTATCTGTGAGTACTGTGCTGTGCTTTGTTGCTGGCGAGGGCATTAGGCCCTGCCAGGTTCTGGTAGTGAGGGAACTACCTGTGAAGTTAGTGCCCCGACAGGGCTAGGATTTATGTTTATGTTTTCTTTATGTTATTTCTGACATTGTACAATAAAGACTGGCGCCGACCAGCTTGTACTCGCTTCCAGACTGGTGTGCTGCTTCCCTGCTGCTGTGTGTGTGTGTGTAAGGAAGGAGTCCCCTACCCAGAAGAAGGACCTCCTAATCTGACTGTGTCACAATATATATATATATATGTTTTTTTTCACACATCAAATGTACTTCTTTTTGACTGGAAGCTCAAACAGTCATTGTTAATCAGCACTGGGAAATCCATTATGATTGAGCTTTGAGCCCTCCCTGTCCCAGCAGTACAGCACTGGGAGAGTGCAGAGGGAATACAAAGCTGAACACTTGTCATGACCCCCAAAACATCCAGCGCTGGGAAGGTGATGTCGGCTACACCCAGGCTGTACAGTAGGGGGCAATAAATTACCTTTCCTCTTCATAACCGGATTCAACATTGTTCTTATTAAGCTCTTCATCTCGCCTTGACAAATCTTCATTATTTGAAGAATTGTCCGTATCAGATTCGTCACCTATATTTTGTAAAAAAAAGAAAACAAAAAAGTGTTCAAACATTCATTCCTGCAGTGTAGTATTTGTTGAAGACAGCACTGCAGAACACACGATTCAATCTACACATTACTTGCCGGTATAATCTTCCGTGTCCTCCTCATTTAACAAATCTTCCAGCGTTTTGGATCTATCTGGGTGCAGTTCTTGACCAAGTACAGAAGATGGCCTGGATGGACCAAAGTCCTTCTTGACACCTTCCTGCTTTGTGTGCAAATAACCAATGGGCAAGTGTCCACTGACCGGAGACATCAGACGTGAGAGACCTTTCTGAGGCACAGAGCCGCCCAGCTGCCCAGGTGTGAGCTTCTGTTGTTCATGTTCTGTAACAGAGTAAGCACTTTATAGTAACAGCAAGCACTACACCAGCAGATGTGTAATACCTTCCTATACTTAAGGTGCTTTCCAAAACGGACTTAAGACACACAAGACACAGAAGGCATCCCGGTCTCCCATTAATCATAGTAAAACACATTTTAAATAATTGCATTAAACAATCTACAATTTCTAAGAGAAAATAAAATAGTATTACTGCATAGTAGAATTATCGGGTAAAGGAATGTGCACACTGTGAACAGTTTTTTTCCAAATGTATTTATTAGGGGGTTTTTTTTCAACAAAGAAATAAAAACACTGTATACATCGTAAACACACAATGAGAGCATTGTACATATACATAGAGTAATAGCAATGTACATACATATGCAATGAAAATGGCTGAATTGCAAACAACTAGCTGGATACCCACATTCACTATTCAGGTATTGCCCAAACAAAATGAGTCAACATTTATAGCTTGGACTTGAAATGTGCTTGGGGCATGTTAAGCTTAACAGTGGCAACAAGAAAAAACAATGTTCCAATTCAGTGTACTGTAGCAATAAAAGGGCAAGCTGCTAAATATGACAGAAATCTATCCGTAATCTCCTCAATGTAACACTTCTGAGATGTGACTGTCCGAATGGAGTAGTAAACAGATATAGGATCTCACCTAGTCAGAAAGTATTTGCAATGTCTATATCCGATGTGGGGAGTAGAGTCTCTGTAATAAACTGTATATACGGCACAATAAATTAAAGGTAGATAATTGAGGGTGCCATGGTATAATTCCCGTCTGGTCCCTGTGGCTCACCTCTCACCTCAACCTTAGTTGGTTTCTTATAACACAGTCTCCGTTTGGATCTCCATAAACAATCCCCGTGATGAGCTGATATATGGTACGATGACGTCGAGGCTGCAGTAGTGGGAAGGTTGCCGTTATATAGTAGCCCTGGTCCTTTAACTAGCGGCCGATTAAGGCTGAGGTGAGCCAGTCTCCGTTAGAGGCTCCCAGATGGAATCGGATGATGCTCTATATTAGCATCTCAGTGGCCAGCAGTTGCTGTTTGCTTATCTCCGGGGCGGTGTATCGTAAGAAGCTCCCCAAAGTGCGGGTGATTGGCAGAAGGACAGAGGAGAAAAGCGTCAGTAAAAATCTGTCTCCAGTTAACAGCGTAAAAACAAATAGTCCATGCGCTCTAACGCGTTTCTCCGGCTCTATGCCCTCCTTCTGAAGAAACTGTGAGCTATGTGTTACATAGAGGAGATTACTGATAGAGTTCTGTCAGATTGAGCAACTTGTCCTTTTATTGCTACAGTACACGGAATTGGAACATTGTTTTTTCTTATTTGTTGCCACTGTTTAGCTTAACACTGTGTTGTAATAAATTGTTTGTATATTTGTGTATCAGCGCTACCTTCTTTTTCCTCAATTGTTACTTGTTTTAGTGGGTTGCAGTTCCCACTTAGTGTAGCAGCTCATTAGTCACATATAGCTCTCACACAGACCACGTTGCGCACCTGCCTCCAATTCCTATTGCATTGAACTATTTGTTTGTAAATGAATCATGAGAATGAGGAAACATCTGCAATTGTCATCATCACGTCACTTAGGTCTTGGAGCAGTGGTTCCCAAACTGTGCGCCGTGGCACCTTGGGACACTTGCAGGGGTACCTCAGGATGGTGGTCCAAATTATTTATGGTCAATGTAATTTAAATATGTGGACAAACAGAAGCACAAACCTGTCCACCATCACATAACTAAACCTAAGTATGACATTTAGGTATGCAGTCAGGATGCCGACTGTCTAAATGCCAAGCGCTGGCATCCCGACTAACTAATCCCGGCAAGTGTCTAATGACAGGCGTCGAAATCCCAACGCCTGTCAGACTTATGCCGGGAGCCCAACCCCGGCTTACCGATTGAAGGTAAGCCGGGCGCGGACAGCAGCAGGGGGGGAAGGTTAGGGTAGGGGCTCCCAGGGGGGACTTAGGGTTAGGTACCACCCCCCAGGAGGTTAGGGTTAGGCAAGGGGTAGGGGGGGGGTTAGGGTTAGGCACCCCTCCCGGGAAATTTAGGGTTAGGCTGTGGGGAAGGGGGGTTAGGTTTAGGCACTTGGGTGGGGGGGGGGGGAGGTTAGGCACCCCTATGGGAGGGTTAGGGTTAGGGGGGGAGGTTATGTTAGTAAATAGTAAAAATACTTACCTGCCGGGATCTTCACTGCCGGGCTTCCGCTGCGGCCAGCGGTAAATCATACTGATGCCGACAGGTAAGTACAATTTACATCTCTTTATTACTTTACTTTATTCAGAAAAAAATTAGTAAACGTTTGGCTTAGGGGTGCCGTGAAAACAATACTGATACTCTAGGGCGCCGTAATTAAAAAAAAGTTTGGGAACCACTGTCTTGGAGAATTATACGGAGAGAGTATTTTAGACGCACTGTTCTAAAATATCAAAAGACGTCCCATTGAAAGTATAGAGCGATGCCTGGTTAGTACCAGCTTGTCTATAAGCTCAAGTCTTTGCGCAGGGAATACAATGCTCATAGCAACCCGCTAAACAGGTAACACCCCATGAATTCACCTATCCATTTAGATAATCTTATGCACAACTAGGCTCATGTATGCAACGACTTTCATCACCCACAGGGGCCGCCATTTTCATGAGCAGAGAATCGGTGCGATCACTGAAATACGGGCATGAAATGCATATGCACAGCGGGAGGTACATGCTTAGCATCATCCACAATGAGCTTTATGATGATCAGTCAATTCCTAGCCATGCCCTATTCGTATAGCTCTGCAATGTCAGTGGTACAGATCTGCAAGATCACAGATACTGTAACTACATAGGTATTCCACTGCCTTTTGTAGATCTCAGTTGCGATAGATGAGTATCAGACTAACAGGCTTTGATGTATAAAGAGCAGAAAGGACAGTAGTTTGATCGTACTCCATATAACATTTAACCATTGTGTGAACATTATCATAATACCATTTTTGATTGACTGTCCAACCCTGTTGTCATGGCAACAGTCAACGGTGTAAATCTTAAAGTTGTTTGTCCCCTTTCCCCCACCCTGCTCATATACGGTGACAAACCAGGGCACAGGGTTTATCAGGCCTACAGCAGGAGACAAAAGGCTTTGGCTTGCTGGTTTAGGAAACTTGTTTTACCAACTGAAGGAAGAAGCTGAGTCACAGTCAAAAAGCACAAATGACTTACAAAAAGCAAACACTGAAGTCATAAAGGAAAGCGTATGGGTTACTCTTGCTCTGACACCAAATGGGCAATGCGCCCCTCTGACATCTGCTGTCTGTAAAGAGCAGTTTAGATATGTATGAGACTAAAAGGTGGAGATGTATCAAACCTCTTGGAGAAATAAAGCAACCAATCAGCTTCTAACTGTCATTTTATAGACTGTGATAGATAAATCATCGGTGTGGATTGAAAGCTCTTCAGTAAAATGTCTAGATAGAAACCAGATGTTAGACAGTCAATAGGTCGCCTGGGACAAAAGGTCAACACACTAAAAG
This sequence comes from Taudactylus pleione, assembly GCA_031769625.1. Taxonomy (NCBI): domain Eukaryota; kingdom Metazoa; phylum Chordata; class Amphibia; order Anura; family Myobatrachidae; genus Taudactylus; species Taudactylus pleione. The sequence continues at coordinate 5,302,214 of JAUIMM010000841.1, read as the reverse complement.
GTCGACATGTAAGGTCGAAATGTACACATGGTCAACAGGGTCAACACAAAAATGATCGACCTATGTTTTTTTTTCTAACCCTAATCTTCACCCTAATCCGAACGCTCCCCTTGGTGCCTAACCCTAACCCTCCCTCCTGGTGCCTAATCCTAACCGTCAGGGTAGATGCCTAGTGTTCACTCTAGGTCCGGCGGCAGGCAGGGTGCTGGACCTAGAGAAAGGGTATTTCTGCACGTGCAAGTCCAAAAAGCGGGCATGGCCAATGAAAAGAGGGGGGTGTGTTTATGACGCGTCTACGTTTCGTATCCTTGGGGGTGTGCCCGGCACTTACGGACATGCCGGGCAGCCTCCAAGCAATGTGGTCAGTGTGAATGGATGCCATGCACCGCCGTTTTCCCCACCCGCTGGACACTGCAACCTGCGGGATGGGACAGAACCCGCAGGCTGTTTCAGCAGGGCACCATGCTGGAGGGCAAGGTGCTTTTTGCCCTTCAGAAATAGGGCAGGGCAGGGCGTGATGCCCTGCTGAAACAGCCTAGTGGGAACGCTAGGTGCCTGACCTGATTGTCCCTTATGGTGCCTAACCTTCCGGTAAGTGCCTAACCCTCCCTCCTGGTGCCTAACCCTAACAGTCGGGGAAAGTGCCTAACCATAAACCTCCGGTAAGTGCCTAACCCTAAAAAAAAAATGTGTCGACCATTTTTGTATCAACCCTTTGACCATGTCAACCATTTGTACCTGTCAACCTTCTTACATATTGACCTTTTGTCCCTGTTGACCTACTGACTGTCTAACATCTAGGGCCAAATGTAATAGAGTGAGAGTTTAGAAAATGTGAGAGTTTGGCAGTAAAGCTCTCACACTAATACATTGATTGAGTGGTATTTTCAAAACAGGAAACATCTGGATGAGAGTTTAAATCTTGAGAGTTTTTTTAGTCTGAAAAACATGCAAGTTTGCCTGTTCTGTGACTTTATTACATTGGCTGAGTTTAAAAATGTGACAGTTTTCCTTCACATTTTCTAAACTCTCCACTTTATCACTCTTTAAAATGTTTGCTACATCTCCCCTTAAGAGGTTTATTTACTAAGTAACGATTTGTAAAAGCCACAGCTTCTCGGCGAGTTTAAGCCTGAAATTTAAAAAGTCAATGTCTTTACCTGTAAAACCTTCCTGTGTTTTGTTACTACAAGCGCTGCACCTTTAGATTTGGGGTTTAGAGACGCCAGGAAGCGGTATGGTTAGGGCAGTGGGGCATAATATTAAAGGAAAGCTATATTTTTTTGGATGTAATTCAATTAAAATTATAAATTCAAGATAATATTGATTGCTTTTCTCTTGCTATCAATAGAATATTGCTTGTGAAGGTTACATAATATACAGTAATTCAGGGTAAATTACAAAGTTCCCAGCCCTGCATTCATTACCGCAGAAAAGTCAGTCTGAGACAAGTGGACTTTGTGGTCTATCCAGCTAATCTACATATCACCTACTATTCTTCCTCACAATGAGCTAAGGGCCTGATTCAGACCCACTCGCGAGCGGCTGTCCGCTCGCAAGTGGGTCGATGTTCTGCACTGAGCATGCGCACGACGGAGGGAGCTCCGTCGTGCGCATGCGCCAGACGCGACGAGTGAAGGATTTTCCTTCGCTCGTAGTGTCTCTTCAAAGGGGGCGTGCTGTCGATGTTGATTGACAGCACGCCCCCTTTGGTGGGCGTGCCGGGGGCGTGCCTCCCTGACGGGGGCGTTCCCACGGGAACGCCTCCCGTCAGAAGCCGGCCCACTGACATCACTAGTGATGTCAGTGGGAGTGATTTTGGCTCTGATAAAGCCAAAATCACTCCGGAGCTTGCGGTTGAAAACCTCAACCACAGGCTCCGGCTCGCAGTTTCGATGGTCGCGATGGTCACGACCATCGCGGCCATCAAAATGCACGCTCGTATAGGCTGTGGGTGGTGACCCACAGCTATACGAGCGTCCAGGAGGACGCTCCATTTTTATGGAGGGCGGCCCTCATTCAGAGCGTGCGCTCTGCTCAGAGCGTACGGCTCTGAATGAGGGCCTAAGAGCGAAGATAAGAACAGTGTGTGTTAATGCCATGCTTGCAGAATGGTCATTACCAGCTCCCTGTTATGCTCCTGTACAGCCTACGTAATAGCAACTACTACTAAAAGCCTCAGGCATAATGTAAATCCCTGCCGTGTTACAAACAATGGCCCTCATTCAGAGCCGTACGCTCTGAGCAGAGCGCACGCTCTGCATGAGGGCCGGGCTCCTTTTTCATGGAGCGTCCTCCTGGACGCTCGTATAGCTGTGGGTCACCACCCACAGGCTATACGAGCGTGCATTTTGATGGCCGCGATGGTCGTGACCATCGCGACCATCGAAATTGCGAGCCGGAGCCTGCGGTTGAGGTTTTCAACCACAAGCTCCGGAGTGATTTTGGCTCTATCAGAGCCAAAATCACTCCCACTGACATCACTAGTGATGTCAGTGGGCCGGCTTCTGACGGGAGGCGTTCCCGTGGGAACGCCCCCGTCAGGGAGGCACGCCCCCGGCATGCCCACCAAAGGGGGCGTGCTGTCAATCAACATTGGAAAGTCCTTCGCTCGTCGTGTCTGGCGCATGCGCACGACGGAGCTCCCTCCGTCGTGCGCATGCTCAGTGCAGACCATCGACCCACTTGCGAGCGTACAGCCGCTCGCGAGTGGGTCTGAATCAGGCCCTATATGCGAATGTCAGAACAGCGTGACTGTAATTAAAATATGTACAACATTAAGACATGCAAACATGGACAAATACAGGTTGTGTCTCCCATATCCAAATATTCCAAAATACAGATTTTTTTTTTTTGGCATGACTAAGAAAATGAAACCTTTGCTTTCTGATGGTTCAATGTACTTTGTTTGATGCACAAAATTATTGAAAATATTGTATAAAATTACCTGCAGGCTGTGTTTATAAGGTATATATGAAACAAATACATTCTGTGTTATTTTTGGGTCCCATTCACAAGATATTTCATTATGGTATGCAAATATTCAAAAATACAAAACATTCCGGTATCCAAAATAACCCTGGTCCCAAGCATTTTGGATATGGGAGACTCAATCTGTACACATATTAGAGACCGTGGTAAAGCTGAGGTGCATAACTTGTGGAGCCCTAGAATCTCCTTTTGTTTTTGTTTTGGGAGGAGTGGTCCAAGATTGACAAATCTGCATTACATTCTACACTACGAGCAGCCTGTCCTAGGGTACCAAAACTAAGGCATGAGTACAGCTCAAGTCCCAGTTGAAAATAAAAGCTGGACATCATTGCTACAAAAAGGAAATGAATTTCTAAAAAAAAAAAAAAAAAGGACCTGCAACCTATAAACAGTGAAGGCAACCATTTTATAGGCAAAACCAATATTCCCGAGACTTGACTTGATTGTGCGATGACTACCAGGAAAAGAGGATGCAGCTTACCGGGTACCAGTGAAATCACTTTTTGCCTCATCCCTCAATTAAGTCACTAGCTCTTGATAAATGTATTGTTATTGTTGTTGATGTGTACTGCACCACATTGCTCTGCAGTGCAGGACAGCAGGGAACAGCGGTACACAAAACAGGTCCATACAAAGTAGACCAAATAAATGCAGACAGGAAAGCAGAGGGGCAGACTGGAGACACTGGGGCAGATTCAATTAGCTGCGGGATTTACCCCGCGACTATTTGCCTGCCTAAATTCCCGCGGTGTGGGGAAAAGCTATTCAATTAAACAGTCTTTTTCCCGCACCGTGAAATCGGGACTCGCGCGTGGAAACACACCGTTTCCGCGTAAACTGCGGAATCAATGTGTTTTTTCCTCGCGCTCGAGGCTGATTAGGTCATTTTGACACAGATTTTCTCGAGGAATCCCCCGCTAATTGAATAGGTCCAGCACAGCAATTAGCTGCGGGGTAAATCCCACGGCTAATTGAATCTGCCCCACTGACCGTTGTGAGCGTGCATTAGTGTGGGAACTATAGGTAAGTAAGCTCTAATAAACAGATCGGCTTTCAGAGAGCGTTTAAAGATGTAAAGACTGTTGGAGAATCTGATCGGGCATGGCAGGGATAGCGGCACAGGAGAATCTGATCGGGCATGGCAGGGATAGCGGCACAGGAGAATCTGATCGGGCATGGCAGGGATAGCGGCACAGGAGGAATCTGATCGAGCATGGCAGGGATAGCGGCACAGGAGAATCTGATCGGGCATGGCAGGGATAGCGGCACAGGAGAATCTGATCGGGCATGGCAGGGATAGCGGCACAGGAGAACTGATCGGGCATGGCAGGGATAGCGGCACAGGAGAATCTGATCGGGCATGGCAGGGATAGCGGCACAGGAGAATCTGATCGGGCATGGCAGGGATAGCGGCACAGGAGAATCTGATCGGGCATGGCAGGGATAGCGGCACAGGAGAATCTGATCGGGCATGGCAGGGATAGTGGCACAGGAGAATCTGATCGGGCATGGCAGGGATAGCGGCACAGGAGAATCTGATCGGGCATGGCAGGGATAGCGGCACAGGAGAATCTGATCGGGCATGGCAGGGATAGTGGCACACGAGAATCTGATCGGGCATGGCAGGGATAGCGGCACATGAGAATCTGCATTGATGGGCTGCACTTTCCTGATCCCCGGATATGATCCAGCACACACTGAACTTTGCTAGAGAAACATACAGTTCATGTTTTATCATGATCATCGTGCACCTTCTTTTTGACATTGTACTTAAACTGTTTTGTTTTAACCAATTGGTGTCAAGTCGCAACATGTTGTTATTTCTGTCATTAAGACATTAAGGGGCCGATTCAATCGCCTGCAAGCTGCCGCTTGGCAGCATTGCAGGATGTGCCTCTTGTAGCCTATGGAGGTGCGAGCAGAAATCAGTTGTCATAATTGTGCTTATGTGTTTAATTAAATATCCCCCTTAGTACAAGACTTCTTCCACTGCAAATATCAGTGAAGCATCAGAAGAAAACTCAAAATAAAATATAACCTAAACATGTTTTATATAAACAAGTTTCTACATTCAACTTTAGATAATCTTAAAAAATTGTATATTTCCGTTTGTCCTTGAACCTGTATTACTACCAAGGAAAATAGTCACCTAGGTGGCCCCTCGTGTCTGCCGGAAACCTGGCGTTGATCCATGCAGCCATTTTCCCAGGACTCATTTCCCTGACAGCTCCACCCACCAGAGCCCCGAAAAACGCCGGCATATTGTAGCACCGGAGGCTCTGACAATCACACACTTGGGAGTGCTTTCCACTTCTGTCCTGTGATTAGGTCATCTATTAGGGAATTATCTGCCCTCTCGCTGCTCGTCTGTATGGTTCCATATTGTGTCTGACATCCTGCCATTGGTTGGTGATGCTGACCAGAGTTGGCATTGATTCAGAGATGAACGCAATGGCGATTAAGTATGCAGATGAGCGATTGTTTGCCACCGCATATATGCCACACTGCACGTGTGCAGCGTTCGCATTGCTATTACGGACACACATAGAAATCCATCGCCAAGTGAATAACAGGTGGACAGTGTTTGGGGGTGGTCAGAAAAACGCATGCGTGTCTGTACATTAGAACGCCCTTTTATGGGGGTGCATAAAATAGCCACTGCGATTGCATATGCAGCATGAGAGCGCTCTGTGTGCGAGGAGAGCTGCCGAGTCTGCGGCTGATCAGAACTGCCGCCAGGGCAAGATGGCCTCTCGATGTCGTTGCAAACAGGTAAGAAGGCAGCAGTGGGCGCCTTTATGTTTGGGTGAGCTTTGCACACATTAGCATATTTCCGCAACTGTGTTGCGTATGAAAATGCAGCTGCGATCGCTTTGGTGTCCGTCTCTGAATCAGGCCCTGAGAATACACAAAAAAAATAACCACTGCTCCCTACCATCTCTGCGTTTCCTCTCCACCAGTTATCGTCTCATTACCCCACCTGTGTAAGAGAAGCTCCGTGATGGTCTCCAAGTTAATGGAGCAGATCATTAACCTACTGTATTCCTTAGTGCTTGACTATTCTGAAGTCTGTTGAAGCTTGTTTGTGCTGTCAGATGAGAACCATACACGATGGCTATTCTATTTCTACCCTGCACAGTAATGATCTTCTTAAAGTTCAAGAGGATCTATCAGGTATCGGTGTCATTTTTGGATATACGTGCTGCAATATTGGGATCATTTCATGCGTATAGTAACATTAAAGGACAACCACTGTTTTTCGCCAGGATTGTCAGCAAACGTTGGAAAAGCCAATGGGTTTTTAAATGCCAAAGAGAACAGCGTACAATCACCTGTGAGTGGCTGACAGTGCTGTACAACAGAAGGGACAATTATGGTCAGTACCCACCAGGATATGCAGAATGTCGCGACACTAAGTTTAGCAGCATTTTCTGCTCTTCCATCAGCTTCTGTAACTGCTCCATCTGCTGCTGTTTCAGCTGCTCTTGTTTCTGCTGCTGTATTTCTTTAAGCTACAAAGCAAAAATATGATATACTACACATTGCATGTTCATCTGGCAAACATATGCAGCACAGACGGTGTAATGGTTAGCGTTACTGCCTCACAGCACTGAGGTCGTGGGTTCAATTCCCACCATGGCCCTAACTGTGCGGAGTCTGTGCTTGCATGGGTTTCCTCCGGTTTCCTCCCACATTCCAAAAATATACTGGTAGGTTAATTGGCAAATATTAACCCTAGTGTGTAAGTGTGTGAGCATGTGTTAGGGAACATAGATTGTAAGCTCCACTGGGGCAGGGACTGATGTGAATGGCCAAATTTTCTCTGTAAAAGCGCTGCGGAATATGTGTGCGCTATATAAATAACTGGTAATAAATAATAATAAATAAATATGCATTGCATAATAAAGACTTTTGAAAAAGAAGGATCTGAAAATTATTACAGTTTTGGGCCTGATTCTGAGGGGTGTATTTACTAAAGTGCAGGCTTTTAGAAGTGGAAATGCTGCTCGTAGCATCCAAATTCTACTTAACATTTATCTAGCACCTTCTAGAAGATAATAGCTAGAACCAGATTAGTTGCTAGGGGCAACATCTCCAGCTGAGTCTTCAGAAGTCTGAATCTCGTGAGTTTTAGCAAACTGTGCATCTGCCGCAACCAACATGCGCATCTTAGAACAGCTACGAGCGGTTAGGAGTCATGCGTATCTCATGCGCTGAATGGACGTTATTGGGTAGTAACTGGGGCATTCCATATAAGAGCAGCGTCTCTTGGGCGTGTAGCAGAGTTGTGCGTATGGAGTGTGCAGGCCACTTTCACTCGTATCTTCTGCACCTAGCATGGCATAGCAGGGGTGCCAAGAGGAGGGCGGAGCGGGTACTAATTACCTAGGCTTGTTGAAGGGACCCAGAACAGGTCCAGGTCATCGTCCCCTTTTGCAGCACTGCTGAGGGGCACAAAAGTCCCCATGTGCGTCCGCCTGTTCCGGTACTCCCCCTCCCCCCATGCAGTTATCTCTTTTTCTTTCCTTTGCGAGGGATATGGCAACACTCCACTAAATACCCAGGCCCCTGGCAGCTCTCGGCACCCCTGTGGGAGAGTTGCAAAATGCTGCCAGCAGTAATGATGGCTGCTTTCGCAGCTGGGGGTAAAAAAAGAGGGGGGGGGGGTGTTTGCAAAAGGATGCCATCATCATTAGTAGTGGCACTTGTGCCCACCCCATGCTTGGTGCAGAAGGTACAACTAAAACTGCCTCAAACCAACCATCTGTGGTGCCAAATCTGCACAAAAGATATTTCTGAGTGACAAGGACATTTCATTGATATATAGGAACGAAAACAACTCAGCAACACACAAACCAATCAATTCCACTTTTCACAACCTGGAGTACAGCCATATATATTCAATGACTGAACAATGATCTGGGTAAGAGTTATTACATACTAAGTAAACAGAGTGTAAAAGGAACTGGCTCCATCTACCCATTATATTTACAATCCTATTAAGTTACTAACTAGATATAAATAAAATACAGTTTTTACCTGCTCCAGTTTTTTTAAGAGTGGATCATTCAGTTCTTCCCTTAACACCTCGTCTTCTCTGAACAATGGTCTACTTTGTGGCCGGCTTCTACCACCTTCCCATTCCATGTCTTTGTAGACAGACATCTGTCCTTTTGTATCCAAACGCAATTCCATAGCATGGTCAAACTTCTGTTGTGGTGATTTATAACTGGCATCTGGCTCTTCCGAAGGGTCCTCACCCAGAACAGCAAAAGGCACTGGCACATGCAAACCTGACAGGGCGCTGGAAGGCCTCAATGGCTGCACGTTATCATTTAATTCCAGGTTGGGGAAAGCAGGATTTACAATGACTCCAGCACGTGCAATACTGGACATGTATTGTGCCATAAAATTGCTTTCTCCACTGAATTCTGGAGAAGAAATCATTTCTGGCATATTCCACAATTTATGTATGTTCTAAGAAAACTGCACCATTAATTCCATAATGATTCACTATGGAATCATTAAAATCTAAAATATAATAACAAACATTGGCAAGTCAAGTTCAGTTTAAAATACTAAATCATTTATGACACTTGTAGGAAATAGGAAAGATTAATATATTGGAAGTAACCAAGCAAGGCTGTTTTTCAGCTCAATCCCAACTGGTAGGAGACATGGGACCTCATTCAGAGTCTCTCGCAAGATGCGATCGCTCACTGGCAAAATGGGGCCGGATATTGTAATGAAGTGCTCGCACTGCGTCTCGTAAAGACGCCCACTATGTTTCAGCGAGCTACGGCAAAGTGCATTCGCAAGTGTCTAAAGACGCCCCCTTGCCACTCGCAACAGACGTCATCTCCGGGAAATGAAGGATTAATCGGGACCATCGAGAGCCATCGGAGCTGCTCGCAGCCCTCGGGGTTGCTTTAGCCTGCCGCAAGCACTGCGATCAGTGCTGGTTGAAATACATTCAGGTGATGTGTACCATGACGCTACTTTGTAAATTATGCACGCGCTTTAAACAGCGTTATGGTGGCCTGACACGCCTGCGTTCGCACAACCACTCCCCCATTCACAAGCACCTTCCCCTGTTACAACCCACAAACGGCCTTTCCTGTCAATCAACTATCGGGAGTCACTTCCTGCTCGCAAACCGTACAAGCGACGGATTTTGTGATCGCAAGGACTCGTTCGCACAACGAAGTGCACGCATCCGTGGTCTGTTAACATCGGACGCGTACGAGCGTGCGGCCACTTGCGAGAGATTCTGAATGAGGTCCGTGGCTCTAAAGGGAATTGGGTGCCAAACGCCAGCTCCCAGCACTCTCATTGGTGGACATTGCCACCTATTCCACACTAAACATGATAGATACCCATCAGACAGTGACTGCTGCTCTGATTTTATTGGTGGATATGCTCTGGCCAGTCACCAATTACATTGCTGGACACCCACTAAACGGCTTTCTGCACTCTGATTGGTGAATGACCAGCACAATAAACCAATCAGTTTTGAGAGACATCTAGTTAGCGTAACACCTTCCAGACGCTTTCCCTCCGTCAAGCCTCCAGAGAGCTCATGGCAAGCAAGTAAACTACTGGGGTCTGCACTGTAAAGCTACCAGGGATCAGGGAACACAGCGCCAAGCTGTCTCTTTTTGCTGTAATCAGGAAACCAATATATAACTTCTTCTAGCATAGGGAGGCATTAGTGTTTCTGGAAAATTAGCATTGTTACCAAGAGATTAGTAAGTGCATAATAAAGGTAGTCTAGCTTGCATGATGACTTGGGCAGTTACAGTAGAGTGCTCGTTCCCAGGCAGCTCATCCACTACATACAGTATAAAATAAGGTACTTTGTTGCAAAGCAAATAAACAAAACAGATACTAATTAAACAAGCGAGCGTAGCAGGTGACTGGTCCAGTTTAGCACAGCTAAGTTGTTCAGCAAGGATAGAGGTCAGTAATAAACATGGCCTGACTGTATTGGTTACTGCTTTCCATGGGCATATCTATAATGGGTGCCGGCTGGGAACATGGAGAGGGCACCAAGTTCCTGGAGACCTGTGCATACGTAGTAGTCTCTGGCACAGTGCCAAAGTCTACTTTGCAACTGCGTCAGCGAAGGGGGGAGGAGGAGCAAAAAGACTGCACAAGGGCCACCTACTCTCTTAAACCGACCCTGCTGTTTTCACTTAATATGAACCTGCATTTACTATAAACATAGAGGCTGCTGGATCGCAAGATTATTTGTGGAGTGCATCTTGTGTGCTTTGGCTCTGAACCTGCGTCGCAAACTCACATGTGATGTAGTCGGACACAAACCGAATAACTCCGCTGGCTGAACGGACATAACTGGGCTGAAAGTGGTTGTGCGTATTGCACCTTTTTGCAGACTTATCTTTTGTACCAGGACTAGGGCGAGTGGGCACTGATAATGAGGGCAGTTATGAAACGAAACGCACGAATAGGGCCGGCCTGGCCTTAGAGATGTGCACAACTCTGTATGTGGGTGAATACCCGTATTTAGGGGCTCATTTATCAACGAGTTTTATCATACGCAACGGGTTTCAGAACTCGTTGCGTATGATAATGGTGCTCCAGCCAATCAGCTCCCAACTGTCATCTATTTGAAACATGACAGTTGGGAGCTAATTGGCTGGAGCACCATTTATCATACGCAACGAGTTCTGAAACACGTTGCATATGATAAAACTCGTTGATAAATGAGCCCCTTGGTTCTGTGCACATTGGGCAGGAGCAATTATAGACGACTACCATTTCATTCTGTCAGGTTCATACTGAGATGGGAGACGGATTTTCCCTAAACAGCAATTCTTGCTTACTTCCAGGTTTATTCTTTCAACAAAACATAATCTGAATATGTTACTCCCATTACATAGTAACCCTTCCTATAATTCAAGTGTTTTTCTGGTATTTTAAATCGGTGGTTTAAGGGGAAGCACAATACTACATGAGCATTCGGCGTTCCTAATAAACAGTTGTGTCAATATCATTTAACACTAATTAATGACTGTGTCAATATAGATCACACAAACCTACAGTCGTAATATTCTAAAAGGTCATTAGAAATACCCTTCCGGTCAAAGAGCAAAGGGGAATTTTACTCTATAACATATGTGGTGTAATGGTGCGTACACACTGGGCGATATTACTGAGCGATTGCACGATTAAGACATGGTAATCGTGCAATCGCTCAGTAATTGTGCACTATAATGATGGAAACGAGCAGCGATGCGAGCTCCCGCTGGTCGTTTCCGACATTGTCCATCGCCTGAACATGCAACACAATCTGTCGATAACGACAGATTGTACATGTTCTGTGATGAGGGAGGGAGCCTACATGATCCGACTGATCGGGAGCTGAATGATCGCTCAGTGTAGGCACTGCAGGGGACCAGGAACGATGGTACAATTACGATGCCGTAATCGTACTGTCTTTCCTGATCGCCCAGTGTGTACACACCTTAAGAGTTACCGTAATCTAAACTGATGAGGTCACTCACATATTATACCAATGTAACCACTTGTCTAATGTATGGAAATGGACAGATAACAGCTCAGTTAAGGTGCGTATCCACTAATAGACGGAGAAACGAGAGCATGATTACGACAGTGTAATCGTGCTGTCGTTTCTCCGTCTGTGATGTGCCTACACTGAACGTTCAGTCGTTCAGTGTAGGCACATCCATCATCCCCGCACATGCTGAATCTGATATGATCGTTAGGTTGACCAGCATGTACGGGCGATGATAGATGTTGGAAACAACCAGTGGGCACGCGCATCGTTGGTCGTTTCAGACATAAATGTGCTCAATGCATGCATGATTTGCACGCGATTGAACGATAATGACGTCGTTATCGTTCAACCGCCTGCAAATCTCGCTTACTTAGTGGATACGCACCTTAAGCTTAATATACAAATTATTTTCATCTCCAGCAATTTTGCAAAAGTTCATTAAACAGAGAATATATTCTCACAGCATCGTTAAACAGAATGCATGCATAGTAATGGGTAGGTGCAGATATATGGGACAGTATTTCATGTTAAGGCTGAACACTCATTCAAATATTTGTGTTTACATATGTAACCTATGCACAGCAGTGCCTGCTACACAGTGTGAAGTTATGGGAAAAGTGCAGCAAGTTACACTGCGGCAAATACACCCCAGACTCATAACGCAAAGTAACTTTTATCCACTTACCTCCAATACTTGCTGCACTGCAGCTGCTCCCCGGTCACCCAGGCACCAAGCGAGTATTATTAAATACCCAGTTACCATCTACTACTGCCAAGCCCAGTGCAAACAAAGCTGTCCACACGAGAGTGTGGCAAGGGCTGCCGGGAAATGTAGTCCTGTACTCTGCTCCGAGTGTAACATGAACCGGTCACACAGATGGAAGGGACTACGTCTCCCAGCAGCCCCTGCGGAAAGTACGTTGGCTGATGCAAAGGATGCCGGGTGTTGTCACCGGCGGGAGCGGGGAGTCCTGTGGCGCTCTGACTTGAGGTTATAATTTATCCGCTCCCTGTACAGTAGATTGTGGTATTAACTGTGCAGCGTGAAAGTGCGGGTAAAGGTTTACCTGTGCCCATGTCTACGCGGGTATGGTCTTACCTGTGCCCCTGTCTGTGCCGGTCTGGCGTTACCTGTGAATGCACCTGTCTGCGGGTATGAGCATACCTGTGCCCATGTCTACGCGGGTATGGTCTTACCTGTGCCCCTGTCTGTGCGGGTCTGGCGTTACCTGTGTATGCACATCTCTGTGCGGGTATGAGCTTACCTGTGCCCATGTCTATGCGGGTATGGGCTTGCCTGTGCCCCTGTCTGTGTGGGTATGAGCTTACCTGTGCCCCTGTCTGTGCGGGTATGAGCTTATCTGTGCCCCTGTCTGCGCAGCTATAGGTTTCCCTGGGCCCCTGTCTACGTGATGTGTGCATGTGGTTACTTAGGTATGTGGTTACCGGTGCCCATGCCTATGGGGGCATGTGGTTACCTGTGAATGCACCCGTCTGTGCGGGTATTGGTTACCCATGTGCCTCTCTATACACGTGATTGCCTGTGTATGCGATCATGATCCCGGCGGAGGGGATGCCAACGCTTACAATACCGGCGTCAGTATACCAATGCCAGCATCCCGACTGCCGGGATGCCGGAGGTAAGTAGCGGGGTGGGGGGGAGGGCTAAGTTTAGGGGTTAATGGAGCAAATGCATGAAGCTCTGGAAAGTGATGAAGTGGAGAGTGATAAACTACCAACCAATCGGCTCCTAACTGCCAAGTTACAGGCTGTGTTTAAAAAATGACAGGCGCTGATTAGTTGGTTATCACTCTCCACTTTATCACTTCCCAGAGCTTCATACATCTTCCCCAGGGTTAGGCACTAGAGGGAGTGGGAGGTTAGATTCAGGCACCAGGGATGGAGGGTTAGCATACCGACCACCAAGTGTCGGTATGTTAACCCTGTGGGGATTCTGACTGCCTGGCTCCCATGTGTCGGTACCAATTCTGTGTATGCACCTGTCTGTGCAGGCATGTGGTTACTTGCGTATGCACCTGTCTGTGTGGTTACATGTCTGCTTGTGTGCACCTGTTTGTGTGGGCATGTGATTACTTGTGTGTGCACCTATCTGTGTGCATGTGGTTACTTGTGTGTGCACGTGGTTGCTTGTGTGTACTGTACGTACCCCTGTCTGTGCAGATATGTGGTTACCCCTGTGCCAGAGTACACAGGCATGTGGTTACCTATGTGTGCCCCTGTCTGTGTGAGCATGTGGTCCTCTGCCATTGATGAAGAGCCATCGGATCACTGCCATTAATTGTGGCAAACCATCCATGGTTGCCAGCCATAATTGGTTATTGGCCATCCCTATGGTACGCCACAATAATTTAGAAGAGGATACACACATGCTGGAAATATTTCTCTGATGTACAGTACTGTACCACAAATGATCTAGAAATATATTTCAAACTTTCTACCTTAGATGTTGCAGCAGGGCACATATATATTTTACTATTTACGTCCAATGCTGAATAAGGCCCTTTCTGGGTGCTGCTAGCTTCACAGAGGCATATTAAGTGTCTTACAAGATTACCCAGTGATCTCTTCCACTGTTGCATTAAATGTTGCTGTCATCACTGACTGGGTTGGGTACGAGATGCCGACTGTAGCCAACAGAATTTTGTAAGTATACTAACTCATCCCGCAGCCTAACCCACCCCTGCAGCGTAACCCTAGCCCTTCCTTCCCGCAGGCTAATCCTCCCCCTAGTGCCTAAACCTAATACTCACTGTTGGGATTCTGGAGCCGGGATTCAGACTGCTGTCGGGATTCTGGCACCAGAGCTCTGACCGCCGGGATGCCGACTACATCCCCATTGACTATTGCATATAGGGCAGTGTACTCACTAAAAAATGTTCAAAGGCCACTGATAGGTACCAAACAGTATGAGTAGAAAGCAATCCACGAGTTCATGAAGTCACTTCAAACATGGTTTAAAAAAAAAAATTTTTATATATATATATTTTATTTATTAGTAATTACTAATTTGTCAGTACTATTTAATGAAGTGTATATATTGTTTAAGGGGAGTTGCGTATACCTCATACCTCTCCCATTGCCCGCTCATATCTTTTCCAATGTTCCTCTTATAACTATTCTTTTCTACTTCAGGGTCCATAGGGTATCCACAGGATACCTTGAGGTATAGGCGATGGCGGCAGACATCCAGGCACCACAGAGTTAAATTTTCAGCCTCCCAGGATGCACTGGAGTCCCTCTCCTATACCCCGCCCCCGAGCCTCAGGCCACTCAGTTTTCGTCGGTGCCTGGCCGGACCAGTCGCACCGTACAGAGGGGGGTCTTTTCAAGGCCCCTGAAGATTTCTTTGCAGCTGTGGCTGCACAACTAGAGTGCTCCAGCATAGGACAGTCAGTATTGACGTCCATGCTGTCACTCCTACACCTCACCGGTACCAGAACGCCGGTACCGATCCGGGGATGCTGGTTGGTAGCTGGGGTCACAGCTAGCGGTGACCCCGGCTACCTGGACTGTGGCCGGATGCACGGGGGACAAGGTAAGCGGCGGGGTCCCGCGGTGGGCACCCGCCGGTAACACAGTCCTTTTTGGTCCCCAGGCAGGGGGCTCCCTGGGGACCGGCTGCGCGTGGGGCCAGGTACTGATCCTGCGCCTTCCACTAGACCACCAGGGACAGCGGACCGCAGCATGTGCGGTACAGCGCGGCGTCCCAGGGGTTAATAGCAGGCCAGGGGAGAACGCCTTCCCTGTCTCACAGCCGGCGTCTCCCCCGCTGCACAGTGCCATTCCACAGCGGGCTGTGTCAGCGCTCCTCCCCCGGGCCCGCCTCCTCTCTGCTCCTCGGTGGCCATTTTCTCACTACATGTGCTGGGAATGACAAACGCTGCTGGAAGTTGTTACAGGTGCCATTGCGGTCCGGGTCCCCCGCATACCTCTCCTTCAATAAGGTCAGTGTATGCAGCACTGTTTCCTACCAGGCTCTGGTCTGTGTAGTTGATCGCAGTGCTTGTAATGCAGGATGTTATCTGTGCATTGTATGTGACTTAAATGCTAGCGCTGTTGCCTGTACTTTCATTTCTGACTGTCAGCCTTTTTTCCTATCCCTGTTCTTCTGCTACAGCCCTTGCGGTGCGGTGTTGCAGGGTGTTTATTACCTCACAGTAAACGTGGTTTTTCTGTGTGGGAGGTCACATACGCTCCGTTCACAATCCTCATGTCTGAAAGTGAACGAGGATATCCTCTTCCAGCTATAATGTACTGATATCATGTGCAGTTAGCGGAGGGATATGTAGACGCTGGGGGTTTATGGAGGGGCATGTTGTATTATATATCACGCCCCATTTCTGTCACTGTGCCTGCACAAAAAGGGACCGCCCTCGGCTGGCTAAGATGCTTACAGCCCTTGTTGGCAACGCTCCCTGCGTTTCCCCATAGGGGTTATCGCAGCGAGTGGTGGTCTCATCACATGCAGGGGTCCCTGGGCAGTTGATGGTACCCCAGTGTATCCTGTTTTTCGCCCCCCCAGGTCTCGCAGGAGCCTGTGTGGGTGAATTTATTGTCCAAATGGTATAGCACCTGATGGACGTTTTGCAGGGGGAGTCACCATTTCGGCCTTCTAAACGGCCTTTCGGGTCTCAGACGGGTAAGGACAGGACGTCTGATGACGGTGACATTATTGACTTTTTCAGACACAAGCCCCTTAGTGCAAAGGAGGCGTAGTCTGGGTCTAAAGTATATATACCTGGCCTTATACGGGCAGTCCGTGCGGCTTTGGTTATTACATATCCCCCGTGGCTAAATCCAACTATGCCTTCTTTAAGGATAAGGGTGTTGCCACTGTAATTCCTCTATCTGGTCAGGTGGATCATTTAGAGGAGGCGTGGAAAATCCGGGTAAGCGGTTCCAGCCTCAAAAACGGTTGACCTTTTGCATACCCCTTTGCGGATAATTATTTTTCCGAATGGGAGTTACCTTTACGGGTAGATTCTCATGTTACACGCCTAGTGAGGAGTGTTACGTGGCCCATGCCCTCCAGGTCCTCCTTGAAGGAGGTTACACATTGCAAGGTGCAAATATATCTAAAATCCAATTATTCCCTTGCTGGAGGGGTTTCCAGGCCGGCTATGGCCGTGTGCTGGGGGGCCAGAGCCATGGAGCGCTGGGTAGGTAACTGGATCTCTGCACACTGACTCTCCAGCAGAGCAGGTGGATAGTGGCAAATTCTCAGAGACTTAGCCACGTTCATAATGAGACAGTCTTACATATAGCCTGCTCTTTTCCAGAATCTCCTCGGCAGCAGTAGCGGCTCGCCGCTCCCTGTGGTTGCGCTCATGGAAAGCAGACGCAGATACCATTTGGAATGCTTTGCCTTTTACGGGACAGGTCCTGTTTGGCCCTCATCTGGACACAATTGTGGCCCCGCAGGCAGCAGCTACGTCTGCCTGTCTGCCATTGGCTACAGTCCCATTGGGGTCTGGGGTTTTGTCTTTTCGGCCCTGTGAGGCCAGGGTAAGTCTAAAATATAGCTTTCCAAGACAGTCAGTAGCCAGGAAATCTGCTCAGCCATAAGAACAGGCTTGGATTACAAGACGTCCTACTCCCAAATTGGACTATAAGCCTTCAGCCTCACGGGACGGGCCTCCTCTCGGGGGACCCCAGAGTTGGAGGCCGGCTTCTCCAGTTCGCCCAGTGCTGGTGTCTGACCTCCTTGGACACTGGGGTAAGAGAAGTATTTTTTTGAATGTATGTCCTCTCCTCCCGGTAAAAGCCTCTCAGACGGTTTTTCATTACAGGTCTTCTGTCAATTCAAGACAGGGCCCTGTAATTTTTGAGGGTGTTACTCTATGCTACAGGCAGGAGTTATAGTACCTATTCCGTTGCCCCAAAGGGGAACGAGGTATTACTCCATCCTCTTTCTGGTATGGAAACCCAATGGGTCTTACCTGGAAATCCTCAACCTCGAATCCTTTAACAAATTCTTAAGGGTTCCTTGGTTCAGGAAGGGGACCCTGCATTCCATCATTCAATGGAGCCTGGGAATTTTGTGGTGTCGTTGGATATATTCAGGGTGACTACCTGAATGTCCCTATTTTCTTCGAACACCAGTGTTTTTCCTCAGGTTTGCAGTGGTCGATAAGCATTTCCAGTTTTACCAGGGTCATGGCAGCCCACCTGCAGATGCAGGGGGTCCGCTTGTTACCCAATCCGGGCGACCTCCTGGTGTTACACGGTCTCCAGAGATACTTCAGTGCCATCTGCAACGGACAATATCTGTGTTGCTACGTTAGGGCTGACTGATACACTGGAAATGGTCCTCTCTGATTCTTCAGAGGATGCTCCATATCCCAACATCTGAGGATCTTTGTGATTGAGGAAAAGATCTCTGCATTACAGGCAAAGGTACGCAGTTGCCTGCAGAGTCGCCGAGTGTCTATTCACTCGGCAATGTGGTTCCAGGGTGTCGCTGTTCGACATGGTGGAGAGTACCCAGTGTCACTCTAGAAAAATTGATCCTCTCCGGATGGGATGGGTTGCCCCATAGGATAAAGTCAATAGTGCTTTCCCCGAAGGTTTGTCTCTCTCTGGCCTGGTGGCTGCGGAAAGCTTACCTAAACAAGGGGCACCCCCTTTGGGATTGCGCACTGGGTCCTTCTGTCAACGGACTCCAGTATCCGTGGCTGGGAAGCAGTGACGGGTCCACACTTGTTCCAGGGCAGGTGGACTCCAGTAGTTTTTGCGCTTTCATAAACATCTGAGAACTCTGAGCAGTATTCACGGTTCTCCAGCATGCAGGACAGGTCCTCCATGGAAATACCGTGCAGGTACGATCTGACAACGCCATCATGATGGCTTATGTAAACCACCTAGGTGGTTCCCGAAGTCGGGCGACACTAACAGTGGTGTCTCGAATTCTGGCTTGGGTGGAAGGCTATATCCCTGCCGTCATCAGCAGTGTTCATTCAGAAATCCTCAGATGGAAAGCAGGCTTTCCCAGCCGTCAGGACGTGCATTCAGGGAAATGTCCTCTTCATCAGGAGGTGTTCAATCTTCTGGTGAACAAGTGGAGCCTTTCAGAGATGAGACTCTTATGGTAGACGTATGTTGGTCCAGTGGACCTTCTAAGTTGTGTACCTCGTCCCTCCGTTATCCCTTCCTCCAGTAATAGCAAGAAGGAGGCGCGCTCCTGCTGATAGCTCGTGCGTGGGCCAGACGGCACTATTACTCAGATCTTTGGAGTGTTTCAGTTAACACTCCGAAGCGGTTACCTCTACAACCAGACCTGTTGTCTCAGGATCCTGGCTGATACCCAGACCTGGGTTGTCTGTCCTTGGCGGTGTGGCGGTGGAGACTGCCCTCTTAAGGTCTAGGAGTTTTTCCAGCTCTATAGTTAACAGGGCCTATGTCCATGCTAAGAGCTCGGAAGATTTTATCTGCAAGAATTTACCATCAGGTATGGCATACTTTCTTTCAGTTGTGTCGCCCTACAGGCTCTGCTCCTCGGGTATTCCGGATATCCAGAGTGTTGGCTTTCCTACAGGTGGGCTTAGATAACGGTCTTCGCCTTGCTTACCTGAAGGTGCAGGTTTCTGCCCTGTTGGTTTCATCGTAGGATTGCTACTCTTCCTGATGTCCGCACCTTTGTGCAGGGTATACATTATATTCAGCATCCCTTTGTTCCTCCTGTGGCTCCTTGGGATTTGGCTGTGGTCTTTAGGGCTCTCTGAGGACCGCCATTTGATCCACTGGGTTCAGTGGACTTCAAATGGCTTATGGCTAGGAATGTATTCCTTCTGGCCATTGATTTGGCCGGTAGGATCTCAGAATGGGGGGCGCTGTCATGTAGACCTCCCTCTTTCTCTTCTTTCCTAGGAACAGGGCAGTGCTTCGCACTTGCCCTGGTTTTGTACCTACGGTGGTGTCTAGTTTCCACATCAATGAGGAAATTATAGTACCTTCCTTTACTTCCCCAGTCCTTTCTGCTGGTGAGGCCTCTTTGGATGTGGTACGGGCTCTAAAAATTTAAGTTGACCGTACCAGTCCATTTAAGAAATCAGACTCTCGGTTTTGTACTTTCTGGTTTCCATTAAATAGGTTGGCCTGCCACTGCGCTAACTTTGGCAGGATGGGTTCCATCCTCTTTTAAAGCTCTTCCACTAGGTCTGTGGGTCCTTCGTGGGCAGCTCGACGTGGCGGTTCAGCGGTGATTGGCAGCCACGTGGTCATCTGTCCATATTTTTGTAAGGTATTATGTTTTTGATACCTTCGCCTCTCAGGATGCTTCCTTCGGGCGGCGGGTTCTCCTTACAGCACAGGAGCGTCCCCACCCTTAAAGGATACTGCTTTGGGACATCCCCAAGGTATCCTGTGATATGGTAAGAACTTACCCTTGTTATCTCTATTTCTACGAAGTCCATAGGGTTCCACAGGACTCCCGCCCTGTCACACCTGTTCTGCAGATGGGCTTTAATCTGGTCACCGGTTTCTCCGTCTCCTTCTGGTGAGAATGTGATTCTTGTGTGTTCCAGTCTTTCTTCTCTCTCTTTTTTGCTCCTGCTCCGGCCTATGGCTTGTTACGAAACTGAGTGGCCTGAGGCACGGGGGCGGGGTATAGGAGAGGGACCCCAGTGCATCCTGGGAGGCTGAAAATTTAACTCTGTGGTGCCTGGATGTCTGCCGCCATCGCCTATACCCCAAGGTATCCTGTGGAACCCTATGGACTTCGTAGAAATAGAGATAACAAGGGTAAGTTCTTACCATATCTCATATTATTGCCCCCTTTTAAAGCTACTCTGAAACCTTTTGATAGGAGAAAGTATGAACACAGGACCCGGTTCAGCAAGGATCGCAATTGCAAAGCTGCACGCAGGCAGCTTTGCAAATGCGATCCTTGCAGTATTGCAAATGCAGCGTGAGGTGTATGACACCCCCTGCTGCATTTGCGATCCAAGCAGGCCGGGATCACCATCGATGGTTGCGATGGTGGACAGCCAGCCAGCTGAGTAAGCCTCAGCTTACTCAGGCTGGACGGCTTGCAAGCTCAGCATACTGCATACGTCCACGCAGTCCCTGGGCTGACCAATCCCGGAAACGGGCTGACACCCCATGTTTCCGGGAACGCCTGCTGACCCCGCGTCGTCCCTTAAATGCCTCTGCCTGTCAATCAGGCAGAGGCATTCAAGGACTTGCGTGCATCTTAGCAGGATCCATTCTGCGCACTCTCGTAATGGGTCCTGCGCACGCACAGATTCCCGACGATTGGGAATCTGGGCCTGATTCAGAGCCGAACGCTCTGACCAGAGCGCTCGCTCTGAATCAGGGCCCTCCTCCCTAAAAATGGAGCGGCCTCTTGGACGCTCGCATAGCTGCGAGCTTCCATGGCGATGGTCAAGACCATCGGGCTTGCGACGAGACCCTGCGGTAGGGTCTCGCTGCCGCAAGCATGGAGTGATTTTGGCTCTATCAGAGCCAAAATCACTCCCACTGACATCACTACTGATGTCAGTGGGGCCGGACTCAGACAGTAGGCGTTCCCATGGGAACGCCTCCGTCTGGCAGCCACGCCCCCGGCACGGCCTCCAAAGGGGGCGTGCTGTCAGTCACCATCGACAGCACGCCCCCTTTGGTGCGAGACCCCGAGCAACGTATTCCTCGTCGCTCGCCGGGTCTCGCGCATGCGCACGACGGAGCTCCCTCCGTCATGCGCATTCGGCAAACATCGACCCACTTGCGAGCGTCCTTCGCTTGCGAGCGAGTCTGAATCTGGCCCTCTGTGTTCAGCAGTGCACTGCTGAATCAGGCCCACAGTTCTTCTCTGAGCACAACATTCTGTGCGACATCCTTGAAGCGCTGTCAGATTAACAATATGCTTTTTAAAATGCTTTAGGTTAATAGTGTAACTTCCTGAATAATGGCAATGGAAGACAGCATACTAAATACTAGGGATTGGAAAATGATGGCTCGGAAACATATATTGCAAATTTTTTTTTTTATGCATTCTATTAAAAATTTAGTTTTAACTATTTAGGTTTGTCTTATACCAGAGTGTGCCTCTCTCCCTATTTTATTGTATTACTGTTCCTTATTGCTCCTGGGTGCACCTCTGTTTTCATAAGCCAACAACTGCTTTACCAACATATATATTGCACACTTCTGCCATCACCTGATAGTTCAGTTTACTCTTGTACATCCTCCCCGTTCCCCCTCCCACTCCTCTCCACGTGAATAAATCATAAAGACCTAGGCCCTCATTCAGAGCCGGACGCTATTTGCGGTCGTTCGTTTAAAAACAAGGGGTGGCTATTTAAATGATCCGTACGCACATTGCAGTGTGTTCACACCTCTAAGTCTGAACGAACGAGCAAAACATACGCTCGTTTATTTGTTAAAAACGCCCCCTGGCCGCACGCATCCTACATCATGTCCGCTATTTATTAGATTAATCGAGTACATCGACCAGCGTATGAACTGCTCGCTATTCTTGTGGTTGGTGTTTGCTACCACAAATTTGCGTGCAGTTCTGGCTCTAAAATAACCCAGTGACGTGGTCAATGACGCTGCTGTTTTAAATATACACACCCATAAAACGCCCGTTTTGACCTTTAAGCACGCCTGCGTTCGGATCTCCACTCCCCATTTTCAAGCACCTTCCCCTGTTACCACCCACATACGCCTCATTCTGTCACTCAAAATAGCAGGCACTCGCTATATAGCGTACAAAGGATTTTCGGCCGCACTGACTGGTTCGCGCATGCGTACTAAAAAGCGTACGCATGCGCAGATGTGCAAACATCGCTCGGAACGAGCGTACTGCCGCTAACGAGCGGCTCTGAATGAGGGCCCTAGTTCTGTTGCTGCATGCACAGATGGATTTTCCTGCAACAATCTACAACTTCTGTCCTCTGCTGCACATTTTCTGGGGTGTACAAGACTAGCACCGTGTCCTCATCGTTAAGCCCAGGTGTCTTCAAACGGAACAAGCCACCCTCCTACCTGATGTGCTGCCCCTTGGGGCCACCTTACTTAATTGAGGATTATTCTGCTTCATCTTGGAGTCATTCCCCCTATAAGTGCAAAACTTGTATTTTACTATGACCATCTATACTTTGTCTGGTCAATAGGACTTTGCTTTCCAGAAGGTAATTCAAAAACTAGTTTGTTGGTCATTTCTTCTGTTCTTGCTCTCTAGAGTTAGGAATGTCAGCTGCCATCTGATAACTTCTGCCAGAAAAGAAAGGCCCACTGAAAGGCAGGTTGGCAAGCTGATTTTTATGACTGCTGCCCATGGTCCAAGTTATAATGCTCTTGTATGTTAGGTTTCTCAACCATACTAGAGTGCTCCATCATCCCATCCTCCAGTGGTCTGTAACAGAAACCGGAAACTCCATAGTCTTTGGAACTGTTTTCCACAATATTGAATCTTGCTTCTTGAAGGGGTTCATTTTCCAGAGAATTTTAGAAATTGATTCTCTTATCTTGGGGATCCCATTTCCTAACAACCATAGTTTGGTTAATTGCTGAACATTAAAAGCATATTCTTTGGTTTTCACGGCCCTTATATCTTTTATTACTAGATAAATTATATCTTGTTTTGAAAGCTCTCTTTTCCACTCTGACATCCCCTGGCTTATCACAGAATGGAAGTTGCTCATAATCAATGCATCGGCCCTCACAGGTGCATGTAAGGGACAAGGGTGCTGAGTGGAAAGGAGGATGGATACTACTTACCTGAGCCAGTTGGAGGGCTTGCTAAGGGCCCAGTTCAGCTGCTGCCACTGTAGAGCAGCGGGAGATAGGGGACTGCCGCTCAATCTTGCTTCCGAATGTGCCGCTGCATGCTAAACAGTGGTGGGCAGGTTACACTTGTGATGAGTGTGCGGTGCCACAAATTATTTGGGTGGGGGAGTACCCACGTCCCTTTGAATTGCACCGCCTACTCATTACATTACCCAGGCCTGTCGGAGCTCTTGACTGCTCCGGTAAGGGAGGAGTTAAACTAAAAAAAAAAAAGTCTCAAATTCCCCCGGCACTGCCAGCAAAAGAGACTTGCATCCTACATTATGAGAAAATGCAGTGTGACATACATTTGCAAATATGATAAACCACCAGCAATGTGAAAGTACCTCTGATCTGGTGGTCCTACACTACATAGTAATAGCTAAACCTTGGGTCTTATAATTATATGTTTCTAAATTAAGAGCCAACTCAACTGGAGGCACCACAAGAGCCTCCAATATGGCCCTACAAAAATCTGCAGTCCCTCTAGCTACTGATCCCATACATGCCTCTCAGAAAAGTGATGCACAGAATGGAAGTTACTCATAATGAAGTGCGGGTAAGGGAGGGCGTTAATCTAGACAAGGGGTTCTCAAAGTCTGTCCTCAAGACCTCAAACAGTTCATGTTTTCCATATCTCCTCACAGAATTGCAAGTGAAATAATTAGCTTCACCTGTGGATCTTTTAAAATGTGTCAGTGAGTAATGAACATCCCTGTGCACCTGCTGGGTGACCTGGAAAACGTGAACTGTGTGAGGTCCCGAGGACCGAGTTTGAGAACTACTGATCTAGACAAGATAAAAACAAGACACACATTCCTCCAGCACTCTGCAATGGGCCAGCAAAAGAGACGTGCATCTTACATGATAACAAAGCCCCCTGACTCATTAATATAGTAGTTCTCGGCAAAGTTGATTAATGCAGACTATTACCCAGAATCTCCTAAACTTAATAGAACAGTTGTCTATATTCAAACTTGGATGATTCTTATAGCTTCTGTAGTTGCAACTATGTCCTCCATAGGTTTTATTTTTTATTTTTTCATTTAATAATATCCACATGTTTTTCAGAAGGATGGGCATGGTCTTTTCTTCTGTATGTTTGCATGAGTCACATAACATTTGCATAATCCACAGGTAGTGCAGAACTACAGGCAGCATACGATGTGATGTCAGTCCAGCTGACCCCAGTATAGTAGTGGAGTATGGGCCTGATTCAGACCCGCTCGCAAGCGGGTCGACGTTGGCCCAGTGCGCACGCGACCCCCAGGACTCACTACAAAAGGGGCGTTCCCATGCGAATGCCTGACGTTTGTGGGCGGCCCCACTGACATCACCAGTGATGTCAGTGGGAGAGCTTCCGGCTCTCTGGGGCTTGCGGCCACGAGACCCTACCACAAGGGTCTCGTCGCAAGCCCGATGGTCGCGACCGTCATCATGGCCGCTCGCAATAGCTGTGGGTGGTAACCCAAAGCTATGCGAGCGGCCAAAAGGCCGCAACTAAAAGAACCTGCGCCCGCCCTGTTTCAGAGCGAGCGCTCGCTTTTTGCGAGCGCCTCTGAATCAGGCCCTATGTTCCTAGCACCATACAGTATTTGCTGGCCTCTGATCTAGGTAACACTTAGGAGAGTCAGCAGCAGTTATCGCTGTATACTCTTGTTTATGTATTTCCCTCACATCATTTTCTAGGACTATTGATTTTGAGACATTACTCATTGCATCACCTCTATATATTCTTCATTTAATTTCTTATTTTTATTTTCAATAATTGGTTTACCTCCATGCTATAATTCAGTATCAAAGGTTATGTAAACTATTGTTTTTATTTACCTGCTTATTATCTACTAACGCTTCACTCACGTGGATGTCTGTTGTTGTTTAGTGGAACTAATTTTATAAAGATAATAGTGCAGTGGTTCCCAAAATGTGCCGTGGCACCCTGGGGTGCCTCAGGTTTGTGGTCCAGCACCAAGACAAATTTTCTACTTCAGGATCCTTAGGGGTCCACAGGGATACCTTAGTGATTTAGATAACGTCAGGAGATCGGGCACCGAGCAGTTAAAAACTTTCCTCCCAGGAAGTAACAGTCTCCCCTAAACCCCACCCCCAGGCCTCAGTTCGATTCGGTGCCCTGCCGGAGTAGTCGCACTGACTAGCTGTGGGGGGCTGTGCTCCAATACAGCCCCTGAAGTATTTACGAAAGAGAAGCACACAGTTCAATGTGCGCAGCGTGGACAGTCACATGGACTGCCGAGTTGCCCCGGCTGGTGCCGAATCACCGGTACTGATCCGGTGTCCTCGGCGGGGTACTGCTAGCGGATCCCCTGGGACCCCCCAAACCATGGCCGGATTCACGGGGGAGGCAGGTGAGTAAACCGCGGCGCCATGGTCCTTGCACTCCGGGCCTGGGGACCCCGGAGCACTGTCAGCGCAGTGCGGCACGCACTGAGCCTGCGCCCACTGGACCACCAGGTAGCCGCTGGCACTGGGGGGTTAATGCTGGCTATGGAGGAGGCCTGAGCTTTTAAGGCTGGCCTCTTCCCTCTGCACTCCCGCTCTTTTTCCTCTGAGGTTACATGAGCAGTGCAGTGACTCCACCTCTCTACTAGTTTGGCAGTCATTTGAGGAGAGTGGAAGCAGCGTTTCTCAGCAGAACGGTCCCCAGCATACCTCGCCTTCAGGTCAGTGTATACCTAGCTGTTAGAATACCAGACTCTGTGTAACAGCGCTATAGTGCCTTTTGTGCAGGAGTTTACTCTGCATTGTTTGTGACCTTATTGCTAACATCTGTTGTATGACTTTCACTGACTTTCTGTCACAGTTTTAAGCTATCCCTGCAGTTTTCTTATTCACACCTTGTGGGTCAGGGTGTGCATATTCCGTGCAGTATTGTCTGCTAAAGGTTGGTCACAGGCACAGCATCTCTGCTTGCCAGGATGTTGGGCGGCGAGGATCCTAACATGCATTAAGTGCAGGGCAGGGTTGAGGGAGGGGAACATTTTCACGGATGGTTTGTGTGTAAAATGTTATACCCCTCCTGCACCGTCGGTGGTCACAGCTTTGCAGCAACAGGGTAGAGTTTGTACAGGCGCTGTGGTCCATGTCCGCAAGCATGACCATGCCTCCTATGTTTCCCCAGACTATAATATTTCCTCAGGGGTTCCTCCCTCGGTTTCTACCAGGACTCAGCCATTAGAATTGGGAGGGGGAGGAGAGGCCCTGGTCAAGTCCAGGAGAGATCTGGTTCGATCTTCTCAGTCGACTCTAGACGACCTGCTGATGTCTTCAGACGAAGGGGAGCTCTCAGAGTCTGAGGGTTCATCCCTGGAAGACAACGCTTCTTCGAAGGTGTGCATCACCGGCCTTATTAGGGCGGTGCGTGCAGTGTTAGTGATCGAGGAGGACTACCGACCCCCTCATAAACTTAAACACTCCTTACTCAAAAGGACTAAGCAGCTATCTTCCCTTTGTCGGAGCAATTGGTGGACCACTGGCAACAGGCCTGGAAATCACCTGGTAACGTTACCCTCCAAACGCTTGTCTTCCCCGTATCCCTTCCCTCAGGAGGTCATTTCTACTTGGGAGACGTCACCTACATTAGATTCGCATGTCACGCGCCTGGTTAAGAGTGCGACGCTGCCCTTGCCGTCCATGTCTACTCTTAAGGATGCCACGGATAAGAGAGTTGAGATGCATCTGAAGTTCATCTATTCTCTCTCTGGGGCTACGGCACGGCCTGTCATGGCCATCGCCAGGGCTATGATTGGCTGGGCTGATGCCTTGGTGGCATCTCTGCCTCTGGACTAGCCTCAGGAACAAAGGACCCTGGTGGGTAACCTACGGGATTCCTCCACCTATATCAACGAGGCAGCATTGTATGTGTGCCTCTTGAATTCCAGGATCTCTACTTCTGCGATTGCTGGTCGCCGTTATGGTTACGCTCCTGGAGGGCTGACGCGGACTCCCAAGAAGGGGTTGGAGGTCCTCCCCCTTTAATGGTAAGGTTTTATTCGGTCCGGATTTGGACAGAATTGTGGCTAAGTCTGCGTGTCTCCCATCTGGACATTCATCCTCTTTGGGTACCAGGTCTTCGTCCTTTCAGTCTTACCGACCTAACAAGACCAGGGGTCAGTCCTTTCCTAGACAGTCCTTCGACAGGAAGAAAAGCAAGCCCAAGAAAAAAGTCTGGAGTACCAGACGTCCAGCCTCCAAGCCAGAGGACAAGCCCTCCTAATGGGACGGGCCTCCTTTTGGGGGAGCCCAAGGTGGGAGGCCGACTTCTTCAGTTTGCCCATTTTTGGTGCCTGACTACAACGGACACTTGGGTTAGAGAAGTGGTCTCCCACGGGTACACCCTCTCCTTCCGCAGGAGACCCCCTCAACAATTTTTCTGCACAGGTTCTCAGGACAGGACGAAGGCCTTGCAGCTTCATGCTGTTTGCAAGAGTCATTGTTTCAGTTCTGGCTCCCCAGAGGGGAACAGGATATTACTCCAGCCTATTTCTAGTGCAGAAACCAAATGGTTAATTTCGGCCTATCCTCCCCTCAAATCCCTGAACAAGTTTCTCAGGGTCCCAAAATTCAGGATGGAGACTTTACAGTCCATCATCCTGGCTATGGAACCTGGAGACTTTATGGTGTCCCTAGATATTCAGGATGCATATCTGCATATTCCCATTGCTTTGTCACTCCAACGTTTCCTCAGGTTTGCTATCAAACAGCAACATTTTCAATACCAGGCTCTCCCGTTTGGCCGTTCTACTCCTCCTCGAGCGTTCACCAAGGTCATGGCGGCTCATCTGCGGCTGCAGGGAGTATGCCTATTGCCCTATCTGGACGATCTTTTTCTACTAGCAAGATCTCCAGAGATGCTTCAGTACCACCTAAGCCTCACGATCTCCATGTTACAGTCTCACGGGTGGTTAATCAACTGGAAGAAATCCTCCTTGACACTATCTCAGAGGATGTTACATCTTGGGGCTCTCTTAGACTCCCAACAACAACAGATTTTTCTGACAACAGAAAAGATATCCACTTTGCAGACGCGAGTGCGCAGATGTCTCCACTCGTCGAGTGTCCATCCATTCGGCGATGCAATTGCTGGGCTCCCTGGTCTCAACATTCGACATGGTGGAATATGCCCAGTTTCATTCCAGACCTCTGCAGAGATTGATTCTCTCCAGTTAGAATGGGTTGCCCCATCGGTTGAAGTCTCAGACGATGGTGCTGTCTCCGGAGGTGCGGCACTCTCTGGCCTGGTGGCTACAGACGCCTCATCTGAATGTGGGCCGTCCCTTTTGGATTCCGGACTGGGTTCCTCTGACAACGGACGCCAGCCTTAGAGGTTGGGGTCCTGTGACGGGGTCACGCTCCTTCCAGGGTCGTTGGACTGTAGAAGAGTCTACTTTCCCCATAAACATCCTAGAACTTCGGGCAGTGTTCAAGGCCCTTCAACTAGCTGGACCTCTCCTGCAGGGAAGACCCGTGCCAGTTGAGACGGACAACACCACTGCAGTGGCTTACATAAATCACTAGGGAGGTACTCGAAGTCAGGCCACAATGTCGGAGGTATCTCGCATTCTGACTTGGGCGGAAAAACATCTACCAGCCATATCAGCAGTGTTCATTCTGGGAGTTCTCAATTGGAAAGCAGACTTCCTTAGCCGTCACAACGTGCATCCAGGGGAGTGGTCTCTTCACCCAGAGGTGTTTCAACTCCTGGTGGACAGGCGAGGCCTGCCAGAACTGGATCTCATGGCCTCTCATCAAAATAACAAGCTGCCAAGGTATGGGTCCATAACAAGGGACTCTGGTGCGGTTCTGGTGGACACTTTGTCAGTCAAGTAGACCTTCCAGTTTGCCTACCTGTTTCCTCCAATCTCCTTTCTTCCTCAAGTACTTCGAAAGTTCAAGCAGGACGGGGGAAAGATTGTATTGGTGGCTCCAGAGTGGTTTCTCATCCTCTGTGGTTCAGATTATTATTATAATCATTTATTTATTACAGTATGGCACCACAAGTGTTCCGCAACGCCTTTCAAAAGTACTTAAATAAGTAACCAGTGACTTACAATACAAAGCAGGACACGGACATGTTTAATAAACATTGCTATATTAGCGACCTTAACACCCACATAAACAGTCAAGTGTTAGTTGCCCTAGTGGGGCGTAGGAGATAAATTACAGTAGGGAGAAGCACAAGAGGGTAGAGGGCCCAGCTCGAAAGAGCTTATATTCTTTAAGGGAGGGGCAGACAAACGGGAGATTGGTCCATCAGGCTGAGGTCAGGTAACGAGACTATCAACAGGTGAGTAGCAGCCAGAGTCCAGGTAGCTAGGATAGCGACTGAGAACCCATCGGGCAGAGAGCCGCAGCGGCACATGTAATGGATCATGGGTGAGAGAGGGTCTGATCTTGGAAATATTCTTGAGATAGAAATGACAGGACTGCGAAAGGTTCTGAATATGTGGTTTGAAGGAGAGGGAAGAGTCCAGGATGACTCCAAGACAACGCATTTTGGGACTAGATGAGATAGTTATGCCATCTATTGATAAAGAAATAGTGGGACATGATGTTATGTAAGAGGGTGGGAAGACAATCAGCTCAGTCTTCGACATATTAAGTTTGAGAAATCGCTGGGACATCCAGGAAGAGATAGCACAGAGACAGTTAGAGATACGAGTCAGTAGAGAGGGGGAAACATCAGGTGAGGAAAGGTAGATCTGAGTATCATCAGCATAGAGATGATAATGGAGGTAAAGAGCTGATGAGTTTACCTAGAGAGGACGTATAGAGAGAGAATAGGAGAGGTCCAAGAACAGAACCTTGGGGAACACCTACTGTGGGGGGGGGGGGGAGTCATGAGAAGGAATGGTCAGAGAGGTAGGAGGACAGCCAGGAGAGAGCAGTGTCATGTAGACCAAGGGAGTGAAGGATATGCTGCAATAGAGGGTGGTCCACAGTGTCAAAAGCAGCAGAGAGGACAAGGAGAATATGAGCAGGGAGCAGTGGCCCTTGGATTTGGAAGCAAGGAGGTCGTTGCTAACTTTCGTGAAGCAGTTCAGTGGAGATGAGAAAACGGAAGCCAGACTGAAAAGGGTCAAGGAGGGAGTGGGGGAAAAGAAATGTGGTGAGGCGGTTGTAAACAATACGCTCAAGGAGTTTGGAGGCAAAATGGAGGAGAGAGATTGGTCGGTAGTTAGAGACAATGTTAGGATCAAGGTTAGGTTTTTTAAGAATGGGGGAGACAAGGGCATGCTTGAATGCAGAAGGAACACTGCCAGAAGAGAGGGAAATATTAAGGAGGAGGGCAAGATGGGAGCAGGCAGAACGAGAGAGGTAACGGGGAAGGGGGGGACTGGATAAGGGCCTTAACTTGCTCTACAGTCACAGAGGAGAAGGATGTCAGAGTCTGTTAAATGAATGGGGATGATCCGGGAAAGGAGGAGGTGGAGAGCTGGGGGACTGGTTGGATATGATGTCCTGACGTATGGAATCAATTTTAAATGTAAAATATGTAGCAAAGTCAATGGCAGAGAGCGAGGAGGGGGTGGCCAGAGGAGGGAGTTGAGGATGGAAAATAGACGCTGGGGATTCTTGAAATATGACTGTTTATAGAGGGAAAGGGCAGCGCTGTATGATGACAGCAGGAATTTGAAATGGAGAAAATCTGTCTGAGAGCGTGATCTTCTCCACTGTCGCTCGGCAGTTTGTGAACATTTTTGCAGGTATCTGGTTTATTTGGAATGCCAGGGTTGAGGTGTGGATTTGCGAGGGTGAGTAGTGATCGCCGGAGCAACAGAGTCAAGAGCAGAAGTAAGGGAGGCATTGTATAGGGAAGCCGCTTGTTCAGCACAGGAGGAAGAGAGGATAGGGGAGAGAAGTGATTCAAGGAGGGAAGTAAAGAAAGCCGTGTCGATAGCTTCAATGTTACGCTTAGTGATGGTGGCTTTCGGAGGTAGAGGAGGGGAAGGAGAGAGGGATAGGTTAAAAGAGAAGGTGATGGTCAGAGAGGGAGAATGGAGAATTGGAGTAGGCAGGTGAGTGAGTACCAGATCAAGCAAATGCCTACTCGCATGGGAAGGTGAGGAGGTCCATTGGGAGAGGCTAAATGAGGAAGTGAGGGTGAGTAGTTTGGAGGCAGCGGATTCTGTGGGGATATCAATTGGAATATTGAAGTCACCTAGGATAATAGAGGGAAGGTCTGAGGAGAGAAAGTGAGTGAGACAAGAAGCAAAGTTGTCAAAGAACTTGGAGGGGGGGACGGTAGATGACAGCTATTCAGAGGTGTACTGGTTGGAAGAGGCGTATAACAATACAATACAAAGCAGGACACGGACAACTTCAAATGTGGAGAATGTAAGGGATGGTTCTGAGGGTATGAGTAGCCAGGGGATAGAAGGACCCCAACACCACCCCCATGGCGACCCCCAGGCCTGGGGGTGTGGGAGAAGGTGAGGCCCCCATAGGAGAGAGCTGCAGGAGAAGTGGTGTCAAAGGGTAAAATACAGTTTCAGTAATGGCAAGGAACTTCAGGGAGTTGGAAATGAAAGTCATGGGTGGAAGCCAGTTTGTTACAGACTGATCTGGCATTCCAGAGGGCACAGGATAGAGTGACAGAGTTGATAGGAGAGATGTGAATGAGATTATCAGGGTTGCTATAGTGTGGAGATGAGATTACTTTGGTGAATAGAGTGTAGGGATCATGCGGGCTTTTGTGCTAGGAGGGGACTCTGTAGGAGGTGGGCAGGGAGGGAAATTAAGGAGATGAGGATGGAAGTTGGGTGAACTGACAGGGAGAGAAGTGAGGGTGGAGAGATTAGCAGTGGGGTAGTAGGATCCTGGGGGGGGTATAAGAGGAAGAAAAAGGAGTAATGGGAGAAGAGGGGGAGATGGGAGAAGGTGAAGGAGACCAGGGGAAAAGGATAGAGGTGGAATTGGGGCAGAACAAAAGATTAGGTAGAAACTGAGTGAAGGGAGGAGTTGAAGACAACATGGTCATGGTAAGGATGAGGTAAAGTGTCAGCACAACAAAAATATATTATTGAGTATAGAAAAAGTGGAGATTAGATGGGAGCAGAAATTGAATATTAGAGTAGAGAGTAGACAATGGTAGTAGCTAGATGATATAAGACTAGGCAAAAGAGCTAAGGTAAAAATACATTATTGTAGAGGTAAGCTGACATTAACAGTGTTCATTAAGATTATAGCTGCATACACACACAACGATTTTTTGAATGATTATCGTTAAACGATATCGTTTAAAAAAAATCGTTCACTTTCTGAGTGAAATGAACGATTATTGTTCATGCGCGTTCACGTTTGTAGTTTGTAGTTCAGTCAGACTTGTCAACTCAACGATTTTCATTAAGTTAATATGCAAAAATCGTTTGTAGTTCATAAAAATCGTTCATTACATTTAAATGAACATAGTAAATGAACAACTTTAGTAAACGATTTTAGTTCATTTTTTCAAGGTAGAAAATCGTTTACTAAAATCGTTCATTAACTCAATCGTTGTGTGTGTATGCAGCTTAACTGTTAAGCACAGAGGCAGCACAAATAGTAGCAAGTGATGCACAAAGTATTTGTAGCAACCAAAGTTCAGTGATGAAAGTCGAGGTTATGCAGTCAGCAGGATCTTGTAGCAGTGAGAATGTGGAATCGCCTTTGTTGATGTTATTTACTCCAAATTTAGATTTTGTTGTTGGAAGTGTAGATAGGTTGTTTCACTTCGGTATATGTAACACCAGTATTAATCTTAAAATGCACTTTTGATTTGTGCACTTCTGATATATGGCACTTCCCGTCTACTAATGACCCATATGTAGGAGACCTGGCATGTGAAAGTACTGATTGCTAACAACCCCTGCACCCTCCCACTAAAATGGCTAGCAATAAATTGAGTAAAACAAACAAACAGCACATACCACTAGGCTAATATCAGGCTCAATGAGCTAATTAACAAAAACAAAAAAAAACATACTATGCAGCGATATGCTATATAACATTGCTTATCAGCAAAATGCTGAGACTTGTAGTCCGTTACCTAAAGTTCTCAGGCTGGCCAATATATATTCAGTGTAGCAAAATGCTGAGACTATGATCAGGACTTGCAAACCTGCTTCGGCTCAGATCTACCACAGGGTATGGCATACCTATTTTGAATGGTGTCGTCCTCCGAGTTATGATCCTCAGGTCTTTAAGATCTCCAGACTGTTGGCTTTTCTGCAGGCGGGTTTGGACCTTGGTTTACGCCTCGCCTCTCTGAAGGTACACATCTCCGCACTATCTGTGTGGTTCCAGCAAAGGATTGCCCCTATATCTGAGGTTCGCACTTTTTTTCAAGGGGTCCTTCACATTCAGCCTCCCTATGTTCCCCCTGCGGCACCTTGGGAGCTGGCTGCTGTTCTCAGGGCCTTACAGGGTCCTCCATTTGAACCGCTGGAATCAGTGGACCTCACATGGCTTACAGTTAAGACTGTTTTTCTTCTCGCCATGGCTTCGGCCAGAAGGGTTTCAGAGTTGGGGGTGCTCTCTTGTCGTTCCCCCTTTTTGTTTTTTCACCAGGTTAGGGCAGTGATGAGAACTCGCCCTGCTTTCCTGCCTAAGGTAGTGTCCAGTTTTCACATCAATGAAGAAATTGTTGTGCCTACCTTTAATTCTCCGGACCTCTCCGGGTGAAGCCTTTTTGGATGTTGTATGTACCGCTTCCCTTCGGAAATCTGACTGTTTGTTCTTTTTGGATTTCACAAAAGGGGTTGGCCTGCTGGTAGCAGACTTTGGCCAGATGGATTCGACTGCCCATTTCTGAGGCTTACTCTAGGGAAGGGCCTTCCTGTCCCACCTTCTGTGAGAGCTCATTCTACTCTGTCTGTGGGTCCTTCGTGGGCAGCTCGTTGTGGTGCCTCGGCTGTTCAGCTTTGTAAGGCTGCCACGTGGTTCTCTGTCCATACTTTTGTAAGGTATTATGCATTTGATACCTTTGCCTCTCAGGATGCTTCCTTCAGGCGGCGGATTCTCCTTTCTGCACAGGAGTGTCCCCACCCTTGAAGGATACTGCTTTGGGACATCCCCATGGTATCCCTGTGGATCCCTAAGGACCCTGAAGTAGAAAAAAAAGATATGGTAAGAACTTACCTTTGTTATCTCTGTTTCTATGAAGTCCTTAGGGTCCACAGGGAGCCCGACCTGACGCCCTGTGCTTCAGTAGGGTGTTGTTCTGGTCACCAGTCTTCTGTCTCCTTTGTGTGAGAATGTGATTCTTGTGTGTTCCAGACTTTATTTCTCTCTGTGCTCCTCCTCCGTCCTTTGGCTTGTTACAAGCTGAGGTGCCTCTGGCCCGGGGGTGGGGTTTAGGGGAGACCGTTGCATCCTGGGAGGAAAGTTTTTAGCTGCTCGGTGCCCGATCTCCTGACGTCACCTAAATTTCCAAGGTATCCCTGTGGACCCTAAGGACTTCAGAGAAACATAGATATCTCTTGTTATTTATGGTCAATGTAATGTAAATATGTGGACAAACAGAAGAGTAAATCTGTCCACCACCACATAACTGAACCTAATGCTGGCCATACACGCTACAATTATCGGGGCGATCCGCCTGATATCGGCAGATCGCCCCGATAATTGTAGCGTGTTAGGGGGCGACTGAGGGTTAAATATTGCTCGGTCGGGCATGCCGGATTGTCCAGCATGCCCGTCTGATGCGATATTTCCTGTTAAACTGTCGGCCGCATCGGGCAGTGTATGCCCAGCCGCGGCCGACAGACAGACATTTCCTGTGTTCCTTCCTACGGAAGGAACAGGGAAATGTCTCCTCCCCCGGACATCTGCGGAGCGCAGATGTCTGCCGAATACACTGTGAGAGAAATGTCACAGTGTATGCTGGCGACATCTGCGGCTGGCAGTCGGCCAGATAAAATGTCTGTCGGTCTGACAGGCATTTTATCTGGCCGTGTATGCCCAGCATAAGGAGGACAGGTTAGCACAGTTTACTTCACTTTACTATTCTACTAGATTTTTTTTTCTGAATTTCTCAATAACAAACTTATACTTAGGGGTGTTTTGGAAACAATGCTGTTGCTATGGGAGTTTTATTAAGAAGTGATGTTGCCCATAGCAACCAATCAGATTCCAGGTATTATCTTCTAGAAGGTGCCAGATAAATGAGAAGTAGAATCTGATTGGTTGCTATGGGCAACATCACTTCTTAAATAGAACTCCCATCTTAGTAGATTTACCCCCTAGGTGTCACTCTTCAGGTGATAAATCTAGTAGCAAGCACTTGCTTGGGTTGAAGACTGGACCCTGAAGTACCATGGGGTCACTGAAGCCGGCTGCTGCAGATGAGAAAAAGAGGCCAGGAAATCTCCGTCAGCCAATGGTGATCCTGGCCTCTCCATTCCCCCCAACGCCAGCCTGTTGGGAAACAGGTCTTCACCGCCCCCTCCCCACCCAGAAATGGCAGCACACTGTTACCGGACTGCATACGTCATCGCAGACCCATGCTGCACATGTGTGGTACAGGCCGGGCGCATGCGCAGGTTCATGACCAATGAGAATCTGATCAGGCAGTGCATGCTGTATCACCCCCATAGACTTGAACTTGGAATAAAATGTTTGTCTTACAAAATTGCACTAACTAAAACACAGGCAACTATTCTAATGCTGGGCATACACTGTCAGATGAAAATATCTGTCAGACCGACAGACCAATTTTCTGACATGCTAAAGGTGCCCATCCACTAGCACACAGGTTCTCAAACTCGGTCCTTAGGACCCCAAACAGTGCATGTTTTCCAGGTCTCCTCACAGAATCACAAGTGAGATATTCACTCCACCTGTGGATCTTTTAAAATGTGTCAGTAATGAATAAACCTGTGCACCTGCTAGGTGACCTGCAAAACGTGAACTGTGTGGGGTCCTGAGGACCGAGTTTGAGAACCACTGCACTAGCAGACCTCAAAACGACTGCACGATTACGAAATTGTAATTTAATTGTAACGAGCAGTCGTTCAGTGTAGGCACGTCAATTATCTGCAAATATGCTCAACCTGACGTTATCGCCAGGTTGTCCAGCATGTTTGCCAGATGATAGATGTCTAAACGACCGCGACTGGTCATTTTAGACACTTTTCTTAACGATTTGCTAACTATTTATGGTTGATAATATCATTATCGTTCAAACGCTCAATTGAATTGTCTAGTGAATGGGCACCTTTAAAGCATCAGATATCTTGGCCATAAACTGACAGATATTTCATCAACAGATTTTGTTTTCCATAAAACCTGCCAGGCTCTGTCATAGTATTGTTCCCTCACGGGGGAGAGACAAAAGAATTTGCATAGTAGGCTGGACTACTCCCTAAGTCGCAGTCTGGTTGACAGGCTGCGGACGTTTCCAATGCTGGGCTGCGTTCCCAAAAAAGGAGGCATGTTGTCCCCGTTTATTGAGAGTACTGAGGCTAGGGTCTGCATCTTCCTCTGCAGATTTACTGGCCCTGGGATCCTGCACAGCCTGAGAAACATGAGGGTGACTCAGATGACCAATGTTCACACAAGTGACCTGATGCTGTGTCTTTGCACACAGCAGAGGATCACACAGGCATATGGGAGTCGTCTATTTACACCTGCATCATTAGCAAATTTTAGTACAGTAGCTGCGTCTTTAGTGCTATTGCGTCCATCTCTGACGTGAATGTTAACAAGGACCTATTTAACATGAAATATTTGCGGCTTTTTCCCTTAAAATAAGTTTTCTGGGGATACCCACAAGTACTAAGTATAACCAAAATGTTAGAAGAAGGCTCTGTAGCAGATATCTTCTGCGGACCCTCCATTTATGACAGCAGCTGCAGCTTCTATAGGTTTCTATGGGGGCTGCAAATGCAGATAGATTTTCCAAGCTGCAGAATGTAAAGCATTCCGGAGTTTGGCCACCCGCAGCTTACACCATCTGAAGATACCGTTGTTCTGCTGTAGCCTATGGGCCACAGTTTGCAGATATCACCAGGAGAGGGTTCCACCGGAGCCATAACCAGCATTCGCCGTTCGCACGTGTGGTCAGTAGACTGCGCAGTAGTCACAACAGAGGAGTAAAAAGACCGCTGGTGCAGTTTCTTCACTGCGAGCACATCACAGGGATGGGCTCCTTTCAGAGCCCTGGTCCCTGCGGGTGCTATTTCATACATTCAGTTGATTATCTCACATACAGTAATGCGATGCAATATATTAATATTAAAAATAAATATCAAGTATCAAATTAGAGGGTGTATTGTATTGTGACCAACTACCACTCTTAATATTAGTGTCTGGTCATACAGCTGACTCATGTTTTCCTTTTTCTTCTTTATATTATAATATGTTCATGAGCAGAGGTGGCACTCCACAACTTATCATTGAAGATTTAGGGCCTAATTCTTGCGTGCACTGCTGAACGCAGATTCCTGACCCCTTCTGTGCATGTGCAGAACAGGTCTGCTAGCCTGAATGTAAACTGGCAGCAGACTTGTCAGTGATTGCCAATCTACTGCTGTTTGGGAAACGGAGTGGGCGGCGATGCCCTCTGTTTCCCGAAACGGAGGCGTGTCGCCGCCGTTGCGGGGGAGGGAAGAAGCCAGGATCTGGCGAAGATATCCTGGCCTCTTCCTCTCTAAACTGTAGCGGCCGGCTGCGGGACCCCATGGGTCATCGCAGCACGCCGATGTTATGCAGATTACCAATGCTGCATTGGACAACGCAGCTCGGATAAGTAATGCACAGGGGGCGTGATGCAGTCACTAATGTCATGTTCTGGTGATGCTGCAGCAGAGCAGCTCCAGGCAGGGGCCCCAGCAGTGGCTACAGATGGGGGTTTCCAGCAGCCAATCTGCTCACTTTCCGAAAGCGAACCCGCCCCATGCCAGCAGCCTCAGCAACTTGTAGAAAGGTTACTGCAGTTTAGATGTTATACATAGATGTTATACTTGATCTGCCCTTGAACCAGGTACATGGATTATGGCATTACCATATCCTGCCCTGTGTACCCTCTAGTCCAGCCTTCCCTGCCCTGTTACTCCCCCCCCATTACGGTCCAGCATTCCCTGCTCTTTGCCACCCCCAGGTCCAACCTTCCCTGCCGTGTGCTCCCCCATTAAGATCCAGCCTTCCGTGTGTGTGTTCACCATGTCTAGCTATCCTTGTGCCCCCAATAGGTCCAGCCCCCCCTGCCCTGCTCTTCCCTTTAGTCCTCACCCTCCTGCCCTGTGCTCCTCAGGTTCAGACCGTACTGCTTTGCATCTAGTCTCGGTCCAGCCCCCCCTGTCCTGCTCTTCCCTTTAGTCCTCACCCTCCTGCCCTGTGCTCCTCAGGTTCAGACCGTACTGCTTTGTGTCTAGTCTCGGTCCAGCCCTTCCTGCCCTGCATACCCAGGTCCGGTCTTGTCCCTGCCCTCCCATAGCAAGACATCACTAGTCCCATATATTGCCCCCATGTGGATATGGCTTTTTCAATGTATTTTATGTGAATCGGGCTTTCCTTATACAGTATATACGTAGAATCGATCTGGCTTTCCCTATATCTTTAGTATAGATTCTAGTTTTTTGTGTGTGTGAATTTGCAGCAGTTTTCTCTCCTATATTTCTGTATTTGTACTGTTTCATATATTATAGATTGACATGTTAGAGCAACACCCACCCCCACAGCCCAAACTTTGAAAATTTTTAAACTGGCTTATGCATCAATTGATGCTCCACCCCTGCTGTAGCTCCACCCACATTATCCACAGTTCCTCCCATTTCCTCCCTAAACAACCGGAGGGGGGGCGCCTGCTTATTTTGGCAGTAACAGGCCCCACAATTTCTGATGGTAGCCCTGCTCTGCACTGCCTGTTCGAGCAGAGTAGGAACCAGGGGAAACTTTGGATACTGCAATTTCCAGGCGGCGTTATTATCACAGGACTTCCCCCCCGGTATTTGTTCACATTTTATTTTCAGTACATCTGGGCAGATCACATTTTCCATTACAATTAAGAGAAATGTGATCTGCTTACTAAAAGTATGTGATAAGTAGAGTTTGGAGTAGAATTTTACGAATTCTACTCTAATCGTCCTTTTTTTTTATCATTGAGCATTTCTTTTACTGAAAATGTTTTCCAATTAAACAATAAAACAAACCAACAAAAAAAAAACAACAACTTTATCGAACATCAAAATCCTATAACATACCCATCACTAATATAAATAACATTCGCAAATTGCAGAGCATAGCAGCTCTGATCGCCCTTTGGTAAATTTATGGGAAACTAAAATAATGTGGAAAGGGTGAGAGAACACCCTTTTTAACTTTATTTTAGTAAAAATAATGTTAATTAATAGGCCTCCAAGTGCCTATAGTTAGAAGCAGGAGGTGTAACCAATGCTTTGTGTGGCCAGTGCCATTTGGGAGTGTACACCCCTTACGCTATCAGCTCCCTGAATATGTAAAAGTAGAAAGTTGTATCATTTTGTGAGGAAAATAGAAATGCGGTTTTAATAATTATGGCCGACCATGTGAGCAGCTAGTCACGTTCATGCTGTCACGAATAAGGGCCTATTTTTATGTGGAGGCCTGGAGTTATAGTCCCATCCACTCCATTGTTAATTGAGCCCTGCCTCCAGCAACTGTGCTGGCAACGTTTGCAGAGAGCTCAGCAGGATTTATCTTCTGTCCCTTTAAGGTCGATCCAGGAAGAGTTTCTGTATCTCCTCCCTGCCAGGAACTGTGCACTGAGCTGCAGTACAGAAGTTACAGTGTATCTCTGTATATACATGCTGGTTTCCTCTTACTATAAGCTGCAGCAACGACAAGCATAGCACAGGGTATACGGAGACCACCAGGCAGGCAGCAGCACCACCAGGTAAGACGAGGCTACCTTTATTATTTGCACTTGGGTGACTGGCTGAGTGGATCAGATAAATAACTATGACAGGACAATGCTGTGATAACAATCTGTAAAGTGATATTATTATAACCAGGAGTAATGTAGTACTGAGAGCATGAGTGTGACAATGCTATTCCCGGAGGGGAACACACTCTCCTTGTATGCAGCCCCCACATAGAGCTTCATGTAGCCTACAGCAAATACAGGGCTCCCGGCCAAACACACACCCTGTTCTATGGAATCTGGATTTGTCATTATATAGCAGTTGCTGGGACAGGCATTGGCCAAATGACAAGTGATACACCGAGTATTAGAGAAATA
The DNA here is from genome assembly GCA_031769625.1 of Taudactylus pleione. Classification (NCBI taxonomy): domain Eukaryota; kingdom Metazoa; phylum Chordata; class Amphibia; order Anura; family Myobatrachidae; genus Taudactylus; species Taudactylus pleione. Next base: position 5,261,676 of record JAUIMM010000841.1, on the reverse strand, counting down.
GTGTTTGCTGGTATGGGCAGGTAGTTCTCCCTGACATGGGGCCTGATTCAGAATGGGGGCTATTCATGAAAGCTTGGAGAGAGTGATACAATTGTGAGAGGAGCAGATTGGCTGGTACTTTATCTAACTGTCACTTTACAGGCTGTGTTTGAAAAATGACTGGAGCTATTAGTTGGTATTTTATCACTCTCCAAGCTTTTATGAATACCCCCCTTGGACACTAGGACGACGTTTCTGCAGATGGAACCATTTGTTTTGCCACTGCGCATGTGTCATGGTACAAAATACCATATTTGCACAATGCAAGTATATATTCGCAGTGTAAGTGACAGGCAGGGGAGCATTTTGGGAAGGCAACAGGAGTGTCGGCTAAAAACACAGTTGTGTCTCGACAGTTTCGGGGGCATCTGCGATCCCATACGCAGGAAACCGTGCTTCCACATCTCAGTTACACCAGCGGAATGACCATAGACTTATTCAAGGAATCGTTGTTTGCCGGATCTGCGTCCATGCTGCGCGTGTGTACGCAGTTGCGGATAGCTGCGATGGCTCAGGTGGGCGTCTCGGTACAAGTCCCGGCCACTGTTGCATTAGCATATTTTCACACATTCACAGCTCCTTATTGCTAGGGAGAGTTTTCCTATCACCTGACAGGGATGCTCCATATTAGAATGCACGATTTAAAAACCACTTTTCTGCTCCCTTATGGCCATAAAGTGTAATCTCTGAGACTTGTATATACATTATATATTAGCAATGACATACACTGGTATTTGACATTTGAATACAAATGACTGGAGCACCTCTTGAATCTGTCTGTGCTCCTGGAAGTAGGTGTAAAGGGCCCCACACACGGAGCGATATAGCGGCCGAACCGACGGATTGGAATGATATCGCCACTATATCGTTCAGTGGGTGGGCATGATATCGTCCATTGCGCGCTCCCGTGGGGTCGTCCATCGCTCCTCCAGATCTTTCATGCTGCACAAGAGATCTGGAGAAGCGATGAACGATCCCATGCAGGAGGAGGGGGGAGCCGGCATATCAGGTGGCCGGGCACCGGATCGCTCCGTGTGTGGGGACCACCCGATATGTTGGCTGTCAGATCTGCCATCACATCTCCGGCTATACATCATACCGTGTGTAGCCGGCTTAAGACAGGTTGCAGTACGTTGGTTTAATGCATGCTGTATAAGCAGGTCCAACTCAAAAGCAGTTTGAGTGGAGCTGCCGAACAGGAGGCCGGGCAGTATTTCCCTGCCTCTGGTCTGTCCTCTCAGCAGTGGCTCGCTTGACTGTTCAGCTAAGAGAGCAGTCGCTGCGGAGTTACAATTGGGGTCTGGCGAGATGCTGCATCCACATTTCGCTAGACTTGATTTCTGTCAAGTCCAGGTCTCTGCACTGCTGCCCGCCCTGAACCCTTCCTCCTTGAGTCTGTCTGGGATTACACGGAGAGACAGAAGGATTTCAGCAAGCCTACATCCACAGAAGATCTGTGGTTAGTACTCCAAGATGTTTGGAACAGTATCCCTCATGAGTTCCTTCAAGAACCGTGTGCAAGTGTGCCTAGAAAAATTGATGCTGTTTTGAAGGCAAAGGGTGGTCACACCAAATATTGATTTGATTTAGATCTCTCTTCTGTTCATTCACTTTGCATTTTGTTGATAAAAATAACCTATTAACACTTCTATTTTTTAAAGCATTCTTACATTGCAGCATCTTTCGCACAGTGCTATATATGTGTGTATATATATATATATATATATATATATATATATATATATATATATATATAATGGTGTGGTATATTGATATATTGAGACAGATCCCAACCACTAGATTGGACACATTAGATCACCGTGCATTATTTCCCAACGACTGCACACCTCAGGCCTGATCTAATTCTTACTGTATTCTGAACCTCATCACAAAGTCACAGCTGCATCACTCCACAAATGTAAACAATAACATCTCAGAGACTGCTCACAGAAAAGCAGCACATAACTGCCTCACTAACAGACATTTCTGTCAGAAAATTAAAAAAAAATGTCAAATTTACCACTATAGTAGCAGCATGGAGTGTGCTGATATACAAGCCTCGGTTGTTCAATATTATGCGTGAGCAGATGCGCTTACCTCCACTCGGTTGGCTCATTAATCTAACGTAATATATGCACTTATGGTTTATATAGAGATGTGGTAAGTAGCATGTATAATGTATGCTTTATAATATTGAATAACCGGACTACTACACTAGCAAGGAGCTTGCGGTTAAATGAGCTCTGTTTAACCTATGTGGTGAGTGAGAGGATATACTTACCTTTATACAACTGGTTTATTTTTCTATTTCAATATTATGTGGACTAGCATGTATAAAGGTGTGAGAAGTAATATAATGTATGTTATATATAAACATTGATTAACAGAACACTCTACTGGATATATGGAGCCTGCTGACAGATAAGCTCCATTTAATCTATCTAAATAGTGAGTGTGTTCACTCTCATACAGTTAGTTCATACAACTGACACTATTGATATAAGACTTCTGTGGACACAGAAAATGAAGGGGTGGGGAAAACTATGTAATCCCCTTCTATGTCACTATGGGAATACCATGACTCCCCTTTACTATTTTTACCATTTGGAACTCCCTGTTTGTCACCCCAGATTTGGGATTGGATCAATGGCATTTTAAGAAAGAAGGAGGCCCTTGTGCAGCCTCCATTTGGACCCCCTCCTCTCTACTGCGGGGGTCTCCGGGAAAATGGCGCCCACACCTTATTCCCGGGGACAGCTTTTCTGTGCATGCGTGAGTCAACGGGAAAATGGCCGCCACCTTTTTCCCTGAGATTTTACACTAAACTTAAATATACCGTTCTAGCGCGCTGTCGTGAAGCTGCTTGGTGTAAGGGATTGTCAGTCCCGTTAGTAACCAAAAAGGATCAAAAGCATATAGAAAAGATATTGGACCCTTTTTCCGGACTCCTGGAACCCGTTGGATTTGTATTGGACTCTATCTCCCTTTTGCGGCTTTGGAGGACATCTTGTTACTTGTGCTTCAGCTCATCATCATTACGTGCCAGAGGATTTCCAGGTGAACAACCATATTAATCATTGGTAAACTTCTGCTGCTAAAAATTATTTCTGGGATACGAGAGAGTCCTAATACCAACATAAACTTATTTCAGGAGTGGATTTAAGTGGACTATTTTATTGATATTATTGTATACCAATATGAGCACCTTTATGTATAATTTGTTATGATAGCGTACAGATTTTAATATCTCAATAAATGTATAGATTTTTTTAAGCTCATCTGAAATCCAGAAATGAGTGGTCCACACTGGATGGATTAAATGGGATGTCGTCGGCTGGATCACCTTATAAAGAACTCATGCAAGCTTGAGTTCAGATGAGCTTAAAAGATTTTCTTTTTGGTATGCACATATATTTTTTTGAGCACCGGTTACTACTTTACATAAAATATTACACTATCAGGCGCATGTCTTCTTAACCTTTTTTCCAGAATCTCCCCACCCGTTGGCCAAACAGACCTCGAGAGGACTGCTGCCGCCTTTTAATTAAGGATCAGTGACTTTACAGACTATAATACACTTACAACCACTCGTTGCACCAGATACACCTTATTTATGTACAGCTAATTTATCATCACGTTATCTAATTTAGATTGAGGGAATCACTATTTACTGTGCGCTGTCCCTATACATCTCTCACTAAATGTATATACTTGTTTATCTTTAAACCGTCCATCATCTATATTTGTATACATGTATCCTACCATATAGCGCTGGTTTTCTATATGCTTTTGTTCCCTGAGATTTTTGCTGCTCTGCAGAACAGCACTCTGAAGAATGAGGAAAGGTAAGTATAAACTAAATATGGGAGCAGGGTGTGTGGTGTGGGTCCTTCTGAATCCAGGGGCCTGTGTGCACAGCACACCCTGCACCTATTATAAATGCGCCCATGGGTTGGATGTCTGGCATATAATCACACATCCATGACTAACAAACACACCCTCCCTTGAGGATTGGCTGGATCTCCTGTCAGTCCTGCAAACTAGTTACATAATCGGTCACTCGAATATCCATGAGAGAGATTAGAGTAGACAAACTAATGTAATATATACACTTATGACATATATAGAGATGTGGTAAGTAGCATGTATAATGTATGCTTAATAATATTGAACAACCAGATATGAAATGTGGAAAATTTTTCCATTTGTGGAACAAACCAAAACATAGATGACATTACCGCCCGACATGGTCATTCATTTTAGAATACCTTTCAATTGTAATAAATAATTTTGCCATGGCACGGGACCCAATGCTTTATAAGGGACATCAAGGCATGGGTGTGGTATAAAAAATTCAGTGTGTCGACATTTGGCATGTTGACCACAGATTTGCATAGGCGTCTTAACTAACCCTAACTGCAGCCTAACCCTAAAATCTGGTAATATCAGCTGTTGACATTCTGTCATTGTCGCCATTGGGCAGCACAGACGGTGTAATGGTTAGCATTACTACCTCACAGCACTGAGGTCGTGGGTTCGATACCCACTACGGCCCTAACTGTTTGGAGTTTGTATATTCTCCCTGTGGTTGCTTGGGTTTCCTCCGGGTACTCTGGTTTCCTCCTACACTCCAAAAATATACCGGTAAGTTAATTGGCTCCCAACAAAAAATAACCCTAGTGTGTATGTGATAGGGAAAATAGATTGTAAGCTCCACTGGGGCAGGCACTGATGTGAATGGCCAACTATTCTCTGTAAAGCGCTGCGTAGTATGTGTGCGCTATATAAATAACTGGTAATAATAATAGTGAATGCTGATATTCTGAACGTATACACGTAACAGGCTGCAGCTTCAACTTTTCCATGTTTTTCCAGGGCCATTTTCATTTTTGCCAAATGGGATCTTAGATTTCTGATGAACTGGGGTTAATAATATAAAAGAAAATGCCACATCACTTTTTAAGTGCCAAAGGAAAGCAGGGAATAGCAGTTATATGTGGCACTCGTATGTATATCCCTACTGTAAAATTATATGGATATTGGAAGTCATCAGGCATTTTGCTACCATATAAATGTATGAGGCTATAAGAAGCGTGCTACTTTGTCACAGAAATTAGAGGTATAGGATGCACTTATAACACATCACACTATTGGGGGGATATGTACTACGCCTTGGAGAGAGATAAAGTACCAATCAATCAGCTCCTAACTGTCACTTTACGGGACTGTATTAAAAAATGTCAGGAGCTGATTGTTGGCACTTTAGTCTCCATCTACTTTATCGCCAAGGCTTACTTCATCTCATCTCATTTTCAAATTTTTACTCCTTTACTGTATATAGGGTGCCATCTCCTGGGGTAAACCGTTGCAGTTGTACATCAGTCCAGGGCCTTGGTACAAATATCTGCAGCTATTTTTTATTATCAGCACAAAAATAAACAAAGCATAAAATTAAATCCTGACTTGTCTGGCTCTATCTAAACAAAATGATTCCCTCTAAAGCAGTGGTTCTCAAACTCGGTCCTCAGGACCCCAAACAGTGCATGTTTTATAGGTCTCCTCACAGAAATACAATTGAAATAATTAGCTCCACCTGTGGAACTTTTAAAATGTGTCTGTGAGTAATGAATACACCTGTGCACCTGCTGGGTGACCTGGAAAACGTGACCTGTGTGGGGTCCTGAGGACTGAGTTTGAAAACCTATGCTCTAAAGCACCTAACTTCCCTGTCAAAAAAACAGACTTCTTTAGCACAGCACTTGCATTCAGTAATCACGGTGTCTCTCAACAGGCCTCTGGCCTGTTCCCCAGGCAGTGAGTAATGACTACAGAGACTGACACACACTTTATCAGCCTCTCACAGGTGATCTGACAATTAAGGTTGCTAATCAGCTTCTATCAGACAAAAGCTAAAAACGTATCCCCTTTACTATTTTGACCTGTGGGGTGGAACACCTGTAGCCCCTAAGCAAAAAAATACAAGACAAAGCATCTGCGTTCACAAGGTGTCTTCCTGGCCTATGCTCTACTAAAAACTTCAAAGTTTGCAATGCTAAGGACCATTTAATTATTCTCCAATTGGCCTCTATATTTCCAAGAACAAAGAAAACAAATATTGGGAGCGCTGTGGCACCAGTATGAATGTATTTAATCTCTAAAAAACAAAATATAAAATATCAATGTGAGCACAGAAATAAAAAATAAAAAATCCTATAGGTACAATATAATAATAGTAAATGTCTGACCTAATGACCTAGGTGAACATGAGTAGCTGATAGCACTGGAATAACTAAATAAGTGAGTAACAATGTGGCCACATAAAAATATATATATGAAAAATAGTCCACACATAACCAATGAGGATCGAGAATATAGCTCCTTTAGTACAACCGCAAAAGTCACGTAATAAAGAGCACAGGTAAAATCCAATTGGAGTAATGATCCAGCAGTGCAGGGATGGATACAGTCCACTGTCTGTGCTGGCTTAGCACAATCACGGCAGGATTTTTTTTGCATTTTCTCATGAGAGACTTCTGTGACACGGACACACTTGGAGATCACAGGTACACATCCACCAATGTGGATTATTAATTGTGTTACCTACTAATTGTTCCCCGCTTGCAGAATATTTACTATGCATTCATCTGTCATACTAAAAATGTATTCTAATTAAGTTGTAAGTACTACAAACTGTGTCCATCCCTGCACTGCTGGATCATTACTCCAATTGGATTTTACCTGTGCTCTTTATTACGTGACTTTTCCTGTTGTACTAAAGGAGCTATATTCTCGATCCTCGGTTATGTGTGGACTATTTTTCATATATATTTTTTATGGTTATTTTTATGTGGCCACATTATTGCTCACTTATTTAGTTATTCCAGTGCTATCAGCTACTCATGTTCACCTAGGTTCATTAGGTCAGACATTTACTATAATTATATTGTACCTATAGGATTTGTTTTTTATTTCTGTGCTCACATTTATATTTTGTATTTTAGAGATTAAATACATTCATACTGGTACCACAGCGCTCCCAAAATTTGTTTTCTTTGTTCTTGCATTTTATAGGGGTTTGCCACCCCCATTTGGTGAGCTACAGTTTGTACCCCACAACAGATTAACACTGAAGCGCCCAGTTTTTTCTCCTCTATATTTCCAGCCATCCACTTAAATGGAGCATGATCTGTAATCCGTCTACATTTTCACCCTAAAAGGTGGTACCTTGGTGTTTTTCATGCCCACTTACTTGCCAATGCTTTTATAACAAGTGGCATAATGTCTCTCATGTGTATTCAATTTCCTATTTAAATAAATAAGAGGATGCTCTTCACCATATTTGCATTGAGACAGTACAGCACTTTGTTGTGCACAGATACATCTGATGTATCTGTGCATAACATTCATTTTAAAGTAAGGTGTCATAAAGACTGGTTGGCTGCACAACGCTACCTGCAATGCCTGAAAAGCCTTTTCTGCCTCAGGATTCCACTTAACCATTAACTGACTGTTTACCTTTGGTAAGTTCAGTCAAAGGGACATCAATGGTGGCAAAATTGGGAATATATCTTCTATAATACCCTTACAATTGTACGCCCTTTGTGGTGCCTGTTGGCCCTGCTCCAAGTGCACTCTCACTATTAGCACCACTGCAGCTATTCTTTGCTGCTTCTGAGTAACGTGCTCAATATAAGGACCGGGTTGTCCCTCCCATGTCACTTTTGCAAAATCCAGTATCCCATATAGCAAATCAAAAGGCAAGCACCCTGTGTAAGATTGTGGAACCTCTAATTACCAGCAATAAATAGGGTAACAAATAATCCCAATCTTTCTAATATTTATCCACCACATTCTTTAGTGTATTCTTTAAAGTTTTGTTAAACCTCTCTACTAAACCATCAGTCTGAGGGTGATACACATGGGTCCTTAACTAACTTAACAGGCAGCACAACTCTCATGATTCTTGATATAAATGGGGTAACCTGATCAGTTAGGAGTTCCTTAGGTATTCTCACTCTGCTGAAGACATCTACTAGTTCCCTAGCTATTTGCTTTGTTGATGTATTGCGCAAAGGTGTTGCTTCTGGGTATCTAGTAGAATAATCCATTACCACCAAAATATAATGATGACCCCGGGCAGCCTTTATTTAGAGGTCCAACCAGATCCATAGCTATTCTCTTAAATGGGACATTAATAATTTTTAATGGGACAAGTGGACTTCTATAATGTGGCCTAGGTGCATGTTCCTGGCACCCAGGGCAGGATGCACAGTAGTCAATTATATGACAATGAGCCAGGTCTAACACCCTTATTCTGTATTCCTTAGGAACTATTGATTGTTCCACTGTATCTTCTCCTTTTTTGACTCTTGATATAACAAATCCTGACATACTGCCATGTGAGGCTATGACAACCTACTATCAGGCTATACAGGATATCCATCACCACTTTTAAATTTTCTCTAGCCCAGGGGCGTATTTAGAGAGGAGGGGGCCCATGTTCACTCACCATCCAGGGCTCCCTCCTCTCCAGTGGCCGCGGCGTACTGACAGGTTCAGTAGACTCCAGGTACTTGTCTGTGCCCAGAGTCTACTGCACATGCGCAGGACACTGGGAAAATGGTGCAGCAGCGATTTCCCTACTGTGCATGCTCAGAACGCCGGGAAGTGGCCGCTTCCAGCGTTCTGTGTAGCGCCTCTCCAGCCAACATGGGACTTTGGAAAGGTAAGTATTAGGAAGTATGCGTGCAGGGTGTGCGGTATGGGCCCCCCTAAACCCAGGGGCTCTTGTGCCTCGCACACCCTACACCCATTATAGATACGCCCCTGCTCTAGCCCAGAGTAGGGTCTTTTAACTGTTCTGATTCAAAAATATATTTTCTCACTGCAAGATCAGGCATATGGTAAATTAGTTCAACAACTTTCTGTATTTTAGTAGGGGTACATCATTCTGTGCCCCACTGCTGCTCTCGTCATTTTCTGACTTCCAATCATGGGCCTGATTCATTACGGATCACAGCTGCGATTATGCACGCAGATGGCCGATTGTTGCGTACTGCGCATGCGTATGCATTATATTGCGCAAAGGCACATCTGCAATGGCAGACCCGTCGCAGAGAGATTGACTGGAAGTGAGCGTTTGGGGCTGGTGATGGGGGGTGGTCGGCGAAACGCAAGCGTGCAAGTGTGTTTGAACGCCGTTACAGGGGCGTGCCTAAATTAGCCACTGCGATGGCATACGCAGCCTGAGCTCTCACTGCGTACAGGAATTTTAGCGATTTCTGAGTAAGGTCTGACCTTGTGCAATTGTGCATGAGGCTCGATGGTTTCGCAGACTTGCAAGGTATTACGGACGTGAGTAAGGAAGTGGACGTCCTTATGTTGTGCTGCGATGGAATAGCAATCGCAGAAATTAGCATATTTTCGCCGCGGGTCTGCATGTGTAATCGCAGTTTCGATCCGTAATGAATCAGGCCCCATGCTTGTAAAAAGGAACACTGCAGAGTCAATGCCACTGTATCAGTAACCTTATGAAACAAGTCTGGGTTATTTACTTCTGTAACCAAGTGGTGCAGTCTCTTTTAGCATAAGATATTTGATGCTAAATTTAATTCCACTGACTACAGGGGGTCCACACTGTGTTTCTGTGTTCACTTCAGCAGTATCATAATGCCAAGTATACCCTTGTATACAGGTTACACCAAAATGTTTCCCCTTATATTTTAAGGGGATCACCAACTGGGTGTTTACAAGAGAAACCAGACTACCAGAATCTAACAGAGCCTCTACCAGTTTGCCTTCTACAATGATTATACACATTTGTTTATTTGGCTCAGCCTGTCGGTCTGCAGTGCAGGCTAGCCAGGTAAAGAAAGATACTGTGCGATTTACAAACCAGTATTACATAGCATAGATTCAGAGGCAAGTGGACAATTAGCAGGCCCACCACATCTGATCATATTTTTATAAAGTCTTATATGAGGCAGGAACCATCCTGGCACAGCCGGCCAAATTCCAGTTTCCAAACCTACATAAGTTAATTCCACTGCCCAGCACCCTTTTCCCCGGAACAGTCACTGGAGATCACCATTGCGGGACTAGTGGCCGTTGGGGTACACTCAACAATTCCTTGGCACCACATACCTCTCCACCATTTCCGCAAGCTGATCTGCTGTTTTAGAGTCCCACATGCACATATATATCACTCTAGTCTTATGGAGGAGATTTACTAGACCTTGGAGAGAGATAAAGTACCAACCAATCAGCTCCTAACTGTCATTTTTCAAACAGCCTATAAAATGACAGGAGCTGATTGGTTGGTACTTTAGGCTTAGTACATACACCCCCTTTATATTTATCCAGTTTTATATAACATGCGATCGGACAGTTTTCTATTTCTACCTTATAGGATCCGTAATTTATATAGATGACTTAATATTACATTGTTTTTCCTCTTAGGATGGGTGTAGGCATCTTTTCCGACTTTGTATTTTTCCTCAAAGTGAGCTCCTTACCATTTAAAGAAAAATCAAAACTGAAAACCAGCATTATTTCAAATGGAGGAGCTATTTCCTTTGTGCTGAATGGAAAGGTAAGCTATGTGCAGTCCCTGAAATAAGATAATTACAGGAAGAAAAAAAGAGATAAATCTATAGTGCGTGTGAGAAGCCGTGCATTGTATTCAATAATATTTAAATTAAATGAATATGTCTTATCAATTAAGCAGTCACAATTTTCACAGGATAGTACCAGTGGCTGCTCCAGAGGTGGGGCTGCAGTGTAGGCCAAAATTCAGATAGGGTAGCCACACCAACTGCCACTCCAAATGCAGCCAAACATTGCCGGCCAGGACTCGGCAGTTGATGTGGCTCCCCTATTTGAATTTTGGACTGCGCTGCAGGCAGACCTCTCGAGCCGCCGCGGAATAGTACTGTACTGATATCATATGTCAAGGGGATGTTTCTTACTATAATAGGATGCATAAGGGGGGGAATGTTGTAAGAGGTATTCTATCAACGACCTACCTTATCTACAATGTCAAGAATGTTTTTCCAGCACAGAAAATAGCTACCTTCACTCTGAGCAGGTGGGAGATAATTTGATAGTATTGAAAAAGTTAATGTGACTTGTTAAATATTAAGTAAAATGCGTCATGTTTTTGCTAATTAAACAAGTCTGTTAGAGGCTTGGCTCATTCATGTCCACATGTTAATTCAGATGTGATTTCCCTTGCATCTACCAGTTTAAAGGTAAGATAGTCAATTATAAATTTTAAAAAGTATTTATTTTTCTTCTGCATCCACCAGGGGACACTGGAGATTAAGACACTGGGGTATAGACTGGTGGATGAGTGGAGCTGGCACTTTAAATTTATAAGTGTGAGTGACTCCTCCCCCTCTATCCCCCAGAAGCCCCAGTTTTAGAATTGTGCCCGACGGAGCCGGTCACTTGGGCTGAGCTCAGCCCACAACTTAGTCTTTTATTTTCTATTTTCTTTTATTTTTAGCTCACATGAGGACAGGCTGACACATAGCTGCGTCTGTCAGCCTGTTACATGGACACATCAGGGTACCCGCCGCCACTATTATAGAGTGTGTGTCTTCTGGCTGCTCAGTGAGGGGGAATCTACATTAGGGAGGCAGTTAGTGACTCCTCCCCCTCTGTACCCGGGGGTTCCTCTTTATCTGGCTGTGGGGTACCTCTGTTTCTCTCTGTGTGTGTGTCTGTGTGCAGCATCATGACAGGTAAAGGGGCAGCTGCTTTGATGCACAAAAGGTGTTTTGCTTGCTCTAAGTGTAATTCATATCTATCTCAGGCATGCTCTGATGGAGCGGCCCTATGTGATTCTTGTATTTCGTTGTTGCAGGACCCTCTCCAGATGCAGCCCCTACGCCACCTATGATATAAACCTGGGCAGGTGTTATGGCTGATCTCTCCTTGGAACTGGCTGCTGCAAGCAGAGATAGGGAATTGGCTAGGAACCGGGCCCCTGTTTCAGGTTACACAGAGAGAGAGCCATGTTGGGCGAAAGATCTAGCCCATTCTGTGCAAGGCCTGGCTCAATGCATGGATTCGTCCTCCTCTTCTAGGGTCAGTGCGTCCGCTAGACCATCTAAAAAGAGGCTTCTCCCAGCCATCGTGGTGATCGATCATCTCAGATCGTTGGGGGTCACCATTATCCCATATCTGGATGACCTCCTCATCAAGGCTCCATCTGTTCAGATTCTTAATAACCATGTAGCTTTGACACACCAGGTCCTTATCCGCCATTTCTGGATAATCAACTTTCAGAAGTTCAGTCTGATTCCATCTCAGCTTCTCCAATTTCTGAGAATGATCTTGGATACGGCTGCTCTGCGGATCTTCTGGTGGACAACGCTCATGCTATTCATCAGCTTGTCCTCCTGGTTCTCAAGCCAAAGCGGGTGTCCATTCATCTTTGCATTGGTCTTCCAAGGAAGATGGTACTGTAGCAGCCTTCGAGGCTCTTCAACTCAGAAGATTTAATTCTTGTCCTTTCCAGTTGAATCTCCTGGCCCAGTGGTCTGGATCACATCTTCTTATGCACCGCCTGGTACAGCTGTCGCCTCAAGTACGAATCTCCCTTCTCTGGTGGATTCAGCTCGACCACCTCACTGCGGGTCGCCAGTTCGGCATTTGGAATTGGATCATTCTGACAATGGATGCCAGCCTCAGGGGTTGGGGAGCGATGGTTCGGGACCGTCACTTCCAGGGCCATTGGTCGCGACAGGAGTCTAGTCTACCAATCTACGTGCTGGAACTCCGGGCAATTTTCAATGCCCTTCTGGAAGCGGTTTCTCTTCTCGATGATCAACCTGTTCGTGTCCAATCAGGCAACTCTACAGCCGTCGCATATATAAATCATCAACGTGGGACTCGCAGTCGCATGGCCATGCGCCACATAAATCGCATTCTTCGATGGACAGAAATCCATGTGGTAACGATCTCAGCAGTGTTCATTCCGGGAGTGGACAATTGTGAGGGGCCCGACTATCTCAGTCATCAGGACATCCATCCCGGAGAATGGGCTCTTCACCCGGACGTTTTACGTCAACTAGTATGAAAGTGGGGTATGCCAGAAATAGATCTCGTGGCTTCCAGACACAACCATCAGGTACCCAGGTATTGTTCCAGGACTCGAGACTTTAATGCAGAGGTGATAGATGCTCTGACGGTTCCTTGGATTTACAACCTCATGTACCTCTCCCCCCCCCCCCCTTTTCCTCTTCTTCCACGTGTTCTCAAGCGGATCAAGAAGGAAGCAATCCTAGTGGCTCCGAACTGGCCTCGGAGGGCTTGGTTCTCGAATCTTCAGCAGCTCCTCGTCAGGGATTCTTTGCCCTTGCGTCTTCGACTAGACCTTCTACTTCAGGGCCCTTGCCATTACCAGACTTACAGTGGCTGCATTTAACGGCGTGGCTGTTGAGTTCACTGTCTTAAGACGTAGCGGTCTTCAGGACTCTGTAATCTCTACCATGCTCCGAGCTCGTAAACCTATCACTTTGGCTCAATATCACCGTATCTGGCATGCTTATGTAGCCTGGTGTGAGGAACGGAGGTTTTACACTACTGCCTTTCGGATATCCTGTCTCCTTATTTTCCTCCAGTTGGGTTTGGACGCGGGTTTGCACCTTGGTTCTTTGAAGGTTCAGGTATTGGATTTGTCTGCCTTTTTTCAGAGCAGATTTTCCCTTAATCCCGCGCATTCAGACACTTTTTTTTTTTTTTTTACAAGGAGTTCTTCGGATTCAGCCTCCCTTTGTCCCACCTACAGCCCCGTGAGACCTTAACTTGGTGTTGACTTTTACTACAATCTTCAATGTTTGAACCCTTGGAAGACGTGGATCTTAAGCTTCTCACTTGGAAGACAGTTCTCCTTTTGGCCTTGGCTTTGGCTAGGAGGGTTTCTGAATTAGGAGCTGTTTCTTGTCAACCTCCCTATATCATTTTTCACAATGAGCGTGTGGAACGCCGTACTAAGGCATCCTTCTTACCGAAGGTGGTTTCTACTTTATAGATCAATCAGCCAATGTGGTTCTGGTGTTGTCTGATACTTCTCCATATTCACTTACCCAAGATGTTGTTCGGGCTCTCAGAATTTATGTGGCCCGTACTGCTGCCTTGCAGAAGTCGGATGCCTTGTTTGTTCTTTATGATGCTTCTAAGCGTGGTTGGCCTGCTTTTAAGCAGACGATGGCCAGATGGATTCGTCTGGTCATTCGACAGGCCTACATCTCTACTGGCCGGCCTCCGTTGATCTCTATTTCAGCCCATTCCACTCGCTCCGTGGGTGCCTCCTGGGATGCTAGTCGGGGCACTTCTGCTTCCCAGTAGTGTCGTGCGGCCACTTGGTCCACGGTCCATACCTTTGTTCGATTTTATCGGTTAATACCTTTGCAGCCTCAGGACCTAGTTTCGGTTGCAGCATTGTGCAGGTTTCTCAGAGCTCTCCCGCCCGGGGGGAAAACTTTGGAACGTCCCGAGTCTCTTGATCTCTGTGTGGATGAAGGAGAAAATAGGATTTTGGTACTTACCAGTAAAATCCCTTTCTCCGTTTCCACAGGGGACACTGGACGCCCTCCCAGCATTGCTTTACCTGCCATTGTGTTCTGTTTTAAACATGTTGTATGTTTCTCTTGTTATGTATGTTTTTATTCGGCTTTGACGACTTGTTGTTTGACTCCTCCTCAGTTGTATCTTCTGATTCTGTTTTCGTCTCCTCGGACTCCAATTCTCTAACAGGGGCTTCTGGGGGATAGAGGGGGAGGAGTCACTCACACTTATAAATTTTAAGTGCTAGCTCCACTCATTCACCATCTATACCCAGTGTCTTGATCTCCAGTGTCCCTTGTGGAATCAGAGAGAGGGATTTTACTGGTAAGTACCAAAATCCTATTTTTTATGTTAACAAGAATAAAAGATGCATTGACATTTGTATTATTAGGATGTCTATGTTGTTTATGTTTCAGGTCACCCACGCTGTAGTGACTAACACTGCTACGTTAAACAGCACCCAGCAGAGGAGGATTGAGAAGCACTGCATCTCAGTAGTAAGCCCTGACCTGATAAGGACATTGCTTCAGGGGACACCACTTACTGAGGCGGAGCGGCAAATACACCACAAGCAATCTGACGTGATCCTGGATAAAGCGAAAGGTAAGTTTTTATATATCACTTTTTGGGGTTATTATTATTATTATCCTTTATTTATATGGCGCCACAAGTGTTCCGCAGCGCCGTACATAGAACTAAACAAGTGAACAAGAAACAAGTAACTTACAGTACATGACAGTGCAGGACAAGGACACAATTTATATACATTGCTGCAATAGCAGTTAGACACTCACAATAAGCAGCAGGGAGTTGGCAGACATGTGTTAGGTGCCCTAATGGGGAGAAAAGAGTCGAAGAAAATGTAAAGAGAAGTACATGAGGGAAGAGGTCCCTGCTCGTGGGAGCTTACATTCTAAAGGGGAGGGCAGACAGACAGGTGTGACACAGAAGGGGGAAGATAGTGAGGAAAGAGCATGAGGTGGGTTAGGATGAGAGCTGGAAGGCCTTGATGAAGTAGTGGGTCTTGAAAGCCTGTTTGAAGATTTGTAGAGAGGTGGAGATTCTGATAGGGAGAGGGAGAGCATTCCAAAGGTAGGGAGCAGCACGGGCAAAATCTTGGATGCGGGAGTGGGAGGAAGTAATCAGTTGGCAAGAGAGGCGGCATGCATTAGATGAGCGAAGTGGACGGGCGGGAGCGTGAGGGGAGAGAAGGTCAGAAATGTATGTGGGAGAGGATTTGGTGAGGGCTTTGTAGGCAAGTGTAAGAACCTTGAATTGGCATCTGAAGGGGAAGGGGAGCCAGTGTAGGGCTTGAAGGAGAGGGGAAGCAGATGTAGAACGTCTGGAGAGGAAGATGAGCCGAGCAGCAGCATTGAGAACTGATTGTAGTGGAGAGAGGTGAGAGACGGAAAAGGTTGCAGTAGTCCAATCTGGAGATGACCAGTGAGTGGATGAGGGTTTTAGTGGCATCCTGGGTGAGGAAGGGTCTAATCCTGGAGATATTTTTTAGGTGGAGACGGCAGGACTGCGAGAGGTGCTGAATGTGTGGTTTAAATGAGAGGGAGGAGTCTAGGATAACTCCAAGGCAGCGCACTTCATTATCAATAGATAATGAAATTGTGGGAAGTGAGGTAGTGGAAGAGGGTGGGAAGATGATCAGCTCAGTCTTAGACATGTTAAGTTTAAGAAAGCGCTGGGACATCCATGAAGAGACAGCAGAGAGACATTTGGAGATATGGGTAAGGAGCGAGGGGGAGAGCTCAGGGGTGGAAAGGTAAATTTGAGTATCATCAGCATAGAGATGATATTGGAGGTCAAAGGAATTAATGAGTTCACCTAAAGAGGATGTGTATAGGGAGAAAACGAGAGGTCCAAGAACAGAACCTTGGGGAACTTCTACTGTTAGTGGAAGTGGGGGGGAAGAGGAGTCATGAGAGGACACACAGAAGGAACGATCAAGGAGGTAGGAGGAAAGCCAGGAGAGGGCAGTGCCACGTAAACCAAGAGAGTGAAGGATTTGCAGGAGGAGAGGGTGGTCTACAGTATCAAATGCAGCAGAGAGGTCAAGGAGAATGAGCAGAGAGTAGTGGCCCTTGGATTTGGCAGCAAGGAGGTCATTGCTGACTTTCGTGAGGGCAGTTTCAGTGGAGTGGAGAGAACGGAAGCCAGATTGAAATGAGTCGAGGAGAGAGTAGGAGGAAAGGAAGGTGGTAAGGCGGTTGTAAACAATGCGATCAAGTAGTTTGGAAGCAAAAGGGAGAAGAGAGATGGGTCGTTAGTTGGAAAGTATGTTAGGATCAAGGCTAGGTTTTTTAAGAATGGGGGAGACCAGGGCATGTTTGAATGCAGAAGGGACAGTACCAGATGATAGGGAGAGATTAAGTAGGTGAGCAAGATGGGAACAGGCAGAAGGAGACAGGTAACAGAGGAGACGGGAAGGGATAGGGTCAAGAGTGGAGGTGGAAGGAGGGGAGGACCTGATTAGGGCCATGACTTCCTCTCCAGAAACAGGGGAGAAGGATGTCAGGTTTGGTGAGGCAGAATTGGAGGGGTGGTTAGGGAAAGGAGGGGGAGGAGTGCTGAGGGTCTGATGGGATATGATGTCCTTACGTATGGAGTCAATTTTAGATGTAAAGTACGTGGCAAAGTCAAGGGTGGAGAGTGAGGAGGGGAGGTGAGGAGAGGAAGGGCAGAGGAGGGAGTTGTAAGTGGCAGAGAGACGCCGGGGGTTTGAAGACTGGGAGGAGATGAGGTTCTTGAAATATGTTTGTTTGGAGAGGGACAGGGCAGCACTGTAGGACGAGAGAATAAATTTGAAATGGAGGAAGTCAGCCCTAGAGCGTGATTTTCTCCACTGACGCTCGGCAATTCTTGAACACTTTTGCAGGTACCTGATGCATTTGGTATGCCAGGGTTGTGGTGTGGACCTGCGAGGGTGAGTAGTTGTTGCCGGAGCAACAGAGTCAAGAGCAGAAGTAAGGGAGGAATTGTACAGGGAGGCAGCTTGTTCAGGACAGGAGAGAGAAAGGATAGGGGAGAGAAGAGAGTCTCAGGGAGGAAAAAGCAAAGGTGTCAATAGCCTAAATGTTCCGCTTAGTAATGGTGGCCTTAGGAGGTAAAGGAGGGGAAGGAGAGAGGGATAGGTTAAAAGAGAGAAGGTTATGATCAGAGAGGGGAAATGGGGAATTGGAGTGATCAGAAATATCACAACGGTGAGTAAAGACCAAATCAAGTGAGTGCCCACTCACATGGGAGGGTGAAGAGGTCCATTGGGTGAGACCAAATGAAGAGGTGAGGGTAAGGAGTTTAGCTGCAGAGGGTTCTGTGGGAATGTCAATAGGAATATTAAAGTCACCTAGGATAATGGAGGGAAGATCTGAGGAGAGAAAGTGAGGAAGCCAGGAAGCAAAGTTGTCAAGGAATTTGGAGGGCGAGCCAGGGGGATGGTAAATGACAGCTACTCTGATGTTTACTGGTTGGAAGAGGCGTGTAGCATGAACCTCAAATGTTGGGAATGTATGGGATGGTTCAGAGGGTATTAGCTGGTAGGAATAATTGGTGGACAGAAGGACCCCAACACCACCACCATGGCGATGGTTCACTGATTTTGTGTTTTGGTTCGGTGCATTTTAAGATGTGAGGGGGCTTGTGTGCAAGACTTTGTAATGGGACCCTTCCCTCAGGAAATATGGCACCAAGGGCTACTCAGAACTTAGTACAGCGTATCTCCCAACCCTGCGAATGTGGCAGGACGTTCCCACTTTTCAGCACTGTCCCGCCGCAACAAAATAACAGTTAGGAGGGAACTACGGTGAAAGGATGCCGTGCGGCATATAAAGTAGAGAGAGGCTTGCGGCTGCCCATCAGCTCGTGAAGCGCTGGGTTATGCCCCTAGTGTGACGGGAATAGGGGGTGTGATGCACGACCATGTCCCCATCGTAATGCGCAATGGGGGTACATTTTGTATCCTCATGCACTGTTGCTGTATTCACACCAAACATCCCAGGTTCCATGCAACTCAGCTTCCGCCAAGCCTATTTTGCTCAAATGTGTGTCTAAAGCTGGTTGCACACCTAACGGAAATATACACACTGAACAACCATCATCTTGGCTCAGGTCTCGCTGGCCAGTGGGTGTGTCTCGCTCTCCCTCACCGCGGCTTCTGCAGCAAGTGTACGGGTGGTCGGCTGACTGCCCATACACAAAGCACGATGAGCATATATATCTGCAGCCAATGGGTGGACTACCCCGCTAGTTCCCCACGCCCAAAGTGTAGGGCAGACCGCTCTCACTGTATTGTGGGGGCCGCTACTGGGGGCACGTTATGGGTGGGATGGACGCTACTGGGGGCACTGTATTGTGGGGGCCGCTACTTGGGTACGTTATGGGGGGGGATGGCCGCTACTGGGGGCACTGTATAGGGGGGGACTACTACTGGGGGCACTGTATAGGGGGACTACTACTGGGGCAATGCATAAGGGGGACTACTACTGGGGGCACTGTATAGTGGGACTGCTACTGGGGGCCCTGCATAGGGTGGACTACTACTGGGGGCACTGCAAAGGGTGGACTACTACTGGGGGACACTGCATAGGGTGGACTACTACTGGGGGGCACTTCCTGAAATTATGGGGGGGAGGGGGGCACCAGTCCATTACCTTGCCAGGGGCAGTCAGATCCCTAGATACACCCCTGATTGAATCTGTAAACAAAGTGTTACGATTCAGTGACCATGGCTTTTTTTCACGCCAAGTTCTGTTGTGTTTCGTTAACAGATTTAGGGGCTTATGTAATAGGGTATGATCTGTTGCCGCTGCAGGAACACCAGATTGCACCCTAATACATAAGCCTAATAGACTCAGTCGCACTTAGATGTACAAGTGTCGCATATCAAATTAATCAAAAGCAGTGAATCGGTTTGTCACATCCGATTGTGACTAAGATGCACATTCGAGGGAAAAAGATGCTACACCGCTCAGGGCAACTCAGTCATGCCAGGTGTCTCACGCTGCATGACGTATTGAGGCTAAGTGTATCGGGACACATCTGTATCTCAATTCACCAATCACAGCAGTTGGTAGATATGACTACAGTGCCAGAGTCTTTGTTTTCTTCTGCACACGAGCCGTATTTCTTCTTCAGGGTCCATAGGGCTCCACAGGGGAGATAATGGGTTGTACAGTAGGTGGGCCCTGGAGGACTGGACACCAAAGCTTTCTTCTTCGGGTTACATAGGGTCCACAGGAATTACCTTGGGGTATATAGTTGGATCGCATCCAGTGCACCAAACAGCAACGCTTTGGAGCTCACAGCATGCACTGGTCCTCCTCCCTATATAACTCCTTGATAAAGGCCTCAGGCCGAAACGTGTTGGAGAACAACCCCCCCACACACCACTGCTGCATCACCACACGATTGGTGATAATCACCACCCCACCAAAGGTGGGACAGAACTTTACGCGGACCGCCGCATCACCCCAACCCTAGGAACAGTGACGAGCGCCTGTCCAGACAACACCCTGCGGGCCCGCAGGGTGCCACCAACCACTGGAAGCACACCGGAGAACACACCTACTGTGCACCAATTAGGGACAGCAAACCTACCGGAAGGTAACAACGCAACAGTGCGGGACGCCGTCATTATCACTGTACGGGACTTCCTTAACAACACACACATCCTGGTCCGCTAAGACTGAGACCATAGGTCCAGCAAAGGGGACGTGCAGAAGTAAGGGCCGCACGGCAAGGAGCCCCCTAAAAGGGCCCACCAACTCCCTGACCAGGATCTACAGGAACTACCTACTCATCCCCAACCCATCCCCCTAAACCACCTGGGGAGCATTTTGCCTCACCAATAAACAGGTTGGATTCAAATCACTTACAGTGTCTGGCTCATCATTTGTGTATCACCCATCTACCTATACCAAGTTACACACCGACACACGACACCCCAATAACATACCTCCCATCCTTTCCCCCCCTATTTGATTTCCCCTATTCCATATTATTCCCCCTCCCTCCCCCAAACACACACTAAGGAGCGCACGTGTACCCCCTTCCTAAAGCTCCTCCCTATATACCCCAGCCACAGGCATTCAGTTGTTGTCTTTGGTGCACGGCAAGACGCACCTGTTATAACAGCGGGACTGCTAGCCAGTCCTATATGTTTTACCTTAAGTTTCAGAGTTTAGCGGTACCAGCGCCGGTAATTACGCTGTACTGCGACTCCATCTGCCGACGCCGAAACGCCAGCACCGCTTTATGCCCTGAGGTTCTCGGCAGACCTCAGCATGGCTTAGCTGGCGGCCTAAAGACGCTGAGGTCCGGGATTGCGGTCGGGTAACAGAGATGTCAGATAAGTATTCCTCTCGAGGAATTATGCGTAAAGCAGTCCCTCGCCTCTGGTGTTGAGACGCATCAGAGGCCGCTGTGGGTGAAGGACGTCTAACGTTTTCTCACTAAGTTGGCCGGGGCCATATCATCTGTTGCCGGGGACGGGTGGTAAGACGCACTAGTCAACGTCTTGCTACCTTGTAGTTCAGCGTGACCAGCCGTCAAAATCGCAGCTTAGGGAAGATAAGGCGCTCCCCCGGCTGCTCCTCCCCACCAGACACGAACTTCTGGGTACAGATTCCCGCATCTGGTTTGCTATAATTGACCACCTCACGTGTGAGACGCTCGCAGTTTAGCGTTGGTCTGTCCACGGCTGTAGCGGTTGGCTTCCGAGGTTTGGCCTGTTTCTCTATATACCTCTCCCTTGGGTTTGGCATATAGCGTACTTTATATCCTACCATCTCTCTCCAGGGGCCGATCAGTTGATTGAGTCCATATTGCTGTTGCAATTGTGCGTCTTTTATGCATTATATGTGACTGTATGCCAGCTGCTGTAGGTACACTGCCTGTGTTTTCAAAAACTGTCGGGAACATCTATCACTGTGTTTCTCCTTATCCCTCTGAGGGTGGGCAGTGCCATTGATAGACTGTCACATTGCATTTAGACTTGCATGCCTTATACCATTTATACGTTGCATTATGTCTGAAGGTAAAGATGAGGATGGGCGTCCTCCGGTGCTTATATCCTGCAAGTCCTGTTCCGCAGGCCTGTCTGAGCAGGATGTTAACCAGAATGGGTTCTGTAAAAACTGTAGCAAACAGTTACCGAATACATCTGGTACACCTGCCCCAGCTCCAGAGCCGTCTTGGATGGCCATCACACCTGAGGTCTTGTCCTATTTAATAGGCAGGGCCACGGAGGTACAGGCTCCAGCTGCGGAGGGGTACCCACAGCTTGTACATCCTATGTGTTTGGTCCCCATGAATTCTTGTTGGGTTAATGTAGCTGCTCACTCTAGCCAGATTATACTACCGCAGGTGGAAAGACCAGTGGTAGTAAGAAAGGAGGGGCATAAAAGACGTTCTCATCATGTGTTGCCTCAGGAGTCTGACTAAACCTTCTCGTCAGAAGATGATTCTCAGAGTTCTGGGTCAGTCCCAGTGAAGGAGGACCATCAATCCCTGGTGGATGCCCTATACTGAATCTAAAATCTTTCAACAGATTTGTCAGGGAGCCAAAGTTCCGTATGGAGACTCTAAGGTAATTATGCTGGCGATGGAGCCAGGAGACGTCATGATCTCGCTGAACATACAGGATGCATATCTGCATGTCCCAATTGCAAGGCCTTTCTCAGGTTTGCGGTGGATCGGCAACATTATCAGTTTCAGACTCTACCCTTCGGTCTGGCTATAGCCCCTCGGGTATTTACAAAGATAATGGCAGTCATGACGGCTCATCTCAGAAGACAAGGAGTCAGGCTACTGCCATATCTAGATGACCTCCTGATATTGGCCCTTTCTCAGGAGATGTTACAATGTCATCTACGGATGACTATTGTTTGCCTACAGGAGCATGGCTGTGTGATCAACTGGAAGAAGTCTTCTCTTTCACCAGCTCAGCGGATGGTGCACTTAGGGGCGTTGCTGGACTCTCTGGAACAGAGGATCTTTCTGCCGGAGGACAAGATTATAGCACTACAGTCTCGTGCAGAATTTACTGTGCAAGCAAACAGTGTCAGTTCACTTCGCTATGCAGATACTGGGCTGGCTCCATGGTGGCCACATTCAACATGGTGGATTATGCCCAGTTCCACTCCAGGCCCCTACAGCTGTGAATCATGGCCCAGTGGGATGGTCAATATCATCTGATAAAGCATCAGATGATTTGTATCTCACCAGAGGTTCGACTCTCCCTGGCTTGGTGGTTGGAGATGACTCACTTAGACAAGGGTCGTCCACTATGGGTCCCGGAATGGGTACTCCTAACCACGTATGCAAGTCTGTGAGGATGGGGAGCAGTGATGGGTTAGCACATATTTCAGGGAAGGTGGACAGACCAAGAAAGCCATTTACCAATAAATATATTGGAGCTTCGGGCAGTGCACAGCGCACTTCTTCTGGCGCAGGACCTTCTTCACAGCAGGCCTGTCCAGGTTCAGTTCGACAATATGACAGCAGTGGCCTACATAAACCGTCAAGGAGGCACACGAAGTCCGGCAGCCATGAAGGAAGTGGCAAGGATTCTGCTGTGGGCAGAGGGCCATCTTCCAGCGATCTCGGCAATTTTACATCCCAGGTGTGCTCAACTGGGAGGCGGACTTCCTAAGTCGCCAGGCTATACACACCGGAGAATGGGCTCTTCATCCGGATGTGTTCCAACGCCTGGTGGACAGGTTGGGGTTACCAGACATGGTTCTTATGGAGTCACGTCACAACCACAAGGTCCCCAGGTATGGGTCCAAAACGATGGACCCCTCAGCCACCTTCGTGGACGCTCTGGCAGTGAGATGGAACTTCAGGTTAGCGTACCTGTTTCCTCCAATCTCCCTCCTCCCAAGAGTCATCAAAAAATTCAAGCAGGAGGGCTGCAGGATGATACTAATAGCCCCTGCCTGGCCCAGGAGGCATTGGTTCTCCGATCTGACACGTCTGTCTGTAGACAGTCCACTTCCGCTGCCTCTACGGCAGGATCTGTTAATACAGGGTCAATGCCTCTACCAGGATTTACCTCAGCTGGCTTTGACGGCGTGGCTCTTGAGTCCGCTGTCTTAAAGGCCAGGGGGTTCTCTGCTTCTGTAATTCAGACGATGCTGAGAGCAAGGAAGCCTGCTTCTGCCCACATCTATCAGAGAATTTGGCATTCATTTTTTTCTGTGGTGCTCCCATAGAAAATATGACCCTAAAGTGTTCAAGGTAGCTAGAGTACTGGCTTTTTTGCAGGCAGGATTAGACTTGGGTCTTCGTCTGGCTACCTTGAGAGTCCAAGTTCTGGCTTTGACAGTTTGGTTTCAGCGTAAGATTGCCCCTCTGTCGGGTAGTTAGAGCATTCTTTCAGGTGGTTCTTCGGCTGCAACCTCCTTTTCTCCCGCCGGTGGCACTATAGGATTTGTTTTTGGTAATCAGGGCACTGCAGGAGCATCCCTTTGAACCCTTGGATAGGGTGGATTTTAGATAGCTGACGACGAAGACACTTTTCCTCTTCGCCATCTCTTCAGCTCGCAGAGTTTCTGACTTGGCAGCATTGTCATGTCGCTCGCCATATCTGATCTTTCATCAGGATAGAGCTGTCCTCCACATCAAGGCAGACTACCTCCCTAAGGTGGTTTCCCGTTTTCAATAAATGAGGAAATTGTAGTACCGGCCTTTCAGTCTTCAGACCTGTTTACAGGTGAAGCTTCCTTAGATGTGGTTAGAGCTCTTCGTATATACGTGGACCGTACAAGTTCCATTAGGAAATCTGAGTCTTTGTTTGTGCTATATGGATTTCACAAAAGAGGCTGGCCAGTGAACAGACTTTGGCTCGCTGGCGTCGTATGACAATTTCACAAGTCTATACTCAGGCTGCTCTCCCTGTACCTAACATGGTAACAGCACATTCCACTCGGTCAGTGGGACCATCGTGGGCAGTAAGACATGGTGTCTCAGCTGAACAGCTTTGTAAGGTAGACACCCATAAGGGAACTTTTGTAGGACGTCCCCAAGGTAATTCCTGTGGACCCTATGGTCTACAGGGTGCCCACCCTGACGCACCTGGCCTCAGTTGGGATTTGTTCTTTAAACTGTTTGGTTCACAGATTCCCTCTTCGCATGATTGAGTGTTTCTTGTGCAATTTTTCTTTCTTCTCCACTCTCCGTCTCTTGCAGCAAATTTTGGTTGCAAACTGAATGCCTGTTGCTGGGGCCAGGGTATATAGGGAGGAGGAGGACCAGTGCATGCTGGGAGCTCCAAAGCTTTGATGTTTGGTGCATTGGGAACGAGCCAACTGGTATGCAATCGGGAAGCCGACTGCCTAAATACCGGCAGCCGGTTTTCCGACTGTCATATCCCGACATAGATGTAGACGCACGGCATTTCCCCGACGCCGGGAGACCGGCGCCCGGCTTCCCGATCGTAATGATGCCGGGCGCCGCGAGCGGACAGCCGCGGGGGGGGAGGGTTAGGTTTAGGGCTCCCGGGGGGGACTTAGGGTTTGGCACCCCCCCTGGAGAGTCGGGGTTAGGCACCCCTCCGGGAGGGTTAGGGTTAGACTAGGGGGAGGGAGGGTTAGGCACCCCCCCGGGGGACTTAGGTTTAGGCAGCGGGGAAGGGGGTGGTTAGGGTTAGGCACTTGGGGGGAGGTTAGGGTTAGGCACCCCTAAGGAGGGTTAGGGGGGTTAGGTTAGGTTAGTAGATACTCACCTATCCACGATCGGGATTTCCAGCGATGTCGGGCTGCCGCTGCCGGGAATCGAACGTATTTCATATTGATTCCAGCCAACTATATACCCCAAGGTAATTCCTGTGGACCCTATGGACCTCGAAGAAAAAGAATCATCAAAGGTATGTTATTCCATAACTCTGTATTTTCAAGCCCAGGATGCTGCATTCCTTCCCCGTATACCCCGTGCACAGCCTGAAGGCTCTTCAGTTTAGTTGGTGTCCGGCAGGAGCTGGGTCATAATTTTTTACAGTGGGGCTGCTTTAAGTTTTAGTCATTTTGCTACTGAGCAGCAGAGCGAGACAGTTCCTTGGACGTCTGCACTGCTCTCCATCACCCCTCCGCGGCATCGTGACACCAGTCCTCGGGTAGGTACTCACAGCGGGGCTCTGAGGGGGACTAGCTAGAAGGCTCCCCGAACCCCAGACTGCGGTCCGGAATCCAGGGGACAAGTAAGGCATATCCCCGCTTGCGGGGACCCGCGTCTTTTTGCAGTCTTGTCTCCAGTCTCAGGAGACGGACCGGAGGCGCTGATGTGGACACTTGTTCGCCCAGGACTCCATTAGACCACCAGGGCATATATATGACTCGCGCAGGGCATATTTTACAGGCCAAGGGACCCGGTGGTTAATGTTAGCAAGGGGAGCAGGCGCTCTCCCTGCAGCCCCTCAGCTCAGGGCGCCATTCCACTGCAGTCTTGCTTTTCCCTGAGCTGCTCCTTTCCACCCTCCGCCCACCCTGAGACTCACGGCAGCCATTTTCTGCAAGCAGGTCTCCGGGAAAGCTGGGTCCAATCTCCCTGTATACCTCTCCCAAGGGCCAGGTTATACAGCGCTGTATCCTACCAGCCACTGCAGTCTGTGTAGTTGATTTTAGTGCCCACTGCAGCTATATTGTTTTTTTCTGCATTTGTTTGTGACTTGTGCTAGCGCTGATCTCTATTTTCTATACTGTCCAACTTATACCTTTCCCTTTACTATAACCCTGGCATACTAAGGTATAGGGGGTTCATTGTACCTCACATCTCCCTATATTTGTGAGGACTATCACATACTATGTAGCGCGGTTGCGCACTGCACTGTGCCATATTACACATACAGTGGTGGCCAAAATTGCAGACACTTTTTGAAATTTTTATGTTTTTCAACTTCGAATGCTTATAAAAACTGTTAAACTTCATGCAGTCCAATGATTTATGTATCAAATGAAAGGAAATGTAATGCTGAATTCAACACAATAAACAGGTAAAATATGTGCATTACAAGGGAAGTTATGCAGTGAAAACAACACTTGGGGTGAAAATCCCTGTGTACTTATGATGTTACTGTCCTATCAGTATTTCGTTGGGTATCCTTTATTTTTCAAGACAGCAGCACAGCGACGTGGCATTGAGCCAATCAATGTTTGGAGCTGTTCCTTCTTTATTATGTGGTGCCATGAGACAATTACAGTCTCAATTAATTGTCTTTTATTGGATGGACGCCTCAGATGTAACAGTTGTTTCAAACGGAACCACAAATGTTGCCTACCAAATCTGAGAACAATCCTTCAGCCTGTCGGGGTGGACCTCTCCCTGCACAGGACCTCCATCGGACCCAAGCAAGGCCCTGCTGCTCCAAAAAGCCTTTCAGTCCTTACTGAATTCAGGAGTAATAATTCCGGTCCCCTCCTCACAACGAGGCAAGGGCTTTTATTCTACCCTTTTCTTAGTTCAGAAGCCCAACGGGTCTCATCGGCTTATCCTCAAGCTCAAATCTTTGAACAAGTTTATCAGGGTACCCAGGTTTCGTATGGAATCCCTCCGCTCTATTATCCTAGCTATGGAGCTTGTGGATTTTATGGTGTCTCTGGACATTCAAGATGCTTACCTACATGTACATATATATAGCGCCTTCTCATCAACAATATCTCCGGTTTGCTATACTACAGCAGCATTACCAATTTCAAGCTCTGCCTTTTGGCTTCTTAATGGCCCCTCAAGTCTTCCGGTTACCATAGCAGTTATGGCGGCCTATCTTCGTCGTCAAGGGATACTCGCACTCCCATACTTGGACAATCTCTTGCTGTTGGCCAGCTCCCCAGAGATTCTCCACCGCCATCTTCTGGTAACCATTGCCTTTCTACATACGCACAGTTGGCTGATCAACTGAAAAAAGTCTTCCTTGATACCTTCTCAAAGAATGGTACATTTGGGAGCCCTCCTGGGTGATCAGGTTCAGAGAATCTTCCTAACAGCAGACAAGATCTCAGTAATACAGCATAGAATGCGCAGACTGCTCCGCAGTCGCCAAGTGTCAATTCACTCTGCAATGCAGACCTTCTGATCCATGGTGTCTGCCTTCGACATGGTGGAGTTCGCTCAGTTTCACTCCAGGCCCCTACAACATCCTCTCCAGGTGGATCGGGCTACCCCATCTGCTCAGATCCCAGATGATGGGCCTTCCCCTAGAGGTTCGCCTATCCCTAGCCTGTTGGCTACAGACATCCCATTTAGATATGGGTCACCTCTTTTGGATCCCGGACTGGGCTCTCCTCACCATGGATGCAAGCCTCCAAGGCTGGGGCGCAGCGACCTGCCAGCACTCCTTCCAGGGCCACTGGACCCCAGTCAAAGCAGTGTTACCAATCAACATCCTGGAACTTCGAGCCATCTACAGAGCTCTCACTCTGGCTCAGGATATTCTTCAGGGCAGACCGGCACAAGTACAGTTGGACAACACCATGGCAGAGGCCTACCTCAATCACAAAGGAGGCACGCAAATTCGGACAGCAGTGGCAGAAGTGTCCCACATTTTCACATGGATCGAGCACCATCTTCCAGCCATCTTCACAGTATTCATTCCATGAGTTCTCAATTGGGAAGCAAATTTCCTCAGCCGTCATGACGTGCATGTAGGAGAGTGGTCTCTACATCCAGAAGTCCTTCAGCTCCTGGTTGACAAATGGGGTTTACCGGATGTGGATCTCATGACCTCAAGACACAACCACAAACTTCCAGTGGATGGAGCCAGGTCTAGGGACCCCAACACGGCCTTTGTGGATGCATTATCTGTGTGTTGGACCTTCCATTTGGTGTATCTCTTCCCTTCAATGTCCCTGCTTCCTCGAGTTCTTCGAAGTTCAAGCAGAAAGGGGGCACAGTCCTGTTGATAGCTCTGGCTTGGGCCAGACGCCATTGGTACTCCGATCTTCAAAGTCTCTCCATAGACGTTCCTCTTCAACTTCCTCTACGAGTAGAAGTCTGTCTACATCCGGGCCTAGCCCGTCTTTCTTTAACGGCTTGGCTCTTGAGACATCCCTCCTAACAGCTAAGGGATTTTCCAGATTTGTAGTCCAGACCATGCTCAGAGCATGTTAACCGGCCTCAGCCAGAATTTATCACCGAGTATGAGTATTTCCAGTGGTGTGCTTCGAGAATCTCTGACCCTCAAGTTTTTAAGGTTTCTAGATTACTTACCTTTCTTCAGGCTGGATTTGATCTTGGACTCCGCCTAGCATCTCTGAAAGTGCACGTCTCTGCTTTGTCCATCTGGTTTCAGTGCAGAATTGCTCCTCTACCGCATGTTCACACCTTCCTGCAAGGTGTTCTACGTATACAACCTCCCTTTGTACCTCCTGTGGCTCCATGGGATTTGTCAGTGGTGCTCCACGCACTTCCGGAACCTCCATTCGAACCCCTGGAATCAGTGGATGTCAAGTGGCTCATTGCGAAGACTTTGTTTCTCCTGGCTATAGCATCTGCCCGTAGGGTCACGGATTTAGGGGTGCTTTCATGTCGCGCCCCCTTTTTAATCTTTCATCAGGACAGGGCTGTTCTTAGAATGCGCCCGGGCTTCCTTCCCAAGGTGGTTTCTCGTTTCCACCTAAATGAGGAAATTGTGGTTCCGGCCTTTCAATCACTAGACCTTTCAGCAGGTGAGGCCTCTTTGGATGTGGTCCGTACTCTGAAGATCTACGTGGACCAGACTACTTTCATCAGGAATTCGGACTCCCTCTTTGTCCTATATGGATTCCACAAGAAGGGATGACTGGCTAACAAACAGACTCTGGCCCTGATTCAGAGTCGGACGCTCTGACAGAGCGCTCACTCTGAATCAGGGCCGTCCCTCCATCTTTTTGGAGCGGCCTCCTGGCCACTCGCATAGCTGTGGGTGATCACCCACAGCTATAGCGAGCAGGCAAAATGATGGTCAAGACCATCGCGACCATCGGGCTTGCGACGAGACCCTTGCGGTAGGGTCTCACTGCCGCAAGCCCTGGAGTGCTTTTGGCTCTATCAGAGCCAAAAGCACTCCCACTGACATCACTAGTGATGTCAGTGGGGCCGGCCCCAGACGGCAGGCGTTCCCATGGGAACGCCTCCGTCTGGGAAGCCACGCCCCCGGCACGCCCACCGAAGGGGCGTGCTGTCAATCACCATCGACAGCACGCCCCCTTTGGTGCGAGGCCCATAACGCATGCGCACTTGGGCAACATCGACCCGCTTGCGAGCGCTCAGCATCAGGCCCTCTGGCCAGATGGATTCGCATGACTATCTCACAGGCTTACATGCAGACTGCCTTTCCTGTGCTGGCTACAGTATCTGCTCATTCTACTCTGTGGGTCCCTCGTGGGCATCCTGGCGTGGCGCCTCTGCTGAACAGCTATGCAAGGCAGCCACATGGTCTCCTGTCCACACCTTTCTTAGGTTTATGCCTTTGATAAATTTGCCTCTCAGGATGCTTCCTTCGGGCATAGGGTTCTCCTCTCAGCTCAGGAGCGTTCCTGCCCTTGAACAACTGGTTTCGGACATCCCCATTGTCTCCCATGTGGAGCCCTATGGACCCTGAAGAAGAAAAGGAGAGTTATAGTAAAACTTACCCTTGTTAACTCTCTTCAAAGTCCAAAGGGTCCAGCCCCCTGACGCACCTTGCTTCTATGGGTTTCTTCTCTTGGTCACTTGTTTCCTTCTCTGTTTAAGAGTGAGATTTTTCAGTGTACCAGTCTTCCTTCTCTCCTATCCTGCTCCTGCCTTGGGCTTGTTAACAAAACGGAGTTGCCATCAGGCTGTGGGCGGGGTATAGGGGGAAAGACCTGAGCATTCTGGGACTGAAAAGCTTTGCTGTTGGTGTCCGGTATTCCAGGACCCACCCACACCCCATTGTCTCCCCTGTGGACCCTATGGACTTTGAGAAAGAGAGTTAACAAGGGTAGGTTTTACCATAACTCTCATTTTGTGGCGATTTCTTCAAAAATATGCTGCCAATGCCATCATTTTGCAGAAAACGCCAGAAATATGGCACCAGCATCCTCCTGGTATGAAAATTGATCTTAATCTTAGTCTGTGTGCACCCATTATAGATACACCACTGGTGCCATCACAATACCATAGATAATGGAAAAGGTTATGCCATTTTAGTGACCCTAGTGGAAAAAAAACACCAGTAGACTATTTTGCAAAGTAGATTTTTGAAATCTAACAAAATAAATACAATTGTCATTGGAACTGTATGTAATTAGCATGCAAGTCCGCTCTGATTACAGATTTCCCAAATATTTGCCAAGTGTGCTGGTGTCATTGCCTGCATACACAACCCTTAACAACTGCAGGCTACTCAGATTCCTATGCACCCTGGCCACACCTCCACTTGTGGCTGAGTTGGTGTAAGTGTGCGGTAACCGGCAGGGATGGACTGGGGCCCTGGCAGTCCCCCTGCACTACCCTTGTGTACCCGCAAAAGGGGGCGTGGTTACATCTCACGGGGCGTGCCACGAGTCAAGGGAGTGTGGCCTTGCTGCACGCCCTCTTCTTTCAGTATCCCCCCCCCCCCGAGCAGATGCCAGGAGGCAGAGCTGATTTTTCTACTTCAGGGTCCATAGGGTATCCACAGGATACCTTGGGGTTTAGGTGTGACGTCAGTCATCGGGCACCATAGAGTTAAGCTTTCAGCCTCCCAGGATGCACTAGGGTCCCCCTCCTATACCCCGCCCCCGAGCCAAGGCACCTCAGTTTAGTTTGGTGCCCGGCCGGAGTCGGGTGCACCTGTTGGAGTGGGGGCTAAGAAGAGCCCCTGAAGTTTTCCTGCATGCAGCTGTGGCTGCACATCTGGATGTACAGCATGGACAGTCAGTCCTGACGTCCATGCTGTCTTCCCTACACCCCCGCCGGTACCAGAACGCCGGTACCGATCCGGGGATGCTGGTGACCCCAGATGTTCCGGACCATGGCCGGAATCAAGGGGGACAGCAAGGTAAGCAGCGGGGTCCCTCGGTGGGTCCCTGCTGATACATGGTCCAGAGTCCCCAGGCAGGGGGCTCCCTGGGGACTGGCTGCAGCGTGGAGCCAGGTATATAACCTGCGCTTCCACTACCCCCCTGGGACAGTGGACCGCAGCAGCGCGGTAGCGCTGCGGCGTCCCGGCGGTTAAATGCATGCCAGGGGAGCGTACCTTCCCTGTCTCACAGCCGGCGCCTCCACCGCTGCACACAGCCCTCTCTGCACACTGCCGACTGGCCCTGTGGCAGCGTTCCTCCCCCAGGCCAGCCTCCTCTAAGCTCCTCGGCGGCCATCTTAACAAACGCATGGTGATCGCTGCAGGAAGCCTGGATTCAGAGGCATCGTGGTCTGGGTCCCCCCGCATACCTCTCCTCCGATTTGGTCCAGGTCTGTGTATGCAGCGCTGTGTCCTACCAGACTCTGTCTGTGTAGTTGATTTATCAGCGCTGGTTAGTGCAGGAATTGAGTTTCTTTGCATTGTATGTGACTGTGCTAGCGCTGCTGCCTGTACTTTCCATTTCTGACTGTCAGCTTTATTACTGTCCCTGTTCTTTCTGCTAAAGCCCTTGCGGTGCGGTGCTGCAGGGTGGTCTCTCGCCTTTTTAAAAACAATTGGTGAGAGGGGTCACATACTTTGTACCATCATGTCTGAAAGTGACTTTCCTCTCCGGCTACAGTGTACTACGTGTAAAGTGCCTTTAGCGGAGGGGGAGAGTAGCGCGGAGGGCCTCTGCCGGCAGTGTTTGTTGTTGGCGCGGGCTATTACGGTTACAGCACCGGTACAGGAGCCGCCCTGGGCTTGTTTCGCTCAGGAGCTTACAACCTTAGTGGGCAAGTTAGCTCCGCAGCCCGCGTTTACGCAGATGGGTTTATCCCAGCAATCAGTGGTGTCGTCACCCATGCAGGGTTTCCCAAGACAATTGGTGGTACCCCGCAGTCTCCCTATTTCCCCTCTCCCGGTTTCTCAGGAGCCGGCGTGGGTTAACTCCCTGACGAGTTCTGTACAGCACTTGTCGGACGTGTTGCAGGGGGAGTCTGTGATGCGGCCACATAAACGGCCGGTGGCGTCTTTGTCGGCTCCTTATGAGGATGACGAAGGGACGTCTGATGATGGGGAGATTCTGGATACTTACGATCAGGAACCTCTCCATACTAAGGACGCAGACGCTAGGTCCAAGGTGTATATTCCTGGACTTATTCGGGCAGTCACCACCCACAGCACATACGAGCGTGCAGGATGATGGTCGCGATGGTCTTGACCATCGCCAGTGCGACCAGAAGCCTGTGGTCGGGTTTTTCGACCACAAGCCCTGGAGTGATTTTGGCTCTATCAGAGCCAAAATCACTCCCACTGACATCACCTTGGGAACGCCTCCGTCTGGCAGGCATGCCCGCGGCACGCCCACCAAAGGGGGCGTGCTGTCAATCAGCATCGACAGCACGCCCCTTTGATCAGACACAACGATCGAAGGAAAGTCCTTCGCTCGTCGCGTCTGGCGCATGCGCACGACGGAGCTCCCTCCGTCGTGCGCATGCGCAGTGCACACCATCGACCCACTTGCGAGCGGACAGCCGCTTGCGAGTGGGTCTGAATGAGGCCCGAAGTTCCCCCAGCGGCTAAATCCAAGTATGCCTTTTTTAAGGATGTGAAGGTTGACGCCACAGTCTTTCCTCTTTCGGGTCAGTTGGTGGACCATTTAGAGGAGGCGTGGAAACAGCCTGGCAAGCGATACCAATCGCAGAGGCGCCTGGCGGTGGCTTATCCGTTCGCGGATAATTATTTTGCTAAGTGGGAATCCCCTCCACAGGTGGATTCTCATGTGACACGTCTTGTCCGTAGTGCCACATTGCCTATGCCGTCCATGTCCTCCCTTAAGGATGCTACGGACCGCAAGGTGGAGATCTGCCTGAAGTCCGCTTATTCCCTTTTGGGGGGGGGGGCAGCGCGGCCGGCTATGGCCATTTGCTGGGTTGCCAGAGCTATGGAGCGCTGGGCGGATTCGTTGGAGGCGTCCTTCGATTCCGAATGTCCGGCTGAACAGGCGGAGTTGATTGGTAATCTCCGTGATTCGGCCACTTATATCAACGAGGCAGCCTTAGACATTAGTACACTGGTGTCTCGAATTTCTTCAGCAGCGGTGGCTGCTCGTCGCACCTTGTGGTTGCGATCCTGGAAGGCGGACGCTGATTCCAAAAAGGGTTTGGAGGCGTTGCCCTTTAACGGAGAAGTTCTCTTCGGTCCAGATCTGGACAAGATTGTGGCCACGCTGGCGGCAGCCAAATCGGCATGTCTCCCGTCGGCCGCTGCTCCTTCTGGTTCAGGACCATCGTCCTTTCGGTCTTATAGGGCCCAGGGCATGCCCAAACCACAGTCTTTTCCCCGACAGGCTGGTCCCAAGAAATCGGCCAACCCCGGAAGCAGGCATGGAGTACCAGACGTCCGGCCCCTAAGCCAGATGACAAGCCTGCGGCCTGACGGTCCGGGACTCCCTTTGGGGGATCCCAAAGTGGGAGGCCGTCTGCTGCAGTTCGCCCAGTGTTGGTCGGTCACCACGACAGACACTTGGTTTCTCGAGGTGGTCTCCCACGGGTACGCCCTCTCTTTCCGGCACAGACCCCCGGCTCGATTTTTCACCACGGGTCTACCATCAGACCGGAACAAGGCCACGGAGCTGCGGAAGGTCTTGCACACTATGCTCCAGGCTGGAGTTATAGTGCCTGTTCCATTCTCCCAGAGGGGCCAGAGTTTCTATTCCAATCTCTTTTTGGTGCAGAAACCCAATGGGTTGTATCGTCCGATTCTCAACCTCAAAGCTCTCAACAAGTCTTTGCGGGTGCCGAAGTTTCGGATGGAGACCCTACGGTCCATCATTCTGGCGCTGGAACCTGGGGACTACATGGTGTCATTGGACATACAGGACGCTTACCTGCATGTCCCTATTCTTTTGCACCATCAACAGTTCCTCAGGTTTGCAATCCGCAGCGACCACTTTCAGTTTTGGGTGTTGCCTTTTGGCCTGGCGACAGCACCGCGTGTGTTCACCAAGGTGATGGCGGTCATGGCGGCTTCTCTGCGGCTGCAGGGAGTCCGCATGTTGCCGTACTTGGACGACCTTTTATTAGTGGCAGGATCTCCGGAGCTCCTTCTGCGCCACTTGGACCTGACCATTGCGCTACTGCAACGGCACGGCTGGTTAATAAACTGGCAGAAGTCCACTCTAATCCCGTCTCAGAGGATTCTGCACCTCGGAGCCTTATTGGACTCGGGACAGCAAAGGATCTTTGTGACGGGGGAAAAGATCTCTGTTTTACAGTCGAGGGTGCGCAGTTGTCTGCACAGCCGCCGGGTGTCTCTACACTCGGCGATGAGGTTACTGGGCTCCATGGTGTCGGTGTTCGACATGGTGGAATATGCCCAGTTTCACTCCAGACCTCTGCAGCACCTGATCCTGTCCAAGTGGAACGGGCTGCCTCAGTCTCTAAAGTCCCAGACGATAGTGCTCACCCTGGAGGTTCGCCTGTCCCTTGCCTCGTGGTTGCAGACGACCCATCTCAGCAAGGGACGTCCGTTCTGGGTACCAAATTGGGTCCTGTTGACAACGGACGCCAGTCTTCGGGGCTGGGGAGCAGTTTCGGGTCCACACTTGTTCCAGGGCAGGTGGACTCCGACAGAAGCGGAACTTCCAATAAATATCTTAGAACTCCGTGCGGTCTTCAATGCTCTCCAGCAGGCACATCGGGTTCTCCAGGGTCGCCCAGTGCAGGTCCAGTCGGACAACGCTATCACCGTGGCCTACATAAACCGGCAAGGAGGAACCCGAAGTCGGGCGGCTCTCGTAGAGGTGTCTCGGATCCTGGTATGGGCGGAGCGCAATCTGCCGGCCATATCAGCTGTCTTCATCCCGGGAGTGCTAAATTGGGAGGCGGACTTTCTAAGTCGCTAGGACATTCATCCGGGGGAATGGTCCCTGCACCCGGACGTTTTTCAACTGCTGGTGGACAAGTGGGGTCTTCCAGAGATCGACCTCATGGCGTCCCGGCACAACAACAAGTTGCCGGTGTACGGGTCTCGCACAAGAGACGAAGAGGCGTCTCTGGTGGATGCTCTGTCCGTCCGGTGGACGTTCCAGTTCGCTTACCTGTTTCCTCCGGTTTCCCTTCTTCCACGGATAATCCGGAAATTCAAACAGGAAGGAGGGACGCTCCTGTTGATAGCTCCCGCGTGGCTCAGACGGCACTAGGGTCTGTCCGTGGACAGTCCTCTGCGGTTGCCGCTACGACCGGACCTTCTGTCGCTGGGTCCTTGTCTTCACCCGGACCTGACTTGGCTGTCTGTTGAGGTCCATGGGGTTTTCCAGCTCTGTAGTGCGTACCATGTTACGAGCTCGGAAACCGTCCTCCGCGAGGATATACCATTGCGTGTGGCATACGTTCTTCCAGTGGTGTCGACCGAAAGGTTATGCACCGCGGGAGTTTCGTCTGTCTCGGATACTCGCCTTCCTACAAGCGGGACTAGATCATGGGCTTCGCCTTGCTTCTTTGAAAGTACAGGTTTCGGCCCTGTCTGTCTGGTTTCACCGTAGGATTGCTACAATCCCGGATGTGCGCACCTTTATGCAAGGTGTTCTCCGCATTCAGCCGCCCTTTGTTCCACCTGTGGCGCCTTGGGATTTGGCTGTGGTCCTGAGGGCTCTCCAGGGACCGCCGTTTGAACCACTGGGCTCAGTGGATCTTAAATGGCTAACAGCTAAGACTGTTTTCCTTCTGGCCATAGCTTCGGCCAGACGTGTTTCTGATTTAGGGGCTCTTTCTTGTAGACCCCCTTTCTTGATTATTCATGGGAACAGGGCAGTGCTCCGCACTCGGCCTGAATTTCTTCCCAAAGTTGTTTCCCAGTTTCATGTTAACGAGGAAATAGTTGTTCCGGCCTTTAACTCACCTGGTCTTTCAGTGGGTGAGGCCACTTTGGATGTTGTGCGGGCCTTAAGGACTTATGTTGACCGCACTTCATTGTTTAGGAAGTCGGACGCCTTGTTTGTCCTCTATGGCTTCCGTAAAAAGAGTTGGCCTGCTTCAAAGCAAACTTTGGCAGCCTGGATCCGTATGGCTATCTCTGAAGCTTATCTTCATGAAGGTCTGCCGGTTCCTCCTTCTCTGAAGGCTCATTCCACTAGGTCTGTGGGTCCTTCGTGGGCAGCTCGACGTGGTGCCTCTGCAGTCCAGATCTGCAAGGCTGCTACGTGGTCCTCTGTCCATACCTTCGTGAGGTATTACAGGTTTGACACCTTCGCCTCTCAGGATGCTTCCTTCGGGCGGCGGATTCTCCTTTCAGCACAGGAGCGTCCCAACCCTTAAAGGATACTGCTTTGGGACATCCCCAAGGTATCCTGTGGATACCCTATGGACCCTGAAGTAGAAAATATGAGATATGGTAAGAACTTACCTTTGTTATTTCTATTTCTACGAAGTCCATAGGGTTCCACAGGACTCTCGCCCTGTCGCACCTGTGCTGCAGATGGGCTTTGTTCTGATCACCGTTTTTTCCGTCTCCCTCTGGTGAGATTGTGATTCTTGTGTGTATCCAGATCTTCTTTCTCTCTCTTCCTTCTCCTCCTCGGCCTATGGCTTGGTAACTAACTGAGGTGCCTTGGCTCGGGGGCGGGGTATAGGAGGGGGACCCTAGTGCATCCTGGGAGGCTGAAAGCTTAACTCTATGGTGCCCGATGCCTGACGTCATCACCTTTACCTCAAGGTATCCTGTGGAACCCTATGGACTTCGTAGAAATAGAGATAACAAAGGTAAGTTCTTACCATATCTCATATTTTTTTCTATGACAGCTGATCCAAGTGATCATATTACAGCAAGTAGGGAAGAAAGACATTTTTAAAATAATTAATACTACACAGAATTTTTTGAGCGTGACTGAGATAGTGACACCTTCACTTTTTGATGGTTCAATGTAAACAAATTTCGTTTAATGTACAAAATTAGTAAAATGTTGCATAACATCATCTTCAGGCTGTGTGTATAATGTGTACTGTATGTATATGAAACATAAATGAATTTCATGTACAGAAACTTTGTTTGATGCACAAAATTATTACAAATATTGTATGAAATTACCTGCAGGCTGTGTATAAGGTGTATATAAAACATAAATGCATTCTGTGTTTAGACTTGGGTCGTTTCCAAGAGATCTCCTTATGCTATGCAAATATTCCAAAATACAGAACATTACGATATTCAAAATAACCCTGGTCCGAAGCATTTTGGATATAGGAGACTCAACCTGTAATACTTTTTTCAGAGGCATCCTTTCTTTCAGTCAACGCCTTAACTAGGGGAGGATGAGCGGTGCTGTTACCCAGAGCATAGTGCCTATTGGGCAACATTGTCACTGCCGCTTGGCACCTGAATTTGGCTTGCATCGCTAACGATATCCCCAGATTGAGCTGTATGTTTAGTCGCTGGGGGATATCGTTTTTGTCCCGCGGGAGTGTGCATTGTCGATCGTTCAGTGTGTACGGTCCTTTACAATCACTGTGAGGAGCACTTCAATTTAATGAGTAGGGGAATGACAGGGACAGTACACAGAAATGCAGAAAAAGCAGGATTAATATGTAATTTATATCAGGAAAACCTAAGAACTAGATATTCTATATATTAGATCCCAGATTGAGTTTATAAAAGGGTTGAGGTAACAATGGATGTGCAAATTTATACATAAACTGGAAAAATTAATCCCAGTGGACAGTATGCAGATTATACTGTGCTAAAGCCTTAGAACAGTTAGGAAAAGCATGTATTCAAAGTCCAAATAGTAAGAAAAAAAAATTCACATTGTGCCATCAACTATATATGTTCTGGACCTAAACCCCTAAACATCCAGCTTCAGAGACTAGATCCGGAGCAGGACTCCCTGGCCAGCAGCTTGTGTGGCTTGTTACTCCATAGTAAGAATTCATGTTGACAGAATTTACCTTTGAGAACACGTGTGTGATCCTCTCAGAGAGTGGCTGACTGGCCTTAGCAGATTTGACTTGACGCTGGTATACAGGGGACTACATAAGTAGCTAATTGCAGTACCAGAAGCCGTGTCCGGGGCCTGCAGCAACACACATATAGTGGCATGATGAGACCATGTGATAACATTCAATACTTAGAATTACTGTATATTACATATCCCCCCCCCCCCCCCAAGCCATTGAAAATGGGATCATAGCTGACAGCACCCGATAATACATGTCTACCTTTGTGTATGCCACCCAAATTTACCCATGGCTTGCCTTCATTTCTTAATGGATGATTTTATTATTTTGCAGATGATAAGAAAAGTAGATTTCTTTCCAAACTATCAGATGATAACAAGAAAAACCTACATAAAAGGTATTAATGATTGACTGTTAATATTGTTTACTATCCTTTTAATGATCATAGTTGTTCCACTGAGTTTGCATGGGGAGGGTTGGGCCCCATGGCTACTCCAGCTACTGCCCAGAAAGAACCTAGAAGGTTGGATTATTTACCTAAGATTGGTGATTTGCAGTCATTAAGGCCTCGCTCTACTCACTAGGGAAGCGGGCGGAATCCTCTATGAATAGAAATGGAATTCAATGAAATCTGGGAGTCTCCCATATATTCCAGGAGAGTAGGCATTTGTCAAACCCATCTCTGTAGGAATAAAAGTTCGTACTTCTCTTGTAGCACTGAAAACCTCTAACACAGGGGCCATTAAACAATGCTCATTTTCTCATTTTAGGAATATGGAAGATGATGAGGAGTTTGAAGATGATGAAAACGGGACCACACTTCCAGGGGACACAGAAGTGGCAAAATACAGCTTTTTTGAAAAAGTACATGCCGTATTTGAATTGATATGCACTGTAGGGCAAAAATGCGATAAAGGAATCAACCGCTTATTTTTTTTAAAGTATGTCAGATAGGGTCTGGGCACATGATCCCTTTGCTGATAATGCCGGCGGTTAGAATCCCGACCGTGTAATCCCGACGGTGGAAATACTGACACATGCAGGTAAGTATCCTAATCCTTTCCTTAATCCTAACCCTCCCCCCCCCCCCCCCGCAGCCTAACCCTAACATTCTCCTTCCGCGGCCTAACCTTCACCCCGCACCGCATCCTAACCCTCCAACCCACAGCCTAACCCTAACACTCTCCTTCCGCAGCCTAACCTTATCCCCGCACCGCAGTCTAACCCTCACCTAAGTGCCTAACCCTTAAACTTAACCCCTAATACTTACCGTTGGGATCGCAGCCGATGGGATTCTGGGGCCGGGATTCTGACTGCTGTCGGGCTTTTGACCACTGGCATTGTGTGCGCCGGGATGCCGATTAAATCCTTCAGAGAGAATCAAAAGAACAAAAGAATCTAGACTGATCGGGACAAATAAACATAAGTACACGTTTTTTTTTCTTTTATTCAAAACTTTCAAATGCATCAAAAGTGTCTATGCCCCTATATTTTTCTACATACACGTGATGGTCCCTAATTTGCCTGTCAATAGTATGGGCTGAAAATCCTGGACGCATTTTGCAAGAGACACATCGATATGTTGCACAAATGCACTTATATACAACTGTAACTACAGTACAGTGACTTGTACTGTAAGTAAAGAGAGTTAACTTAATACTTCTCTTTTGTTAGACTCCCGACACATTCATGAAACTGTTCCTCTTCTAGAAGATTGCATTTTATTAGTAATGTGCTTTCCTTTCAGGATGAAGAGGTGGCATTTGTAGAACTGCTCTGTAGTAATGAAAGTGGCTCCTTTCCATTCAAAATATGTACTACACGCGGTCAGCCTGAAACAGAGCAGGTAATTTGAAATACATTAGTAACCATACGCCAACAATTCTATATGTATTTTATATTCTGTGTAATAAGATATATTTGTATAAGAGGGAAAACTTTCACCAGAAGAGTGTTTGATTTTTTTTTTTTGTGTGTTCTCACTACACAGAAAGAAATAACATTTCACTTAGTAGACACGGCAGAGAATGCTTGTGAGAAATATGAGCTCCGTATGAATGATCTGAAGAATAAAGGATTTGTGCAAGTACAAAAAGTCCCACCGCAAGCCGAGTCCTTCGCCTCACAAGCGCTGCAGAAGGTACTTTCTGAGTGTTTTTACTTGAGGTCCTATTCACATGTCAATAGGAGTTTTCATCAGTGATCTGTTTGATGTGCCTTAATACTTACGGTAGGTCCACATTTTATTTCTAAGGACCATACTGCTACTAATACTAATATTACTTTACTTGTTTGGTCTCCATTTTAAAACATGTATCTGTCTCCGGCATCACACTAGCAGAAAACAAATACATATAGCTCCAGTTTAGGCAGCACACCCCCAGACAGCCTGTGTTTCAGATGAGCTCCTGCACTGGGGTGCCAAGTGGGCGAGGAGCAGGTACAGTTCAATACTCACAAATAACACATCAATGTATAATACATAATAAAATCCAACATTAGCACAACATCCCAGCAGGCCTATGTGTAAATACAAATGAAAGGTACAATACGCAGATACAGGCCAGTTAGTAGAGAAGGAATGCATTTATGGGTTTATAATTAATCTGATTCATGTCCCATTATACAGTGGTAGTTGTACCTATTTTTATCATAACACCTGACTGTATATTCTCCCATCACTGTGATGTACAATTTATGATAAATGACTTGGTTTTGGTAAGGACATCTCTTTTGTCTTCTAATGTAAAAGGTGCTGATAGGAGAGGCCTTAAGTGCTACGGAATTACCCCCGGAAGTGGCCAGCTTCGTAGATTCTATCTGGGTAGAGGCTCTTGGACATCTGGGTTCTATTCTTTCATGCTCTGTGGAAAACATCAGCCTAAATGATGTAAGATGGCAACTAGATACCGGTAACATTCAGCAGTTGTGACTGAATTGAAATGTGTGGGAACTTTTACATATACAGATCTGCCCAGCTATCACGTGGCATCACAGCGTTATCTCTTACGCCACGCATGGCGCGCCACACACCACGCCATGAGTCGTGCCACAAAGAAAGTTTAG